>JASPKZ010002720.1:160000-1475845 GCA_030220185.1 Diploptera punctata | reverse complement strand
GTAGGAATTTTTATTGTGTACTTGTGTTTTTAATGTTCTTTCTTCTTTTGAGGTTTTCAGTAATTAGTTTTAGACAATTTTAAGTTGGGTGAATTTCTGCAGTTAATTACCAGTCTTATTGGTATGTTTGTTATTTTGTTTTAGTAGTGCCTTCAATGTAGGCGTTGAATGATTATTATTAGTATTTTTGTAGTTGATACAGTTGTTATTTGATTTGTTATTACCCATCGTACTTGTTCATTACTTTTGTTGTTACCGTTGTTTTGTCGTCTTCTTGAGCGGTAGCACTACAATTTTTCAAAATGTCCCAATTGTTCCTTTTAAATTTATTAGTGGGTTCTTTAGTTATTAATTTAAAAAATTGTTTCGTGTATATATTATTAATTATTTATCAGCACTATAGCGTTACATTTATCAGCTATAGTGTGTACAATATTGTTTACTTTAAGTTTCTGTTTTAATTTGTAAAGATTTTTCTTCCTTATTTATTAGTAACAAGTTATCGTTAGAAAATTCGTTAACAAAGTTAGCAGTTTCATGTTTTGTGTGTATTTTGTCGGACATGTTAAGTTGGTTTGCAGGTTTTCCACTTTCTGTTATAATGATTTGTTTCATTTTCTTTTTGTTATTTTGAGGGATGTTAAATGTATAATATACATATAATATAAATATTATTGAATATAATGAATATTATTCAAATTGGATTAATTAATTTTATTCTCTACATAATTTATTGTAACAAATTAACTACCTTTTGTTCATCATCACTCTAATATCTGCGTTTAATTGTTTTATTTGAACTTTGAAATTGTCTATTTTTTAATGTTTTGTATTTGTATTGTAATGTTGACAATATTTTTCGTCTGTTTGGTTTACTATAACACTGGTCGACATGATTGTTGTCTTATGAGTACCAATAGTTGTACTTAATGCAGGTTTTTATCGTGTTTTCAAATATGTATTTGAAATTTCTCCATCACCCACAGTTTTTTTTATTTCAATTTCAATTAATGGATTTAAATAATTCCGATTGAGCGTCTTTCCACTTTTCAGCGGTTGCCCTTTTACCAGCCGGCTGCTGGCCCTTCACATCCACATGTGTCAATCACAGAGGTAGATGATCAACAGCCAGTGTAGGGGTGACATGTGGTTAGCATGTCGAGTCCCCCAGCCGTTTTAGCTGGTTCCTCAACCTGGAGCCGCTACTTATTGTAGCTACTAAATTGCCTCACGATGCTGGGTGGACACCGGTCCCATACTGGCCGAAATACCATGAGAAAATTTCTTCCCCCATGGAGACTCGAACCAGCGCAAGTCCCGTAGCTCTGCGCCAAGGTTTCCTACCTTAACCGCTTGGCTACGGCGCGGGACGGATTTAAATAATATTTTTTTTAATAAACGTTTTTTCGTCCATTTGTCCGTTGTGAAATAAAACCGAATGAACTAACTCAAATGGTTTCAGCAATGGAAAAGAGATATCAAGGCAAATGGAATCCTAATATGCTGGCTGATTATTGTTGGAACGTCAAGAGGGATGCTCCACAGGCGAAATATAACAGAAAATCGTAATTTCTTACTTTCCAGGTGAGTCCGAATGTTCGAATATTGTGTAGTTACGAATGTAGAAAATATCAAAGTGTTTGAAATTATAAATTCCTGTCTCTCGAAAACCTTGCGTGATGAAGAAAACCCGGTATCATATTTGAATTCAGGAAAAAAAAAAATACTATCAGAATCACATATTTTTCTTTCTGAGACAAAAAAAAAAGTTTATTTTTTGTTGATCAGTGTTATTTGTCAACAA
Organism: Diploptera punctata; assembly: GCA_030220185.1. NCBI lineage: Eukaryota > Metazoa > Arthropoda > Insecta > Blattodea > Blaberidae > Diploptera > Diploptera punctata. The sequence continues at coordinate 1,474,041 of JASPKZ010002720.1, read as the reverse complement.
TTACCGAATATGATAGCTGCTTCATGATTAAGGTGATATAATTGGTTATCAATATTTTTTCTTCTTATGTTAGAATTTAATTTCGATTTCAACCTAATGCGTTTCTGTTAGTTGTTTTTGTTTTGTTAGCAGTATAAAATTTGTTGTTAATTTTAAGTATGATATTTCCGGTGTCACACTTTAGTTTAAGTATTATTTGTTGAAATGTATATGGGAAATAATTTTGTGTAGATTACATTTTAGGTTAAAATATTTAAATCTTATTTTTTTGTTTGATTGGCTAACGTGTCAATACATTTAAGACTAGTACTGAAAAATACATATTCTTTATCAATGTAAGTTAATTTACGTCCAAAGTTTGGCATGCAACTCAAAGTACGATTTGTAGTTTCAAGGAAAAAGTGATTTACTGTATTTTTCCTGTATCCATCAAATGTTGTTTTACCCATATTCTCCAAAGCATCGTTGTCTTAATGGGTTAGATTTGGCGCCCTATTTCGGGTTCGAACATATCTATCAGATACTTTCAAATATACTTAGTTTTTTAATTATAATGCAGTAATATGTAATTTTTTTTTAGGTTTTGTTTTTGTTACGTGAGTCTTATATCCATTCAGCGTATATGGTTAGATCTACTTATGTTTGGAATTTTAAAATAATTTCGGATATCTCGACTGTACATATTAACGATCTCAATCATCTGTCAAATGTCATTTTCTGCTAATCTAAGTTTTGAAATTTTTATCTTTAATCAATAGCCTTGTTTTGGATTCATTGATTAGATGGGTATTGTAAGTGATTACCTAAATTTTATTCTTAATTTACCGCACAAGGTGCTCTTCATTGAGCCAGTTACTTATGATTTTTTCTAATAATAAACATTATTATAAAATCTAAATGTAACTGATTTTGTACTAGAGGTCTATATGCCAATGAATAGCTATCACTTACAAAATTAAGCTCTAACATAATTTTTACCTATTTTATATTTACTATTTCTATTTAAAGACACTCTTTAACAACTCAATTAATTTGTGTTGGAATTCAAAACTTGGCATGAAAGGGCAGAAAACATTTGCACAGCAGCATCTTAGTTCTGGCCTCAGGTTCTCCTACCTGCCCCAATCTACGAAACAGGACACAAGGTTAGTCTTTCCTTCCGAAGGAAATCAAATTTAAAACTTTTACGTTCTTAAGTTTCCTCAACCTCTCCTGAGGTTGAGTCTCCGAACCTCGGGACCAAAGGCAAGTACTTGTCCATTGTTACCGAATCAATTTCAGATATAATGGGACTATGTAGGTATTTTATGCGGATATAACTACATGTTATTTTTTTCTTAATAAAACATTTTTCCAGGAAAATTCTAAATTCTAGCACAGAATTTAGTAATATTCGCAGTATAAGTAATTTATCAATACTAAGCCTATTTCACTGAATTGAGTTGAATTAAAATGGGGTAGTTCTCGGAAACCAATAATCTATAAGCTGCATTATCATACTAGGTTACTAAAAACAACCCAATCGATAACCTTTTAAATGCAATTAAAAAAAAAGAAAGATATCCTGATATCATATAATTTTCTCAAGTCATCATAATCCGAATAAACCATACTGACATTATCATTATCTTTTCAGCCAACGTAATTGTTTGTATTATGATCGATTTATTGCAGCCTAAGTTTATTTATTATCACCCTGCAGGGATTGAATTTGAACTCGATGTAGGATATTTACCCGTCACGCGTTTAACATTGAATCATATTATGGAATTTCCAACAAATATGAATCTCAATTTTCAAAAATAGATAAATAACAACAACAAAAATTGTCGTAATAATCTACATAATTGAATCCTTAATTGTAAAACTTAACTATAATCAGCAGTTGTATGCATTATTCAAAGATGAGGAAATTAGTAAATTCATTAAATTAACCAGACTACGATGGGCAGGGCATGTAAGAAGAAAGGAAGAATGATAAATATGTAAAAGGAATGATCCACTCTACCAGAAGGTAGTAGAAAAAGACGAAGACCGAAAACTACGATGGAAGGACAAGGTGGATGGAGATGCTAGAGAGTTGGGATTGAGGAATTGGTGGAGAGAGGCACAGGACCGAGCTAATTGGAAGAGGATCCTTGAGAAGGCCAGGACTCAGAAATGAGTTGTTGCTCCAGTGATGATGATGATGATGATGAACTTAAATAATTAAATCGTGGAACCTCTCTCGAGAGTAAATGTATCCGCCACAATGTAACCTTAGATGTTAACGCATCTACGAGCATAAGAAAGAATGCAAATAAGTAGTCCCTACACTATTCGGGTGACCTCGGTTTGAAACCTCGGTGCCGATCAATCTGAGTTTTTTCCTTGATTTATTCAGTCGCAAAGACAAATAACGGCCTGGAATTATTTTACCAGGATCCATTTTATCATACGCATGACTCATTTAACATTCTCGATAACATAGCTGTCTCTTTACAAAACAAATTTTGGAAGAACACCGTGAACACTGTTAAGGCTTGATAATGAATAATATTAATTGAAACATAAATAGGCTACTCTGCGCATTCAAGTTGTAACTGGATGTAGTTTAATATTAAAATTTAATCAATATATTTCAAGAAGGAAACCCGCACGTATGATATAGGCATTCAATCTATTATAATGCAACCAGTCCACCGCTGTGGTCTCGAGGTAGCGTGCTGCCTTGTCACGCAGCGGGCCCGGGTTTGATCCCCGGTCGGGGCAGTTTTTCTGGGTGAGGTTTTTATCGGGGTTTTTCCTCACCTGTAAGACAAATGTCAGGAAAACTTTAAGGCCCAAACGGTCCCCGAAATCATATGGCCATCGCAACCATTATCATCATCATCATCATCATCATCATCCTTCGCCGGTGTGGAAAGCAACGGGAAGCTACCACACCTACAATTCCCTAGTAAAGCTGCAAGCATAGCATGGAAATGCTATTATTGCAGTGAAGGACCTGCCTTCGGGCAGAATTACTATGGATGGATAATGCAACCAATGATCCATGACGTAATATGCCCTTACCTATACGTTATTGGAAATAAATATGTTTAAAAACATAGCTGTTGCTAAAAAAGGTCCGGGTATTGGATATAAGAGATTGAGACTAGAATATGTAAAGAAAAGTGAAGGAAGCGAGAGGGGAGAGAAACATAAATAGAAAAGAAAATGAATGAGAAAGTGAAAGTTTTTAATTAAAGTAAACTTGAAGAGTGGCGCGGAAAAGCGACCTGGAGACGCCCAATAATCATATTTCACCTCTTTTCTCCTCTTTTTTTTTTGTGGGTCGAACATGAAAACGAATAATCGTGTTGGCAGCATACATTTTGTTTCTGAGAACACGGCATAGGCCTACCATTATTTAAACAGCTGGCCTATTTTATGACTTAAATTATAACTTATGCGTCCTTAATATTCAAAGATTATAATATCTTAAAGAAGTAGAGAAGGTTCGGGTAATGTGGACCCCTATATTGAATTTGTTGTTTTTATTCTTTTACCCTTCTTGTAGGAAAGCCAGAGGGAAAACGCCCAGTTGGTAGGCCAAGAATGAGGTGGGAGAACAACGTTAACTATGATTTGAGGGAAGTAGATTATACAGGGAATGATTGGAAAGCATTAGCTCAGGATAGGGATGTATGGAGAGCTTATGTCCGCGCGGCCATGAACCTTCGGGTTCGATAGTGCCAGTGAGTAAGTAAGTGAGTAAGTATTCTTTTAATTAAAGGATTTGAATTTCGTTTAATTAGAGTGACTATTTTTAAATGTTATAACTATCAAATACTATTGTCGTTTTATTTAAATATGGAAACATCTTCATAATCTATAAGCTTTTTACATTACAACAAAGATACTAGCTTTTAGACTATTTTTAAGTTTATTTACTCTATTAATTTATACAAGCAGGCATAAATTAATCTGAAAGTACTTATGGCTGATCGTAATTAAAAAACATTGATACTTATTTAATGTCTTGAAAAATTATTGTTGAATATAACTTTCACACATCATTCATCTGCAGACAACGACGGTCTTTGGATTTAGGAAAATTACAAGAATATTAAAAGAAACTAATTAAGTGCATGTTTTTTATAGATTGCATTCTCAATGATAAAATATACGTATACATGTCAAGTGTATCCAGGTCCACTTTAACCGCCTCGTGGAGGGTCCACATTAACCAAATTCCGTTTGTTATCTTTAATTGTTTTATACAGCCGCCATGTCGCATAATATCAAAGCAAACCCATCACTATATTAAAACAGCATCTGCGTAATATAATATATTTAGGAGATTTTTCAATATTTGTAATATTAAAGAGCAGAAATTAAGAATCAGTTGTTAGCTTGAAAAACTTTTTAAATGGTCGTTTTCATAAAAATCACAAATAAACCCTTCTTCACACAAAGGATAAAGGAAACTGGCCTTGAACACGTTAAAGTTGATGAGGGAAAGAAGTTAAAACATTTTCTGTTCGAGGGCAGCACCAATTAAAGACGATGTTAACAGGATCCACTGAAACCAAAAAAGAGTCCACATTACCCGAACCTCCTCTACTTCTTAACTAAGTCACTGGCACTATCGAAACCATATGTTGACATAATCTCCGCGGACATAAACTCTCCACAGATTGCTAACCTGAACTAATATTTTCCAATCATCCGCTGTATGATCTACTTACCTCAAATCATGGTTAACCTTATTCTCCCACCTCATTCTTGGCTACCTACTAAGCGTTTTCCCTCTGGTTTTCCTGTAAGGAGTGTCTTAGCTAGCTATTAATCACTCAGGCTTTCGAGAATGATATGTGGTGTTACTTGAGGTAACTGTGAAGCAAGGATTACCTGTAAGTGAATGTGCTTTTATTTATTTCAGTTGTGCTAATAAGATTAAACAAACTTTTAATGTGGACACCATTAACAGCACGACAGACATCTAAATGAAAATTTTGACATCTTGAATACTATACGTTATTTCATGACGACTTGTGTATTTTTTTTTTTTTGGTTGAGAAGAAAATAGTATATTGCGATACGAGTGTGATACGGATCGAGGAAAAGTTAAAAAAGAGGAGTTTGTCGCCGAGTTTTTTTTTTAATTTCCGAGATTCTGTTGTGTGTTAGCACATGAGTATTGCAAACTATTTTTTTTGCACTATGTGTATTTATTTTCATAATTAAAATATTACCTAAAATATTAATAAGTATAATTGAAGATAAATGTTAGATTTCAGAACGTGAATCGGCTATATGCGTTACTACGGATAAATAATTATTGTTGGTCATGTCGCCATCTTATATTTGTTATAACTGTAAAACCAATTTGATTTCGGATTTATTTCTGATTACGGAGAAAGTTTTAGGCGATGTGTGTGGTGATGATGAAATAGAAGAGACGTGGAGAGCTGGATGTAATGAATTAATACCGAAATTAATACAAATGTAGTGTCACTATCGATATTTCAAAATAAATGTTTTTACTTACCGCACTAGTGCTTTTGGTCATTTATAAAGTATTGAGATTTATTTTGTTTTCATTGGGGTCAACTCAGCCTCTAACTGAAATGAGTACCAGACGCTTGTTCTGGTGTCACGCAGGGCTGGCAACCCGGCTGACATAAAGTGCCGATTATCTAGAAAAAGTGGGAGCCTTAACCTCCTACTACCCCAAGGGCCTCCTGAGGCCTGTTGTGGGATCACTTTACCTTTGTTTTCATAGCAGCCAAGATTGTGATGGGGATGTCAAATTACGATGCACATCAACAATAACAGTAAGTATACAATATTAGTTACATAGTGCAAAAAACAGTTAAGTTCTTTCGCTGTGAAGCTCATTCAAATCCCACATGGAAAATAACAATTGAATGAGGTAAGGTTCAATGGATGGGTCTGTATCATTTGTCTACAAATCAAGTTACTTTTAGGACATTTGTTTGTGCACTGATGTTGATTTTCTAAAAAAAATGAATAAAAAAACAGGTGACCTAAATATTGATTTCGGAGAACTTCTAATGCATTTGAGTGTCACAGGTGGAAATTTAGAGGCCCAAAATCGAGAGATGTTCCGTATGATAAAACCACTATTATGAAAGTGTGCCTCATTCCTAAAGAGGATATTTTCTTAAAACCATATTTAATCTTCAAGTTTTTGTAATGTGGTAACAGTGAATTCATCTCTAGAACTGGTTCTGTGGTTTGATTGCATGGAAGAGTGATTTTTATAGGAAATATATTTTCAATAACTTCCGCACGGGTTCTTACACAGTTAAGTTTTTTGCTAAGACCTGACGTGAAATGGGCTTCTGAAAACTCTGAACACAAGACTGTCGAATCATTTCATAATTTTATTCTGAATATAAAAAACCTGTACCAGTCTTTACAGTTTTTTTTTTCTTCTTTTCAAAACTCTTTATATCTTTTGACTCTTTGTTTCATCATGTGTAATTGTTCTTATAAAGAGTATTTTTTAAACACTCGTGCTACATGTCGTGGATGTGATTGGTGATACCATGGATCTTACAATAATTTTTTGAATCGATTTTGTGCCATAAACTCTTATCAGGACTCACATGGGAGTCAATGACCAATCACATTTCAATTAATTTTGTTTTACAACTAATCACAGTCGTGTTTCACCTCGATATTTATCGAATTTTGATTACCAAAATAATGAAAGACCCTCCTTTTTAATATTCTGAACAGATCAGATCATTATTTTGCAGTGACTGACTCTCGAACAAATACGTTGAATATAGCAAATAATGAACACATTTTATAATTGTGTGTTCAATAATTGTGTGTTCAATAATTGTGTTTTTAAATACTAATTTTATTGAGTTATTTCCGGAACAATGAATTAATAACTTATAATGCTGGTTGTAATATACAGTTCGATGTGTTTTACTCCACTGGAGTGCAATTCTTACAATATCCAATCCTATTTGGCAATAAATAGAATGATCAAGTTCCAGTGATGAACAAAAGAAGCATAACCAACCATTCTCATTTGTTTTCAAACATCGCCGTTTACATTATGTACATATATATTGAAATAAGTATATTTAAATAATTATTTGTGAGTGAACAGCTTAATTTAATTCGTTAAATAGTCCTAACAAATGCCACTCCCGATTCCCAAATCCTCTAGATAAATTTGAAATCACTTTTGGCATTACTTATGATAAATAATTGTCAAATATTAATAATATAACATTTAAAATTTCTGGTATAGACGTTTACCTCTAATTATTCTATTAAATTTCGTAGCAGAAACAAGCTAACCGTATAATAAAATCAAACATTTATCTAGCATATAACAATCATTGTTTGTTTGTTTGTTTCTTAGTATTCTATGCGCGACCATACCGTTGATCCGATTTTTTGCTAAATGTTCAGGAGATTCCCAGGATGAACATACACCCTAAGAGAGTTGTGATACTCAATTCTTCACCCCTAAAAATCACCCTTTGTAGTGAAAAACTTAAAATAAATTTCCTATTTTGACGTTAAATAGCTTACGCTGCCTAAACCATGACAAATACACCAAATTAATGTACACAGAATTGAATATCGGAAAAAAAAACTCTACAAAAAAGTCCGCGACAGCATATGTTTATCTTTTACGGATAATTTTAGATAGATAGATAGATAGATGGAAAGCTCTGCGGCCATCACTTAAGTGTTGGCGGTGAGCGATCCATTTTGGTCCTCCTTAATAGGTAGAACCCCCGGGTTCCTGTAAAATACATTAGCCCCGGTTTAAATTTTGAATTTAATTTTGAAGTTAATTAGCAGAGTGAAGTCGGAAGCGGACCTTTTGGGGTTCTATTCCAGCATTTGCTCTTTGGATTGAGGGAAACCGCTTAAAACCTCAATCGGAATAGTCGATCACGCGGGATCTTGCCAAGTTTGGCTTTCGGATGACTCTATATTGGGAGGGCATCCAGGCTTCTCTTTATTTAAATATAATGTGCGTACATTTCAGATTATTACAATTAATCATACAATTATTGTAACGTGCATTTTTTAATTTTTTTTTGTATTCTTCAGTTGTTGCTGTTCTATCTGTAGTTGTCAGTGATGTGGTCGATTGTCAGTTTCTCTGGAAAACTGGTTGGGATAAAACCTGTCGCAGTTAAGATTAGGTCTTAGTTTTTAATTTGTTGTGTTAAGATATTGTATTAAGGTACATTATATGCTAAGGTTGTGGAATTGTAATTGAATAATTGTGTAATGTGTTTCTTCTGTGTGTGTGTGTGTGTGTGTGTGTTGTGTGTGTGTGTGTGTTGTGTTGTGTGTGTGTGTGTGTGTGTGTGTGTGTGTGCCCTATCAGCTTTCACTGGTCAAGTGTTGTCCAGGATCCATTTTGGAAGCTTGTGTTTGTTTTTGGCTGTTTCATAGGTTCCCAGCGATGCCACGAGTGGATTATCATGGCCTACACATGTATTATAAAATTTAAGAGCCATGCGTTTAATATACTCCTCGATTGTTTCTATACCCGTTTGATCGTGTAATATGTCAACTGGTGTTACACGCGGTAGTTTTGTAATCATATATAATAATTTGTTTTGAAAAACTTGCAGTTTCTTTATGTGAGTTCTAGCGGCGTGTCCACATATGGGGCTTGCGTACGTGAGTACTGGCCTTAATAGTGCCTTGTAGATTGTTAGCCCTGTGTTTATTCGAATTTTGTTATGGTTATTTAAAATAGGGTATAGCAGCTTCATGTCCCATACGCTTTGCCTAAGGTATTTTGGATATGTTGTTTTAAACAGTATTTTTTGTCGAGTGTTACACCTAAATAAATGGCTTCGTTTTTCCACTCGATATTGTGTCCATAAAGACTTAATTGTGGGGGCATGTATCGATATTGAGAATACCTTTTTGTATAAAGAACTGCTTGGCATTTATCTACGTTTATTTTATTCTCCATTTTTCCAACCATGGTTCGAGAATATTAAGATTATTTTGAATCTGTCTAGACGCGTGTATTGTTCGGGAGGATTGACTAGTGATTAGAGTGTCATCTGCATACATATATAGATGAGTGTTTGTCTATTGTCATGTGGAATATCATTTATGTATATATTGAAAAGTGTAGGTCCTAGAATACTGCCTTGTGGCACTCCACTATAGACGGGCCGCAGGGCGGATTTTGAGTTATGGAAAGCAACTTCGAATTGCCTATTGTTTATATATTTAGCTATTAAATGAATTATTCCGTCATCTAATCCTGTTTCGACCATTTTCCGTAGTAGGCCGTGATGCCACACTCTGTCGAAGGCTTGTTTTATATCTGAGTATAATCCAATCGTGACACGATTTTCGTTGAACCCTCTAGTGATATGTTCAACAAGTCTCATTAGCTGGGTTACTGTGCTATGTTTTGGACGGAATCCGTTCTGTTCATCCGGAATTACATTTAATTGTTTTAGATTGTGATTAAGGCGCTTACATATAATGTTTTCAGATACCTTACTCATTGTGTTTAATAATGTTATCGGGCGAGAATTTCCTGGTTCTCTAGGATTTTTTCCAGGTTTGGGGAATAATATTATACGCCCAGTTTTCCATGTTTTTGGGAAATACTTCATTTCGAACATAGCATTTATTACTTTTGCTAAAAATGCATATCCGATGTTGGGTAATTGTTTCAGCACTATGTTTTGTATGCCATCAGGGCCAGGTGCTTTTCTATCGGGAAGGTGATTTATTAGCCATTTGACTTCTGAGACGTTTGTTTTTCTGATTTGTTTATTGGGTATTCTATTTAGAATTCTTGGACCATTGTTTCCGTTTCCCTTGTAAATTGCGGGTTATTCGGAGGGTCATGTGGTACAAAGGTTCGCTCCAGATGATTTGCAAATGCTTCCGCTTTTTCCTGATCTGTGATGGCTTTCCCGTTAGGCAAGATGAAAGGGGGATATGTATCCGCTTTGTGTGTTACTTTTTTAACCATGTTCCATGTTCTCGGCATGTCCTTAGTATCTAGACTGCCGATTACATTTTCCCAGGTGTCTGACACGAATGTTTGTATAGCAACCTTGATTCTTTGTTGCAGATCATTCATTTCTTGCCTGTATTGCAAGTTATTGTGATGCCTTTGCCATTTTCTTCTTGCATCGTTCCTTTGCCTAATTAGGCGTAGGATATGATCTGGGAGATACGGCTGGTTGGTTCTAATAGATTTTTTTGGAATATTAGTGTTAATAGCCGTATTTATGCTATTTGTTAGGCTGTCTACCCCCGTGTCAATATCATTAGCCGTGTTTAATGGTCGATCTTGTAATGAATTTTCAATATCTATTTTTAATTGGGTCCAGTTTGCTAATTTTTTTTTTACGGATAACTCACAATAACAATTTTTGTCATTCATTGATGACAAGAAGATCAGAATAAGTAGATTCCCGGGCAAGCGTGCTCTGCCATACCGTTCATCCGATTGAGATAGGACTTTTCAAAAATATTCAGGGGATTCCGGGGATGAACATAGACTATAAGAGAGTTGTAATATCAACCCCTTCATCTCTACTAATCATCCTTTGTAGTGAAAAACGTTAAATAAATTCCCTATGTTGACGCTTAAATGGCTTACGCTACCTATACCATAACAAATACACCAAAATAATGTACACAGAATTGAATATCACAAAAATATCTACAAAGAAGTCCGCGACAGCATACGTTTACCTTCTACGGATAACTCACAATATCTATAAGAAGATTGGGATAAGCATATTCCCGGGCAAGCATAACATCGCACGGCTGGTGGTAAAATCACATTAACATTTATTTAGGAGCAGCAGCGCACGCCGGGTATTAGCTAGTATTCTATAATACAGTCATTGTTACCGAAAAAGTAAACTGAAACTTTAGTCACTCTATGACCGTACATACGCTTTAAATACGCCTAAGGTAAGAATGTCCTCGCACTTTTAAATCTTTTGAGAATTGTAATGATAAGATTAAGATATTTATTTAAAATTTATGTAATAAATCTGGACTTTTAATGGATGAAGAGTAACTCAATTTATTACATTTAATTGTATCGGAAAACTTTGGTGACAAATTTGCTCCTCGCACATACAGTGAATATTACCCCAATTTAACCTCTGGCCGTATAAGTACTTTTACGGGATATATTAGGAAAATTTAACGATTTAGAATAATGGAGGCGTCAGTTATTAGAAGAAAGAGTTCTACTAGATTCAAATAGTGAAAGATTGGCATGCTACGAGTTAATGGTAAATTCAGAAAACTGGATAAACTTGGGTAAATTTCTGGACAAAACTCGGAAAATAAGAACAACACTCATTCATGAATAAATACATGTTACCAAAATACAATACCATTAATTCTTAATAATTTTATATAACTTAATTAATGTAGAATGTTAATGTATTATTATGTAATTGTAATATTATTGTCTTTTCTTTATGTAATTGTAATATTTATTTATTTGTTTTTCTTTGTACTTATTACTTTATTGTAACGGACTGTCAACAGCACGTACGGCTTATTGCCTGTGCGGCCCATATTTGTAAATAACATTGTATATATCTTACTTTTAGTCTATTTAAAGTCATATTACTACTATTTGTACGTGCCACTGGAACCCAAACCTTATAGAGTTAATACATACAGGGTGTTACAAAAGAACACCGACAACGGAAGTGAGGTGGTATATGGACGTATGTTGATCAATTTAATAAGGTACCGATGTCCGGAAATGATGCGTTTTCATACTACGAGTAGCTAACTTCTCAATAGTTCCGTTAGTTGGATTTCAAGACTCAATACTTGATATTACTGTCACAGTCACATCAAGTTTTCAAGATATCCACTTCATCGCAGAGCGTACATCGGCGGTGTAATGATTAGCGCACACGTTCAAATTCGCCTGGCGTCGTTTGAATTAATTCTGCACCAGCCTGGATTCGGGCTAAAAGATCCATACGTGACTCTAGTGAAAGTCTGATAAAGAGACTGTTTCATGTCGCCCACAAATGTAGTCGAGAGGGTTGAGATCAGGTGATCTCGGAAGTCATGGGACTGGTTCCCTTCTGACAATCCATCGACATGGATACGTTCTATCTAAATGTATCCTCATATTGGCATGGAAGTGAGCTGGAGCTCCGTCGTGTTGCAGCCATATTCTTTTGCGAAGCCACGTATCATAGCTTCCGTACCTGTAAGTTGTTGTCAATTAATGAATCTTCAAATCCATCGAACTAACGCTGATCTTGAGACATAATTAACTAGTCATAGTGTGAAAACGCCTAATTTCCAGATATTGGTACCTTATTAAAAATGATTAACATATCTGAATATACCACCTCACTTCTGTGTGTGTATATATAGGGTGTAATTGAATTATACCGCACAAATTTAACATCGTATAGGGGGTATTATATAAGCAATTTGAGACAGTGAGCTAATGGTCTACGAATAAAAATGTCCAAGTTATGATTCAATTTGTAAAATGATTGGCACGCCACTGATTATTTCAAATTAAAATGGAAATAACATGATACAGAGGCATGCAACAAGCATGTGCCTTTAGCTCAGCGGTTATAGAAGTCTTACTACAGACGCAAATGTAAGATTGATGCATCACGTTCGAAATTACGTACAGTATGTGTACAGTTTTTTCCCCCGTTCTTGCTTTATTATGTATGTCCAGTAAATTAGTTACGTACGTAGATTTACTTCTGGTTTATTTGTTTATTCATGATTTTACAGAATACGGTATTGCAATGTCGGTGCAGTACATGAGTTACAAAACTACCTACGTACTACGTATTGTACAGACAATTGTTTGAAAGGTTGTAATAATAATACTGTAGAGTACAGTAGGTTTCGTAAATAAAATGTTTCATTTTACTCTACAGTACTTATGTACTTAAATAAATGTTAGTGCAGCGATCACAAGAGTAATAATATGAAGAGGTACAGTGTATGTGTACATGGAATACATAAGGTTATTGAGAAATAAGAAACAATACATTTGAGTAAACTAGAAAAAAAGGAAAGCAACTGCAGAATCATAAGAGAAATTGTTCAAATTGGCCAATTCCATTCTCACAACACGGATGACATCGGCGACTAAAGGATTCTCATACCCCGTTCAAGATACTATGTGTCTCGCGGATCACATCACATGCTGTGATTGAACGTGCAACTAACAATTTATCTGTATCAACAAGGGTCGCATACACAAGTGATTTCAGGTGTCCCCACAAAAATAATCAAGTGGACAGAGATCCGGAGAGCGAGCTGCCGACACTACAGTTGAACTACCTCTTCTTATATCTAGCAGCCAGAATACACTTCATCCAAACAATTTCGCACATTCCGGCAGAAATGGGGAGGAGCCTGATGTGAAGAAGAACTTCTGGTAATGTACGTAGGACGTGTTCTATAAGGTCCTATAAATGACACCATTTAATATCTGGGGAAGAAGGTAGGGGCCAATGATGTGGTCAGAAATTACGCCTACCCATACGTTCACCGAAAATCTCTGCTGATGTCCCCTCTCAAAAATGGCATGAGGATTTTCATAATCCCACATATTATTGTTATTTGAGTTCTGAACCAGCGCTTCCGTATTTAATATTGCCTCATCAATGAATAACACTGAGGAAAAGAAGAACGGTGACTGCAGCAAAGTCCAATTACAAAATTGTACCGTTGAGCGGAGTCCACTGGCTGTAAGGTTTGTACTTTTTTTCAGATGAAAGGGATAGAGCTGGTCTTCGTACAGGACTTTCCATAAGATTTGATGGTTCGTGCTCATTACACGTGCAATAGCACGAGTACTCGTAGGAGGATCATCTTCCACCCTATGAAGAATATTTTCTTCGAATTCTGCAGTGCGGCGCGTACGGCTTTCACCGGCGCCGGAGTCTATTCCACCTTGAACGTCCCAAGCTCCCGCAAACACGTATCAACAGACTCTAAGGTTGTTCGGTGAGGATGGAGTCTATTCGGATACCGCTCCGCGTACATGGCAACAGCTCTTGCACCATTACCTTGTACTGCACAATAAATCAGATGCATTTCGGAAAGTTGAGCATAACTGTTAAAATGTTCCATGATGCTTTCATGTAATGCGACTGATACTGAAGTAACTTTTAATCAGATGTTAATGTAATAACCAATATGTATTTTACGCATGCCTATAATGAACAAATTTCATTGTGAACATATCACAGTGCACATGCAGGGGGAAAAAAGGGGAAAAAAAGTAGCTTGCCATGATTTGACCTTCAATGTTCAAATTTCAAATCCATCACGTTAACCATTAAGCCATACGTTAACTACGCAGATTCTGCGTGTTTCATTCTGAGTTAAGGCTCACTTTGTACCGATTCTGCTTTAACCAATGCAGTGGCGTGCAATCGTCTGCGGAGTTCGACATTTTAAGGAATTTGATAATCCAATATTGCATAAACATTGTTGATGAATTATTAGAAATCAGGATCTCGGAATTAATACAAAGATCTGAAGTTATTCTAGTATAATTTTCTCTCCTACTTTGCTCTCCTGTTGATTTATCTGTATTAATTGTCGATTACTTTGATTCCCTATAACTCGCCCAATTTCTCTCGTAGACAATTGGTTCCCTATCTCAAATTACTTGTATAATACCCCTCTGTAAGCAGTTAAATTTATGCGGTATATTTAATTTACACCCTGTATACATCGAAGATCAGTTTGACATTTTAGTGTATTGAATTTATGAAAATTGATTTCACTTTCAACAGTTTCAATTTGTTGCCATGAAACTAAACCTATATTAAAGGATTCCGTGCTTTTTAATTAAATTCATGTTTGATAAAAATGTCGCACAGGTTGTGTCGTAGTGTCAGAATGTCAGTTCACTTTGATAACATGTTCATACAGAATGTTCAGTGGTCAGTCGACGCTTGTCCGAAAATAACTTTAGTCTGTGGTTTTCTTTCTCAAATATAATTTCAAAATTTAAAAAATGAAAACTACATCATCCATTTACCTTTGAGTTCTAATCATAAGAGTATAAAGTAATAAGTTTCAATTCATAATTTAATTTTACAAATACATTTTAATAATAAATATAAGATTGGCATTTGATTTTTGTTTTTTGAATCATTAATTATTTCACCGCCTTGGTTCATCGGTTACCTTGTCTGAATATTATCCCATACATTGCAGTTTTACCATTCTCGTTTTTGTTTGTGTAGGTCTAGAAAGAGAATTTATGTCGAGGATGCGATCCACTCAGTCTCGTGAGCATATCTGAACGACTATTTCATATTGAAACAATCGAAATCTTGCTGATAAAACTGAAATTAAGGTTAAGGGATTACATCGCTTTAACCGTGTACTTATCTTTCTGTCAACTGTATGGCAGAGATAGTAAGCATTTAATTTGTTCATAATTTTTCGCAGCTGTTCTGACGCCTATGTTTTTACAGATCATCATCATCATCATCCTTCACGGATTAGGTCTTCGCCTGTTCCGCCCAGCGCTGTTTTGGTCTTCCCACCGATCTTAGTCCTCCAGGATTATACATCAGTGCCATCTTGATATGCTATCCTCTGTCATTCTTTGCAGATGTTCTATCCAATTGTTCCTGAGTTCTTCTATTTGTTAAAGAAGTTGTTGTACTTTTAGTTCCTCTCTAATATTCTCATTTCTAATATGTTCTTCTCTTGTACAACCTTAGTAAATATAGAACACGTGAAACGCACAGAAAAATTGTAAAATAGGTTTTTCTGCAAACAGCCGGTGAAAGAAGAATAATATAGACAATGAGTCACAAGCTAAGAAGAAACCGCCCTTTTGAAGGATGTACTCAAAGAATTACAGACGGATTAAATTTCTGGGGAAGATGAAGATATGATACACAATATTCATATATATGTCAATGGATCCATTGCAGACAGAAAGAAAAAAGCTGAACGGAGAGAAGAGCCTATAATGGTGATTTTGCAGTGAAGTACCTGTCTTTGAAGAGAAAACTATAAATGAATAATGTAGAGGAAAATCGTGGTCATGTGTCTTACCATCTCCATAGAGATTAATATTAGCTTACGTTATTATATCAGATACAGTGTGGGATGTACAAACGCAGTCTTTGTAATCAACTACTTTTCTGAGAGAGAAATAATCCTTGCTCTTAGGTCGTAATTATACTGTTGGCTTTAATTAATCTGACGCAACGATTGTCAAAAAATATGACTATATATTTTTTTTCCCCAAACGCCCCGGCATGGGGTACTTGTAACCCACTTCTGAGTTTGGGTCGCCTGGAAGACGGGATTACGCTGCCCCGATGATATGAGAGTTGATGATGATTGTAATGATGTGCCAGGAGAGGCCTTAAACTAAACTTAAGCTAATTACACAAATATGATATTGGTGATAATGGTGGCTAAATGATGTTCGGGGACCGTTTGAGCCTTAACGTTTCCTGATATTTACCTTATAGGTGAGGAAAAACCCCGAAAAACATCACCTAGAAAACTTGTTCCGACAGGGGATCGAACTGGTTATCTCACGTAAGAAGAATGACCCGAACAAGAATCCCACGTCAAATCTTAATTTACCAGCCACTAGGCAAGAGAACCCTGGGCAGACCCTTCAAACGTTGGATTGAGACCGTAACAGATCCTTAAGTATGTCACTTGAAAGGAAGAAGAAGAAGATTTTTTAAATTATTTTATATGTAGTAGGTTATTACAGAATACCTTCATTTTTCGTATAATTAATACTACTCGTATACAGTTTACGTCCCTCATGAAGACATGGGTGTTCCCTTAACGGGAGTTTCTTGACTCACCAAATTTAGTTACCTATATTTCCCTATGGATGTCCGTGAGTGACATGTGGTCAGCACTCGTCTCAATGATACATCTAGTAGACAACTAAAGTATTACTTGGATGGCGAAGGTTGATTAAAGTTTGCTCAGAGTCTCTAATTTAGGCTTCAGGTTAATTTACGAGACTGAAAATTTCATACTCGGGACCCACGGCTTTAGAGTCCTTTCTGGAAGACTTGTCCCTTGAACTTTTCCATCCTAAAGTACATATACACTACTGGGTAGAACTCGCGACCCTCAGGACTAACGTCAAGGTACATAACCACTAGACCACCGCGGGCTATCACACCCTAATTAGGTAGCTCATAAATACAGTGATATTTATTTGGCGTCTTTCATTCCCGTTATATCATCAGAAATGTTATCAATATATGGGACAAACTGCACTTAAAGTAGCGTGAAATATTTTCAAATTCCTATAGAACAACAGTGCGCATGCGCCAGAGTTTATAGAGCCACTGATAACCCAAAATCGAACCACATAAATATCGGTTATCATCCTCGGTTACTATCCGTCGCTATGAAATTTAAATGATCAATATTAGCAATAAATCCCCAAATCTATGTTAAAAAATATATTAATAATATTAAAATTACCTAACGTTCATTAAAAATGGGTGTGCACTTACTTATCACTCCCTAACGCTGAACCAACCAGCGATAACCCAAAACAGCGATAGAAAAATCATAGACTAAGTAATATGCTCTATGGAGAAAATAGCAATTAGCATCACAATGTTGTCTAATAGTGTCATTATATTGTGATTTGCAAACTTAAATAAATACTTCAAAATTGTCTAATAACGTTATAAAAAATTGTTTGAAAAAGTTTAAAATATTAAATAATGTTAGTAAATACAGAAGAAGAGCTATAGTTACAACAATATAACTGAAATGTCAAGCGCTAGTAGAAGTGCAGTTGAGCCGAATATATGTTTATAATTTTTTTATAATTAAACATTATAGGGCAACTGGTATTACTTTAGTGTTCAAGGTCATGTAGTGATGGACGGATACTCACATTTACAACAATGACGGATTTCATTAAACTGTCAAACCAGCTCTGCCTAATATGGTTATTATAATGACTACTAGCTCTGCCTAATATGGTTATTATAATGACTACTAGCTCTGCCTAATATGGTTATTATAATGACTACTAGCTCTGCCTAATATGGTTATTATAATGACTACTAGCTCTACCTAATATGGTTATTATAATGACTACTAGCTCTGCCTAATATGGTTATTATAATGACTACTAGCTCTACCTAATATGGTTATTATAATGACTACTAGCTCTGCCTAATATGGTTATTATAATGACTACTAGCTCTACCTAATATGGTTATTATAATGACTACTAGCTCTACCTAATATGGTTATTATAATGACTACTAGCTCTGCCTAATATGGTTATTATAATGACTACTAGCTCTGCCTAATATGGTTATTATAATGACTACCAGCTCTGCCTAATATGGTTATTATAATGACTACTAGCTCTGCCTAATATGGTTATTATAATGACTACTAGCTCTACCTAATATGGTTATTATAATGACTACTAGCTCTGCCTAATATGGTTATTATAATGACTACTAGCTCTGCCTAATATGGTTATTATAATGACTACTATCTCTACCTAATATGATTATTATAATGACTACTAGCTCTGCCTAATATGGTTATTATAATGACTACTAGCTCTGCCTAATATGGTTATTATAATGACTACTAGCTCTGCCTAATATGGTTATTATAATGACTACTAGCTCTGCCTAATATGGTTATTATAATGACTACCAGCTCTGCCTAATATGGTTATTATAATGACTACTAGCTCTGCCTAATATGGTTATTATAATGACTACTAGCTCTGCCTAATATGGTTATTATAATGACTACAAGCTCTGCATAATATGGTTATTATAATGACTACTAGCTCTGCCTAATATGGTTACTATAATGACTACTATCTCTGCCTAATATGGTTATTATAATGACTACTAGCTCTGACTAATATGGTTATTATAATGACTACTATCTCTGCCTAATATGGTTATTATAATGACTACTAGCTCTGCCTAATATGGTTATTATAATGACTACTAGCTCTGCCTAATATGGTTATTATAATGACTACTAGCTCTACCTAATATGGTTATTATAATGACAACTAGCTCTGCCTAATATGGTTATTATAATGACTACTAGCTCTGCCTAATATGGTTATTATAATGACTACTAGCTCTGCCTAATATGGTTATTATAATGACTACTAGCTCTGCCTAATATGGTTATTATAATGACTACTAGCTCTGCCTAATATGGTTATTATAATGACTACTAGCTCTGCCTAATATGGTTATTATAATGACTACTAGCTCTGCCTCTTATGGTTATTATAATGACTACCAGCTCTGCCTAATATGGTTATTATAATGACTTCCAGCTCTGCCTAATATGGTTATTATAATGACTACCAGCTCTGCCTAATATGGTTATTATAATGACTACTAGCTCTGCCTAATATGGTTATTATAATGACATCCAGCTCTACCTAATATGGTTATTATAATGACTACCAGCTCTGCCTAATATTATAATGACTACTAGCTCTGCCTAATATGGTTATTATAATGACTACTAGCTCTACCTAATATGGTTATTATTATGACTACTAGATCTGCCTAATATGGTTATTATAATGACTACTAGCTCTGCCTAATATGGTTATTATAATGACTACTAGCTCTGCCTAATATGGTTATTATAATGACTACCAGCACTGCCTAATATGGTTATTATAATGACTACTAGCTCTGCCTAATATGGTTATTATAATGACTACTAGCTCTGCCTAATATGGTTATTATAATGACTACTAGCTCTGCCTAGTATGGTTATTATAATGACTACCAGCTCTGCCTAATATGGTTATTATAATGACTACTAGCTCTGCCTAATATGGTTATTATAATGACTACTAGCTCTGCCTAATATGGTTATTATAATGACTACCAGCTCTGCCTAATATGGTTATTATAATGACTACCAGCTCTGCCTAATATGGTTATTATAATGACTACTATCTCTGCCTAATATGGTTATTATAATGACTACCAGCTCTGCCTAATATGGTTATTATAATGACTACTAGCTCTGCCTAATATGGTTATTATAATGACTACTAGCTCTGCCTAATATGGTTATTATAATGACTACTAGCTCTGCCTAATATGGTTATTATAATGACTACCAGCTCTGCCTAATATGGTTATTATAATGACTACTAGCTCTGCCTATATGGTTATTATAATGACTACTAGCTCTGCCTATATGGTTTTATTATAATGACTACTAGCTCTGCCTAATATGGTTATTATAATGACTACCAGCTCTGCCTAATATGGTTATTATAATGACTACCAGCTCTGCTTAATATGGTTATTATAATGACTAGTAGCTCTGCCTAATATGGTTATTATAATGACTACTAGCTCTGCCTAATATGGTTATTATAATGACTACTAGCTCTGCCTAATATGGTTATTATAATGGCTACTAGCTTTGCCTAATATGGTTATTATAATGACTACTGGCTCCGCCTAATATGGTTATTATAATGACTACTAGCTCCGCCTAATATGGTTATTATAATGACTACCAACTCTACCTAATATGGTTATTATAATGACTACTAGCTCTGCCTAATATGGTTATTATAATGACTACTAGCTCTGCCTAATATGGTTGGTTACTATAATGACTACTAGCTCTAACCTAAATATTGTTATTATAATGACTACTAGTTCTCCTGCTAATTATGGTTATTATAATGACTACTAGCTCTGCCTAATATGGTTACATATGACTACTAGATCTACCTAATATGGTTATTATAATGACGACTAGCTCTGACCTAATATGGTTCTTATAATGACTACTACCTCTGCCTAATATGGTTAATTATAATGACTACTAGCTCTGCCTAATATGGTTTATTATAATGACTACCAGCTATCCCTAATATGCTCTGCTAATGATATACGACTACTCTCTACCTAATAATGTTACTATAATGACTACTAACCCTGTCTAATAAGGTTATTATAATGACCTACTATCTCTGTGCTAATATGGTTATTATAATGACTACCAGCTCTGCCTAATATGGTTATTATAATGACTACTAGCTCTGCCTAATATGGTTATTATAATGACTACTAGCTCTGCCTAATATGGTTATTATAATGACTACTAGCTCTGCCTAATATGGTTATTATAATGACTACTAGCTCTGCCTAATATGGTTATTATAATGACTACTAGCTCTACCTAATATGGTTATTATAATGACTACTAGCTCTGCCTAATATGGCTATTATAATAACTACTAGCTCTGCCTAATATGGTTATTATAATGACTACTAGCTCTGCCTAATATGGTTATTATAATGACTACTAGCTCTGCCTAATATGGTTATTATAATGACTACTAGCTCTGCCTAATATGGTTATTATAATGACTACTAGCTCTGCCTAATATGGTTATTATAATGACTACTAGCTCTGCCTAATATGGTTATTATAATGACTACTAGCTCTGCCTAATATGGTTATTATAATGACTACTAGCTCTGCCTAATATGGTTATTATAATGACTACTAGCTCTGCCTAATATGGTTATTATAATGACTACTAGCTCTGCCTAATATGGTTATTATAATGACTACTAGCTCTGCCTAATATGGTTATTATAATGACTACTAGCTCTGCCTAATATGGTTATTATAATGACTACTAGCTCTACCTAATATGGTTATTATAATGACTACTAACTCTACCTAATATGGTTATTATAATGACTATTAGCTCTACCTAATATGGTTATTATAATGACTACTAGCTCTACCTAATATGGTTATTAAAATGACTACTAGCTCTGCCTAATATGGTTATTATAATGACTACTAGCTCTGCCTAATATGGTTATTATAATGACTACTAGCTCTGCCTAATATGGTTATTATAATGACTACTAGCTCTGCCTAATATGGTTATTATAATGACTACTAGCTCTACCTAATATGGTTATTATAATGACTACTAGCTCTACCTAATATGGTTATTATAATGACTACTAGCTCTACCTAATATGGTTATTATAATTACTACTAGCTCTACCTAATATGGTTATTATAATGACTACTAGCTCTACCTAATATGGTTATTATAATTACTACTAGCTCTACCTAATATGGTTATTATAATGACTACTAGCTCTGCCTAATATGGTTATTAAAATGACTACTAGCTCTGCCTAATATGGTTATTATAATGACTACTAGCTCTGCCTAATATGGTTATTATAATGACTACTAGCTCTGCCTAATATGGTTATTATAATGACTACTAGCTCTGCCTAATATGGTTATTATAATGACTACTAGCTCTGCCTAATATGGTTATTATAATGACTACTAGCTCTGCCTAATATGGTTATTATAATGACTACTAGCTCTGCCTAATATGGTTATTATAATGACTACTAGCTCTGCCTAATATGGTTATTATAATGACTACTAGCTCTGCCTAATATGGTTATTATAATGACTACTAGCTCTGCCTAATATGGTTATTATAATGACTACTAGCTCTGCCTAATATGGTTATTATAACGACTACTAGCTCTGCCTAATATGGTTATTATAATGACTACTAGCTCTGCTTAATATGGTTATTATAATGACTACTAGCTCTGCCTAATATGGTTATTATAATGACTACTAGCTCTACCTAATATGGTTATTATAATGACTACTAGCTCTACCTAATATGGTTATTATAATGACTACTAGCTCTGCCTAATATGGTTATTATAATGACTACTAGCTCTGCCTAATATGGTTATTATAATGACTACTAGCTCTGCCTAATATGGTTATTATAATGACTACTAGCTCTGCCTAATATGGTTATTATAATGACTACTAGCTCTGCCTAATATGGTTATTATAATGACTACCAGCTCTGCCTAATATGGTTATTATAATGACTACCAGCTCTGCCTAATATGGTTATTATAATGACTACTAGCTCTGCCTAATATGGTTATTATAATGACTACTAGCTCTGCCTAGTATGGTTATTATTATAATGACTACCAGCTCTGCCTAATGTGGTTATTATAATGACTACCAGCTCTGCCTAATGTGGTTATTATAATGACTACCAGCTCTGCCTAATATGGTTATTATAATGACTACCATCTCTGCCTAATATGGTTATTATAATGACTACTAGCTCTGCCTAATATGGTTATTATAATGACTACTAGCTCTGCCTAATATGGTTATTATAATGACTACTAGCTCTGCCTAATATGGTTATTATAATGACTACTAGCTCTGCCTAATATGGTTATTATAATGACTACTAGCTCTGCCTAATATGGTTATTATAATGACTACTAGCTCTGCCTAATATGGTTATTATAATGACTACTAGCTCTGCCTAATATGGTTATTATAATGACTACTAGCTCTGCCTAATATGGTTATTATAATGACTACTAGCTCTGCCTAATATGGTTATTATAATGACTACTAGCTCTGCCTAATATGGTTATTATAATGACTACTAGCTCTGCCTAATATGGTTATTATAATGACTACTAGCTCTGCCTAATATGGTTATTATAATGACTACTAGCTCTGCCTAATATGGTTATTATAATGACTACTAGCTCTGCCTAATATGGTTATTATAATGACTACTAGCTCTGCCTAATATGGTTATTATAATGACTACTAGCTCTGCCTAATATGGTTATTATAATGACTACTAGCTCTGCCTAATATGGTTATTATAATGACTACTAGCTCTGCCTAATATGGTTATTATAATGACTACTAGCTCTGCCTAATATGGTTATATAATGACTACTAGCTCTGCCTAATATGGTTATTATAATTACTACTAGCTCTACCTAATATGGTTATTATAATGACTACTAGCTCTACCTAATATGGTTATTATAATGACTACTAGCTCTGCCTAATATGGTTATTATAATGACTACTAGCTCTGCCTAATATGGTTATTATAATGACTACTAGCTCTGCCTAATATGGTTATTATAATGACTACTAGCTCTACCTAATATGGTTATTATAATGACTACTAGCTCTACCTAATATGGTTATTATAATGACTACTAGCTCTGCCTAATATGGTTATTATAATGACTACTAGCTCTGCCTAATATGGTTATTATAATGACTACTAGCTCTGCCTAATATGGTTATTATAATGACTACTAGCTCTGCCTAATATGGTTATTATAATGACTACTAGCTCTGCCTAATATGGTTATTATAATTACTACTAGCTCTAGCCTAATATGGTTATTATAATATACTACTAGCTCTACCTAATATGGTTATTATAATGACTACTAGCTCTACCTAATATGGTTATTATAATGACTACTAGCTCTGCCTAATATGGTTATTATAATGACTACTAGCTCTGCCTAATATGGTTATTATAATGACTACTAGCTCTGCCTAATATGGTTATTATAATGACTACTAGCTCTGCCTAATATGGTTATTATAATGACTACTAGCTCTGCCTAATATGGTTATTATAATGACTACTAGCTCTGCCTAATATGGTTATTATAATGACTACTAGCTCTGCTCTGCCTAATATGGTTATTATAATGACTACTAGCTCTGCCTAATATGGTTATTATAATGACTACTAGCTCTGCCTAATATGGTTATTATAATGACTACTAGCTCTGCCTAATATGGTTATTATAATGACTACTAGCTCTGCCTAATATGGTTATTATAATGACTACTAGCTCTGCCTAATATGGTTATTATTATGACTACTAGCTCTGCCTAATATGGTTATTATAATTGCTAGTAGAATGTAATCAGTTTCGCGCCAGAAACAGCGACAGAAACCACGTGGTGTCAGTTGCCCATAGGGAACGGCTACTTAAAGAAATAACTCCCTCCAAATAGTTATGGGATTGACAAAAGTGCATGACTTTAAACGAAAAAGAAAGACCAAATATCCTACGACTATCAAGTAGAAATTTATATTCTTTAAAAACCAAATAAAGTAAAAGAAATTTGCAATTCAATCGATAAAGAATAGTATATTACGATGCAAGGTTGGGAAGTGGTATTTACAGAATCGAGGAAATGTTTAAAAACCGAGCGATAGCAACGTTTTTAATTTCCGAGATTCAGTAAAACACTTCACAAACGTGAGTTGTAAATTTTTTTTTTTTTGCGCGATAGTGTTTTCAAAACAATAAATAGTAGTAAAATAATAACACCTTTGTTGGAAATATGAGCGTTCATTATTAACAAATGAGTAAAGTTAACAGTGTGGGCAATGTTTATTAGTTGAAAATACAGGAGGCCGTGAGACCATTATTATTGATAAAATGATCGCAAGTACATATTTATTGTTTTATATTGTTTGAAATAAAGTTCACCTCATTTAAGATGCAGTGATTTGTTTCGTAAAATTTATATTAACACTGCCTCTTGGATATATATATATATATATATATATATATATATATATATATATATATTTTTTCCATTGTACGTAGTATACGTAGAGGGCAGTGGTTTTATTTCCCGCAAATGGGTGTAAATGAAATATTACAGTATAGTTATTTAGGTTGGCAACCCCGAAATGTAGGAGGTTGAACTATCAATCATGGTCGCCGTTGCTGTAAGTACGACAAAACGCACTATCGCGCAATAAAGCTATTTAAAATTATTTCTTTTAGATCGTTGTACAGACAGCCAAGGTTCTTTTTAAGGTTCAAGTTAGGTCAAAAAATAATAATAATAATAACAATAGTAATAATAATAACAATAATAGCAACAATAATAGCAATAATAATAATAATAAATAGATCATCGGTCGATGATTAATGTCATTGACATCGTCCGATTTCCAATAGCAAATTTCGTCGGTCCATCTAATCTCCTATTTGTAGATGTTTCTTCTTCATGTATAAATATATTCCCTGACTCCAGGGGGTTTTAGGTCTTCCTCTGCCTCATCTTACCTCAGGTTTCCATTCCAAAACAGATTTTGGTAGTCGATCATCTTCCATTCGTTGGACATGTCCGTACCATCTTAATTGCTGAGTTTTAATATAATCTAAAATAGTGTCTTCAATCTTAATTTTCTCCCTTATAGCTGAGTTTCCAATTTTTTCTCGTTCTTGAAATTCTTGCTGCCCTTCGTACAAAATTCATTTCCGTTGCCAAAATATATTTATTTGTTTTTTGTTGTTAATGTTCAAAATTCTGCTCCATAAGTAATGATGCTTTTAACTATTGTATGGTACATATTCATTTTATTTTTATTACTTATATTTTCATCCCACAATATCCCATTGAGGCAAGCAATTGAACATTTTCCGTTATTATTTCTACTTCTTATTTCGTCTTCATAACTTCCATTTTCATTTATTTTAATTCCTAAATATGTGATCTCACTACAAGCTTTTATTGTTTCTCCATTCTCCAAAATTAAATTTTGTTATGGTTGACCAATATAAATATTTTGTTTTCTTCATGTTCTATATCAATTCCCATTTTTTATTTTCTTATTACAATAACAACAATAATAATATTAATAATAATAATATTAATTCTTGTAATAATAATAACAATAATAACATAACATTCAGATTATGTCATTGCATATTTCTGTTATTAACCACAGGCCATTCATGTAATCTGTAGGGGAATAAGCGCAACTAAATCCTTCTTGTTAAGACACTGTTCACTAGGAAAGCACCCACTTCCCACAGTGGGAGGAACGAGGACCAGTCATCATCAATCTTATTTCTGTTTATCAAATATGAATTTCGACTCTTATAAAATTTCGATTAAAACAAATACAGAGCTGTTGTTATTAACGAATATTCTGAGCATGAAAGTTTATATTTTTAAGGCAATATTACATTTGTAGAGATTAAATTCTCACTCAAAATCCAATGCACTCAGGATATCAATTAGAGGCTTGTTAGTTTTTATAAGTATATTCATATCTTCGGTAGAAATTATGACAGTAGATCTTATACTTGATTTTACTAATACTTGAAGAGTTTTTTTCTCCATCTTACATTGCAATTTTTCTTCCATTGGTTTTATAAAGTCAATCCGAGTAATCTTTTCTATCTCTTTAACCTCTTAAAAGGGTACAAAGTTACGAAATAGACATTTTAAAGACCACTGAGAAACATTTCTTATGATATGCCGCATTCAGCTTGTTGTTACTACGCACGCCATCTGGCGAAATTGTAAGAATGTAAATTAAAATACTAACAAGGGACTGAAAATTTCAATTGAGAGCGAGTGAGACAGACAAAGAGTGAGTAAGACAGTTAGTATGTAATTTTATCCCCCCCTAACAGTTTAGCACCAGCAACTTCTTGCAAAGACATTGCACAAAAGAAGAAAGAAGAGGCAATTGCTAGAAGCAGCCCATTTTGGTGTTTGCCTCTTCACTTTACATCTCGCAGTGTTTGTTTCACAACGTTTAGATTAGAAATTGCAAAACTTTCTTTCAAAGAACTTGTAAAGGAAATTGGAAACTAGCTTCGAGCCATGGTGACCTTCACGTACAAGGAGTCAATTTTAAATTACCGATGTCAAGTGGCGATATTTCAAACTTAACTTCGTTTCTAAGTAAAATAGAGTTTGGTTTGGAAATTATATACCATTCTACGTTACACACACAGATGTATAAAATGTTATCTAAAATCTCTCACTTTTGATTAAGTTAGGTTCCCAACATTTATTATTGATTAGCCCATTTCTGTCAATAATGGCGCAGCCCAATGTTGAGCCATAGCCTCTCCTTTGTCAGGAACCAACTAAACCAACTTAATTTATTTATCTTATTTATCCATAGATGTCATGAATAGCATGCGGACATCACATAGACTCAGTGAGAAATCTAGCAGGCAACTAAGGTATTACCAGGATGTTGAAGTCCGTAAATTTTTCTTAGAGGCCTTATTATTCGAACTTAAGAACATTTTACGAGTCTGAAAATCTTCAGAATTGGGGCTCATGGCTTAAAGTCCCTACCGGAGAACTTGCTCCTTGGATTTGTTCATCTTAAAAAATCCATCGTACTATTGGTTAGTATGAGAACAGAAGACTGCTTGCAGTAATGATAAATCGTTTTCCATCAGGCGATGGCATTTTGTCATCACCATCAACTCTACCTGAGCATAGAATGTATAGAACATAAGAGAACTGAAGCAAATTCTCCTCAAATTAATGGTAGGCCGGGTTTGAACTCGCGACCCTCTAGACCAGAAGCAAGGTGCATAACCACTAGTCGACGGTGGCCAACTATTAGTCCATTTAGAACATGAGAAACTTGATGCAACTCTGCGCAAATTGTCTTGTAGAATATGAAAAATTTGATGTAACTATGAATAAAAGAAGATTTCATATGAATTTGAGATATGATTAACCACAATTAAAATATATAGGGCACTAAGTGTAGAATACTCTAAAGATGAAATTTTGTTGACACTCTAATAGATGAAATAAAAAATATGTTAATGTACGTAATATTCTATTGTATTAAGAGAGATGAATTTGTGTGTGCTCGTTATATTGTAGGAGAAAATTACATATTCTAGATAATATTAGAAAAAAAGTAATTTCATATTTGTCGGATCTCGGTGGATTATGGTTACCATACTTGTTTGTGGTTCCGAGATTCGAGGATTCAAATCCGGCCGGCGTATATTATTTTCCTTTTTTAGGGCGTAAAAATCTTGAGTGTAAAACATAAAACAACCTCGATACTGAAATAAGAGTCCTCTGTGCGAAATGGTTGGTTCTTCGACGCCCAGATTACAATTGAGACGGTAATTAATTGAGTTGATAAAGTGCGTCTTTAATAGTACGTACATATCGAATATTTATGTAAACAGTCATCATGGTCCACTGAAAGAATTAAGTAAGAATATAATGAAAAATTATTTAACCCTTAAATTGGCAAAACAGTCATTTCTGGTACCACTTATTTCAATGTGGCGGATCGCACTGAAAACGAAATCGTGCATAACTGTTATTATTAGGTGTATTGTGTAATATTCTACACATATTTCAGTAATTTCTTATCGTTAGCTTTCTTCTGTTTTATTAAAACTATTAGAAAAAATAAAACAATTGATGTGTCCTATTGGTTACATTGCGAATCAACGGGTTGAAGTGAGATCTACAGCTTTTAGAGCCATAACGAAATATTTAAATGTGTAAAATAAAGACACTACAGTTTTCAACTTGAACAAAAACTAATGGAGAATTTTCATTTTTCGTATCCAGACTATATTTAGGGGTATTCATACTGCTATAAAATTAACACCAAATAATTTATCGCGGGGTAAAGACAGACGGAGCGTAGGGGTAGCCATTCTATCCACTTCTCGCATAGTTAGCTAACATAATTAACAGTGGATCGTTGTATTCACGCAGGTTGTATCTTCATAGCCTATTAAATTGATACATTTTCATACAGATTTCGATGTTAAATGTTTTGTCAGTGAATATATGTTTCACTAGCAGCCTGTATGCGTGAAAATGTATTTGAAAATGAATAACTCCTGGTGAGGGTGAGAATGAGAATGGTAATACACTTTAAACAACCAAAATATATCTCAATATTTAAACACGTGTACCTTCGCACAGAGAAACATGACGGAAGTAACAATTAATTAAACGTATTTACATAGGGGCGCATTTTAAAAATCACTCCTGTGTAGATATAGCGTGTTTTTAATGGGATTTAACAGTCCACTGTAGTACACAGTAGCAGCTGCTATATTGTCTGTTTATGGCGCCCAATGCAGTAACATTTGGAGAGGGGATGAGGACTAGGGGGCTTAAAAATAAAATCCTCTTTAATGTGTGGGGATCTCTATAGTGGCTTTAACAGGACGTTTCATAAAGTACTGTCTTTCCTACATTCTAAAAAAATAATCAATTAAAAAACATGTATCCAGGAGGTTTTTGTAATAATTCAGGATTTCCATCCAGATTTTTCAGTTCTACACCCTTTTCCTAGCTAGCTGCATAATTATGAAGTATTCCAAAACCCTGTAACAAAAGTATTTTATTACAAAAAACTGCAAGACGAAATTGCCAATTGTATTTTAATTATTACTTCATCTAAGTCTATAAATATATTCATACAGTAAATAAATTCATACAGTAAGGTCTGTACGAATATAACGAAATTATAGAAGAATATGGATTGAATATATCTACAGAGAAAACAAGAATTATGGCAATTCAAGATGTAGATCCTGTCAGAATAAAATTCTACTTGACAATACAATTTTGGAGCAGGTGAATAATTTCACATATCTAGGATACAATGTCTCATATGAAGAAAAAAATGTAAATGCAAAAATATCAAATTTTTAACGATTTTAGGGCTAATAAATGTTATCTTCAAGCCACAGTTAGTCCAAAAATATTCAAGTGTATAAAATACTGGCCCTTCCAACTCTTTTGTATGGTAGCGAAGTATGGACGTTGAAACAGAAGAATATAAAGAGACTTACATTTGCTGAAATGAGATACCTTCGGAAGACTGCAGGATACACACTACTAGATTACAAAAAAAATGAAGACATCTTAGAAGAATTACACATGGAACCTTTAGAAAACAAAATTTCTGATTATAAGTCAAGATTGATGCAACACGTTCATCGAATGGAAGAACACAAGATACCCAAACAAATGTTAAGATATCAATCTGCAGGAAGAAGAAGACCAGGACGTCCACTCAAAAGACTTCTGGGTGGTTTCTCTTGAGGTTGAAACAGGTCAACAAATGGCCTAAATTCGTGAATGTACTATGATGATGATGATTATTACTTCATATAAGTCTATAAATAGTTATTTGTGTGTGTCAATTTAAATGTAATATATTATGTTTGTCCTGGTGGTGGCCTTAACTCCACCAGGCTAAATAAATCTATTCAATTCTAAATCTATTCAATTATTTCTAAGCACAGAGAATTAAAATTGTAGATATTTAGGAAACAGAATATACCTTACGTCGCTTAGCCCTTTCAGACATATATTTTTTTTTTCGTTAAAAAAGAAAATATTTAAATATCTGATAAAATGATACTCCAGAATGGTTATTTTTTTTAGGAAATTTTTGTCCTCTATGTGTCTTCTTTTGCCCACTAATTAAATTCATACACTTTACACGGAGTACTTTTGCAGGTAAATTAATTTTTAAAATTTGGCGGAAAACGTTGTATTGTTACCAAGGAATTTGTCTTCCAATATGTTTTCACAATGAACACGCGCTATCGAAGTGAGTACTGCATGTTATTATTTTGACTGCAAACTAAAGACTGTCTAAGACTGAAAAATGCTCGTAATTCCCATCTAAATCAACAATATAGTCCAAAGATGGCATTTATCGGTTGTTGCCGTGATTGTTGTCGATTTTTCTGAGTCACTGAGATAATTAAAACAAATTTCACATTTCTATGAGCTTTCAGAGCGAAATTGTGGCCTATTAAAATTGTCCTGGTTTATATGGATCCACCATATTATCTGTTACAGGGAATATTGACAGCCCAGTTTCTCTAAAAAATTAAACTGAAAATATACAAAACTATTAATTTTCCAGTTATATTATATAGATCCGTAACATAGACTCTTACTTTAAGGGGGGAGGTTTACGAGTATTTGAGAATAAACATCTTAGGAAAAATTTAGACGGAAGAAAGACGATCAGCCATGAGAATGGAGAAGACTGTAAACAGTGAGCTACATGATCTTTATGGGGAAAGTAGAGGCAGTAGAACAGTTAAGTATCGTAGTTGCTATGGCAAGGTATGTGGCACGAATGAAAGAGAGACATGAAAAATCCTTGAGGAAAACCTGAGGGAAAGCATTAAGTAGGTAGGCCAAGAATAATGTTGGAGAAAAATATTAATCATGATATTTTAGGGAAATAAATTATGCAGTGGTTGATTAGAGAAAATTTAGGTTAGGATAGGAATATGTGGAGAGTTTATATTTGCGCGGACATGAACCTACGGGTTCGATAGTGTCAGTGAGTTAGTTATACCCGGCTACTGAACCCGTATGTTTATTGATCTCTAGAGGGTTCGAGTCCCGGTGAGATCAAGATTTTTAAACTGACCTAATCCTTCCGGCGGCACTATGACCCTGGGGGCGACTTAGTCTCTAACGGAAATGAGTACAAAGCAATGCGCTTGTTCTGGGAGCAAAGGTGGCCGTCACGCAGGGCTTATAAGCCGGCTGACATCCAGCGCCGATTGTCCGGAAAAAGTGGGAGTCTTAACCTCCTACTACCCCATGGACCTCCTGAGGTCTCTTGCGGGATCATTTTACCTTTACCTTTTAGAATGGATAGCATGCATGGTTACCGTCAAACCATAGAGGCGAATAAATTGTACATGAGTGTAAAAACTATTGAAAAGGAGAAGTTTACAAAATTTCATTTTTATTAATCGTTCTAAGTGTCGAAGTGCATTGGTGCAATATGTTGCAGTGTATGGAAGTGAGGTATGGACACGCAATAAGTACTACAAGAATAGACTAATAGCTCTAGAAATAGATTTTATTTACGCAGAAGTGCCAGAAAGTCAAAATAAGAACATGTCATAAATAAGGAAATTAGAAACAAAATGGAAGCAGATGAAAGCATAATTGAAAGAATTGAGGATAAGGAATTAAAATGGTTAGGACATATTTTAAGAATGGAAGATGAGCGATGGCCGAAAGTACTATATCAATGACAACCGACCAGAAAGAAGAAAAGAGGGAGACCAAAGTTAACATGGAAGGAAAACATGAGGATAGTAATGCAAGCAAGAGGGCTTGACATTGGAGATGTGCTTTGGTGGTTTGGCACAGGAAGACGGCAGGAAATGTAAAATCCCGAAGATATATATATATATATAGTGTCGAAGTGTTTAAAGATGGTTAGTTTTGTTTTTTTTATTATCAACTCTGATTTGACTCAAGAGATCTAGTATGTTCTATATTATTAAATTCGAAAATAAGTATTTATCGTGAAAACGATGGCAACGTCCTAATATTTGATTTCTACATCCTTATGTAAGTGGAAAATAACAAACCTGAAGTCAATATCTGTATCGCTAACAAAAGAAGAGATATTCCAATATCCTGTTTCAACTTATCGAATTGTTTGAGTGTGATTCAATAGAGTATTTTATTACGAGGCCTTAAATTAAGAGAATGATTTGATTATATAAGAAGCGTGTTTCCTTATCACAGAACTGCGTTTCTCAACAACAGTTGGAGACATGCTTCAACAAGTATTTTCTACTTCGACCTCTTCTAGTTCCTTCAAATAATGAACCTCTAATGTTATTTCATCGCACGTTACATCGGAATTGGTAGAAAATTCCGTTAGCTTTTAACTCCAGAAACATATCCATACAGGTAAAGAGTGCTACTCATATGGGTTAAGAAAAATTATTTTATACATTTTTAGGGATCAATATTAAAAAAATCAAGAAATAAGTTATTTTATAGAAATACTAGAGTATACCCGGAGTGTGCTGCTACGCCTAAATAAATGAAAATTAAAGTGCCTTTATGTTTAGTTGAACAAGTAAAAGGAAAAAAATAAATTTATATATTTTACATACTCCCTGCTGATTACCCGGTGTTGCTCGGGAATCTACTTATCCCGATCTTCTTAACATAAATCAGCTGAAAAACGAAAATGAATGTGTTTTATCTTTAGTTTTATAACTAGAGCGATAAATTTATATCGCAATTTTTTTTTAGATACCCAGAGCTCTTTACCCGGCGTTGTCAGAGTGCCTACTCATCCCGATCTCTTGGCTAAATGAGCTGAAATACGAAAATTAATGAACTTCTTATGATTAGTTGAATAAGTAAAATGAAAAAATAATTATAAATATATATCGTAATTATTTTAAGATTCCCCGTGCTGATTACCAGGTGTTATCCGGGAATCTACTAATCTCGATGTTCTTGGCCTAAATGAGCTAAAAGACAAAATTCGTTATTGTGAGTTATCCGTAAAAGAATACCCGTCATGTGTCGCTATGATTGCACAGGAATCCAAATACTTGTCTCGACCTTCTTGGAATTAATGAAAGACAAAAATGGTTATTTTAAGTTATCCGTAAGAGATAAACATATGCAGTCGCGGACTTTTCTGTAGAGCGTTTTGAGATAATCAATTCTGTGTACATTAATCTTGTGTATTTGTTATGGTTTAGGCAGCGTAAGCCATTTAAGCGTCCAAAGAGCTACTTTTTTCACGTTTTCCACTACAAAGGGTGATTTTTAATGGTGTAGGAGTTGCGTATCACAACTCGTATAGCCTATGTTCATCCCGGGAATCTCCTGAATATTTTACAAAAAGCCCCATCACAATCGGATCAACGGTATGGCCGCGCATAAAGTACGAACAAAAAAATTAACTAACATACAAACATTCATTTTTATATATTATATTGGTTTTATGTTACATTTTATGATCTGGTAATAATTAAAAAAATTAAGTTATTTTTTCTGACTGAAATGATAATATTTACAAGAACTTTAATTTCTAACCTATGAATTTCTTTTAGAATTACAAAACCGAGTTAATAAGTTTTGATCAATCGAATTATGCGTATCAATCATTGCTGCAACTTCTAATTAATATATCGTTATATGAAAAAGTTAAAGCTGTCTTAGTCATTTATTAATTAAAGAAAACATATATTTACGTAGGTACATTTAAAGTGCAAACATTTCTTTGAAACCAACAAATGAATGTTAAGTTTTTTTTTCAATCTTAATGGGACATATTAATAGCGGATAAATGCTCTGAATTAATATTACTTAAAGTATAAAAAAATAAATTTACTCTGTTGATAGTATAGTGTTTTATTTAATGACGCCATTAAACAACTCAGTCATTAATTTTAATAATTAAATGCAGGTTGTGAAAGGTCGAGAAATTTCGCTCAAAGGTCACTTATTTGAGGTTTAATGTTATTTTAAATGCCATAAAGTTAGAACGTGGGACACACGGTATTACGTATCTACGGACTGGAGCCATAATCAGGAATTATACGCCCTGATAACATCAATCCAACGAACGTCAGAAAACAGATTGTAGCTATTAGTAATAGGACTTCTGTAGTGTGTAAATTGTACAATTTTGACGAAATTTGCTATCCGACTGTCCACTTGCAAGGTACACGTTATTATTATTGATAGACGAAAATCTCTGAAGTTTTGGTCATACGTAGAAGCACTGTACTCGTTATAAGAAAAGGTGCGTTATTCTATAATACGTAACTTTATTACTATTTATTATTGATACATGTAAAACTATATATTTATTTATAAACAAGTTTGCAATGTAATAAAACATCTTCCTGTGCCCAAAGCTTTTTAAATGTTATCTTCTTTCTCCATTCTTCTTTGTCTTCCCATTCCGGTTCTTCCAGATATAGCTCCCTCATACCTCTTCTTACATCATCCATCCATTTAAATCTAGGTCGAACTCTCTTTCCTTTCCATTCCAAAGCTTGTCTGCGTAATATTTTCCCTCTGGCATCCTACGTATATTACCATAACATTGTGTAATTGTCTGTATCTCACAAAATTTAATATTGAATTTTGGACTTTCATTTGTTGTCTGATTATTGTATTTCTGATGTTTTTCCAATTTAGAATGCATAGTTGAGAGTCTAAAACAATCCAATTCAGTAGACATAATCTTGTACTATAACCAACTTGTCATCTGCAAATAATAATGTATAAATAGTTGTATCTTCAATAGGTATCCCCATACCTTTACACTTTTCCTTCCATGTTTGTAAAGCTTGTTGTATATAAATATTGAACAACGTTGGGGATAAGCTGCAGCCTTAATGTAAACCTTTCGTTATTCAAAATTAATGGACATATTTTTCCCAATCTTTATTGTAGAATTTGCATTTTCATATAATTTGTATATTACATTCGCAAGTAATTTATTTCCAATATTTTCTTGTAACACTTCCCATAATTTATATAGCGGTCAGAGTGATAAGCTTTTTCTAAATCGACCAATAAAAAATGCATAGGTTAAGCATATGCCTTTTCCGTAAGTTGCTTCTGTCAATTAACACTGAAAAACTTTGTTACAAAACTTTAGATTTGTAAATGTGCGAGGGGCAGTGACTCAGCATATGCGCTAGTCTAAATCGAGACAGCGAACATTCCCGATATTTCAGGAGCTTCTGAGGGACGCGTTGAATGAGTTTCTTTGCTAATTCACCTACATAATGATTCTCGAGACAATTATGTGCTATAATAGTTGTAACCAATTCTGATATTATAGATTAGTCAAAATTATAAACAAAATTTGGCGATTAAAAATAATATAATTTTTTAGTTTTGAAGAATTAAAAAAAGTTTGGGTCTTTTTATCATATCAACGGCTTTAACATTCTCTATGAATGTTAATGTGTGTCCAAAATTATCTTCGTTTTTCAAGTAGTAATTTAATAGAGAAAGCGGAATCCATATAATGTCTGCCTTGACGAAACCCGTTTTGACATTCCACAAGAATTTTTTCAGCAGATTAAGTGCTGCAGAAATGAGATTCATGCGCGGAATTGCTGGATATACTCTACTTGATCATCAGATGAATGAAAATATTTTAAGGGAACACCACATGCAATCTCTAGAAGAAAATATGTCCACGTATAGACACAGATGGCTGCAACATGTCACCAACTAAGATCCCCAGTGCAGTTCTTCGGTATCGCCCACGAGGACGACCACGACGAACTGGACATCCAGAAAAATACTTTTATACCCTGTCTAGTTGAGATCGAAACAGGTCATCATTGCCCTATATTCATGAATGATCTAGTATGATGATTTTTTTGTTGCTGTGTAAACTATTCGTTGATTAAATGAATAATAAGACATGAAATGGGAATAATTTTGTCACAGACGCGACAACATTGGATATGATCCAGTGCGTGCAGAATAAAATAATTTGAGAGCATACTGAAACGTCAAAAGCAGTTGTTATTTAACAAAACAATACGTTAGTTTGAACTAAACTGCAAATTTTACTTTTGTTTGCAGGTCAAGCTGTCAGTTTGTTTATTTGTTTGTCATTTTGTACATATTGTCACGGTTTCAGTTTGGGGTTACATTTAAATAGATAATGTTAGAAAAATCGATGGCACATATACATGTTGAATGTACCCTCGGTATTTCAATACGAAAACATTTGACAGACAAATCCACTGTGCACAAAGATAAATTAAATTTACAAGTGATGGACAACGAATAAAGGCGAACAATTTATATTATTCAGTATAAATATTTGAGGGAGAAGTTAAATTCAAATTTGGAAAATAATATAAAAATCCAAGGAGTGGAAAATTATGACAAAACGAAAAATAGTCCTCTTGTCACGTGGGTCGACACTACTCTTCGAGTATAAAGTATGTTTATCACCTTGTGCTGTAATTCTTTAGATTGAATAGGGGTTTCGCGGTAAAACAAAATTTTAATTGTTATATTATTATTTTCATCAAACCAGGAATAGTCAACTGCTATCGTCTCGAGATAGCATGACTGCCTTATTCGGAGTGGATCCGAGTTTGATACCCGGTCGTGACAAGTTTCCTAGATGATGTTTTTTTTCGAGTCTTTTCTTTACCTGTTATGTAAGACTCTAAGGCCTTAAAGGTCCCCGAACATCATCTGTCCATTACCATCAACAATATGATAATTGCCAAGTCTGGTATAAATTTGTGAGTGAATGGTGTGTTTCGTCTCATCGTTGTGTTGTCTGTGGGGAGGCCCTGGATTGAGCTTATCATTTATTCAGGGAGGCCCTATATGACCTTGTGTGTCAAAAAGGTATGGGTGATGGATAGTTTTAAATCCCTGTCCTGTCAGGTCGTGCCACTTAAGACCCGGTTAATGTGTGATAAGTAAAAGTACACATAAATTGAGAGTTTAAACTACGATGGAGAATAACAAGAAAGCAGTGAATAAATACAATTGAAATAGCCATATGCGCCTCAAAGAACATGCAGACGCCACTACTCTTCTGGGAGTAAGGATTTTGGAAGACGGTGGCTAGAAACAGGGAAGAATGGAGGAAGAGAATTGGAGTGCGCATGACCCTACTCAGGATGTAGAGCCAACCATTAGAGTCAGAATTTTAACTCATGCTTATTCATGTAACCAGGTATCTGAAGAACCTAAAATCTAGCTGTTTAATTAATTAATTAATTGAATTCTATTCGTAAAAAGAAAGCAGGATGGAAAACTATCAAAGGCCGTCTATGCATGGAATATTGAAAGAAGGAGCAGAGAAGGAATACCAAGAACAACCTGGAAGAACAACATTCAAAATCCAATGAGGAAATCTGGTGTAGCAGATGAAGACACAGGAGACAGAGAACGATGAAGAACTTTAACTAAGGGAAATTTGTGAATGTTTGTTGCAAACTGAGTCTATAAGTCTGTAGTCATTTATATATATATATATATATATATATATATTAATTCATGTTAATTACTAAAATTGGTTGAACAAAACCCTCAATGATGATGAAAATTCTCGAAATGAATGAGAATAATTCAATTCTATTATATTTAAACCGGGGGGACGAACTTCCCTATCACCGCTAGCTAAAAGATCCATTGATCTTCTTCTATCTATGGAATGAATGAAATGAGATCTCATTTACGGTGTTATATAGTATGTTATGGTGTTTCTGGTTTCGACACATCAGGCTTTCACACATGACTCATACAGCCATTTATTGGGCTGGGCCCGGGAACTTGAGGAAGGCTGCAACCATCGTCTTTGATGCTTCTCTGCTTTACGTGACACACTCAGGCTCGGAGTCAGGTGGAAGCACATGATGTGACCCACATTGAAACAGTATAAACACATATTTTAAATATGTGTGGTTTGCTGAACCAGACTATTTTTATCTAACTTGTAATGAGGTGAAGGGTGATATAAAATAATTTAATGTTGATAAAAGTAAATGATGGGGGAAGAAAGAAGGGTGGTATGAAAAACGGGAAACGGGAAAAGTCCGAAAAAAAACCCGAAAAATTCCAGTGTGGTCCACTGCCAACATCCCTTCGACTTGATTTGAATTTGGGATCCTAGTCGCTGCTGCGGTGCGTTCATCGAGATGTTTAGTTAATTTAATAATTGCTAAAGACATAATTCATGGAACATTTTCACATTACTCATTTTGGTTGCACATCCGTGGATTAAAACATAGAAACATTAATAAGAGATGAATAATTAAGAATAATTGAAATAATATATATTCACAGGGCTATAGGCTATATAAAATTTTGTCTACAACTTATTTTCATTGGTTCAGCTGTATTCACAAAGTAATCGAAATAAATAGAGATGCTGAAGATCGAATCATGTAGGAGATTGTAACACGTTATCTGAATAATATTATTCTTATGAAAATATAACACTTTAAAAGAAAAAAGGGTTATTATTGGCGGATCAAAACAGTATAAATGAAGAAATTAAATACCGACTTAAACAGAAGTTTATCTTACTGTTACAAAAAGAATAAAATATATATATATATATATATATATATATATACAGTGTGTTGTAAGAAAACACCGACAACGGAGGTGAGGTAGTATATCGAGATATATTGATCATCTTTTATTGAGGTACCAATGTCCAGAAATGATGCGTTTTCACACTATGAGTTGTTAATTATGTCTCAAGATTAGTGTTTGTTCAAAGGATTTGAAGACTCATTACCAGGGAGCGGGGTTCTAGTAAGTATTCAATGAAGTTAAGAATGCACGGAATATAAGGAGGGATGACGTACCTGAAGACCTTACAGTGTTCAGTACAAACAAAATGATGTTCGGTGGAAGGCATTACACCCTGCTTCAAAAACAGTTATAAAAAACGATAAGGTATTATAGAAGGAAGCAAACAATCGCATGTTTAGTTATTTGTAGTGTGCAATAAAACTACTTCATTTTGATAAAGGGTTTAAAGTACAGATATATTTTCTTAAACATCATGATTACAATTATTGAAATGTATAATAATGTATTTCCGAAATGCACGAAAGTAAATCTCATGCGATTAGCACGTAGACAATTTGAATATTTTGAAAAACTACGTTAAAGCCCAATAAAAGCAAATGGAGTTGCGATTTATGCGCCGTACAGCAGGCTACACAAAGTGGGACCATAAAAGAAATGAGGAAATTTGGAAGAGTTGGATGTAGAACCCATTCTTCACCATACACAAAACTACCAGAACAACTGGAAAGCCCATCTTCAACGAATTCCGTCTCATAGAATTCCAAAAGCCATGCTTCATTACTGTCCCCAAAGCAAAAGATCGCTGGGACGTCCAAAAAAGCGCTGGATGGAAAATTCCTCTTTGAGACCGTAACAGGCCACACGGCCTAATACTTGCATGGATGACGTTCCACGTCGCACGACGTAGTAGGAGCAAATACAAAATTCAAAATATGAGGGTTGCTATTATTCTACCAGTTATATTAAATGGGTGCGAAACATGGACTCTTACTTTAAGGGAGGAAAGGAGATTACAAGTATTTGAGAATAAAGTTCTTAGGACAATTTTGGACCAAAGAGAGGTGAAAAGACAGGTGAGTGGAGAAGACTACATAACAATGAACTATATGGTCTTTATAGGAAGCCAGATATAATTATAAGTTAAGTACCGTAGACTGCGATGGGCAGCACATGTTGCACGTATGGGGAATGAAAGACTTGCATGGAAGCTTCTTGTAGGAAAGCCAGTTGGTAGACCAAGAATGAGGAGGGAGAATAACATTAACTATGATTTGAGGGAAGTACATTATACAGGGAATGATTGGAAAAGATTAGCTCAGGATAGGGGTGTATGGAGAGCGTATGTCCGCAGGGCCATGAGCCTACGGGTTCGATAGTGCCAATTAGTAAGTAAGTGAGTAAGTAAGTATGAGGGTTGCTTAAGATTTCCTCACTGAGCAACATGTCCCTCATGTTGCACGTTTCTGCGTACCTAGTATTCTACTCTAAGACACTTTTAAGTTTATTTGCTACTCTTTCTTTAATAGTTCCCACTTTTACTTCTTCCAGTGTTTCTGAAACTTGTTCTATTGTCTCGAGACCTTCCGGTATTTTTAGTTTAGATTATTGTAAATTTTGTATTGTAGTTGCAACCTTACTGAAATTATTTGGAATATAAGAAAGGTCTACAACCAAACTGGTAAAATTATTTTCTTCACTGCACGTATAGCGAGATTATTGTATCGTCAAATACATTAATTATGCTTACAATTTTGTCGTAATACTGGGCATAGTATAGTGCAGCCTGTAGTCATATCCCCCTCCGTGTTACAATTGGCTGTGGAGACAGGGGAATCCAAGGTGCCATTTATTTAAATATTTTGATTCTTGATGGTCCCTTGAGAAAAATCTTTTTCATGTTGTTTATAAATGCATCAACATCCGGAAAATAGGCTCTAATTTCTTCCGCAACTGGGTGGAGACTATGTGCTAGACATTTTAAATGTCTTAATTTTAGATATGGTTGCTGTATTGGTGTAGCAGTTTTTCTCAATGCAGCCCCATCCGTAACAAATAAAATATTTTTCTTTCTTAATGCTGGCAGGCCACAGGAGGGACAATGAATAATTAAACAAACGAGTAATTGTAGAGTAGTTAACCTCCTATATCTCTTCGGATGTTCAGATAAATGTTTTAGGTGAATCATCAGACGTTAGAGTACCTACAATAACATTAGCGATAGATGTATGAGCGGCAGCTACTGTTTCGTCTATGGACACAAAAATCTTTTATCTGCTACTTCATCTCTTATATTATTTAGGCATTTTTGTATAGGCTGTTGGTAGATATATTTTTCATAATTGCGTTTCTGAAGGCATTTTTCTCTTAGTATATTTGTTTACGAAAGCTACGAAAGAAGGATGCTGTACTTATTTTAAAGGAATATCGGCTCTTATTAATGCATGACACAAATCATCGAAACATTTCTGATCTGTAGCTTAGGTCTGCGGAGGTTGATGCTACACTTTCCCTTTTGTTTCGTTTTTTTTTTTAGTTTTTTCTTTCTAATAATACAAAATTTTCCTTGTGTTTTCTTGAATTGCAGTGTTGTTTAACATGATGTTTGAAACTTCCTTTGAGCTCTATGTGACAAACCTTATATTTGTGCTAATTTCCTCTATAACGATGCTAATTGTGATGATGATGATTTTGAGGTATTACTCTATTTTACTTTAGGCATATTTCCGCAGTTCTTTACTACTCTGTATGCAGCGAATAAATGAAACATTCGCTACGAAACACTCTGTTGTAGTGGAACGTGTCCTGCGCAGATTATACTCCGTGTGGCAGGTTATATAAAGCGTCTGTTTACTTACTCAAACCCCGCTACCTG
The DNA here is from genome assembly GCA_030220185.1 of Diploptera punctata. Lineage (NCBI taxonomy): Eukaryota > Metazoa > Arthropoda > Insecta > Blattodea > Blaberidae > Diploptera > Diploptera punctata. The sequence goes on along the minus strand of JASPKZ010002720.1, from coordinate 1,431,566 downwards.
CTCATTACCTGACAACTCACAGGTACGGAACCTATCTATACGTGGTTTCGCAACGGAATGTGGCTGCAACATGTCAGATCTCCAGCTCATTTCGATGCCAATGTGAGGAGACATTTGGATACCACGTATCCAGATCGAGGGCAGCCAGTCGCAATGCCTCCGAGAACACCTGATCTTCACTCTCTCGACTACGTTTTGTGGGGCGACATGAAACAGCCTGTTTATCAGATCCCAGTAGAGTCACTTATGGATCTTATAGCCGGAATCCACGCTTCTACAGAAATAATTCAAACGAGGCCAGGCGTATGTTAATATGTGCGCCAATCACTACACCGCTGATGTACGCTCTGCAATGAGATGGGAAGTGGATATTTTTAAACTTGATGTGACTGTGACAGTATTGTCAAGTATTGAGTCTTGAAATCCAACTAACGGAACTTTTGAGAAGTTAGCTACTCATAGTGTGAAAACGCATCATTTTAGGACATCGGTACCTTATTAAAAATGACCAACATATCTAAATATACCAACTCACCTTCGTTTTCGGTGTTTTTGGCAACACCCTGTGTGTATATGTATGTATATATATATATGTTTATAATTGGAAAATATTCTAAGCAGATATTGGCATAGAGTGTGATGGTTCTCATGTATATTTTTGACTGCTGTGTGAACTACTTTTCTTGGAATAACAATACGATAATCTATTCTCGCAGTATGTATTCCTGGAACTGCTAGCTTTCAACGAAAATCGGATTGTCAGATCCCATCTGATTGAAGTGTGGGTTGTATACAGAGAGTTGTCAGTGGGTTTAGCGTTGCCTATTTCTACAACGAGTCTGTTCGCGCGACACCATGGAATAAACTTCCCCTCATGAGAAGGTTTATGGGTAATTACTATCTTCTATGTCTGAGGATTCCGAGCATTCAATACACATGTTTGTGTTGTAGTGGCGATTGGCTTGTAACTTTATCCTCCAAGAAAACTACATTTTAGAATTTTCCTTACTTCAAAAATATCACTGATCATTTTTGACAAAAAATAACGTATATAAAACGCTGAAATCAGATGACCACCAAGCACGGCGTGCTCCATATTGTTTATATGGTTTTGTTATTTCAGCATGATATTAATCACCTTGAATATTTAAGTAAAAATGAAAGTGAAAATGTAGTTGATCATTTTAAATGAAGTGGAGTAACTTGATCCAAAGCCAAAGAGAAACTAACATGAACAATAATCATTATAGTAAGAGCTACAGACTACTGAATAACACTAAGAAATTGGGACTGGAAGTAAATATCAATAAAATTAAATATATGGTAACACATAGTAATATATTATATAATGGAAATGGACAGCTAATGACAAATGAGGGAAATTTTGAGGAAGTGGCTGAATTCAAATACCTAGGAACAATAATGACAAACAGGAATGAGATGCACAAGGAAATTAAACATAGGCTCAATTCTGGAAATGCGTGTTATTATGCATTGCAAAGACTTTCGAATTCCCAATTCGTTTCAAAAAACGTTAAACTGAAAAAATATAAAACTATATTCTACCAGTTATATTATATGGGTGCGAAACATGGACTCTTACTTTAAGGGAGGAAAGGGGATTATGAGTATTTGAGATAAAAGTTCTTAGGCACATTTTTGGACCAAAGAGAGATGAACAGACAGGTGAATGGAGAAGACTGCATAACAGCGAATTACATGGTCTTTATAGGAAGTCATATATAATAAGAACAGTTAAGTCTCGTAGACTGCGATGGGCAGGACATGTGACACGTATGGGGAATGAAAGACGTGCTTGGAAGCTTCTTGTAGGAAAACCAGAAGGAAAACGCCGAGTTGGTAGACCAAGAATGAGGTGGGCGAAAAACATTAACTATGATCTGAGGAAAATAGATTATATAGAGAATGATTGGAAAGCATTAGCTCAGGATATGGCTGTATGGAAGAGCTTAGGTCCGCTGCGGCCGCCTTAACCCTAGCAAGGTTCGATTAGTACCAGCGATGTAAGTATGAATTTAGTATATTAAAGTATCATAGTTTAATGATAAAGGATACGTGTCTCCTTCATTTCCAGGCCCCCTTCTTATCATGGCTACGCCTAAATGCCAGAAAAAACTTCACCTTCAACATACCTTACTATTCCACAGTCTCCACCTACCTATTTAACCAAGTTATTTAACAACACGTTTTCAAAATTTATCGGCTCATCACAATTTAGGAACAAGATCACAAGACTCTTCTTTACGTTTGATACCACACCACAGGGCATGTCTATACTCTGAATCTTACACAATATCTATTACTAGAGCATGGAACTCTCTTCCCAGTCATGTCAGGGACTGTCAATCGCTATCATTATTTAAATCCAAATTAACTGATATCTTAAGTTCCACACAATGAAAACATTAACTGCATAACAACTATATAGAGCATTCCATTAATAATCATTTAGGAAGCTACTTACTTTATTTATATCATTTTAATTTTATTATATTATATATTTTTGTTAGTATTAGGTAGTATTAGATCACATCATCATTGTATTTTGTTTAGTCTGTATTTTAATAATATCTTAAAATTGGAATATGTATGTAATTTTTGTATAATTCTATTATTCGCTGGTTGAGTGGAAGAGAAGACTTTATGGTCTTAACTCTGCCAGTTAAAATAAAGCATATTATTATTATTATTATTATTATTATTATTATTATTATTATTATTATTATTATTATTATTATTATTATTATTGATAACATAAGTAGGTATATGATTACATGGCACAGAGTAAAAATAACCTCTACAAAAAATCATTGAATTCTAAAAGAATTCTTTAAGATGGCCAATTTTAAAAATATAGACCTAAATTTACCACAATTGGACAACACAGTGCAATTAAAGATGACATAGAAATCGATGCAGGGATTTGGTTAAATGACTAAACAGGTAAGGTCTTGGTTGTGATCTTTATACAAGTTGTAATATTTCACGCAACTTATAACAATGGTTTACGTTACAAGGATTAAAGTGAGTTTTTACAAACATGAGTTAATGCTTAAACACGATGTATAACTGAGGCCAGATTTTACAAAAGAATTCGTAAACAATTTAATTTTTGTTACTTACATTATCATCATATTCATGGTAGGCCCTCGGCCTGTTCCGCTCTCAGAATTCATCTTCCCATCGTCTTCTAGGACGTCCCACATATCTATAGCCTTGAGACTGTTACACCTGGGCTTGTTTTGTTAACCTAGAAGAGTCCATTCTAAAAATATGTTCATGCCATTTTTGTTTATAATTTTGTTTTTTTTCATTTAGATTTAAAAATTGTGTGTTCTTGTCTAATTGTTTCACTAGGAATGTGGTCTCTTAGAGTACATCCTGCAACGTATCTGAGGAACTTCATCACTGACGTTTGTAGTAATCTTCTGTCTGATCTATCCATGACCGAATTTTCTGATCCATGTGTCATAATGGGAACTGCCAGTACTTTATAAAACTTTAGCATTGTTCCTTGTTTTTTGTTTTTGTTTGTAGTGTTCTTTTAATAGTCGTACACATATGTAATTTTATTTTATTTTATGTTATATCAAATTTAGTTATTCTGAATTTAATGTTTTAAACAAATACCTTTCCATCGTATTCAACAACATTCAAGAAGTAACCCGTAAAATAAGTTTAAATATTTAACTAGTTTACTATATAATGGCGATCTTATTAGAAATATTTCAAGTTAAAATTAAAATAAATACCCCAAATATGTAGTATGTGCTAACAAAATAGTAATAGCATAAATCTACTGTTATGAATGTACAAGTCATTTATAAAATTATTTTTAATAACAAGTGAGTGCTAAAACAATCAGTAGATAATGCTACTGTCAATTGATAAACTGGATTGCAAATTTTATAAAAATATTGTGAAATGGTTTATCTGTAGTTAACATAATAATGCAATAAGTAGTGATGACATTAACTTGTTATTTGTATCCATAACTTTTGTAATCGTTACCTTTGTTTATTTACTGGTACTTGCAATATTCATAATTAAATTTGTCGTTTTTTACTCATATATTGGTGAAACGTCCGTTTTCTGGTTATTACAGTATATATTATAGTAATCTTCATTCTTACATTCATTTTATAAGGCATAATGTACCGTATTGAATAAGAGATTTAGTGTGCATTACTGTGTCTGCACAGTTAACTGGTTAAATTGCGTATTATAAAAAATATTTATTTATACAAATGCAGGGGATTGACAGAAGTCATTGTCCATAATTATGAGTAAACAAATAACTTAACAATAAATTAAAAAAGAAAACATGATGGCAAAATAGAAAGTTTGGCTCTTGCTTCCCAGTATTTATCCTTCAGCGTAGCAGAGTAAGTGCTTTGCACTGTAGCAGGTGGTTTCTGTCCATGTTGGTGTTCGTGGAGAACAGAGGGCGATGAGGACTTCTGTAAATTCCAATTCGGTGAAGATGAGCTGCAAGACAATCATGCCCTGTGTTTAGTCGAAAAAATGCTATAGCTTTCTTTCGAGGTGCATCTGGTGTAGTGTGGATGGTGTTTTTCCATTGTTTTTCTTGAATGTTATAGAAAATATTTCAAATATTTCTAATTATATAAATAGTGTTGTAATAATTAGCACTTAGTATATTAAACAAAGGAAACAGTTATCTTGAAAACATTAATAACACAGATTTTAGAATGATATTTTTATGAAAACTATTTAACTCATGCCCCAAATTGGAGTCAATGACCAATCATATTTCAATGGTTTTTCATTATAACCAATCACAGTCGTGTTTCGCCTAGAATTTACCAATTAAAGTTTATCATAATAAAGAAAGCACCTCCTTTTTAACATTCTGAATAGGTCATAACATTATTTTGCAGTGACTGATTCTCTAATAAATACGGCTACCAGTGCTATACGGCTATATAGTGCATGAATGTCAACACATAGCGCATGCGGGAGTTAATATAAAAACATTTGTAGCAATTGATTATACCACTAAAAAAAGAAACCACTCTTTGCTCTTTCTTAAATGTATTTTTTCCCAGGTAATAACATTCCAGAAAAATATAATTGTCATATTTGCATCATAGGACCAGAAATGAATTAATATACAGTTTGATGTGTTTCATTTTTTCTCCACTAGAGTGCATTCTTACAACATTGCGTTCCTTTGGCAATAAATAATATGATCTGGTTGCAGTGATGAACAAAAGAAGCAAATTAAGCGTACCAATCGTTTCTCATTTGTTTTCAAACATCACCGTTTACATTAAATATATAAATATTTTAAAATAACTATATTTAAATAATGATTTGTGAGTAAACAGCTTAATTTTATTCGTTAAATAGTCCTAACAAATGCCAGTCTTGATTTCCAAATTCTCTACATAAATTCACTCCTCACTTCGTGAGTCGTGAATTTATCGATAATTTGGAAATCATTCCTTGCATTACTTATGACAAATATTTTACACTCCTAATAAGCAGTCTTTTTTATGAGTTAAGAGATACCGATAACAGTAGTTACCAATGTACACAATTTAAAATTAGTACTTCGAATTTAAAATGAAAATCTGGTAATAAACTTTACTTTCGTCAAGTATAAACGTAATTTCCATCCATAGTAATTCTGCCCGGAGACAGGTCCTTCACTGCAATCATAGCATTTTCATGCTATGCTTGCAGCTTTACTAGGGAATTCTAGGTGTGGTAGCTTCCCGTTGCTTTCCACACCGGTGAAGGATGATGATAATGATAAGGGTGAGGATGATGATAATGATAAGGTTGATGATAATGATGATGACCATATGATTTCGGGGACCGTTTGGGCCTTAAAGTTTTCCTGACATTTGTCTTACAGATGAGGAAAAACCCCGATAAAAACCTCACCCAGAAAAACTGCCCCGACCGGGGATCGAACCCGGGCCCGCTGCGTGACAAGGCAGCACGCTACCTCGAGACCACAGCGGTGGACAAACGTAATTTAAATGTCAAATTCAAAATTAATTTTAGTACAATAAAATATTTAGCTAGAGAGATGGCTTATAAGATAGCGTTTGAAAATCTGGAGATCCTGGTTTGAAACTCGATGTCGACCAAACTGAGTGAGGCTTCCTATGGGTTTTATCAGTCGTCAAGCCAAATACTCATTTGTAATTAATTTAAGAGGACCCAACTCATCACAGTCCTATTCATAAGCGGCTATCATTAAAAAAAAAGCAAGTTAATAGACGCGATAAGTCCTTAGATGTTATAGTGTCTACAAATAATTTAAATAAACCGGTCAGTATTCTTAATCAGATGTGTAAATAACATTTCATACTATATGATAATGTATTTTAGATCGTTCCTATTTTAAAAAATCTTTTGTTCCAATCATTCTAGTACGTCATCTATGATTAATATTGGATGATCAAGTAATGGAATATTTTAGTAGGTGAAAAATTGTGAAGTAAAAATAAATAGTAGTTTAAAAACTAAAACAACACGCTTTATTAGAAAACAGAACTAAAAAATGAAAATTAATTTTAATTTCCTACAAACTTGAGATAAAATTAAAGTGGTAAAAAAAATCATGTCCAACACAAAACTAGAGTTATCTACAAAAAATAAATTTACCATCAAAAGCGTGGGATGTTCTTTATCAATTAATGTATTTGGTAATGAACAGATTTTGGTAAAAGTAAAGTCTCTAAGAAGAAAACGATAAAGCACAAAAAGGACACCACGCTTTTGATGGTAATTTTTTTTTTCATTTAGATAACTCCTGTATTATTCCAGATCTGTTGGAGATGATTTTTATTGTTGGCCACTTTAATATTATCCCAAGCGTGTTGGAAATTAAAATTATTTTTCATTATTTAGTTTGGTTTTCTAATAAAGCGTGTTGTTTTAGTTTTTAAAGCTATTATTTAGTTTTTAGTTTGGTTTTCTAATAAAGCTTGTTGTCTTTTTAACCTATTATTTTTTTTTAATTTTTAGTTTAATTAATTGCCATAAACCGGAATCCCATGTAAATTTAATTGCTTACGATATTTGTAGTGTCTTGGCACGAATATAATTGTATATTTTTAAAATTATTATTATCTAACATTATTATAATGTTTTTGAATATGTTAATATAGATAAATAGTTACAGTTAATCGTATCCATTTCATATTTGTTGGATAAATTACAATGTGGTAAGTTTACAAAATTGTCATTAGTATTTTACAGAATAAGATAAAAATGTAAATATCTTTAAATTCGATACTATTATAGTATGAGCTAAAAGTAATACTCTAAAAAAAAACCTCCGGGCCGAATTTTAACCAGTCGCCTATGGATTACTGATATTATATACCACTACAGTCCACCACTCTATCAACTGAGCTACCGGAGAATATAATATTAATTTTTTACAACGATGGACTAAAAAGTCGATAAGTCCGCAACCTATTATATATTATATATTCCTTCCATAGTAATTCCGCCCAAAGGCAGGTCCTTCACTGCAATCATAGAATTTTCATGCTATGCTTGCAGCTTTACTAGGGAATTGTAGGTGTGTTAGCTTCCCGTTGCTTTCCACACCGGTGAAGGATGATGATGATGGCCATATCATTTCCTGACATTTGTTTTACAGGTGAGGAAAAACCCCGATGAAAACCTCACCGAGAAAAATTGCCCCGACCGGGGATAGAACCCGGGCCTGCTGCGTGACAAGTCAGCACGCTACCTCGAGACCATAGCTGTGGAAATATTATATATTATATATTATTTATGAAATTATTGTATTGCCATTGGTCCTTTACTAGTAAACAAAGTTTCAGGGCGATCCAATATTTTTAAGTGGGTATAAATCGTGTTGAAAGATTCCGTTACATGGATAGATACATGTCAAGCTAATATAAAGCGTGTAATAAACGAAACCTTCTGATTAATAGGAAGTGTTATTCAATTACTTTTCTCCAACAATTATCTTCAACTTCACAATTTATTTTTCAATATAAGAATTCTAAGCTGACAGCGGCCTGAAGGTATTATTCACAGCGATAACATTTATGTTATGTTTATTATTAGTAAGTAGGAGGAAATAATTGAGAATCATGTGATACGAAACTGTTTATGTAACATCGTCATTTTTTTAAAGGTGACGTAAAAGAAGATTTCAATAATAATAATTAATTCTATAGCATTTGGAGAGAAATAAATAAATATAAATAAGTCCGAGAATAAAGTAGCGTTTTAGATCATTACTTATAAATGTTATTAAGAAGTACAGAATGAAAATAAATTATAATGACAGTCTTACAGACTGACATATTAAACATTACATAATACACTGCATACCTATATAAGTCACTAATTGATTTCATTCACTAATAATTATAAATAATTCAGATACCTAGTAACAATAATCACATATAAAGAATGAGATTCACAAATAAATTGAACATAGGCTCAATTATGGAAATGCGTGTTATTATACATAACAGAGACTCTTGACGTCCCAACTCCTTTCAAAAAACGTTAAACTGAAAATATACAAAACTGTTATTCTACCAGTTATATTATATATGGATTCGAAACATGTACTCTTAATTTAAGGGAGGAAAGAAGGTTACGAGTATTTGAGAATAAAGTTCTTGGGAAAATTGTTGTACCAAAGAGAGATGAACAAACAGGCGAATGGAGAAGATTACATAACAGTGAGCTGCGTGGTCTTTATGATATATAAGAACAGGTAAGTCTCGTAGACTGCGATGGGCAGGATATGTGTCACGAATGGGGAATGAAAGACCAGCATGGAAGCTTGTTGTAGGAAAACCAGAGGGAAAACGCCCAGTTGATAGACCAAGAATGAGGTGGGAGCATAACATTAACTACGATTTGAGGGAAGTAGATTATACAGGGGATAATTGGAAAACATTTGCTCAGGATAGGGATGTATGGAGAGCTTATGTCGGCGCGGCCATTAACCAATGGGTTCGATAGTGCCAGTGAGTTAGCTAGTTACTTAATAATTATTATATTATATAATTATTAGGAAGATTTCCAAAATGATTGCTAAATTATAAAGCGCGGAAGGAGAAATGTTGGTCGCCCTCACAGAAGATGGTCTCAACAATTTTAACAATTCTATCTTTCATGAAACCGGAACGAGCCAACAGGCTTAATCCGTGGATGATGATGATGATGATATAATTATTATATTTCAAAACTAATGGAAGTAGCAATTTCTGCATTGAAATTATAACTTCAAGATTTTTTTTTTCGTTTTCATCACAACAGGTGTTAGTTAATCAGAAAATTTTTAAAAAATGTGAAATCTCAAGAAAATGAAAGCGCGCATCCTGAAATCACAAAATTCTTACTTTTCTAGATGTGACTAAATATTAATATCCATCCATCCATGATGATGATGATGGCCTGATGATTTTCGGGGACCGTTGGGCCCTCAGCTTCCTGACATTTGACTTACAGGTGAGGAAAAACCCCGAAAAAAAACTCACCCAGGTACCTGCCCCGACCGGGAATCGAACCCGAGCCCGCTATGTGACAAAGCAGCACAATATTAATATAATGCTCGCAGTGACTCTAACCTAACTGAACATCACATGTAGCAAAACTCCAAGGTACGACAGACTATGGGGGCTCTTGATCTACCAACCGTCTCCTGACCTCATATCCACATGTGTCCATCACAAAGACACGTGATCTCCAGATAATAGAGCCAGGTTTCTCAATCAGGATTCACTATTTATCGCAGCTACCCAAATTCCTCAAGATGGTGGATGCCACAAGCGCATATACACTTAACTGAGTAGCAGTGATTAAAAACAATAAAATGTATATTAAGACAATAAAAGTTGCATCATAGCAAGTTTTTCATTATTTTCTTTTTTAATCAACTATTTTAAAATTTTTCTAGCTTATAACAAAAAGTGGGTGCCGAAAAATGAGGCTACATTGTTGTCAATTCGAAAAGACAAGATACGGATCTTCCATTTCAATTTGTGAAAATTACACATTTAAATATTATTGTACGACTGGCAGTGCTATTAGTCGTTCAAAATATCTCTGCAGGCGGAAGAATTGCGAAGCTCTCTTTGTTGCTACACGTGACCTCATCTAAGGCAGTGTTCACTGTCAGCGTCCCACGTCCCGTTCCCCTTTGCACTCGTAAATAGCAGTGTCACGTGTTCTATTCCTGCATAAACACGACTGCAGTGCCCTCCGTCAGCAACTGCGCTTACTCCTTGAGCGGGTAATATTAAAATTACGTTAAATTACGATTTTCTATGATAAAAGTTAAAAATTAAAATGTACCTATTGGTAGATGCCGTCGTCCTCGACTTTGTTAAACAGATGTATATAAATTATTAACTGGAGGCCTTTCGGAAGTTAACTTCTATCATCAGCAGGTTAAGTTCTGCTATTAGTAGTTGTTGTTTACGACGATGTAGACTCCAAAGTGTTTGCAGCAGCAACTGCTTCTTTTTTTTGACGATCTCGTATAATGGGTTGCTTGTCTGGGGTGCGTTCTCATTAAGAAATAAGGTGTTGTTTATTTCCTTTATAATTTCGAGGTCTTCAAATATATCTACCTTTGCCGGAATGTTTTCTCTTTGAATTATCGTGAGAGTATTTTCTATTGTGTTGATTTGGTAACCTGGCTTAATGAGATGTTTTGCATAGCTTGATTTATCACCCGCGTACATAAAATCTTTTTGGTGTTCCTTATATCTTGTATTGAAATTTGTGCTTGTCCTGCCAATATAAAATGTATTACAATATTTACATGTTAGTTTGTAGACTCCCTTGTTGTTAATTTGCTATGTTCTTCTATGCCATGTTATATTATGTTAATTTGTTTTCTGATTTATAAGCTATGTTAATGCTATTTTCTAAGTAAAGGATTAGCAATCAGTGAATTCCATTCTGATGTACAAACACAAAAGCCGTATTGATTTTAAGAGCTAATTTCTTTAAGTAGACCGGAGCCAAGTTAATGGCAACCCCGGCCGCCACAAGCCACACTGATGAATGGTGCAATTTCAGCAGTTGACCACAGTGTTTCCAACAGGTGTACGTATGGTTGTCCGCTCACAGGAAAACATAAACTTTCCTCAAAGCAATTTGATGCTTAATGTTAGTCAATGGAAATATAAACCAAACATATTTAACCTAGAAAAATAATATATATTCTCTTTCGTTTTTTTTTTTTCTCTCTTTTTCGTTTACACTGTTTTCCTTCTTGTTAACTTTTTGCTATTCTCACACATAGACACAAGGACGCTACACACACCCAGACCCAAAGTGGAGATTAAAAATCCCCTACCCCGCCGGGAATCGAACCCGGGTCGCCGGAGTGGAAGGTAGGGACTCTACCGACTACGGACTATAAAGTTACATTCAGACTGTAAATCTTGAATTAGTACACAAGAGTTATTTTCCCCCCTTTTTTTCGTTTACACTGTTTTCTTTATTTTACTTTTTTGTTAACTTTTAGCTATTCCCACATATAAACACAAAGACAAGACACACACCCAGACCCAAGGTGGAGATTAAAAATTCCCTACCACGCCTCGAATCGAAACCGGGTCGCCGGAGTGGAACGTAGGGACTCTACCGACTACACCACGGCGATGGACATTTTTTCTTTCGTTTTACACTGTTCTTCTTTTTTGTTTTACTTTGTCAACCTTTTTATCTTATTCACACATACAAACACAAGACAGGACACACATTCAGACCCAAGGTGTAGATTTAAAATCCCCTACCCCGCCGGGAATCGAACCCGGGTCGCCGGAGTGGAAGGTAGGGACTCTACCGACTACGCCACGGCGACGGACGTTTAAATCACAAGGAATAAATATTTCAAGTCCCTCTAACTTATAGCAAGGTAAATAAATTGAAATGAAGATTTATTTTTCTCAGAAAGAGTCAGACTATAGAATAAAGCGGGATTTCACAACAAACAGCGTATTGATAAACATTTACTAGAATGTATTCAAAATACATAACTCCGTTGAAATCTATCTCTGTTAAAGTGAACATGGCTGCCGATATTTCTTCTACCTAATAATTTTAAAAACTAAATAACGGGGGTATTCAAATATAGTTTCATTCTCAGAATATGTTATCAACTTAGTTGAGTACTCCGTACTTTTTTATATTGTATCCCAATTCTTTTCTAATATCGAAATATTCATTTTATAACCAGAACTTTTGGAACCTGTAATAATTCCTCTAACATTTAATTTAATATTTCAGAATATATTACAATTGTTTCTATCATTGTTTAAATTTCACTTTCATAAAATAATTTTTACAACATCAATAACACTGAGCAACAAAAAATATTTTTTTTTTGTCTCAGAAAGAAAAATATGCGATTCTGATAGTATGTTGTCTCCTGAATTCAAATATGATATCGGGTTTTCTCCATCACGCAAAGTTTCCGAGAGATAGGAATTTATAATTACAAACACTTTAATATTTTCTACACTCGTAACTACACAATATTCGAACATTAGGACTCACCTAGAAAGTAATAAATAACGATTTGCTGCTATATTTCGCCTGTGGAGCATCCCTTTTGATGGTCCAACAATAATCGGCCAGCATATTAGGATTCTATTTGCCTTGATATCTCTTTTCTATATATGAAATCTCCTGAGTTAGCTCATTTGGTTTTATTTTACAATGGACAAATGGACGAAAAAACTTTTATTAAAAAATAATTATTTAAATCCATTAATTGAAATTGAAATAAAAAAACTGTGGGCGATGGAGAAATTCCGAATACATATTTGAAAACACGATAAAACACTGCATTAAGTACAGCTCTTGGTACTCATGAGACAAATATCATGTTGACCAGTGTAATTTATAAAACTTCAGTAATGTGTATTTTTCCCCTTTTTGTAGTGTTTTATTCATAATCCTATTTAAATTATAAAACAATTTCATATTTTTCAATTGGTCAATTTTTTTATTGTGTGAAATATAATAGTATATTAACAAGGAACTGAGGGAGATCAATTACAGAGGGAATTATTGGGAAAATATATCAGAATATGGATCCGTGGAGCTGTTATGTCCAAGGGACCATGAAACTTCGTTTGCTATAGGCCTAGCACTAGTGTGCTAGTTTAAGTTAATTCATTGGACACAAATTTTGTTTGTTCCATCTTCATAAATCATAGGATAGTGTAGATTCAATAAAATCAAGTGGATAGAAATGGGGCGACATACGCAAATACTGGACATATGACCTTAACTCTGCCAGCCAAAGTAAAGCATCATAATGATTATTATTATTATTATTATTATTATTATTATTATTATTATTATTATTATTATTATTATTATTATTATTATTATTTCCTTTATGATGTCAACCACTTTATTTTGAATCCTTCGAATATTCCATGTTCCAATAAGAAATGTCATTTTCATATGCTTTGGCGGCTTTACGCCCGGCTTTAAATCTTTATGCTTTTTAGCATTGCTCCCACTTTTTCTGGACAATCGGCACTTGATGTCAGCCGGGTTGTCAGCCCTGCGTGACGGTCGCCTTTACCCCCAGAACAAGCATCTGGTACTCATTTCAGTTAGAAGCTGAGTCGACCCCAGGGTCATAGTACCGCCAGAACGTTTGGGTCAGTTTAAAAATCTTGACCCCACCGGGACTTGAACCCTCGACCTTCCGGCTTGTAGCGCAGTGCCTTAACCACTACGCTACGGCGTGCCCCAAGAAGTATATATATTATACAATAATATAGAAATTTGCATACATACACAGGTAGATAGGCCTCTGATCCAAACTTAAGTAAGTAGATGTTGCGTGAAAAAAAAACAATATTAGAACAACGTAAAGATAAAGGTGAAAATAAACCATTTTAACAAGCCACAATGTTTATGTGTGTGTGTGTGTGTGTGTGTGTGCGTGTGTGTGTGTGTGGATGCAAGAATCCGTATTTCGTAGACCCATTCGCTTCAGGTTTAAATGCTCAATGCATTTTCCCAGAAATCGGAGTTAAGCTACCGTAAATTATATAGTCCATTTTCAGATATTCAAAACAAGCAAAAGATAACGGTTCTCCAGATCGCAATAAGGTTGAAGGCAAAAATTCATTCTTCTACTATTCATAAATGTTAACAGAAGATTACCCTGCAAAGGGATGTATGAAATATTGCAAAATATATAACAGCAGAGTTAAGCGCGTGTACCTCGCCTTCTGAATTGAATGTCATTTAACAGTCGGCGAGTGTACCTCATCCTTTGAGACGAATGGGTTAAGCTCCGGCCGATTATACCTCCATAAAAGTTTCCAGTCATATTTATAGGAAGTTGAATGAGCACCAGAAAAATCATAAATACGAATGATTGAAGAGAAATCTTCATCCCTCGGTTACCCGGGATCATAGTCAAGCCGTCCTGGTCGTAACCAGACTTCTTGCAGCCTCAGGTAAATGTAGAAGTAATCTACAGGCCATAGGAGACACTCGGGTTAGTAAGAGGTTGAAGCTCCCATTTTTTTCTAAACAATGTCAGATGTCAGATAGCTTGTCAGCCATGCGTGACACGGCTGCTTTACTCCTGAATAATCGTGTTACTCATTTCCGTTAGAGGCTAAGTCGATCCCTGGGCCAAGGTGCCATAAAAAAGGTTTGAGTTAGTTCAAAAATCCTGATCCCAATCGGATTCGAACCCTCGACCTTCCGGTTTGTAGCGTATTGCCTTAACCAACTACGTTACAACGTGCTGAAGTACCAGTACCACTTTAAAATAACGTAGTTACAGTAATTTTTTCTGTCAATTAGAAAATCTTGAAATCAAAGTTATGCGCAGAAGACTAGGCCTATAATTTAATAGTTGCCTCGAAAAAGAGATATAACACATAAACTACAAATTGTTGGGAAAACGAAAAAAAATTATAAAGTTTATTTTGAGGCTATCTTTATTATATCATATACATTTAAATATCTCATCATATTGGAACCATATACAGCCAATTTGAATGCAAAATAACATGCTAATAACTAAATGTTAATTTTAATTTAAAATTGAGTTCAAAAGTGATCCACCTATATAGAGTGGAAAAAACGATCTAACACATACCTAACTAAAAATTCTACAGAATAAGAAATAGAAAATAAATATTGAGCACTGATTCAGTTAGAAAAAATTCTAACTTAATCAGTTTTCAGTATTTATTTTTCATTTAATGTTATTTCGTCACATTCTTTGTGTCTTTCATATTTTCACTCAATTTTTCTGGGATTCTGACCAGATTCATGGAACTGTGGTGGAATGAATTTACACATGTGCAATAATTGTTTTTCTGCACTGCCATTAATGACTTGACTAAATGTTTCCGCCATTTTGTTTCATATAGATCACTATTCGCTTGAAAGCCAACTTTCAAAGACTATTTAACTCATGCCCCAAATGGGAGTCAATGACCAATCACGTTTCAATGATTTCTGTTTTACAACCAATCAGAGTCGTGTTTCACGAAATATTTATCAGTGTTATAATTACCATATATTAAACAAAGCTCCTCCTTTTTAATATTCTGAACAGGTCTGACTGTTATTTTGCAGTGACTGAGCCTATAAGAAATACGGCTACCAGATTGTATATATAGTGCATACATGTCAACATTTGTAGCAATTTATTATACCACCAAAAAAAGAAACCACTGTTTGACTTTCTTAAATGTATTTTTTCACAGGTAATAATCTAGAAAAATATAATTGTAATATTTACATCATACGACATCAGAAATGAATTAATATACAGATTGATGTTTCATTTTTTCTCCACTAGAGAGCATTCTTACAATATTGCGTTCCTTGGCAATAAATAGTATGATCTGGTTGCAGTGATAAACAAAAGAAGCAGTAGAAGCGTACCTATCGTTTCTCATTTGTTTTCAAACATCGCCGTTTGCATTAAATATATAAATATTTTGAAATAACTACAGTTAAATAATGATTTGTGAGTAAACAGCTTAATTTTATTCGTTAAATAGTCCTAACAAATGCCACTCTTGATTTCCAAATTCTCTAGATAAATTCACTCCTCACTTCATGAGTCGTGAATTTATCGATAATTTGGAAATCACTCGTGGCATTACTTATGATAAATAAAACTGGTCTGGAAGAGAGTATGGATAATTTCACATGCGTCTTGCCGTGATACTCTCCTGATAGATCACTAATCCATTGAAAACCCAACTTTCGAATTTTTGTAGGTTACATTTGTTTTCGGGGCAACTATTCAATTTTCTCATCTTTAGTTCTGCAATTCCTAGGATATTTTCCGCATATAATCTTTATTTCGATCCCGTGTTTTATTAAATACTATCCTACAAATAGCGAGTTTTTTTCAGAATTTTATATCTTTATCATTTAATTTTATAAGATCAAGGCTCGACAGAAATAACAGCTTAACTTGCAGCGGGATATATACTCGTATCCCTTGATCATTATCAAAAGAGAGGAGGTCCAAATGAAGAGATTTGTAAAACCCTTTACTTCGATGGTCGTTTTCTCAATACGACAACTTTAACAGAGGATTTTAGTGAAAGTCTTTAATTAATTGTGGGACGTTTCGTTTAGTCGAGAGAAGACAATCAGACTGGCCAACTTATAAAAAAAAAAGAAAAGAAATTTAGTAGCCAGGGAATCAGCGTATTGTTAAAAGAAGAATATATATTGGATTTACCGTTCTCTTTAACTTGAGTCAGCAAGATAGCAAAACTTGCTGAAATTGTTATAATTCTTTCTTTTCCTCACCCCCTTCCATCTCTTCTGTTCGCAAAGAGTAAAAATTCTTCCACATAATTCAGCACTTTTTAATGCAACAGCAAATAAAAGTTGCTGCCTCTTCTTAGAAATAAGAGGAAAGTAACTGTTAAAATATCAAGTTAAGAAGAAATATTTCTGACTTGATAAAAGTCTTCTTTCTGTTTAATATCTGAATGACTAGAAATTCTTGACGGAAATGCAGCAATGCTTTTTTATTTATTCTTAGTTCCAAAAAAAATTTACAATAAAAATAATAATCTTCTAAAAGCAACTATACAAGTAAAAGAAAATTTGATTTTCTTGTTCTACTTGTTTCTGGTGTTCCCTAAAATAAAATGAGAACCATTTTTATTTTCAATAGAATAAGATGTAACATTTCTTGTGTTAAAAATTCCAACAAATCTTAAAAATCAAGAAAAATTACTTATAAGCAATTTTCATTTGTAAATATATTGTTAGAAATGTTAATGTTTGCGGGAATGTCAGGGCATGTGAGTACAAAGTGAACCGTTCGGGGTCGATTTCGGACACAGCAAGAGCTAACATTTTTCTCATTGGATTCAATGCCTTCTCAGGATCCTATAAAATTATATCGGAAAATCTTCCTGCCTTAGAGTATGTGAGAAACACAGAGCCAGTCACCTTACTTTCTCCTCTTGTCATTAGCTGATCTAATAATATACTTGCCTCCACATGTCCTTGGACCTTCATGGAATTTTAGTTCATAGCGAGATGGGCAGGGCATGTGGCACAAAGGGAAATGAAAGACGTGCATGGAAACTTCTTGTAGGAAAACCAGAGGGAAAACGCCCAGTTGGTAGACCAATAATGAGGTGGGAGAATAACATTAATTATGATTTGAGGCAAGTAGATTATACAGAGAATGATTATAAAACATATGCTCAGGACAGGGATGTATGGAGAGCTTATGTCCGCGCGGCCATGAATCTAAGCGTTCGATAGAGCCAGCGAGTTAGTTCGTTCTTATCCAGACTGGGAGGGCACACTGCCTGGACCACTGCAATCTGAAAGATCTACTACGACGTAGGCCTATCTGTATTTTGGAGATGAATGAAATGAACGTCTACTGTACGGTGTTATGTAAGTTCCAGGTGGGATACACGAGGTTATATTCCCATGATCCATATTGTCAATTTTGAGTTGGTTCCGTGGCCGCGAATGGGGACTACAACCATCCCATTGCCTCGTTATGTCTTTTTCATTGTTCAGGCTTGGAGTCATAAGGCAGCACCCTGGTGTGTCCCATTAAATCCCTCCAACCACATGTTTTCAACACCTGTGGATTACCAACCAAATTATTTTTTCTCTAACATGAGATAAGGTGAAGGTTGTTATGAAATAAGTGAATGAGAAATGAAATTATATGAAGAGGAGAAGAAATGGAAAGAGTTGATGGGATGAAATTCAGGAAAAGGGTGAACCCGAGGAAAACCTGAAAATTCCCGGTATGGTCCACCACTGATACACCTCCGTAACTACGAGGATTCTAACCTGGAATCGGAGTCGAGGCAGCCTCCGCGTATCCGCCACGATTACAACCAAGACGGTTTCATGGTCTTTTAATGGTAAGGTAAGTCATATTTTTGTTATCTTTAAACAGCTATTAGTTATTAACAAGCCAACAAGCTGTTAGCAGTAGAAATTGATTTTTGGAGGCGATCGACAAGAATTTCAAGATGGGATAAAGTCAGAAACAGCACTATAAGGAAAATTATGCAAGTTAAAAAAACATATTAGGTAAAATAGAAGAAAAACGTTAGAAATGGTATGGACAGCTCATAAGAATGGAAGAAGAGAGAATACCAAAGAAGATCCTTAATTGGAAAGCTAATGGAAGAAGTGGAAGAGGCAGGCCTAGAGAACGATAGATGGATGAAGTGAAGAGAAGTATGGAAGCTAGAGATTTGAGAGAAGAAGATGCTTTAGACAAGAACGTCTGGCGGCAAATCACTTTGGGTTGAAGGAGAAACACTGTATTGTGGAATATTCGTAAATAAAAAATATCATTAGACACAGGGATATACAAAGAATGAGACAGTAAGTAAAAATAATTATAAGTAAAATGTACAAGCTTATGCTGTAACAATACAAGTTGCTGTAATAGCCATTAGCGCTTCACAACTCCGCCCATCCCCCCACAGTTGCTATCGGTTCTGCAGGGTTAATGGTTTTATCGGTTTACCAAACTATTTCACACAGTCGCCCAAACTCTCTCCTATATCGATTAACAGATGCTACACTAATGCGACTCATAACTGTAATTACCTTTTAATATCAATTTAAATTTAAAACTCAAGATAATTCAATCAAAGATTTCCACTTCCTAAACCAGTAAAGTTTATAGTTTTCAATAAATACGGGGTGAATTATAAATATGGCTCCACGTTTGATCGCGTTGTGTGATGAAAATATTACCATTACAGGAAATATGAAATTACCGTTGGAAATTCAATTATACAAATTACAACAATGGAGCAAAACAAAACAGTGTAGAACTTACGTCATTATTCAAAATGGCGTTGAATATGCAACAGCCAATTACAATTGCTGCATGGGCAATAACGTATGATAATGATCGTGAGGCCGCAAGACGGGCAAGACCTGAGTTTAACGTAGCATTGCAGCCGTCGTGTCATCTGTTGGGAAGTGGAAAAAACGACTGCTGGAAACGGGAAGGATGCAGAAAATTAAACCTCCTGGAAGGCCTCGCATTAGCACGGATGCAGAAATAACGAAGAGAATTGTGGAGGCGTTCGACGCTAGCCCACAAAAATCAACCCGCCAAGCTGCACGTGAGCAGTGATTTGTTTTCTTTTGTTCTATTGTTGTAATTTTAAGGATTCCCTTTCCAATGGTAACATCATATTTCCTTTAATAATAATATTTTCGTCACAAAATGCGATCAAACGTATAGCCATATTTCTGAATCACTCTGTAAATGTGAGCTCACATTGGCAGAAAGATCTCAGTTATTATATCTGTTTTTCACTCTCGACATTGAACGATCCACTATAATAAATATTACCATTTGTGGAAGAATTAAATTTCGAACAGATTAATTTTACATCGGAGAGTCTATATTAGGACTTAGCGAAATATACTGTCTCTATAGTAACTTTTACAGTGTATTAGTAGCTTCCATAGTTGGTGTGAAAGTTCCCCGATTTAATCATAGAAGTGTTTCTTTGGAATTCTGGAAATGTGTTCACTAACTCTCGTTGAAGTAACTAAGTAGCTAACTGTTCTGAAAACTAATAATTCCCCGTATTGTCACATGATAGGCATGACATCAATATTATTTTAATAAAATAATTATAACGAGATATCAAAGGATTTGACTTTGGCTCAGGATTGATAATTTAACTACTTGTCCACATCTGACCATTTCGAAAACATAACTAGCTAGAAATTAGTGAAAAAGCCATTACTAGTTTGTATGGCCATTTGTCGCCTTTTCTTTAGCCTCTTTTACCATATTTACTTTAATTTAATTATTCTATACACATTTTCTGTCCACCGCTGTGGTCTCGAGGTAGTGTGCCGCCATGTGACGCAGTGGGCCCGGGTTCTATTCCCGGTGGGGACAGGCTCGTGAGTGACTTTTTTAGGGTTTTTTCCTCACCTGTACGAAAAATGTCAGGAAGCATTGGGTCCAATGGTCTGCGAAAATCACCATCATCCTTCAACGGTGTGGAAAGCAACGGGAAGCTACCACACACTTTACATTCACATACCTTACTATTCCAAATTCTGCACACATATTTACCAAGTTATTTAACAACACGTTTTCAAAATTTATCGGCTCATCACAATTTAGGAACAAGATCACAAGACTCTTCTTTACTTTTGATACCACAACACAGGACCTGTCTATACTCTGAATCTTACACAATATCTATGACTAGAGCATGGAACTCACTTCCCAGTCATGTCAGGGACTGTCAATCGCTATCATTATTTAAATCCAAATTAACTGATATCTTAAGTTCGACACAATGAAAACATTAACTGCATAACAACTATATAGAGCATTCCATTAATAGTCATCTAGGAAGCTACTTACTTTATTTTACATAATTTAAATGTTATTATATTCTATGTTTTTGTTAGTATTAGCTAGTATTAGATCACATCATCTTTGTATTTTGTTTAGTCTGTATTTTAATATCTTAAAATTGTAATATGTATGTAATTTTTTGTATAATTATACTATTCGCTGGTTGAGTGGAAGAGAAGGCCTTATGGCCTTAATTCTGCCAGCTAAAATAAAGCATTATCATTATTATATTATTATTATTATTATTATTATTATTATTATTATTATATAATTCCTAGTAAAGCTGCAAAGCATAGCATGAAAATGATATGATTGCAGTGAAGGACCTACCAACGAGCTGAATTACGATGGATGGATACATTCTCTATTGATAACGGATCGATATTGATCGATTTTGCCACCAAAAAATAAAAAAATAAAAGAATAACGAGCCCCTTTGTTTGCAAAGAAGAACAAACACGAAGAAAGATGGACATGTCCGTATGTCATTACTAATTACATAGATCATGTATTAATATAAAACAGACTTAAGTCTACAATTTTAAATATAAATTAGAAGAATAGATTCGCACAACCACTCAGTGAGAATAACATATATAAACAAAGAATATCCCACAGATATAGAATTTTGGTGAGAAGAGAATAAAAATAGACTTGTAACTTAGATAGACGTAAAGAAAAAGAAAGTCTGTTTAAAAATCTAGAATTACAGAATTTTTCTTTGTAAGAATATATTTATTTCTTAAAATGTACTTTATATTCATAACTTAGTCACTATATTATAATTTCAGCAAATCCAATAGAATAAAAAATAAAATTATTCACGTAATTATACTTCAGAAGTAGAGATAGGACACTGCACTTTCTTACTTTTAAAATGCAACTTCTTCTATGCAAACAACTCGCATTTTATACATTTATAGTCGTATTTGGTAGTCAGATTTAGCCATTTATTCTCATTGATGTTAGCAACCCTTCTTTGGCTCTTCGAAGTTCTTGTTCCACTGACTAATTTAATTGAACGTCCATAATAGCTATCGTTCTCGTCTCTGCATCCGAAAGTCACAAATTCAGTCATGATCCGGAATGATAGAATTATAGGTACAAAATATATTGAATGTCCACCGCTGTGGTCTCGAGGTAGCGTGCTGCCTTGTCACGCAGCGGGCCCGGGTTCGATCCCCCGTCGGGGCACTTTTTTCGGGTGAGGTTTTTATCGGAGTTTTTCCTCACCTGTAAGACAACTGTCAGAAAACCTTTAAGGCCCAAACGGTCCACGAAATCATATGGCCATCATCATTATCATTCACCGGCGTGGAAAGCAACGGGAAGCTACCACACCTACAATTCCCTAGTAAAGCTGCAAGCATAGCATGAAAGTACTATGTTTGCAGTGAAAGACCTGCCCTCGGGCAGAATTACTATGGATGGAATATATTGAATAGGTTTTCCTTCAAAGGGGAAGTAAAGCTGTGAATATCGTCTCATATAAAACTTTACGACACGTATAGGAACCTAACTATGATTTAATGGAAGTAGATTATACAGGAAATGATTGTAAAACATTAGCTCGGGATAGGGATACATGGAGAGCTTATGTACGCTCTTCCCCTACAAGGAAGAATTTGAACCATACTAATTTAGATACACTTGTTTTCGTGTAGATGCCATTTGAGTGGTCCGTGGTCAGCGTTCCGCCTCATACTGACATCTAGGAAACCTACGAGTTCGATAGTGCCAGTGAGTAGCTATTTAAAGGAATCTTAATCGTGAAGTAAGATTCTTCTGAGCAACATTATCTTGGATATTTCAAACCCAAATTTCAATTGCGACTTCTTCTTCACTTCCTAGTTTAGGCATTACTTGCGTGTTCCGTCTTCACTAATATATCTCAGACCATCTCTTCCGAGGACGTCCGACATCTCTTCTTCCTCTCGGAAAATAATGTAAGATTTTATTTCTACTTTCTTCCATTATTTCTATACGTTCTTTCACTGATTCTTGTTGTTAAATACATTTTTTCATGCAGTAGATCTGCAGTTCTTCACGGATATCCTCGTTTCTTATCCGGTCCATTCTAGTGCAACCTTTTACTCCTATTAAAAATTTCATCTCAGCTGCTTGGATTTTACTTTCTTGTTTGGTAGTGATAATCCAAGATTCACTCCCATACAAAAGGACAGGGACTGTCATTGTTTTATAAAATTTTAATTTTGTTTGTTTATGGGCTTTATTATTCAATGTTCTATTTATTGTGCCACAAATAGCTTGAAACTGATGAGTTTTATGTTCAATATCTTTATCATATCCATAGCTGATATCACATCCTAAATATTTAAAGTGGGATACTTGTTCAATAGTTTCGTCTCTAATTATTATTTTTGCACGCAGAGTGTTTCTTACACAAAAATGCATTCCTCTTGTTTTACGTACTGAAATTTTAAATTTATAATCGCTACATATTGCATTTAGTTTGTAAGCAGCCAATTGTAACAGATCTTCATCATGGTGTAGTAAGACTAAAATCATCGGCGAGAATTAAGAAATGAATACTTGTGTTATTATTAAATCTAAGGTCATTGTTTCATAATGTTATCAATATATATATTAAAAAGACTGGGCGCTAGACTACACCCTTAGTAGGTTAGCGGAAGTGGCATCCCTCTACATAGGGTTAATACAACCAGAAGCTGGACCTAAAGCTTCGAGGTGGCAGCCCCACCAATGATCTACTCTGCATAGCGTTGGTAACGCGATCAGAGGAAAACACATTACTCCTATTTAATACACAATTGATCTTCTTGGTGATACAATATTAAAATATATATACAGTCAATATACCCATTTCACCAATAAATGTTTAAAATGGTCAACAAGTTTCTACAGCCAAGCTGTCATTCTCAAGACCAGATATTGACTGAAGACAATATAGATAATAAATAAAGATACAAATTCAGTTAAAAACAAACTACGTCACATGACGCAATCATTCACAAACGAAAGTAAAACATAATAAAACTAATCCTCTTTTTTATCAATTAGAGAAAAGAGGGGGCTGTACGGAATAGGGC
Organism: Diploptera punctata; assembly: GCA_030220185.1. Taxonomy (NCBI): domain Eukaryota; kingdom Metazoa; phylum Arthropoda; class Insecta; order Blattodea; family Blaberidae; genus Diploptera; species Diploptera punctata. The sequence continues at coordinate 1,407,566 of JASPKZ010002720.1, read as the reverse complement.
CTTTGTCTTTGTTCATTATTTTATCCTTATTTTTATAAATTTCCAAACTTTCAAGGACGTTAAGGAATTTGAAATCCCTGACCGAACGAACCAGCCTAAGATTACTTTTGTTGATAGCGTGACCGTACTCAGAAATATGCTGGGCAACTCCAGATTTTTCAATTCTGTTGAGTCTGAAATGGGCAATATGTTCATTAAATCTAGTTAAAATGGATCTTCTGGTTTGCCCAACATATTTCAAGTCACAGTCATTGCATGCAATTTCATAAATCCCGGATTTCTCTATACAATCGACTTTATCTTTAGGGTTTCCGAGTAAACTATTTAATGTCAAAGTGGAAGTGAAAATCAATTTAGTATCTAGTCCTTTGAATATCTTGTTCAAACCTCTAGTTAAAGAGGGAACGTACGGCATAATAGCAAAATTAGCTTTATTAATAGGAGAATGGAAAGCTGTAGAATCCATAACAAGTTTTCTAAATTCAAATTTACGAATCAACTTATCAATAATATTTCCATTGAAACCATTACACTTAGCTATATCTTTAATGGTTTGTAATTCCTTATTATATCTATATTTTACTTAACGGAAAAGTGATAAGACGGTGAACTAAAAAATTGAAGCTGGCCATTTTATGTTGATTACAATGGTGAGAATCTGCCGGGATATATCTAAATGTACTGGTATCTTTTCTATAAATGTCAAATTCCAATCTATAATTGTTTCTAATTATTATCATATCTAAAAAAGGCAGCCTTCCATTCTCCTCCTCTTCATACGTAAAATTTATGCTGGGAGTTCGGTCATTTAATATTTCAACAAATTCCTGTACATTGCATTTTTTGGTATCAAAAATAGCAAAAATGTCGTCAACATATCTGAGCCAGACCCTTGGAAAGTAATCTAATTCCTTCCCAAGCTCCGTCTCAAATCTGCTCATAAAAGATCAGCTAGGAAAGGAGACAATGAATTACCCATTGCCGTTCCCTCCTTTTGTTCATAAAACTTATTGTTAAATTGAAAAATGTTCTGATTCATGCAAAGTTCCGTTAACTTGATATATTGATGACAATATGGGGCTCCAATTTATTCTGTAGTAGTAGGTCTTCCAAGAAACTCAGCGTCTGAGGTATAGGTATACTAGGAAAGAGAGATTTCACATCAAAAGAAATCAAAATCTCTCCATCCTTCAGCTCGATATTCTTGGTTTTCTCAATGAATTCCAACGAATTCTTAACAGCAAAGCCGGACTGTGGTAGGGGTAGATTACCAAACTCACAACTCAACCATTTAGAAATATTATAAGTGGGTGCGGATATAGCTGAAACTATAGGTCTAACTAATTTTCCCGGTTTGTGTATTTTTGGTAAACAGTACAATTTAGGTACCAGAGGATTCGAAATATGCAATTTACGTTTTAATTCTTTAGTAACCAGATGATTGCACGAATTCACAACATTAGTTACGTCCCTGATCATTTTAGGTAATGGATTTTTATTAACCAACTGGTAAGGACCACCATTAATCATATCATTAACACGATCATAGTAGTCCTGTTTATCCAAGACAACGACCCTATTCCCTTTATCAGCTTTCATGTAAAAGCAATCCCTTCTTCTCAAACCTTTAATGACTCTCTTGTTTTGTATATCAGTGCTATTTGATGATTTCTTAGTAGTAGCCAAATTCTTAGTAACGATCTGTTTGCTAAATTCTCTGATATATTGTTTTGTGGGTTCATTAAAATGTTTGATTGAAGATTCGATGCCAGCAATAACATTTTCAATTTCAGAATTGTGATCCGGTAAAGCAAATTTTAGGCCTTTATTTAACAACTGTAGTTCTTGGTCATTAAAGGTTTGTGAAGAGAGATTCTCAACAATACTGACCCTATCGGAGCATATACGTATGAAGAGGAGGAGAATGGAAGGCTGCCTTTTTTAGATATGATAATAATTAGAAACAATTATAGATTGGAATTTGACATTTATAGAAAAGATACCAGTACATTTAGATATATCCCGGCAGATTCTCACCATTGTAATCAACATAAAATGGCCAGCTTCAATTTTTTTAGTTCACCGTCTTTATCACTTTTCCGTTAAGTAAAAATAGATATAATAAGGAATTACAAACCATTAAAGATATAGCTAAGTGTAATGGTTTCAATGGAAATATTATTGATAAGTTGATTCGTAAATTTGAATTTAGAAAACTTGTTATGGATTCTACAGCTTTCCATTCTCCTATTAATAAAGCTAATTTTGCTATTATGCCGTACGTTCCCTCTTTAACTAGAGGTTTGAACAAGATATTCAAAGGACTAGATACCAAATTGATTTTCACTTCCACTTTGACATTAAATAGTTTACTTGGAAACCCTAAAGATAAAGTCGATTGTATAGAGAAATCCGGGATTTATGAAATTGCATGCAATGACTGTGACTTGAAATATGTTGGGCAAACCAGAAGATCCATTTTAACTAGATTTAATGAACATATTGCCCATTTCAGGCTCAACAGAATTGAAAAATCTGGAGTTGCCCAGCATATTTCTGAGTACGGTCACGCTATCAACAAAAGTAATCTTAGGCTGGTTCGTTCGGTCAGGGATTTCAAATTCCTTAACGTCCTTGAAAGTTTGGAAATTTATAAAAATAAGGATAAAATAATGAACAAAGACAAAGGCCCTATTCCGTACAGCCCCCTCTTTTCTCTAATTGATAAAAAAGAGGATTAGTTTTATTATGTTTTACTTTCGTTTGTGAATGATTGCGTCATGTGACGTAGTTTGTTTTTAACTGAATTTGTATCTTTATTTATTATCTATATTGTCTTCAGTCAATATCTGGTCTTGAGAATGACAGCTTGGCTGTAGAAACTTGTTGACCATTTTAAACATTTATTGGTGAAATGGGTATATTGACTGTATATATATTTTAATTACTCCTATTCTTAAAAATAGAAACTCGGACGGACTTAATCAATTGCGACTTTATTACTTGAAATAATAAAGAGTGCCATCATTGGGGTTACGATTATGTACTAAAAGATAAGATTGCAACATAGTATAATGAGAAGTTAGACTTCTGACTATATTTTGTTTTTGTTTCAAACACGAACATTTCAGTAGTATAATTAGAAGGTAGACTTACGACTATATTTTGTTTTTGTTTCACATACGAACAGTTGAATAGTATAATGAGAAGTTATACTTATGACTATATTTTGTTTTTGTTTCACACACGAATAGTTGAATAGTATAATGAGAAGTTAGACTTCTGACTCTCTTTGGTTTCACACACAAACAATTGAATAATGTATACTGTGTGCATTGCAGTATTATCTTTTATAACCAGCATCATGGGCTAGTGGTCAGCGTTACTGACTACTGTTCATTGAGGTCCCGGGTTCGATTCCCGGTCAGACCAAATGAATATTTTCTTAAAGAGAATTATTGCTGTGGTTGCCCATAGTCTGGAATTTAGGTTAAGAACTCTCCTGGCGCTTCATTATCATGTTTCACCTATCGTATCATCTGGGTAACGTAACTCCACCTTCCAGATGTCCCAACTTAGAAAAAGCCAGAAATGTCAAAAGACAACCTGGTGGCATTAGACAAAAAAAAGCTTTTCTTTTAAAACATAAAAATCCTAGTTCCAGACATCATACACTTATTTATTTAAAAGAATAATTAATCACACCAGGATTTAAAAAAAATGAAATAAGTAATTAATAGAGGTTCTTGGAAATAACATAGAAATTTCCCCGCAGAGATTAATAGTTCAAATTTATTTATCTAATTGATACTCTTGTACAAATTAATGTATTTCTTCAATTGCTCATTTTGCTAAACGAGTTCTACAACTTAGACATCTAAGTGTAGTTTTTGCTACGTACACATCTTGTGGGATTTAGATAAATAGTTTTTGTGTGCATGTCTATATTTCGGTTTAACATTAAATTGCTGTGTTTCATCCTCAACCTCAGTTCCGAGCCAGAAATGCAAATAAAAATGTCATCTAGAATGATATATCGCTCTTCCTCCCATGATCCCAAACAATTAAATTAATGCACTTCCTCTACTTTTTTTCTGCGTATATTTTAACTTCAAATATTTATTTTATCCTTTCGTGCATTATGCTATTATCATACTAAAACATTAATGTTTACATATATAATTGTGTTTTTACAATTTTTAAACAATGAAATTTTCCTAAATACGCCAGAAGATACACGGAGCTTGATTTATATACTTTAAACAATAAATTAGAAACCCTCATTGTGAACTGAAACTAGCATAATATTGCTCTTTATTTCATTACCATGCTCCTAGGAACATGTCTCTGTGTTTGAGCTTTTTCCATGGAATTCCTGAAGTAGTCCCCGCCCAGAGAACCGAATGGTGACACATAACTGTGAGTTACACAATAAGAACAATTAAGTCCCTGAAGTCAGCGATGACCAAGACATGTGGCTTGAATGAGCAATGAAACAGGGGCATAGAAAATCCTTGTTAGAGAACCATAAGGAATTCGCCCAGTGAATAAACCTAAATTGAGATGGAGAAAGCTTTTGGGGAAGTACTCTATAAAAGGGATACTTGGAAAATATTAGCTCAGGATAAGAGTGTGTGGAGAGCTTATGTACGCGCGGCCATGTTCCTACGGGTTCGGGAGTACCAGTGAGTTAGTTAGTTATACTGTTACTACTGTGATATTGTGATATAACATATTTTTATGTATCAGTTAACAATATTTGTGTAAGAACCAAACTTTAGGTTCAATTAAAAATTTTCTCCTTTATAATGACCAATTAAATGGACAATCAGTAATTGAAAATTATATATATATATATATATATATATATATATGATATAAAATACAAACAATGGGAATTACAGATAAGTTATAATAAAACAAAATATATTTCATTCGATATCTTAGAACAGCAGAGCTAAAGGAAGAATACGTAATGTTAAAAATTTTAAATATTTAGGATCTATTTTAGATAAAAGTGAGAATTCAACTACAGAAATTGAAAGAAGAATAACTGATGGAAGAAAAATCATTGCTATGTTGAACTCAGTGCTTAGAAATAGAAATATAATGTACAGAACGAAGAAAACTATATTTCAATTTCTGTTACAAAGCATTTTATTATATGGGTCCGAAACTTGGACAGTAAGTAGAAAACTAACAAGCTGTTAGCAGTAGAAATGGATTTTTGGAGACGATCGACTAGAATTTCAAGAAGGGATAATGTCAGAAACGTTTGAAATGGTATGGACACCTCATAAGAATGGAAGAAGAGAGAAGACCCTTAATTGGACAACTAATGGAAGAAGTGGAAGAGACAGGTCTTGAGGTCTTGAGAACGATAGATGGATGGAAGGACGGATGGAGTGAAGAGAAGTATGGAAGCTAGAGATTTGAGGGAAGAAGTTACTTCAGACTGGAACCTTTGGCGACAAATCACTTTGGGTTGAAGGAGGAACACTGTATTGTGGAATATTCTAAAGAAAAAATACATATATGAGCTGTACCCGAGTGGTTAAAACAAGAAGCCTTGGCGCCGAGCTACAGGACTTGCGCTGGTTCGAGTCCCCATGAGGGAAGGCATTTTCTCATGAAATTTCGGCCAGTATGGGACCGGTGCACACCCAGCATCGTCAGGTATTTGGGTAGTTACAACAAGTAGCGGCTCCAGGCTGAGAAGACCAGCTATAACGACTCGGGGACCCGACATGCTGACCACATGTCACCCCTACACTGACTAGATGATCGTCTACCCCTGTGATTAACACTTATGGCTGTAAGGTCGGCAGCCGGCTGGTTGGCCAAGGGCCATCTAGGCTTGTCGCGCTTGGTGTTACATATATAGGCCTATACATATATTTGGCAGATTGGATACTTTACTTAAATATATCTACATTATTTCAATTTAATCACATAAATTTAAGGCGGATCCGTGGCGCAAACTGTTAGAGCTCGCCTTTCACTTCTGTGGTCCCGAGATCGAGTCTCGATCACTCCATGTGGGTTTCGTGGTGGCCGAAACGGAGCTTGGGAGGTTTTTCTCGGGGATTTTCCTCTACCACAAATTCATTCCACCATTTCTCCATACTCATCTCATCCATTTCGTTTCATTTCGTTCATCCGCCCCTGTGACGATGCGTCAGGAGTCATCGGCCGGCACCTTTGTAGTTCTCAGACCTCTATAAATAGCCTATAGGGGCTTCATCTCATCTCCATCTCTCGACCCGACCCGGAGTTGTACATGGGTTGAGGATATATATATATATATATATATATATATGTGTGTGTGTGTGTGTGTGTGTGTGTTACAGGAATTTAAACATAACCTATTAAATTAACTATGTTCAATATATGAACTTAGTATTCTTGATATATACAGAATGTGTGAATTCCATGATAACTCACGTAACAGTTGCATAAAAAATAACATTTAAATTTTTTAGCCTTCAAATAGTAGGACATAATTTTATCTTCAAAACATTTTAATATAAGTTTCAAACTCATTAACAGAAAATATGGAGATTCTGTCTTTTGTATTTAAATGTACGGTTTTTTTATCGGTAACTGACGTAACTTCGGAAAGATATCATATATAACAGAGTGAGAGTTGAGTAATAATCTCTGTGAAGTTTTCAATTTTATTTCAAGAAGGAATTGTGAATGTAGTATATATAGGAGTTACAGAATACATGCTTTAAGTTGTATGCCCTGTAAACTTTAATTACTAAATATAAAAAAATATAGGTAACTGACGCAACATATAACGCTTCTGCGTGGTGTAAAAATTTTAATTTTTAATAAAAAAATTCTAGAGTGGCTGCTCAAGATTGGTCAGAAAAACACAAAATACATGTAAACACTAAATTATTAAAACAGTTAGAGAACAAAAATGATCTCACCATATGGGAAAAAAATCTACATACAAAAGAACAAGGAGAGAATTATGAATTTTGAAATTCCTGGAGAAAGGAATCTCATTACCAAATTCATTGGACCACAGGCAAAGAGAGAGCAGGAATAAAGAATCAGGGCCGACAACTTGAGAAAATTCAGTCTGTAATCGCTGACGATGGGATCAGAAGCCTTGAAACATACGTTCGACAAAAACAACCAAAATAGATTAGAATGTACAGACAAAAGGTCTTAATTTAAAACCTTTGTTACGTATGAGTTTGTTCATATTCTATAATATTTTGGGATGAAGTGGCTAGAAAGTATGTTTTTACTCGAAAATAACCAGTTCCGGAATCAGGGATAAAACTTTAATTTCCATGTGTTATGTCATATTTTACGTGGAATTCACATATGTTACACTCCAAGTAGTTATTTAATTTCTCATTATAATTATATAGACAACGGGTCTAAACTATATTAATTAAATAGAGAGCCTGTGTACAAGCACATTACAAATCTGGTGACAAAACTGAATTAATTACTTCGCCACAATCGCTATGACACATTTTACAAGGCTAAACGAAGAACAATAACAAAAATATATTATATTTAATAATGTAAGAATAAATTAGTTTTCTAGTATTTTCTAACTTAAATAGCAATTAATGAATACTCGATCATTACATAAGCTTGCGAATACAATTTTCTTCAGCGCCACAGAGTTTAACACTTACCTCAACCTAATTTTGGTGTGCTGAATTCAAATATGTTAGTTATTTCATATCACGTAAGGATTCTTTTGCCGTGTTGAAATTAAATATTTATTACTTTTTCTATTATATTTAATAGCAATAATCCTTTAAAATTTTAAGACATATAGCAGGATATACTCTGCTGGATAAGAAAAGAAATGGAGATATAAGGAAGGAACTAAATATTTTAAAACCTCTCTTCTTCTTCGGCTTTCCCTCACTTATAAGTTTGCCGTCTTCAGTTTCCATTTATCTCTATCTTTCCAATCTCCCTCTTCCAAATTTCTATCATCCATTATAGTTCTGACGTAGGTGTTCCAGTTCCATCTTGGTCTGCCACGTTTATTTCTTCCAGGGGGTGACCATTGGTATATATTTTTTGGCCATCTTTCATTTTCCATTCTTTGTACACGGCCATACCATTTAAGTGTTTGATTTTCAATCCTCTTAACAACAGATGTGGTGACATTCATTTCTCTCCGAAGGAATTCATTTCTTATTTTATCCTGTCTTGTTTTTTTTTTGGAGGCTTCTTCTAAAATAATCAAATTCAACTGTTCTAATTTTGTTCTTTTGTAATTCCGTCAAAGACCAAGTTTCACTTCCATATGACAAAATATTCTGTATTATGCTCTTATAAATTTTCATTTTAGTTTCCTTTGTAGTATTTTTATTCCAAATTATTCCATGTAATGTCTTAGTTACATTTTTTGCCATTGCAATTTTAGTCTGTACATCTCTCTCACAGGTACCTAAACTTGTAATTATTGACCCAAGGTATTCAAAAAATTCACACTTCTTTATTTTCCTTGTTTCAAGTATGAGGTCATCCACATCCTTTCCCAAACACATATATTCTGTTTTCTGTAAATTTATATTCAGTCCCCATTTTTTATATTCTTCCATTAGTTTATTTATCATATATTTCATATCATCTTCATCCCCTGCAAAAAATATTTGATCATCTGCAAACAACAATGAATGCAGTACTTTTCCTCCTATAGGAATACCCATTTCAGAACATTTTTTATACCACAAGTTAAGAGCCTGGTCTAAATAAATGTTAAAAAGAATTGGTGATAAACTGCATCCCTGCTTAAGGCCTTTATTCACTGTGAATTCCTCTGTTAAAGTATTCTGTATTTTTACTTTAGCTTTTGTATTACTATAGATCCTCCTAACAATATTAATCCATTTATCACAGATATTCAGATTTCTCATTGCCGTCCATAACAATTGTCGAGGTACACTATCATATGCCATCTCTAAATCAATAAAGGTCATATGTAGTTCTTTATTTTTTGCTAGGATTTTCTCTTGTAATTGTCTAATACAGAAAATATTATCAATACATGATCTTCCACTCTGGAATCCACATTGTTCTTCTCTTAAATTATCTTTTATCTCCTTAAGTTTAAAATTTATAATTTTACTAAAAACTCCTAGGTGTTGAAGGTAAAACGCTTATACCTCTATAATTAGAACACAGTTTTTTATCACCTTTTTTAAAAATAGGAGTAATGTACGATAAATTCCAGTCTTCTGGGATATCGTCTCCAATTTCAATTTTATTAAAAAGTTTTGCTAAAAATATTACTAAAATATCTCCTCCATGTTTTAGGAGTTCCGTCTGAATATTTCCTGGTCCTGGTGCTCTCCCATTTTTTGCCTCCATCAAAGCTCTTTTTACTTCATCTTCTGTTATCTCTGGAGTGTCAAATTTATATTCTACATCCGTATCTTGAAGTTGAAACTCATTTCTATTTTCTTGAAGTAAACCTTTATAATGTTGCATCCATTCTGATGGTCGTATCAACCGAATATTACCTTCTTTCTTTCTTTCTGATTTCCTGATATTTTGTAATGTTTTTCCAAGCTTCTTTGGATCTAGCATATCTAATCGAATGATATATATTCGAGCATATATTATCCCAGTACTCATTTTTTGTTCTTCTCACTTCCACCTTTGTTTTATGTTTTAAAGTGATATATTCATTTCGAGATGTTGGTGAGTGATTTGATAACCATTTCATCAGTGCTTTCTTTTTTTCTTCTACTAATTTTTTAATATCGTGATTAAACCATTCATTATTTCTTTTTAATTCTCGATTTTCTGTCCCAAGTGCTTCTAAAGCTGCTGAATGTATACTTTCCTTTAGTTGATCATACATTTCCACTGCAGATATATTTACATTTAAATTAAGTTTTTGCTTTAATCTTGATTGAAAGAGATATTTTATACTCTCATCATTGAGTAAACTTACTTTATATCTTTGTTCATTCAAAGGGGTTGTATTTGTTCTGTCTTCCGTTACTCAGTATTATGTTTTTTGCTACTTGTTAATATGAATTTTCCCAAAAGCAATCTGGTTTTCTATACAATTTTAAAACTTACAGACCGAATGATTAAATATAGGAACGACTGAAGTGAACATATTGATACAATGCCAGAAGGAAGGTGTCCAAAATGATTGCTAAATTATAAACCGCACGGAAGGAGAAATGTTGGTCGCCCACACAGAAGATGGTCTGAACAATATTAACAAATCTAGCTTTCATGAAACCGGAACGAGCCAACAGGCTTAATCCCTTGATGATGATGATGAATCCTTTGAATTGCTGTAAATATTATTGACAGGGTTGATACAATATCAATTGTGCAGTACAAACAGTTTAAAATAAAAAAACTACTAACTTACCTTAAGTTCACTATTTTATTCTCCGCTTAGCAAGAAATGAACGGTGAGTTGATTGGCGTTTGTCCTCCTGCCGAGGAATTTATCTTACCGAACACCAACGATTGTATGCCATCTTGGAGACATATCATCGATCCTGGTGCCTCGTTTCCATCTCTTTTATCTCTTGATTGAATCTCTCACTATGTTCTTCACTTAGTGCACCTAAATCCTCTAGGAAATGTTGAAGATGAGAGTGGAGGAAGTGTAACTTCAAGCTCATATTACATCCCAGTACCCTGAATTTTCAAGCATGGTTTTTACAATTTTTCTATATTGATCATCTTTAACATTACCCAGAAACTTCTCGATAACGTTGTTGTTTTATTCTCAAGCTTGTAGTTTCACATCAGACATGCAATTTTTAAAAGTAACATTACTAGTAAGTTTGCGAATCTGTGGCCATCAAAATTTCTTCATCACTTTTGTCTCCGACAGTAACATGACTTTTTTAGCAATGAATTGGTAACAAGGTACATTTTTGTCCAAACCTTTCAAATATTGTTACATTAATCTTAGTCTTATGTGCAAAGGAGGTAGTAATTTTTTTTCAGAATCAACTAATGGGCCATTAATTACATTTTTTGTCCCAGGCACCAGTTTTTTTTATTCGGCCAATTAATAACTTTCCAGTGTATTTCCCTGGCTCTAGAATCCGATTCGCACGAAAAGCACGAAAATTTCGTGTACCCTTCTTTTTACCTCAATAAAATACTACACACCGGTCACAACACACATACCAATTGTGTTCATTATATTTTTTTTCTGGGATAGTACACAGTGTTTCTTTCATGTGCGCTGACTGAACTTCTGGAACTGAAGGTAATTTATTCATATTATGCAGAACTACGCCCTTTAGACTTCTTTTGCTATAATCAATAATTATACGCCAATCTACCGGTTCATAAACTGTTCCTAGGAGACCATTCAAGCCAGGGATATAACAGCAGTACACTAATTTAAATTCTTCTTCACGATGTCTATACCAGTAAAACGTTGTACCAGGAGTTAAAAAGATTGCATTCTTTAAATGTGGAACTTAAAATTTCTCTTATTTCTGTTATAAGGCCCAAATCGTGTATAGAAGTGGTTGATTTTGGTTAATTGATAGCAAGCGGATTGTTCTCTCTTGATCTAGGGACAAATTTAAATTATCTTCTCTGCTGGAGGTGGAAGGAGTGCTGATACTACTCTCTTGTAATGTTGTTGTTGGTATTAGAATTGTAATATCTGGCCCATGTGCTGGCGGATTATTGCTTCTGCAGTTTTTCGCCTGAAAGTGTGTCACGAAACCAGGAGAGGATCATAGGATGAACCTATCCAAAGTTAAACACAATGAGAAACTAGTATGAATAAGTAAAGTAAAAGTAAAGTGATCCCACAACAGGCCCGGAGGCCCTTGGGGTAGTAGGAGGTTAAGGCTCCCACTTTTTCTAGACAATCGGCACTTTATGTCAGCCGGGTTGTCAGCCCTGCGTGACGGCCGCCTTTACCCCCAGAACAAGCGTCTGGTACTCATTTTCGTTAGAGGCTGAGTCGACCCCAGAGCCATAGTGCCGCCAGAGGGTTTGGGTCAGTTTAAAAATCCTGACCCCAACGGGACTTGAACCCTCGACCCTCCGGCTTGTACCTCAGTGCCTTAACCACTACGCTACGGCGTAATTATATTATATAATTGAATTATATTTTAGGTTTTTACATATTTTAATACTGCACGTATATATCGCTTACAAGTAGTGGGCCGTGCCTTCTCATTTTTGTGGGTTAAAAATGAAATTGTACAAAATCTGTACGTGATACGGAAAATCTAGTAACAGTTCCGTTATCAGGGTATTTGACTTGACTTTCTTTACATTATAATATCTCATACCGCAAAATATTGGCAGGCCTGCGCTAAAATTCATTGTTTACCAGTTTTTCGAAACTCATGTTTCCTTGGATTATAGCTTTGGTATTTATTGAAATAAAATAATTTAAAGAATCAGATATTATAATCTTGTAATAGTAGTCTACATGAAACAGCCTGTGTTAAAATTATGATTCGAATAACTGCACTTATAATAATAATAATAATAATAATAATAATAATAATAATAATAATAATAATAATAATAATAATAATAATATTTTAATATTTTTGTATTTAGGAATATTCCAAAATACAGTGTTCCTCATTCAACCCAAAGTGATTTGTCGCCAGACGTTCCTGTCTAAAGTAACTTCTTCCCTCAAATCTCTGGCTTCCATACTTCTCTTTACTCCATCCATTCATCCATCGATCTCTTGGCTTGTTTCTTCTACTTCTTCCATTAGCTTTCCAATTAAGGATATTCTTTGATATTTTCTCTTCTTCCATTCATATGAGATGTCCATACCATTTCAAACGTTTTTCTTCTATTTTTCTTACAATGTTTTATTTTTCAACTTGCATACTTTCCCTTATAGTGCTGTTTATGACCTTATCCCTTCTTGAAATAATAATAGTAATAATATAATTTATTATATTATTATTATTATTATTATCATCGGAATTTAAAAAAGCATGTGATATAACGAATGTGGGATTGCATGCAATTTATTTAAACAAAATATTTACCTAAATGAAATTCCACATGAGATTTTTCATCCAGCGGAGGATATGAAACCAAAATAATTGTAACTGAAGTATTTTGCCTCCTGATATTTATTTAGTAATCTGAGGGCGTGTAGTTGTTTTAAATAGCCATGTTATAAGCACAAGCACGTAAACATTAATTTACTTCTCTTTGTCGTCGTATTCGTCATAACGAGACGCCAGACTTTGTAGTTTATACTTTCGTGTTTGTGGTAGTTTAATAAGTACGACCAATATATAACTACACACATGCTGTAGTTTTAATATGAGCCTCCTCCTTTAGAACGGTTTTCATTAATTTATTTGATACCATACTTTGAAATTTGAAGCTGACGTCATCTACCAGGGAAACCATTATACATTTTTTGTTTTTTAAAATATTGTATGATTTTTTAGATTTAAATGTATGGATGATGTAAGACGACGTATGAGCGAGCTAGGTCTGCAATAATTGGAACGGAAAAATAGAGAAGAATGGAGAAAGAAGATAAACATTTAAAAAGCTTTGGACACTGGAAGATGTTTTATTACATTGTAAACCTGTTTATAAATATGCGATATTTTATCAATGGACAATCAATTAGTACTATTAGAATAGACTAATAGCGCTAGAAATGGTTTATTTATATAGAAGTACTAGGAACTCAAAATTAGAATATGTCACAAATGACAAAATTATAAACATAATGGAAGCAGAAGAAAGCATAATTGAAAGAATTGAGGATAAGAAATTAAAATGGTTACGAAATATTTTAAGAATAGAAAATGATCGACGGCCGAAACTACTGTATCAATGACAACCGACCAGAAAAAAAAGGGAGACCAAAGTTAACATGGAAGGAAGTACTGCAAGAAAGAGGGCTAATCATTGAAAATGCCCATGATCGTAGGGTGTGGAGCTTTGACACTGGAAGACGGCAGCAGCTGTAAAAACCTGAAGATAGATAGATAGATAGATAGATATTTTTTAAATACTATGCATCTGTCCGTTTTGGACATCGAAAAACAATTAAGATATATCTTCTATGAGAACATACAATGGGTTTAATAACTCTTCGAATTAATGATTATGTTCATTTATATTTATATATGAAGCAATTCCTGAACGTTTCTGCATCTATTTTGTCTTTAAATAAAACATATAGTATGAAAATAAGAAAAACATTCTGAATCGAATAAATTAGAACCTATTCGAAGTCTTATATATATATATATATAATATATATATATATATATATATACATGGAAAAATATTACAAAAAATAGAAAAGTACAAATATATCAACCATAATTCAGAGCATTTTAACATGTGGTGCTGAAGTCTGGCAAATTCCTACCAGGGAAATGAAAAGAATTTTAATTACAGAAATGGATGTTTTAAGGAGATCAGCTGGAAAATCTAGAATGGATAGAATACGAAATAAAGAAATAAGGGAAATTATGGGTGTACAAGAGGAGCCGGACATCATAGACATCATAGAAAAGAAAATATTGCAGTGGTATGGTCATGTCAAACGAATGCCAGAGCAAAGACTGCCAAAAAATTGTTATGGAATGGATCCCAATGGAAAGGAGGAAGAGAGGAAGACCGAAGAAAACTTGGATAGAAGGGGTACAAGCAGCTATGAATATCAGAGGAATGGAGGAAGATCAATGGATGGATAGAGAGGAATGGCGTTTGGTTTCCGGAAGACGGTGGAAGCTGCCATGATACCGGATGATGATGATGATATATATATATATATATATATATATATATATATACGGCTTTAATATATATCCTTTATAATCTGAAAACTTCCTACAATTTCCTGGAATATAATTTAATAATCCTCTGCTTGTTTTGGGGATAACGTGATTGTCTCGTACACAGAAGTCTCGGGTTCAATTCTCGGTTGGGACCACTATCACGATTTTCGTCGTTTTTCCTCGCTTTAAGACAAATTTCTGGAAACTTCAATATTTGAATGAATAAATGGTGTCTTAAATGTTGGTGTTGTCTCGGTGGTGGACCTGGAATTAAGTTGATCACCATCCATGGAATCTTCCATGTATTTGAGTGGCAAAAAAGTATGTGTGATCCAAAATTGAAAATCCTCTCCCAACAGATCGGGTTATTGTAAGGCCAGGATGGCTTGGGACTTGAGAAGTCATCTACTTGTAAAGGGAGCGGTTAAAATAAGTTATATATACACACTTTAAAAAGGCATATGGTTTAGTTAAGAGGGAGAAGTTATATAGTATCCTTCTGGAGTTCGGAATTAGTTAAATGTTAGTTAGACTTATACGAATGTGTCTAAATGGCACAAAGAGTAGAGTGCGTGTAGGCAAACAGTTTTCGAATACTCTGAAATTCACAATGAGTTAAAGCAAGGAGATGCACTATCTCACCTACTATTCAATTATCTACTAGAGCATGCCATCAAATATTAGGAGAATGAAGAAGGCTTACAACTCAATGGTATTAATAGACTGTTAGTTTATGTTGATGATGTAGTATTATTGGGCGATAACCAGGAGATACAAAGGGACAATACGCACACTCTATTGAGTAACACTAAGAAATTGGGACTATAATTAAACATCAATAAAACTAGATATATGTTCACACATAGAAATGAGTCATATAAATTAAATGGACGACTAATGAAACACATTTTGAAGAAATGGCTGATTTCAAGTTATCTAGCAACAATAATTACAAATAGGAATGAGATGCACAAAGAAATTAAACATTGGCTCAATTCTGTAAATGCATGCTATTATGCATTAGAGGTACTCTTGTCGTCCCAACTCCTTTCAAAAAAACGTTAAACTGAAAATATATGAATCAGTTATTCTCCCAGTATCGGCCGCGGTGGGCTAGTGGTTATGCTCCTTGCCTCTGGTCCCGAGGATCGCGGGTTCAAACCCGGCCGGGGTCGATGGATTTTTAGGACGGAAAAATCCAAGGAGCAAATCCTCCGAGAGGGACTTTAAGCCTTGGGTGCCGAGTCTGAAGATTTTCAGGCTCGTAATAAATTCTTAAGCCTGAATGAAAAGGCCTCTAAGCAAAATTTATCGAATTTTCCCGTCCTAGTACTACCTTGGTTTCCTAGATGTCAGTATGGGGCGGACCGCTGACCACGGACCACTCAAAATAACATATATACGAAAACAACTGCAACTAAATTCGTATGGTTCAAATCCTTCCCTGTAGAGGGAGAGCGCCTAAGTCTCTGTAAAGGGAAAACATGGGCTTAAAATACAAAAAATTTCTCCCAGTTATATTACAGGCCTATGAATGCGAAACCTGAACTCTTACTTTAAGGGAGGAAAGAAAATTACGAGTGTTTGAGAATTGAGTTCTTATGAAGATTTTTGGGCCAAAAAGAGTTGAACACACAGGTGAGTGGAGAAAAATACACAATAGTGTAGCTACGATATGTATAGGAAGCCAAATATAATGACAGTTAAGTCTCGTTGACTGCGATGGGCAGGACATGTCACACGTATGGGGGATGAAATAGGTGCATGGAAGCTTCTTGTAGGAAAAGCTGAGTTAAAACACTCAGTTGGTAGATAAAATGAGGTGGGATAATAACATTATCCATGATTTGAGAGAATTAAATTATACAGGGGATGACTGGAAAATATTAGCTAAGGATAGAGATGTATGGAGAGCTTATGTCCCTACGACCAGAAACATATAGGTACGATACAGCCAGTGAGTTATGCATATATATATATTATATATATATATAATTTAAAAAGGATTTTGCCGTTTTGTTACGAAAAAAGGCGAACAAGAACAGAACTGTGTTCTCAATATATTCACAATGGACATCACTAATTGAGTGAAATATTATGTATTGTCTGAAATATATTTTTGTATCATGTTGAAGGACGAAACAATAGTTACATGTATTTATGAGCTGAATATTATAAAAAATAATTCTATCAAATCTATCTTTATCATTACTGCATTCGTTTTTTTTTAATGTTAAAAACAAGGACTCTTCTCCCAGTTTCCAAGCAAAATACAAGAGTCATGCGGTAAATATTTTAGAAAAAAATTGAGTTTGATGGAGAGTATTTTTGGCGCCTGCGGCTTCTTTTGAATGATTCTCGGAAAGATAGAAATAATATTCCTTTAAGTCATGTTCTCCAGCTCCTGTTATATATTTTGCAAAGGACTCTCATATAACTGACTTAACTTGGCATAGAGGGAGATGGAGATATAAGGGTAGATCCTTGACCCAGTTACAAAAGAAAGAACCCACCCTGTTGTCAGTTTTCGAAACATTCCTGGGATTTTTCCTCTTCCCCATTGTCCTATTAACATCTGGTGAAGAAATCCGACAACACTGATGCGAGTGAGAGAAGTGAGTACAGCTGTCTCTTTCTACAAATTTCTTGCCAAGTTAAGGCAGGGAGACAATAGCAAAAGATTAATCCCTTGCACCTCGCTTTAAATTTTGACTCTACTTATTTATTATATGGCGAATGATGATCATATGCCTTAAAAATCTAAACAGTGTGACCATTTGCTGTGTGCAAAGATAACATTTTTTACCTCAGTTGGCATTTCTGGAAACATTTCGTCATTCCTATTACTAGATATGTTTTTTTTTTCGATTTTATGCTTGTCGAAATTTAAACAATTACATTTTAATTTTAGAATGCAACTTTAATAGTTGTCCATCCTGAAATTTAATTATTTACTTTAAAATTACTTTGAATGCTATTTGTCAAGGCTCTTATAGATATCATCATCATCGTCATCAGAGTCCTCGAAGAACTGTTAAGATCTACTGAAATTTTTTCTTCCGCCTATTCATGGGCCGTCCCAATGATCTCTTCCCATGTGGGATATAGTTCAGGATTTCCTTGGGGATTCTTCGCCTGGGCATTCTATTAATATGTTAATAAAATGGAATATTTCTCTTGGTGATACATTTATATTATAAAAAGTCAATAAAAGATCCAAATCTCCAAATTCAAATTTATAACAGCCAACTAGTTTAAATAGCGAAGCTATCATTTTCAAAACTAATTATTGAATCAATAATTAGTCTTGAAAATTATAGCTTCGCTATTGAAACTCAATAATTAGTCTTGAAAATAATAGCTTCGCTATTGAAACTAGTTGGATCTTTTAAATTTTAATTTGGTAATTCGGGTCTTTTATTGATATCTTATAACATTAACATGTTGTTTCCAATTTTCGTAATAGTTATGGATACGGTGAAGGACCGGGTTTATGTCGAGTTCCTGAAGCATATTGGAATTCCTTTTTAGATCCCATTTAGTATAGCATGCTCTTTGGTGCATGAACTTCATTTCACTGGCGGTAACTCTCCTCTCGTCTGACAAATATATTGTTATCAAGATACGAAATTTTAATAAAGTATTTAGAGAACTGATTTAATATTCCTGCATGTATTTTGTTTGGCAATGTTTTGGCTGAGAATAGGTTAAATCTTACTTAATTAGTAACATTAGTGGCTTTTCTTTTGGCTGTGTTAACCTTATATAAAATTCCCTGATACTGAAGGTAATATAATTTTATTATTTCAATTTCCGTCGAAATGAAAATAAAAACTGCAGTTGAATACCTTTCAAAATGGTTTAATCCAAAGTACTAAAATTTAATAATTTGAGGTTTAAATTGTTTCATATACTTTTACTATACGGTTAGACATAAAGAGTTTAAGATATTAAATCGATTATTATTTTAAATATTCACGAAGACAAATTTCACAATTTCGCCACATTTAAGTGCATACTAAAAGTGCAGCTTTTTCACGGTAATAATTATCTAATTATAATTGTTATAATTTTCATAACTCCCAAGAAATCGTGTATTCTAGATCATCGAGACAAATGTGATGCTAGTTATCAATTAAGTGTCATTATTTAATACATAATAGAGTAGAACCCTGGAAATTCGAGCACCTGCACGTGCTTCGTGCATTTCGAGCCGATCTTATAATATTCAGTTTTACCTAAAACTTTATTAAAGTCCCGTTTTTATACATTGTCTTCAATATAATTTATTTTCACTTATAAATTTGTTCATTTTGAACTTTGAATTTTAATAATAAAGAGGAACTGCACAAAAACAGTGGAGATATTGCATGCAAACACATTAATTGTCTTTGCTATAAGCGTCGATTGATTTAAATATTTTTTTTTTACAATTTAGAATATCATACATTTTTCTAAACACAAATCATATATACACTTGTCATTACGTTCGTTAAAAGTTTTGTTGGAGCACAGCTCGTGGTGGAAGCTATGGACTGCCAATCTTGTTGTGGCATGACGCATTTCGCAGTTCGACTCTGTCCTTCATCTGTCTTACATCGCACAGGTTGCATAGAATACCGAAGGTACGTCTTTCTTCCTCTCTTGTAGGTCTTGTACAAATACATTATAGGCTCACTATATGGCAGGAGTAGAATTTTCAATTTTACATGTACAGTAGGCACTCCCACTTACGGTTTTCGTTCATAATGAACTCTAGCCTCACACTTTCATTGCATCTATATTACAAAGATAAGGAAGGTAAAGTGAACCCACTACAGGCCTCTGTAGGCCCCTGGGGTAGTAGCAAGTTAAAGCTCCCACTTTTCTGGACAATCGGCACTTCTTGTCAGCCGGGTTATAAGCCCTGCGTGACGGCCGACTTTACCCCCTGAACAAGCGTTTGGTATTCATTTTCATTAGAGGCTGAGTCGACCCCAAGGCCATAGAGCCGCCAGAAGGTTTGGACCAGTTTAAAAATCCTGACCCCCCACCGGGACTCGAACCCTCGACCTTACGGCTTGTAATGTAGTGCCTTAACCACTACGCTACGGCGTGCCCCCATCTATATTAGAGTATGTACAAATTCATATGTACAGTTACATAGTTTTCGAGGAATGTGCTTGCTGCTTCTTTGTTTTCCCTTCACTAATTAGAATCGCGTGACAATTGATTGTACAGTGCTTGTTACCATTCAGGATACTGTTGTTATAGTAATCCCTACTTGAGATACTAGTCACTAAAATACTGTACTCCCAATGTAATATACCGTTGTGCATCGGATGTAGCATTGTGTTACGTCAAACAGCAAGTGGAAACAACTCCAACTCACAACATGCTCCTTAGAAGAAGGCGCGACATTTATGCTAAAATACGAGGATCTATATTAAAACAAAAATACAATGGACGGTTTCTTTAAAATGTAATTTGTGTTTTTGAAACTTGGAAATGTTAGCCCATATCTAGATCATGAGTTACGGAATGAAATTAAATGAAATTGCCGATAAAACATACATTTCAGTCAAGTAGTTTTGAGACTGGAAACATCTTACCTCAATTTAATGTTGATTTGTTCTCGAAGATGTTTCGATATAATATTTAATATCATCTTTAGTTTGTCCAGATTAATGATGATATAGACGATTATATCGAAACATGTTCGAAAACAAATCAACATTAAATTGAGGTATGGTGCTTCCAGCCTCAAAAAAAAAACTTGATTAAAAGATCCTCAAAATATTACTTCCTAAAATAAACCAATAGATTTCAGTAACCTCGCGTAAAATGAGTTCAATATTCTCAATGAAGCTATCAACGAGTTTGACGTTCTTAAATTATAAATTGTAAGACTTTTTAAAATTATTATATAGGAGAAACTACAATATTCAATTTAAAGTTTCATAATTCCGTAAGTAAAATATTGTATTATTATATTTAACATACTCAGCCCTTTTTTAGATCTCGGTTTATTTGCGCAATTTAAATTGACTTGAGATTCACAATTTCTTTAAAGTAATTTAAATTTACTCCAAGTGTATATTCTGTAGAAGAGTTTTAACAAGATATAATTATTGATTTTCAGTAATTGTACAGAAATAATAGAAGATATAATTTTCATTGAAGCATCATAAAAATTAGAAAGATTATTCTTTTTCAAACTCTTGGACTAGAAGAATAGCAATAGGAATAAAACAATAGTAAAGAAAAAACAACAATGGAGCACGTTTAGAAATATTGAGTGATTATATATGTTAAAAATATAATCACATCTGTCGACTGGGTATGTTTTTACCCAATTTTCTCGTCAGAATTTAAATTCCGATTTGGAATTTAACAAAATGTATGTACAATATTGTTTAACCCTTCTTGTGCTCACTAAATATGTAATCATGATTTACCCTTCGATTTAGTACCATTTATGTACAATCAGAGCTTTTTGTAATACGAGGAAGCTTCAGCCCGAATGAACTCTAATGTCCTAAGCTCTACTGCATATCGTCCCGAAGCAGGTATATTTATAATGTTCTACCACCAAGAAAGATAGATAGTGTTGTACTCACATCTACGTGAATTCCGTTGAGAGGAAACACTCTGGTTGGCGGAGACTCCTTGGGAACAAATCGGTAGAACTCTTCATCTCCTTTGTACCACTTGATTGTATAAAGAGCCGCTTGTTCCAAATCATAGTCACACTTGAGACGCGCTAAATCCCCGGTGGGTACAGCCTCCGGCACTGTGATCTGCACCCCTCTTAGTCCGCTAACACCTGTAACAATTAACAACACCGATAACACGTGATGGGAGTAAATATAATCATAAGTAATGCTACCAGTAATTTCCAACTTATCTAGAGGATTTGGAAATCAAGAGTGGGCATTTCGTAGGACTATTTAACGAATAAAATTAAGCTGTTTACTCACAAATCATTATTTAAATAGAGTTATTTTAAAACATTTATATATTTAATGTAAACGGCGATGTTTGAAAATAAATGAGAAACGTTTGGTTATGTTTCATTTGTTCATCATTGCAATTAGATAATATTATTTATTGCCAAATAGGATCACAATATTGTAAGAATGCACCCTAGTGAGAATAAATGAAGCACATCAAACTGTATATTATAACAAAAATTATAGGTTATTAATTGTTTTTAGGAAACAACTCAGTAAAATCAGTATTTAAAAACACAGATATTGAACACACGATTAACAAATGTGTAGTTAGAAGGACTCAGTTCATTATTTGCTATATTCAACGTATTTGTTGGAGAGTCAGTCACTGCAAAATAATGCTCTGACCTGTTCAGAATATTAAAATGAGCTTTCTTTATTTTGGTAATCAAAATTGGTGATTGGTTGAAAAACAAAATTCATTGAAACGAGATTGGACATTGACTCCCATTTGGGGAATGAGTTAAATAGTCTCCATAAATCACTTTTCTACTGCATATCATCCTCTGCCTTAAGTATTTGTCAATTAAACTTTTATTTAATTCTGAAAAACGCCAATTCATGACTATATATTCTTAAGTTATTTTTTAGCATGAATATTTAACTCATGCTCCAAATGTCAGTCAATGACCAATCATATTTCAATGAATTTTGATTAACAACCAATCACAATCGTTTTTCACCTCGATTTTATCACTTTTGTTTTATCGCTTTCACCTTATCAAGTGACTCCCTGATTGTATACATAGTTCAAGAATGTAACCAGATTCTGCGTGCGAGATGTAACACAAAAACATTCGTAGCAATTAATTATACCATTAAAAAAACATTGTTTTCACTTTCTTAAACGTATTATTTCCCAGGAATTGACGTTGCGCAAACATATAATTGACACATGTACGACGTAATACTTCAGAAATTAATTAATAACCTGTAATGATGTGATATATTTTTTCTCCACTAGGATGCACTCTTACAATATTGCGATTCTATTTGGCAATAATATTATCAATTTCTGTGACTATCTAACTCATGCCCCAAATGGGAGTCAATGACCAATCACGTTTCAATGATTTTTTATTTACAACCAATCACAGCCGTGTTTCTCCTAGAATTTAAGAACTAAAGTTTATCATAATAAAGAAAGCACCTCCTTTTTAATATTCTGAATAGATCATAGCATTATTTTGCAGTGACAAACTCCATAGGAAATACGGCTACCAGATTGTATACATAGTGTATGAATGCCAGCAGAAAGCGCATACGAGAAACCAAAAATATTGAAATATCTTAATGAAACTGTTTCCAAAATTAAATCTTTAGAATAAAATCCTGCCAAAAAAAGATAATATAAAGATATTTCTAACAATTGATTATACCACAAAAAAAAACTGTACTTTCTTAAACGAATTACTTTCCAGGTAATAACGTTGCAGAAGAATATAATATAATTGACATATTTACATAATAGGACATCAAATTAATTAACATCTATAACGTTGGTTATAAATTTATCCAGTAGGGTGCATTCTTACAACATTGCGATCCTTTGGCAATAAGTAATATCATGAACCGGTTGCAGTGATGAACAAAATAAGCTAATGAAGCGTACCAATCGTTTCTCATTTGTTTTCAAGCATCGCCGTTTACTTTAAATATATAAATATTTTAAAGTAACTATATTTAAAGAATGATTTGTGAGTAAACAGCTTAACCTTATTCTTTAAATATTCCTAACAAATGTCACTCTTTATTTCCAAATTATCTATATAAATTGAAATCATTCGTGGCATTACTTATGACAAATATACAAAGTGAAAGTTCACGACATTGATAAAAAATAGTGATTTAGGATTACAGGATCAGGGTTTGATTCTGGCAAAACCACAGATTCCTTAGTTCAGTTCCTGTAATTACAATTATTGTCGTAGTTAACAACATGGCCTACTTTTATCTAATGGATCTACTGCCTACTGATATCAATGCAACTCTAATGACACTTTTTTAAACTTTAGTAGTATTATTACTATACTATATCAGAGCTAAGTTCCAGTTGTACTGTAAACATACTTACATAATGTGTTACGTCGTCGACTCTGCCCATTGGCGGGGCCGTGATACTACTTTTACCCGCCATATGAGTGAATTTTGTACGGAACTGTCATCTATAGACACATTGTTCTTAGGCAACATCGGAAAACAGGACTCAATACAAGGTAAGATGGTACGAATAGTTAGGAACTTGTATTTCGTATTTATATATGACAAAAATGGGGGGCACGCCGTAGCGTAGTGGTTAAGGCACTGAGCTACAAGCCGGAGGGTCGAGGGTTCAAGTCCCGTTGGGGTCAGGATTCTTAACTGACCCAAACCCTCTGGCTGCACTATGGCCCTGGGGTCGACTCAGCCTCTAACGGAAATGAGTACCAGACGCTTGTTCTGGGGGTAAAGACGGCCGTCACGCAGGGCTGACAACCCGGCTGACAAAGTGCCGATTGTCTAGAAAATGTGGGAGCCTTAACCTCCTACTACCCCAAGGGCCTCCGGGCCTGTTGTGGGATCACTTTACTTATATGACAAAAATATATATGGACATACTTAATCAGACATTTAAGCATTTTCCATGACGTCGATAGATATCCTTTATTTGAAATTTCATTACGAACAGCATTTTCCTCCATTCTTACTCAACTGTAAATTATACTGTTATTTTCATCATATCCTCAATGTGTGATAGTTTTCACTAAACTGTTTGAAAAAATTCAAAATAATTTGATTATATCCGTTTTTCAAATGGTTTCATTTTCAATATTTTTTTTAAATGTCCCAGGTTGCTTTTTGAACATTTGTAGTATTCTCTCCTCCCATTAGCGTAATTGTAACCCACTTCTGGGGTTTGGAGCGCCTGGGAGGCGAGGTTACATTGCCCCCCTTTTTCAATATTTAAGAAATAATACATAAAGCGGACATCATGAAACTATATATTCTCAACGAATTCTGCATTGCTTACAGAGAAATACAATGGTTATTTAATATATTAAATTTGTAATTATTACTTACTTACTTACTTACTCACTGGCACTATCGAACCCGTAGGTTCATGGCCGCGCGGACGTAAGATCTCCATACATCCCTATCCCGAGCCAATGCTTTCCAATCATTCCCTGTATAATCCACTTCCCTCAAATCATAGTTAATGTTATTCTCTCACCTCATTCTTGGTCTACCAACTGGACGTCTTCTCTCTGGCTTTCCTACCAGAAGCCTCAATGCAAGTCTTTCATTCCCCATACGTGCAACATGTCCCGCCCAACGCAGTCTACGAGAATTAACTGTTCTTATTATATCTGGCTTCCTATAAAGACCATGTAGTTCATTGTTATGTAGTCTTCTCCATTCACCTGTCCGTTCATCTCTCTTTGGTCCAAAAATTGTTCTAAGTACTTTATTCTCAAATAATTGTAATCTCCTTTCCTCCCTTAAAGTAAGAGTCCATGTTTCGCACCCATATAATATAACTGGTAGAATAATAGTTTTATATATTTTCAGTTTAACGTTTTTTGAAAGGAGTTGGGACATCAAGAGTCTCTGCAATGCATAATATACATTTAAAAATTCTCCAACAATACTTATATAGATATGTGCTACATAACATTTTTTTGGCTCAGAAATACATAATTTCGGCCACTAGATCGTTAAGAGATATACAAGGTGCACCATAAGTCAGTTAACGAAAAATACTAACAAAATTGACTCATTCTAAACTTATATCTGTCTTTTTTCCTAGCGTAAGTTATTAGATAGATTCCAGTCACTTAGGTTTAAGAAACCGTGTTCCTTAAAATGGCAACCATTATACCACAGCACAGGACATGTCCATACTCTGAATCTTACACAATATCTATGACTAGAGCATGGAACGCTCTGCCCAGCCATATCAGGGATTGTCAATAGCTATCATTATTTAACTACAAATTAACTGATAGGGCCTATCTTAAGTTCGACACAATGAAAACATTAACTGCATAACAACTATATTCAGCATTTTGTAAATAATCATCTAGGAAGCTTTACTTACATTATTTTATTTCATATTATTTCAATTTTATAATATTCCATGTTTTGTCATTATTAGCTAGTATAAGATCACATCAGCAGTGTATTTAGTTTAGTCTATATTTTAATATTTTAAAATTGTAATAATTATGTAATTTTTATATAATTTTACTATTCGCTGGTTGACTGGAAGAGAAGGCCTGTTGGTCTTAACTCTGCCAGCAAAAATAAAGCATTATTATTATTATTATTATTATTACTATTATTACTATTATTATTATTATTCGTTTCATAACCTCAGTAGCTTAATTTATTCGGAATTCGCTAAAAAACTAACAAAATCTTCATTGCATTTCCGATGTAATTTGAACCAAAATGCTCCCGCATGTGGCCTTCCTATTGCCATTAATCCATTTCGCTGAGTTTGAATCCATCATAAACATAACATATAAAACGAATTCAGTTAGAGTTGCAGGTGGTTTAGTAAGTTACTATTTCAAGCGTCATAACGTTTAACAATCGTGTACAAATTTAAGAGCTCTTACTGGCTACCTTCCTCTTTTACAAGTTCTTTTGTCTCCTTATTTTAAAACAAAAGAAAGGGTGGCGTATGATTTGATCTTTTTTTGCTTATTTTCTTGTTATTCATTTTTCATTCTTCTAAGAACGAAAGGTCTCTCTCAAAGGAAGCATTGTTACTCTGTTTTAATATAAAAGACTTAAGTTCCATTTTTTCATCCTTTCTCCCTTTATTTCTAGCCTCTTTTTTATATAATTCACATCCGAGGAGATGTTAATAATTTGTCTTTCATGGCTCGGTACCCCTTACTCCTACACAGAAGGGAGCCAAACTAGAATTGTCTACAAGAATGATTGACGGCTTCTTTGCTTCACTTCAGCTTTTTTATAAAATTTCCAACTTCTTCTCAAGTCATCATAATAGAAGATTGAATTCAGGGTTATAAAGCAGGGGTTGAAATGGGGGTGAGGAAATTAAGGGTTGAATAGTAGTGAATAAAGAGGAGGGAAGTGTGGAGAAACATGATTATAAGAGTTAGACGACAGCTTTCACATATAAATGGCAATTAATGAAAGTACTAAGAATCTCAAATTCTTTTTATATGAGATTTTCTCTCCAAGAAATAAATTGCCCTTAGCCACTTTTTAAATTAAACATACAATGAAAAAAATAATTTAATTTACTATGCTACCATCAAAGTCTCATAACACTATCAAAAGTTCCTCTGTTAATATAGAGTCTACGGTATCCTGTAATGCTCCATCAAATGATTCACTTTCATGTTTTGGTTTGCAGTTATCCGATCCATATGTTGATACTATATTTAAGTTTTACTATTAACACGACCCTTGCTTTGAGATGAATCTCAAATACAATTTAAGAATATCTACATCGAAAACAAAAATATTAGCTCTGAAAGGAAAATGTGCAATAAGAACAAATATAATTATAAACAATGTAATTATAGACCAAGTTCAGAATTTTAAATACTTGGGATGTCATTTAGGCAATGACAGAAATTTAGATAAACACACTAAAATACAACGGTTCAATTATCTATGTGGCACAATTAAACGCACTTTATTGAATAAGACTAGAAAACAAACTATTTTGAAGTTTTACAAAGTATTGGCAGTTCCATCTCTTACCTATGGATGTGAAACCTGGACATTAACAAAGGCAGATAGTAAACAAATAGAGGCTGCTGAAATGAAGATGTTGAGAGCAATAGCAAGATACGAAAGGACCGATAAAAAGAAAAAGGAAGAAAAAAGAACAGAACTTAATATATTTAATCTCTGTGAAATAATAAAATATTATCAAAATGCTTATCTTCAGCACGTATTACGAATGAATGAACCAAGAAGAATGTACAATTATAAACCAAAAGGGAGAAGAATGTTGGGAAGACCATTGAAGAGATGGAAGGACCAATTCGTCCTATAATGAGATCGGAACAGGCCATTTTGTTGATGATGATGATGATGATGACTATTAACACGTTGTTTTGTGACAATTATTCTTTCAGATGCATATCGACGTTCTTTTATATGATACCAGCTAATACCCGGCGTGCGCTGCTACGCATAAATAAATGAAAATTAATGTGCTTTTTTATGTTTAGTTGAATAAGTAATAGAAAAAATATTTATAAATTTATATTTTTTAGATACCCCGTGCCGATTACCCGGCGTTGTCCAGGAATCTACTTATCCCGATCTTAACATAAATGTGCTGAAATACGAGATTTAATATGTTTTATGTTTAGTTTAATAAGTGAAAGGAAACATTTATATCGTGATTATATTTAGATACCCCGTGCTGTTTACCCGGCGTTGTCCGGGAATCTACTCATCCCTCGATCTTCTTGGCATGAATGAGCTGAAAGACAAACATTAATGTACTTTTTATGATTAGTGAATAAGTAAAATGAAAGGTAATTATAAATGTATATCGTAATTATTTTAATATTCCCCATACTGATTACTCGGCGTTGCCCGGGAATCTACTAATCTCGATCTTCTTGGCATAGATGAGCTAAAAGACAAAATTCGTTATTGTGAGTTATCCGTAAAAGAATATTCGACATGTGCTGCTATGCTTGCACAGGAATCTAAGTACTTGTCTCGGTCTTGTTGGCATCAATGAAAGACAAAAATGGTTATTGTGAGTTATCCGTAAGAGATAAACATATTCTGCCGCGGATTGTTTTATAGAGCTTTTTGAAATATTCAATTCTGTGCACATTAATTTTCTGTAGCCTAAGCCATTTAAGCGTCCAAAGAGATACCTTTTTCACGTTCTCCTCTACAAAGGGCTATTTTTAAGGATGTAGGAGTTGAGTATCACAACTCCCTTATAGCCTATGTTCATCCCGGGAATCTCCTGAACATTTTGCAAAAAATGCTTCATCACAATCTGATCATCGGTATGGCCGCGCATAAAGTACGAACGAACAAACAAATAAACAAACAAACATTCATTTTTATATATTACATATATATTTCTGATGAATCAGAATACAACTCCCTCTTTTGCCTGTTTTATTTTGTTGACTCCAGTGTATATTAACAGATAATTTTTATAAATCTCTTGTCATTAACCTTTTCCTTCACTTTCTACAAAGCACATAATTATATCTTTGCTTTATTCTTTAAATTCTTCCGTTAATTCTTGATCTTTATTGTTAATAGTTTTTATATTTCATGTAACTATTCTTAATATATTTATATTTACTTATTTTAGGAATTCACACTATGAGATGCATTCATTTAGATAGATTTTTTATAACTCACCTCATATTGTTCTTATTTGACTATAAACTAGTTTCGGAACATAGTTTCTGTTCCATCCTCAGTATCCTCACGACCGTTGTTCTGTCGTCTTGAAGAGAAGCGAAGGACGTCTCTTCAAGAGGACAGAACAACGGTCGTGATGATACTGAGGATGGAACAAAAAATATGTTCCGAAACTAGTTTATAGTCAAATAAGAAGGACAATATGAGGTGAGTGATAAAAATTCTACCTAAATAAAACAAAATACATATTTATTAGTCCCTAAGGGCCGGTTGTACGAACTTCAGGTTAACTCCCCAGTTAGTCATCTGACGCTTAAGGCTAGCAGGAGTACAAAGTCAATATGCGTTGTACCACCTGCTTTTAACCGCCAGTTGCGTATACCGGTTTTAACTTAACTTTTCAGTTATGTTGGTAATGAATTCCAATTTCCCTCCGTATTATGTTGGCTGAATTGGGTATCCGCGCATCATCTTTCTTATGTTTTCTTATTTCCCATAGCAAAAATTCGTCTGCTTTCATTATTTATCCATACTGCATCAATGTTTTCAATTCTGATATAATTAATTTTATACTATATTATAGTTTATTTTCAATATTATAAATTAGTGTAGATGTACGTAGTTTTAAATAAATTGGGTTAGTTTCCATTTTCGTGTTATTCATTTTAATATTATTTTTATTTCTTTGAAGTTTGTTTAATATTATAACAATTCAATGTAATTAGGCCTACACGTAGTAATAGTTTTGTGAAATATATGTACGGTATAATTCACGCACACACCAAAATTTAAAAAGTCTTAAATAAATTGGGTTGGTTTCCATTTTCGTGCTATTCATTTTAATATTATTTTTATTTCTTTGAAGTTTGTTTAATATTATAACAATTCAATGTAATTAGGCCTACACGTAGTAATAGTTTTGTGAAATATATGTACGGTATAATACACGCACACACCAAAATTTAAAAAGTAATGCGATGTTTAATTATATGAAATTCAAACTTTCTCATATTTGTTATAAATAGAGAGAGGAATTTTATAAAATTTCATGTTTTAAACTATTTGTCAGAGAGCGCTGAGGTTAAGTATCTTTACATTTTATGATATGCAGAATCAAATAAGACCAACAAAAAACTTCATATTTCATAATATTTTAACAAAATGTTCATATTTTAGTGAAAATTTCATACTCCTCCATATTTTTCAACTTTCAAATTCCGATATTTTTTTTTCAATAAAAGTTCTAGGAATTCATTAAAATATTTTTGAAATGAATGTATTTGTGTAATTTTTGACAATGTAATGTGGTAGACAAGTGAAAATTTATCAGTATCTTTATAAAAGCAAATAATTGGATGATGAGTCACAGAGTGTCAAGTTCGATGGAGTTTTTTGTCCCCCAGAACAAGATCATGAGCCTAGATGAATAAGTAGAATAACAATATTGGAATTTTCTGTAGTCAGGTAGCTGTCAGTTCGTTCTTGCTACCTGAGGACAGTCTTTACTCTGTGAACAGATTACAGAATTGAAATGTAAGAAACTTGAAGCAGTGCTTTGTGAAATTAGTAACGTTGATGTAGGTTAGGCCAGCATTTTTCTCACTTACATCAAAGTATCAAATATAGCATGATACGAGTATCCTCCCATAACATCATGTGATGTTGAGCATAATTTTTCATTCTGCAAAACAATTCTGACAGATAGGCTGTATAGTTTACTATCACAAAATATTTTTAAAAAATCCTATCTATGTGTTATGAACAAAATTAATAATTGACAATTTGATTGTTCATAGCACAAGTAGACCAAGACTAGACACTATGCAAGACCTATTTCATATATACAAAAAAAAACTAACGTTAAAATAATTCTAACTACATTTCACCATGTTTATAGTTCAATATTAAATGTAACTGTAATTGCAAAGAGAGTTCTGAAACAATCCCTAGATTCAATTATGGACTAATAACTTTTAACATCTTGTTTCTCCAAATATGACATACTGGAATGGTTTACTTGTATTCTAAATCATCCAATTTAATGTTATTGTTACATTTGCATCTACATGAATTTAATATCTTCATGCAATGTAAAGATAGCAATAACCCAAACTATACCGGTACCTACTCTAAACTTTGTCAGTGCTATATTTCATGGAAACTTGTTAGTTTGGGTTGCAATGTTTTGTTTCTTGCATATGTTTAAATTTCATAATTAAAAATCATTCAATACATTAATTAATTGTATTATATATAAACTCTCAGATTTGATTTATGAAATAATTCCACTACAGTCTTGGGAGGCCTTTGGGGTAGTGGCATGTTGAATTTTCCATCCTTCTAGACAAAAGGCACTAGATGTCTGCCGGGTTGTCAGATCTGCCTGATGGCTGCATTTGTGCCCAGAACATGCATATAGTACTCACTTCCATTAGGATCTGAGTCGATCCCAGGTCTACAATGCCATCAGAAGGTCTGGTCCAGCTAAAAATCTTGACCATATCAAGACTCGAACTCACGACTTCCCTGTTTGTACCACGTTTCCTTATACAACTATGCTATGGTATGATCCATTAAAATTGTTTCAGATCATGAATATGATATTTTATATTGGGTCAAAAATAATGAAAAATTATAATCAAAATACAGTGAACATTTTGATTTCTTGTGCTATAAATAAGTTCTGTTTGTGCTGTATGTACACTTATAAGTCGTAGTGCGTCTATGCATATAAATATATGTAAAAAGTTTAGAAAATAGTAGCTTCATTATATTTCTGTGTCATAATTTTCATATTTTGTCTTTACGATTTCATATTTTCTTATAATTTTCTTCATATAATTCCTCGCTCTAGCTATAAATAGCTATTATAAGTACCAAGATTTGTTTTTTGATTAACTGAATTTTTAATTTAAGATAGTCATCAGATGACTGAAGGCAAGTAAATTGTCTTATGTTATATATAAACCTATTTGGTTATTTTGATATTTTTTTCTATGTAATCTATGCCTATTTTGTTGGAAATTGACCAATTATAAGAATCTCAATTTTTTTTACATGTAGGCACACTAGAAATAAACTGCATAAAAATAGCCCAGTGTGAATTTCTGTTAATTTTAAGTTAGTATGATTTTTTTGTATTATTGCATTTTTTCCAAAATGAAGTTGCTTTATTAAATTTTTGTCCATTCTGTGTTGAGATCTCTTTACTGTATTATAATATAGTGAAATTTCTGCATACAACTACTCTTTGAAACCAATCACAATTACTTGGAAAGGATTATTCCTATGACTATATATTCTGATCCTCTGTAAGATGACTCTCTCTCTCTTCCCAACCAACGCCGATGCTTTTGATAAGTTTATAAATGTCTTACTGCCTGTATTTGGTCATATTATGTAATAAACCTAATGAAGGCTATATTCTTGTCACTGTGTGCCAGAGGGGTAGAATAGTAGTTATTTAAATCCTGTATCCCATTGAAATCTAATAATACAACAATTGAGAATAAAAATATTAACATTTTTTTTCCTATTTAGGCCTAACTATGCAAGACATTTGGTTTGTAAATTCAGAATCTTTCTATGATAGCTATTGATATATGAGTTTAGTCTTCAATTTGTACATATTTAAATGATAGTTAAATTAGTAACAGCAACCTCTGCTCAAATAAATTATCTTACCTGAACTCAGTAGTATTAATGTGCTTGCAATAAATTATATTCAGATGTTGATATTTTCTTCACATCAATTTCTTTAGCATAGTTAATTTTTTTCCATAAAATGGGGAGCTGGGCCATTGTTATAATCCCCAACCTGGAGGACCAGATGATTTTTGTTCAAGGTTTCCTTCCTCTAGGCTTTGACGAACCAACATATCCTTACAAGGCAGCAGTTGCCGTATCCTAGCAAGGAGCTGTCACAAAGTACTATCATCCAGGCCAGAATGAACCCTGGTTTTTTAAAGAGGTGTTATTCCTCCATCACTCCCCATTTCTCCTGGCTTGTGACAGGCAGAGTCTAGGTTGGCTGGAAATCCCTATACTATATTGGGCATTAAGCAGAGAGCAAGCACATAAACTATAGGCGACAGATGCAATTTTGGAGGAGGATTTCTAGAAATTCAAAAAGAGACAAAATTAGAAATGCTAAAATCACAGAAGTAATGGATGTTCAAAAAGACATTCCACAAGTTATTGAAGAAGACTGAAATGGTTTGGTCACAAAGAGAATGTCAGATGACAGGATCCTAAGATGATATTAAATCTTGAAGCGGAGGGCAACAGAAGAAAAGGGAGATCAAAAGAAAGTGAATTCAAGGAGTGCATAATAGGAGTATAGTGTCGAGAGGATAACAGAGTGTGATGCAGATAATAGGGATTTATGGAGGAGTAAAATTTACAATGGGTTGTAGGAAAACTACTGTATTATAAAGAAATTCCTAATAAAGAAGAAGAATGTTAACATTTTCCAATTATGGTGTAAAGGTCCAGATTGTATTCAGGATGAGGAGATATCCCCTATTAGAAGACTGCTTTTAAAGTAAATTTTTGATGGTCGACTTAAAGACCACCACTATACGTTTTTTCATTTGTATTTTATGATTGATTTCTTTCACAATTTGAACTAACATAATGCAGATAAAACAAATTTGAACGTTTATATGTTTTTAACATAATTATATCATCTCAAATTTTCTATCATATTTTTGACAAATTTGTTATTGATAGAAACTGTAGTCCTTTGTGAAACAACCAATCATAAGACAGTAGATTTCAGATTTTCTTTAGGGACAACCTTCTGAGGAGTAATTTATTGGTACTAGTTATGTACATTTAATAAAAACATATTACTCATACATTACTTTATTATAAAAAATTATACAATGGATATTCAACATGCTTATATTATACACAATAAAAGTAAACATCACCTACGTAAAATAAAAATAGACCACATTAAACTATTTTTCTACATAATATGATGAAACCCAAAGCATGAAAGGTGCACCAGGTGGCTTTGGAACACACACATATATTATACAGATCTTCTCTTCTCTATTGTAATTTAACCTCATATCTTATAGGTTGGGAGAGAGAGAGACTTTGGATCACACATGGTTACTGAGGACCTCCAATCCAGGACCTGCCCCAAGACAACACAAATATTTAAGACAAGATGCACAATTCACTCACATTCATACTAAACCTGGCGAATATGATGATCACAGATTGTTTAGGCCTTAAAGTTTCCTAACATTTGTCGTACAGGTTCAGAGAAACCATCAATAAAACCATCATCCAGGAAATCTGTCATGACTGGGGATCAAACTCAGGCCCTCTGCAAACAAAACAGTGATGCTAGCCCAAGACCATAGCCGTGATGTATATTACAAATAAAACTTTAAATAAACACTTTCTTTGCAGATGTATAAATACATTTCAGATAATTTATATTCATTATGTCCACCGCTGTGGTCTCGAGGTAGCGTGCTGCCTTGTCACGCAGCGGGCCCGGGTTCGATCCCCAGTCGGGGTAGTTTTTCTGGGTGAGGTTTTTATCGGGGTTTTTCCTCACCTGTAAATCAAATGTCAGGAAAACTTTAAGGTCCAAACGGTCCCCGAAATCATATGGCCATCATCATCATCCTTGTCATTACCATCATCATCACCATCATCCTTCACCGGTGTGGAAAGCAACGGGAAGCTACCACACCTACACAATTCCCTAGTAAAGCTGCAAGCATAGCATGAAAATGCTATGATTGCAGTGAAGGACCTGCCTTCGGGCAGAATTACTATAGATGGATATTCATTATAGGTGAATGAATGAATCTTTGGATTTCTGACTACAACAAGTAAGTCATGGCATAATAGTGGCTAGAAGAGAGGGTGCAGCACAGGCATGTGAGAATTTATAATGCATTTACAATATTTCTATCTGTACAGTAAAACTACACATAATTTGACCAATATCATGAGACAAACATTTAATATATCGAATTGCAACGTGCCTATTAGGATTGCATTTGTGAATATTATTAATGGCAGTTACCTGGAACATATTTACTTATTTTCTCACAAGGAAATTTAATTTGCAGTCATCTTATTTTTTTTTTGTGGCAGAAAGCTTAAAAAAAAACTTGAAGAGAAAAACATAAACTACTGAATTCTGCTTATATGATTCTAACAAAACGATTATAAAATAGTATATATTTCAATATCCGGCTTGTGATCTGGGGATTAAGTTGCTCGTCCCAAGAGTCAAGGGTTAAAATCTGGCTGGGGTCGATATATTATTAGGATGGATGAATCCTAGAAAACAAAAAGTTTTCTGGGAGAAACTTAAAGTCATGGATTCCGAGTCTGAAGATTTCAGGCTCGTAACATAATCTCAGCCTACATTGGAGCAAAATTGAATGGCCTTTCCCATCCGAGTAAAGGCTTTGTAAAGACTTAATGAAAATTAGCAGCAGAAAACATATTACAGTAATTAAGACATTTTGTCTGTACATTCTTACCTCTTTGGGTTGTATTTGTCGAACATATGTTTCAAGGCTTCTGATTACAGTCTGTAATTGCTGACGATGGGGCTCAGAAGCCTTGAAACATATATTTTACAAAAACAACCATAAGAGGTAAGAATGTACAGACAAAATGTCTTAATTATTAAACAAACTTCTTAATGATACTTCCTATTGCATTTTAAAATACTATTACAGCTTCAAAAAAATCTGTCTACATTGGTGAAAACTTAATTTGCTGATATACAAGATAATATATTAAATCAGTGGTTATGTACAGTTTATAAAATAATAATAGAAACCTTTATATGGGTTGGGGAATCAAAATTGGACGTATATATCAGGGGATCCTGGCTCTTATGGACCATAGTACTGGTAATGATGATGCTTATGATTGACTCTCTACTCCATTTATACTAAAGAACATTTACTCCTTTTCAAACTGAGTCTTCAATGCACAATTGTTAAATATTGTCTAGTCATGTGTTAGATCTTCAATCTTTTTTAAAAACCAACAAAAATGAAAAGATTGAAGACTGCAAAAAATCGGGAATTTATCAAATTAATTGTAAAGATTGTGAAAAGATATACATAGGAAAAACAAAAAGGAATCTAAATACAAGATTAAAGGAACACCTCAGAAATGTTAAAAATGGAGAAACAGAAAAATCTGCAATAGCTGTAGATGCCTGGTCAGAAAAACACAGAATAGAAACCAAAACAAAATTACTTAAACAATTGGAAAAACCGAAGGAACTCACAATTTGGGAAAAAATTTATATATGCAAGAATAAAAACACAACTATGAATTTTGAAATACCCGGTGATAAGGAGAGCGGATTGATTTGGAAGTTCGTCGGTCAGCCATCAGATGGCGCGGAGGTCAGTCTGCAGGATAGGAGGCCATTGGACATCAGTTGTGAATGTAATACAACATTGAGAATATCACAAATGAAGTGAAGAAACTCGAGTCTGCTTGGGAGTTAAGAAGTATGAGGTGAGTGAAGAAGCAACTAAACAATAATATCTAAAATGTTTAACTGCACATCATACGCTTTTATTCCTTGTATGTTCCTCAGTATTGAACTAGCCTGGAGAACTGGTCTTTATGTGCATGCAGTCTAAGTCTTCGGTGACATTCGGGAATGAAGCGATGTAATATCCCAGCAAGCCTTCTAGAAAAAAAAAAAGAATGTTTATGATTTTATCAGATAATCAAAAGTGACTAATATTTATTCACCATCAAATATAGACTATAGAACAAATGCATAATATTTTTAGTGGATTCTACTACTTTAATAACATTGTAATTTCTCAGACGTCATAAGCTAAGGGGCAAAATTATTATTTTCTGCTATATAAAAAAAGAATGTTCCAAGAAAAACATAATGTGTAGCAACAATTGATATGTTACATCACTTTATGCATTGTAATTTGATTCCCTTTCAGTTACTGGTACACATTATTTTATTCATGATTACTGTATTAACAAGTTTCATTATTCTCATTATGGATGTATTGGATTACAACTCACCTCTAATTCTCATATAATGTTTTCACAGTTCATACCAGAACATGTTATACAAATACAAAATTTTGGGCAATTGCATACAAACGTTAAGTTGCTATATTTATGGCATTTCTTATTAACTCGCTTTTAATTAAATTAGAGGTTTCTTTATGGGAAGCCATATTATCTAATAAACTAATTGGTGTACACAAACTTGCAGTGCACCATAAGGCAAAGTTGGCTATTCTGTTTGAACAGTGACTAATGCAGGTGGACTAGAGGCATAGAATCTCCAAAACTGACTTATGCTGTAATAAAGGTCACCATTTATCAAATATACAATGAAAGTTGCTTAAACCTATGATGGCTGAACTATAGTTTATGACCCACTATGCTATACCATACAACATTAATATGACACTGTTACACTATTTACTTTTTCCATTTGTACTAACATTTCCTACTGTTTTAACATTTTGTAACGATTCTTAAAACATTTTTTTTTATATTTCTTATATATTTATCTATGTATACAAAATCTCTCAATCATTTCTTCTAAGTTCTACAGAGCTGTAGTGCATATGTGCATGCAAAAGGTTTTGTCAATATATGGCAAGACTAACTGTGCTATTGTATGACAATCTTTCACAATATAACTACTATTTTATTTTGTTTGGTTAAGAAGGAAAAGTTATTGTACACCAAATTAGATTATCGAATAATAAATTATTTACTTCATTAGGTTATGAAATTACAAATTAATGTACATCCTTTCTTTAAAAGCATGTTTGGGAACTTATTGTGAAGATTGATTATTCCAATAGCACAGATACTCATCTATCGAGTAAGTTCATAAGCTTTGAGCATCCACACAACTGTTATGTAGGAAAAATGGAAAAACTGCACTTAAACTAGCGTGAAATATTTTCAAAGTCCTATAGAACAACAGTGCGCATGCGCCAGAGTTTATAGAGCCAGCGATAACCCACAATCAAACTACATATCGATTATCATCCTCGGTTACTATCCGTCGCAATGAAATTTAAATGACCAATATTTGCAATAAATCTCCAAATCTATGTTTAAAAAATATATTAATAATATTAAAATTACCAAACGTTTATTAAAAACGGGTGTACACTCACTTATCACTCCCTCATATTGATCCAACCAGCGATAACCCAAAACAGCAATAGAAAAATTAGAGACTAGGTAATATACTCTGTGGAGAAAATAGCAGCATTACAATATTGAATAACAGTATCATAATATTGTGATTTGTATATTTAAATATATACTTCAAAATTGTCTAATAATGTTATAAAAATTGTTTGAAAAAGTTTAAAATATTAAGTAATGTTAGTAAATATAGAGGAAGAGCTATAGTTTACAATATAACTGAAAAATCAAGTGCTTGTAGAAGTGCAGTTGAGCCAGAAAAACTTTAGTTTACCTTCCCTTAATTTTTGTGTCCTACAGTGAAACATGTGCATGAGCATAAGTTTATAGAGTTGTCACTAGATGGAATCACAAAGAAGTTCTACAGAAAATTTAAAGAATTGACACTAGATGGAAGAATGTAGCTGCGACCAAACTTCAATACATCCCCAAACATTTGTTAGAAATGGATTTACACCAACTTTCTCCTTCCTAACTTAACAAAATAAATTATTTGCATATTATTTAATGAAGCATATACTAATCTGATATACACTAACCTGTCCCATCAGAACCTACAAAATGAACTGAGTGAACATCTTTTTCTGAGAATATACTTTTGAATGTTGGTCATTCCAATTTTCACAGATATCTTCACCATCTAGTATAAGTTCTTCTAGCGTTCACACATGTGCACAATGATTCTGCATACTTCAAAGAAATAATTGTGTATGGAGATAAATATTTAATACTTGTAAAAAAAATGTTATAAGTATTGTTGCAAAATGTTAGATAGATGGAAAGCTCTGTGGCCATCACTTAAGTGTTGGCGGTGAGCGATCCATTTTGATCCTCTTTAATAGGTAGAACCCCTGGTTCCTGTAAAATACAGTAGCACCAGTTTAAATTTTGAATTCAAATTTGAAGTTAATTAGCAGAGTGAAGTCGGAAGCGAAAATGTTTAAAAAAGTTAGTAAAGACAGGAGTACGTAGAGCATCAGTATTACAAGAACATAGATGGAAAATCAAGAGGAAGATAATCTAAAGTCGAGCCAGAAAAATTCAAGGTGAGTCGCAAACTGGGGTTTCTACAAAGTGTTGTGTACTATGTGTCAGCTTTTAATAATGTCATAACTTCACAGTGATGTTTTGGGTATTCTATGCCAGGATTCCATCTACATTAGTCACTGTTCAAACAGAATAGTAAACTTATCCTTATGGTGCACCAGATTATCCAATAAACTATAAACTAATATGGTGTACACTTACCTGCCCATTTTCTCAGCTAATGAAATAAAATAAGGAATAATCTTTCCATTAAGCGCAGTGAGAATTTTTTCTAAGTCCCAGGCAGACACCAGACGCATGCACGACAAACGCGAAGCAGTTTACTCTATGGAATATCGCGATGCAGCCAACATTATACATGCTATTTAACAAACCTAAAAGCTAACGTAATGTAATTTAAGTACTCTAACTTATGAAAGACCAACCTAAAAGCTAACCTAACATAATTTAAGCACTCTAACCTGTGAAAGAATGCAACACCCAAAAATAAATAGTAAGTTCTCAAATTCTGAAGTACATAACCTATGTTGGCTGCACTGTTGTTATATAGAATATTCCTTAAAATCAATATGGTTGCCACGTCTTCATGTTACGTATATAGTTAAATATCATAGAAAAATGTGTTCAAGTAATCGTTAGAAAAAATGTAAAATTTGTTGTAAATGGTGGGAAATAATTTGAAAATAAAACCTTGTTGGCACATGCGCGTTGTGTCTGCCTCGGGCTTAGAAAAAATTCTCACTGCACTTAATGGAAACTTAAGCCAAAATAAGTATACGTGGTCTCTTGGCATACAATAGCCAGTGCATTTTAATAATAATGTGTCAATGTAATAACAGCTTGAAAAATTGGAAATTAAGTATAAATTTAGAGGTCCATGGTAGTACAACATAATCAACCTTGCATATTGAACATTCATACCATAATCACTACTGTAACTTAAGTTTAAGGTTATGGCACTGTAATATAATCTCAAAATTAACACTTCAATGTTCTTTTGTTACATTTTTGTGGGTATGTAACATATAGCCCAAATTACACTTGGATAGAAGACTATTTTTTATTAATTTTTTTACTAAATATAAAATATTTTACCTTTCTGTTGTAATCGATGTATGATCAGATCCACATTGAACGTAATTGCTTCGTTTCAAAAGCGAAACCAGACGAAACAATCTTCCATACCTTCTTCAAGATGAACTGGTCTCCTTGAGATTTTTCTGTAGAATGTTGAAAAAATTATGGTTATGTTACAGATAATATCCTGATTAATAATAATAATAATAATAATAACAATTTAATAACAATTTATCAATTTTATGATAGTTTAGAAAAAAGGTTATGGCACACGACATAATACACATTTTTTATTTAAAGTCAATGGCATAACCAACGTTGTAATTAAGATTTTAATTTAATGGCATTATAATATAACCTCAAAATTTGCACTTCAATGTTTTGTTAAATTATAGTGTGTAAAATAAAAGCAATTATACTTTGAAAAGCACACTTTCATAGAAGATTATTTTTTAAACTCCTACCCCTATTATAAAATGCATTGTATTATACAGTATTATCTAATGAAGCTACAGGTTCAAGTATGAGTATTAATGCTAATTCATGCTCATACCTCTTTAAATAAAAATGTTTAAATAATCACCTACAAATAT
Source organism: Diploptera punctata (assembly GCA_030220185.1). Lineage (NCBI taxonomy): Eukaryota > Metazoa > Arthropoda > Insecta > Blattodea > Blaberidae > Diploptera > Diploptera punctata. The sequence continues at coordinate 1,366,487 of JASPKZ010002720.1, read as the reverse complement.
TAAACAATGATTGTGGAAATAATAAAATACAAACGAAAAATGTTAAAATCTTACCTTTTCGTTTTATGTTCTAATCGATGTCTGATGAGATCAAGGCGAAAGCGGACGAAAAATTCTTCATCATTGTAATTTTCAATATGATCCGGTCTTCCCCTGATTTGTCTGAGTTTCCGGGTCTTTAGAAACATATCGTATAATACTTCGTCGTCACTATCAGAATCCAGAAATAAATTTCTAGACATGTTTCTGGCTGCCATTTTGGAAAGTTAACTCGAGTATTTCACAATAATCGGCTTCGAATGACCGTACAAAGTCTACCGAGTTTATGCTCCGGCTAAGGTGCAATACTGTCGTGGTACAACGCAATTTTGGCTGAATACTTGAGATAGCATGTATTCAGAACTTATACTGAGTTGGTACAACCGGCCCTAAGAACTGATTGACAATTATTATAACACCTTCATCAAAACCAAAGAGGAACCATTTTTTAACACAATGAATAAATACATATATTTTATATGTCATCTTACTAACTGAAAATAAAAATTGAAAAAATGCTGAGACCAGATTTAGGACCCCAATGTGTAATAATTTAATAATATAATGAGACTAAATCAAATCAAGATTGATAAACCCTAGATATTTGATGTTGGATATCAAATTAATCCTTATTAAAATACTAATCAGATATAATATTATTACACTGACCTATCCTCACAATTATAAAATGAATACCAGAGGCTATTAGATAAAGCAAATTTCCTTGTTGAAGTGACATGGGGATGACAAGGTTGACACTTGTAGGAAAGTCACTGTCCAGAAGATTCTCTTTGTTAAAAGGTCTGGCCGATGCAGTCAGACAATACTTAATCTCTAATAGGTGAGAATAGAGATCCCAAAAGAACGTTCACGTCTCCAATAATTTATTTCCCAGCGCTGCAGGAGAGATATAAAAACATAAAAAAACTAATTTATGGTACACGGGAATCCATGAAGGAAAACTGATAACATTGGGTGGGCGTAGTCTAAACAAGATAACATCCTAGACAAAACTACTTACATTACACCCACAATCCCTTCTCAATTAGAATGTAAGCAATAAGAATAACTGCATTTAAATTTGTGTAGGCGTTCACCAGGAATGAATTATATGGAGAGGGAGAAACACAGTTGATATAATCACTTATTCTGGTTCTTATTAAGACCCTCTACAGTCTCTTCAAAACTTCTACGCGTAATCTTCATCAACCGAGAGGCTTGCTTTTTATAGCAGAATCATAAAATATATAACTTTCACATTTGTAATTCAAACAAAAAACTAATTTTCGATACATATAGTAAAATAACCAAACTTCAATCTGCGACGGATTAAAAAAAAAGTCAAGGTCCCGAACACATAGTATTAATTCCTGCCATGCATCAAATATCAGAGTAATATACTGCAATGTGTGGGGGTTATTAAAATAAACAATATCGCTAAATTTATTATTGCTGCCCCGTACAAATTCTTCTGTTATACATTCAAATAATTGTCCATGTCTAACGAAGCCATACGAACCTGACAACCCTAGTGCGGAGTAATTAATCCAAAATTAACCGTGAATCAAAATCCTTCTTCAGTTCCTCTAATTCTTTTCCCTAAATATTAGCAGAGCATTTAACAATGAATTCTGTGCTCACTTTAAGAACCCTTCACGATCTCTTGGTAATCTAGAGAAACTCTAATAATGAATTTGCAGAAAGGTAATAGGATACACATCTTCTTCGTCATGGTTTAGGCTTACTTACTAGCCCGTTTCGGCTCCAAATTGCTGCTGTTTCCATATTTTCTTTAGTCCTCCCAAACTTCTTCTTCCTCGGGGTAAATAGTTGTGTGCTGCTTTTGGTATTCTATTCTAAGTCATCCTTCTTAAGTGTTCTTTCCAGTTTGTTCTGTATTTCACTATTGTTGTGTTTAATTCCTCTACTTTTAGTTTTATTCTGTGTTATGCTTTTTGTCTGTTCTTTAATATCCTGCTATTGGTCTGAGGAATTTCATTTCAGCAGCTTGCATTCTGGCAGACTGTCGTGTTGACACTGTCCATGTTTCGGATCCATAAGTAATAATAGGCACTGCCATTGTCTTGTATAATTTTATTATAGAACCTTTACTGGCTTCTTTTTAGTGTTCCTGTATATAATTAAACTTATTTAGTTTTTATTTATATCTGTTTCCGCTGTGTATGATATTTCGAAAACCTAGGAAGTTATATCTTACCACTTGTTCTATTGGTTTATTTTTCCAATATTTATATTTGTTTCGAACTGGATATCGCCTAGAAAGCCATTGTTTTTCAATTTATTTGTCCGATGATATTTGCCATGTTGTATTTTTTTAATATTTTCATTTATTAATTTCGTATTCTGTTTTTGCTATTTAAAAATCTGGTCATCTGCAAAGGCTACTGTTTTTATTACTATATTTAATAAATTAATTCCCCCAGTCATCATTTGCTTCCATGATCTTATAAATAGGATACAAATAGCAAATAAAACCTGAAAAAATTGAAACTATTTTCCAAATAGGTAGTTATAAGCACCCCTCTCTCTCTGCTCTCTCTCCTCTCTCTCTCTTCTCTCGTCTCTCTCCTCTATCTCCTCCTCTCTCTCTCTGTCTCTCTCTCGCTCTCACTGCCTTCGGCTCTCTCTCTCCTCATCCTCTCTCATCTCATCTCTCTCACTCTCTCTCTCTTCTCTCTCTCTCTCTCTCTCTCTCTCTCTCCTTTTTCCCCCATGCCTTTATAACACATCTACGGACGTAATTATTGAGGAGCTTACTGAAGAAGATATTGCAGAACTTATGGTTACTCTGTTTTGAAATGAGAACAAATGTAACGATTACGGGATTAACGGATGATACGTTCCCTATTGGAAAGGATTTCCATCAGCCGTGCAATTAACAAATATTGTGCGTTACAACTATTTCAATAAACTGGATTATATATCAATTTTTACAAGTCAACAGCAATATGAAGAAACGATGTGTTGTTGGGTCAAAATCATAAAATAAAATACCAATCTCAAGAGGACTCAATACGTATTATAAAGTTAATTTCCTAGCCACGTAGAAACTTTTGTGTGTTCACCTTTTCGCAACAAAGTAAAATATTTACTGTACTGAACAGACGAGTTCGCCAAATCTTGTAAATCTGTTTCAGACAATTGCACTGAACCAAGTCCCTCAAACATTCCTACTTGATTCTGAGAGAATTCTGAAAGTACTTTGAAAGATATAATCCAATTACCGATAACCACTCCTTTCAATATATTATATACCAACAAGAAAAATAAAGGAATCGGCCAATATTGTGCCTCCTGAAAACTGAGGCTACAACATATCAAAATTTGCCAAGTAATGCTTCAAGAAAATAGATCAATGGTACAAGATATTTGGCTATTGAAATCAACTTATGTCTCCAACATCTTGAAACTGGACCTGACACAAAGATTTTTTATAAACGATCCTTTTTACCACATGCAGGAAATTACGACAGAAACTCAGAAAACGAATTTTCACAAACTGGATGTACCCTTCACTATAAAGGAAGATCTTATATCTTCTTCTTCTTCTTCGCGGTTTAGGCTTTTTTTCTAGCCTGTTTCGGCTCCAAATTGCTGCTCTTTCCATCTTTTCCTTGGTCCTTCCAAACTTCTTCTTCCTCGTGGTGAATAGTTGTATGCTGCTTTACGTATTCTATTCTCAGTCATGCTTGCCAAGTGTTCTTTCCAGTTTGTTCTGTATTTCTCTACTGTTGTGTTTAATTCCTCTACTTTTAGTTGTTGTCTTATTTCTGTGTTATGTTTTTTGGCTGTTCTTTTATATCCCGCTATTGGTCTGAGGAATCTCATTTCAGCAGATTGTATTCCGGCAGATTGTTGTGTTGTCACTGTCCATGTTTCGGATCCATACGTAATAATAGGTACTGCCTTTGCCTTGTATAATTTCATTATAGAATTTTCCTGGCTTTATTTTTCGAAGTTCTTTTTAGTGTTCCCGTTATATAATTACACGTATTTAGTTTGTTATTTATATCTGTTTCCGCTGGGTATGAAATTTCGCAACCTAGGAAGTTGTATTAGTTTATTTTCTAATATTATCTTTGTCCGAACTGGATGAGCACCCTTGATGGCCATTGTTTTTTATTTTTGTGAGGATATTTCCACGTTGTATTTTTTTTATATTTCATTTAGTTTATATAGCATTCTTTGTGGTTCGTCCTCTGTTTTTGCTACTAAAGACCACAACGGCAGAACATAACAGCAGACATGGCGGAGATAGAAATATCGGAACGGCAAAAATGGCGGAAGTAGCGACCCAATATCTGGGGATGAAATAAGAGACCCTGCTCGGGAAAACAAGAGTTAAGTCCTCAACGGCAGAAGACGGAAGAGGCAACCCTCGTTGTGGGGATAAAACACAAGGAAGCAAGTCCAAAGGCTTTAAGGAGGCAGCCCCTCCAAAGGACTAACCCTGCAGAACGTTAGTAGCGTACTCAGGAGACACTTCAAAATATTTGCAAGCTCCAAAGATCTTATATAAGAAATGTAATACTTTAAATGTAAAAAAGTACCTGAAATACTGTAGTAACTTCTACTGAGTTTCGTAATGTATTTTAGAAATCTTGAATTATAAGGAATATTCAGTTGCAAATAAATGGAGAGAAGATCATAGGAGATTCAAATGTTCTGAACGAAGAGATGCCAAATATGTGACTTCAATTGTAACAGCACTCCTGAAAATGTCTGCGAAAACATTTGAGACTCGTATTTGATAGGTCCCAGGTTTAATTACAGAAGTCGAACAACCAGGCTAGGGCTTTTTTGGTGGGTTTCATTAATACTTACTTACTTACTCACTGGCACTATCGAACCCATAGATTCATGGCCGCGCGGACATAAGCTCTCCATACATCCCTATCCTGAGCTAATGCTTTCCAATCATTCCCTGTATAATCTACTTCCCTCAAATCATAGTTAATGTAATTCTCCCACCTCATTCTTGGTCTACCAATTGGGCGTTTTCCCTCAGGCTTTCCTACAAGAAGCTTTCATGCAAGTCTTTCATTCCCCATACGTGTAACATGTCATGCCCATCGCAGTCTACGAGACTTAACTGTTCTTATTATATCTGGCTTCCTATAAAGACCCTGTAGTTCATTGTTATGTAGTCTTCTCCATTCACCTGTTTGTTCATCTCTCTTTGGTCCAAAAATTTTCCTAAGTACTTTATTCTCAAATACTTGTAATCTCATTTGCTCCCTTAAAGTAAGAGTCCATGTTTCGCACCCATATAATATAACTGGTAGAATAATAGTTCTACATATTTTCAGTGTAACGTTTTTTGAAAGGAGGTGGGACGTCAAGACTCTCTGTAATGCATAATAGCACGCATTTCCAGAATTGAGCCTATGATTTAATTTCTTTGTGCATCTCATTCCTATTGTGATTATTGTTCCTAGGTATTTGAATTCAGCCACTTCCTCAAAATTTCCCTCATTTGTCATTAGCTGTCCATTTCCATTATATAATGAATTTATACATGTGACCATATATTTAGTTTTATTGATATTTACTTCCAGTCCTAATTTCATAGTGTTACTCAATAGTGTGTGCGTGTTGTCCTTTAGTATCTCCTTGCTGTCGGCCAATAATACTACATCATCAGCATAAACTAACAGCTTATTAATACCATTGAGTTGTAAGCCTTCCTCATTCTCTAAAGACTTAATGGCATGCTCCAGTACAAAATTAAATAGTAGAGGAGATAGTGCATCTCCTTGCTTCAATCCATACTGGATTTCAAAAGTGTCCGAAAACTGTTTGCCTACACGCACCCTACTCTTTGTGCCATTTAGGCACATTAGTATAAGTCTAACTAACTTTTTAGGAATTCCGATATTCCAGCAGGATACTATATAACTTCTCCCTCTTAATTGATGCTTTTTTGAAGTCTACATATAGGTGATTTACAGTACCATTATATTCCCATTTCTTTTCTAAAATCTGTCTTATGCTAAAAATCTGATCTGTTGTAGACCTGTTTCTTCTAAATGCACATTGATGATCTCCTAGAATGTCATCAATATAGGGAGTAAGTCTGCTTACTAATATATTTGTAAGAATTTTGTAGGAAGTTGAAAGTAATGAGATGCCCCTGTATTTGTTGCAATCGGGTTTCATTAATTGCCAAGTTAATTCTGGGTTGGAATTTCGTTATGACTAATCATTTCATTCTTAACTATCTTTTGATTCTTCATGTAATATTAGTGTTAATTAAACATAAACAAGAAACGTAAATGCAAGACACTAGACAAAGCCTACTATAGTTATATGAATACACACGACAAGAAATACACCGTACATATTTAATGGTGTAATCCAAATACGTTTGAGGTGATTTGACCAAAGATGTTGAAGTGCGTCAAAATAAAATTTCAGTAAAATTTTTAGCGGCACAATTTCTTTTTCGAAACCAACAAATTCGGATCATACATTAGCCTTCATAAGGAATTCGCTTAGATTAAACAGTTCCTTCGTAACATACTTTTTTAATTTGAGAAAATTTAATTACTTCTAACAGAAAACTGAAAAATAACCATTAATTACCATGTTATAGTTAATTATTAAGAATGCCACAAAATCAAAACTTTTCAAATGAATTACAAAACGTCTTTGAAGTCACTGCGCAAAATTTACAAGGTATATAATGTGACGAAGAAAATACAGTGGTTGCTAGAGTCACTTTTTAATTTGGGGTTTCAGATAAAATATGACAAATGTCATATTCAAGACAAAACCAAATTTATTATAGATATACGAAAATATTCATATAGAAAGGATGGAAGACAACCGACTTGCAAAAAAGAACTAAAGGAGATAGACAAATGGACGGGAGAAGAACAAGAGGAAGACCAGCTAAGAGATGGATAGACAGTAGATGCACATCCAATACGTCTTCGTCTGAAGAGTGGTTTGGGAAATAAATAGGATGAAAATCCTAGAAATTAGGAATAAGAAGAAGACGAAGAAGTTAAAACCCCTCTTCTAACGGTCGGATTTAGTTGATTTTTTGAGAACACGTTCCTGGATTAAATGTAACATCAAATACTAAGTTTCGTTGTCAAATATCGGAAAATGCTACCGCTAGACCCATTTTTAAATTTTTTCGTAAGGTGAACTTCTACACCTAATATTACGATATTGCTGGTTAATGGAACTCGACCTCATTTGTTTTAATTAAATGTCATATGCTAATTTGGTTTAGATGATATAAAAATTGCGGCCGCTGGAGCGTTACTGGACACACACATACACACACACACACACACACACACACACACACACACATATAAAATATATATATATATACATAAATGAATTTGGCCATGGTCATTTTATATGTTTCAAAATCTTCTCATGAGAACAACCTCATAGCTTCATTCCTTATGGATTCACTGAAAGGGGTACTGAAAGATCAAATACTGGAAAAAAAAAAAAAAAAACCAAATGTGTTATCTTCATGACATATAATATATCTTGCAAAAGATTAAATTATTAACTTCTGTCAGTATCGAACCCGTAGGTTCATAGCTTGACGGACATACGCTCTCTATACACATCTATCCTGAGCTAATATTTTCCAAACATGCTTAGTTTTGTTCTCCCTCCTCATTCTTGGCCTTTCTACTGGGCGCTTTTCCTCTGACTTTCCTACATGGAATTTTCATATCCCTCATCCATTCTCCATTCATGCCACATGCCCTACCTGTCGCAGTTTATGATACTTAACTTATCTTATTATAATATGGTTTTACATAAATATAATGTAGCTTAGCATTATGTAAGTATATTCCATTCGTTATCTGTTCATCTTTCTTCGGTAACATTTTTTCTGAGGACATTATTCTCAAATTCTCAAAAAAATATTTTCTCTTCCTTTACAGTAATAGTCCACGGTTCGCATTCATATAGTATATCTATCTACATACCGGTAATTTTTCATATGGGGATTAGAGTAATTCGCAGTGGAAGCGTTTTAACCAAGCTAATTTAGTTACACCTATTTACCCATAGATGTCACCGAGTGATTTGGTGTCTGAATATCTGCTTAGTGAGACACCTAGTAAGCAACTAAGTTATTACCTGGAACAGTAGCAGCACAGAGCACCCGAATAGAGGGAAAACTAAGTACAGTGGCATCTAAAATGTTTTGGTCGTTTATGATGAAATACAATGAGGAAACTACAATGGTAGCGCTATTTCGTAGTAACAGAATATGTAAGTAAATAAAACAAATGCAACGCACACAGCATGTTCACTCGGGATTATGAGAAATTAGCCGTTTTATAAATTGAAATTTTTACTGCTATTCTTTCGTTCTATGTAGACGGTACAGTACAAATTATATATTATCAAAAGTTAAAAATCATTGTTTAGATTTTATTTTATTCTAATTTTTAACCCTTAAATTCGAAATGTATCCTTTTAGATACATCAGTTGGTTTAGTTAATTTAATATTTTAAATAAATCAGAAGAAAAAGAACAAAAATAAACCACTTAAATGTGTGTCTAATTATACAATATACCTAATAATAACAGTTATACAAGATTCCGTTTTCACTGCGGTCCGCCGCATTCAAATATCTAATAGAAGAAATTCGTGTTTTGCCAATTTAAGGGTTAAGTAAATTAAAACTTGTTTATGTTTGTAATGTGAATCTATTTTCAAAGATAAGCCTACAAAAAGTGATAAAATTCTCAGATTTGTTAGGTTAGGAAGAGTGATGTTTTAGTACAGCCATTTCTAATAAACATTTAAAAAATGTGAGTAACTTTATAATGATTTCAGAAGTACGATATGGCTAAGGTTCTTTAATAAATATTGTATAAAATATGTATGTGACAATAAGGGGGTAGGTCAATTGTACTTATTTAAAAGAGCGCATAATGCACGAAAATAAATTAATGTTTTATTTATTTCCATTCTTCGCTTCTGTTAAAATTTAAAAAATAATATTTAGGTCTGAGAGGCTGGGTACAAATAATTCCATATTTTAAGATAAATTATAATGTTATTTATTCCTATAAAAGTTCAATTCCATGATTATTCAACAGACGGCATTGTATTATAATTCATAATTTTATCACCAGACGGTGCTGAATTTCATATTAGTGCAAGAAAAAAATCAAAAAATTTAGATGTTGTTAGTTGTTCTACACTAGCGCCGCTTGTGGCATGTATGCGAAACTTGTCAATTTTCTTCTCTGGGTTCTCTGTGAATAACGGTCAGTAAATTTTGCACACGGTCCTGCATTCAGACTTCGGGCACTTTTATGAGTCTGAAAATATTCAGATTCGGGACCTACGTCTCTTCCGAAGGACCTGTCCCTTGCATTTTTCTATTCTAAAATACTATCGACCCTGGCATAGTTTGAACTTGAGTTAACTTTCTTTGTGCCCCTCATTCATGTTTCTAAATATTTTTCGTAGGTGTTTGAATTCAGTCACTTCTTCAAAATTTCCCACTCTTGTGATTAGCTGTCCATATTATTTCCAATAGAAGCGTTTAACCTCCACATTTAATCATTTTATTAGTTATCCCATCTTCCCCTGGAGATTTCCTAAGTTTCTTAATGTTTATACAGGCCTAGCCTATATAATTTTTCTGTACGTGTGTATGTCACTGAAGTCCTTCTAAACGACTGTAATGATATTAATGACATAGTTTGTGTGTATGAGTAGGTGCCTGGATGGTATAGATTGACAAATTGATCCTCTAAAACCATTAGGATGTAGGAGTTCACCTGAAGTGAACATTTCAAAACTGCTCCAGCGGCCACAATTTTCGACGTTTCACAACTAAACTCAGTATATCGTATTAAAATGACCCGAGGTAGGTATCGTAAAATAATGATCATAATCCGACAATTAGAAGTGAATGTTTACTTGAAATCCGAAAATAAAAACTGCCTAAATGACTGAACCGATTTTGATAAAATGTCATGTGTGTGTTTGAGTGGGTCTCTGGAAGGTTCAGATTCACAATTGGATACTCTAAAACCATTAAGTGTAGGAATTGAACTGACGTGAAAATATAAAAATCGCTCTACACCCAGATTCAACTCAGGAAGTTACTGTGTGTTTGAAATAGGGAACTTGGTTGCCATTTTAACAGTATTTTCTTGAGAGAAATATTTATATAAAACTGAAGATTCCAACACAGCAGGTACATAGTTATAAGTTATAGCCGTCGAAGCCACTCCCTCTTAAAGAAAAAACAGTTACCACTAGTCACGAGCTCCTGCGGATCTGTGCTATCCTGTGTAAAAGTGTCGACTCTCATATTTACTTAGAAACTAATTTGCATGCCGTAAAAGGAAAACCATGTTTTTTAAATGTGTAGTACATAGATTTGGAAAAAGTACCGCTCCTTAACAAACAAATACCGTTATTATGACTTTGGCAACATCTACCCCAGGCATGGGGAGCTTGGGCTCCGAGAGCTCATAACAAATCCTCCCCGCCGATACCCATTCCATTCATTTGTACCTGCACTGGAAACGCAGATATACACTGATTGACAGTACACAGTGAGAGTCAGTGGTGTTCAATCCAGCGTGAGCTGGGCAAATTCTAAACACCGACATCATTTTAATACGGACTGGGTAAATTATTATTTTTGCATTCAGAATGCCACGAAAGTTGTTTTTTTATTGTGTTCTACGCGGTTCCGTCATGTGAAATACTATAATATCCCACAACATTTCAGATCTTCGCATGCAAATCAATACGGACAGGCACAGGCACGATTAGAAATATATAACTATATTTTCACAGGGACATATTAATGATATATACTTTTAAAATACATCAGGTAACATGCATGGAGTTCAAATTAATAAATAAAATATAACAGACATAGGGATCATTGTATGTTTTGTTTACACAGGGGATGACAGGATGGGATTTTTAAATAATCCAAGCGGCAAACACTCCAAAACGATAGCAGACAACCACTTTTAGAGAATTCAGTAAGTGCTAGTTACCGGATTTCAAAATTCATTGCTGAGAAATCATATCAAATCTAAAACACTCTCCAGATTAAACGATGACACCCTTGTCTCAATATTACGTCTCTCTACGAGTACTATCAGCCTGACATAGATACATTGATTAGTGTCAGCGGTCTACTACGCGCCCTTCAAACGTTTACACAGATATACGTAAAGTACGTACGAATGGAAGGGATTAGTGCGTATGTTTCAGGTTGTAAGCTTGTGCCGCTACTGATACTGCATGGTACGCCGAGATGACAATAAAAACAGTCTTGAGTTCAATGAAAGGTTGAATGAGGAATATGTCATACTACCGCTCATTCGCCAGTTCCCCATGCCTGATCTACCCTCTGTAGGTAGGGGGGGACACTGGCTTAACCCATAAGGTCTGTAGTAACTTGCTGGGTTGAATTAGAGTATAGTGGTCACAATTTTCAATGTTTCAAAACACAATTCAGTATATCTTATTAAAATAAACCGAGGAAGGTATTATACAAAAATGAACGAAATCCGACAATTAGAAGTGAAGGTTTACATGAAATCCCAAACTAAATACTGATTGGCAACCGCCGTGTTTTGCTTGTCTCAGCAATATAATTTAACGAACTTTCAAATTGTAATATATTTAGGCGTAGCAACACAGGTTGATTAGTAGCTAGTATATTTATAATTTCTTCTAAATTTCCATTTCCGAAAATCTACAAAATCTAACACGCGTGTATTGCATATTAATTTTGGGATACGATCAATAGTTGTATTTAAGTATTTTTCATTAAAGTCGGCCGCGGTGGACTAGTGGTTATGCTCCTTGCCTCTGGTCCCGAAGGTCGCGGGTTCAAACCCGGCCGGGGTCGATGGATTTTTTAGGACGGAAAAATCCAAGGAGCAAGTCCTCCGGGAGGGACTTTAAGCCGTGAGTCCCGAGTCTGAAGATTTTCAGGCTCGTAAAAATTCCCTAAGCCTGAATGAAAAGGTCTCTAAACAAAAGTTACCGAATTTTCTCGTCCTAGTACTACCTTGGTTTCCTAGATGTCAGTATGCGGCGGAACGCTGACCACGTACCACTCAAAATGACATCTATACGAAAACAAGTGTAACTAAATTAGTATGGTTCAAATTCTTTCTGTAGGGAGAGAGCGCCTAAATCTCTTTAAGGGGAAAACATAGGCTTACAATACAATTTTTCATTAATTATTTAAATTATAAAATTAACATTGGATCTGTAAGAGTTTTAAAATATCGAACTTTGAAATTAATGCACACACTATAACTGTTACTTCCTACAAAGTTAAAATGCTGATAATCACAGATCCTCGAATACAAATTTCTTAAGATAAAGAATCCTATACAGAAGATATTAATGCGTATTGATATAAAATAGAGAAAAAATATTAATTTAATTTAACAATATTTATTTTTAATATATTATTATCTTAATATTATGAATTGTTTTTAAATTACTTTTCAGCACAGAAAACTTGGATAGGTTACAGTATTCCTTTTCGTTGATATTATATTTTAACTTAGAAGATGAAAGCAAAAATATTCCTTTATAACGGCAGACAGAGAAAATTATCATTCAATCGCTATAGTACAAAGACTCCAGACACATTTCATAATTTATAAAACATTTTCTCTTCAGCTTTGTACTTAATTTTTCTTCGTGAAATATCAAACGGCTGGTGATGAATGTATCCGCTTCTTTTAATATCCTACCTTCATTTGAAAGCGTTTGAGTTGAAATTGTAATTAGAGCAAGGAGTGTTTGAAATCATCTTTTCAACATTTATTTTACAAAATAAAAACAATACAAGACAAAGGAATTCATTATTATATTGAGAAAGGGAAAATTGGTTTTCTCATCCGTTATAATAACAATAATAGAAATAATCGATTGCGTTCACAATTCATAATTCAAAAGGAATATTTTTTCTGTCAATTAGATTCTTCTACAGCAACAAATCCATTCTTATTCAGTACAATTGAGGGGTGTAGTGAGAGAGGGAGGGAGTTATGCCACTTTGAGAAGAAATTAAAATAATCAGTGCTATTTATATTAAAATTTATATTTTTTTCCTGTTGCATAGTTTACATAACAGTAAGTTATAGAAGAAAAATGTTACCCCTTTATTGTATAAATAATTTCGTAATATAAAGTCCCGCGCCGTAGCCGAGAAGTTAAGGTAGGAAGCCTTGGCGCAGCGCTACGGGACTTGCGCTGGTTCGAGTCTCCATGGAGGAAGACATTTTCTCACCGTAGTTCGGTGCCCACCCAGCATCGTGAGTCATTTGGGTAGCTAGAATAAATAGAGGCTCCAGGTTGAGAAAACAAGCTATAACGTCTGGGGGATTCGACAAGCTAACCACATGTCACCTATACACTGGCTGGATGATGATCTACCTCTGTGATTGACACATGTGGTTGTGAGGCCAGCAGCCGGCTGGTAGGCTAAGGGCCTTCTAGGCTTGTCGCGCCAGGAGTTTAAATACTTTATAAAACCCAATTTATTTCCAATTTTTCTCAAAGTGGTATAGCTTCCTCTCTCATTAGACCCTCGTTATTAGGAATTTTAAATTGTTATGATCTCATTACATAGATCGATCCAGAAATAATTTACCATTTGCACGGCGACAAATTATGGTGTTCGGAAATCTATTTGAATGCTTACAAAGTAAATTTGTTTTGATAATAGATATTGTATGTGATTTAATATAGGTTTTAATAGTAGTACATTATCGCTGCGTTTATGACACCATTTAGTATACACCCGGTTATGTATTCTGTCTCATACATTACAACATACCAGCTGTTAATCTGTCTTCATCTTTCGCCCTTAATCACCATGCTTCACAATTGTAACAGGTGAAACCAAGGTTGAGTAAGGACGAATTCTGTTATATTCATGGACTAAGCAAGGATTCGTGATTTTTATTAATTATTAGCTAATACCCCGCGTAAGCTGCTACACCTAAATAATTGATAATGTGTTTTTGCATCCCCGCACGGGCTAGACCTTGTCGTGGTGGAGGGGCTCAGCTACCTAATGACCCAGACGACTAGATAGGGAAGTCTGGATTTTAACTAGCTTGCTATCTAGTAAGAGGAGAAGGAAAGCGAACTAGCTCCAACAAGGGATACCTCAACTGCTTCAGAAGCGGATGAAGAAAATTGTTCTCAATGGTGAAGAAGGCGGAAGAGGAAACCTGCAAGCCAAGGGGTAGATGGGACTCCAAAGCTTTGGTTAGCAACCCATCTAGGAGAAGGAAACTCCGAAATAAATCCCCGATCCACTAGGAAGGTGGTTGTACGTCTGGGCTGGTAACCCGACCACGTAAAAAAAATTCCAAACTCATCTCTCTCACAGTGTTCAGCCGATGGACAGAACAACTGTGAGGCGGAACAGGCAATTTGCCTAGCCCGTGAAGTGAAGAAGAAGAAGAAGAGTTTTGCATGTAATTGAATAAGTTGAAGGAAAAATAAATATAAATGTATATCGTTATTTTTAGATACCCCGTGCTGATTACCGGGCAACGCCAGGTAAAGAATACCTGCAGTGCGCTGCTATGCTTGCCCGGGAATCTACTTATCGCGATCTTCTTGGCATCAATGAAAGACAAAAATTGTTATTCTGAGTTATCCTCAAAAGATAAACATATACTGTTGGGGACTTTTCTCTAGAGTTTTTTTAGATATGCAATTCTGTGTACAATAATTTTGTGTATTTGGTATGGTTTAGGCAGCGTAAGCCATTCAATCTTACAAAAAAGCGACTTTTTCATGTTTTTTTTTCTACAGAAGGTGATTTTTAAGGGTGAAGGGCTTGAGCATAAAAACTCTCTTATAATCTATAACCTTCCCGGGAAAATCCTGAACATTTTGTAAAAAGCCCCATGACAATCGGATTAATGGATGGCAGCATATGCTAGCCCGGGAATCAATGAAAGACAAAAATGGCTACTGTGTGTTATATGTAAAAGATTTTTTTGTAGATTTTTTTTTAGATATTCAATTCTGTGCAATTAATGTTGTGTATTTGTTATGGTTTAGGCAGCGTAAGCCATTTAAGGATAAAGAGAGATACTTTTTCACGTTTTTCACTACAAAGCGTGTTTTTAAGGGTGACGGAATTGAGTATCTCGACTGTCTTATAGCATATGTTCATCCCGGGAATCTGCTAAAATTTTGCAA
This sequence comes from Diploptera punctata, assembly GCA_030220185.1. Lineage (NCBI taxonomy): Eukaryota > Metazoa > Arthropoda > Insecta > Blattodea > Blaberidae > Diploptera > Diploptera punctata. Next base: position 1,351,203 of record JASPKZ010002720.1, on the reverse strand, counting down.
AACCCCATCACAATCGGATCAACGGTATGGCCGCACATAAAGTACGAACAAACAAACATTAATTTTTACATATTAGAATATTATTATATTTGAGAATTTTGACTGGCATGCACGCCTTATTGAAGAAATCAAATCCATTCAAGTATTAAAATATCTGTTAATATTTTGTAAAACCAGTGTTATTATGGTTTAATTGGTCTAAAGTAGTTATCTACAATTTCTCTGGTAAAAAGAAAAAAGGACACAGTTATACTGAAATGGCCTATGCGAGCAAATTATAGAATTCTGCAGAATTCCAAAATGTTCTGTATCTGTTTCTGATGATTAAAAATTAGCAGTCATAGCAATACTTGTTATATACGTCAGTGATGAAGGATCTCATGCAATGCAATTCTTAATAGGAGACATATTTCCAAGTGCGGCCAATGTAATACATTTAAAATAACATTTTAAAACATTTATTTAATTTATTGATTTAGACTTTCACGGCCGGAGTTGCTATGATGATCTTGAAGAAGATTTCCGGGCTGTAAGGCCGCGGTCTCGAGGCTTGAAGTTCTCCGACGTTTCGCCAGAGACTGCGTCTGGCATCCTCGAAGGTTGTCTTGAGACTGGCAATTTTGTCCACCGTTCACTGCGATTCCTCGATACACGGCCTACAGCCCGGAAATCTTCTTCAAGATCATCATTTATTTAATTTAATGCCGTAAGTGAATTAATAAAGAAGAATGTGCGCTAGTTAATGTTATTTGTTTCTGATTTGATTGATGATGGAACTATAAATATATGTTTATATAGGGATAAAACTAAAGGAACAAAATTTTGTCCCAATGTACCATTCAGTCAGTGTACGATTAAGGTACACATATTGTGTATTATTGGGTACACACATGTTTTGTTAATATATGTAATTCACCATGCTTGCATATTCAGAGTTTTTGCTTCATGGCAACATTTTAATGTATTGCGTTACGTAGAAAAAAAAATGAAATCCGATGATTCGCGTTCTTTTAAACTTATATATAGAGGTTTCTGTTGAATGAAGATACCCTTCTGTGCTTGGCAGTGGAGTAGGTATTAACCCCAGTACTACACAGCACGCAGAGAGGTTTGTTTGTTATTCGTCTGGCTTAACTTTGCAAGAAATTTGTAGAAATAGACAGCTGTGTTCACCTCTCTCACTCGTACCAGTGTTGTCGGTGTTTCTTCTCCAAATGTTAATAGGGTTAAGGGGGAAGGCGAAAACTGACAACAGGATGGGTTATTTATTTTGTAACTGCACGAAAGCGGTCAAGGATTTACCCTTATATCTCCATCTCTCACTTTGCCAAGTTAAGCCAGATGTACAATAATATTCCTAGACGATGAAGATGGGTAGCGAGGCAGTCGTCTCCTGTTGCCTTCCGAAATTTTGAGACAGCTTGTTTGTGTTGTCAATCTGGTATTTCAGAAGTAATTGATTTCTCCATTTACTTTCTTTTGTCCTTTCTAAAAATGCCGTTTGATGTTCAGATTTTATCTTGGAGTGTAAGTAGTTACAGATGTAAGGTAGGTAATTCTTTCTTTGGCGCTTGTAGAATTCTCTACATCGTTTTCCAAGAAGATTTGCAGTATGATTTGCATTGATGGTATCCATTGTAATACATCTACTTTTAGAGAGAAATAAGGCTTATGATTAGGGCAAAGCATTTAATAACCTATAAATTGGTAAAAAATGCAAAATAAAAATGCATTTATGACCTAAAAATAGAAAAATAGAAAATAGACCATTAAAATAAAAAATGACCAACAAAAGTTAAGAATTACCAATAATAATACTATTTATTAGATTAAGTACGGTATTCACTTGATTACTGAATTACATAAAATTTAACTTAACATTAAAATATTAAAAGAAAAGTATTAAGAAATACATATTACAATATCTTTTATTGCAGAAAATCCATTTCAATTACACAGTGCACTTTTACAACAATTTTGAATTACAGTTAACAATCAAAACTTTGCGGAGATTCTTAAATATAAATTATTGTATATTGTCTACTAGTACTGATTTATAAACAGAAAAGCTCCTCCCTACTTCTACAGAAACAATTGGAGCATTCTGAAAGCAAGCAATATCTCCTGGATTTAACTCACAGTCAGCAAGAGAAGAATTTTCACCAGACAAATCTCTGCCAATTGAACACAATGTTGTGTACTCCCTGTTCTTGGTTATACACCTCTTCATTTTCATTGACACTGTATCACCCACTTCACCTCATGCACGGTTCAAATTATTCACCACTTGATCCACCATTTGTAGCTGTTCCACTAATGTCATTTGGGATGTTTCCAGTGAAGTTATGGCATCAGGAAGGAATCCAAAATTAGTATTTATGTAAGAAAGTTTACCAGCAATTTCTTTATCAGCTAACAGTTATTGCGCTTTTTTTTTAATGACACAAACTCACTATTATCAAAAGAATCAACCACTGTCTTCACAACGTCAAAATTCTTGCGATGATAACTGCAAGCTTTGAGCCATGTTCCCCATCTATTCAAAACAGGTGAAAAGGGCAATTAGACTTCTGGAGCTTCTGTTTTGAATGAGTGGGGCCTTTCAATAATACTTTCTTCACGCATCCAATTAATTTATCTTCTTCAGAAAAATATTGCGTCTACTTCTTCCGCGACCCGGGGTAATGCATACGCTAAACACGTCACCTGCACCATTTTTGAATACACTGCACTTAAAGAAGCAACTTCTTTCATCATGAAGTGTGCTGCATCTGTTATAGAAAGCAATACATTGGAATTTCGAATCCAATGAGGCCAAAATATTCTCAATGCATGGTCAAATATAAAGCTGACTGTTGAGTAATTGACTTTGTCCAGCAGCTCACAATGTAGTAGAAATTGTTCTCCAAGGCTGTGTACTTCTATAACTCCAACAGTAACATTTGCTACATAAAGGCCCATAGAGTCTGTTGTCTCGTCAATGGGTACGAATACATTTCTTTCTCCAATCCTTTCTCTTATTGTGTGCAACGTTTTGTCATAGCACCGAGCTACGTAGATTCTTCTCATCGTTCTTGGATCTGGAATTAATTTTCCGGCCTCCTCTTCTAAGAAAGTTCGCATCTTAGGATTATTCAATTTGTGAAGTGGAATATCAGCAGATAGAAAAGCTTCACATTGTTTCTTTCAAAATGGTGAAAACGTTGAACAAGTTTTCTCCAAAGCATTTACTGTAAGTTTACACTGGATAAGTCACTGCAGACCACGTTTATGTTTCTCCTGTGACATCTGTTGTTCTACCGAAAACTTTTTTCAGCAGCCACTCTCACTTCGCAAATCTTGCAAAATAACATACGACCATCCGTTGAAAAAATATTGTCTCCATATTTTGAAACAAATGCCTTTAATTTAACATCATCACTTTCCTTTACTCTAGGTAATTTGCTCTTAACCTGTTCATACAGATGGCTAGGAACAACTGTGTCATCTGTTGTTCTACCGAAAACTTTTTTCAGCAGCCACTCTCACTTCGCAAATCTTGCAAAATAACATACGACCATCCGTTGAAAAAATATTGTGTCCATATTTTGAAACAAATGCCTTTAATTTAACATCATCCTTTACTCTAGGTAATTTGCTCTTAACCTGTTCATACAGATGGCTAGGAACAACTGACCACCTCACTTAACAGCATAACAATAGGAATGTGGGTAAGTCCATTAAGCACATTGCTTGAAAAATAGGGGTAGAAGCTAGCATAAGCTCTAAGAAATTGAATAAAATTTCTAGAAGTGATCAAGTGCATTATGCACATACCTTGAAAAATAGGGGTAGTAGTTAGCAAAAGATACTTAATTCCAAGAAATTGTATTGACAAGGAAAAATATTGAATTATAATAAAAATCTCAAATCAAATACAAGTAATGTCACAGCCTTCCGGAAAAGTGTAAAAAATGCTCAAAATGATCTAAAATTTGTCAAAAAATTACATATCCCTAAAAAAGTTAAGAAAATTAAAAAAAAATCCCCTAACGAATTGCTTTTATTTAATCCATTTTTAATGTCATACATTTTCATATATGCAAGCGATGTGTCAACCTTCACAAGAAAAAGATGCAAAATCATTAATTGCCTTGTCCTACTTATGATATATTTCCTACAAACTACAACTTCTTTGCTATTAGCCGGTTATAGATAATTTACAATTGCACCAAAAGCTGCTTACGAGTCTGATTGGATATGAACATTTGAGAAGGATTCTCGCTTATATGTGAGGTGGAAAAGTGTTTCTACCTCCAAAACAAAAGGAACAAAATCTTTGACAAGTGAAATGTATGTTACAAACAGATCAATGTAGTTTCCAGATTCCGTATTTCCTGATCAACTGATTTTGGATTCATTAGTATTGACGTACTAACCAACTCTCTGTTGGGCATCTGAGAAGCTCATGAATAATAACCAGTAACTTTTTATTTTCAGTGCTTATTTATTTGTGTCTATGATTTTGTAAATTCACAGAATGTTTAACGGCTCATCGAAAATAAGTAACGTTCGGACAGGATGACGTCTGTCGAGTCTATTATTTATAATATAAAATTATAAAAATTTACTTTGTTTTGCATCTCCTCAAACTGTTAAAATCATTACGTAATTAATTTAACAGTTGAGAAGAGTGGAAAACTAGGTAAAATTTTATAATTTTATATTATATTTTATAGGCTATTCTCTGACAACTTCTCAACGGAATTTCATTAGTATTAACGGTTACTGTTGATTTTGTTACAATAATAATAATAATAATAAATAATAATAATAGTAATAATAAAAATAATAATAATAATAGTAGTAATAATAAAAATAATAATAATTATTATTATTATTATATTTATTATTATTAATATTATTGTTATTATCATTATCATTATCATTATTATTATTATTATTATTATCATTATCATTATTATTATTATCATTATTATTATTATTATTATTATCATTATTATTACTATTATTATTATCATCATCATTACTATTATTATTATCATCATCATTATTATTATTATCATCATCATCATCATCATTATTATTATTATTATTATTATTATTATCATTATTATTAATATTATTATTATCATTATTATTAATATTATTATTATTATTATTGTTAATATTGTGCCGGTTCGCTCAGGGTAGAATATGATCACTCAGGGATGTTTATATTATACACGTTTTATTTCACTTTATTGAACAATTTTGTGTGTACAACTATTTTTACAATGTATTATGCTTCACTAATGGAGTGGAGTTGATGAGTTAATTCCGCCCACGTGTTTTACTATCACTTTCGCGAACGATTACAGCAGACCTTCACTATTGCAGAACGTAGGAGCGTGAGAGTGATTTCACGCGCGTCCTTGCCTTATAAGGGCGATGACTCCTCCCATCCCCACTCCCAGTGTATATGTTAGCTTAGAAGGGTAGGTACCATTCGTTTGGGTTTCTATGTTGGTAATAGACTCGTGTGCACGTTTGTGCGCCTTCCATTTATTACTTAATAATGGTACGTTTACTCACGAGTCTATTACTTCTTGTCACATAATGCCCATATGAGATTCTATGTAAATTTTTTCTACGGAACAAATTTTGTAGAACTCATATACATCTCTACGTTTTGTCAAATTAATTGGATTCGAGAACAAATAATTAATTTTCTTTTTAGTGTAAATTGACAGTTTTGTAAAATGAATCGCCCTTCGTAAGAATACATAGAAATTATTTGTCTCATTTGAACTTAGTGTTCACTCATGTTAAAGTGACAGAGAGTGCAGGTACCTTCTGTTCCTGGGAAGAAGACATTACGACAAAATAATATCTCCTATACAATGATATGTAATAATAATAACAACAGTTGCAACAATAATAACAGTAATAACAATAATAATAATAATAATAAATTATATAATCCTTGCATTAGACATAAATTTCATGGACAATCATATGTCTAGTATTGTTATATTAATTGATTTGTAAGTAAAGTGTCATTTTATCACAGTTTTCATTATGTTGATGTATATTCTTGATGCACTTTATGATTTTTCACTATTTTATTTTATTTGTTTGTAACACACGCAAATGGATCACTCGATTATTATTATTTACGCATAACCCTTAGGTTTTTTTTTACACTTTGTCATACATTACATACATGAACCATTCCTATGATTTTTGTTTATTGGGCACCCTGTGTTTCCTTATAAGGCCTAAGTTTCTGTAGATGGTATCTACCAAATATTTTATTTGAGTCCTTAGCACAGATTATCTCGTACGTGTGCGTTCCGAACTGCCGTGAGATTATTCCGGGACCTTTCCACAATAAATCCATTTTTGAATACCTGTTTTTCGCCTTGTCGGAGAGCGTATTGTTTCTGATAAGTACTTTGTCTCCGATCGAAGGATGCCAGATATTTTTGTATCTTTTCGCCCTTTGTTTTCTTTTCTCTGTGAGTTTCTGTATCCGTTGAAATGCTCGTAAACATCTTTCATCATTTGACACTTCTTTGTTGTCTATCGGAATCGAGTCAGGTAAACCTTTTATGAATTTTTCAGGTTCTGTACCGCACATCAATAGTACTGGTGCGTATCCGGTAGTATTGTTGATCGAGTGGTTTAATACCTTCTCTATGTGTGGTATATATTGCACCCATGTATTATGTCGCTTATGGCATAATATACGTAAGCAAATAGAAATTTCCTTGTTCATCCTTTCTGTGGGATTGCAGGACGGGTTATATAGAGAAGAGTGTACTAATTTTATATTCCTGTCCTGCAGTGCGTTATTGAATTTTGCACTCCGATATATGGAAGCGTTATCGGTAAGAATCGCCTCGACATTGCCGTAATTCCTCTGGTAGTCATTAAAGAGTTTGTTTAGACATCCTTGTGTCGTCATCTTACGCATCGGGTAGATTTTTGTGAATTTAGAGAAACATCAACCACGACTAAGATATGTTTAAAGCCACCCTGACCTGTAGGCATGGGACCATGTGAGTCAATTGTGATAAGGCTATTAACGCGGTCCCTTTGAATGCTCTGAGGACTTATATCAAATTTCACGTTCAAGGCTTTACTTTTTTGACACAAATCACAAGTTGAAGTGATCTGTCGTATTTTCTTGTATAGTCGTTTACAATAGAAATATTCCGAGATGTTTAACGCGACGCGTTCGCAACCAGCATGAGCTAGTGCCGTGTGGAACTCTTTGATGATTGGTATTTCTAATTCTTTGGGAATCACAGTTTTCCATGCGATTACGTCTTTACCGCACTTCTTATATAACACATTATTCAGCATTCCATACGTTTCCACGTCACTCACTAATGCGATATCTTTAGCCTGTGTTCTAAGCAGTGTAAGACTCGGATCCTGCTCTTGGTATTTATCAATTTCTTTATTTTCTTGGATAGGCCTTTGTTTACGTGAGCGACTGTCCTCATGATTTTTACATCACATTTAGGACTTTTTGAGTTTTCCGGAATTCCCGACGCGTAGTTTAAGCGAGACAGGATATCTGCAAGTGTATTTTCACTGCCTGGAATATATTCGATTGTCACATTATAACTTAAAATTTCTGAGATATAGCGACTTATTTTGTTCGACCCTAGTTTACATCGATTTAAAAATGAAATACTAATGTGGTCAGAATGCACTATGGTCTGGTGTCCAAATACATATGAACGGAACTTCTGGAGCGCGAAATATATTGCTGCTAGCTCCAGTTCGGTTACCATGGCTTCTCTTTCGACATTTGTCGTCGTTCGAGACGCAGTTGCTATCGTATTGATGCCTCCCTCAGCATCGATCTGAGTCAATACTGCTCCCAAACCGATCTGAGACGCGTCTGTGTAAATGTGGTAGGGACGGTTGGAATCAGGTCTTTGCAACAATATACATTTTGCAAATAACGCCTTTACTTTCTCAAAGGCTTCCTGATGGTGGCTGTTCCATACCCAACGATTTCCCTTTCGTAATAAGTCACTTAAAGGACTGATTTCACGAGAATAATTAACTACAAACTTTGTGTAGTAGATAAGGATTCCAAGAAATCTTCTTAATTGTTTAAGATTCTTAGGAGCTGGTATGGCCAAGATCGATTCAATCTTACTCTTGCTTGGGCCAATGCCTGATTTAGTAATTATAAAGCCAAGAAATTCTACCTCAGTGCGTAGGAATTGAGATTTTTCCAAGTTAACGGTCATGCCGTGTTGCCCTAGGGTCGATAATATATAGTCTATCTGAGCTATATGCTCCTCGAAATTTTCTGACACTATCAATAAGTCATCACAAAATTGGATCACGGAATCTCCAATATCACCTTGAAAAATGTAATCCATCGCTCGCAACAGACTACTATTTGAGTTGCGTAGTCCAAAGCCGTTTCTTTTGAACTGATATGTACGGCCGTTGTGCATGAACGCTGTATATTTTCGCACATCCTTGGATAAGGGAATTTGGAGAAAGCTCTCACATAAATCTATCGTAGATATATATTTACCATGTTTCATTCTAGCTATAGCTGTGTCAACTGATTCACCTCTATAATTATCTGGCACAATGTGAGTGTTGATTTGTCTAGCGTCAATTGTACATCGTAATGAGCCATTACGTTTGACAACCCAGTGTAAGTGTGACAGGTATTCTGACGAGGATCGCTCTATAATATCGTTATCTAACATATTTTGTATTACTTGATCGGCTCTAGCACGTAAGTTAATTGGAATTGGACGAGCTTTTATTTTCTGTGGACTAGATCCTTGACTTCAAATTTATATATGAAATTTTTACACTTTCCCGCTCTATCGCTAAATACATGTTTGTTTTTATTTAGAGTTTGTAGTAACTTGTCGCGTTGCGGACCCGTGACTCCCTCAGTTGAACTAACCTTACACTGAATTAAGCTATTTGCATCAAAAGGAGGTTTCTGGTCTATTACTAATTCGTTTAACTTGCATTCACTCCTACATTTATTTCGTCGCTGTAATCATCAATGATATCATCCATGGCATCACGACCTTGCCCCTTTATTATTCTTACTTCCTCCCCATTAATATTCATATGCTCTATAAAGAATGCCTCATTTTCTAAAGCATCACCTGGTAATAGATTACTTTTGAACCTCTCCTCACGAATTATTGGTACTTTTAGGTTAAGATTAGAACCTGAGAGTCGAAGTTCTTTGTTGCAGAAGTCAATACACGCGCCAAAATATTCAAATATCTCGCAAGCGATAATAATTTGCGTTGTTAAAAATGGAACTACTAAGAATATTATATCGAAGTCCACCCCTTCTATATTTACTGTCACCATTGTCTGAAGTTTTCATAGGGTGTCTTTTTTTTAAGATAGCCGTCGAAGCAGACACGTTAGAGACACCTGATTGTGCTCAGTTTACATTTTTGTAGGCATAAACATATTATAGAATGACTCACTTATTACAGGAATGTTGCAGCCAGTGTCAAGAAGGCTCGTGTAAGAATGACCGTTAATATTAACATTTATTAGTGGTAGATTGGTAATGGTTGGAGTATCAGCCACTCACATTCGATCATCTTATTTCCTCTCCTATTTCAGGTTCCAATCCTGTGTTATATATTAATTTGCTAGTCGTGTACGTACCGTAAAAAAAAAAAAAAAAAAAAAAAAGCTCTGTTCGTAGGCGCGCCATATTGTGGCTTGCGATTCAACTGTGCATTTTCCAGGCTATAGATTCGCTTACAGCCACTACTAACCATATCTGGTATTAGTTTAAAGAAAGTGACGGTGATGGTTGGAGATTTCCTGTCGATTTCATATCGTTCGGATTAAAAGTTGTTGCCTGTGCGTTCAAGGTGTCGCCAGCTTGTCTGTGTTGAAACTACTTGGTACCTGCGCTCTATTATCATATGTCTGCCGCGGGAGAGTTCAGTCCGACATTTGGTTTCTATTGTGTAACCGTTGAATACCTCGTCTGTTCTTTCACCTGCTCTAACAGTGTACTCCGTCATAGTTCTTGGCTATTTGGGATGTATCTTATTGTCCTGGAGTCTACCTCTATTCAAGATTTGTCCATCTATGTTGGAAGTAAATCTTACCATGTTTAATAACGTGGATTCAGACCTACTCTTATGATTTTGTCCCAGGGTACCGTGATAATTCCCCCGATTATTTCTTGTGCTATCATGATTGGTATAGTAGGACGGCCTATCGTTCCGATTGCCATTTCTCGGTTGATTATACACTCTTCCAGTGCCCATATCTAAGTTTTGACGATTCATTACTCTTTATAATTGATTATTAGTCGTATTTTGATAATAACGCGAATGTGATCCCGTTTGAAACTTTGTCTCTACATTCCTGTCTATTCTCTCTCATATCGCCGGCTTCAAACATGGCCAAAACTTCTATCATATGGTTTACGGTTGTGATTTTTAGCAATTAACAGGCCATAGCGCACGTGGCTAGGGAAATGATTTATAGTTGCCTGTATCAATTCTTCCTCAGAATATGCTGGGACGATTAATTTGGCCTTTTTAGCGAGAGACATAAAATATTCAGTATAGCTCATATTACCCTGACAATTGAAAATCCCATTTATAATTTCATTTCTGATTTGCATTTGTTTTTCATGACCGAAAAATTTATTTCTGAACAGTTTTTTAAATGTTTCGTATGAAGTTTCATTTGTGAGAGTCGCTTCATACCATACTAGACTATTCCCGCGAAGACATCTTTTAGCAATGTACATGTACATGTGTTTCGGGATTCCCTTTAGTGTAAGATATTGGTCCAGATCTTCCAGGAACTGAATAGGACTATTACCCTGATTGTCGTCGAATTTTGGAAGTGGGATTTCCAATAATTGTGTATAGGGAGGAAACTGCCCTCGGGGAGTGGATGGTTCATTTACAATAGTACTTTCACTCTGTGTAATCGAGCTATTAACGATGTTTATGGGAGTCGTTAATACCTCGGTTACATCACTCGCTACACACATGTGGTCAGAACAGGAAACATTTTGAACATTATTATCGCCAGTTTTCCCATTACTTATATAATTTACTTTTTCGGTTAGTTCACTGAGTTCCTTTTGTATTTGAATTTTGAAACCATCTGTGAATTCTTCTATTTCCTTACCTATTTCTTGTTTTATTATATTAGGCAATTCTGTAAATTTGCGGTTGGTTACCATTTCAACCATTTCCACGCGTTTTGATTGATCATTTAATTCTGATATCGACGTTGTTTTTAATGTTTCCTGTTCCTCCACTACTCGGTTAACGCTAGAACGTATATTTTCTAATTTATGTTCATTTTGCGCTATACTGGCTGCTGTGGAGGTAGTTACGGTTTCTATCTTCTCGTGTATGTGATTTATTTCCCCTTCAAATTCTGTGTGCAAGGCCCTAGTATTTTCTTTGATTTCTCTTCTTAAATTGATTAGCTCCCTACGGATTTCTGCATTATTCGTTTCTGCAGTTTCAAATTTATTGTTGATGGATTGTATGTTTGTGTTTATTGAATTTATTTCTGTCTTCATCTCTTTCAAAAAATTAAGCAGTGTGTATGTGGAAATTTCTGGTTCCTTACTGTTAATTGTTTGTCCTATATCCTTGTCTGCATCCTTATTCCCTAACATTGTTTCTATATGTGTGTTTTCTTTTAAGGTTAATGAATCCTGACCACGTGTTTCTAGGTCTACAGCAGCCATTTTAATTTCTTTTCCACACCTCAGTAACATCAAGGAGTGTGTATTACAAAAGAGCAATTTTCTTTAGCACTTAAAAATTTGGTTTACTTATTTACTCACTTTTTTTTTATATAGTGTTGATTGACTGGTGTCTTGCGAGCTCCAACCGTTGTTTCTGCAATCCCTTGCTCACCATTCATCGGTCGTAGTAAGATGATTCATCGCTGTAGTTGCCACGTGCTGCTTACTTGGTTTGTTTTCACACTAATTCACTCGGTAGGGAACATGTTCCATGTGACCGATTAATACGAATATTTTAGCACTGCAGGTCGAAACTATTCGTTGGGCGTTTGTGCCTATTAATGAGACCACACTATTAGATTAATTCGAACCTACCACGTGGGCGCCATGTGTGCCGGTTCGCTCAGGGTAGAATATGATCACTCAGGGATGTTTATATTATACACGTTTTATTTCACTTTATTGAACAATTTTGTGTGTACAACTATTTTTACAATGTATTATGCTTCACTAATGGAGTGGAGTTGATGAGTTAATTCCGCCCACGTGTTTTACTATCACTTTCGCGAACGATTACAGCAGACCTTCACTATTGCAGAACGTAGGAGCGTGAGAGTGATTTCACGCGCGTCCTTGCCTTATAAGGGCGATGACTCCTCCCATCCCCACTCCCAGTGTACATGTTAGCTTAGAAGGGTAGGTACCATTCGTTTGGGTTTCTATGTTGGTAATAGACTCGTGTGCACGTTTGTGCGCCTTCCATTTATTACTTAATAATGGTACGTTTACTCACGAGTCTATTACTTCTTGTCACAATATTATTATTATTATTACTATTATTATTGTTAATATTATTATTATTATTATTAACATTATTATTATTATTATTATTATTGTTAATATTATTATTATTACTATTATTATTGTTAACATTATTATTATTATTATTATTAACATTATTATTATTATTAACATTATTACTATTAACATTATTATTAACATTATTACTATTAACATTATTATTAACATTATTAACATTATTATTATTATTATTAACATTATTATTATTATTATTATTAATATTAACATTATTATTATTATTAATATTATTATTATTATTTCATCATCATCATCCGGTATCATGGCATCTGCTGTCGTCTTCCAGAAACCAAACGCCATTCCTCTCTGTCCATCCGTTGATCTTACTCCAATCCTCTGATATTCATAGCCGTTTGTACCCCTTCTATCCAAGTTTTCTTCGGTCTTCCTCTCTTCCTCCTTTCCATTGGGATCCATTCCATACCAATTTTAGGCAATCTTTGCTCTGGCATTCTTTTGACATGGAAATATCACTGTAATCTTTTCTTTTCTATAATGTCTATGATGTCCGGCTCCTCTTGTACACCCATAACTTTCCTTATTTCTTTATTTCGTATTTTATCCATCATTCTAGATTTTCCGGCTGATCTTCTTAAAAATCCATTTCTGTACTTAAAATTCTTTCCATTTCCCTGGTAAGAACTTGCCGGACTTTAGCACCATATGTTAAAACGTCCTGAATTATGGTTTGATAAATTTTTAATTTTATAGTTTTTGTAATATTCTTGCTCCACCAAACAGAGTTTAAAGCATTTATTGCTTGCTTTGTTTGTGCGATTCTATTTTTAATTTACACTGTGTTATCGCCTGAATGGTTTAATTTTGTTCCTAAATAAGTGCATTCAGTACTAGGTTTTAGTTCTTCTCCATTGTTGAAATTTATATTTTCCATTTTTTTCTCCTATACACAGATATTTAGTTTTCTCTATATTCATATAAAATCCTCATTTTTCATATTCGTCTTTTAAATGTTTGCCACCTATTCTATGTCACCATGGTCTTGTATATTATAATTATTTATGTGAATAATTAAATGTAAATAATATTAATAAAATACTAAAATATTAGTACATATTTTACATTAGTTCTTTTATCTGAAGGCCACCCGCATTTAAAGTGATCCTCATCAAAACAAAGCATGTGACCTGCTCGCTTTTCATTGGTTATGGACATCGACGTACAAAGTAATATCAGTAGGTACGCGACAAAATAGTTCCCTTTATTAAATTAAAAATATGCCCTCTGAATATACTTATTCTTCGTGAATGACTAATAATATTCAAAACGTAGAAAATATTCAAAAATATACTTAATCTAATATATAAAAATGAATGTTTGTTTGTATGTTTATTTGTTTGTTTGTTGGTTGGTTGGTTGGTACTCTACGCGCGGCCATACCGTTGATCCGATTCTGATGGTTTTTTTGCAAAATGTTCAGGAGATTCCTGGGATGAACATAGGCTATAAGAGAGTTGTGATACTCCACTCTGCACCCTTAAAAACACCCTTTGTAGTGAAAAACGTGAAAAAGTTCTTTTTTTACCCTTAAATGGCTTACGCTGTCTAAACCATAACAAATATACAAAATTAATGTACACAGAATTGAATAGCTTAAAAATCCTTCAAAAAAGTCCTCGACAGCATATGTTTATCTTTTACAGGTAACACACAATAGCCATTTCTGTCTTTTATTGATGCCAAGGAGATCGGGATAAGTAGATTCCCGGGCAAGCATGTGCTTGTCATGGGGCTTTTTGCAAAATGTTCAGGATTTTCCCGGGAAGGTTATAGGTTATAAGATAGTTCTAATGCTCAAGCCCTTCACCCTTAAAAATCACCTTCTGTAGTGAAAAAACGTGAAGAAATACCCCTTTTTGTAAACTTAAATGGCTTACGCTGCCTAAACAAAAATACGCAAAATTATTGTGAACAGAATTGAATATCTAAAAAACCTCTACAGAAAAGTCCCGGACACCACATGTGTATCTTTTAAGGATAACTCACAATAACCATTTTTGTCTTTCAATGATGTCAAGACGATCGGGGTAAGTAGATTCCCGGGCATGTATAGCAACGATCGGCTGGTATTCTTTTATGGATAACTCAAAATAACGAATTTAGTCTTTCAGCTCATTTATGCCAAGTACATAGGGATGCATAGATTCCCGGGCAAAGCCGGGAAATCAGCACGGAGTATCTAAAAATAATAACGATATAAAGTAATATTTATTTTTCCTTTTACTTATTCAACTAAATGCAAAAACACTTTATCATTTACTTAGGTAGGTGTAGCAACGCACGCCGGGTAGGAGCTAGTCAAATATAATTACAACTTAAATTTTAGTTTATTACATATGGATCATGTATTTAAGTCATATTTTAGTCGATTCTGATACAACAAAATGTCAGAAAGTGTCGAGTCTTCTAATACTGTGTGCCACCTTTTTTTTCACTTGATAGAGGTAAAGAAAACAGTTATATTAAATGTATTTCACAAGTTCAGCGTAAAATGTCACAAGCTTTCTTGTAATCTACCCCATTCAACGATCACATATCTTATTTACTTCACTCGTGCTCCCTGTCAATGTGACATCAATTGTGGTGCGAATGGCGGAAAGATACAATTAACGTTTGTTTATGTCAGGATCCCTCTAAGAGCGGATAACGTATAGCGATTTGACTAGTTCGCCTTTGAAACCCTTATTTGGAGGTCCCGCATTCGAATTCACGTGATCAGCAATCTGATAAAGATTTACTCCTGGCTTTCCTCGGTCAAACCTAATATTTGTTATTTGATTCGCAGAAACTCATTTCCTCTTAATCCATATCTCATAATATCATTAGTCAGTATCTGCATTCTAGTGTATATATTGCTTGACTCTAGACCCAAAGGCCGCAGGTTCAAACCCGCTGCTGTCGATGGATTTTTAAAATGGAACAATCCAAGTGATAAGTCTCGCGGAAGGCGCTTGAAGCCGTAGACACGAGTTTGAAGATTTTCAGGCTCCTAAAATAAAAGCAAACCCGAATAAAATGACATATGTGCAATATTTAACGGAACTTCAAGCATCCAAGTAATAGGCCTAACTTAGTTGCCTCATTGAGGCGATGTGCCAACCACATGCCACTCGTTGAAACCTGTAGGTAAATAAACGTATCTAATATACCTGGTTAAGAAATTCCTGCTAGGGTGCACCCATAACTTCACGCGAGGCATATGGGGTATATACATACATACGTAATAACATTAAACCACTGATTTCTAAAGAAACAACTAGATTATTGTTGTGGTCTGTAAATTCAATATTCTCTGTTACCTAGAAATGTCACTTGTTTTTGGGTTAAACATATTTTTAAATTCTCACTTACCAGGCACCGATACAAACACTCTTATATTTATAAAATCTTCTGGGGTGACTGAGTAAATATAATTTCTTAGGAATGCGATTGATTGTATTTATGAGAAAATAGTGGCCCAAGTTCCCTGATATTTGCTTACTGTTCAGAAACAAATATGTGAAATATTTCAGCGGAACAATTCAACCCAACTGGGAAATTAATCCAAACTCACTGCGAGAGAGGGACATATTTTAGTGTCATAGTACCAAACAGCAAAGTGTACATTACGTTGCGAGGTTGGGAATTTTTTTTACAGAATTGAGGAAAATGTTTAAAAACCGATCATTAGCGAGAATTTTATTTTCCGAGATTCTGTAAACACTTCACAAACGTGCGTTGTACATTATTTTAGCGCGATGGTGTTATCAAATAAGAAATAATTGTAAAATAATAACATATTTGTTGAAAATATTTGCGTTCAATATTGACAACTACTAACGTTAACCGTGTGGGCAATGGTTATTAGTAGAAAGTACAGGAGGCCATGAGACAATATTAGTGATAAAATGGTGGCAAGTACGTATTTATTCTTTTATATTGTTTCAAATAAAGTTCAGTTCGTTTAAAGTGCAGTGATTTGTTTCGTATAAAATATATTAACACTACCTTTTGGATATTATCATCATCATCAACAACAAGGATTAAGCCAAATGACCTGTTCCGATCTGATTATAGGTCGAATTGGTCCTTCCATCTCTTCAATGGTCTTCCCAACATTCTTCTCCTTTTTGGTTTATAATTATACATTTTTCTTGGTATGCGCTGTTCATTCAATCGTAATACGTGCTGAAGATAAGCATTTTGATAATATTTTATCCTTTCACAGAGATTAAATATATTAAGTTCTGTTCTTATATCTTCGTTTTTCTTTTTATCGGTCCTTTGGTATCCTGCTATTGCTCTCAACATCTTCATTTCAGCAGCCTCTATTTGTTTACTATCTGCCTTTGTTAATGTCCAGGTTTCACATCCATAGATAAGAGATGGAACTGCCAATACTTTGTAAAATTTTAAAATAGTTTCTTTTCTAGTTTTATTCAATAAAATACGTTTAATTGTGCCACATAGATAATTGAATCGTTGTATTTTAGTGTGTTTATCTACATTTCTGTCATTGCCTAAATGACATCCCAAATAATTGAAATTCTGAACTTGGTCTATAATTACATTGTTATAATTATTTTTGTTGTTATTGCACATTTTCCTTTCAGAGCTAATATTTTTGTTTTAGATGTAGATATTCTTAAATTATATCTTAGAGAGATATTCTTTAAAGTATAAAGGAATTGTTGTAAAGCATTTTCTGATGCTGTCATTATTATTTCATCGTCTGCAAAAAGCAGAGTTGTCAATACACTATTTATATCAATTTGTTCTTGCCATTCATTTATGACAAGGTCCAAGTAAAAATTAAATAATACTGGTGACAATTAACACCTTTGTCTTACTCTCCGGTTTATTTCTATGTTTTGTTTACTAATTTTATCTCCGCAGTCTATTTTAAAATTTGTTTCTTTTCTAAAATTTGTTAACTAGCCGATTGGTTAGAGGTGAGAGGAAATTAAGAATAGTCCGCAACGTGGGAGACGTCTGCCAGAAGGTTGGCTTCGACCAAGAAGTCTGCAACGGTCTACGAGGCGACGTGATACCAGGCGATCATCACAACGGCTCAAGGGGCGGAAGCAGCAACCCTCTCTAAAGGGTCAATACTAGTGAAATTCATATCAAATTCCGTTGAGGTGAAGTCATATGAAGGAAGTTAAACATTAAATTGTACCTTTTGGTAGGTGCCGTCGTCCTCAACTTTGTTAATATGTTTTATATACAATATATTAACAAAGTTGAGGACGACGGCACCTACCAACAGGTACAATTTAATGTTTAACTCTCTAAAGGGGTTATAGATACTCTGAGACAGCAGCCCTGTGATTATCCTGACCCTGCACAGCGCTCGTAACGCGGTCAGGGGACATTTATTATTACTGATTCATCTCAAAGCAAAGGCCGGATTGGATTTCAGGATACGACCTTTTGGATATTTTCTGTATATACATTATATGTAGTGTACATAGAGGCAAGTGGTTTCACTTCCCACACGCGTGTTTGTAATATGTAATATCACAGTATAGTTATTTTATTACAGTATAGTTATTTAGGTTGGCAACCCCGAAATATAGGAAGTTGAATTTTCAATCATGGCCGCTATTGCTGTAAGTACGACAAAATGCAATATAGCGCAATAAAGTAATTTTGTTAATATAACTACTTTTTTAGGTTATGTTGTGGTCTGTAAATTCGATATTCTCTGTTACCTAGAAATGTCATTTGTTTTTGGTTTCGACATATTTTTAAATTCTCACTTACGAGGCACTGATACAATCACTCATATATTTGTAAAATCTTCTGGGGTGACTGCGTAAATATAATTTCTTAGGAATACGATTGACTGTATTTATGAGAAAATAGTGGCTCAAGTTCCCTGATATTTTCTCACAGTTCAGAAAAAAATCTCAAATATTTCAACGAAATCCCCGATTCGGAATTGAACCCAGACTCATTGTGAAAGAGGGACTATATTTAAGTATGATCGTACCAAACAGAAAAAAAAAGTATGTGTTACCCTATAGAAATAGTATCTGGTGGCAACCTGTTCATGTAGACAGATCTGGGCGTTAAATTAATATTATTGATTAAATGTACCTGGTTAACTGTATGCCGCAAAATCAAACAAATTAAAACCAGTCGAATCCCCACCACATACATTACGCATCATTTCACATTTAAAAACACATTAATTTCGCTCTAAAATATATCAGTCTCATGGTCCATATCAATTCCTTTTCAGCTCCAATCACACACATTGCACTCTCTGATGAATTTACAAGTGAGAACTGGCCTCTATCTGCCCTGCAGTACAGTAAAAGCTACTTATTCGCGGGGGATATGTTCCGTAAAAATGCCGCATATACAAAAACCGTGAATATGGAATAATAATATGTATGGGAACATAGGGGATACATTCCAAGGTTCCAAAATAAAATAAAAATTATCAAAATAAAATCAATTTGATGAAAGGTTTTGAACAATTTCTTTAACAGAATTCTTCATTTCATCTTCGGATTTCTTGATGAATCGTACAGGTGATTAATTAACATGGAAATAGCGTGATGTGGATGGAAAGGACTCGAAACGAATTAAACCATCAAGTATTTCTATTTTTACTTTAAGTGGGAACTCTCCATTTTTTCCAGTTCAGAACTAATTTTTCTTTCCTTTTACTCCATATTATAAACTGGGAACAAAGACGGCACACGAGTTATTGAAAAAAAATATTGCAAGGGATGAAACATTGAAACAATAATACACAGATTGTGGCGAGGGCAACATTTGTCATAGTAACACGTGAAATACAGCGGCGGCCGCTTTTAACGACGAACTTCAAGCTTAGTGACAATACGGCTTTTTTTGTATTGTATTTCAAGCCTATGTTTTCCCTTTACAGAGATTTAGGCGCTCTCCCCCTACAGGAAAGAATTTGAAGCATACTGATTTTTAGTTACACTTGTTTTCGTATAGGCCTAGATGTTATTTTGAGTGGTCCGCAGCCAGCGTTCCGCCTCGTACTGACATCTAGGAAACGAAGGTAGTACTAGGACGGGAAAATTTGGTAAATTTTGCTTAGAAGTCTTTTCATTCAGGCTCAAGGATTCTTTACGAGCCTGAAAATCTTCAGACTCGGGATCCACGGCTTAAAGTCCCTCCCGGAGGACTTGCTCCTTGGATTTTTCCGTTCTAAAAAATCCATCGACCCCGGCCGGGTTTGAACCCGCGACCCTCGGGACCAGAGGCAATGAGCATAACCACTAGTCCACCGCGGCCGATACTGCTTTTTTTACTTTGTTATTTATTTGTCCATTTGGTTTCAATCACTCTTCCTAAAAGCCGCGTTGGCACGTGCCTGCAGTAAAAAAAGCTGCCGATGTGTTAATAAAGGATACCTAATCCTTTTAATATACCGACTGGATCGGAGAATAAATACATTTTTAGCCGCGAGAACAGGAACTGTGTCGCAATTTTTTAGCTCGCGAATAATGAAAACGAGAATAACAGAACAGCGAATATATAGCTTTTACTGTATAATCATTCCATAAAATATTTGTCAAATACATAGATGTCGGAGTAAGCTCTCTAATCTTAGCACTATTTAAATGTAATTTTAGTGAATTAACTACAATTGATTTTTATTATTAAAATATATTACACATGACTACATAAATCTTGCCCCAAATGGGAGTCAATGACCAATCACATTTCAATGAATTTTGATTTACAACCAATCACAGTCGTTTTTCACGTCGATTTTATCAATTTAATTTTATCACTTTAAAATCAAGCTCCTCCCTTTTAACATTTTGAATAGGTCAGACTATTTTTTTTTTTTTTGCAGTGACCGACTCTCTAAGAAATACGTTGAATATAACAATGTATAGGCCTATATTAAGGTGTAAGAATTCTAGAATGCACGTGGCTACCAGATTGTATATATAGTGCACGAAATTAACCAGATAGTGCTTGCGAGGTATAATATAAACACATTTGTAGCAATTGATTAAACCACAAGAAATAATAAACCACTGTTTGCACTTTCTTAAACGTATTATTTCCCAGGTAATAACGTTCCAGAAAAATATAATTGACATATTTACATCACAGGACATCAGAAATTAATTAATACGTATACAGTTTGATGTGTTTCATTTTTTCTCCACTAGGATGCATTCTTACAATATAGCGATCCTTTTGGAATAAAAAATAATATATGGTTTCAGTGATGAACAAGTGAAACATAAGAAACGTTTCTCATTTGTTTTCATGCATCGCCGTTTACATTAAGTATGTAAATAATACAAAAATAACTCTATTTAAATAATGACTTGTGAGTAAACAGCTTAATTTTATTCGTTAAATAGTCCTAACTAATGCCACTCTTGATTTCCAAATTCTCTATATTCGAAATTACTCGTGGCATTACTTATGATAAATAAACTAATGGAAGAATATAAAAAAACGCAGCTAAATATAAATTTACAGAAAACAGAATATATGTTGAATGCAGGCTTTCACGGCCGGTAATCGTAATGTTGAGTGATTCCGGGTTATGTGGCCGTGGTCCATAGTTGGTGTTGATACCAGACGTTTCGCCCTCAACTGCGGAGGGCATCTTCAGTGGCGAGTGCTTCTATGCGTGTTTCCTGGTCGGAAGATCTACTTAGAATGAGCGCTGTGGACGTAGAGGACGTTGTATTAGTGGGGGGTGCAGGGTGAGTGGGCGTGGCTCTTGCTGATTGGCTAATAGTCGTCTCCTTGTTGTCACTGGTGTTAATGCATTTATTTTCTACTGTATGAAACCAGGCCTTAGACAGTTTGATACCCTCTTCTTTTCTGTTAATATTTCCCTTATGCTTGTGTATTTCTATAGCCTCTCGGTATAATCTAGGGAAATAGTAGGAAGTTGTGGCTAAAACTTGTGTATCGTCGAATAGAATCTGGTGTCCATTCGTAATGGCATGTTCTGCTACAGCTGATTTATCCATTTCTCCTTGTCTGCAGTTTCTTTTATGTTCTGATAAACGGGTGGCTATACTTCTTTTCGTGGTCCCTATATATGATTTACCACACGAACAAGGAAGTCGATATACGCCGCAAGTGGAGAGAGGTGGCCGAGGATCCTTAGCTGAGCGAAGGCAGTCTTCTATTTTTCTTGTAGGTCTGTAAACTGTTTTTATGTTGTATTTTCGTAGGAGTTTTCCGATACGATCTGTGACTCTTTGTACATATGGTAAGTAGGCTATGCTGGTTGAGGGTGTGTTATCCATTCTGACGTGCTGTCTTCGTGGATGTATGGTTTGTCTTATTTCCTTGGATGTGTAGCCATTTTTCTGGAAACAATTGAACAGATGGTGTTGTTCTTGTTTAAGGTGTTGTGGTTGGCATAACTTAGTCGCTCTGTCGAACAGTGTCTTAATGACACCTCGCTTTTCGTAGGAGTTTTCCGATACGATCTGTGACTCTTTGTACATATGGTAAGTAGGCTATGCTGGTTGAGGGTGTGTTATCCATTCTGACGTGCTGTCTTCGTGGATGTATGGTTTGTCTTATTTCCTTGGATGTGTAGCCATTTTTCTGGTAACAATTGAACAGATGGTGTTGTTCTTGTTTAAGGTGTTGTGGTTGGCATAACTTAGTCGCTCTGTCGAACAGTGTCTTAATGAGCAGCATAGCCTACTTACCATATGTACAAAGAGTCACAGATCGTATCGGAAAACTCCTACGAAAATACAACATAAAAACAGTTTACAGACCTACAAGAAAAATAGAAGACTGCCTTCGCTCAGCTAAGGATCCTCGGCCACCTCTCTCCACTTGCGGCGTATATCGACTTCCTTGTTCGTGTGGTAAATCATATATAGGGACCACGAAAAGAAGTATAGCCACCCGTTTATCAGAACATAAAAGAAACTGCAGACAAGGAGAAATGGATAAATCAGCTGTAGCAGAACATGCCATTACGAATGGACACCAGATTCTATTCGACGATACACAAGTTTTAGCCACAACTTCCTACTATTTCCCTAGATTATACCGAGAGGCTATAGAAATACACAAGCATAAGGGAAATATTAACAGAAAAGAAGAAGGTATCAAACTGTCTAAGGCCTGGTTTCATACACTAGAAAATAAATGCATTAACACCAGTGACAACAAGGAGACGACTATTAGCCAATCAGCAAGAGCCACGCCCACTCACCCTGCACCCCCCACTAATACAACGTCCTCTACGTCCACAGCGCTCATTCTAAGTAGATCTTCCGACCAGGAAACACGCATAGAAGCACTCGCCACTGAAGATGCCCTCCGCAGTTGAGGGCGAAACGTCTGGTATCAACACCATCTATGGACCACGGCCACATAACCCGGAATCACTCAACATTACAGAATATATGTGTTTGGGAAAGAATGTGGACGACCTCTTACTCGGAACAGGGAACATAAAAAAAATGTGATTTTTTTTTTAAATAAAGTAAAGTATTCCCACTACAGGCCTCAGGAGGCCCTTGGGGTAGTGGGAGGTTAAGGCTCCCACTGTTTCTAGACAATCGGCACTTGATGTCAGCCGAGTTGTCAGCCCTGCGTGACGGCCGCCTTTACCCCAGAACAAGCGTCTGGTATTGGGGCAATAATTACAAGTTTAGCTATCTGTGAAAGAGATGTACAAACTAAAATTTCAATGGCATAAAATGAAACTAAGACATTACATGGAATAATTTCGAACAAAAATATTACAAAGGAAACTAATGAAAATTTATAAGAGCATAATACAGAATATTTTGTCATATGCAAGTGAAACTTTGTCTTCGATATAATTACAAAATAATAAAATTAGAACAGTTGAATTTGATTATTTTAGAAGAAGCCTCCAAAAAACAAGACAGGTTAAAATAAGGAATGAATTCCTTTATAGAGAAATGAATGTCACCACATCTGTTGTTAAGAGGATTGAAAATCAAGCGCTTAAATGATATGGCCAAGTACAAAGAATGGAAAATGAAAGATGGCCAAAAATATATATACCAATATGCTTACTCCCTGGAATAAATAAACGTGACATTCCAAGATGAAAATGGAAAACCTACTTCAGGACTATAATGGATGATAGGAATTTGGAAGAAGGAGATTGGAATGATAGAAATAAATACAAACTGAAGACGGCAAACCTATAAGTGGGAGAAAGCCGAAGAAGACAGAAGAATATATATTATTCCAAAATCATGAAAACCCTCTGGTAACAGGTAGCAATAAATTAGACAAGCTCGCGCGACCCTCATTAGGAGCTTAGCCGACAAAGGAAGAGAAGCCAAGAAGCCATTAAAATCAATAGTTGTCAATTTTCTGCCTATGAGATTTTATACATAGTCTAATTTTTTATGAGATAGCGATATAGTAAACGTGACAAAAGTTCGAAATGTTGCTACTGTCAACAAGCATGTGGTTGTTAACGAAACTTTTCATGAGTCTGGAAGAATAATACAGTACAATATCTATAATAATGTAAGTTGCCTGTATGTTTTATTAAAATTACTAGTAGTAGTAGTAGTAGAAGTAGTAGTAGGCTTATATGTAAGCAGTAGGCCTATATACAAGCAACCTATGTAGATAGATATAGCCTATCTGGGCCTGGGGACAAAAATAGCACAAAAATTTAATAGCCATATCTATTTGGCAAAATTTGCAAAATTGATCAGAACAATTACAGTAACATTTTTATAATTTTATTCTGTTTATTTCCTGATCAAAATTATAAATATTCTAAAAATGTAAGGAATTTGGAAGTTGAATTTGTGTGCATGTATTACGTGTTATACAGACAACCCTTGAGGATGCCAGACGCAGTCTCTGGCGAAACGTCGGGGAACTACAAGCCTCACGACCACGGCCTACAGCCCGAAAATCTTTTTCAAGAACATCATAGCAACTCCGGCCGTGAAAGTCTACATGAATACATTGCCCACATTGTTAATGTTAGTCAGTTGTTTAAAATGAACGCAAATATTTTCAACAAAGATGTTATTATTTTATTATTATTTATTATTTTGAAATCACCATCGCTCGGTTTTTAAACATTTTTCTTAAACATTTCCTCACTTCGTAAAAACCGCTTCCAAACTTCGCATCGTAATATATTATTACAATTTAATAGTTAACATAACTAAGGAGAAACATTTCTGCCTGGAGAATTGAACCCATGATATGTAGATTTACGCGCTGACACTCTAACAACACTGAGGACAATGGTATCCAAGAGACACCATTGGCAATCCAGGAAGAGACCGATACATGATATGTAGATTTACGCGCTGACACTCTAACAACACTGAGGACAATGGTATCCAAGAGACACCATTGGCAATCCAGGAAGAGACCGATACATGATATGTAGATTTACGCGCTGACACTCTAACAACACTGAGGACAATGGTATCCAAGAGACACCATTGGCAATCCAGGAAGAGACCGATACATGATATGTAGATTTACGCGCTGACACTCTAACAACACTGAGCACAATGGTATCCAAGAGACACCATTGGCAATCCAGGAAGAGACCGATACATGATATGTAGATTTACGCGCTGACACTCTAACAACACTGAGGACAATGGTATCCAAGAGACACCATTAGCAATCCAGGAAGAGACCGATACATGATATGTAGATTTACGCGCTGACACTCTAACAACACTGAGCACAATGGTATCCAAGAGACACCATTGGCAATCC
Organism: Diploptera punctata; assembly: GCA_030220185.1. Classification (NCBI taxonomy): domain Eukaryota; kingdom Metazoa; phylum Arthropoda; class Insecta; order Blattodea; family Blaberidae; genus Diploptera; species Diploptera punctata. Next base: position 1,325,843 of record JASPKZ010002720.1, on the reverse strand, counting down.
AGGAAGAGACCGACACATGATATGTAGATTTACGCGCTGACACTCTAACAACACTGAGCACAATGGTATCCAAGAGACACCATTGGCAATCCAGGAAGAGACCGACACATGATATGTAGATTTACGCGCTGACACTCTAACAACACTGAGCACAATGGTATCCAAGAGACACCATTGGCAATCCAGGAAGAGACCGACACATGATATGTAGATTTACGCGCTGACACTCTAACAACACTGAGCACAATGGTATCCAAGAGACACCATTGGCAATCCAAGAAGAGACCGACACATTTCTCTATGTTTCTTATCCTAGCATAGATAGAAATTGTTATCTCTAGATGTATTAAATATCGCATGCGAAGAGGGAACCTGAGTACATTAATTTCAACATTAAAATTAGTATCTTCAGAAATATGCAATTCAATTATTGTCCTAAAACAGTTTAGAAAACCAAATAATATATTCCAATTAAAAAAGTGTAACAAACGATGTACTAGAAAAAAGTAGGAAATAGTAAATAGTTTATATATATATGTCCACCGCTGTGGTCTCGAGGTAGCGTGCTGCCTTGTCACGCAGCGGGCCCGGGTTCGATCCCCGGTCGAGGCAGTTTTTCTGGGTGAGGTTTTTATCAGGGTTTTTTCCTCACCTGTAAGAGAAATATCAGCAAAACTTTAAATCCCAAACGGTCCTCGAAATCATATGGCCACCATCATCATCATCATCCTGATCATTATCATTATCATCCTTCACCGGTGTGGAAAGCAACGGGAAGCTACCACACACCTACAATTCCCTAGTAAAGCTGCAAGCATAGCATGAAAATGCTATGATTGCAGTGAAGGACCTGCCTTCGGGCAGAATTACTATGGATATATATATATATATATATATATATATATATATATTTACCTTTCTGTATACCTACCTATCATTATAGTTCCCCACATAAATTAAGGATGTTACCTAGCAGGTGTTATATATAGGCTCATTTATTTACCGTTATTTCCTTACAGATGTGAGCGAGTCACCAAAGGTTAGCTCATTACCTCATAGAGACACCTGGTATGAATGTAAGTTATTATCTCAATGGTAACGAGTGTATCAATTTCTGTTCAAATGCTTTAATTATGTTTGATGTTCTTTTACGACAAACTTCAGATTGGGGATTCACGGTTTAAAGTCCTTCCCGGAGGACTTATTCCTTGGATGTTTTCATACTAATAAATCCATTGAATCCGACCGGGTTTGAATGCGGACCCTCATTATCAGAAGGAAAAAACTAAAAATAATTTTCCTATACATTTCACAAAAGTGTGTAATCACTCTGTATGGAAACAGAAGTGGATTTTAACTTTATGTAGAAGACGAAAAAGTAAGAAACAAATTCTATAGAGCTGAAGTTTCCACACAATCAAGCGAGTTGCTGACTGTAGTGTCTTAGTGTGGTATTGGAACGTCTGATGATGAAGATAATGCTACTACCTCCATCATTCCGCTTAATGTACTGAACTAAGATCGCAAATTGCTGCTAGGAATCGATGTGAAATCCACGTACACTTTTCACGACCTTCTATTCCATGAAACCTCCAGTTTTACTGTAGCTTCATTCAGCATCGTAAAGTAGTGGCTGTAGAAATTATATGACATGCGATTTATACGCGACTTCGATTTCTTCATAGTTACCTCGTCTATATGTCTGCATCTGGAGACATTTTGGTTCGAGACAGCATTAAACGTTATTGTGTATTATACGTACTCAGTACGGCAGCTTCGAGGAGAACACAGACGACTATAAAGTTGAAACGTATAAGAATTTGCGACAAATACTGTATATTTTGTAGCATTTTTCTCTTTAAGAATGAACAGTGCGAAAATATTTGAATGAAAATATAAATATAAATGCAATTATATTTCAACATTTTTAACTTCATTTTCCAAGAATATATACAGTAAAACTTGTTCAAAGCGGAATCGCATGGGACCAATTATTTTTCCACATTAGACAACTTTCCGCATAATAAAAAAAACAAAAAATATTAACCAATATTAGATTATAGAGCACCTTATGTACCTTGGATTAATATTGTAGTTCCGCTTCCTTTGGAAAGTGAAATATAGTATGTAGGAGCGACTTCGACGGTAACGCGCGAAAAAACAGTCCAGTTTCGTCAGCGTTAAAAATGTCTCTTAGGCGCGTGTCCTGATATTAAAATATGCAGTTTCGGTTTCCACTCTCTAACTGTGGTCCGGAAATTTGGAGATGTTTTGATGGCGGACTTGTAAAACACTCCCATACCTTGTTGGATTGTTTCTCTTCATTTGACTATTTCATTCATTATTCTTTCTTTGTGTTTTAAAATCACATAAATTATATAAATTTAGTCATTATTTCGCGTAGTGAGAGATTGTTTTTCTTTATCTACAATCACTTTCATTTTTTCGTTTAATGACAATGATACATACCATTTTGCTGTCTTTATTCCGTTAATTCAGAACGCTACCTGTGAAAGATATGTACACAATCGGTCTCAGATCTTAAAATAATTTAAGATTTTACATTACACTGGTAATTTGTAAGACAGATGTCACACGCCGGATATTTGTTAAATGAACCTGTATTTCGCAAAACCTGTGTGCAATAAGGCCGAAAGAAAATTCCAGTTACAGGTAGAAACTCTACTTCTCCCGGGGGCAGGAGTCATCAGTCATCACTTATTGTTAATTCGTCTAACAGGAATTCAATGAAGTGGAAACTTATTTATTTGACTCTCCATTTGTCCGCCTTATAAACATTTTTATAATGAATTGTGTAGTAATATCCTTCCGTTTCCGCGTTGGACAGATTCTGTTTGATACAACATAAATACACGTAAATTTACTATTATTTTGCCGGGACCAATAAATTTGTTCACATTGGAGAGATTTCCGCATTATTCACGTTAAGGATTAAGCAAGTTTTACTGTATTTAATATGATCTTATTTATTTTTATTTGAGACGCTTGAACATCTTTAAATATAACATATTGTAAGCCCATGTTTCCCTTTACAGAGATTTAGGCGCTCTCCTCCTACAGGGAAGAAATTTAACCATACTAATTTAGTTACACTTGTTTTCGTATAGATGTCATCCAAGTGACCCGTGGTCAGCGTTCCGCCTCACAGTAATTTCTAGGAAACCAAGGTAGTATAAGGATGGTAAAATTCGATAAATGTTTCTTAGATGCCTTTTTATTCAGGCTTAAGGATCTTTTACGAACCTGAAAATCTTCACACTCGGGACCCACAGCTTAAAGTATAAAATTATTAATTTTAATTTGAATATTAAATGGTAATAATTAGGGAACAATAAAACGTGACAATGCAATTCCAAATACGATTTTATCTGATGAGTAAGAGCGAGCACGAAAACATTCCTATCCAATCAGATTAATCGGTCCTAAGGTTGGAACTCGAAATAACATTATACGAATGTCAAACGCTATCATTTGAATCCATATGCCAATTACTGTCATTATTCATTTTTTTAGACGATTTAACACTTGAAGTCATACTGTAACAGATATTTTTAGATATATTATTTGTTTCTGATATTTAACCTGCATTTTTAAGAACTGCACTGATTTATGTTTAGTTATACAGTACAAGTGTGATTATAGTCAAATAGGTTACGCAAATTAAATTACAATGTTTAATTTGCCTTGAAGACTTATGAAAACCAGGAAGTGCTGTCGTTTGAACTCGGGTCCTCCTGAATATAAATCCCGGAAAGGCTACACATCAATAATGTTGTCTCTTTTCATTTATTGCTGTTAGAGTAGACCAAGCTTATAGCTGTTTTACAAAGGTCTATTATTATTTTGCTAGACACTGAATAACCTGTACAGAATTTTACTCATGATAATATGTAGTTGGTGACTTCAGCACATCTGTAAACAGCATAAGCGAAAAAAAATAAATAAATATATAAAAAAAAAGAATAATTCACTGAAGGTAGTTGTTCCTGTATACATTACTTACGTTATATATTAGATTTCACGGTATCCACATAATGCTCTGATGATCGGATTGAACACAGAGTTATCATAGTTATTACTTTTCGCCGGTTACTGTGTAAAATGTGTCTTATTACCAAACTAGATTCCAGGTAAGACTTATAGACTTAATAAAAATAATCTGTATAAAATTATTCATATATTGTTATCATTAAAGATTTCCAGGCTTGTTTTACGTGGAATTAGAATTCCCCGACGTTTCGTCAGAGAGTGCATCCTCACGGGTTAGTTTGAGACTGGCCTCCCGATCACGGCCAACACACCCGAATAATATATACAGATCATAATATGAAATACGCTCACGAAAGCTTAATTCATTATAAGTTATTAAAATGCAATATAAGTTTGAAGGTAAGAATATAATTAATAAATGTCAATGGGACTAACATAGACGGGAAATAACGCTCTTACATTGATCTATTTTAAAGTTTTATGAAAAGTTGTTTTGAATATTTGGAATTAAGAAAGAATCACTTCTTTGTCATACATGTACACATAAAGCGTTAACTGTGACTATTTAACTCATGCCACAAATGCTAGTCAATGACCAATCACGTTTCAATGAATTTTGTGTTACAACCAATGACAGTCGTGTTTCACCTCGCTCTTTATCAGTTCCTGCTTTTGTGATAAAGAAAGCTCCTCCTTTTTAATGTTCTGAACAGGACAGAACATTATTTTTTTCCAACAAATACATTGAATATATCAAAAATATGAACCGATTCCTTGATTTTACTGAGTTGTTTACTAAAAAATAAATTAATAACCCGTAATGTTGACTAATATACAGTTTGATGTGTTTAATTATTTCTCCACTTGGGTACATTCTTACAATATTGCGATCTTATTTGGCAATAAATATTATGATCTAGTTGCAGTGAATGAACATAACCTCACATTTCTGATTTGTTTTCAAACATTGCCGTTTACATTAAATACATAAATATTTTAAAAGAACTATAGTTAAACAATGATTTGTGAGTAAACAGCTTAATTTTATTCGTTAAATAGTCCTAACAAATACCACTCTTGATTTCCAAATTCTCACTTCGTGAGTCGTGAATTTATCGATCATTTGGAAATCACTCGTGGCATTACTTATGAAAAACTGATACATAATTATTAATTAATGTACTGCGCATTTCATCGCGTGTATCACAATAAAACGTACTGATTGATTTAAGATGGCGGATATATTATACTTTCAAGATAAACGTAGTGATAACTCAGATGATGTTTCACAGATAATATACTGGTTCTGCTGATACTGTTTCCATCTATCGCAATCTTCATAAAACTTGCGCAAGCATACTATGATTCAGAAGAACTTAGAAAAAATCGGAGATTGTCAGCAAAAAAGCACAATATCAATATTCCAACGGATGTGAACATACTGGAGCTGATTGAATTCTAAAATAAATAGATAACAGCCTGATTCTAAACGAGAACGCGTCCAGTGTACACAATCACCTACATTAAATCATCATAAGCTAGCCTGTACTTCAACGACGTTCGATGACATTAAACCTGCTTCCCTACCGCTAATGATGGAACTAGTTCCGAATGGCCTACATATTTTTAATAATCTATTAGTACCTTTAATACATATAATCAGATATTAATTTTGTAACTACGCTTCAACGGTGTTTTGCTATGAATTATTTAATGTTGTAATTTAATAATGTTGACGCTGCAGCCACTCAGGCTAAAGTTAAATTCAAATATTTTAACTGTAAATGTACACTACTCAAAACAACAACAAATATACACTGCAACGAAGAATACCTAAAACATAATATCACACCTAATAATGCTAGAATTAAAATAAAAGTCAAAGGATATATGGCATAAAAACACAAAAAAACGGAATTTTAATACCTGAAATGAGATAAAAATAAATAAACTACAAATGGTAATAAAGGCTACGTTATATTAGAGAGGAATCCGTTAAAATCATAACATAAATTTAACCAAAAATAAACAAACATGAAAAACAAATACTTAAATACTTATTTAATATAAAATCAAATCTTAGGTGCAACAATATAATACATACGAAAACAGATGAAGACAAAACAATAGTAATCATGGCAAATGAAGAATATATCAACAAAAGTGATCAAATTATACAAAAAAAAATAACAACTTGTAGAGAATCGAAAAAGACCCTATAGCAAAATATAGTAGATCAATAAAAGAATTAATAAAGTCAAGCCACCAACAAATTATAAGTTACTATTACTATTAATATTATTAATATTATTATTATTATTATTATTATTATTATCATCATTATCATCATCATCATCATCATTATCTTATTATTAATTATTTTTCGTTGCTAACTCTATATTGTGTAGCCTATGTCTATTATACATTATTAATCAACATATAGATAATTCATAATTGTTCTTATATGCATAATTTAAGTGGTAAAATAATTAAAAAGAAAGAAAGAGTATTTTTATAATACTACAAATAGTTATCATCAAGTAAAAAAGCACGTAACTCATTTTATATTTACTATTTTAGAAAATAAATTTTCTATTTTAATATTCTACATATTTTAACTTGTGCACGGTGCTTGTAAAAAAGTTTGACAATTTATTTATCGGAAATGTCCCTATGTTAAATTCTTATTCATTTACAGAAATGTTATAGTGACACGAATCTTTATTTTATCACTTGAAGAGTAAAATATTGCAACAAAATTTCATTATTCTGTAAAACGGACAATCACATGATTGAAATGAAAACATTTATTGATTGTTCTTTTCGAAGGATTGAACAAGTTACCAATAATCCTATCTGGCATTAACACATGACAAATGTCTATAAAAGAGATATTCAGAGAGAGCGTTTAGAGCCTCGACAATCAAGCAAACAGCATTAAACTGGAAATAATTAAAATAGAAACCAATACGAGTATCGAGAGAAATGAAAATGGGAGAAGAAAAAGAATAAGATAATGGTTTCGAAGTAGGTAAAAGAGAAACAAATGACAGTTGTGAGAGAAAGAAGACAAGTAGCTCTCTATACACAACTAGTGATTATTGTGAATTGCCTGTCCTTTCTCTCTTCTGTCTTCCCTCTTCAATGCTGCGCATTCAAAAACGATTTCAGTTATTGAACTTCATCGACAAGTGGCTTCATTTTCTCTCCCCAACTCTCTGTCTCTCTCTAGTATGGGTAGGATAACGAGTCAGTCATTAATTGAAAAGAGCGAACTATTATGTGCACCATGAGAGTGTAGGAGAAGAGTTGTTATTAGGCTTTATAACCAACCCTCCATTCTTATATTCCCATCTAACATTCCTCCATTTTCAAACCAATCTTTTATAATCACCATTGTTCATTCGGCCAATTACCCTCTCTCCCTTTCGTCTCTTTCATAACATTGTGAGACGTAAATTTCATCCAACAGAATAAAAAAAAATCGAACGATCGCACGTTTTTATTTTAAATCTATGAATCTGCGTTGAGATCCAAATATTTTTCGACTGATATTGTCTTTGTGGTACAGGACATGCGCTTGAATTTATCTTAAAATAGTCTTTCTTTGTCTGTGTATAAACATATAGGGACTAGCATCATGTTCAATACAGGATCCATATAACATCAGCAGTAGATTTAAAGCAGCATATTTAATCACTAGTTAATAAAAATTACAGTATTCAATGTCCCATATATTAGATAGCATGAGTTAAAATACACTGCTCAAAAAAATTAGGAGATATTGTAGAATAACCTATCAAGACTATGTTTTTAGGAACAGTATTAGATGCAATCACTTTCTATTACTCCAAAAGAATGTAAACAAGAGTTTGAAGTCATTACATAAACTCTGTACCACACCAGATGTCAAAGAGATCCTGATTAGGAATATGGCAAACAAACAAAGCAACATTAACATGGGTGAAAATGTTCCTTTAGTATGGTGTATGGTCTCCTCGAACGGCCAGCACTGCCTCACACCTGTGTGGCATTGATGCAATGAGGTTAGCAATGAGTTCTTGGGGGATACGTGGCCGCTCTTCCATAAGAGCAATGTGCAGCTCTGGAACAGTTGTGGGAGGTGCTGGTCTGCCTGCAATGCTCCGGCCTAATGCATCCCACACATGCTCAATCGGATTTAAGTCCGGGGAGGAAGCTGGCCATTGCATACGCTCGATACTCTCCACTTCCAGCATGTCGTCCACCAAGCCAGCTCTGTGGCGTCGTGCATTATCGTCCATAAAAAGAAAAGAATCACCTATGGCACCAGCATAAGGCACGACAAAAGGTCGGAGAATCTCATCTCTATACCTTACCGCAGTCAAAGTACCACCTTGGATGACGTAGAGGTCGTACGTCCACCACTAACGACTCCTCCCCACACCATCAATCCACCGCCACCATATGGGGATCTTTCACGTACAAAAGCTGGAGTGTTTCGTGTCCCATTTTCTCTCCAGATGAATACACGCCGACTATCACATTCCACGTTGAATCGCGACTCATCAGAAAAAAGAACTGATCACCATTCAGCATGCCTCCACCCACGATGTTCCTCCGCCCAGTTTCTGCGATCTCTACGGTGTTGTGGAGTAAACCTGGTACACACCATGGGCCTACGGGCATAGAGACCACTTCCATGCAGTCGATTAGGGACAGTTTGAGTTGACACCCTGCAGGACGCTGTTTGAAGTGTATTTCACAGTTGAGTTGCATTCTGCTGTCTATTCCGACGGGCTGTTAACAAGAGGTAACGGTCATCCCTTGCTGTTGTTGCCCTTGGTCGACCTTGTCCGGCTCTTCTGTGAACAGTATGTTCTTTGAAAATGATTCCAAAGACTGGAAATCACGCTTTGAGACACCCCAATGGCTTCTGCCACCTCTTGTTGTTTCTGTCCAGCTTCCATCCTTCCTATGGCCCTCCAAGCCATTGGTTCAGGTAAATCATGTTGTCGAGGCATCTCTGTCCCTAAGGCAAGTCATTCACTAACTGAAAATTGGACTGGATTTAAAAACAGCAACAATACATTCACCCCCACACCACCCTTTCACATCAACAGTACAGACACTGCCCTCTGGTGTGGTATCGAGGTTACGTAACAACTTCAAACTTTTATTTACATTATCTTGGAGTAATAGAAAGTGATTGCATCTAATACTATTCCAAAAAACATAGTCTTAATAGGTTATTCTACAATATCCCCTAATTTTTTTGAGCAGTGTAGAATTTTACAATTAAGTTTGAATTGGTCTTTGTCCCATTATAAAGACCTTTCATTCCTCCTATAAGTTGAGCCGGGTACCCTCTTGCCTTCATTATTTCCCACAATTGTCTTCTTATCACCTTATCAAAGGCTTTTTCAAGTGGCAATCACAGAAAAATTAGTAATCAATAATGGAATAATAGAACAAATTGCACACTTTAACTATCTTGGTTCAGATATAACATATAGCTATGACTGGGATATACATAATAAATTAAACCGATATCAAATAATCTGCGGCACCATAAGGAGAACCGTCCGAAAGACTCGAAGAGAAACTAAGGTTTTATAAAATTATGGTTGTTCCTGTTATTTTATATGGATCTGAATCTTGCGTACTTACAAAAAAGATATCTCGCACATTCAATCCGCTAAAATGAAAATTTTAAGATCCGTAAAAGGATGTACACGCATGGACAGATTACATATTGAATCAATAAGAAATTAACTAGAGATATTTTCAATACTCGATAAACTAGAAGAGCACAAATACCAATCAAAAGAACATTTAGACAGAATGGACAATACAAGATTATCCAAAAGATCAACACCTACAAACCGCATGGAAAAATATCTTTCTTTGGGACGGCCAAGGAAACGATAGACTTGAGACTGGTACAGGTCGCATTGACCTAATCCTGGAAAGGAAGAAGAAAAATATTGGCCTTTGTTCTAAATATTATGATGATCATCATGATGAAATTATTTACGTTTAAGTCGTTTGAACCTCTTCCTATGAGATTTTAAGCTATGGACGGTCAATCTAACTTAATTTTGGTGTTTCTGTATCTCGAAGTCTTTTAGGTTGATACTGCAATGCTAATTTTAGAATGGGAGATGGGGTCATTATTTGGATATGTTTCAACAAATTTCCTTGATAGTTCTGAATTTCTTCAATTACGTATTGAACTTTTAATTTATCTTTGTTTCTTTGCCCATTTTTGTTAAACTTAGGAGTGGTTGTAAAAATCTCATCTATGCCACTTGCAATTTTTATTTGATTTTACAGTTTAGTATCCAAATTTCGTGACTACATTTCAGCCTTGAATTTGTAGTTATATTGTATAATCTTAAGTTGGTTGTCGTTGACTTTGTTTTTTTATGAGTCCAATTATTTATTGCATTGTATTTCTGTAACCTTATCCCAGTATCGTTTCTTATATAAGATATTGTTATTAAATTCAGAAACCTCGATTTGCATGTATTCTATCTCAGTACGTCTTTTCCTCATGTACGCATATATTTTTTTTAAATTTTCAAATTGAACTGTTTAGGTATATTATTTGATTACTCTACTCCCATTTGTAATTCATCCTCGAGGTTGCAAACAGTGCTAAAGAGTCTGAATACAAAAGTGTTTGTATATTTTCATTACCAATAAGAAATAAACAATTTAAGGCACACTTCATTTGAAAAAAATATATATTTATTTATATTTTTCATAAGTAATGTCACGAATGATTTCAAAATCATCGATAAATTCGCGAGTCACGAAGTGACGAGGACTTGAAAATCAAGAGAGGCGTTTGTTAGGACTATTTAACGAATAAAATTAAGCTGTTTACTCACAAACGATTATTTAAATATAGTTACCAGTATTTTAAAATATTTATATATTTAATGTAAACACCGATGTTTGAAAACAAATTAGAAATGTGAGGTTATGTATATTCATTGCGACTTGATCATATTTTGTGCCAAATAGGATCGCAATATTGTAAGAATGCATCCTAGTGTAGAAATACGTAGTGAAACACATCAAACTGTATATTATAAACAACATTATAAGTTATTCATTTATGTTTTAGTAAACAACTCAGTAAAATCACGGAATCTGTTCATTATTTCATACATTCAATGTATTTGTTGGAGAAAAGTAATGCAGTGAGCTGTTCAGAATATTAAAAAAGAGGAGCTTTATTTATCACAAAAGCAGGAGCTGATATAGAGAAATCGATATAGAGCGAGATGAAACACGAATGTCATTGGTTGTAAAACAAAATTCATTGAAACATGATTGGTCATTGACTCCCATTTGGGGCATGAGTTAAATAGTTAATAATAAGTCATATAAGTGTGTGTGTGCGTTTTATATTACTAGTAACTTAACCAACCTGTTCATTATAGGGAAACTATATACCACTTCTACTTGTCTACTTTATTCTCAAGTATTAAAGCAATATGACCTGTCAGTCAATAATTTTCAACTCTACATCGCATAAGCTTACGTAATCTTTGATTCTGCAAGAACATGGATAACTTCCCCTGATTAACGATAACACTCAGCAACAAAAAATAAACTTTTTTTGTCTCAGAAAGAAAAATATGTGATTCTGATAGTATATTTTCGTCCTGTATTCAAATATGACATCGGTTTTTCTCCATCACTCAAGGGTTCCGAGAGACAGGAATTTATAATTTCAAACACTTTAATATTTTCTACATTCGTAACTACACAATATTCGAACATTCGGTCTCACCTAGAAAGTAAGAAATGACGATTTTCTGCTATATTTCGCCTGTGGAGCATCCCTCTTGATGGTCCAACAATAATTGGCCAGCATATTAGGATTTCATTTGCCTTGATATCTCTTTTCCATAGCTGAAATCTCCTGGTGAAAGTGTTTCACATTTTATTTTACAATGGACAAATGGACGAAAAAACTTTTATTAAAAAATAATTATTTAAATCCATTATTTGAAATTGAAATACAAAAACTGTGGGTATTGGAGAAATTCCGAATACGTATTTGAAAACACGATAAAACAACTGCATTAAGTGCAACTATTGGTACTCATGAGACAAAAATCATGTTGACCAGTGTTATTGATAAACTCAGTGCCCCGAGATAACTCAAAAAATTAAGGGCAAGACCCTCTTAAAATCATTAAATTCTCTCGCCATCTAATTAGTGACGAGTATGGATAGATTAATGTGCTAACTTATACTTTCATACTGAACAAGGATGATATCAAATTATGGATGATTATGATAGCCTCTGACTTCCGGAATAATTTTTCTAATATTACAGTCTGCGTTCTAAGCAACGTAGCGAAGAAATTCAAGCAAGTGCGGGTTCCCGGCGGAAATAACAGTGACTCTCTTATGGATAAATTATATTTAAAGAGAAAAATTATACGCTCAGACTGGAGATTGAACCCAAGACCTTTCGCACTCTAGGCAAATGTTATACCAAGTGAGCTATCTGGGCAACTGTAAACGGAAACTTTCTCTTATGCACTGTAGTATCATTTATGTGTGTAATTTGGTATCGACCATTTCAGGTCATGACCCTTTCTTTTTGTGCTTGTAAGTGTTCTCTTATGAACACTTAATTCCCACTCACCAACTGCTATGAATCTTTTGCTTCTATCTTGCCAATGGTGGCTTTTCTATTAAGAAGACATTTAATTAGGAATTTTACATTATATTATAACGCCAGTGTGGCTCATTTTCATATATTTATTATTAATTTCATACATCTCAATGATGGATAAATTCAGTCTGAACGTATCATATTTCCTTCAAATATAATTTATCCATCATTGAGATGTATGAAATGAATAATAAAAACATATCTTATGGATATTCCCTTGGACGAAAATATGGGTAATCCCAACGTGCTCTAAAAATCGAAACCTAGGTTACCTCACCTTAATGTGGTAAGATTATCCAGTGGTATAGAAAACACCCAAATTAGTGACGCATATGAGATTCTTCTGTCCCTATCGGAAAATACAAAAGGAAAAAAAAGTAGTCCAGTTCCTATGTAGGCCTACTGTGTAAAAATCTTATCAATATTTCTGCACTCTAAAGTAATGTACAAAGAAAGGAATGCACAAATAAACATTTGCAAAGTACACATTACATCCCATTAACGAAGTATTCGATCCTTTAGGTCTTAACAAGTGTACGTTATTTAAATGTTAGTGGGAAATAAAAAGTGAAAGTTCATTATGAAATAAAACACTGGTAATTAATCAAGTGTATTCCAATCTATTATATCAACGCAGTTTAACCTCTCATCTTATAGGTACTTGTACGTGCCACAAGTCAAAATGAATATTCATGAGTGCAAGATTTTATTTTCGAGAATACCAGCATTTGCGGCTCAATTTTCACAAGACTTTTTTTTTTTTTGTATTTATTTCAAGGAATTCTTACTTAAAATCTGCAAGCTTTTATTCATTCCAGGTTTACATAATCATGTAAACAAGATTCTTAATCGGAGGAATGTAAACTCTGGAAAGAAGGGTGGAGAAATGGTCATGAGTACAGTATACTGTATCTGAAATCTCTCGCTTTAAGAAGTAATTTCAAATATTACCAAGTCTACAGAAATCTTGATACAAGTACCTTGAAACCTGCGTCTTATCTACTTCATTTTTAATTTCGTAATGGTAGCAGTTTTTAAAATGTATTTTTACTGATGAGAGTAAGAGTAAATTATGTCTAAGAGTTTTATTCTGGCGGTTCCGTGGCGCAAGCGGTTAGACACTCGCGTCTCACCGCTGGGGTCCCGAGATAAAGTCACGGTCAATCCATGTGGGTTTTGTGGTGGACGATACTGGACTTGGGCAGATTTTTCTCGGAGTTTTCTCCCGTTTTTCCTGGCACAATTTAATTTCATCATTTCTCCATACTCATCTCATTCATTTATTTTTGTTCCGTTCATCAGCCCCTGCGATGGTGCGTCAGGCGTGGTCGGCCGGCACTATTTTGTCATTCACAGACCTTTACATATAGGGGCTCATCTTCATCATCGATCCGACCCTGCGTTGAACAAACATTGAGGATATTTATTTTTAGTTATATTCAAAGGCTAATAGAAATATATTCCAACTATTTTTAGATGCATTTAATATATATCGTGTATTACTTATTATAAATCTATTTTATAAAGAAGTATAAAGAAATAGTATATATGAAGAAAAAGGAATGAATAATATGTATATTATCTTGATAAAGAAAAAAATAAGTATTAACGCCGAGAGTTTATTTACTCATAAGCTCAACAGCAGTTTTGCTTGAGAAAAACGTATATTAAAGTAAAACAATAATTTGAATTTCAATATTCATACAGGATTCCATTCCATAGTAATTCTGCCCGAAGGCAGGTCTTTCGCTGCAATCATAAAATTTTCATTCTATGCTTTGCAGCTTTATTAGGGAATTATAGCTGTGGTAGCTTCCCGTTGCTTTCCACATCGGTGAAGGGTGATGATGATATTGATAAGGGTAATGATGATTTTCAGGGACCGTTAGACCCTAAGCTTCCTGACATTTGTCTTACAGGTAAGGAAAACCCCCGTAGAAACCTGACGCAGAAGCCTGTCCCGACCGGGAATCGAACCCGAGCCCGCTGCGTGACAAGGCACCACGCTATCTCGAGGCCACAGCAGTGGACACATGCAGGATAATGAATCAATATTTTAGTCTATCGCGTTGGCTTAGATGGTAACGTTTGGGACTCGTATTGGGAATATGTCTAGTTTAAATCTTGGTGTGACCAACCGGAATGGAGTTTCTCGTTGATTTCCTCAGCCAAAAAGTTCAAATGAGGGATTGAAATTCCATACCACGATCAATTTCATCAGAAAATTATCACATCATAATGTGTAAACTTATTTACAGATATCGTATTTGCACAAGATATATGAATACACATGTACAAACTTCTGCTATATATGGTAGCAAAATATCACGAACATGATGGAATAAAATAATCCAAGAATACAAAACTATAATGTATACTTTTAAGTATACTTTAACAAATTTCTACTTTCAGAACAAGAAAATATTTTTATAAGATATACTTTCGATAATGCTATAACAAAAATAATTTTATACTGAATTTTTAATATCGACTTACTACATTCCACATTGAGTTTGACACATTTTATGTAGGATATATGCATATAAAAAGAAGAATTATAGAACTGTGAAGAATGTTAAAAGAGTGAATATTCTAGCAACATTCTCAGCGCGGAGTCGTAGGAGAGGGCTTAAAACAAGCCAGAAAGCAGGAAAGGCATAAGAATCAATGAGTTTGAAAAATGTTGTAAAAATACTGCATCTTCACTTTAAAAAAAAAGAGAAAAAAGAGGAGAATGAAGCAAAAATGAGAGACTGGAAAGTGAAAAGAGAGAGACGTTTAAGAAGGTGGAAATAGAAGCTTACCAATGTTGCTTAGAGCAAGAATTCATGACATAAAGATGCTTTTGATGTTAAAGGGAGAACAGGTATACCTCGCTCCTTAAGTCAAAATATTCTTTACTTAGTTATTTTTTTACGTTTCTTCAGATGAAAAAACAACTTCCTGTGGCATTCTGTTAAACTAAGATTCGAGGGGAAGTCTTCAACACTCACTTGTTTATACAAGTCTAAATAACGCTCCATAATGTATTTTCGTTTCTATTTCTAGAGTAATGTCTTCCTTTATAAAAAACAAAGGAAATTGCTCAATTTAACTTTGACAAATCTGTTTGTTACTCTCCTCCTCTACACAATTTGTATCGTCATCATCATCATCATCATCTTCCATCCATGTATTAGTCCTGGTTCCCGTTACGGTCTCTTATCTTTCGAGTGTTCTTCCCAAAGAACTCCTTCCTCATTTTTCCACAATTTTAATGGTCGAAATTAATTTAGGACATATACAGAAGGAAGTAAAACACACACACACACACACACACACACACACACATATATATATATATATATATATATATATATACATGATGTTTGCCTGAAACATCGACAACGGAGAAGAGGTAATATGTTGAGATACATTGATGATTTTTAATAAGGTACCAATGTCCGGAAATTAAGCCTTTTCACACTACGACTAGTTAATTGTGTCTCAATATTAGTGTTAGGGTCCACCGCTGTGGTCTCGAGGTAGCGTGCTGCCTTGTCACGCAGCGGACCCGGGTTCGATTCCCGGTCGGGACAGGTTCCTGGGTAAGTTTTTTTTGTTTCTTTCGTCACCTGTAAGACAAATGTCAGGAAGCGTAGGGCCCAACAGTCCCCGAAAATCATCCAGCCATCAACATCATCCTTACCATTATCATCATCATCCTTCATCTGTGTTGAAAGCAACGGGAAGCTACCACACCTATAATTCCCTAGGAAAGCTGCAAAACATAGTATGAAAATTGCTATGATTGCAGTGAAAGACTGCCTTAGGGCAGAATTACTATGGATGAATCAGTGTTAGTTCGAATTATTTTAAGACTCAATATTTGACAACACTTCAGGGGTATGGAACCTATGATACGTGGCTTCGCAAAAAAATGTGGCTGCAACATGACGGAGCTCCAGCTCACTTCAATGCCAATGTGAGGAGACATTTGGATATCACGTATCCAGGTCGATGGATTGGCAGAGGGGGACCAGTCCTATTGCCTCCGAGATCACCTGATGTTAAACCTCTCGCCTACGTTTTATGGGGTAACATGAAACAGTCTGTTTATCAGATTCCAGTGGAGTCACGAATGGCCAGGCGTATTTGAACGCGTGCGCCAATCACTACACCGTTGACGTACGCTCTGCAGTGAGATGGAAGGTGGATATTTTGAAAACTTGATATGACTGTGACAAGTATTGCCAAGTACTAAGTCTTGAAATCCAACTAACGGAACGGAGAAGTTAGTTACTCATAATGTGAAAACGCATCATTTCCGGACATTGGTACCTTATTAAAAATAACACTGGTCAACATGATTTTTGTCTCATGATTACCAATAGTTGTACTTAATGCAGTTTGTTATCGTGTTTTCAAATATGTATTCGGAATTTTTCCATCGCCCACAGTTTTTTATTTTAATTTCAATGAATTTATTTAAATAATTATTTTCTGCTAAACAAACATTAAAGGAATTACATCAAAATCAAAACATACAGTGTTGTACCCTGACTTGCAATCTGCAATGAGCTCAGTTCCACACTGCGAAGAATTGCCCATACCAAAGCCTTCAGAACATGTGACATTAGATGAAGAGAGCTCAGGTTCTGATGGAAGTAAGGAAGAAGAAGAAACAGATTTTGGTGATACAACTTTTGAACAAAGCTGTTCATCTTAGCCTCATTTATTGACTCGAGAAGATCTTAACGATCATATATGAGATTTAAAGTTATCCAAAAACCAGTCTGAAATGCTTGGTTCCCAGCTGAATGGATGTAATAGCTCGGAAACCTTGCATGATGGAGAAAACCCGATACCGTATTTGAATTTTGGATAAATGACACTATCAGAATCGCATATTTTTCTTTCTGAGACGAACAAACAAGTTTCGTTTTTTGTTTCTCAGTGGTATTTGCATATCGCTACATATTACCTCACCTCCGTTGTCGGTTTTTTTTTGCAACACCCTGTTTATATGAAGGGCTTAGGGCAGTAACATGATAAGCCACATTCTATTAAGATATATAATTTATTACAGTCATAGCAAATAAATGTATTGAAATATCCACATAAAATCATTTGTAAGTCGCCAGTGGTGACTTACAACATATGGACTGTCTGAGTCATCTGACATCAATTATACCTTTATTTATGTACAGATAAATGTTAAATTTGGTACAATATATGTTAAATGAAAGCATACCTACTCCTACACTGTTCTGATGTATGCAAAATTGTAGCTCGGGACACAATTACTGTATTTTCACGCAAAACCACCGTTTATATAACAAGAGTATATCGATTTAACGTCAGGTTCAGAACTTGGTCTACAAGTTGTGACCCTAGCGTCATTATTACGTACTCCTGATTTCATGGCACTTTGCTTCCAGGTCAACTATTGTTCTAATCAACAATAATCTTCATAAAATTATTCATCGCATGTCGATCAATAATTTGGAATGAAAATTTCATATAAATAGTCGATAGGGTTCATTGGTCGATCACAAAGCTCCTTCATCGGTATATGGAATCCACAGAATCGTTAACTTTAATATGCGTGCTTAACCTTGTACCCTGCTGCTTATGTTCCGAGCTACACAAAATGCACTTACCTTGTGTATGGATTTTACAGACACTCATATCGATATTAGAATTTACTAATAATGTATATTATTGGTTTCATTCTCATGAGTTTTGGTTATGGGAATATTTAATGGTCATGGTGGATAGAGCCCCTGTTAATTATGTACATACAGTGTAATTGGATAAATTCATTACCTGTCTTTAGATTCGTTAAATACAAGACGTATTTCACAAACTAAGTGGATATATCATTAAATCAAAAATGTAGTATATGAACATGTATATATATACACACACACACAGGGTCGTCGAAAATGGGTGCAGAAATTTCAAACAATCATAACTCAGGAACTATTTAAGATATTAGAACGAGCATTTCTATGTTAAATTCAACAACTCAATACGTTTTTTCTTACCTTAGAATATTTCTATGTGCGCTCCGTTGGATGCTCTGCAAACATACAGCCGATAGTCGATTTTGGCCCAACAGAGCTGGATCATCCCAGGCGTGATTGTTGCAACATCATCGGTGATTATTTTCCTTAAATGTTGCAAATATCTGATCAGTTACTGTACACGTTTTTTAAGAATCCCCACAAAAAAGTCTAGGGGTGTCAAGTCGGGGCTTCTAGGAGGTCATTAAATAGGACCGGACCTACCAATCCACCGATCAGGGAATCTTGCGTGCAGAGCGTCTCGACATTGTTGGGAAAAGTATGGGGGCGCGCCATCTTGTTGAAAGAATAACGTAACGTTATTTTCTTCTTCAATTTAGTCTACTTGGGGAAAACGTACTGTTCTAGCACGTCTAAGTAAACATCTGCTGTGATAGCGTGCTCAATAAAAAAACAAAGGGCCAATGACCTGAATGACATTGTGTACAGTGACGGATCAGAGATCTGCAACAATCGGCTGGATGTTTGCAGAGTAACCAACGGAGCGCACATAGAAACATTGTAAGTTAAAAAAAAATGGTTTGAGTTGGTGAATTAAAAAAAATACTCGTTTCAATATCTTACAGTTCCTGAGCTATGACGAAGATCGGGTATTTTGGACTCCCGTTTTAAATTTGCTTTTATTTTCTACTTTTAATTAAGGGATTTGAATTTTGTTTAATTATAGTGATTATCATTAGTGTTGTAACTATGAAATAGCATTGTTATTTTATTCAAATATGGAAACATCTTCATAATTTATATTTTTTTTTACATTACAAGAAAGGTCCAGTTTTAACCTCCATATTCGGTTAAAGTGGACCTCAGAATCCACCATAGCTTTTTGTTTATTTTTAACTTTATTTACTCTATTAATTTATACAGACAGACAGAGATTAATCTGAAAATATTTATGACTGATAATTAAAAAGCGTTGATATTTATTTAATGTTTTGAAAAATTATTGTTGATTTTAACATTCACACGACATTCAACTGCAGAAAGCGACGCTCTTCGGGTTTAGTAAAATTACAAGGATATTAAATAAAATTAATTAAGTGAATGGTTTTTACAGACAGCATCTTCATTGATAAAATATATGTATTCGTGTAAAGTGGACCCAGGCCCTCGTGGAGGGTCCTCATTAACCGAATTCCTTTGTTATGTTTAATTATTTTATGCAGCCACCATGTCATATAATATGAAACCAAACTGGTCAGTATATTAAAACAGCATCTACATAATATATTTAGGACTTTTTCCCAACATTTGCAATACTCAACAGCAGAAATTAAGAATTGATTCTCAGCTTGTAAAACTTTTTAAGTGGTCATTTTCATAAATATCACGAATAAATCCTTCTTCGCACAAAGAATAAAATAATCTGGCTTAGAACCTGTTACAGTTGTTGAGGGGAATAAATTAATTTTTTTTTGTTCGAGGGCCGCACCAATTAAATAAGATTTTAAAAGGGTCCACTCAAAAAAAAGGGCCCACATTTCTCGAACTTCCATATATATATATATATATATATATATATATATATATATATATATATGTGTGTGTGTGTGTGTGTGTGTGTGTACAGGTACTTCAAATTAAGCGGCAACTCTAGCGCCTGGCAACAAGACGGCAGGCTAAGCGGTCAAAGCACCTCCATTTCCCGGTTAGTGATCCAGCGGGCGTGCGGCAAATCAGTTTCAATTCTCATTCTTGCTACCCCTGTATAGTGAGTACTTCTGTAATTGTAAGGTACAGATGTGTTTTCCGAAGTTTCTTTAATCAACTTTTGTTCAGTTGTTACTATGCTGATTAAGTTTAACATGGTGTATACCACTGAACAGATGTTTTTAGACAAACACAAAGAAGATATCTTACGAAAGATGTCATCGTAAATTTTGTCGTCAATTTCCTAACACAACTGTCCCTAACAATGGCAACAATGGCACGATATAAAATACTCGAACATTACAGAAACTTAAAATCATATTCGAACTGTGATCTTCAAAAGTTCATTCCATTAATTTTACAGCGTGTTTCAAAATCTCCTTCGCCGGAGTGAACGTTGTACTGAAGCTGAAGCAGATAACTTAGAAAATCTTTTGTCATAAGGTAAAGTATAAATAGCATAAATATCGATTTTATTCCATCACAATCTCCAATTACTTTAACAGCTACTTAGATTTAATTGGTGAAATTACCATACGAGATCCTTGCGACCAGCGGTTGCCAGGCGCTAGGGTTGAGTCTTATAATGAAGACCCGGTATATCTTCTAAGTCAAAAAATTCGAGAAAAAATATATTACTCCATTCTTATCAATCTATAGTGAAATTTAAGAAAATATTACTTTTTCCAAACACAGTTTGAAGGACTTATCATCTTGTTTTAATGCATACAGTTCGGGATAATATATATATATATATATATATATATACATACTAGCTGGCCCGGCGAACGTCGTATCGCCTTTAAATATTTTTACGTTAATTTTTCCCATGTTTGAATAGTTATCTGCTATTCGGGGCGGAAACAAATCCAACAAATCAAAGATCATAAAAATCGGTCCAGCCGTTCTTGAGTTATAAATAGTGTAACTAATCCGACTTTTTTATATATATATATATATATATATATATATATATAAAGTCCCGGCCACGCGTTGCTGTGGCTAAGGTATACGTTAAAATTATGTTGTAGTAAACTAAGTGAGAAATCTAAATCAGAAAGTTTTTGTGTTACACAATTTTTTAGTTCTGGTACGTTAACTACACACGGTATAAATATGGGTGGTGGTTTATGTGGAAGTGATTTTGTTGGTTGAGATGAATTTATGTTGTCTGCATTCTCAGTATCATCCATAAGTGTATCATAAGGATTATATACATTTATTGATGGAATATTTTGAGGAGGCTTGCTGATTTCATTATACTTTCGTTTTTTTTTCTACGAACTTGTTGGCAGTTTGGATTCTCATCATCATCATCAAGAAGTCTCTGTATAGTAATATCATCTTGTGATATATTATAGTCATCTTGTTTTTCATTTAATTGAGGCATGGAGATTGTTTCTGTAATATTAGGCATATTATTATAACTAACAGACTTACTTACAGTTCTGTTATTCAGTTCCTTAGGACCTTCATATGTTTTTAAATTGACATTCTTCTTAAATGTAAGATTTATGTCACATAGGCCTATACCAATTTGCGGAAATTCACTTGATATCTTATCATTCATGGTCTCTAGAACTGATTCGCCATATTGTTCAATGTTCGCTTCTCGGTCCAGTTAAATTTAAATTAAGTTGCTGTATTTCACCTAGATTACTTAAAACTAATACTTACACATGAAATTAATATTATCAATATACTGAAAATGAAAGTAAACACTGAACACACTTAAATTATGAAATAATCAATATTTGTAATTCAATTGAAATTCGCGGTTGCAACAAAAAGCACAGCCACCTGGTTAAATAATAAACCAATTACCTTACACGGCCATCTGTTAGAATCGTATGGAACTCGCAGATAATTATAACTTTTTGTTAAATAATAAACAAATAATTTGCAATAAAAATAATGCGAATATAAATTTAGTTATAATCCACCGTAGGTCTCAAGTTGGATCAAACAGCACACAGTGTGCAAAATTTTATTAAAATCGGTTTAGTAGTTTAGGATTCCATCGCCGACAAACAACGTGACACGTAATCTTTATATATTAAGATATATTTTTCCCCCCAGATCATTCATTGTAATATCTCAGTGATATTGAGGTCCTTTCATCGTATAATAGCACTTACTTCAAGCACCACTTATTTTACATATGCCTCTGTTTAAGAATGTTTGAATGCAATATGATTTAATATATTCAATCTGCGAGATTTTGCAGCTTTCATTTTTCTCTAACTTCTTTTATTGTTTTCTCTTTTCCTTGTTCTTAAAATTCAGTTTTCTTAGAGTGTGTACTATTTCTAAGTTCCTTCAAATAATATGTTATTTTCAATTACTTTAACTCTAGAAACGTACAACGAAGTAAAAAAATGCCTAAATTGGGATATAAAACTAGGATCTCCAGTTTACGCGCTCGAGACATTTGGTTCAAATCCCGGTTTAGGCAGAAATTTCTCTCTGTAGTTATATTAACTGTCGCATTCGAACAGCAATGCCTGAAAACATTAATTCAACTATTATGTTTCTAGAAACCTAGTGGATACCATTGTATCGAAAATGTACCTGCAATACTAATTACACCAGTTGAAAAAGTGAAATTTTTGGCCTTAGGATGATGGTGATATATTAAGATGTAAGAATTGTAGAACGCATGTGACTACCAGATTGTATATATATATAGTGCACGAATGTAAACAGATAGTGCTTGCGGGATATAATATAAAAACATTTGCAGCAATTGATTGTACCACAAAAAAAAAAGAAACCACTGTTTACACTTTATTAAACATATTATTTCCCAGGTAATAACGTTCCAGAAAAATATAATTGACATATTTACATCATAGGACATCATAGGACATCTGAAATTATGAAATATTCATTTTGGTGTGTTTCATTTTTTCTCCACTAGGGTGCATTCTTACAATTTTGCGATTCTATTTGACAATAAATATGATCTGGTTGCAGTGATGAAGAAGTGAAACATAACAAACGTTTCTCATTTGTTTTCAATCATCGCCGTTTGCATTAAATATATAAATATTTTAATATAGCTATACTTTAATAATGATTTGTGAGTAAACAGCTTAATTTTATTCGTTAAATAGTCCAAACAAATGCCATTCTTGATTTCAAAATTCTCTAGATAAATAGGAAATCACTCGTGACATTACTTATGATAATTTTCGAGATTCTAAGCTATGATCTTGAATGAAAATGATTTGAAATTGATTATATTATGTTGAAGGAAATGTCTACTTAAGTCAAATAATTACGTCCTACGACCAAATTCTGAAAGAAATAGAAAGAAGAGTTATGGAGGAAAATTTGGAGTTTAAAATGTATCTTACTAGATAAATCCATTAATGTAAAGTTTTAGAAGGATATCATGGATATGTGTATATTGCCAGTGCTACTATATGGACCGAAGTCATGGCCACTAAACCAAAAAAAAAAAAAAAGAAATAACTGTACAATTCAGCCGGAGGAAAATGGAGCGTAAACTTCTCAACATCTTGGAAGAGCCCTGGTAAAACACTAAGGCTACCATAGGCAACGAATACGAAAGTCGCAGCCAACACAGCATTGTATCCAAATTGGATTTGGAGTGGTCATTTGGTCGAAATGGACTACAAGAAAGGACATACACAGTGACCGAATGGAAACGTAGATCAGGAAATAGGAGCACAGGGAGGAAAAGGATGGCACGATATGATGTATTAAAGTGTTAACTAGCAGCATACAGGCATAAGTAGGAGAAAGCTATAGGCATTGAGAGATATGTATGAAGGAATATTAAGTACCACGGAAATGGCTGTTTGGAGGCACTATCTGATAGCCAACCAGTAACAGGAGGCCTTGACCGTACTGGGATGTCAATGAACTAATTCTAACAATTCTGGACAATGTCGGCAACATTAAGAGAGCAGTAGATTAGGTATATTAACTAACCAATTAACTAAGTGGCATTATAGAACCAGTAGGTTCATGGCCGCCCGGACATAAGCTCTCCATCAATCCATATCCTGAGCTAATATATTCCAAACTTCCCCTGTATAATCTACTTGTCTCAAATCATGGTTAATGTTATTCTCCCACTTCATTCATAATGTACCAACTAGGCATTTTTCCCTCCGGTTTTTCTAAATAAAACTTCCATTCACGTCTTTCATTCGCTATTCATGCCATGTGTCCTGCTCATCGCAGTCTACGAGACTTAACTGTATATAAAGACCATGTACCTCACTGTTTCATGTAATCTTCTCCATTTACCTGTCTGTTGGTCCAATTTTTTTTTATCTAAAAAAAAACTCTTAATCGCCTTTCTTCCCTTAAAGTAAGAGTCCATGTTTCGCATTCATATAATGTAACTGGTAGAATAATAGTTTATTTTTATTTATTTCAACATTTTTTAAATGATTTGGGACGTCAAGAGTCCCTGTAATGCATAATAGCTCGCATTTCCAGAATTGAGCCAGTGTTTAATTCCTTTGTGCATCTCATTCCTACTTGCCATTATTGTTCCGAGGTACTGAATTCAGCCACTTCTTCAATTTAGTACTATGACTCTTATAAAAGTATCTACTTTGTGGTTATAAAACCTGGACAGGTAAATTAAATAGGATAGTAGCTGCAGAAATTACGTTATTAAGACCTTCAGCGAGTTATACACTTTATGACAACATGCGTAACGAAGATATCCGCAAAGCTCTCAACACAATTCAAATATACCGAAATAATTGGCATGAACACCTTTTTAGAATGGCAAACAATATACTACCTCTGCAGCTATTGAACTACAGACCCACAGGGCGAAGAGACCCAGGAAGACCTAAGAAGAGATAGGGGGATCAATTTCTATCCTGAAGCGGAACAGGGCAATGGCTAAATCCATGACTGCAATTGATGATGATAAGAGTATCTTGAATGGTCAAATTTGACTCTAGCTAGAATATATTTGCGTGATGAGCAATGAATTCAGAGTAATAGCCAGAACATTACTGAATGTAGCCTGTTGTTCTTTACAATTTAAAGTTGGATGATTGGAATAAATCAATATGTTACAGCCAATCAAGTGGAGTTTGTAATGTTCATATAGGGATGAAAAAGTTGGAAGCCTGATGAGGTTAAAACAAAATAACTGACAGTTGTAAATTGAGCCGAGGAGATGAAGACCCACAAAGTGTGCGTTAGATTAACGTCAGTATGTTAAGTGAGCCAATCATGAAAATGAGATTTTACATTACCGTAACTTCGCATTGTATAAATTAACTACAAAGCTACGTTCTTCTAAATCCTCTTTGTGAGTTTAAATTTTCATTGTTAGCTGCAAAGGGAAACCTTCTTTAAAAATTCATTTATTTTATACAGAACACAAAACATTTAACTTGCTCTTTTTCTCCTTCATACTTAATATTACGGCTAGAAATATATATTTAAATATTAACCCATTCAAAGCAACTTTTTAAAAATATTAGAATGAGGTACGAATTTTCCTTTCGCATCTTCTGAACCTCAGAACCGTAAGATATAAAAATAATTACCATATTCACAGGTGTTTTTTTTCTTTGGCTAATTAAGAGGAATGCTGAGAACTATGATGCTAGACTGTTTTCAGATAGTTTGCGTATACACGACTCAGGAGACTAACATGTTGAAGCTATAACAGAAACTGGAGAAATTTCTAATTATAAATAAATAATTCATTTAATTAATTTCAATGTATAATTTTTGCCAAATAAATAAAATATATACAAAGATATAGTCAAAATTTTACAAATAAATACAAAAACAATAAAACAATATACGTGAGCACAGATCTTTCCGTGGAATTAGAAATAAATGGAATAAAGATTAAAAGAGTGGAATATTGTATTTGGGATCTATAATTCAAAAAGACGGATCACCTGAATTTAGACATCGAAAAAAGAATAATAGAGACAAAAAAGTTATTGGTATATTAAATTATAGTTTATGGAGTAGGAATATATTCACGAGGACTGAATTATTAATATGTAACACAATTGTGAAGAGTATTTTATTATATGGTACAGAAACATGAACGTTGAAGTAAAAACACATACATTATTAGTCACAGGAATTGACTTTGTGAGAAGATCGGCAAAAATATAAAAATTAGACAAAATAAAAAATAACAAAATAAGATAAATTGTGAATGTAGAAAAGAATATTGTACAATCGATAGAAGAAATCCAACTAAGATGGTATGGACATATAATGAGAAGAAGGAACACAGAAACAAACAAAGAAGTATTAAAATGGATATCTCCTAGAAAAGAGAAAAGTGGTAGACCAAAGCCAACGTGGATAAAGGGAATTCAAGACAACATGAATAATACTAATATGACAGAAACGGACACACAAGATCGGGAAGTGTGAAGGAAAAAAATTGTATACTTTGGTTGAGGACACCTGTATAAATAACAATCAATCCTGAATTAAAAAAAAACACAAAAACAAAATTTTTGACCAACATTGAAAATAATTCTTGGAACGTTGAAATACTCATTGGAATGAGAAGATATATAAAAACCTGTGACAGCAATGAATTGTCTCAAACTCATAGTGCCACATCAACAGGCTATTTATTAAACGTATCTAGAAGGAAAATATTTAGCTTCCCTCATCCCCGTTCTGCAATCTAACTAGATAGATTTATCTTATATACTATTCTGGATAATTGAAACTAAGCTGTCCCACAACGCCAAGATGGTATTCCTTTTAAAAGTAAATATGAGCCTTTTTTTGATCTAATTACGAAGAGAGTTGCAGGAGATATCCGCTAATTTTTGTTAACTTAACATTCAGATGACTAATCTATATACTGAACAACAAATTCAGCTAACATATGCCATCAACATTTTGTATAACTATACAAAATTTAATTTTAATGATTCTGAAACTTTTTTTTTTACGTTTGGATGTATTCGAAATTACGACATATATAAAACATTTTAAAAATAAATAGCATTTACATGTCCTCAGGAGACATTTTTATTTCACAAAAATAATGCATACATTATTATATTGACAATAGAAACGTCTCACTAACGTCTTGAAAACGTCCTGACATGGATGTGAGCTGAGAAGTACATTATACGTATATGCATATATGAGCCAAGAACATTTCAAAGTTTGCACTGCTACCGAGAGATAACAAATACAATTTTTATTTCTTTCCAAGGTTAAAAGTATTGTGAAAGACCACATGTTAACTCCAGCTGACTACCTGCAAGTTAAAAAAAAAAGAAAAAAGAAAAGCACTTTTATCCTCCTAGATTTGTATTCTGGACTACTGTGCAGCGCATAAATCTGAAGATTTTCGGTTTAATTTCCGGTTAAGAAGAATTTTCTTCTTCTTCCGAATGCAGTATTGGGTGATGATGCCCGTTCTGCGACTACAAAAACTGATCTTTCCATCGGTTGAAGGGTCTTCCGAGGTCTCTTTTGCCTTTAGGGTTGAGGTGGTAAATCATCTTTGGTAAACGGGAATTTGACATTCTCTGGAGGTGTTGGAACCATTTAATCTGATAATTTTGTGTATGTTCAACCATTTCCCTACTATTCCACTGCATCCTTATCTCATCACTTTTCATTCTATCCCTTAATGTTACTCCAGTTAGTGATCGGAGGAATCTCATTTGTGAACTATTAATGCGGGATTTATCTTTTGCTCGAAGTGTCCAGAATTCTCTCTCTCTCTCTACTTAAGTTAATCATATATTTATAACTGGTAAGTTTATATAATAATTATTATTTTATTAGTACAATTTAGTTTGATATTATTATCATCATGATCAGCTTTACAATTAAAAAAATACTAAAATTGATTGATACCTCGCCTCTTATCAAATAAGAGACATGGATTACATACGAAGGCTGGAAAACAATAGTATATTACGGTGCAAGAATGGGACGTGGTTTTTATAGAATCGAGGAAAATGTTTAAAAACCGAGCGATAGCGAGGTTATTAATTTTCGAGATTCTGTAAAACACTTCACAAACGTGCGTTGTATATTATTTTATGCGAGAAGGTATTTTCAAAATAATAAATAATGGTAAAATAGTAACATATTTGTTTGAAATATTTGCGTTGATTACAAACAACTGACTAACGTTAACAGTGTGGACAATGTTTATTAGTTGAGACTACAGCAGGCCGTTACAACAATTAGTCTTAAAATGGCGGCAAGTACGTATTTATTGTTTTATATTGTTTAAAATAAAGATCAGTTCATTTAAAATGAGTGATTTGTTTCGTATATTAACACTACATTTTGGATTTATTTTTGTATATACATTGTACGAAGTATACATAAATGGCAGTGGTTTTACTTCCACAAGAGGTTTTTAATATGTAACATTACAGTATACTTATTTAGGTTGGCAACCGCGAAATGTGGGAAGTTGAACTTTCAATCATGGTCACCATTGCTGTAAGTACCACAAAACGCACTATCGCGCAAATAAATATAACTAAGTTTATTTGATACGTCATGTCAAATAAGAGTTAGAAAATTATGACATATGAAGGCTGTAAAACAAAATTATTTTTTGCGCGATAGTGCATTTTCTCGTACTTACCAGCAATGGCGATCATTATTGAAAGTTCAACTTCCTATATTTCGGGGTTACCAACCTAAATAAATTCACTGCAATATTACATGTACACCCACGTGCGGAAAGTAAAACCACTGCCCGCTATGTATACTACGTAAATGTATCTACAGGAAATATCCAAAAGGTCGTGTTAATATACATTATATTATTGTCACAATAGATTTTAACTGCCTTTGTCAAATATTTTATGTAAGAAGTGTTGCTATAGAAAGCTGTGTGACTTTATCATAAGTAATGCCACGAGTGATTTCCAAATTATCGATAAATTCACGACTCACGAAGTAAGGAGTGAATTTATCTAGAGAATTTGGAAATCAAGAGTGGCATTTGTTAGGACTATTTAACGAATAAAATTAAGCTGTTTACTCACAAATCATTCTTTAAATATAGTTATTTTAAAATATTTATATATTTAATGTAAACGGCGATATTTGAAAACAAATAAGAAACGATTGGTACGCTTCATTTGCTTCTTTTGTTCGTCACTTCAACCAGATCATATTATTTATTGCCAAAGGAACGCAATATTGTAAGAATGCACTCTAGTGGAGAAAATATGAAACACACCAAACTGTATATTAATTCATGTTTGATGTCCTATGATGTAAATATCACAATTATATTTTTCTGGGAAAAAATACATTTATGAAAGTGCAAACAGTGGTTTCTTTTTTTGGTGGTATAATCAAATCCTACGAATGTTTTTATATTATCTCCCGCATGCGGTATGTCTTGACATTCATGCACTATATATATATACAATCTGGTAGCCGTATTTCTTATTCAATCTATCACTGCAAAATAATACTATGACCTATTCAGAATGTTAAAAAGGAGGTGCTTTCTTTATTATGATAAACTTTAGTTGGTAAATTCTAGGCGAAACACGACTGTGATTGGTTGTAAATAAAAAATCATTGTAACGTGATTGGTCATTGACTCCCATTTGGGGCATCAGTATTATTATTATTATTATTGTTATTATTATTATTATTATCGTATCATTATTGTTATTACCCTATAAAATGTTGTTTGTACATGACATTTACATTGCTACATTTATTGTATCTTTAACTGTTTATAATTAGTATAGTGTATATCTATATTTGTCAAATATTTATTTGTATTTGTGCTGGTTGAGTGGAAGAGAGGGCCTTATGGCCTTAACTCTGCCAGAATAAATAAAGTATTATTATTATTATTATTATTATTATTATTATTATTATTAAATAGTCTATCATATTGTTTATGAGACTTTGAGTTAGTTTTTTTCCTCTGTTAATTAATTAATTAATTTATTTATTTATTCATATTACGTTATTATGTAACGCTAGAAATTAAGATTATCCTAAATTACTGTAAATAATTGATTGTATTGTAACTAAAATCCTATCATACCGGATGGTGGAATAGGGTTCGCATTATTGGAGATTTAATAATGCCATGCATGATATGAAACAAATCACTCCATTTTAAATGAACTGAACTTTATTTGAAACAATATAAAACAATAAATACGTACTTGCGGCCATGTTATAAATTATTGTTTTCAAAGCCTCCTGTTCTTTCAACTAATAAACATTGCCCACACTGTTAACATTAGTCAATTATTTATAATGAACGCAAATATTTCCAACATAGATATTATTTTACTATTATTTATTATTTTTAAATCACCATCGCACAAAAAATAATGTACAACGAACGTTTGTGAAGTGTTTTACACAATCATGGAAATTAAAAACCGAGCGATCGATTCTGTAAAAACCACTTCCCAACCTCAAATCGAAATATACTATTTTGAACAATCATAATACATGCTCCTTGTTTTACAACATTGCTTACATGATACACGGTGACTACATATTAGAGACTAGAATCTAGTTACGGGGTTTCATAATCACGAACATTACGTGTTGGCCTGTTCCGTGCAAACTGTTAACTGAATCTAGAACTGGCCACTACGTATTTCGTTTTAGCCGTACCACTTCTCGTCATCCGATGGGTCTGTAGTCATGTACCGATTTTTATGCTCGGAAGGTTTACTTAAACGAAAAAAAAATAAAATAAAATAAAAAATAATTGAAAAGTGACTAAACAAGTCCCTCATACGGGTCATACATCGCGCGGTTTAAGAATTTCTGTCATATTTCTTGCTATCGCTCGACACTTCTGTCTTATCTCTCCAGAGTCTAGATCTTCAGAAAGGAACACAGCCTTGTCCACCGCGGAAAGAAAGATTTTTAATTTATATGTATTTTTTTAAGTAATGTATTACAAACACTTATTGATCTCTCTGAAAACACCCAATTAGTTTGACTATTTAACTCATGCCCCAAATGGGAGTCAATGACCAATCAATTCTCAATTAATTTCTTTTTACAACCAATCACAGTCGTGTTTCGCCTCGATAATTACATTAATGAACTTATAATGTTGGTTATAATATACAGTTTGATGTGTTTCATTTTTTCCCCACTAGGTGCATTCTTATAATACTGCGATCCTAGTTGGCAGTAAATAATATGATTAAGTTGCAGTGATGAAAAAATGAAACATAACCAAAGATTTGTCATTTGTTTTCAAACATCGCCGTTTACATTAAATATATAAAAAATTAAAACAACTATATTTAAATAATGATTTGTGAGTAAACAGCTTAATTTTATTCGTCAAATTCCAACTCTAGATTTCGAAATTCTCTAGATAAATTATAAATCACTCGTGGCATTACTTATGATACCACGCAGCAGTATCAATCACTTCTTTCATATGTTTCACTCAATCTGTGATATTTTTAGCGCCGTGTCACCACGATCTATGTTATGACAGTCAAATGGAATGACTCGAGTCTACCAAATGCCAGGGAAACGATATATGCTGTGTGATATTTGTTTCATGTAATGCGAGAAAGATAATTTAGCTTTAAAAAATCGAATTCAAAATATGAATTAAAAAATAAAATATTAACAAATGTTTTGTTTAATTTGTCCCTTATATTATAACATGTGTCGAAGTACATATGTTGAATGGCTGTATTAAGTATCGTAGACGAGATGTTTGCACTTGTGTAAATAGAGCAGAAATTAATAATGCACTGTACAAACATTGGGTATTGTAATACTATATGATAATGGACATGATAATACAGGCTCTACAGTTGTTTAATGCATCGCCATCAAATATTTATCATTTCTTTCATTGTTTTTGCGATTGCGATTGCAATTCGCGATATACGTGTCACTCTCTGATGACGTGATGTCACTTAACTTATTAATGTAATTTAGAGTTATCATTTGAAATCTGCATTCCCAATACCATATTTACTTCGTACAGATGACAGTTTGTATTATAGCTTGTAGTAAATTTCATCTCCAACTTTCATTTCTTGGGAACAAATTTATTAACGACATTAATGTTTGATTAACTTGTATTTTTTATTTATTTACTTTAGTGTAGTATTTGAATTATATAAATAAAACATGTTATCTAGATGTCTGATTTATATACATTATACAGGGTGAACGGTAATTACACCAACAAACCTCAGGGACTAATTCCTGAATAAAAATGAAGTAAAAAAGGTCCTATAAACATATGTCCGGAAATGAGTGATGTGCGTGCAACGACAACAAATCGTCCCGGTACACAGTACATAGCATAATAGCATCCACGTCACAACAGATGCTCAAAGTGGCCTCCATAGGATCATGGATTGCCTCACTCTTTCGCATGTTCCGGCCTCTCTCCGAATAGCGTCACAGGCGACTTGGACACGCTGTTAAAGGGTAAAAATATCACGAACTGGTTCAGCATACACAACGCTTTTCAGATGCCCCCAGAGATAAAAATCCAGAGGGTTTAAGTCCGGTGATATAGCAGGCCATGCAATAAGGCGGAGAGAATAATGTAATCCGTCAGTGCCATCTACCGTTACGACGATGCATTTATGGACACTTATTCATAGGACTTTTTTCCTCTATTTTCATCAGGAATCAGCCCCTGCAGTTTGTCGGTGTAATTTAAATTCACCCTGTATGATCAAAAGCTTAGAAAGACTCGTGAATAATACTGCTACAATCAGACGAATTTCATACCTGTTTTTGTGATGATAGCTTGTTGCGTATTGTCTTGAGTTTTAATATAATCTAAAATAATGTCTTCAATCCATTATAACCGAATTTCAATTATATGCGGCTACCAGTAGGTGTTCACTTACGTTTAATTTGTCAATGACTAATCACATTTTATTGAATTTAGTTTTACAAGCAATGACAGTCGTGCCTCACCTCGATATTTATCGAATTCTGTTTATCAAAATAAAGAAAGCTCCTCCTTTTAAATATTCTGAATAGGTCAGAGCATTATTTTACATTGATTGACTCTCAAACAAACACAATTCATATAGCACATGATGAACAGATTCCTTCGAACTACACATTTTATAATCGCGTGTTCAATAATTGTCTTTTTAATTAATGATTTTACCGAGTTGTTTCCTAAAAAAATAATAACCTATAATATTGGTTATAATATACAGTTTGATTTGTTTCATTTTTCTCTGCACTAGTGTACATTCGTTCAATACTGCGAACATATTTGGCAATAAATGATATTATTATGTTGCAGTGATGAACAAACGAAACATGTAAACAAATATTTCTCATATCTCTTCAAACATAGCCGTTTATATTAAATATATAAATATTTTAAAATAACTATATTTAAACAATGATTTGTGAGTAAACATGATAATCTTGTTGGTTAAATAGTTCTAACAAATGCCATTCTTGATTTTCAAATCGTCACTTCCTGACACTTGAATTTATCGATAATTTGGAAATCACTCGTCGCATTACTTATGATAATTTTATATATAATAAAATACTAGTTGCGTGACCGAAAGAAGAGTGAGTGAAGACAATTAATAAGCACAATCTTTTGATATGACCAAATATATTCATGAATTAAAAAAAAAAAATATATATATATATATAGTCCACCGTAGCGTGCTGCCTTGTTACGCAGCGGGCCCAGGTTCGATCCCCGGTCGGGACAGTTTTTCTGGGTGAGGTTTTTATCGGGGTTTTTCTTAACCTGTAAAACAAATGTCAGGAAAACTTTAAGGCCCAAACGGTCCCCGAAATCATATGGCCATCATCATCATCATCATCCTTATCATCATCCTTCATCGGTGTGGAAAGCAACAGGAAGCTACCACACCTACAATTCCCTAGTAAAGCTGCAAGCATAGCATGAAAATGCTATGATTGCAGTGAAGGACCTGCCTTCGGGCAGAATTACTATGGATGGATGTATATAAATCATGCTGTATTTATTTACAATTTTACATTTTGAAGTGCATAATAAATGAGAAAGCAAAGCATGTAAAAATGATGGGAGAGCTGTTTTATTGCAGAGCGCTCGGGGTGGAAACTGACGATAAACCCCCGGCTGCTGACTTGAATTGATTTCCAGCATCTGAAGAGAGGTACAGTCTCATTTATAACTCACTTCAGCACTGGACGTCCACATCTTCACAAATCAATATTCCACTTCCCTATAATAAACATGTATTATACACCTCTTTATATGGAAAGATCTCATTATTTACAACCTTCCTCTAATACTGCAAACTTACCCAACTAGATAATTATCAGAAGTAATGCCACGAGTGATTTCCAAATTATCGATAAATTCACGACTAACGAAGTGAGGAGTGAATTTATCTAGAGAATTTGGAAAACAAGAGTGGCATTTGTTAGGACTATTTAACGAATAAAATTAAGCTGTTTACTCACAAATCATTGTTTAAGTATAGTTATTTTAAAATATTTATATATTTAATGTAAACGGCGATGTTTGAAAACAAATCAGAAATGTGAGGTTATGTTCATTCACTGCTGCTTGATCATATTATTTATTGACAAATAAGATCGCAATATTGTAAGAGTGCACCCAAGTGGAGAAATAATGAAACACATCAAACTATATATCATAATCAACATTACGGGTTATTCATTTATTTTTTTAGTAAACAACTCAGAAAAATCCAGGACCCTTTTAATTATTTGCCATATTCAATATATTTATTGAAGAAAAATAATGCTTCGACCTGTTCAGAACATTAAAAAGGAGGAGCTTCCTTTATCACATAAGCAGGAGCTGATAAAGAGAAATCGATAAAGAGCGAGGTGAAACACGACTGTCATTGGTTGTAAAAAAAATAATTGAAACGTGATTGGTCATTGACTAGCATTTGTGGCATGAGTTAAATAGTCACGAAGAAGAAAACAATGTAGACCATATTGTAACTTGATTAAAAAAATGAATGCTACGTCAACTCTGAAAAACAAAGGCCAACTGAAGTGTTTGCTGTCACTAACAAATATAAAAAGTAAAATAATAATGCGATCCGTGTTGCAATTCTCTCACTTCTATTTTAAGTTTTCTTAAACATATTTAATTCCTTTTAAAACCAAACAGCTACAATGAGTTTAAAATCCTACCGTATTCTCAATTTATTTTGGGACCACCGCTGTAATCACATTACAATAGGCTGCGCCCAGGTTCAATTCCGATTGATTTGAAATAAATACTTTCCTAATTAAGGTATTTAAGGGATTTTCCCATCTGAAACGAATGTGCCAGGGATGCAGTTTTATTGAAAAGTTGTAGGCCTATTTATATGTGCTATGGCCCAAGTGAAACCTGGGCATTTTCAATGACATCTAGCCATTGTGGATGATTACCACTATTTTTGTCTCTTATTATCTCCTCACATTGTCTTTCACACCTTGATCTGTGTTTCTTCCCAAACAGTGCCTTTTGGCTAACCAAGATTCTTGTATCCGTTAAATATATATCCCAGACAACATAATTTGTTTTTTTACTGCAGATAATATCCAGAGTATATAAAAATTCTTATATCTGAATTAGAGAACTACATGGTCTTCATAGAAAGCCAGATATAATGAGAACAGTCAAGTCTCGTATACTGCGATGAGCAGGACATGTGGCACGAATGGGCAATGAAAGACGTGCATGGAAGCTTCTTGCGGGAAAACAAGAGGGAAAACGCCCAGTTGGTAGAGGAAGAATGAAAAGGGAGAATAACATTAACCATGATTTGAGGGAAGTAGATTATACAGGGAATGATTGGAAAACAGTAGCTGAGGAGAGGGATGCATGGAGAGCTTATGCCCGCGCGGCCATGAACCTACGGGTTCGATAGTGCCAGTGAGTTAGTTAATATATAAAAATTATAATATAAAATTTTAAAATCATATACCTTGTAGGCAAATCTCGTCACGTATTTAAATGAATAAATCATTACAGGCCTTTCCGGACCAGTCCCATCCTCAGTAGAACGTTTTTCGTTACTCTACATTTACAATCCATGTAGTGACATATAATATTCGGTTTCTGAAACACTTTTTTCAACAGCTCCTAATCGTTATTACCAGAGTGCTAGCATGGACCCTGTACTTTCCTCTACAGTTTCAGATTGTTAGCTTATTTTCATTAACACTGCAAGTAGCAAATTATGAATTTAGCTAAAGA
This sequence comes from Diploptera punctata, assembly GCA_030220185.1. Taxonomy (NCBI): domain Eukaryota; kingdom Metazoa; phylum Arthropoda; class Insecta; order Blattodea; family Blaberidae; genus Diploptera; species Diploptera punctata. The sequence continues at coordinate 1,289,221 of JASPKZ010002720.1, read as the reverse complement.
ATTTTTAAATGTTCTCTTATTATGCAATATACTGAACACACATTATATGACACAGCAGAACGTTTACTTGCAGTCATAGCTGCACTGTTGCTGCGTCGCACTGATGTAGATACTAACCATGTATACTCAGGAGCAAATAGCAAATGAAGCACTTACATTATTCATCATATGCATAACTTGAAGTCCCGCATACAAGCTCTTAGACTGACATGAAGTGAGTGTACGCGGGATGACACGCAAACCATCCACAAACGAAGCAGGTTCCGCTGTGTCGGATAATAAATGTATTTAAAAGTTTTGTCAAACAGTTAATTTATGTTATGGTAATGAGAAACATCTGAAGCAAATGCATTTACCAAGTTGTGGCAAAGATCGATACTAAAAGTGTGATGTTTAGCAACAACAACAACAACGATATTACACAGCTTTTAAAAAATGTGTTGTTGAAGGACTTCACTGGGACGAAATAGTTTAAGCTCATTAATGTATAGCATATTTTATTACTGGTATCACTACCAGGCAGAGGTACCATCAAGTTAATAACTCATCGAGGGTAAGTGAACGGATTTGCCTTGCACTGTTCTCTGTACAGCTAATATTATGTAGGCGGTGCACCCAGCATCAAATGGAGATAGACTAGGATTAAGGGTCATTTGAAGAAAAATGTTTAACTAACAGGCTTGCAATATAAAACCGGACCGGCCTCACGGAGTTTCACCTGGCACGCAGTGCTGTCTCTTTCTCCCGCAATTCACCCTGCCTGCCACCCGTCCTTGAACTGTTTCTTGCCTTATAGAACATGCTGGAAATGTTGTCCTCCCGCAGTTAAACAGGCATTATACCGAGTAAACACATTTAGATTGACAAGCTGTAGTTCGGGCACTGTCAAGTTTCTGATTTCAGTTCTTATGTTGTTCTTCAGTTCTTCCAATGTGTGCGGATTTGTTTTGTACACTTTGTCTTTCAGGCTACCCCACAAATAAAAATCACACACTGTTAGATCTGGGGAGCGAGGGGGCCATGCACCAGCACTAATAACTCTATCTTCAAACACTTCCCTAATTTTATTCATGGACTCCTCTGCTGTATGAGCAGTAGCAGAATCTTGTTGAAACCACCCATATGATTTCTCTTCTTCGGTCAGTTCAAGAAAAAATGGGGTCAAAATGTCATTTCGATACCTCTCTGCAGTTACAGTCTTCTCGTAGAAAATCGGACCGATTATGGGCTTTGCGCTAAAAGCACACCAAACTTCAATTTTCTGATCATGAAGAGGCGTTTCCTGTATTCGATTTGGATTTTCAGAACACCAATAGCGAGTATTGTGAGTGTTCACACGACCATTTAGGTGGAACCATGATTAGTCTGTAAAGAACATAAGCTGAGGGTCGATTAACCCTTCAGTCACTGATGAAAAAACCACTCAAAATAACGCACACGTGCTATGGGATCACCTTGGTTTAAACAATGAACACGTGTACACTTGTAAGGTTTGCGTTTTAACAATTTTGTTGCTGTATGTGCAGAAGATACTGAAATCCCAACTTCTTGTGCTAATTTCGGTAATGATTTTTGTGGCGAACGTTCCAAATTTTTGCCAATTTCGTCTAATTTTTGTTCGGTGAGAACCGTACGCCTTCGCGTGTGTTTCTTATTTTGTACTGAACCAGTGGTCTCAAATTTAGTCACAAGATCATGGATTGTCGATCTGGAAGGAGGTAATTGTCCAGGGAAGTTCCGAATAAATTCCTCGCGAACGCGACAAGCTGATTCGTATTTATAATAACATTTACACACACAAATGCGCTGCTCTAATGTCAGTTGACGTCTCATCTTGTCGAACGATAGTAAACTGACTAGTTCAAGGACGAGCGGCTGGGAGAGTGAAATGCGGACGAGGAGAGAGCGCTGCCTGATGGGTGAAACCCCGTGAGGCCGGTCCGGGTTTATATTGGAAGCCCGGTACTTTTAGTATACATTCGTTTTATAGGGAATTTATCTTCTCAAATGCCTTTAACTTCATCTTGTTTAATAATTTCTAATTTTGCATTATGTGGTATACATTTTTTTTTATAAAAATATAAATATAAAAATAATAATAAAAATTATCGACTGAATAAATGAATAATTTATTATAAAACATAAAGGGATTAAAAGAATTAAAGGGAATATTAATAAATGTACAGCCTTTGAAATAATTGTTGGCGCACAGGTAATTTTCAAGTCCCAGAACGAAGCCATTGCGCGTGATCAGAGGTCAGTTGTTTGGTTCACAAGTATACACCTATTTGAGAAACTAAAATCTGTCCTATTTCGTTGTGTGTCGTGCAATAGAAAATAATTTCGCGTATGTAAGTAGATCACTAAATGTTGTAAATAAAAGAAAGAAAAATCAAACAAAACAAAGAAAATTAATTGAGATAAGGACGTGAGAGAGAGAGAGAGAGAGAGAGAGAGAGAGAGAGAGAGAGAGAGAAAGAGAGAGAAAATAAAACATGACAGCGGGTTCAATGACGTTATTAAAAAAATATTCCTGAATAGAATCAATGTCGTCTCAAGGCAGCATCCTACCGACTGCTCCACTGAAACGAACGATACGAATACTACATGAAGTAAGAAGCCACCCGGTTTGAGCACAAGGAGACAGCTCACGTGACAACTTACAGGTGTGAATCGCTCTTCAAACTGTTAACGTTTCATCATCAAGATTTGCGACATCAATTTTTCAATGGCTGTACAATCGCGTCGAAATAGGCTGTCGTGAACGAGAGAATCTTTAAGGGGGGGTAGAATCTAAGTTGGAATATATCTAACTTGCATTTTCAATAATCACAATTTTTATGCGGCAGTAGTGGGATTGTTCTATTTAAACACCTCTCCTTGATCATTACACCTTCCTCTCTTCCTGTTAAATAAATAAATAAATAAATAAATAAATAAATAAATAAATAAATAAATAAATAAATAAATAAATAAATAAATAAATAAATAAATAGTAAAATAAATAATATATATATATATATATATATATATATATATATATATATATATATACAGCCCACCGCTGTGATCTCGGTGTAGCGTGCTGCCTTGTCACGTAGCTGGCCCGGATTCGATTCCCGGTCGGGACAGGCTCCTGGGTGAGGTTTTTACGGAGTTTTTCCTCACCTGTAAGACAAATGTCAGGAAGCTTAGGGCATAACGGTCCCATATAATCATCTGGCTATCATCATTCTTATCATTATCATCCGGCTATCATCATCCTTCATCGGTGAGGAAAGCAAAGGGAAGCTACCACACCTACAATTCCCTAGTAAAGCTGCAAGCACAGCATGAAAATGATTGTAGTGAAGGACCTGCCTTCGGGCAGAATTACTATGGATGGATGGATGGATGGATGGACATAGTAGTATTGCCTGTCCTACGGATCTGTGCCCCCGTAAGATATGCGATTTAAAGCCTATTTCCTTTTCTACCTCGGCAGATCATTTCTCTCCCAGCATTCCTCTCTCTCTCTCTCTCTCTCTCTCTCTCTCTATCTATCTATCTATCTATCTCTCTCTCTCTCTTTTTTATGTTGTCAACTCAACTCCAACCTTGCATTATGCAATATTCAAGAGCCATGGCACTGGGGGAAATTTGGCAACATCCCTACTCGATGGCTGCTGTTTGACGTAGTGGGAGGATGGTGCGGTGAAATGGTGCGAGTATAGACGTGTACTTTTGTAAGAACGATGCCAGCGCTATAGGGGCACAGATCCGTTGGTCCGAGTATACATACATCCACTACCTCAAAACCTGCAAGATAATATCGTTTCCGCCATCTTGTTTATCTCCGCTGATATGGTGGAGTGCGTTTGTCATGAGTGGGAATATCGCTTTGATGTCCGTAGCCTGTCACATGGAGGGCACATTGAATACATCTGCAGTAGATAGTACACTTTTAATTTTCTCTTTATAATGCCACAAGTTACATGTATCCTAAGTACGATATATACATTTTTATAATCACTCTATGTTTCTATGGTCACACTGCAGGTAAAGAAGCACCTTGTAAGAGACAATGCACCCCTTACATTCGTGTCTAATCTATTTAGTAAATAAAAATAATAAACTAGTGCAACAATAATCATTTCCAACTTTAGAAACTTTAAACTATTTTTTACCATAAATATCGTAACATAAACCAAGCTTCCGAAGAATAAAATTATGATTGTAACAGCCACTTGTTTCTACTTGTAGTCTTAGATTTTTTAACATCTAAGTTCATATTAAGTTTAATTTCCTTTTCTTATTTTTTTAATTCTTCCTTGTAATGGGTTCTGGTAATGAAATGCCAACCCAGCATTTACGTTTATGACTCAGGCTTCTCTTTATTTAAATATAATGTGCGTACATTTCAGATTATTACAATTAATCATACAATTATGGTAACGTGCATTTTTAAATTTTTTTTTGTATTCTTCAGTTGTTGCTGTTCTATCTGTAGTTGTCAGGTGATGTCAGTTTCTCTGGAACTGTATGACTCAGGAAAAGTAGGAAAATACCTGAGTTCGATTTGTCGGCATCGAGTTTGAATTCTGTTTTTCCAGAATACGAATATCAAACGATACTGCATGAGCAAACACTGTAGGTGTCACTTTTATATCTTTCCCAGAATGAACTACAGATTATGCGCGCGCATCACACCGCACGGAGTGCATTTCCTGAGCGGTAGTATTTTTGTCGCTTAGTGACGAAATGCTATGGACTTCAAATTTCTTCTTCTTCATCATCCAATCAAGTCTTAGGCCTATATGCCTGTTACGATCCCACTGATGAATTTTGTATCCAGCATTTCCTTGGACGGCCCAGAGATCTCTTCCCTGTTGTCAATAAAGAAGCATGGCCTTGGAAACTCTATCTGAACTCATCTGTCGCAAATGATTCATAAAGTTGTTCTGGTATCCAAGTGTGTATTCAATAACCGGGCCTAAACGTAGTTCCTTCAAGATATCATTGCGTTTGTGATCCCATTAGGTATATCCTGCTGTGTATCTCATGAACCTCATTTTTCTAGAAGGTATCCTGCTCTCTTCTCCTTTCCTCAAAGTCCATGCCTCACTGCCATAGCAAAGTGTAGGCCTTGCTAAGGTTTCGTATAACCGTACTCTGGTATCACTCTGGAATAAGGGCATCCTTGTCTCACTCCTGTATGAATTTTCTGTCATTGTGATAGTTTATTGTCACTTCTTACTGCAATTAGATTATATTTCTACAGGTTACACACACACACACATATATATATATATATCTTAATATATAAAAATTACGTGTGACGTTGTTTGTCCGCGATGGAATCCTAAACTACTGAACCGGTTTTATTAAAATTTAGCACACTGTGTGCAGTATGATCCAACTTGAGACGTAGGGAAGTTTATAACTAAATTTATAGTCGCATTATTTATTGCAAATTATTTGTTTATTATTTAACAAAGAGTTATAATTATCTGTGAGTCCCATACGATCCTAACAGATGGCCGTGTAAGGTAATTGGTGTATTATTTAACCAGGTGGCTGTGCTTTTTGTTGCAACCGCGAATTCCAATTGAATTACAAATATTGATTATTTCATAATTTAAGTGTGTTTGTGTTTATTTTATTTTCAATGTATTGGTAATAATATTAATTTCGTGTATAAGTATTAGTTTTAAGTAATCTGGCTGAAAGACAGCAACTTAATTTAAATTTAACTGGACCGAGAAGGGACATTGAACAATATGGCGAATGAGTTCTAGGGACCATGAATGATAAGATATCAAGTGAATTTCCGCAAATTGGTATAGGCCTATGTGACATAAATCTTACATTTAAGAAGAATGTCAATTTAAAAACATATGAAAGTCCTAAGGAATGGATTAACAAAACTGTAAGTAAGTCTGTTAGTTATAGTAATATGCCTAATATTACAGAAACAATCTCCATGCCTCAATTAAATGAAAAACAAGATGACTATAATATATCACAAGATGATATTACTATACAGAGACTTCTTAATGATGATGAGAATCCAAACTGCCAACAAGTTCGTAAAAAAAACACGAAAATATAATGAAATCAGCAAGCCTCCTCAAAATATTCCATCAATAAATGTACATAATCTTTATGATACACTTATGGATGATAATGAGAATGCAGACAACATAAATTCATCTCAATCAACAAAACCACTTCCACATAAACCACCACCCATATTTATACCGGGTGTAGTTAACGTACCAGAACTAAAAAATTGTGTAATACAAAAACTTTCTGATTTAGATTTCTCACTTAGTTTACTAATAGGCCTACATAATTTAACATATAGGCCTACCTTAGCCACAAGAAAGCATGGCCGGGACTGCTCTCTCTCTCTCTCTCTCTCTCTCTATTCTATATATATATATATATATATATATGAAACAAAGTCGGATTACTTACACTATTTATAACTCAAGAACGGCTGGACCGACTTTTATGATCTTTGATTTGTTTCCGCCCCGAATAGCAGATAACTATTAAAACATCGGAAAAATTAACGTAAAAATATTTAAAGGCATTACGACGGTCGCCGAGCCAGCTAGTGTATATATATATATATATATATATATTTATATAATTTGTTGTGGATCCTGGTCTGTGGCTAATATTTTATAATTTCTTTCTATGTATTCTATCATAAGCCTTTTCCAAATCTAAAAAAAAAAAAATATGAGTTTCCGCAATGAATTCTCGTTGTTTTTACATTAAAATTTTTAACGAAAAATACCATTTTTCTTTTCACCGAGACGTTTCTCATAATATTTATGTATTTTTTCTTAATTATATAAGCAAATATTTTATATAATGTATAAAATATAATATAAATATTATAAGTTTTATAAACGTATACCTCTAATTTTCGCAAGATTTTATATCTCCTTTTCTTTTAAAAATTGGAATTACTATTGATTTAGTTCAGCTTTTGGGTACATCTTGGATTTAAAATTTCTCCTATAATATTAATTGATAATATGTTTTTAGCTTAACCCTTAAATTGACAAAATACAAATTTCTTCTATATGTTATTTGAATGTGGCGGACCGCAGTGAAAACGCAATCTTGTTGAAACTGTTATTATTATGTATATTTTATAATTAGACACACACTTAAGTGGTTTATTTTGTTCGTTTTCTTCTGATTTGTTTAAAATATTAAATTAATTAAACCAATTGATGTACGGTATCCAAAAGGACACATTACGAATACAAGGGTTAATCTCTCCGTTTGTAGACAGTTTCACATCCCCGTCTCCAGGGTGTTAAAGGGACACCGCCTGTCTGTAGATGATTTTAAACTCTGAATTTCATACGCTTTTCTGAGCGCAAAAGAACATGGAGAGCTTCCCTAGATGAGTGATCGGTTCAATGTCAGAGCTACCGCCAAGATAACACATTTAAGACAAGGCACACCATACACTAACAAACTTATATAAAAAAGCGAATATGGTTTTGTGAATGTGATGACCAAATGATGATGATGATGATGATGATGATAATAATAATAATAATAATAATAATAATAATAATAATAATAGTAATAATAATAATAATGTTATTAATAATAATAATAATAATAATTACTCTCAATAATATTTTTTTGCCAGATTTCAATGATATTTGGACTCATGTTTATTATGTCGAATTTCATTACTAATAAAGCTAATGTATTTACCTCATGCCCAAAATGGGAGACAATGACAAATCATGTTTCAATGAATTATGTTTTACAACCAATCACAGTCGTGTTTCACTTCGATATTCATCTACTTCTGTTTATCATATTAAAGAAAGCTTCTCATTTTTTAATATTCGGAACAGGTCAGAGTATTATTTTGCGGTGACTGACTCTCTACCAAATATGTTGAATATACCAAATAATGAGCAGATTCTTTCTACATACACATTTGATAATTGTATGTTCAATAATTGTGTTTTTAAATGCTGATTTTACTGAGTTGTTTCCTAAAAAAATAATAACCTATAAAATTGGTTATAATACACAGTTTGATATGTTTCATTTTCTCTCCACTCGGGTGTATTCTTACAATATAACGATCCTATGTGGCAATAAATAATATGATCTAGTTGCAGTGGATGAACAAGTGAAAGAAACCAACCTTTTGTCATTTGTTTTCAAACATCGCCAATTACATTAAATATATAAATATTTAAAAAAAAATGTATTTAAATAATGATTTGTGAGTAAACAACTTAATTGTATTCGTTACATAGTTGAAACGAATTCCACTCTCGATTTCCAAATTTTCTAGATAAACTGGAAATCACTCGTGGCATTGCTTATGACAGTAAATAACATTTATTGGTTTGCATTACTTTTGAATTGACATACAGTACTTATTTTCAAAATTGCCTTGACATGAAATGAAATCTTTAAATCAGTTTTCTCCTTTGTAAAGGAATTTGCATTTTACAATGTAAAATCGGACAAACTGCAGCGTGTCCATAATATGACTGTGTATCAGATTCATATTTAATGTTCGAAAATACGATCACATTTCTCCATTATTCCACGAATTGTCATGGCTACATCTAAAAGAGAGAAGGAAATCGCACTGTCTAATTCTCCTATTTAAGATCCTACATACCTCGATTCCCAGTTATTTATCATCCCGTTTCCAGTATCTATCCTCAAACCATAACTTAAACACAAGATCACAACATAGTCTCTTACTTAATATACCGCAACATAGGACATCACATCACTCCGTGTCATATACCATCTCCACTTCTCGCAACTGGAATTCCCTACCACAAGAAATAAGGGGCTGCCGGACATTGGCATCTTTTAAAAGAAATCTAAATTTATATCTGCTCTAAACTCGACTTGATTATTATCCAGTGTAAGATATATATATATTAATTGGTGTTTCCCGTATAATGTATCATATTTATATTATTATTATTATTGTTATTATTATTATTATTATCGTATCATTATTGTTATTACCCTACTATAAAATGTTGTTTGTACATGACATTTACATTACTACATTTATTGTGTCTCTAACTGTTTATAATTAGTATAGTGTATATCTATATTTGTCAAATATTTATTTGTATTTGTGCTGGTTGAGTGGAAGAGAGGGCCTTATGGCCTTAACTCTGCCAGAATGAATAAAGTATTATTATTATTATTATTATTATATTATTATTATTATTATTATTAATTATTATTAAAGTCTAAAAAAGATATTCTTCAAATCTACTATTTTTTTTAGAAATGCATGAAATACCAGATTTATTTTGTTGGACTTTCAAATAATAATCTAAAAATGTGAAAATTAAGCTAATTCAAGCTGCTTCGCCATTTATACAGTCTGCAATAATAATTACATAAAGCAGTGGGGTGCAAAACAAAATCCAGAAAGATGGCTTAGTACGTGGTTCAATGAAGAGAAAAAAGGAAGAGAAGAGGAAATAAAAGCTAAAGAAGACGCTTGATGGTAAAGGGGCAAAGGTCGTAATCCAGTTTGTCATGTTCAATTTACCTCCATAGCATGTTGGGGGAGTCTCCTAAAACCTCTAGAGGGGTTCTTTTCACCCTTCTTTTGCCATGCATCCATCCATCCCTTCACTATTCTAACCACTTCTTTTCACAAAATTCATGACTTCGGATGAGAACCATCATCAGTAAGAAAAAGACAGAGAGGGAGATAGAAAATTTTCTCAACATCGATTCATCCATCGAAAGAACGTTAAGCATCATTTGAAATTCTGCAGTTTGTTGACACGCCATTTTCGTCTTTTTTAAGGGCGAGGGAGATGAACTTGGCTTAAGGAACAAAAAATGCATACATCAAGCAAGAGAAGGATGAACGTCGAATAACAAAATCCTGACTTCTTCACACATATGTAGACTTACTAGAAACGCACAGATTTTATAACGTTAAAATTATGATAATTTATAATGTTGAAGACGTACAACACTAAACCTTCACCAAAAATTCATTTTTTAGAGTTCATTTTCATTTCCAGATAAGGTTGAATTTAACGGATGAGTGTAATCAACTCTAAGGCAAATAAGAGGGTATTACGTTCCTGAAAATCACCGGAAAATTATACTGGTCAATATGAATTTTGTCTCATGAGTACCAATAGTTGTACTAGGTATAGTTTTTTTTATCGTGTTTTCAAATATGTATTCGGAATTTATCAATTACCCACAGTTTTTTTATTCCAATTTCAATTAATGGATTTAGATAATTATTCTTTTAATAAACTTTTTTTTTTCGTCCATGTGTCCATTGTAAAATAAAACCAAATGAGCTAACTCAGGAGATTTCAGCTATGGAAAAGAGATATTAAGGCAAATGGAATCCTAATATGCTGGCCGATTATTGTTGGACCATCAAGAGGGATGCTCCACAGGCGAAATATAACAGCAAATCGTCATTTCTTACTTTCTAGGGGAGTTAGAATGTTCGAATATTGTGTAGTTACGTATGTAGAAAATATTAAAGTGTTTGAAATTCTAAATGCCTGTCTCTCGGAAACCTTGCATGATGGAGAAACCCCGATATTATATTTGAATACAGGAGAAAATATACTATCAGAATCACATATTTTTCTTTCTGCGACAAAAAAAAGTTTATTTTTAGTTGCTCAGTGTTATGAATCACATCCGTTAAAGTTAAATTTAGAATGATGAGTAATCTAAAACCACCGCTGTGGTCTCGAGGTAGCGTATTGCCTTGCCACGCAGCGGGCCAGGGTTCGATTCGCGGTCGGGACAGGCTGCTGGGTGAAGTTTTTTTGGGGTTTTTCCTCGTCCGTATGACAAATGTCAGGAAACTTAGGGCCCAAGGGTCCCCGAAAAAATCATCCGGCCATCATCATCCTCCTCATCATCATTCTTCGTCGGTGTGGAAAACAACCGGAAGCTACCACACATGTAATTCCCTATTAAAGCTGCAAAGCATATCATGAAAATGCTATATGATTGCAGTGAAAGACCTGCCTTCGGGCAGAATTACAATGGATACTATGGATGGAGCAATCTAATTGTCAACAACATAACTAGATCATAGTTCTATCAAAGATTTCGGGTAACCATAAACGTGTGTCAAGAAAGGAGTTAAATATCCAATCCAAAGTTACAAGATGTTGAGAGATGTTGAGGCCAGACATACTAATAATGAGGCAGCGGGGAAATATGGTTGTACCGAGATGTGAAGTTAAGAACAAACGAACTTAGTTCGTTTAGAAATTGCAAGCGACTGGTTCAGGAAATGTCAAAATAGACGGCTAGCTAGTGATGTCTATTGCTCTGTGTACATGGTATAGTGTTCTTATTCTGACAACTGGTACATACTACAAACTTATGTATTCATAACTGTAATAATTCACCTAACATTCCATGTTCCTAAGAACATGTCCCTGTGTTTGAGCTTTTGGCATGGGTTCCCTGAAGTAGTCCCCGCCCGGAGAACCTAATGGGGGACTATTTGACCTCCGGAAAATTTTACCCCAGATGAACCCATGTCCGCATTTCTTGACGGTTGTATTTTTACGGTGAAAGATCGTCACTCTTTCGCCCAAGGTACTTTTTTCGTCTGGCTTATCACCTTCGACCAGTCCGGCATGGGTAACCCTATCGGCAGCAATGCTACCGCCGGCATAGCTCTCAGTATCATTTAAGCACGCAAGCCACTCCACCACGACAAGGTAAAGATACCATGGAGGGACTCTTACTTTAAGGGAGGAAAGGAGATCACGAGTATTTGAGAATAAAGTTCTTAGGAAAATTTTTGACCAAAGAGAGATGAACAGACAGGTGAATGGAGAAGACTACATAACAATGAACTACATAGTCTTTATAGGAAGCCAGATATAATAAGAACAGTTAAGTCTCGTAGACTGCGATGGGCATGACATGTTGCGCGTATGGGGAATGAAAGACGTGCATGGAAACTTCTTGTAGGAAAGCCAGAAGGAAAACGCCCAGTTGGTAGACCAAGAATGAGGTGGGAGAACAACATTAACTATGATTTGAGGGAAGTAGATTATACAGGGAATGATTGGAAAGCATTAGCTCAGGATAGGGATGTATGGAGAGCTTATGTCCGCGCGGCCATGATCCTACGGGTTCGATAGTGCCAGTGAGTAAATAAGTAATAATTCACCTGTTGTTCAGAACTGAAATGAATAGTTACGTTGACTATGTTAACTATATATACTATGGTGCTGACGTAACTGTCCTACTACCTCTGTTGCAGTCTACAATCTACTTGTAAGAACGTGAACATATTATTTCCCCGCAGTCTGGTAACAATCTTCATGTGGCTACTCAAGTTAAATATTATTTTTTAAAAAGATTAGGAATTAAACAGAAAACGCAATCAAGTTTGGAACTTCGATATTTTCTACCATTAAATTTACCAGAAATTAATTAATTCAATATTAACAGGTTGGATATTAGTAGCATAATCTAATATATAAATATGAATATTTGTTTGTTTGCTGGTTTGTTTGTTTGTTTATTCGTACTTTATGCGCGGCCGTACCATTGATCCGATTACGATGGGGCCTTTGCAAAATGTTCAGGAGATTCCCGGGATGAACATAGGCTATAAAAGAGTTGTGATACTAAACTCGTACAACCTTAAAAATCACCCATTGTAATGGAAAACGTGAAAAAAGTAGCTCTGTGAAAGCTTAATTGGCTTACCTAATACACAAAATGAATGTACGCTGAATTGAATACCTAAAAAAGCTCTACAAAAGTCCGCGACAGCATATGTTTATCTCTTACGGATAATTCACAATAATTTTTGTCTTTCATTGATGCCAAGAAGATCGAGATAAGTAGATTCCCGGGGAACACCGGGAAATCAGCACGGGGAATCTTAAATTAATTACGATATATATTTATAATTATTTTTCATTTTACTTATTCAACTAATCATAAGAAGTACATTAATTTTCGTTTTTCAGCTCATTTTTGCCAAGAAAATCGGGATGAGTAGATTTACGGACAATGCCGGGTAAACAGCACGGGGTATCTGAAAGTAATTACGATATACATTTTTCCTTTCAGTTATTTAATTAAACATAAAACATTAATTTTCGTATTTCAGCTCATTTATGTAAAGAAGATCGGGATAAGTAGATTCCCGGACAACGCCGGGCAATTAGCACGGGATATCTAAAAAATATAAATTTATAATTATTTTTTCTTTCACTTATTCAAGTACACATAAAAGCACATCGATTTTCATTTATTATGGCGTAACAGCGCACGCCGGGTATTATCTAGTTGTAAAATAAATCTTAGTAACATTTATTAACAAAATTTAATTTTATAATTATTACGTTATTAAGAGTAGCAGTATGAAATCGAATTAATAAGTTGCCAAAATAACTTTTTTCCCTCTAGGATCAACTATATATTTGTAACTGTTTTTCGTGACCATATTTTGGTGACAATTAATTGCTCTAAGTTCTTAACTAAATGCATATAATTCTACAGAAGATCGTACCCTTGGAAGACAGTAGTATATGTATGTGTATTATTAAGTTACTACATAAATAATTCAACAATAGTTAATGTCAGGGCTAAATGGATTTAAAGTCGGGCTGTATTGCAGCTGTTTGTTCAGGTAAGAACCACTTGAATGATTTTTTTTATCCTTTAGAAACAAGAACATCATCTCACTGGCAGAATAACTGGTATGTAAAGGGTGCAATAAATCCATTAAAGTGGTTCTTGAATAAACAACTTGGAAGAACCCGCCTTCCTATTGCTATATTTTTGAGAAATTCCTATTTAAATTTTTAAAGCATTACTATCACTCATTCGAACTGTACGTTCTGCCTTTGTCAACGTTTTAGGTTTGATAATCCTGACAACATAAGAGACTATGAAGCTTCCTTAATTATCCACATGTAATCTCTAACTCCACCTTTGCCCGTCCCAAGTCCGAATGAGAAAGGAGGAGGGGGAGGGGAGGAGTAACAACCTCGTTAAAAGAACTTGGTTCAGCTCGCCCAGCTGATAGTACCTTGTAAGGGCCCCTTGTCAGGGAAACGATGAAGACCTCAACGACGGAAATGGCAGAGTAAGAGTCCTACGGTACGGTATTGAAGGCGGAAAAGGCAACCACTCCCTAGGTTAACAGGGAAAACCGCTGCCTTGCAGGGTAGAGGGATCTACAAAGGCTAATGGAAAAAAATCCATAAAAAATCAAATGATCTGGTCCTCCAGGTTGGAGGTTTGGCGTTAGGCTAGCTCCCTAGCACAGTAAAAAAAATGCTTATAAATCTCAACAAGAATCAGCCGGACAGGCAAACAGGTTGGTTTGGACATTTAATAAGAATGGATGATCAGAGACTGGTCAAAAACTCTACAAATGGAAACCTACAGGAGGCAGAGCTGTTGGAAGACCGAAGATCAGATGGGAGGATGACACAATGAACGATCTAAGCAAAATGAAAGTGACTAATTAGAATATGGCAAGAGACAGATTGGCATGGGGAAGGATTGTTGAGAAGGCCAAAACCTTCACTTTTGAAATTTTCGTGCCTTAAGATGATGATGATGATATTTAATGGGATCAAATGTTAGTCTTTGGATGTTATCTTTGAAATTATTTTATCTTGCTTTTTGTCGTTAATATATGATAACATATTTCTTACTCACAAATTAGCAGAGTCAACATTATAGTTACATAAATTATACTCTATAAATCCTCTTAAGTCTATTTCAAGATAAAATACGAAGAAAATAAATATTATGTCACGCATCACAATTAAAATGTGAAATGAGTCGTTTTACTTTATTACTTACATACTATTAAGTAAAATTTTACTTAGTGACATAAACCCCCCATGGATTATCGCCTTGTTGTGGTGGAGGGACCCAGTACCCAAATGACACAGACGATAGAGCCAGGAAGCGTAAGCTGCTGGCCTAAAAGAGGAGATGGGAAGCGAAGAATAATCCGCAACAGGCGGATGGGGTTCGTTAGTCCTACAAGACCATCTAGGAGAGACATCGAAATAAAAGGGGGCAGGCTGAGCTCTGGAGCTGGGTGAAGGCATTCGGCCTAGGGAGGAAACCCACCATGAAAACGGGTTAGGAAAATACTTCAAGGTGTATCTTACTACATTGCTCGCAGTCCCAAGGATCAAGCCTCGGATCAAAGACGGAAACAGCATGCGAAGAACGCTAGGGAAAGGACTACGATTGGGGAAAAAGGAAAACATATTAAGAATTGCTACTTGGAATTTTATGTCCTGGTTTAAAAGGGAAGAAAAAATAATACAAGAAATAAAAAAATATATATATAAAAAATTGTGCATTATCAACAAAAAAAAAATGAAAAGCTAAGACAAAAATTGATGATTGTATATTTATATACAGTGGCAAACCCAAAGAAAACAGAGCACAATCTAGAGTAGGCATGTTGATACATCAAATGTTTGAAGAAAGTATAGAAGATTACATAAATTATAGAATTTTACATATGAAATTAAAGTTAAAAAATAATATTACAAATTTTATAGGTATATATATATATACATGATATATCTAAACCTTTGCAACAAAAAAAATAATTCCATAAAGCTCTTCAAAATGTTGTAACAAAAATAAAGAAGAGAGAAAAAAATATTTTATTCCGAGACTTCAATGGAAGAATAGGGAAAAACTGTTTACCAGGCTTTGTACAAAGGTTTAATGAAGATGTCAGAGAAAAGAATAGAAATATGCTCATTACGTTTGCTGTAACGAGTGCTTTAAGAAATTAATAATACATTTTTTGATCATCCAATGAAATATAAATTCACCTTCCATGACAATAGATCACAGCTCTCAGTAATTGACTATATTTTAACAAATAGAGAAATTAATTTTGATCAGATAATTGATGTTAGGACACTAATTTGTGGTCAGTACTTATAGGCTATCAGCATATAGGTAGTGACCATAAATTAGTTTTATGCAAAATAAGAATACGATTACCAAACATGAAGAAATGCATGTAACAAAATTTAATATTGAATGAAAGCACATGATAATTGTAAGCAGATTGATTAAAGGAAAACCTTATCGCCCACTTACAAAATTTCCAAATGGTTAAGCCGAGAATTCAAAGAAATGGAAACGTTTAATGATCTAACTATTGAAAATTCTCTTCAACTTGTAGAAAAATTAAGTAAGATAGAAAGAGAACAAGCAGATAGACTAATTTCATTTTACATCACAGCATTATTCACCAGTGTACCACAAGAACAAACATTAGAAATATTGAAAAAATGGCTTATCAAAAACAAGCGACAAAGAAAGGAGAAAAGAATACCTAAAATGAACTGAACTATGCATCAACCAAATGTTTTTTTACATATAATGAGGGTTTCTGTATAAAAAAATCTGGACTGTCAGTCGGAAACCCATTATACCAAACCCAAACTTATATACAAAATAATATAGACCAACAATTGCAACAAATAAAGGACAGTATATTAAATGCAGCTAAGGAAGTAATAGGACTAAGAAAAGTAAATGTAACAATAATAAGAAGAATACTCGATAATTTGTATCTGAAATTAAGTAAACAGCCAAAAATAAAATATAATCATATTTACAATTTTTGATAAATAAAATCATTGAACCTTGGAAAACATACACATGAGAACGCAATTTATCAAACTCTCAAATTAGAAAAATTAAGCAGGATTATTGGGGAAAATTTTCGAAAGGTATGAAATATGATATATGGAGGCCAGCGAAAAATATGGGGAATATTAAGAAGAAATAAAATGGAAATTAGGGATAGTAAACAAACAATTAAATTGACAATGCAAAAATAGCATAATTATTTCCATGAACTCTATAAACAAGACGAAAATTGTCAGGAAAATAATCAGGATGTTTATGAATATCAAATGCAAGATAAATTAATTGAATTAACAATAGATGAACTGGCACAGTAAGGAGATTGTGAAAGCGATATGCTGCAGGGTCTGATACGATAACGAATGAAATGTTGAAATATGGGAGAATACAACTAATAAAAATGAACTACAGAAGTTATTCCAAAATATGATCATAAGCGGTACCACCCCACTAGAAGAGAAATCGAGTATAACTATTCCAATATTTAAAAAAGGG
The DNA here is from genome assembly GCA_030220185.1 of Diploptera punctata. Lineage (NCBI taxonomy): Eukaryota > Metazoa > Arthropoda > Insecta > Blattodea > Blaberidae > Diploptera > Diploptera punctata. The sequence goes on along the minus strand of JASPKZ010002720.1, from coordinate 1,272,031 downwards.
CGACAAAGCTATACCTGAAAATTATCGTGGATCTACATTACTTGATAGTTCTCTAAAAGTATTCACAAAAACATTAAACAAATTATACATTAATCTATATTAAAGAACAACAAGGATTTCGGAAAAATAGATCCACATTAGATGCAATTTACATAGAGAAATTGTGAAAAAATCATGGGAATATAATAAACCACTATTCCTATTTTTCATAGATATGAAGAAAGCTTTTGATAGAGTACAGCTTGAAGATGTTTTACATATCTTGAAAGAGAATGAAATTTCTAATGAACTGATTAGAGCAATAATATTAATTAACACACACTGCAAAACAGTAATCAGAGTAAAATAACAGCTAACTGAAGAAATAACGCTCACAAAGGGCATCAGGCAAGGTCACTCTAAGTCTATTCCTATTTAATATTATAATGGATAACATTATAGACATCATACCATAACATGGGAAGCACTAGATATCACTTGATATGTTACGCAGATGATGTCATTCTCCTTTCAGAATCTGAAGGTCTTTACATAAATTAAAATAAATGCCAGAAAATACAATATGAAAATTAATACGAATAAGACTAAATGTTTGACATTATCAAAAGAACCAGTAAGATGCAAATTAGAAGCGAAAGAAAAATTATAGAACAAGTATCAGACATTAATGATTTACGTGTATTAATAACAAACACTAAACATTTAATAAAAGAAGTGAAGAAACAAGCTGATAAAGCAGCACAAATATCAGGATATATGAAAGATTTAATTTGGCGAAACAAACATGTGTCAATAGAAAGCAAAACCCTCATACATAAAACGACTAGTCATCGTATATAGAGTAGGAACTATGGCTGATACAACAAAAACTAAACAAATAATAAGTACACATGAAATGAAGATAGATAGGTAGTGGATGCATACCCAATACGTCTTCCTCCGAGGAGTTATTTTGGAAATAAACAAGACGAAAATCCTACAAATTAAGAAGAAGAAGAAAAGAAGAAGCAGAAATGTAGAAATGAAGATGTTAAGAACTATTCGGGGAAAATATTATTTGATAAGAAGATACACAATACAGAAATTAGGGACACATATCATATTCAAGATATACACAGACGAAAATATTGGAAAGGACATATAGAAAGAATGGAAGGCAACCGACTTGCAAATAGAGCTAAAGAATATAGACCAATGGACGGGAGAAGAACTAGATGAAGACCAGACAAGAGATGGAAAGACATTGGATGCACATCCAATACGTCTTACTCCGAGGAGTAATTTGGGAAATAAACAGGAAGAAAGTTCTACAAATTATGAATAATTAGAAGATTAAGTTACATACTCTAGTCAAGTAGAGAGATAACCTGGAACGGAGTCAGCTAACACTGTCGAACAACCAAAAGAATAAGCGTACACTACCGCTGGTAGTGTTTCCACTCTTCCTTGAAACATGGTTAGTCTATACCAGGTCTTTTAATAAATGCTCGCCAGGTGTGAAAAGACCTCCCAGTCAACCCTACGTCGGATAGGCTGACACGGTACGCGGGTAGGAGGGGGACAGCCCCTTGACATCTAGTGACCACTTATGAACAGCCTTGGTCTATACATCCATTAGCCTGGTTATAGAATTATATTAAATATTTTTTTTAGAAATTATGTGTTTTAGTTGGGTCCAGAAAGATGTTTTTATTGACACGCAGAAACTACAATACATTTAGAGCCTAGTGATAATTTTCTGTCCTCTTATAATACACCCTGTTCCAAAATTATGGCCGCGGTTTCGAAGTTAATTTCCCTTATATACTATATATATAAGAACAAAAATTTCGTGGGATTAAAGAGAAACTCTTCGAGTTTTATAACAGACTTTATTAGAGTTCGATGCGAGCACCTTTCGTTATACGGCATACATCTAGCCGATAGTTGAATTCTTCCCAAACCTTGGTCAGCATATTTGGAGTAATGGATTCAACAGCAGCAACACTCCTTCTTTCTCAAATCTGGAAGGTCGACGGGAAGTGGTGGTACGTACACATGGTCCTTCACATATCCCCACAGGAAGAAATCACAAGGTGTGAGATCGGGAGACCGTGGAAGCCATCGGGAATAAACCATGTCATCCGGACCGGCGCGTTCTATCCATTGTCGGGGACATTATCGTTCAACCACAGTCGCACATCATTAAGAAAACTAGGTGGAGCGCCGTCTTGTTGCCAAATGAAGTCTTGAGGTGAGGACTCATTTAGATAAGAAAAAAGATAAATCTGCAGAAAATCCAGATACGAGATGCCTAACACTATGTTTTAATTGAAAAAGAACGGTCCGTAGATTTGTTGTTTCGAAACAGCACAGAAAAAAATTGATCTTCCGGGAATCTTTTTCGTGTTGGATTATTACATGTCGATTTTCCACCCCCTCCCCAAATACGCACGATTATATTTTATTCACTTGAAAAAGCTCGCTGCACTCCAACAATGGAATCAGACCTCACAAATTTTAACACAAAGAATGTGAAAATGGAGACTCCAGTACAGAAGTCAAAGTTAACTTTGTGGCAGGATTTTTAAATCGGTCAAACCATCTGGTGGCACAATTATCCCAGGATCAACTCAGCGTAAAACTGAAATTAGTACCGGACGCTTATTTTGGGATAATGACAGCATTCACGCAGGTCTTGACAACCTGGCTGATATCTCGTATCGATTGTTTAGGAAAGTGGGAGCCTTAATCTCCTATTCGAAGAGTCTCATAAGGTTTGTAGTGAGATCACTTTATCTTTTCTGCCTGAATTTTTTGTCAAACATATTTTCTGATAATAAGTACATATTTTATGTTAAAAACATTGCTTAAACCACAGCATATTGACAAGAGAATATCGATTTACATTGACGGTGTGAGATTTGATCTTCGATGCGACGATGCGAGCATTTGACATTCGACCGAAAACTCGATTCAGAGGAAACTAAGTTGCGAATTCTGTTGAAATTATTTAAATCGGGCCGATATCTATACAGCTTGTAAATACTATTTCTAACTCATATAATAATAATTATTATTATTTAGTCAGTTTACAATGTTTGCACGTCTTCTGACAGTCTAATAACAATACAATACAATCAGTCGCATAACATAAATTAATTATATTTGGCACGAATCGATGTGACCCAATCCGCTCGGTGTATCCATTTATCTTCTCTTAGATGTCTGCTCTCCATTGCTTGCCATATACCCTTCATCCGTGTCGTACGTGGTCTTTTCTTTTTCGTCGTCTCGACGGAATCCATTCATAAGCCAACCTTCGTAATCTCACTTCAGCCATTCTCATTAGGTGTACGTACCACATGAGTTGTCTTCTTAACCCATTCCCTTCAGGTTTAAATGCTCAGTGATTTTCCCCAGAAACCAGATTGAGTTACCGTATATTACATTGTCTATTTTCAGACATTAAAAACAAACAAAAGATAACGGTACTTGAAATCACAATAACTGTGAAAGCCAAAACACATTGCTATACTATTCATAAATTTTAACAAAAGTTTACCCTGCCAAGGGATGTACAAAATATTGCAAAATATGTAACAGCAGAGTTAAGCGAGTGTACCTCGTCTTCTGAGTTGAAGGCCATTTAACTTCCGGCGAGTCTACCTCGCCTTTAGAGGCGAATGGGTTAAGATATATCTTCGATAACCCCCCCTTTTTTTTTTAGCGCGATAGTGCGTTTTGTCGTACTTACCAGCAATGGCGACCATTATTGAAAGTTCAACTTCCTACATTTCGGAATTGCCAACCTAAATAACTATACTGTAATATTACATTTACATCCACGTGCGGGAAGTAAAACCACTGCCCTCTATGTATACTACGTGCAATGTATACGGTATACAGAAAATATCCAAAAGGTAGTGTTAATATACATTATATTAAACAAATCAGTGCATTTTAAACGAACTGAACTATTTGAAACAATATTAAACAATGAATACATGCTTGCGGCCATATCATCAATAATTGTTCTCAAGGCCTCCTGTTGTTTTAACTACTAAACTTTGCCCACACTGTTAAAGTTAGTAAATTGTTTATAATGAACGCAAATATTTCCAACAAAGATGTTATTTTACTATTATTTTGAAAACACCATCGCGCAAAAAATAATGTACAACGCACGTGTGTGAAGTGTTCTACAGAATTTCAGAAATTAAAAACCGAGCTATCGCTCGGTTTTCAAACATTTTTCCTCGATTCTGTAAGAACCACTTCCCACCCTTGCATCGTAATTTTCTATTTAATTACAATTCTTTGTCTCATTGTAGTACTTGATATTCTATCTCTTCGGGATATTCTTGCTGACCATCTCATGAAACTCATTTCCGTAGCCAACAGCTTATTCTTGGTAATCTTAAATAACTCAAATAATCGTGCATTTATCACTTAATCAACAGTTAAAAATTAAATCTAAATTTCCATTATATTTTATATAGCTACATGAATTTTCAAAATTATATGTAAAAAGTAGACTCATATAAATAAAAGAAAACTCATTCTACATGCATTGAATATACAGTTTCCAAGTAATATAAAAGAAAAAAAATGTTTAAACATTCGTTTGGCTTTAGGATGGCAAGAGAAGAAAACTCACAAGGTATTACTACACAAGAAAAAAGCTTTCTACTAAATTGAAAATATTTTCTTCTTTACAGAGCATTTGTTGTCTTTAGAATCCAAAAACCGACAAGTAATAACACTTGGTATTTTTCAAATAAATGGCGAAATAAAAGTAATGAAGGATTATCTTTTCCCTTTGGTAGTCGTAAGGAGATTAAATGTGAAGGTAAATATTAAGGATAAAAAAGGATCAAAAGACTTCACAATTGAGATATCGTGAGCGCAGCTCAAAGAAGCATACTATAAGTAGTTAACTAAAATTCTCAATGCTGCCTCGTCTTCATTTGTAAATCATTATTTTCTTAAATCCATACATTATACAAAAGTGAAATGTTTCAAGAATTGTATATAAATTGCAAACAATTTTAAAATTGTATTATTACATAAAACTTTCCTCATTAGAGGATTGCCTCAGGGACAAAGTGAAACAGACAATTAATTTTTGGAATTCATGAAATACATTTTGTAAATACACTAAAAAAATTCAACTTGTAGGCCTAATTGAAGTATACACACTATAAAGTAATTTTGTAAATATAGTTTCTTAAAATTGAAATTGATCCTCTAATGGTAGCGATGGCAATTCTAGAAAGTTACACCCTGTCCAAATCTAAGGAATTCCAAAATTTGGCTAAGAATCCTGGTATAGTACCTCTTGCCCCGATCATCAACCTTGTGACAGTTATACTATCTAGCTGGTATTTATCTTTTCAATTCAGTAGTGGATTGTGGACGTTTGAAAAGATATTGGCCTATAGAATCCTAAAGCTCGAACCTTCCCAATAATTGAAGAGTTCCATAAGAAAACGGATGTAGCCATCAATTTCTGAAAATGTGACTTTAAGGTGTTACAATGAAAGCGATTCACCGAAAATGTATGTAATGTTCCTGAACTTAGTCCCTACTGAGAAAGTAGTTTGTCTACTGCTAAGTAGGTTAAAACACTCAGGTTATACAGTACAGTGTTCCATATAAAAACATATCTCACACAAAATTGTTGATCAAATCCTTATTGGAAGAAAATCTCAATTATTTACATTGTTTATATTGATACTATTCTGTGGAATAAACAAGATTGCAGATTGCTTGATCAAAACGTGGTTAACATAACAATTAAACGTGAAGAGTCATTGTTTGATTATTAGAATTGTAAAATCATTTTGGATATATATATATATATATATATATATATATATTTGGTTTTCAACCAGGTTGGGCGAATTATGAACAATGAAGATGTGGGTTCCTCGTTGCTGGATTATAAAAAGATCATTAGCGCTATGGGATTTTTAGTCAGAATCGGATTGCACGGATCTTTCTGTCAGGGTTAAATTTTCGGTAGAGGACTTGGGTGAAGAGAATGGGATCACGTGGGTAAATAAGTTGTTCATTAATATTAATCACAGATATGAACTTCCTTAGAAGAACAGAAGGCTGCACAAGAATGGATCGGATAAAGAATGAAGATATAAGAAGAGAGCTAAATATATATCCAATGAATGATAAAATACAAAAATATAGAGAACAAATTTTAGGCATGTAGAAAGAATGATTGTAGCAAGATTACCAAAAACAGCATTTAACTACAAGCCAAGAGGTTAAATGAATGTAGGAAGGTCAGTGAAAAGATGGACAGAACAACTGTGAAGCGGAACAGGCAATTTGTCTAGCTCATGAAGTGAAGAAGAAAAACATATTAATCACTGTTCTTTATTAATGGGCGGCAGTAGAAGTCACACACCGATATACCATTCGTCCTGTATAGTATCAAAATCACACTTTTGGCCCGTTTACTTATTTATTCGGGGTATTTTATAATACAATACATATATATATATATATATATATATATATATATATATATATATAGAATTGGTTTTACTTCCAAGTAATTAACGACTTTCACTAAAGGCTGTCCGCTCTTAAAGTGATTCTCGTCAAAACAAAACCATGTGACCTGCTCGATTTTCATCGGTTATGGACTCCGACGTACGATGTAGAAGCAATAAGTACACGAAAATGTAATTCCCTTTTTTAAATTAAAAATATGTCCTTCGAATATATTTGTTATTCTTCGTAAATGAAAATAATAATATTTAAAACATAGGAAATATTCTAAAATATACCTGGTCAATAATTACAACTTAAAATTAATTTATTATATATGGATGGTGCATTTGAGTCATACTTGAGCCGATCCTCATGAAACAAAATGGCTGAAAGTGTCGAGTCTTCTATTGATGTGTCGTCATATTCCTGTCAAAAGTAACAGTTATTGTGGCGCGAATAGCGGAGGGATACAATAAGCGTTTGTAGATGTAAGGATAATTTAATGAGCTGATAAGGTATAGGATATTTTCCTAATATTCACACGTAATTGATGGTCTTAATAAAAATATGTACTTGTAAATAATTGTTAAGTGAAATAACTGATCTCCCGATTAGTCATCGTGTAATGTTAAATAACGGAGAGTATTAAAAAACATTATGTGAACCCGCGTATTTTAAAATTAACAAGTCACTATCTATGTGAATCTATACGGAAAGTACAACAATCGCGCACTTCACGACTTAACAAAAATGTAGTAAAAGTAATTCCTCGGTGACCGATATGGAGTAATTAGAACTCGCGTCATGGGCACTCAACAAAGTGTAATTTTTTTTCTACCTATCTTGCCAGTCGTAACTTCGGTGTTTAGTGTGTTTCCAATATTGTAAGGTTTACTATTGGTTCTCTCATTATCACTAAAGGTGACCAAAATATTGATTGGGGATTGAAGTGAAGACTTCTAGGAAAGTACAGGAACATATCGTCTTATCCCAGTGCTTTGGGCTCTCTACTTGTTTACGGTCTAATTTCTGGAATGTCATAAATATTTACATCTCCGTACTTACTCAATTCTTAATACAGGCTTTCTACTTTACAGCAGTTTGCCTTTAATTATTGCTTTCCAGAGATTCCTATCATCCCATTATCCATCTTCCATACCTCTCTTCATCATGGCATCATATATTCCCTCATACCATGCTCTTCTACTTCTGCCCCTCTTCCTTCTGCCTGGTACCATCCAATCCAACACCTGTTTAGGCCACTGGTCTTCCGACATCCGTTGTACATGTCCATACCACTGTAGAGCTCTCTTTATTATCCTATCGATAACGGTTTCTTGCGTATCCATTTCTTGTCTGATATATGTATTTCGAATATGTTCTAGCCTGGATATTCTCATACTTCTCCGTAATCCATCCATTTCTGTCGCCAAGATTCTTTTCTGCATCCTTTCATTTATTGTCTAGCTTTCTGATCCATATGTGAGTATACTTTCTATTATTGTCTGTATAATCTCCTTTTTTGTTTTTCTGGTTAAATTTCTATACCATAAAAGACCATTCAGGGATCTAATCGCCCTCCTTCAACAATTTACTCTGTTAATAATATATTTTTCACAAGTACCAGATTTATCTATTATAGATCAAAGATATTTAAATTCTTCATCAAGTTTAATTATCACATTATTTACTTGTAGGTCTTCTGAAATTGCTCCGATTACCTTATATTCTGTTTTAATATAATTTACCTTCAATCCACCTACCTCGAATGTATCTACCACCTTTCTAATCATATATTCTATATCTTCTTTATCTTGTCCTATTATAATCTGGTTATCAGCGATTAATAAATTGTGCAGTAAATAACCATTAATGTTGTTTCCCATTCCCTACATGACTTGTTCCATTTTTTAATACATCTTCTAAATATATCTTGAACAATGTTGGTGACATCCCGCATCCTTGTTTTAATACTTTTGTTATATCAAATTCTGAGGATACTCTATTTCCAACCTTATTACATGCGTTACAATCATACATTCTTTTAATAAAATGTCTCCGTAAAAATATAAAAAAGCTTTATTCATAACACATCCGAAACCTTTTCAATAACAATAGTAATCATTTCTCTCGAGTCTTATCCGTAATACAACTATATCAGTGACATATTTTTTAAAACAAAGTGCTGCATTAAATTCGTTTCAATACTCGCTAATTCTATTGTTATTACCAAAGATTTTAATATATTTTAAAATGTACGTCGATCGTTCCTTTGACAGTCTTCACTGTTCTTTCATATTTTCCTCTTACTGTACACTTTTTACACAAATGGTTGGAAACCCGAAGGACAAAATACCCTTTTATCTAATATGTGTTTCATTTTATAGCAACAATTATATTTCAAATTATTAATGTCCCCACTTTGAGGTTCAATCTGAATGTAAACAAATCCTATCTATCAGATAATTTAATATGAATTAGGAATTTATATATGCCATCTCCCTAACTCAGATAGAAAATCCGTTCTGAAATTAGATCTATTTGTGGCACCAGGATTTCAACTCCGACTCAAATGGTAGTTATCACAGGTTAGGAAATAACAGTAAATAATTCACGTGTTCGGCGTGAAGTATTACGTCACTTTTAGTTTCAGTTTTCATAAAATAATTTCGTTACTTTACGAGGTATGCTAATTATTTGTTCTCATGAGAGTAAGAGAACTGTGTTCCAGAATTTATGCTGAAAGAAAAATGTGTATCGTCCGCGAATAGAATTCGAGACACTACTGTAAGTTCGTAAACAAGTTCGTAAACAAGTTCGTAAACAAGTTCGTAAACAAGTTCGTAAACAAGTTCGTAAACAAGTTCGTAAACAAGTTCGTAAACAAGTTCGTAAACAAGTTCGTAAACAAGTTCGTAAACAAGCTCGTAAACAAGCTCGTAAACAAGCTCGTAAACAAGCTCGTAAACAAGCTCGTAAACAAGCTCGTAAACAAGCTCGTAAACAAGTGCGTAAACAAGTGCGTAAACAAGCTCGTAAACAAGCTCGTAAACAAGCTCGTAAACAAGCTCGTAAACAGCTCGTAAACAAGTTCGTAAACAAGTTCGTAAACAAGCTCGTAAACAAGCTCGTAAACAAGCTCGTAAACAAGCTCGTAAACAAGCTCGTAAACAAGCTCGTAAACAAGCTCGTAAACAAGCTCGTAAACAAGCTCGTAAACAAGCTCGTAAACAAGCTCGTAAACAAGCTCGTAAACAAGCTCGTAAACAAGCTCGTAAACAAGCTCGTAAACAAGCTCGTAAACAAGTTCGTAAACAAGTTCGTAAACAAGTTCGTAAACAAGTTCGTAAACAAGTTCGTAAACAAGTTCGTAAACAAGCTCGTAAACAAGCTCGTAAACAAGCTCGTAAACAAGCTCGTAAACAAGTTCGTAAACAAGTTCGTAAACAAGTTCGTAAACAAGTTCGTAAACAAGTTCGTAAACAAGTTCGTAAAAGCTCGTAAACAAGCTCGTAAACAAGCTCGTAAACAAGCTCGTAAACAAGCTCGTAAACAAGCTCGTAAACAAGCTCGTAAACAAGCTCGTAAACAAGCTCGTAAACAAGCTCGTAAACAAGCTCGTAAACAAGCTCGTAAACAAGCTCGTAAACAAGCTCGTAAAAACAATCTCGTAAACAAGCTCGTAAACAAGCTCGTAAACAAGCTCGTAAACAAGTGCGTAAACAAGCTCGTAAACAAGCTCGTAAACAAGCTCGTAAACAAGCTCGTAAACAAGCTCGTAAACAAGCTCGTAAACAAGCTCGTAAACAAGTTCGTAAACAAGTTCGTAAACAAGTTCGTAAACAAGCTCGTAAACAAGCTCGTAAACAAGCTCGTAAACAAGCTCGTAAACAAGCTCGTAAACAAGCTCGTAAACAAGTTCGTAAACAAGCTCGTAAACAAGCTCGTAAACAAGCTCGTAAACAAGCTCGTAAACAAGCTCGTAAACAAGCTCGTAAACAAGCTCGTAAACAAGCTCGTAAACAAGCTCGTAAACAAGCTCGTAAACAAGCTCGTAAACAAGCTCGTAAACAAGTTCGTAAACAAGTTCGTAAACAAGTTCGTAAACAAGTTACACATGTCAACCAATTATCTCCAGGAATAAGTTCGCCGCTATCCATTTGAAATTAAGAAATGTCTCTGTATGTAAAATGATTTTATTCATACGACTGCTTATGAATTTAAATAAGCCGTATATAGCAATAGGAAGCTAGATGGACGCGTGTTCCGATCAGAGCAGTGGCATTTTTATTAAACGGCTCTATTTAATATCTCATGTCATAACGTTGTAATTCAATGCTGGGCATGAAGGTAGTGACACTTTGCCCAGAGCCTGTCCATTTAGGCTTGATATTGTATTATATGCCAAAATTCCATGACCAGGAACTCACAGCTTCACTTCCCAATCGAAGAAGCCATTAGTAAGGCATTTTACTTCTTAAAAAATCGACTGCATCCTCAAACAGAGGAATTAGAAGCAATTAATATAATCGATAGTAGGCAGATTTACTTTCTACGTGGACACCAACCAGAGTATTGCCTGATTTTTTTAATTATAAAACTTTGCATAAATTATCTTGTTTAAGAAAATGAGAGAACATAATGTAGGCTGCAGTATAGGGGTTCAAGCAATATAACAATTTTGTATTGTTTTATCATCGTATCAATAATATGTGGCTATGATGATCTTTGAAAGCTTCCATATTTTCTTTCCGAATTAGATTTGTAATTTCTGAATCAGATTTGTTTATTTCTGTAACTAGTTTAGAAGCTATCACTGCAACATTTCCAACACCTAACACATCAGACCATGATACACTATTCCTGTAACAATATTATTTATTCACCACAGAACAATAGCAGCAAACAAACATAATAAAGTCTGAAGTCCTTAAAGTTAGGTTCGTTTTACAAAATTAAATGGTATTTGATGTACGGTAAATAATATTTACGCACACACTATTAGATAAATTATAATTGTATACGGTTTTCTTGTTTCTTAAATATTAATACAACGTAAGTACTAATGGAAATGACAATAACATAAGAGATATGACTATTATACCAAATCAAACACAGTAACTGCTATATTTAGATCAGTCGTGTTGGTAAGAAAAACCACATTTGGAGATACCATGTTCTGACAAAACTCCATAAATTTGGACTACAGTTGTACCCTGCTTTATTTAACTTTTTTTCGAGTTTAACTGAACATAAAGATGCCACATTCTTCAGATCTTAATTGTTGCAATCTTCTGTTCAATTTGCAGTAATAAACCTGTAACTTAACTAAAGTTCAAATTAAACACGTGTAGGTAAAGTTTGACAACACAGGGTAGTTTCACAAAACGGGGCACTCTCTTATATCTTCGTGATTAGAGCTATCATCTTTCAAATTATTGTTGACCTAATTTGCAAATGGCACTCAATTATAAAATATTTAAGTTAGTGCAGATTTGTTTTTTGCCAGTGAGAAAAAAGTATCACGTGTTCGTATTTATCAGCAGTGAATATTAATATTTCTGAGTTAAAGGGGTCCTAAATAATCTTTTTCTCAGTGCTATAAGTTTATATTATCACTTAGTAGATACAATTGTATGTTAGTTCACAATAACCATGTTACTAACCTCTGAATTTCATGCAAGCCATGTTTTAAAGAAAACGTAGCGTGGTTGTACAAAACTGGGTAGTAAATAGTTTTCTAAAATGGGGTACCCCAATTTATGCTCAATGCCCCACGCCGTAGCGGTGCATTTTTAGGCAACATGCTTAGAGCAGAGTTACTGAATTTATACTGGTTCCAGTCCCCAGGGGAGAATTAATTTTTTCATGGAATGTTGGTCAACCCTATGGGACTGATGCTCAAACAACGTAGCGAAAAAATAAAATAAATAAATAAATAGATAAATGAATAGCTTTATTTTACCTGGCCTTAAGGCCTTGTCTGCCACTCAACCAGGTTTTTAAAAAATACAAAATACAAAAAAAAATAGTCATACAACTACATAAACAATTACATATTATAAAAACAATACATTCAATATTTATAATCTATTTTGATTTACTCAAAATTTAACAATTAAATATATAATATGTACAAGGTATAAAAAACGAGAAAACAAGTATTAATGACATGGTATAAATTTAAATAAATAAAGAGAAATTAATTATTAGACAACTGGTAACTGTATAAGCGTGAATTAAAGGTGCCAAGTGTGCGGCAACCTCTGATATCTTGAGGAAGGAAATTCCAGTAGCGGGCAGAGGCTACAGTGAAGGAAGTAGAATAAGAAGAAGTGCTATGAAGAGGAATTGTTAGCAGACTGCTATATTTTGACCTAGTGTCAATATTGTGGTAAGAGGATAACTTCTCAAATCTGGACGCAAGTAACTAGGAGTGTAGGAATTCAGAAGCTTGAAAAGTAGTGAAAGGTAATGCAATTTACGTCTGTCAAGTTAGACGGAGCCAAGAGAGGTTATTAAAGTGTTCGGAAATATGGTCATAACGGCGGATATTGAAAATGAATCGAACGCAAGCATTATGAACACGCTGCAATCTTTGCGACAAGTCATGGTTTAGATCATTAAATATAATGTCACAATAATCGAAGTGTGGCAATACAAGAACCTGCACAAGGATTTGTTTTAACGAAACTGGGAGAAAATGCTTTAAACGTCTAAGATAATGTAAGATGGAGAAAGTCTTTTTACATATGTTTTTTCACTTGTGTTTGCCAGGTTAAATTTGCGTATAGATATAGTCCAAGATTTATTACTGAAGAAGAATAAGGGATAATTTTATTATTTATAGTAATGTTTGGAAGTGCAGATATGTCAACAGTTGTAAGTAGTATTTGTTGTCCCATTAGAATTACTTGTCACTTGTTAGGATTAAGATTTAGACCGATACTTGAAGACCAGTTAAAGATGGATGTGAGATCGTCATTCATTTTCGTCAAGCTGTTATAGAGAGAATGAGGAGGTGAATGTAGATAAATTTGAAGATTATCAGCATAGAGGTGATAGAGGCAGTGCTTTAGTACAGTTGGTAAGTCATTTATATAGATTGAGAAAAGAAGAGGCCCGAGAACACTGCCCTGGCGGACTCCAGCCTGCACGTTGCGCCAACACGAATATCTAGAGTTTAGTAAAACGTATTGTTGACGAACGTGCAGGAATGAGTCGAATCAGGAAACAGCGCTGTCAGACAAGTGTAGGTGCTTGAGCTTTATCATAAGTAAGTCGTGGTGTACTGTATCCAAAGCTTTGCTGAAGTCAAGTAAGGTTAAAGGAGTCAATTCATGTCTGTCCATGGCATCACGAATATCTTCAGTAATTTTTAACAAAGCTGTGGTTGTGCTATGGCCAGATCTAAAGCCGGATTGATAAGGATCAAGGAGATGATTTTCTTGGAGATACTCAGTCATTTGCTTATGTACAATATGTTCCAGGGCTTTAGATAATGTCCGAAGGATGCTAATCGGTCGGATGTCATTGCAGTTAGTAGGTGTACTTATTTTAGCTATAGGCCGAACCCTAGACTGTTTCCATACAGTAGGGAAGGTAGAAGTCATAAGGGAAGCATTAAAAATATGAGTCACTGTGGGTAGTATAATGTCAACGATTTTATTTTGCATTAAAATGCTGATGTTATCTGTTCCTTGTGTATAGGATTTAATGCGCTTGAGTGCTTTTTTAACGTCTATAGGCGAAATGTTGTGAAAGTAAAATTTCTCTCTTTCTATATGGGGGGGATGGGGACAAGTCTTTAAGAATGTATATTTTATTTTTTTTTTGTCTGGAGGTGTCATGGGTATTGAGGTAAAATGTTCATTTAAGTCATCTACAGATATGTGTATATAGTCAGTTGGGGGATTCAACTGTCTAAGTCCCATTTAACGGAGATTTCGTCAGGTGTCCCGTGCACTTATTTCAGGTCCGATTATACTGTGGGCGTGTCGTAGTTTGGTATTGCGTATAGTTTGTGTAGTTGTGTTTCTAAGTTGTTTGTAAAGTTGCCAGTTCTCGTCATTTTTATGTCATGTGTATGTTCGGTAGGTTTTGTCTCGTTTTGACATAAGTTCACGTATTGAGTCATTCATCCAGGGTGCAGGGGGGGCGAGTAAATTGTCGGGTTTTTACTGGTGCATGTTTGTCATATAGTTGTAGTATCTGTGTACTAAATGTCTCTACTTTTTCATCAACTGATCTAAGATTTCATATTGTGTACCGAGGTAGTTCTAAAGCGTCTGATTTTAATTTAGTCTCGTCTATGTTTTGTAAATTTCTGTACGTAATCAATTTAGAGCGTCTTTTAGGACATAGGAGTGAGTATTGTACAAATACAATGTCATGAGCAGATATGCCGGGAGAAGGAATTTGTCCATATCACAGTACTTTATGTGGATGTGAAGTCACTATTAAGTCCAGTTGAGTGTCGGTAGTAGCAGTATGATGTGTGGCAGAGAGAGGAACAATGGTCATATTAAAGCTTTGGAACATATTTTTAAATTGTATGGCTGGTGAGTCAGTCTGAAGAAGATTTGTATTAAAATCGCCTGCGACAATAACGTGTTCATAATGAGGCAATAAATCGTTCACAGCGTTTTCTAGATACGAAAGGTGCCCTATTTTTGGAGGTTTGTATACAATGCATAAGAGACATTTTTTTAGACTGGCTTGAATTTCTACGAATAAGAACTCGGGGCGAGCGGAATATACAGAAGGGGACTTGTGGACAATTCTTGGATTAAGCTCATTTGATATAAAGGCACAAACTCCTCCACCTCTTTTATCTATTCTGTCGTTTCTGAGCAGTGTATATCCGTCTAAGTGAACAAGGGAGGACGGTATGGAAGAGGTGAGCCAGGTTTCCGAAATTAAAATGGCGCTCAGTCCAAGAGATGAAAATATGGTTTCAAACTCATCAAAGTGGGACGGAATGCTTTGTGAATTTATGTGAGCGATTTTAAGTGATTATTTATCAATATAAAATGCATTTGTAAGTAGACTGGTGGTTGTTGTCGGAGGGGATGACCGGGAGTCAGGAATTCTACCTGTTTTAAAAGCTGTCTTCACAATAGGACGGTGTTTGGAGAAGGGGATAATATCTGAGTCAGGAGTTGCAATCAAGTCATCATATGACAGCTCAATGTTGTCAATTGCAGACAGTAAAAATAAACTATGTACTGTAATAACTCTAATAAAATTAAAATAATTTAGCTAAACAAAGAACTTAAAAATGAAAATAAAACTAGCAAGTTGTCCTATATAAAAGAATAATAAACTTAAAACTTACCTAAATTAGAAATAAATTAACAATATAATCGTTAGCAAAGAAAAGAAAAATAAAGTAAATATAATTTGGGTAGCTACAATAAGTAGCGATGCCTGGTTTAGAAAACTAGCTTCAACTGCTGGAAAAACTGACACGGTGATCAGAAGTCACACTAAACTAGTTGGATAATAGTTAATTCTGCGATTTAAATGTAGATGTGAGGCCAGCAGCAGGCTGGTAGGCCAAATACGTTCAAGATCTGTCGTTGTTTGGTTTTATCCTCCCCTTTAGCAACACATTGGTTTTCTCTGTACAGATATAAAAAAAACACACAATGAGTTCTAAATATCAAAGAAAAACAACAAGGCTATGACTTCATTCCAAAACTTATTGTTACATTTTGGCCTCTTGCAAAAATCAATAGCTAACGTATTTGAATATGCATTGTAACATGAAATTGCACATAAATTAAAATTATGTGTCAAGGTATTATCATTGTTATTAATTCATTTGTTGATACCTACTTGATCTTGTCAGTCCTACAAAACGGTATTATTTTTCAATTAAGGAATATTATATTCTAGGGAGAAATATATAACTTATTAACATTCTAATCTGTCTGTGGGTTAACAATGTATTCTTACATAGTACAGCAAAATATTACTTTCTTGTGCCAACTTTATCTTTCAGAATAACTAATTAAAGCTTAGGTATTCTGTTTTGTCCAACTTTCTTTACCTGTTTCATCAGCTTACACTAAATTTCTATTTTAAATTTAGAATCAAATTCTCTACTTAACTAGTGATCAAATTTCACTTCAGAGATCATCCTTCTCTTTTCTTTCATCGCTTTGCTGCAGCATCGAGATTCATGAAGTTTATGCTTCGCTAAGTCAGATAAGACAGAAGAGCGTCACATCCTTATGTTTGTCAACATTAAGCTCGCAACCTGCCTCCAGGGAACATATAAAGTTTCTCTTGTGATATTTGAGTTTTCCCACACTGTTGACACGAGTGGTTGGTGTAAGATTATTTCTTTACTAGGTTAGAGGGTTGCCAGGTGTCTGGAGGGTAGATCGCTTCCCCTGTGGATGTAACTCACTACCGGGTTCAGTGTCTATAGAAAGCGTTAATCAGATACGGAGAACATAATTTCTCCTCGCAATTTGGATCCAAATCATGAATGATAAAAATAAATTGAATATATATATATATATATATATATATCCATCTATATTAATTCTGCCCGAAGGCAGGTCTTTCACTGCAATCATTGCATTTTCATGCTATGCTTTGCAACTTTACTAGGGAACTGTAGGTGTGGTAGCTTCCCGTTACCTTCCACACCGGTAAGGATGATGATGATGAGATGATAATAAGGATGATGATGATGATGACCACATGATTTCGGGGACCGTTTGGGCCTTAAAATTTTCCTGACATTTGTCTTACAGGTGAGGAAAAACCCCGATAAAAATCTCACCCAGAAAAACTGCCCCGACCAGGGCTCGAACCCGGGCCCGCTGCGTGACAAGGTAGCATGCTACCTCGAGACCAGAGTGTTCTGTCCTAGGGCAGGTCTTTCATTGCAATCATAGCATTATCATATTATTCTTTGAGTATGTTTTTGCAACTTTACTAGGGAATTATAGGTGTGGTAGCTTCCCGTTGCTTTCCACACCGGTGAAGGATGATGATGATGTTAGTTGATGATGGCGGCCAGATGATGTTCGGGGAACTCTTGGGCCTTAAAGCTACCCGACATTTGTCTTACAGGTGAGGAAAAAAACTGATAAAACTCACCTAGGAAGCTTGTTCAAACCGTGAATTGAACCAGGACCAGCTGCGGGAAAAGGCAATACGCTACCTCGAGACTGCAGCGATGGAGACATATATAGGGTGTTGCAAAAAACACTGACAACGGAGGTGAGGTGGTATATTGAGATTGGCCAAGCATTTTTTAATAAAGTACCTATGTCCGGAAATGATGGATTTTCACTCTATGAGTAGCTAACTTCTGAACAGTTCCGTTCGTTGGATTTCAAGACTCAATACTTGACAACACTGCTACAGCCACATCACGTTTTTTAAATATCCCCCTCCCATCTCGTAGTAGAACGTACATCGTAGATGTACTAATTGGCGCACACGTTCAAATACGCCTGGCTTCATTTGAATTATTTGTGTAAATGCCTGTATTGGCGCTATAAGATCCATACGCGACACTACTGGACTGTTTCATGTAGCCCCACAAAACGTAGTCGAGAGGGTTAAGATCAGGTGATCTTGAAGACGATGGATTGGACCTCCTCTTCCAATCCATCGACCTGATACGTGATATCCAAATGTCTCCTCGCATTAGCATAGAAGTGAGATGGATGCTTCGTCGCGTAGTAGCCACATTCCTTTGCAAATCCATGTATCATGGATTCCGTACCAGTGAGTGCCATTGTGTGAAAACGCATCACTTCTGGACATTCGTACCTTATTAAAAATGGTCAACATATCTCAATATACTGTATCACCTCCGTTATAGGCTTTTTTGGAACACCATATATATATACATATATATATATATATATATATATATATATGTGTGTGTGTGTGTGTGTGTGTGTGTGTGTGTGTGTGTGTGTGTGTAATTCAAATATTAATCAAAATTGTAGAGAGATATGAGACGGAAGGGTAATAGAAAATAAGAAATAATAAATAGAAAATCAACTACTGAATCCTTTGATATTACAATAATGATGTCATAATTTTTATTTATAGAATGTGACACCTGATACTGTAATATAATTTCTGAGTTCTGTGTAAATTATGTTGTTATTAATTATAATTTTATCAACAAACTTATTCTTGAACAATATTAAAAGAGATATCAAGGCAAATGGAATCGTAATATGCTAGACGATTATTGTTGGACCATCAAGAGGGATGCTCCACAGGCGAAATATAGCGCAAAATCGTCATTTCTTGCTTTCTATGCGAGTTCGATTGTTCCAATATTGTGAAGTTACGAATATAAAAAATATTAAAGTATTTGAAATTATAAATTCTTGTCTCTCGGAAACGTTGCGTGATGGAGAAAAACCGATATCATATTTGAATTCAGGAGAAAAATACTATCAGAATCCATTTTTTTTTTCTAAGACAAAAGAAGTTTGTTTGTTGCTCAGTGTAATCCATCGATTCCGGCCAAGTTTGAACCCGCGAAACTCTTACCCTTAGCCCATTAGGACCGCACGTAAATTCCACACTGATTTATGATACACTAAATACTGTGTGTCCTGTAGCATTTGTTCATTGTATTTGCAATTCAATATGTTTTATCAAAAATGTTTCCTGGACTTGGATATTATCTTACTTGACTATTTGAAAATACATTTCTGGTATGGGCAGGATAAAACTTTGTATGATAAATTATGTAATTAGTGGAGGATATAATAATAGTTGTTTAAGCTAAAAGGGAGGTAAAATTACAAGAACGAGTCTGAATTTATTTTACATCAAGTCCTTGGTGTAAAAATCGAGAAGAAATTGATTTCAGGACGTTGTATTGTCATACGATAGGCATCAGGATATCTGAGAGAGAGTAACAGAAAAGTGAACTACATATATACCCAATCAGATGTTTCTTCTCTTCTCCATGATACCTTAACCTATCGCCTTGTAGGCCTAAGTGTATTTATATGCCACATGCAGCAAAATCCTACAATGGAACGGCCTGTGGAGGAGAGATTTTATACTTTAGACAATCGGCCGCGGTGGTCATGCTCCTTGTCTCTAGTCCCGAGGGTCGCAGGTTCAAACACGGCCGGGGGGGATGGATTTTTAGGATGGAAAATTCCAAGGATTAAGTCCTCCGGGAGAGACTTTAAGCCATGGGTCCCGAGTCTGAAGATTTTTAGGCTCGTAAAAGATCCTTAAGCCTGAATAAAAAGGCCTCAAAGCAAAATTTACCAAATTTTCCCGTCCTAGTACTACCAGGTTTCCTAGATGTCAGTACGAGGCGGAAAACATACTAAGGGCCACTCCAATTACATCTTTACGAAAACAAGTGTAACCGAATTTATATGGTTAAATTTCTTCACTATAGAGGGAGAGCGCCTAAATTTCCTTGAGGGAAACAAGGGCTTACTAGAAGAAGATCAAACACATACTTCTTTGACCAAAAGGACATAAAGGATCTCCTCGTTTCAGTAATTGGCTCAATCAAGGACTTCCTGGTAGACACAACATTTAATATTATACTCACCATTTTCTCACACATTCATATTAAACATAGTGAATAGGGTACTGATGGCCACTTGATCTTTCGAGTCCGTCTGGGTCTTAAATGCTCCTGATATGTATTTTACTGCTGAAGAAAATCCCAAAAAAATCACCTAGAAAACCTATACCGACCAGGGATCAAACTCAGGCCCGCTGTATATGAGGCAGCAACGCTACCTCGAAACCATAATGGTGAACAATCAGATGTTTATGGATGTAAAAGTAAATATTTTTATTAAAATTACTCATAAATAAGTGTTCAAGAACTAAAGGAGTTCGAATTAGCGACTTCCAGTACTGGATCCGTATACAAAATACACATTTTACTGAAGACAGATCTTATGATCAGAGTTGATTTGGTGTAAGATATTAGGAATACACTGTATTTAGATTATATTGTTTAACTTCACAGCATATATCTTCAAACGTTTATCATTCTGACTTGAAAAAAAACTCGCCACTTTATTTAAAAAATGTTACTCATGCTATAGCGTTTCGAACACTTGATTGGATGGTCTCGGTTTCACAGCCCGCTGTTGACCAATCTTAGTTTTTTTTTTTTTTTTCAATCTTCAAAGATAATGATTAGCTGGAATTTCATTATCAGGTGGCATGTAATAATGAATCAGCATTTAACATCGTCATTAAAATTATCATAAGTAATGCCACAAGTGATTTCCAAATTATCTAGAGGATTTGTAAATCAAGAGTGGCATTTGTTACGACTATTTAACAATTAAAATTAAGCTGTTTGCTCACAAATTTTTATTTCAATATAGTTATTTTAAAATATTTACCTGAAAACAAATGAAAAACGTTTATTATGTTTTAATTTGTTCATCTAATGCAACCAGATCATATTATTTAATCCGCAAGGATCGCAATGGTGTAAAGAAATGCAGCCCAAGTGGAGAAAAAATTAAACACATCAAACTGTTTGTAACGAACATTTATAGGTTATTAATTAATTTATGATGTCCTATAATGTAAATATGTCAAATACATTTTTTTGGAACATGAATACCTGGGAAATAATTCGTTTAAGAAAGTGCAAACAGTTGTTTTTTTTTGTGGTATAATCATTTGCTATAAATATTTTTCTATTATATCCCGCAAGCAGAATCTGGTTTCATTCGTGCACTATATATGCAATCTGGGAGCCACTTGTGTTGTAGGATTCTTACGACTTAATATATAAATTGTTATATTCAACGTTTTTCTTAGAGAGCTAGTCCCTGCAAAATAATGCTCTGACCTATTCAGAATGTTAAAAAGGAAGAGCTTGATTTTGATTTCATAAAGTAAAATTGATAACATCGAGGTGAAAAACGACTGCGATTGGTTGTAAAACAAAATTCATTGAAATGTGATTGGTCATTGACTCCCATTTGGGGCATGAGTTAAATAGTCTATTAAATTTTAAACTAAATACAGGACAAAGGTCAATTCAAAGCCTATTGGTTAAAGACAATATTCTATACGCAAAATGACCTTGAGGGTTAAAACGTATATAAATAAAAAAGTTGAATTAAAAAAAAATAATTTTATGATAAGAAAGTAACTTTCAGAAACAAGAAATTAAATTCGTCGGTAATCCTTGTTATTACACAAAGTTGAGACTGAATTTAAGTACTAGCCGACCAGATATGATCTTTAAACATGGCACATTTATTTCATCTCTATGTAATTTCATATAGGAGAATTCTCTCTTTACTTAGAGAAAGGTACAGGCTTAGAGGGCAGAGCACGATATGTACAGGACGAAACTTTCCAAATAAAAAGGCGTGGAATGGAAGTCAAAGAAAAGAGTAAAGGGAGTAAGAGAATGAAATTGAATACGAATAGCTGAAGTATGTCACATTTTTTAGTCAACATTCTCTGTAAACTTTTAATGGGCTTTCTTCTATTATTACAACTCTTAAAAAAGAAAGAGTTTTTTTTCTTGAAAACGAAAATTTTACATTTCTAAATGCATCAGCACGAAGAGAAAGGAAAGAAAGCGCAGACGGAATGTAGATACGAAGACACATTTAGTTTATCTTTCTGTTTGCATCTTGCTTCTATGAAAGAGTTTTCATTAAAAGAGGAAATGACGCCATTGTTTGATGATTCTGGAGATTAAATGGGACAGTGACATGAGGTTTTTATTGTAAAGAAATATATCTGTGTCCTTATAATGGAAATGATTCAACATAATGGGTAAACATACTTCATAAAGCTGTAATTTTCTATTTGTTAAGGACTTCCTGTACACAAACAATATTCTATAAAGTTTATTGTGATGATGATCTTCATCTACAGTTATTTAAGAACCTTAGCTTCTTTAAAAATCTAGTTTGTTCTAATTATGTCATGCTTTTCCCCTTAATTCCACCAGATTGTTCCAATATCTTCCTATTGGACGTCTATCAACTTTACTTTTGCCATAAAGTTCACTCGCAAATTTTTTCCCTCTTTCTATTGTCACTCTGTTTAACAATATGCCCCAACATTTTCATTCTGATATTTCCACATATTCTACAATTTGTGTGCTATGCGGTACAGATGTAAATAATTATTGTTTTCTACTGTGTGCAGTGGGAATTAATTCAATTTTTTCCTAGGGGAGCATGTTAATATTTCGTTGATTAGTTCCATAGTAAGGAATGAATTAATAAAACAAATACTTTATACTAGTATTTCCTACCTCAAAATGTTTATAAAACATTTAATTATATAACAAATGCATTAGTTTTTTTAAAACATTCTGTGTTCAGACTGGGACAAAAATCCCCTTGAGCACGACGACCAGAAATATCTACTGTGCTATCCCAGTATATTACGGAGGAATGGAATCAAGACTACACTGCGGTGTTATGCGAGTTTTAGGTTCTCTTCCTGGTCAGGCACAGCAGGTATTCTCTCATTACCTATACCGCCGTTTTCGGGTTGGAACTTTGACCGCTAGGAGGACCTACAATCATTCACTTCGCCCCTTCTGCCCTATTTACTGATCAGATGCGGAGTCTACAGGGCACCCAGTTGTGACTCCATCAGATCCCCGCAAGTACATATTTTCAACACTTGTGAGCGCTAACAAAAGTCTTCTTCTTCTTCGTTTCATGTGATAGACCTAGAGGTCGGTTACAGACTCAATCCGACGTTTGAAGGGCCTACCCAATGATCTCTTGTCTCGTGGCTGGTAATTTAAGATTTGACGTGGTATTTTTGTTCTGTTCATTCTTCTTATGTGAGATTTCCAGTTGTTTCTGTATTTTTGCACATATTCCATTATTGATTCTGTTTGTAATTCTTAGAGAATCTCAGAATTCTTGAGTAACCTGCAATACGTCTGATAAATTTAATTTCTGTCGCAGATAGTTTTTGTTCATCTACAGTGTGAATAGTCCAGGCCTGACTGCCGCAACATAATATGGGTCTGGACAAGGTTTTACAAATTCTAGTTCATGTGTGTTGCTGTACTGTGTTTGGCTTTAAAATATTATTTATAATTGCCGTTTCTCTGTTAAATTATATATTTTTTTGACTGAAATCTTTTTCCTCTTCGTATGTAACTTGGTGTCCGAGAGTGTTAAATGTGTTAGGTTGTTCTAACATTTTATTATTAACAATACTTTTACTGCGAATTGGGTCAGCAGATTTTTCTGTTGAGCTAACAAAGTATTTTTTCCTAACAAAAAAGAAAAATCTGAAGTCATGGCTTTCCTAGGAAAAGACCTAGTTCGCAGTAAAATTGTTATTAATAATAAATTATTAGAACAAACTAACACATTTAACTATCTCGGACACCAAGTTACATACGAAGAGGAAAACAAGTTTAGCCAAAAAATTTAAAATTTAACATAGTGACGGGAATTATAAATAATATTTTCAAGCCAAACACAGTACAGCAACACACACGAACTATAATTTATAAAACCCTGACTAGACCCATATTATGTTACGGCAGTGAGACCTGGGCAATTCGCGGTGTAGATAAACAAAGACTAACTGAAGGGTGAGAAGTGAAATGACATGAATATATGGGAAAGGGTAATTTAGTATGATGGGAATGAAATGCAGGAAACGGGAGAACCCCGTGAAAACCTGAAAAATCTCGATATGGCCTACCACCAATACCCTGTGGAAACTTGGGGAATCGAACCTGGGATCCCAGTCATGGCAGCCGCGCGCCCTAGCAACTATTGGTGTTTAATTCTGGTTTAAACAAGTTAATAGACTTGAACGCTTGTGTTGAGTGTTTAAGATTGATTTCTGCATCTCAACCATTTACTTTGTCACATTGCATTCTTGAACAGAGTAGTACGGATGTGTAATATTACTGTTCAATGTTGTCTTCAAACATGTTTATTGAAAATAAATAAAATCTAAGTGAAACTACTCTCTTCCTTCATTGCTTAAATACTTTCAGACACTGAGGCTAATACTTAGTTGTAACTTTAATAGTGACAACTATGTATTTATTTATTACTAGTATACAAGTGACACCTGTGAAACTCCTGCAATCCTTCAATGAAGTACCCAGCATTGTCTACAACTCGCTGCCAGCGATGTGGAAGTAATAGTATCCCTGTAGCAGCTTCTGTTCTGTTAATGGTTCTGACGGACCGCCTTAAGATGCCAGCAGAATCTCAGGAACTGCCTGTAATTGAATGTCATGAAGTGGTTCCTTCAACTTGGGGACCAAATCATAATCACAGGGTCTTATGTCCAGTGAATGTGGTAGATGGAAAAGCACTTTGCACTCCAAGCTATGATACAGCTCAGCTACTGGGTGTGCCGTGTGCGTTCGAGCAGTCCTGTATGGTAATGCTGTCTACCCATATATTTCCACAAGACCTTCATAACATTGTCGTGCTGAATGGTCATGGCATAATGAATTTTCAACCACGACCGCTATTCCTGCTTTGTAAACATGACAGAAACACAACAGCTAAGAGCGGCAACTCAGAGGAGACTAACTTTCTTTCTCCAAAACACAAGCGCTCTTGAGACATACGGCCGAGTCCATTTACTGTAATATAGATCGGACATACATCGTGTCCACAAATATAGTCTCATACTTTAAATCTACCACTACGTCGCTTTGGATAATCGTATATAAATGAAATAGGTGACAATCAAAAGATAATGTTGAGTGATTCCGGGTTATGTGGCCGTGGTCCATAGTTGGTGTTGATACCAGACGTTTCGCCCTCAACTGCGGAGGGCATCTTCAGTGGCGAGTGCTTCTATGCGTGTTTCCTGGTCGGAAGATCTACTTAGAATGAGCGCTGTGGACGTAGAGGACGTTGTATTAGTGGGGGGTGCAGGGTGAGTGGTCGTGGCTCTTGCTGATTGGCTAATAGTCGTCTCTTTGTTGTCACTGGTGTTAATGCATTAGCCAATCAGCAAGAGCCACGCCCACTCACCCTGCACCCCCCACTAATACAACGTCCTCTACGTCCACAGCGCTCATTCTAAGTAGATCTTCCGACCAGAAAACACGCATAGAAGCACTCGCCACTGAAGATGCCCTCCGCAGTTGAGGGCGAAACGTCTGGTATCAACACCAACTATGGACCACGGCCACATAACCCGGAATCACTCAACATTACGATTACCGGCCGTGAAAGCCTGCATTCAACAATCAAAAGATAAACTCAAAATGTTTTGTCTTCTTCTTCTTCTTCTTCTTAAACTTAATTTGTAGGATTTTCAACCTGTTTATTTCCAAAATCACTCCTCGGAGGAAGACGTACTGGATGTGCATTCAATGTCTATCCATCTCTTGGCTGGTTTTCCTCTCTTTCTTCTCAAATCCATCGGTCTATCTTCTTTCGCTCTTTTTGCAAGCCGGTTTTCTTCCATTCTTTCTATATGACCCTTCCAATATTTTCGTCTATCTATAATAAATTTGGTTATGTCTTGAATATGGCATTTGTCCCTAATTTCTGTGTTGTGTATTTTACCAAATAATGTTTTCCCCTGAATAGTTCTTAAGATTTCCAATTCGCATGTCCTCATTATTTGTTTAGTTTTTGTTGTATCGGCCCTAGTTTCTGCACCATATACGATAACTGGTCGAACTATCGTTTTGAATATGCGGGTTTTGCTTTCCATTGACATATGTTTGTTGCGCAAAATTAAATATTTCATAGATCCTGATATTTGTGCTGCTTTATCAGCTTGTTTCTTTACTTATTTTATTACATTTTTAGTGTTTGTTATTAATAAACCTAAATAATTAAATACTGGCACTTGTTCTATAATTTTTCTTTCTACTTCTAATTTGCATCTTACTGGTTCTTTTGATATTGTTAAGCATTTTGTCTTAATCGAGTTAATTTCCATATTGTAATTTTTGGCATTTATATTAAATTGATGTAAAGATTTTTGTAAATTATCTTCAGATTCTGAAAGGAGAACGACACCATTTGCGTAACATATTAAGTGAAATCTAGTGTTTCCCATTTTATAACCCAAACGTGGTGGTATGTTTTCAATAATTTTATCCATTATAATATTAAATAAGAATGGACTTAAAAAGTCGCCTTGCCTGATGCCCTTTGTGAGCGTTATTTCTTCAGTTTGCTGTTCTTTTACTTTGATTACTCTTTTGCAGTGTGTATTAATTGATATTATTGCTCAAATCAGTTCATTAGGAATTTCATTCTCTCTCAAGATATGTACAACATCTTCAAGCTGTAATCCATCGAAAGCTTTCTTCATATCTATGAAACATAAGAATACTGGTATATTGAATTCCCATGATTTGTCCACAATTTGTCTAACTATGTAAATTGCATCTAATGTGGATCTTTTTTTCCGAAATCCTTGTTGCTGTTCTTTAATATGGATTAATGCGTTTAATTTATTGTTTAATATATTTGTGAATACTTTTAGAGAACTATTAAGTAATGTAATTCCACGATAATTTTCTGGTTTAGTTTTATCACAAGTTTTGTGCATATTAAAAATGTCAACAATGGAGAATAATGGACAACAATACAGAAACTAAACTAAATTTAAACATGTTTTTTTGTGGTCGATATGGGTTCATTGTTGGATACATAGCAAAGAGCAACGTCTGCAGCGTCACTCGTGGGGGCGATATTCTATGTCTATAGGTACAGCAAAAACGTTTTGAGTTTCTCTTTTGATTGTCACTAATTTCATTTAGATACGATTATCCTAAGCGACGTAGTAGTAGTTTAAATTATGATACTACACTGCTCAAAAAAATTAGGGGATATTGTAGAATAACCTATTAAGACTATGTTTTTGGGAACAGTATTAGATGCAATCACTTTCTATTACTCCAAAAGAATGTAAACAAGAGTTTGAAGTCATTACGTAACCTCTGTACCACACCAGATTTCAAAGAGATCCTGATTAGGAATATGGAAAACAAACAAAGCAACATTAACATGGGTGAAAATGTTTCTTTAGTATGGTGTATGGTCTCCTCGAACGGCCAGCACTGCCTCACACCTGTGTGGCATTGATGCAATGAGGTTAGCAATGAGTTCTTGGGGGATACGTGGCCACTCTTCCATAAGAGCAATGTGCAGCTCTGGAACAGTTGTGGGAGGTGCTGGTCTGCCTGCAATGCGCCTGCCTAATGCATCCCACACGTGCTCAATCGGATTTAAGTCCGGGGAGGAAGCTGGCCATTGCATACGCTCGATACCCTCCACTTCCAGCATGTCGTCCACCAAGCCAGCTATGTGGGGTCGTGCATTATCGTCCATAAAAAGAAAAGAATCACATATGGCATCAGCATAAGGCACGACAAAAGGTCGGAGAATCTCATCTCTATACTTTACCGCAGTCAAAGTACCACCTTGGATAACGTAGAGGTCCGTACGTCCACCACTACTGACTCCTGCCTACACCATCAATCCACCGCCACCATATGGGGATATTTCACGTACAAAAGCTGGATTGTTTCGTGTCCCTTTTTCTCTCCAGATGAATACACGCCGACTATCACATTCCACGTTGAATCGCTACTCATCAGAAAAAAGAACTGATCTCCATTCAGCATGCCTCCACCCACGATGTTCCTCCGCCCAGTTTCTGCGATCTCTACGGTGTTGTGGAGTTAACCTGGTACACACCATGGGCCTACGGGCATAGAGACCACTTCCATGCAGTCGATTAGGGACAGTTTGAGTTGACACCCTGCGTCCTGTTGCTGTTTGAAGTGTATTTCGCAGTTGAGTTGCATTCTGCTGTCTATTCCGACGGGCTGTTAACAAGAGGTAACGGTCATCCCTTGCTGTTGTTGCCCTTGGTCGACCTTGTCCGGCTCTTCTGTGACCAGTATGTTCTTTGAAAATGATTCCAAAGTCTGGGAATCACGCTTTGAGACACACCAATGGCTTGTGCCACCTCTTGTTGTGTCTGTCCAGCTTCCATCCTTCCCATGGCCCTCCAAGCCATTGGTTCAGGTAAATCACGTTGTCGAGGCATCATTGTCCCTAAGGCAAGTCATTCACTGACTGAAAACTGGACTGGATTTAAAAACAGCAACAAAACATTCACCCCCACACCGCCCTTTCACATCAACAGTACAGACACTCCCCTCTGGTGTGGTACCGAGGTTACGTAACAACTTCAAACTCTTATTTACATTATCTTGGAGTAATAGAAAGTGATTACATCTAATACTATTCCAAAAAACATAATCTTAATAGGTTATTCTACAATATCCCCTAATTTTTTTGAGCAGAGTATATTTGTGAACACGGTGTATATTAACATGTGACAGAAGTTACAACAATTAACTCCGTCTGGTTTCGATTCTACAGCAGTATTGCCACTATTTTTGTTACAGCCCACGTATTACTGCTCATCTTATTCTGACAAAGAAATATGTTTAATTGTTCATTTTACATTATTTTCAAGTTACTTTTCAACAGTCGAGATTAAAATTTTTACTTAATTTATACCGAGAAAGAACAATATTTGATGCATTAATTTGTATTTAAACTAGCTGATCTCTTAAACTCATTCAAATGATATCCAAATTATCAGTACTGTATTATGAAAAAATAGCAAACGAACATGGAGAGAATTGAACCGTCTATGTCGCAGGCTTTTAACGTCGAACTGAACACTCAAGTCACGAGTTGTGATGAAGTAATCTTGCGTTTTCTATGTAATTATTAATTGTTGTGAATGGTTTCTCTTATAAGTCTATATGTAAGTGAGATTGTATACTTCAGCCCTGAGTTACTAAGGTATTAACAGAAAATGTATTTTGAACACCCAATGTTGTATTTCATTGAAATAGAAGTGGAAGGAATTATCGACCATACGCTATGATCATAACCCTGAAGCAATGTGCATAAAATGGCCGTTTACATAAGTTGCTATGGTGATTTATTAACTATTATGCATGAGGGAGGTTTTGTATAACAATTTCCTCTTCCTTTTCTTTTTAATCGACATTCTTGGTTTCCTACTATTTTCTGCTTCATACCGAAAAAAACTATATTCTGCACATAACGGTACGTGGAGTTTAAAAAAACAATGTTCTTAAAGAAAACCATTACTTTTTAAAGACAGGAAACTTTAAGGATAACCGAACTTTAAAATGTGAACACTGCATTAGCATTAACCGATCTGCCTGTCAAATATAATACTTATTTATACGTTCTTACAGCAGTCCTGCTTTAGTATCTAGCCTCAAGTATCGGTAGACGTTGTAAGATACATAACTTTATATGTATTAAGAACTATTTAACTCACGCCCCAAATGGGAGTCAATGACCAATCATGTTTCAATGAATTTTGTTTTTTACAACCAATCACAGTCGTGTTTCACCTCGATATTTATCTACTTCTGTTTATCATATATATATATATGTTAGGCGATCGCCTCTCATCGTTGGGGTTCCGAGATCGAGTCTTTATTATTACTTATAAAGTTTAAGTTTTAAGAGTCTCTATCACTTCATGTGGATTCCGTGCTGGACGAAACGGAGCTTGAGCAAGTTTTTCGCGGTTTTCCTCCCGTTTTCCTCTTCCAAAATTTCTTTTCACCATTTCTCCATAGTCTTCCCATCCATTTTGTTTCATTTCGTTCATCTGCCCCCGTGATGGTGCGTCAAGCGTGGTCGCGGAGCCGCAGACTGATAATTAATAAGGGGTTAATTATACTTTATACCAAGTATGTCTTTGTGAGGTGGTATCCTCGTCAGTCACAGACCTCTATATGGGGGACTTTACCTCATCTCAAACCTCGACCCAAACCTGAGTTGGAGACGAGTTGAGAATATATATATATATATATATAGAAAGGGGCACGCCATAGCGTAGTGGTTAAGGCACTGAGCTACAAGCCAGAGGGTCGAGGGTTCAAGTCCCGTTGGGGTCAGGATTTTTAAACTGACCCAAACCCTCTGGCGGCACTATGGCCCTGGGGTCGACTCAGCCTCTAACTGAAATGAGTACCAGACGCTTGTTCTGGGGTAAAGGCGGCCGTCACGCAGGGCTGACAACCCGGCTGACATAAAAAGTGCCGATTGTCTAGAAAAAGTGGGAGCCTTAACCTCCTACTACCCCAAGGGCCTCCTGAGGCCTGTTGTGGGATCACTTTACTTTTACTTTTTTATATATATAGAAAATTTAATTTTGGTACAATATAGAAGTGAGATATACGAATGTTAAAAACCACGTGACGAGGTCTAGAGAGGAGAAGTAAAAGTATTTTATTTAACGACGTCCTTTAAATACTCGGATCATTAGTGTCGCAAATCAAAGGTTAAGAGGCCAACAATTTTTGTTCAGAGATATCTTGTTTCAGGCTTAGATTCTTTAACGTACGGTAAATGAATGAGAGGATCAATTTCTACTTTCCTTTTCAAGATTTTGTAACCTGAAAAAATCCACCGAACTACGAAATTTGGAACCAGTGACGAGCGTGAAAGTCTCTGGAATCCGAGAACCGGAAGGAAGGCGTATTAAAAAATATATATAATACGAATGAAAAAAATGTGTACATATGAAAAGAAGGCTATGGAAGTTAACATTTATTTGCGGTTAAAGAAACTCAGATATTTAAACTTTATTATTACTTATAAAGTTTAAGTTTTAAGAATTATAAACAGTACCTGATATTTCAGTCGTCCTCAATAATTTGCAGTGTTGTTTTATAGCAGGCCTTCCGATAACCTAAGTATCATCTTCTGCTTTCATTTTGGTACCAAAAGTATAAAACAACACTTCAAATTGGTAATAAAAGATTCCCGGCTATATGGCCGTGGTCTATACCTGGCGTTTCTTCCAGACGTTTCTCCCTTCAAGTGCGGAGGGCATCTTCAGTGGCGAGCGCTTCCAGCTGTTGTTTCCCTGTCGTAGACTCGACTGCGAATGAACAGCAGAAAGCTGGACGCTCTTATTTATACTAGTGCTGACGTCACGAGAGTCGCAGCTGTTTGGATCGACGTCATCATACTGGCTTCTGATTGGTTCGGAACACTCTCCTTGTTATTGGTAGGTTTTGACTGTCTATTGTCTAATGTGTGATACCAGGCTTTGGTTAGTTTTATTCCTTCATCTTTTCTATTGAAATTGTCCTTGTGTTTATAAATTTCTATGGCCTCTCTGTATAATCTTGGGAAACAATATGGTGTTGTAGCTAAAACTTGTGTTTCATCGTAGAGAATCTGATGTCCGTTTTCGGTAATAACGTGTTCTGCTACGGCCGATTTTTCTATTTGCCCTAGTATGCAGTTTCGTCTATGTTCAGTCAAACGGGTGGCTATGCTTCTTTTTGTGGTTCCTATGTAAGATCTTCCACAAGAACACGGAAGCCGCTATACACCGCAAGTGGAGAGTGGTGGTCGAGAATCCTTTGATGAGCGAAGGCAGTTTTCTATTTTTCTTGTAGGTCTATAAACTGTTCTAATATTGTGCTTTTTTAGTACTTTGCCGATCCTATCTGTGACCCGTTGTATATATGGTAAGAAGGCTGTGCTGACTGTTGATGTATTATCCGTTTTGCGTTGTTGTTTACGTGGATTTATTGATTGTTTTATTTCTTTGGCTGTATATCCATTCTTCTTGAAACAGTTGAAAAGATGGTGCTGCTCCTGTATTCCTGCATTCCACAACACTTCAAATTATTAAGGACTTCTGCTTTCATTTAAGTACTGTACCAAAAGCAGATGATACTTAAGTTATCGAAAGGCCTCCCATAAAACAACAAATTATTAAGGACTTCTGCTTTCATTTTGGTACTATACCAAAATGAAAGCAGAAGATATTTAAGTTATCGAAAGGCCTCCTAGAATAAAACACTGCAGATTATTGCGGACTTCTGCTTTCATGTTGTTACTGTACCAAAAGCAGATGATACTTAAGTTATCGAAAGACCTGCTATGAAACAACACTGCAAATTATTGAGGACAACTGAGATATCAGGTACTATCTTACAATTCTTAAAACTTTAACACAGTGACTTCAACGGAGTGTCGTAATGTATTTCAAAAATCTTGATTATAAAGTTTAGTGTGGTAAACAATTTCCTAATATTGGATTCATTTAATGAAATTATATTCACTGGCGCACATAGAAATACTGTAATATGTTATCCAATGTGCGGTTGATTTTTCGAGTTATTGAATTTTGCAACAGAATTAATTTGTATGGGAATTAGCCATATGCTGGGATTAATGTAGCGAGAAATGGCTGTTATTGAAACATATGGAGTCTTTTAGACTCTGGCGTATACAAAATCCCTGCCTGCAGTAATATTAATTCAAATACAAAATAGATTCGACTCTTCCTGTATTAAATTTTGACACTTTCTAATGGATAATTCTATATAGTTCTGTTTGGCATATATCCGCTTTCTCGCCTCCACTGTTATCACTTATCGGAAATCATTTAATTGTTCTATCAGTAGATCAACTTCTACCGACTTTACAATTTTTTTCAAAACTTTCATTTGTGGTGCGATCTCTCGCAATTTTTGTTCCTTTCTTATAGTTCACTCAATTTAACTCGTGCCCCAAATGGGAGTCGTGTTTCACCTCGCTCTTTATCCAATTATCTTTACCAGCTCCTGCTTTGTGATAAAGAAAGTATTTTGTACAGGTCAGAGCATTACTGAATTTTTATTGTGACTGACTCTCCAAAAAATATATTGAATGTAGCAAATAAATGGACAGATTCCTTCGAACTGCTCATTTGATTATTGTGTGTTTAATAATTCTGTTTTAAATAATGATTCTACTGAGTTTTTTATTAAAAAATAATTAATAACCTGTAATATTGGTTATATAATATACATTTTGATGTCTTTCATTTTTTTGTCCACTTGGGTTCATTCTTACAATATTGCTATCATATTTGGTAATAAATAATATGATCAAGTTGCAGTGAATACACAAATTAAACATAAGCACACACTTCTGACTTGTTTTCAACATTTCCGTTTACATTACATATATAAATATTTTAAAATATCGGTAACTATATATAAATATCGTTTTCTTGAGTATACAGCTTAATTTTATTCGTTAAATAATTCAAACAAATGCCACTTTTGATTACTAAATCCTTTAGGTAAATTCACTCGTCACTCGTGAATTTATCGGTGATTTGGATATCAGTCGTGACATTACTTATGATAAATATCTTCTTCCCTAACTTTTAAGAACTTTAAAATACTGTAATGCAATATTTGGAGTTCAAAATCGTTAAAACATCTGCTGGATTGTAAAAAAAAGTTCCACGTTATATTTCAATATTAATCATTATGCAATGTAATTTAGTTGGCAATTTAATTAACGGTCCTCTTATAACCCCAGGTTATTAACGTCGCAATCCAAAGTAGGACATGAAAGGGCAAGAAATTGTTGCTCAGAAGCCTCTGTTCCACAAATCTATGACAAGTAACACACATCTTATTTCCCTTCGAAAGATGAGTAGTCACGACTTTTATGTCCTGAAATATCCATCCACTCTGGTTCGATCCTTAAAACCAGAGGAGGGCATAATAATAACTAGAGACTGGATTGTATTTGCATGTTACATAAGCATTTGCATATTTAGACCTTTTCACCTGTCATTGCATATTTTAACTAGTGATAACGCATATTTAGAATATTTTTAATATCTGTGTTGATCTACAATGGACATTTCGAGGCCATCAAAAGTGTAATAAACGATTTCGATAGTGCAGAGGCTTTGGCAGTTTGTTTGTGCAAGGAAGCATTTAACGATTCCAGTAATAAAAAATGCCATGATTAGCACTCATTTTTCCAATATAGGCCTACCTGCAACTATTCCAAAGCTTGAAGGTCAAGGTTAGCGTTGATTGATTATATTCAGCCATCTTCTTCTTCACTTCACGGGCTAGGCAAAAGGCCTTTTCCGCCTCACAGTCGTTCTGTCCATCTTTTCACTGGCCTTCCTACATTCCTTGAACCTCTTTACTTGTAGTTATATGCTGCTTTTGGTAATCTTGTTATGTTCATTCTTTTTACATTTTTCTTTATATCCTTCGATTTTATCATTTAATGGATTATATTTAACTCTGTTCTTATACCTTCATTCTTTAACCGATCCATTCTTGTGCAGTCTTTTGTTCTTCTACTTTGTAATTTTTTGGTCATTACACTAGATTCACTCCCATAAAGTAATGCAGGAACTGCCAATGTTTTATAAAACTTCAATATAGTATCTCTTCTTGTTTTGTTCTTTAATGTTATATGTATAGTTCCACATATACTTTCAAATCTTGACAATTTCACATTTACGTCTCTTTCAGTTTTTGTGTTTATAGCAAAATTACAATCCAAATAATTAAAATTTGTTACTTGTTCCAGAGATTTGTTGTCTAATATGATT
The DNA here is from genome assembly GCA_030220185.1 of Diploptera punctata. Taxonomy (NCBI): domain Eukaryota; kingdom Metazoa; phylum Arthropoda; class Insecta; order Blattodea; family Blaberidae; genus Diploptera; species Diploptera punctata. The sequence goes on along the minus strand of JASPKZ010002720.1, from coordinate 1,237,099 downwards.
TTTGATCCTATATGCACACTTCCCCAAAATGCCACTATTTTCGTTTTTCCCTTTGATATTTTAAAATTATATTCTTGGCATAGGCCTAATTGATTTAATTGATGTAAAGAATTCTCCAAATTATTTTCATTTTCTTGAATTATAACCAAATCGCCAGCACACATTAAAACATTTAATATTATAAAATTGTCCATTCTTTACCTATTAACATTACTTTTCCAATTAGATGTTAGTATATAAATTAAAAAGGTGATAAACTACACCCTTGTTTTACACCTGTATTTATTAAGATTGAATCGGTCTTTGATGTGTCTATTCTATTCAGTTAATGGATAAAATCCATCAACTGAACTCCTTATTGCCGGAGGTATTCCCAAGCAAATTTAAGGAAAAGTTTGAACGATAACTGTGGTTTTGAACCTTTGTGTCAAATTACTAGTTTTATAGATAGGACGGGCGAACTTTTGCCTGAAATAATATGCGCCAAAATAGCACCCAAATTCAAATACTGCCCAGTTGCTTCAGTTGACGTAGAACAGTGTTTTTCTGTTTATCAACATATTTTGAGCGATCGAAAACACAACCTTACTACCGAACATTTGAAAAAGTACCTGATCGTTTCTGTTTACAGTAGTAGCAAAATGTAGATTACTTTAATTTGTGAACAATACTTTTGCGTGATACTGTTTGATAATTTATCATTTATCGGTGACTAGTTAACTCATGCCCCAATTGAGAATCAATGACCAATCACATTTCAATGATTTTTTATTTACAACCAATACAGTCGTTTTTATCCTCGATTTTATCAATTAATTTTATTGCTGTAAAATCAAGTTCCTCCTTTTTAACATTCTGAATATGTCATAGATTTACACTGCTCAAAAAAATTAGGGGATATTGTAGAATAACCTATTAAGACTATGTTTTTAGGAACAGTATTAGATGCAATCACTTTCTATTACTCCAAAAGAATCTCAACAAGAGTTTGAAGTCATTACGTAACCTCTGTACCACACCAGATGTCAAAGAGATCCTGATTAGGAATATGGCAAACAAACAAAGCAACATTAACATGGGTGAAAATGTTTCTTTAGTATGGTGTATGGTCTCCTCGAACGGCCAGCACTGCCTCACACCTGTATGGCATTGATGCAATGAGGTTAGCAATGAGTTCGTGGGGGATACGTGACCACTCTTCCATAAGAGCAATGTGCAGCTCTGGAACAGTTGTGGGAGGTGCTGGTCTGCCTGCAATGCGCCTGCCTAATGCATCCCACACGTGCTCAATCGGATTTAAGTCCGGGGAGGAAGCTGGCCATTGCATACGCTCGATACCCTCCACTTCCAGCATGTCGTCCACCAAGCCAGCTATGTGGGGTCGTGCATTATCGTCCATAAAAAGAAAAGAATCACATATGGCATCAGCATAAGGCACGACAAAAGGTCGGAGAATCTCATCTCTATACTTTACCGCAGTCAAAGTACTACCTTGGATAACGTAGAGGTCCGTACGTCCACCACTACTGACTCCTGCCTACACCATCAATCCACCGCCACCATATGGGGATATTTCACGTACAAAAGCTGGATTGTTTCGTGTCCCTTTTTCCCTCCAGATGAATACACGCCGACTATCACATTCCATGTTGAATCGCGACTCATCAGAAAAAAAGAACTGATCTCCATTCAGCATGCCTCCACCCACGATGTTCCTCCGCCCAGTTTCAGCGATCTCTACGGTGTTTTGGAGTTAACCTGGTACACACCATGGGCCTACGGGCATAGAGACCACTTCCATGCAGTCGATTAGGGACAGTTTGAGTTGACACCCTGCGTCCTGTTGCTGTTTGAAGTGTATTTCGCAGTTGAGTTGCATTCTGCTGTCTATTCCGACGGGCTGTTAACAAGAGGTAACGGTCATCCCTTGCTGTTGTTGCCCTTGGTCGACCTTGTCCGGCTCTTCTGTGAACAGTATGTTCTTTGAAAATGATTCCAAAGACTGGAAATCACGCTTTGAGGCACCCCAATGGCTTGTGCCACCTCTTGTTGTGTCTGTCCAGCTTCCATCCTTCCTATGGCCCTCCAAGCTATTGGTTCAGGTAAATCACGTTGTCGAGGCATCACTGTCCCTAAGGCAAGTTATTCACTAACTGAAAACTGGACTGGATTTAAAAACAGCAACAAAACATTCACTCCCACACCACCCTTTCACATCAACAGTACTGCCGTCTGGTGTGGTACCGAGGTTACGTAACAACTTAAAACTCTTATTTACATTATCTTGGAATAATAGAAAGTAATTGCACCTAATACTATTCCAAAAAACATAGTCTTAATAGGTTATTCTATAATATCCCCTAATTTCTTTGAGCAGTGCAGTTTGTAATGACTGCATGTGGCTAGCAGATTGTATATATAGTGCACGAATATAACCTTATCGTGGTTGCGGGAGATAATATAAAAAATTAACAATTAATAATACCACAAAATAAGAAACCACTGTTTGTACTTTCTTAAACGTATTTTTTTCCAGGTAATAACTATTCAGAAAAATATGATTGACCTATTTACATCATAGGACATCACAAATTAATTAATACACAGTTTAATGGGTTTCTTTTTTTCTCCACTAGGGTACATTCTTACAGCATTGCGTTCTTTTGGCAATAAATAATATGATCTGGTTGGAGTGATAAACAAGTGAAACATAACGTTTCTCATTTGTTTTCAAACATCGTCGTTTACATTGAACCGAAAGTGCCTTTTGCGGTTCAGTTATCATCTTCGTGCTCCTTCCCGCTTACGAACATTTGTGAAGCCTGCCAATGTTTCCTGTGTTCCGTGTGGTTACCCCTTCCTTCTTTACCCTTTCCATTGCGCATCTTGGTAGCGCACATCCCTTCTCCTGGCGAACCTGATATATGCTCGGCAATCTCAGTGGACTTAAACAGTCAGTCGATCGGCCTAACAAGTGGCGTTTGGGTTCTTTACGAGTGGATTCAGTGTTGGAATCCTACTCTGGTGTACCATGCAAAGGGCGAAGTTAGCATGGTAATGCAGAAGATAAGCATGTGGATTGTAAACCGAAGAATGGTTGGATTTAATTTAATCTAAGTCAGCATGGAAGAAGGATTTCCGATTCTGCTTAGAGACGTATGAGTGTGATTGTTGGAATGGTATGTCGTTATCTTATTATGTTTTGTTTATTATTGGGGTTTGATTGATTGTTCCAAGATATAGTTCTGTTATTTATATTACTTTATTATTTTTATAATAATCCACACTTATTTTGTATTAAAAACCAATATTTTATGCTACGCCCCTTGTTCTTATTTAAAGAATAGCCATTGTTCTCTATCCCATAACGAAATTAGTTCAGTCCATGCAAATTATAATCAGTGTTATATTCATATGCATGTTCAAGTGGAAAAAGAAAGATGAATGGTTAGCCGCCTTCTATGGGCCCGAGGCAGGCTGTTTTGTTGTAAATAACTTCGTTGAATGTTTGGAACCCTTTACTAAGTACAGCAGTATCATAACCCAGCGATCCCGGAAGGTAGCAGTAACGTATTCGTATTCGTACTCTTTCTCTCTCTCTACGTACAAAATGATTAAGCAGCACTTGGTTGGTTCTACCAAGTCGCTACAAAATGGTTTCTCAGAGCGTGGTTAAGGGTTTTTTTTTGGGTTTAATTGCGCCCAAATGATAACAAAGTGTTTACTTTGTATTTTTCATATTGAAAGATATGCTGTACTTATGTTGAAGTTATTAAGTACTGGTTTACGTGTTTGTTGTACATTACGTAAACATTGATTCATCTTTCTTCGTTCCAAAACAGAGACTGATTTATGCAAGTAATACTACGTTCGCTTATTGTTGTTTACATCTTGTGTCTATCATACTTTATAAACATGCCTAGCTGGGTGGATGTAATATCCAGAGATAAGCTCGTTTGTGAATTAGGCCTGCTAGGTATAGAAGTTGAAGGTGATGTAAACATATTACGTCAGCGGCTTAAAGATCATATGAATTCTCTCTCCCAGCCTGAACAAATATTAATAAAGCGTAAGTTCATTGTCGATAACGCAACTCAAGATTATTTGGCAGAACAACACAAGAGCATGAGTGATCGTAGACTTAGCTCTATCAAAGATTTATCTAGTGGAACTGTCTCCAACCTTTCTTCTTTTATGGAGCAGAATAATCAGCGGATTTTCCGAGAGTTGATTGGAAAGGTAGATCCCTGTGATGGTGAAGATAAGGAATCGCTAGTGGTCTTCCTCATCAAAATTAATTCGATTTTTGAATTGAAATTGGTTCCCGATGAGTATTTTGTGAACTCAATTTTGAGTTGCATCGGAGGAATCTTATTGAAAATCTGGAGTGAAGTTGTTAAATTGAGATTCTCTTGGATAGAAAGTTTAGAACATGTGAAGTGTTCATTGTTGCCTCCTAGATTGTTGGAAGACTTTTGGATTAAATTTGTGTCACGTCGATTCCAACTGCCTAAGGAATCTTTGTTGGAATTTATCGCCAATGTGCAAGGAGCTTCACTTGTGTTGAATCCTTCATTTTCAGAAGAGAAGTTAATTGATCTTATTCTGCAAAATATGTCCCCGGCTACTAGACAGCATTTGATTTTTGCTACAAGACCTCAGAATGTAGCCGAAATGTGTCTCTTAGCCAGGAAAGTGGCGGATTTTGAAATTGCTGAAAGACAGAGGGACTTTAGTGAAAGAAGTAAAACCGACAATTTAAGTAAATCTAATACTTCGACGAATCGTCCTTCTTGGCAGTCGAAAAAGAATCTTCAATGTTGGAAATGTCAGCGGTATGGGCATCTGTCTAGAGAATGTCGGTCCAAAGATAAAACCATTCCTCAGGTTAATGTTATGACTTTATCCTCGAGAAGGTATAAGAAAAGAATTCAAACTTCTAAGAGAATATTTCCTTCAGGGAATAATAGACCGTCATCTTTTGTGGCAAATTTGCCTCATTTACCACTGGAAGTTTTCCACCAGAAAATAGACGGTTTGTTGGATAGTGGTGCTTCTATTTCTCTTGTGCGAGAAGACTTTATCTCTGCTTTGCCTAAGAAATTTTTGAAGAAGACTTCTTTGAAGTGTAAATCAGTCAACAATCAAGTTTTCTCTGTAGATAAAATGGTTCGTTTGCACTTAAAGATAAATAAGTTTTCATGGGACCAGTTGTTTTATGTGGCCCCAGAGTTGCCTGTTCCCATTATTCTAGGTTACGACTTTATGTCGAAATCCGGCATGAAAATCGATTTTCAGAATGGAGTCTGTAATTTCAGATTTGCTCGAGACGTTTCGCTGCAGTTTAACGTACATCCTTGTATGTATGGGCATGCGTGTGGTAAGAATCCTTCGAAACAACGTTGTGTTATGTCTCTCAATAATCTTGAGGAGGATAAGGAATTATCTAAATTGGTGAAAGAATTCCCCGGATTATTTAGTAATCAATTAGGAAGAGCAAAAAACAGTTTTTGTGAACTGGAATTGTTGGATAATGTCCCTGTGCGGTCTCCACCTTTTCAGTTTTCTCCACCTAAGTTGCAGTTATTACAAAGCGAAATTCATAAGCTTATGCAACAAGGTGTTATTAGGCCAAGTCGTTCTAGTTATGCGAGCCCAGCTTTTCTTGTTCCAAAACCTAGTGGAGGCCATAGGTTGGTTATCGATTATAGGAAGCTTAATAATAAAGTGGTGTTTGATTGCTTCCCATTGCCCACTTTGGAAGCAGCTTTCCAAATATTTCATGGAGCCAAAGTGTTCTCCGTAATTGATTTGCATTCCGCCTTTTTCCAAATACCATTAACTCCATCCAGTAGAAAGTACACGGCTTTTGTCACTCCCAATGGTCTTTACGAGTTTAATATGTTGCCTATGGGTTTGAGTGTGGGTAGTCAAGTATTGAGTCGTGAATTGGACAAATTGTTTGGAGATTTGAAATACAAGTATGTTTTTCAATACTGTGATGATCTCATTGTGTATTCTTCTGATATGCAGCAACATCTTGCTCATTTGAGAGAAGTCTTTGAAAGGTTAAACAATAAAGGATTTACTGTTAATCCTGAAAAGATCACTTTGGGATGTTCTAAGATAAAGTTTTTGGGCCATTTGCTGTCAGCCGAAGGTATCCAGGTGAACCCGGAGAGAGTTGAAGCCATCAAAAATCTTCCTACACCTAAGAATTTGAAAGGCGTTAGAAGTTTCATGGGAATGGTGGGCTTTTATGCCAGATTTATTCCTAACTTCTCTCAGGTTGCCCTTCCTTTGAATAACTTGAAGAAAAAGAAAACTAAATTCTTATGGAGTCAAGAATGCGAAGCTTCTTTTCAAAGTCTTAAATTAGCTCTTTGCGAGGCTCCCACTTTACAGGTTCCCGATTTCAATAAGAAGTTTATTCTTCAGTGTGACGCCAGTGATAGGGCGTTAGGTGCGGTTCTTAATCAGGAAATTGAAGGCAATTTAGCGCCTGTGGGATATGCTAGTCGCACTTTAAATGAAGCCGAAATAAAATACAGCATTTACGAAAGAGAGATTTTAGCTATTGTTTTCGGTTGTGAGAAGTTCCGTACCTTTTTGGAACATAACCGTTTTGTGGTTCACTCAGATAATCAAGCAGTTTCTTGGTTATGTAAGAACAGTGGTACCCTGGGTAGAATCGGTAGGTGGGTTGTGCGTCTTTCTGCTTTCAATTTTGAAGTAGTTCATGTTAGAGGATCTGATAATGCGGTAGCTGATGGTTTATCGCGACTGTTCCATGAAGATGAAGTTCCGGAGCACCCTCAAGTCAATCTTCTATCGAACTTTCCTGCATCATTTAAAGATCTTAAATTGCATCAACAAGAAGATGATGATTGTAAGAGATTGTATGCTCAAGTTAGAGCTGGCACTAATAGTCCAGATTTCTCTTTACATAGAGGTCTATTAGTGTACAATCCTCGAAAAGGTCCGAAGAATCGTGTGTTGGTTCCCGTAGTACTGCGGCCTGTTTTGCTCAAGTATTATCACGATTCTCCTTTGGGCATGCATTTGGGCATTGCCAAGACTATGGAAAAGCTCAATAGACAATATTATTGGCCTCATATGGGTGAGGATGTGCGTAAATACATTTTGAATTGCGTTGATTGTCAGCGAGCTAAGCCTGCCCCTAATACTAAAGTTGGTCTTCATTCGGCGGAGCCCTCCACAGCTCCCATGCAAAGACTCTTTATTGATTTCTTTGGTCCCTTAGTTCGCTCTAAGCGAGGTAATGTTGGGGTTCTAGCAGTTGTCGACGGGTTCTCTAAATACGTGGTGCTTCATCCTGTGAGATCCTTGAAATCTAATGCAGTTGTAGAATTCTTCACTAGAAACTTTTTTCCGAGCTTTGGTGTGCCTGAATCCATTGTTTCGGATAATGCTAAGGCCTTTACTTCTCGTATGTTTAAGAATATGTGTTTCGATTGGGGTGTTCGTCGCATTACTACTTCTCCCCATTATCCAAAACCTAACCTTTGTGAGAGGTTTTTCCGCTCGTTGAAAGCAGGGCTTACCATTTTTCATAATGTCAAGCAAAATGTTTGGGATCAACATTTGCCGTTGTTTGCTTTGGGTTGTAATGATGCGGTCCATGAGTCGACAAAAACTACCCCTGCCGAATTGTTTTTGGGTAGACGTATTATGCATCCCTTAGAGTTAAATTGGCACATCACGGAAGCCGATTTAAGTGATTTGAAACAAGCCGATAAAGTTCAGAAATGGGAGGAAGCATTCAAGAACCTTAAGCTCGCTAAAGAGAACGTAGCTAACAGGTATAATAAGGATAGGAAGGATGTCTCTTATAAAGTTGGCGATCGAGTACGTTACCGCCTTTATCCACTTAGTAATCGTGGGGAGCAACGTATGGGAAAACTTATGTTCAAATGGTCTGAACCGTATGTTGTAAAACGTTTTCTAACACCAGTTACTCTGGAATTGGAAAGCGTCAATGGCCATGTTATGAAACAACATGTGAGTCAGCTAAAAATATGTAGTGATATCCAGTAAATTCAAGCATGTTTGTTATAAATGAAAAAGAGCTGAATGTTAAAGCTAAATTACTATGTATTATGACACATGTTAAATTAGCATATCTATGGTTCTGCTTTCCTGTTTGCGCCTGTTCTTTGTTTCAGTTACCTTTCCTTAAACATTGGCAGTTCTACAGTCTATATGCCTGGAGTGTTCGGCAGTCGAGCGCTTGGAGGATCCGGCCGACCCCCGAGTGCCCAGCTGACCGACATAGTGGCTTTGGAACTATGGATTCCTGGAAAGCGGTGGAACGGGATTGCGATCCGGCAATCCGAGGATTATCGTCACCCGAGTCTTCACCTGGAACGCCGCAATGTTGTGCTATGGCGGCTGAATCAAATTGGAGTCTATTTTTCAGCGCTGGAATAGTCTACATGAAAGCAGGTGTGGTGATCGTGATATTGGGGACGATGGAAGATTTGCTTTGAAGTTACCGCTGGAATCCAATAGTGCTTATGTTCCCCTCCCAACGTGGGATTGCTTCTCTGGACTTTATTTGGAAGTCTATGGACTTTTTCTTTTTACCCGGAGGGTGTAGCGGGAGCTATTGAACCGAAAGTGCCTTTTGCGGTTCAGTTATCATCTTCGTGCTCCTTCCCGCTTACGAACATTTGTGAAGCCTGCCAATGTTTCCTGTGTTCCGTGTGGTTACCCCTTCCTTCTTTACCCTTTCCATTGCGCATCTTGGTAGCGCACATCCCTTCTCCTGGCGAACCTGATATATGCTCGGCAATCTCAGTGGACTTGAGCAGTCAGTCGATCGGCCTAACAAGTGGCGTTTGGGTTCTTTACGAGTGGATTCAGTGTTGGAATCCTACTCTGGTGTACCATGCAAAGGGCGAAGTTAGCATGGTAATGCAGAAGATAAGCATGTGGATTGTAAACCGAAGAATGGTTGGATTTAATTTAATCTAAGTCAGCATGGAAGAAGGATTTCCGATTCTGCTTAGAGACGTATGAGTGTGATTGTTAGAATGGTATGTCGTTATCTTATTATGTTTTGTTTATTATTGGGGTTTGATTGATTGTTCCAAGATATAGTTCTGTTATTTATATTACTTTATTATTTTTATAATAATCCACACTTATTTTGTATTAAAAACCAATATTTTATGCTACGCCCCTTGTTCTTATTTAAAGAATAGCCATTGTTCTCTATCCCATAACGAAATTAGTTCAGTCCATGCAAATTATAATCAGTGTTATATTCATATGCATGTTCAAGTGGAAAAAGAAAGATGAATGGTTAGCCGCCTTCTATGGGCCCGAGGCAGGCTGTTTTGTTGTAAATAACTTCGTTGAATGTTTGGAACCCTTTACTAAGTACAGCAGTATCATAACCCAGCGATCCCGGAAGGTAGCAGTAACGTATTCGTATTCGTACTCTTTCTCTCTCTCTCTACGTACAAAATGATTAAGCAGCACTTGGTTGGTTCTACCAAGTCGCTACAACATTAAATATATAAATAGTTTAAAACAACTATATTTACATAATGATTAATGAGTAAACAGCATAATTTTATTTGTTAAATAGACCTAACAAATGCCAGTCTTGATTTCCAAATTCTGTAAATAAACTCACTCCTCACTTCGTGAGTCATGAATTTAACGATAATTTGAAACTCGCTCGTGGCATTACTTACGATAATGATGTGATTGTACTGTACACTAATTTCCATGATCCCATCCATCGTAATTCTGCCCGAAGGCAGTTCCTTCAATGCAATCATAGCATTTACATTCTATGCGTGCAGCTTTACTAGGTAATTGTAGGTGTGATAGCTTCCCGTTGTTTTCCACACCGGTGACGGATGGTGATGATGATGATGATAATGATAAAGGTGATGATGATGATGATGGCCATATGATTTCGGGGACCGTTTGGGCCTTAAAGTTTTCCTGACATTTGTCTTACAGGTGAGGAAAAACCCCGATAAAGACCTCACCCAGAAAAACTGCGCCGACCGGGGATCGAACCCGGGCCCGCTGCGTGACAAGGCAGCACGCTACCTCGAGACCACAGCGGTGGACAATATCAATGATAAGCAGTTGAAAGATAAACAGGATATTTATGTGCAATCACTAACGCAGAGAGTGCAAGGCGAAAAGTGTCTGCAACGATATCAAAACCAATGTCCTTCAAATAAGGCACCGTTCAATGACATTTGAACAAGGGTACGTTTCATGTATGGTAGAGCGGGGCTATTTGAATAGAGGGGCTATTTGAATAATATTAAACTTTTGCGGATGTGCAGCGACTTAACCAAGAAGAAGACGATATTTTGTCAGTGGATGTTGTTAATGAAAGTATTCTGTATTCAGTGAAGTAGTTTATTTCGATCTTTGTCTACAGACGTTTGGTCTAGATTATTTTGAAGTATCAAAGGTAAGTGGCTCTGCGTCCTGATTGTTGAGTATGTAAAATGTTCTTGGTGATTGTTAAGTTTTATCTGTGGACATTGAAAAACATGGAAAATGAAATCCATACAGATGTGATTGTTGATCTTTCCTCCAATAACCCTCCAGCTCGTTTTTTAATCTATGCTCTTATTTGGAAACTACATGGTCATGAAGTGAACATGTCACAATGGGCTATTTGAATACTTGAGAGCGGGGCATCTTGAACAGTAAAATTGTGTTTTTGTATTCGCTTTTATTTTTCTCCTAAATACATTTTTCACTTTTATTGTAGATACAGTAGAACAACTGCAATGGTTGCACTAGATTTAGGACCTAGGCATTATTTTATTTTTTTGAAAATTTAAAATAATTTTTTAAGAAAGACTATAGAAAAGTACTGATCATACATTACTTAAATAATCCGATATTACGCAATTAGATTAAACTGCTTTGGAATTCTGTCTGGAAAATAATATTGAATTGTTTTGTTTACCAGCACACGCTACTCATGCTTTACAATCATTAGACAGATGTGTGTTCAAGACCCTTAAGACGGAATATTTTGCGAGGGCAACCAAATGGCAGCAAAGAACACCTCATGAAGAACTGACAAGAGTACATTTCACTGGAATTTTCACTGAAGCGTGGATGGCCATTTCATCTGTCTGTTGAAAAAGCAGAAGAGCAAAGCAAGCCAGGCAGATGATGGGAATGTAAAGAAGAGGCGGCATCGACCTAGGTTCGGATTCCAGTCTAGATGGCCCTGTACCTCATACTGACACTGAACATAGAGATGCTGAGTGGAAATTTGGACTATGTCAGGGGAAAAGGTCTCACATAGAATCTGAGGGAGAATAGAAAGACTAGATACAGTGCCAAAAGTGTAAGACATAGTATCACGAATATTGCATGGGTACGAAAGGTTGCAAACAATTTCATTATGGACGCTGCAAGTAACTTGCCTGGATGTGTTTCTGATGTTTATTTTTATACTAGTACTTATGCATTGCTTTTCGTTTTTATATTTACCTTATTTTGTAATAAGAGTTTCATGAAAATTGCAGATAATCTTGTGTTTTTTGCAGTTATCCAAATAGCCCCATCCATTATTCAAATAGCCGCGCTGAATCTTAGATACATGTGGAGGGTAAATCGAATAATTGCATAACTTGAATAATTTAAAAGTTATTGCACCCAACGTATACAGCGAGGAAGACAACATGTCGAGCATGTTACTGTATATTTCAGTTCTAAGGATTGCACATATTTTTTTCGATAAATTGTCAATAAAGTTGAAATTATTCAAAGAGCCCCGCTGTACCCTAAACATAAAAACAAAGTTATAGGTCAAGCTATTTTCTGCAGTTTAATAAAACTGGGAATGATAACCGTGGAAATAACACTTCTGCAAATTTTATTCCAGGTTCAGTAGTTTTCAGTACGCATGCTCATATTGAGAATTAACTGACTCACTGGCTCTATCAAACCCATAGGTTCATGGTGGAGATGATATAAGCTCTCCATATATCCCTATCCTGAGCTAATGTTTTCCAATCATCCCCTGTATAATCCACTTCCCTCAAACCATGAGAGTTATCCTACTAAAATACCATACTCTACAGGCACTGAGGAACAATACATATCAGCTAATTCAAACTTCGAACCTATTTACGAGATGTATATTGAAAAGGAAAAATAATCTTTATGCGAGTTATCGACAATGTTACAATTGTGTTTAAAAATGATTTTTATCAGTAATTTAAAGAAAACTATAATTAAGATTTGGATGACCTGTGAAATATATATTGCCGGAAGCATAAAACATTTTTTCTTATTCTTCTTTCTTTCATGATTTAGTGCGAATGACCAGTTCCAGCCTCATTCCATATATGTGATTTGGGGTCACGTGAAATGACATATATGTTTAACATGGAGAGAAAGCGGAATTTAATGAAGTGTGTTCTTGGCTGAACTGGTGAATTAAAAATGAATACAAACATGTCACAGAAACTCTCTACTTTTTGCAGACAACTGACACAGGCCAGAACAAGAATAATGTAATTCTAAGATTTTTATAGTTCTTTGTGAAATGAATGATTAGAAAATATTGAATTTATTTTTTTCCTAAGAGGTCATTTGCATATGCGTGCTGGCCCAGATTTCAGCATCACCAAAACGAAATTGTCAAGGGAGGAAAAATATTACACCATTTTGGAAATAATTTCATTAATCAAATGTTCTTAAAAAAATATAAATTACTTTCGTCTCGTTGAAATCAAAACAGAATAAATTATGGGTTTCAAACCGTGGTGGTCAACATTTTATGAGACACCATGCCAAAGTAAAGTTTTATACGTTAAATAATTATCCAGAACAAATTAAAGATAGTTTTCACTTTCAAAGTATCATGGGTTGTGTTTACCTGTGTTTTCTATGAAGATATATGTTGAATTCCTGTATGAGGACTTCATCTACCAGATAAATAGGCTTATTCAGACAGGAAACCGATCAATATTCGAAAGTGGAAGTCATCGAGAAATAGCTTGCTAACATGCCTGAAAAAAAAATGATTCTGGGACAACATTGTAACTTGGCCAGTTACAAGTACGAATCCTGATTAATAATAATTGAAACTTGTACACAAGACTTGATACAGTGAAAATAAAGCTAACTTAATTTGTCTTTAATTATTTATATAGCTTTTTCAACACACTGTATTTAAAGCAAAAAAAAAAAAACTAGTCCATAACAGATTTTTCTTAAAAACGGGTTTTCATTTACATTTTGAATATTTTTTATGAAACCAAACACAGGTGACAAATTTACAAGACACTAACCATATTATTTTTTTTTTTTTCCAATTCAACTCTAAAACAATTTTTGTTTCCTATGTAAAATATGCTTTTCTCGGATATGTTCCTTTCTGCGGTGGGCAATTCATTTATATTACAGGTAAGAAGAATTACGAAGAAAACCTCTTCCAGGACACTTGTCCCGGTGGAGATCGAACCCGGGCTTCCTGAATCAGAGGTAACGACCACAGCGGTGGACAGTGAAATAATTAGAGAACGTTTAAAATGTAAATCCTCGAGACTAAAGTTTCACAAAAAACAGATTTGTAACATAGCCCGAGATCTGAAAGATAAAGAATTAATATGATTTGTTTACATTGTCTACGGTAGTTGTTTTGGACAAAGGATAACAAATTGCATAGGAGGCATTTTAGTGTGGCAATGTAATCATGAAAGTTACATTAGAGAGGGCCACGGTTGACAGTTGAAGGAACAGATTCGAAATGACAGGAGGAATTGTGTAGCATTAGCGTCTCCTGTGTTAGGGCCATTGTCCATGACAAATTGAAGCTCACTGGACTGGACGTCATCACGCCAAATGGCCCGCAGTTACGCTAACACGATAGAATTATACAGCAAGAATAATATTTACCACATGAGTTGTGAATTGTCTTAGAATAGGCACACTATCTAAATTAATTATAAAACGTATTCTAAATCTCGCCTAGAAAAAATATAAATTTTAATATTTCTACAATTTATAGGCTTGAACAGAATTAATAAAATTTTTTTTATACATTTTCACGAAAATTACATTGCTGTTTCTTCAACATTATATCGCGGACATTAATTTACTTACCAAGTTCACAATTCATTGATATTTATACTTTATTTTCAACTTGAAATATCTCTTCCGATTATTATTTTCAATATTAATTACACAGATGATCAGGCAATTATAGCAGCAGATGAAGATATCTTACAAAGAACCATTTTTCAATTGGGGGAAATTGCTACTGAATATAACTTTCGAATGTCCCCAAGTAAAACTATAGTGATGGCATTTTATAGGAATTTTCCTAGGCAATGATCGAATAAGAGATATTCGTAGAAAGGTTAATATGTTTCAACATATTTGCGGTACAATTACAAGAACAACAGCAAAGAAACTTCGTAAAGAACCACGCCTAAAGTTTTACAAAATTTAGCTGTTCTGTTGTATAGCTGGGATTGTTGGACTCTCACCAAAAGTTTAATAAAAAGACTGGAAGCAGCCGAGATGAAATTCCTACGATTTGTGACAGGATGTACTCATTTTGGTCAATCGGAGGGGTAAATATATTCGTGAGGAATTACAAATAACTAGTGTGATAACAAAAATAGAAGAATATAGAAAGAAATGGTTTGAACATGTTAGTAGAATGAGTGAAGAGAAGATACCTTACAGGATGTTAAATTACAATCCACAAGGACATAGAAGTCGTGGACGACCATTTAAAAGATGGAGCGAGCTACTATAATATGGAGCCGGAACAGATCAGAAATGGTCTAAACTGTGGCAGTAAATGATGATAATTATTATTAATCATATATTAAAACTATTTTTTTACTCTCAGAAGAGACGTAGATGGTGTGCCAAGGAGAGTTCTGGAATGGAATCCATAGATACTGGCTAGAAAAAGAGAAGACAAAAAAATTACATTGGCGCAGCACACTAATAACAGAAACTGAACATCAAAGGAAAAGCTGGAATGAAGTCAAGAATTCAGTAATGGACAGATAATTTGGTGAGGCACTTTCACGAGATCGCTATACATCCATGAAGAGTAACAGGAACTATTATAATATTTTATTGATCTAATTATTTGGCATATTTGCAATCATGCAAGGTCCGAATTGAGGCCCGAAGATTCAAAGTCATCTAGAATCGAAGAATTTTTCTGTCCTGTTCATGGTCTCGTGGTAGGAAATAAAACCAAGTCAGCGTGATATACACCCAAAACTTGAAATAATAAAATCTCTAAAAATATGTCATATTAACTTTGAATGACTGCGTTAATTACACTGAAGAACAAAATTAACTTTCTTTTTTGTCTCAGAAAGAAAAATATGTGATTCTGACAGTATGTTTTTTCCTAAATTCAAATATGATATGGATTTTTCTCCATCACACAAGGTTTCCGAGAGACAGGAATTTATAATTTCAAACACTTTAATATTTCCTACATTCGTAACTACACAATATTCGAACATTCGCACTCACCTAGAAAGTAAGAAATGACGATTTTCTGCTATATTTCGCCTGCGGAGCATCCTTTTTGATGGTTCAACAATAATCGGCCAGAATATTAGGATTCCGTTTGTCTTGATATATCTTTTGCATAGCTGAAATATCCTTAGTTAGCTCATTTGGTTTTATTTTACAATGGGCAAATGGACGAACAAATGTTTGTTAAAAATAATTATTTAAATGCATTAATTGAAATTGAAATAAAAAACTGTGGGTGATGGAGAAATTCCGAATACATATTTGAAAACACGATAAAAAACTGCATTGAGTAAAACTATAGGTACTCATGAGACAAAAATCATGTTTACCAGTGTTATTTGGCATATTTACAATCATGCACGGTCTGAATTATTGAGGCCCGAAGATTCAAAGTCATCTACAATTGAAGGATTTTTCTGTTTTCTTCATGGTCTCAAACGTCAGTGTGATATATAGCCAAAACATGAAATAATAAAATCTCTAAAATATGTTCTTATTAACTTTGAATGGCTTTGTTAATTATCGGAAATTTTAAAACGTATGGTTAAATAAAACACTAGCTTCTATACCAGTATGTTTTATATTTTATTACTGGTACCTCAGGTCATATTTAAAATTCTAATATTTATCAAATTTTTAGTTTTATTTAGTATTTTTATAGCCGTGAAGTTTAATTAAAAAGACCCTACTACTTGTGTTGAGATTTATACTCTTTCTTAGCACAGTTGCTGTAAACAGAAATCACTCTCACCTGTTGTTCATTATAAATAAAAGTGGTTATACATTTAAAAATCGGTCAAATTCGTAATTAGGTTGGTGTTTTATTTAACTGCGCTCTTTAACTATGGTCAATAGCGTCACAGTTCAGATCTGGGCAAGAAAAAGACCGATACATTTTTATTCAGATGCTAGTAAGATGTAAAGTAAGAGACTCTTTAACTCATGCCCCAAATGGGAGTCAATGACCAATCGCGTTTAAACGAATTTTGATTTACAACCAATCACAGTCGTGTTTCGCCTTGAATTTAGCAAATAAGTTTATCATCTTAAACAAAGCTCCTCCTTTTTAACATTCTGAGTAGGCCAGAGCATTATTTTGTAGTGACTGCTCTAAGAAATACGGCTACCAAATTGTTTATATAGTGCACGAATTTAAACAGATGATGCTTGCGGAAAATAATATAAATCATTTGTAGCAATTGATTATAACACACAAAAAAAACACTGTTTACACTTTCTTAAACATATTATTTCGCAGTTAATAACGTTCGAGAAAAATATAATTGGCATATTTACATCATAGGACATCAGACATTAATTAATATACAGTTTGATGTGTTTAATTTTTTCTCCACTAGGGTGCATTCGTATAATATTGCGCTCCTTTGGCAATAAATATTATGATATGGTTGCAGTGATAAACACGTGAAACAACGTTTCTCATTTGTTTTCAAACATCGCCGTTTACATTAAATATAAATATTTTAAAACAACTATATTTAAATAATGACCTGTTATTAAACAGCTTAATTTTATTCGTTACATATTCCTAACAAATGCCATTCTTGATTTCCAAATTCTCTAAATAAATTCACTCCTCACATTAAAATTCTCTCGTGGCATTACCTATGATAAACAGCCGCTTGTAGACGTTCAGGTTGATAAGATTTTTAGACATGATGTTCTTTTACGTACCATAAATCTACTACGCGGGATCCATGGTTTTAGATCCTTTCTGAAGAAACCTAAACTCAAGAGTTTTCCTCTCTGAAAAATCCATGGACCCCAGCAGCATTCCAACCCGCGACCTTCGAACCACAGGCGAACATGATAACGAAAAATTTCATATGTATTACTACTGTGTAAGAATATTATGTTTTTATGTTACAAAATAACCACATGCCGTGTAAAATGTGAATATATACAATACAACTTATTAACAGATTCTGAAATGCTCAAACATCTTCCTAGACCTAAATTATTCCACTGGCATTGTCATCTACTCTCTGAGCTTTCTTATCCTTAGTGTCTTATTTCTACTCCATATCCAATTTCTTTCATCCGCGTTACTGGTTTACCTCTCCTCCCACACCTTAACCCATTCGCTTTAGATTTAAATGCTCAATGCATTTTTTGACAAATCGGATTTAAGTTACCGTAAATTATATTGTTTATTTTCAGACATTCAAAACAAACAAAAGATAAAGGCACTTGATATCACATTAATGGTGAAGGCAAAAACATATTCCTCTGCTATTTATAAATTTTAACAAAAGATTACCCTGCCAAGGGATGTAAAAATCCTACAAAACATATAACAGCAGAGTTAAGCGAGCGTACCTCGACTTTTGAGTTGAAGGTCATTTAACTGACGGCGAGTCTACCTCGTCTTTTGAGGCGAATGGTTTAATGGTATCCATTCTTATGATGTGCCATTAACATTTCAGCAGCTGTGCGCATTCGTTAATAATATTACTAAATTCCCTTTAAATAAAGACAATTATAATAAGGAATTAAAATACATCAAACACATGGCAAATATTAACGGCTACAACATACAAATAATAAACAAAATCCTAGACAAACAAAAAAGAAAAAACAACATTACCAACATAAACAAACTTGAAAAAGAATCCAGTGAAAATAACAAGAAATGGATAACTCTCACGTACACTGGTAAAGAAACATTAAAATTGGCCAACACACTAAGAAAGCTCGATAAGAATATTAATATATAATACAGAACTGATAAATTAAACAATTTAATAAACAACAACATTGAAGAAATTTATAAATTCAACAATAAAGGCATCTACAAATTAACATGTAGAGACTGCAATAAATTCTACATTGGGAAAACTAACAGAAGCTTCAACATTAGATTCAAGGAACATTTCAGAGATTTCATTTATAATGGAGGAAAATCAAGTTACGCAAAACATGTAATTCAGGCTGGACACCATATGCATAACATCGATAACACCCTCACAATAATACATAGAGAAAACATTCCAACGAGACTAAATATACTGGAGGAAATCGCAATCCTAAGAGAAATCATCAACAACCTGATTCTCAATTAACACACACCTAATCCACACAATCCTCTGTACAAAATTCTCACAACCAAGTCAGTGCTTCAACAAGGGTCATCAAGTACGGACCTAATGCATTCTGCTGATGATGGGACTAGTCCCGAAAGGCCTACAGAGTTTTAAAAGAACTTAAGTTGAGGAGACGGACCTACAAGGTAACTATTTTATAGTTTTTAACCGTACAATATATTACTGTGAACTAATACCTCAACGGAAACTTACCATGAATTTAACTTTCGTTTTTCTTTCCTTTACAATGATTTACTTCCCTCAGGGTCCCCATCTGGGGGATATGTGGATGGCGACCACAAGGTGCCCAAGCTGAGCAAAACATTGCTTCCACTTACTTGTGTTTTGCTCCTTACTTTTATCTTTAACTGATCTGGTATTTCTTCCTTTCTGCCGCTTACTTATACCAGATTCTTTTAACTTTATTATCTAACCTCTCTTGGTTAACTCTTGTTTTTTTTTACCCCGACGCTATTAGGGCATCCGAGGGCTAGGGAGTCTTTCCTTTCTTCCATTTCTTCTTTCCTTTATTTTCTTTTCTTCTCCAGAGAAGCCTGACCAGAGGCTATAAAATGGCAGCCCCATCACTGGTCTTGTCTTCCTTTGGCCAGCAACCAATCGAAGGGACTATTATTATGCTTTCAAGTTTTATACGAGAATTTCCCGGAAGATATCTGGGCCGTCCTATGAAACGCTGAAGGGAAAATTTTCTATAGGATCGTAACAGGCCTTGGCCTAATATTTGGAAGTAAGAATAAGAAGAAGACAATTATTAACTGAGCATGAAGCTCCTCATATGAACTAGTTTGTGAATTGAAAATAGATAGTTAGGGAGTGAATGTGTGGTGTGCCATTATACATGATAAGGTCATTCCATTATCTCTCTCTCTCTCTCTCTCTCTCTCTCTCGATCTTTTAAGAGACTGCATTAAATGCATTTAAAATTACATGCTTAAAACCAAATACAATTAGTTTTATCGTAAAGTGGTACACTTGGCGTTTAGAGCCTCTAGGCTAGTATTATCCGTTATATATTGAATATACATTACAACGTCAGGTGTTCGTGTCCACCACTGTGGTTTCCAGGTTGCGTGCTGGATCGTCACGCAGCGGGCCCGGGTTCGATCCCCCCTCGGGGGACAAGTTTCCTGTGTGATGTTTTCCCAAGGCTTTCCTCACCTGTGAGACTAATGTCTGGATACTTTAAGGCCCAAACAGTCCCCGAACATCATCTGGCCATCATTATTATCAATATCATATTCACCTCATTAGATTAAGTTTAGGTTTAAGGCCTCTCCTGACGCATCATTACCCATCGTCATCACCCATCATATCATTGGGGCAGCGTAACCCGCCTTCCAGGCGCCCCAACCTACGAAGTGGACTACAATACGCCAATATCAGGAGAGAATACCTGAAATGTCGAATGACAAACAGGTGGCATTGAACAAAACAAAAAAAAAGGTGTTCGTTTGGCAGTGGTGAGTCCCGTCATTACGATCAATGTTTTTCGTCTTTATATAATAATAATAATAATAATAATAATAATAATAATAATAATAATAATAATAATAATATAATATAATAATAATGCTTTATTTATTCTGGCAGAGTTAAGGTCATAAGGCTTTCTCTTCCACTCAACCAGCACAAATACAAATAAATATTTGACAAATATAGATATACACTATACTAATTATAAACAGTTAAAGATACATTAAATGTAGCAATGTAAATGTCATGTACAAACAGCATTTTATAGGATAATAACAATAACAATGATTACGATAATAATAATAATAATAATAATAATAATAATATGATAAAATAATAATGATAATAATAATAATAATAATAATAATAATAATAATAACAGTACGAATATGATACATTATACGGGAAACACCAATTAATATATATATATATATATATATATATATCTATACATATATATCTTACACTGGATAATAATGAAGTCGAGTTTAGAGCAAATGTAAATTTAGATTTCTTTTAAAAGTTGCCAATGTCCGGCAGCCCCTTATTTCTTGTGGTAGGGAATTCCAGTTGCGAGAAGTGAAGATGGTATATGACATGGAGTGATGTGATGTCCTATGTTGCGGTATATTAAGTAAGAGACTATGTTGTAATCTTGTGTTTAAGTTATGGTTTGAGGATAGATACTGGAAACGGGATGATAAATAATTGGGAATCAAGGTATGTAGGATCTTAAATAGGAGAATTAGACAGTGCGATTTTCTCTTCTCTCTTTTAGATGTAGCCATGACAATTCGTGGAATAATGGAGAAATGTGATCGTATTTTCGAACATTAAATATGAATCTGATTACACATATTATGGACACGCTGCAGTTTGTCCGACAATCCGTAACTTATGTCAGTTAGTAGAACGTCACAGTAGTCAAAATGCGGCATCACTAAAGTTTGGATTAAAATTCTTTTAAGAGTTGTAGGAAGAAAATGTGTAAGTCGCTTTAAGGAATGCATTATGGAGAAGATCCTTTTAGATGTTTGTTTTACTTGCTCATGCCAATTTAAATTAGAATCTAAGTAAACTCCCAAGTTTTTTAACGACTTCGGTATAAGGAATTTGTTCATTATCTAATATGACAGCCGGCATATTGCCATTGTTTATGAGGTGTAATAGCCTTGGATGTCCGATAATTATTGCTTGCGTGTTGTTTACATTTAGTTTTAGCCCATATTGTCTGGACCATAAAGATATATGCCTGAGGTCAGTGTTTACTTTGTCAATATATTCATTAATTTCGTCAGGCCTAAAGTGTGTGTAAATCTGTAGGTCGTCAGCGTAAAGATGATGCTTGCAGTGTTGTAGTTTCTTGGTCACATCATTAATATAAATTGAGAAGAGAAGAGGAGCGAGGATGCCGCCTTGACGTACCCCTTTCCTCACCAAGTGGCAGGAAGAAATGTCATGATTAACAGAAACTGATGGCTGACGATTAGTGAGGTAAGATCTAAACCAATCAAGGCAGTTTTCCGACAGATGTAGTGTCTTAAGTCTCGCTAGCATTAAGTCTATATCTACTGTGTCAAAGGCTTTGTTGTAGTCGAGTAGGACTATTGCTGTGAGTTTGGTTTTGTCCATTGACTCTCTTATGTCCTCTACAATGTCAAGTAGTGCAGTACTCCTATAGTGTCCTGTTCTAAAACCAGACTGATGCTGATCAAATAAGTCATGTGTGGTGAGGTAGTCTGTTAACTGTGAGTGTATTGTGTGTTCCAGTGCTTTAGATAAACAGGGATGAATACTAATTGGTCTATAATCATCGATTGTTGTGGGAGTGTTTGATTTCGGTGTAGGACGAACTAGGGGCCATTTTGCAGAGTCTGGGATAGGTCCCGCTCATTAAAGAGGCATTAAAAATGTGGATTATTGTCGGGAGAATGATGTCAATTATTTTTTGTAGAAGAGTTATTGTTATATTGTCTATTTCTTGTGCTTTAGATTTAATGCGTAATACTGCTCTTTTTGGCGTCATCAGGTGAGATTCAGGAAAAAAAGAATTGTTCTCGGGTGGGTTGGGAATATGACACTAGTTCATCTATTGTCAGTTGTTTGTGTTGTGAGTTGTCAGTGGAGAGGCGGGTGAAATGGTCATTCAACTCATCTAGTGGTAGGTCAGCTGTATCTACCTGTAGTTTATTTTGACAGAGGCCTATTAATTTTAAATTTTCTACATGTCAGATGAGTTGGACATGGATTGTGTAATAATACTACAGGCATATTTTAGTTTTGCATTTCTAACAGTCTGATTGACTTTATTCCTCAGATGTTTGTATGTCTGTCAGTTCTTTATTGCTCCTGAATTTCCTGTATGCTGCGTCTCTCTCAGTCATAAGCAAGCGAATATTATCAGACACCCAGGGTGCAGGTGATCTGTTTATACGTCTAGTCTTGATAGGTGCATGTTTGTCGTACAATTGTAAAATCATGTCATTAAAATGTTCAACTTTCTCGTCTACAGTCCTAAGTGTCCATATGTTCTTCCAAGGTAGTTTTACGAAGCTACATATTGCATTTTATGCTGTAACACATATTTTTGCACAAACGATTTATTTATTTTTTTCCAAACAACGTTTTCAATGCGCAAAAAGCATGAAAATTTTGTAATTATTAATAATTTAATTCAAATGTATTGTGGGTGTAATATAATTAATAATAATCATATCCTGGTATCTCATCCATTTTAAACTCTTGATTCATCATGCTTTGCTATCTTGCATATTGTCTTTTTTCTATAAATATATTTGAGTGGAAGACTGAGTTTTGTTTCACAATATATATATTTAATTGTGTAGATAAAAAGCGAAAAAAAAAATCTCATGTCACACTGATTAAAATTAATGAAAAATATGTATATAAAGTCTGGTGTGTTGACTCTCCGCCATGTTGATGACATGAGAGGGGTTATTATTTGATGAAGCATAAACGAGATTAAAGAAGATGTCTGTTGCTGTGTAACATGGGTTGTCTTTGTTCTCGTACAAGTGATTGTTTCTCAAGTGAAAGTTATAGCATTGTAAAAGAGAAATTTAGAGGTTAAAGATACGATTGTGTCCCATCAGCAAATTCAGAAGTTTGTGAGCATCGCCATCAGTTTGAGTTGAGAGAATTCAATTAGTGGGTGAGAAGCAGTCTTCCCTTCTGTCTTGTGACGCGGGTCATCAAGTAAGATTGGTACACACCAGTTTTCTGCACACTAGACCTTTAAATCTAAGCAGTTCTTCATTTCTACCCAAATTATTCTCTTCAAGGAATTCTCATCTTACAGTGCAATTATTCATTCTCCTAAAACTGGTATCATTCTATCTAAGTTATATTTCTAAATCATTTTAATTTTTTTGCGTGATAGTGCGTTTTGTCGTACTTACATCCATGTTGACCATGATTGAAAGTTAAATATTCTACATTTCGGGGTTGTCAACCTAAATAACTATACTGTGATAAATATACTGTAGTGTTACATATTACAAACCACATGTGTGAAGTAAAACCACTGCCCTCTATGTATACTACCTATAATGTATATACAAAAAATATCTAAAAGGTAGCCTTAATATACATTATATGAAACAAATCACTGCATTTTAAATTAACCTAACTTTATTTGAAACAATAAAAACAATAAATACGTACTTGCAGTCATTTTATAACTGATTGGTGTCACGGCCTCCTGTAGTTTCAACTAATAAACATTCCCCACACTGTTAACGTTAGTCAGTTGTTTATAATGAACTCAAATATTTCCAACAAATATATTATTATACTATTACTTATTATTTTCAAAACACTATCGTGCAAAAAATAATGTACGACGTATGTTTGTGAAGAGTTTTACAGAATCTCTCAAATTAAAAACCTCGAAACCTCGCTCTCGCTCGATTTTTAAACATTTTCCTCCCTTCTGTAAAAAACACTTTCCAACCTCGCATTATAATATACTAGGGCCTATTATAAAAAAATACTGCAATGAGTTTTCTTTTACCAAACTTTGTTTGATAATTTTCAAATAAAATGTACACTCTTAGACAAAAAAAATGAGTCATCCGCACATTCTGTCAACCGATCAGGGAACTTCGCGAGCGCTCGTAGAAGCCATATTCACATTAACTCGTTTTCAGTAATTGTACTGAGTTGTTTGCTAAGTAACGCAGTGCGCACTCAAGAAACATGAAAGAGAGAGCTTGGCTTAGTTTGTATCCGTGGTCGAAAGCTTTATCAGGCATCATCTGCGTTCGTAACCTCATGTGTTCGTTTCCCGTTTTACTTTTTTTTTAACTGAATGTTAGAATAGCATTTCGCCTGTAATGTAGTTTAATATTTAATGTTATATTTGAGTTTTATGGCTTTAGTGCACACACAAAACACACAAGAAAATAAATTAAAACCTTCTTCTAGTAATAAATGAGGAAAGAACATAATATCTTCTAAAATTAAAACTTTAACAAAAACAAAATCAATATTGGGTGTATGAACACTCAGCATCTATTACCGCCCTCAATCTGCGGGGCATTGAGATTGCCTTGTGCCTATGTCCTTGTGTGTGTGCTGAGCCATGGTGAAACTCGATATCATTCATTATAAACAAACTTGTTACAGGCCGTTGCTTTTGCTCAGACGTCTGCGCATCACAGTCTATTGAATGCTATACATTAAAATTTCCTAGAACAAACCCTGAGTGTGATAAATATAATTGTTACAATAACAACATTAACATAGATTTCATTCAAATGACAAATTAAAATGATATATTTAATTCATAAAACATGTTAATACAAATATCACGAAAAAAAACTGCATAATTACTGAGGACGCGAACCTGCGACCTTCATTAACAGAAACAGTGACTGCATGCTTTACCGCTGACCTAACAGAATTCGTATGAGTGTATTCAGTTCATGCCACATAACACAGTAGTTCAGGGACTGCACAATTATGACTAGTTTCATAGTTTGAACCCAGCGCTGTGCCGAGTAGGACTTAGAAGAAATGTGCGTTCAAGGGATTACTCTTTTTTTTATGTAAGGGTACGTCCATTCATAAACATTTAAACTTCATTAATATATATATACCAGCATTCGTACATGCGCAACATTACTGCTTACATTTACGCTTTCTGATAACTCTGAACTAAGATGATGGCCTGTATTTACGTTGAACTCTGGTGAAGAAACGGAACTAGTTGCGACATACGTTATAAATTTATTAATAATTAAATTGACAAGGATTCGCTTGAATATACGATACATTAGTCAACACTTATTATTCTTTAAACTCTCACCTTAAGGGAACTTTTTACTTTCCACACGCCATCCGGGCTTTACAGTAACACAACCTGTCGGGAGCGGGATTTTAAACTATGGATCACACACGAACTTTTTTGATCGCACAAGGACATGGGGAGCCACCTCGAATGAATGATCAATTCAACGTCAGGGGCTCCTCTTAGACAAACCTCCATTCACAGACACACATATACACTAAGGATAGCGAATATGATAAAGATGACCAAATCATGTTCGGGGACCGTTTGGGCCTTAACGTTTCCTAATATTTGTCTTACAGGTGAGGAAAAAACCCACGAATAAAACGTCACCCAGATAAAAATTGTCTGATCAGGGACCGAACCCGGACCCGCTCCTTCCGAGGCACCAACACTATCCCGAGACCCTGTGGAACAAATTACAATGAAATACATCGGATAAATAATTCGAAAGTGTCTTAGTTTAAACAACATAATTATTACTTTTAATGAAAACAAAGTACGAAAAGGAATAATGGATTAACGACAGCAATATAAATATAAGAATGAATTGAGCTAAAAGTTAAGGTGAGACGGTAGGCCCTGTCCCATCAATGCTAAAACATGTGAATTTGAGGCCCATTTTCTCAGGAACTACTAGATGGATTGTAATCACATTTTTACAGCATATTAAATTAGGGTTGTAAAGACCACAGAACCTCAGTCAAACTTTTATCTAAATATTCATGTTCTATATAATTTTTTTGCCACTAGTCTCTTTTTTATTTAAATTGTTTTTAAAAACTCATAAGTGAAGATTTATGGAAGAGATCGTCACGATTGTGGTTCCATATCTTTAGTATAACCCGATTTACTGCCTGTAAAAATTTCATGTAAATATCTCTAATAGTTCCTGACATAATGCGGCAAATGTTCCAAAATTTTCACTTTGGAGAAAACAAGGTCTAAAGTATTACAGTCTGACAGCTGTCAAGTTTAAAAAAATAATTAACACACTTATAATTGGCGTTCAGTACAAAATAATATACAGAAATGTTTAGAAAAGAATACACTATTTAATTATAAAAAAACATTATTTTTAAACTTTGGCCTACCATATAATTATATTACAGTCTGACAGCTGTCACGTTTAAAAAAATAAATTAACACACTTATAATTGGCATTCAGTAAACAATAATATACAGAAATATTCAGAAAAGAACAGACTATTTATTTATGAAAAAAATGTGTTTCTACTTTTGGCCTACCGTCTTAACTTAAACTTAGAACGTTAAATGAGGTTTGAATATAGGCATACCGAGTCCGCCAATAGAATGCTACTTATCAAAAGACATTTTCAAGGCTCCCATTCATTTATTCAACTAAATCAAACAGAAAATACGATTTTGGAATATTTTTCCACTTTAGGCATGCAGATGTAAAGCTACCATAGATAAAATAATAATAAAAAATAGTGTTATAATTATTATTATTATTATTATAAAAATTATTTACGTTTCGAAGGGTTTCTGGTGTTATATAATTCATTCGATCTCATTTCTGATCTGTAGTTATCCTGCGGGGGTCAATAACAGGAAATTTCGAGAACAAGAAAACATTTCGAAGTGTTTTTAAACCAATTTTCGGTCTTTCTCTCAGTACTGATCATGCATGTATCATGGGCGAGATTTATTATGAGCATATCATTTGCAGAATCTATTATTCGCACTTTGCGAAGCATGCTGTTTTCCATCACGCCGATATATTGTCCTGCATTCTGCGAAACTGCGTATAACTCTTCAACACAAAGAAACACACATCCATTTCCAGTTGGCAACACTGACTCCGCCACTTCGATACTTTGGAATCCCATGAATTGACAATTAACATGTATCATCGGATCCCTATTGAGATATTCTTTTGTCTACGTCTAAATAGAGAACAATTTAGAGTGTAGGAAAATACTGATAACAAAATCCTACCTAGTAGCTCGATTATCTATTCCTCTCAACCAGCCGACCTCTTATTTTTATTCGCGGCGACGTATAACGGTTTTAGCACTTGTTGCAGGATTTAATGATCTTCCAAGAGACGCAGTAGATCTAAAAGAAACAGTCACGTTTGCTACCAAGATGTCTAAGTACTGTTTTCTAGTGGTTGTTTAAGGTTGTCCATCTTTCAGTCGATGTTCGGATGGAGGATCACAGGATACTCATGCAGATGTTAAGCTACCAACCTGCAGGAAGAAGAAGACCAGGACATCCACTCCAAAGACTTCAAAGGTGGTGTTTCTTTTAAGAACGAAACAGTCGCCTAATTTCGTGAACGGGCTATGGTGACATCATCATAGCTCGAAGTCCATTTGGTCAACATTTTAAACCATGTTCTCCATACCGAAGAATTCTGTATTTAACACAATCTTCAGATATTTTGACGCAAATTGTACGTGTCGGAAGACCAGGTTCACACATTCCGGCAATGATGTCTTTCATTATTTCACATGTTTATGGTATGTAGATAGGAGCAGAACAGAATTAAGATTGTACTGCTTCTCTTAAAGCATTGAAGAACGGCCATGCCATGACACTGGTTGGTTTGAAAATCATTAGTAAATGACATTTTCATAAACCCATATTTTCATTATAATTTAGAAGTTCCTAATAAATCTGAGAATAAGATAAGGAAAGATAAATAATAAATATCAGGCAAATAACAATGAAGTTTTAGAGAAAAGTGGAGTTCTATATTTGGTGATGTTGTAGGTAACAATTTTATTGAATTAAATGCTATGAATAATGATTTTTTTAATTTACTTTTCACAGGATTTAATTTTAATTTAAAATTTATTCAGTTCATGGAATTTTTTATAAAAGTCTTCTGAGTAAAAGTGATCCCACTACAGACCATAGGAGGCCCTTGTGGTAGTCGGAGGTTGAAGTCCTTACGTCTATGGATAATGCGCATTAGATATCAACCGGGTTGTTACCCCTGGGTGACGTCCGCCTTTAACCCATAACTAACTTCTGGTACTCATTTCAATTAGAAATCAGTCTACTCCAGAGGCATGGCCGCTATATAATGTATAATGTATATGAAAAATTTCTCCATAATGGTATCTCCTCCTGAGAACCCAGTAAATCATTAACTTGATTCAGAATCCTGCAGGTACTTGGCGAAGGGAAGCTACTCTTGTGACATGACTAGGAATAGGATTTTTATGTACTAAAAGTTATGGTACCGACTGGTGAAAATGTTTTTAAAAATTGGCAAAAATGCATTTTTATTTGCTTTTTCATAACTCTGATTCTTTAGGATCATTTTCATGTAAAATGCTTTTATTGTAGGAGCAAAATTGAGTCCGTGACGTAAGAGGTTAAATACCCTCGCACGTGTGGTCAGCATAACTACTTAAATTTTAATGAGTTTTTCTGTTTCCATTTTTTGACTTTTCCAAAACTTAAAATGCCCCTTGCGGTACAATTGTTATGCTATAAAACTGAAATTTTGTCTTAGACACCTAAATATATTCTCATTGAAATTTGTTATGTATTTACTAGTCTAATAGACATGTGTTCTTTTAAATTGAGATAAAAATGAGAGTGATAAAATGTATTTTGTAAACTGAAAAATAAGCAGTATCTCTCCTATATGAATATTTTTTGCATAGCAAATATGTTTAGTGGAATCATAAAAACTCTGAATACAAAATTTCATCAGAGAATATTTAAAAATGGATCGTAAGGAGCATTTTTTAGAAAATATTAAAAACATAGTTTTAAAAAATCATAATTCTGGAACTATTCTGCTTTTAACACCAAACTTTACAGGCACGCTACTATAAGCGCACAATGTATGTGATAAAAATTTGAAAACAATCAGGTGAAACTAAACAAAACTTGAAATTCACCAGTCAGCCCCCTTAAGATTGCAATATAGTATTATGAGAAGTTAGACTCATGACAGTCTTTTGCTTTGGTTTCACACACAAACAGTTGTAAAGCATATGAGAAGTTAGACTTATGAATGTCTTTTGTTTTGGTTTCACACACAAACAGTTGAATAACACTGGTCGACAAGGTTTTTTACACAAGAAATCTGATTAGTGAAACAGGTGCATTTTTTCATACTGAATTCAGATATGTAATCAGACGTTTTCCATCAGGCACAGTTTTTTTGTGACAGCTACTTTTTAAAATTTACTTTAGCATTCCCTTTGGTAGCAAAAATGAAATGGTTACACGACCCAAATGAGGTAAATTTAGAGCAATTGGGTAGTGTTAGAAGGGAAACCACCAAGTTACTAAAGAGTAAAAAGAGGGAATATTTGAGAGAGAAGATTAATGATCTTGAAATGAATGCAAAAAATAGGAACATTAGAGAATTATATCAGGGAATTAGGATAGAGAAGAAGGGGTTTCAGGCTAGAACAAACATAATTCGGAATGAAAATGGGGATATGATTGCAGATTCTAGGAGTATATTAAATAGATGGAAAGGTTACTTTAATCAGCTATTAAATGTACATACAGAACAGGACATTGAGGAGGATAAGTTACAGACAGCAGAAATGCTAGTCGCAGAGCCAAGTGCATTAGCGGTTGAAATGGCGATTGAAAAATTGAAGATGTATAAAGCATCAGGTTCAGATGAGATCCCAGCAGAACTGATAAAATCAGGGGGAGAAAAATTGATGGACAAGATACGCTGGTTGCTTAGTATGATTTGGGAAAAAGAAGCTCTTCCAGATGAATGGAAGGAATCAATTATCTTACCAATTTATAAGAAAGGAGATAAAACTGATTGCAACAACTACAGGGGCATCTCATTACTTTCAACTTCGTACAAAATTCTAACAAATATATTAGTAAGGAGACTTACTCCCTATATTGATGACATTCTAGGAGATCATCAATGTGCATTTAGAAGAAACAGGTCTACAACAGATCAGATTTTCAGTATAAGACAGATTTTAGAGAAGAAATGGGAATATAATGGTACTGTACATCAACTATACGTAGACTTCAAAAAAGCATATGATTCGATTAAGAGGGAGAAGTTATATAGTATCCTGCTGGAGTTCGGAATTCCTAAACAGTTGGTTAGACGTATACGAATGTGTCTAAATGGCTCAAAGAGTAGGGTGCGTGTAGGCAAACAGTTTTCAGACACTTTTGAAATCCAGAATGGGTTGAAGCAAGGAGATGCACTATCTGCTCTACTATTTAATTTTGTACTAGAGCATGCCATTAAATCTTTAGAGAATGAGGAAGGCTTACAACTCAATGGTATTAATAAGCTGTTAGTTTATGCTGATGATGTAGTACTACTGGCCGATAGCGAGGAGATACTAAAGGCCAACACGCACACACTACTGAGTAACACTAAGAAATTAGGACTGGAAGTAAATATCAGTAAAACTAAATATATGGTCACACGTAGAAATTCAGTATATAATGGAAATGGACAGCTAATGACAAATGAGGGAAATTTTCAGGAAGTGGCTGAATTCAAATACCTAGGAACAATAATCACAAATAGGAATGAGATGCACAAAGAAATTAAACATAGGCTCAATTCTGGAAGTGCTTGCTATTATGCATTGCAGAGACTTTTGATGTCCCAACTCCTTTCCAAAAACGTTAAGCTGAAAATATATAAAACTATTATTCTACCAGTTATATTATATGGGTGCGAAACATGAACTCTTACTTTAAGGGAGGAAAGGAGATTACGAGTATTTGAGAATAAAGTTCTTAGGAAAATTTTTGGACCAAAGAGAGATGAACAGACAGGTGAAAGGAGAAGACTACATAACAATGAACTACATGGTCTTTATAGGAAGCTAGATATAATAAGAACAGTTAAGTCTCGTAGACTGCGATGGGCAGGACATGTTGCACGTATGGGGAATGAAAGACGTGCATGGAAGCTTCTTGTAGGAAAGCCAGAGGAAAAACGCCCAGTTGGTAGGCCAAGAATGAGGTGGGAGAACAACATTAACTATGATTTGAGGGAAGTAGATTATACAGGGAATGATTGGAAAGCATTAGCTCAGGATAGGGATGTATGGAGAGCTTATGTCCGCGCGGCCATGAACCTTCGTGTTCGATAGTGCCAGTGAGTAAGTAAGTATTCCCTTTGACCTGTCATAAGAACCTTTATCTTATATCTATTTTATTTAAGCTGTATTTAAGGAAATTATATGCAATGTCATGCTGAACCACCAAAAGACAAGACTGTGCAGATTAATTCATATTTTGACATGCTCAGACCTGTTAATCTGGCATTGTGATGTGTCAGTCTCACTACATTAGAAAATAATGGCCTAAACGCGAATCTCTTATCCCTGGCCAGAAAAAATGTGTCACATATCCCTTTAGTGAATCCTGATAAAATATATTTTCTTCCATTGCTTATTAAATTACGAGTAATGAAAAATGTTGTCCGATGCATTCTTGTACTTGAAATTGATATTACCCAAAGTCAGTGATGCTAAACTGAAAGAAAGAATTTTTATAGGGCAAAAATTACGGTCACTAATGGCTTATGAACATTTTGAAGGTCTGTTAAATCCTCTGGAAAAAGCAGTCTGGCAGTTTTAAAAAATAATGTATGTTGCAATTTCCTTGGAAACCATAAAACAAAAGAAAACTATCGTGACATAGTGGGCTAATCTTCTACATTGTTATAAAGTTATGCGACGCAACATGTCTTTAAAAAATTCACTTTTTGGACTCTCACTTAGACCTTTTTCCGAAAAATCTTGGGAATGTCTCTGACGAGCACGGTGAGCGTTTTCATCAGCAAATTTCCACAATGGGAAAAGTGGTACCAAGGCAAGTGGAGTTCTAATATGCTGGATTACTACTGTTGGACCAAGAAGAGAGGTGATCCAGATGCAAAAATGCCCGTAAATCACTATCTACCACTTTCTAGGTAAGTCAGTATGAGTTAAGAGTTAGATGGATTTTATTAAATAATGTAAAGAAATGTAAATGAATATCACAGAAAACTCTTGCCTGACAGGAAAAAACTGAATTCATATTTAAATTCAGGATGAAAAATACTTCTACAATCTCATATTTTTATTCTTGTGTAAGAAAAAAGGATCATTTTTGTCTACCAGTTGTATAGGAACATTGCGGACATATGGAAAGCGATAAGGGAACTCAAAGTAAAGTCCATAAATCGGACAAGAATAACGCCCGGGGAATGGAGAAGTTACTTTGATAGGGTGCTGGGAAATGAGAGGTTAAGATATAATCAAGGAAATATAGTTGAGATCCCTGACCCAATTCATATTCAATTACTGGATCAGGATATTTCGAAAAATGAAGTGGTTTCTTCCATTAAATGTTTAAAGAATGGTAAAGCACCTGGAATTGATGGAATACCAGGGGAATTCTTGAAAAATATGATATCATCCAATAAATTATTAGACGTTTTGAAAACTGCGTTCAACAAACTTTTTAATGGAGGAGATTATCCGGAAGCCTGGGCGACAGGTGTCATCCAACCGCTATACAAAGGGAAAGGTGGGGCACAGATACCAGAAAGTTATAGGGGAATTTGTCTCTTGTCAGTGTTCGGAAAAATATATTGTAAAGTACTTTACGAACGAATCAGACAATGGGCTAAAGAGAACAATAGGCTCTCAAAATATCAGGCAGGTTTTAGAGAAGGGTACTCCCACGGTGGACAACCTATTTGTTCTGAGAACATTAATTGATGACAATCTGAAAATGAAGGGGGGTAAATTATTTTGTGCATTCATTGATTTTAAGATGGCATTTGATACTGTGGACCGAAGCGCACTTTGGGAAAAATTAAATCGGAAAGGATTGTCTCGTAAAATGATACATGCTTTAATGTCAATTTATAAATATGTTAAATTTTGTATAAAAGTAGACCAAGGGCACATTACAGAGAGCAGCGAAGCCAATCGGGGAGTGAGACAAGGTTGCATTTTATCACCAATGCTATTTAATCTATTCGTTCATGATATTGTAGACGTAATGCTAGAAGGAGAAATTGAGGCTCCGGAGATAGGAAATGTTAGAATCCCAGTCCTGTTGTATGCAGATGATTTAATTATCTGTTCCAAGACAATCAAGGGATTGCAAAGAGGTCTTGACCTACTGGAAATATACTGTAGGAATTGGGGATTGACTGTAAATGCTAGTAAGACAAAAACAATGACATTTAAAAATGGGACGGTTTATGGTAGAACAGAGGAATGGAAATACAGAGATCAAGTTCTTCAAAACGTGAAACATTTCGAATATCTTGGTACGACGTTGAAAATGAACGGAAAGTGGAAAAAACACAATGATATAGCATTATTTAAAGGGAGGGGACAACTTAACAGTGTACTCGGTATTCTGGGTCGAGTGCCTGATATTCCAGTCAGCACATTAGAAAAAATGTATGGAGCTATGGTCAGGCCAGTCATGCACTATAGTAGTGAGATTTGGGGTTTCCAAAGAACGGAAATACTAAATAAGGTATATACGCCATTTTCTAAAGTATATTACAGGACTTAGTAAGGCCGTTTCTAACTGTGGAATTTTATATGAATTCGGGTCATTCCAGGACGATATTAACTGTAAAATTCGTGTACTCAAATACTGGTTGCGAGTAATCCAAGGTGAACAAACAATGCTTAGAGCAATTTGCTACGACCACCAAATTAAAAACATAGATGTTAAATTTTGGGCAGACGAGGTTAGGAGAGAACTCCAAAAGATTGGGATGGGCTGGATATGGGAAAAAGGGACTGAAAATCGCAAGAACGTGTGGAGAAAAATAAGGAGGAGGTACTTAGATGTAAACCAACAAGATACCTTCGCCGAATGTACAGGAAAACGCTCACTGTGTTTACAAAGAGACCTAAAACACGTCTGGGGAAAAGAATCGTACATACTCAACCTAGGATTTAAGGAGAGATCAGGGCTTGCTTGGTTTAGGCTAGGGGCATGGAAATTTCTAAAAATTAGCGACGATCACGATATGCGAATATGTCCAATGTGCGGGAACTTTGAAGATGAGATACATATATTAGGAAAATGTAATGATTTAGAATATTGGAGACGTCAGTTATTACCGGAAAGATTTCTAAAATTCAAATCGGGAAAGACTGGCATGCTACGAGTTATTGGTAAATCCAGAAAATTGGATAAACCTCGGTAAATTTCTGGACAAAACGCGAAAAATAAGGACAACACTCATTCATGAATAAATATATGTTATCAAAATGCAATACCATTAATTATTAACAATTATATATAAATTAATTAGTGTATAATGCTGTTGTGTTATTATTTAATTGTAATATTAATGTGTTTTCTTTATGTAATTGTAATGTTAATGTTTTTTTAGTGTATAATGCTATTGTGTTATTACTTAATTGTAATATTATTGTGTTTTCTTTATGTAATTGTAAGGTTAATGTTTTTAGTTTATAATGCTATTGTGTTATTATTTAATTGTAATATTATTATTGTGTTTTCTTTATGTAATTGTAATAATATTGCTATTGTGTTATTACTTAATTGTAATATTATTGTGTTTTCTTTATGTAATTGTAATGTTAATGTTTTTAGTGTATAATGCTATTGTGTTATTATTTAATGGTAATATTTTTATTGTGTTTTCTTTATGTAATTGTAATGTTATTGCTGTTTTTGTTTATTTTTCTTTACACTAGTACCAATTATTACTTTATTGTAACGGACTGTCAACAGCACGTACGGCTTACTGCCCGTGCGACCCATATTTGTAAATAATATTGTAAATATCTTACTTTTTGTCTAATAAAGTCCTACTACTACTACTACTATAAAAAATATATACTATTTGCATTGTAATCTTATATTTTATTACATAAAAGTCCTAGCCCTGGA
The DNA here is from genome assembly GCA_030220185.1 of Diploptera punctata. Lineage (NCBI taxonomy): Eukaryota > Metazoa > Arthropoda > Insecta > Blattodea > Blaberidae > Diploptera > Diploptera punctata. The sequence continues at coordinate 1,201,765 of JASPKZ010002720.1, read as the reverse complement.
TATGACTATTAGTGAAGATGTAGTTAGTCGGAAATAAGTCATATATTGCATATAGTTAATTGTTAATATTTAAGGTATAATGAATACATGATACCTTATTTGTGTTTAGACTCAGCAAATTAAGATGCACGAATACATATGTTAGTATTGAATAATTTCAAAATACTCTCCTACACGTCTCATACCCCTGAGACATCCCCGCACTTTATCTAAACTAAATTTCAGAATTACTTTAACACTCCGTATGAATAAAATCGATTATATACTTATATCATCTTTCATAAAATATTTTATTCAATGTATTAATGTCAAGTTTTGGAATATAAACCGTGTGTGGATTTGAAGTGATTAATAAGGGACATAAGTTAAGAGTGGGGCAGTAACGGCAATGCTGCGCAATATGTATGTATGTGTTTTTGTGGAAAAGTGGACGAGATATTTTGCCACCACCTGCTGCAAAGTGTTATTATTACGTCATCAGGGCACTGAGATATGTGTTCACTAAGACTTACGAGGCAATAACGTGTTCGCATGTTCCCAACACGTACAATACCAAAATATAATATAAAACACAAACACTATAATATTAAACTGTTCGATACTTACCTCCTTGGGCATTTCTTAACCTCAATCACTCAAGAGTTTGTAAAATATTGTATACTCTAAATTAATTTATAATATTATATTATTTATTTTATGGAACACATTAATAAATTTACGCTTTTTATATAAATTGCAATTCTTTACAAAATGAATTCAGGAAACAAAATAATGTTCTTAATAATATTTCTCACCCTAGAGATACAAAAATTAATTCTCTCGTTTTTTTCATTAATTGTCAAAAGAATGCCAGAGCAAAGATTGCCCAAACTTGTTACGGATTGGATCCCAGTGGAAAGAAGGAAGAGAGGAAGACCGAAGAAAACTTGGATATAAGTGGTTCAAGCGGCTATGAATATCAGAGGATTGGAGGAAAATCAATGGATGGACAGAGAGGAAAGGTTCCGGAAGACGGCAGCAGGTGTCATGATACCGGATGATGATGAAAATAAATGTTAGAATAAGAAATTATAACAATTATATGCTGATGATCCAGTAACGGCTACAAAAAATTAGAGATGATAGAGAAGACATTTATGGATAATTTGGAACAAAGACTGGTGTATGATGTTTAGATTTGCGTTGCATCAGACTTATTAATTTCAATTGAAACCAGCTGGCAGTATTCAAAAACATCTTTCTTGAGTTGATTGCAATACATGAGCTGCCAGAGGACATTCCATAGGATTTTCGCGAGTGCTGGCAATATGCAATGTCCACTTAGCCCACATTGAAATATTTGTCGAATATTTATTTGTATTTGTACTGGTTGAGTGGAAGAGAGGGCCTTATGGCCTTAACTCTGCCAGAATAAATAAAGTATTATTATTATTATTATTATTAAATATATTCTGCATTCATGTATTTTTGCCAGAAGTATTGAAATAGGACATCCAGATGAGTGGCCTTCCTGTTAATCCAAATGCACACTTTTACACTTTTTTATAATTTCAAATACCTAATTTATGACACAATGCACTGAATGGTAATATAATAATAAAGAAACTGCTGCTAATACAATAAAACTTGTTTAATCCGGAACATGAATAATGCGGAAATCTGTCCAAATTTATTGGTCCCGGCAAAATAATAGTAATTTTACGTATATTTATTTTGTACAAAACGGAATCTGCCCAACACCGAAACGGAAGGATATTTCCAGGCAATTCATGAAAGAAAATGTTTATATGGCAGAAAGATAGAGAGAGAAATAAATTAGTTTCCACTTCATTGAATTCCCGTTAGGCGAATGATGATTTCTGCCGCCGGGTGAAATAGAGTTTTGTATCTGAAATTTTCTTTGGCCTCATTGCACACCCGTTTTGTGAAATACAGGTTCGTTTAACAAATTTTTGAAGTGAGACATCTGTCTTACAAATAACCAGTGCACAGTAAAATATTAGATTAATTTATGATCTGAGACCGATTGTGTACGTATTTTTCACAGGTAGCGTTCTGAATTTACGGAATAAAGATGGCTAAATCGTATGTATCATTGGCATTAAAACAAAAAGTGAAAGTGATTGAAGATAAAGGGAAACAAACTCTCAATACGCGAAATTCTTCTTTTTCTACTTCACTTCACGGGCTAGGCAAAAATTGTATGTTCCTCCTCACAGTTGTTCTGTCCATCATCTCACTGGCTTTCCTACATTCCTTGAACCTCTTGGCTTGTAGTTGAATGCTGCTCTTGGTAATCTTGTTACATTCATTCTTTCCACCATTTCTCTCTATATTCTCTGATTTTCTCATTCAATGGATATATATTTAACTCTGTTCTTACATCTTCATTTTATCCTATCCAATCTTGTGCAGCCTTTTGTTCATCCAAGGAAGTTCATTTCTGCGCTCTGTATTCTACATTGTAAATGTTTGGTCAAACGCAAGTTTCGTTGCCATAAAGTAACTTCAATATAGTATCTCTTCTTGTTTTATTCTTTAATGTTTTATGTATAGTTCCGCATATCATTTGAAATTTTGACAGTTTCATATGTATGTCACTTTCAGTGTTTGTGTTTATAGTAAAATTACAACCCAAACAATTAAAATGTGTTACTTGTTCCAGAGGTTTGTTGTCTGTCACGGTTTTTGATCTTATATGTTCGTTTCCCCAAAATTCAATTATTTTTGTTTTTTCTTTTGATATTTTAAAATTATATTCTTGGCATAACTGATTTAACTGATGTAAAGACTATTGCAAAATATTTTCATTTTCTTGAATAATAACCACATCGTCAGCATCCATTAAAAACTTTGAATATCTTAAAACGGTCCATTCTTATACCTATATTAACAATACTTTTCCAATTATGGATGATGTCATTAATAATATAGATTAAAAAGAGTAGGTGATAAACTACACCCTTGTCTTACACCTCTATTTATTAATATAGCTTCGGTGTTTGATGTGCCTATATTTATTATAATTTGAGACTTTACATACAAACTTTTTATCATGTTTGATCACATAAATTAACTTTGCGGGGTAGCCATGTAGTTCCATAATTTTCCATAACTTATCTCTATCAACATGATCAAATGCCTTCTCAAATTCAATAAAAGCAACATGCGTCTGTAGGTTATGTTCTCTTCTTTTTTCAAATATTTGCTATAATATGAATACATTATCTGTTGTTGATCGCCCCGTTCTAAAGTCATTTTGTTCTTCTTCAAGTATTGCTTCTGCTATTATTTTAAGTCTTTTATTTATAACCCTTGCATAGATTTTATAAATTGAATTAAGTAGGCTAATTCCTCTATAGTTCTTACATTCTCTTCTATCTCCTTTCTTAAATAACGATATGACTTCAGCTATATTCCAACTTTCTGGTATTCTGCAGTTTCTCCAACATTCATTGAATAAATGCAATATTCTCCAAAGTAGAAATGTTCCACCATATTTTAGAAGCTCCATATTTATGTGATCAGGACCAGCGGTTTTTCTGTTTTTGGTTTCTTTAAGGATTCTTGAAGTTCATCAAATGTAATCATATCAGTTTGAATTTCTCCTGTTTCATTATCTGGATAAGATTCTTGTTTTTCTTCGTCTTCTTATTTCTCTTCTTTACACCATAAATTTGTGTAGTGTTCTATCCATCTTTCTTTGTTAATAACATATATCTTTGCAGCATCATTTTCTGATTTATTTAAAAGTTTTATAACTTTGTATGGAAAATTTTGTCTGCCGTGAATATCGTTTTCTATTTCACTTATAAAATTATTCCAAAAATTTTGATGAGCTGTCCTAATAATTTGTTTTGCTATATTCCTTTTTTCTACGTATTGTTGTCTCGATTCTTCTGTTTTTTGTTGAAGCCACTGTTTATATGAATTTTGTTTTTCTTTAATTTCCAGTTCAATTTCTTCATTCATACTCCTATTCTGCTTCTAATTTTTCTTTTTTCCCTATTGCTTCCTGGGCTGCCTTTTCAATGCACTTTTCTATACTATTCCATTCATCATCTAATATATCGCTAGTCGGTATGTGCATGAGGTATTGTTGTATGTGAAATAATGACTAAATTTAAACATGAAAAAACCCAAGTTCGAGATTTTAGAACAAAAGAAAAAATAATGAATGAATGGACGCAAGGAAAAGGTGAAAAAATGAAGAAATCAACGAGGCGTGGGAGTGTTTTATAAGTCCATGATCAAAAAAATCTCAAAATTTCCGGGCCGATGCTCCAAATGTAAGATCTAGCTGTTGCTATATCCCTAGGGAATAACGATTTCAAGGCATCTTCAGGATGGTTTTGGACAGTTTTAAAAGACGACACAATGTAGTCTGAAAATGTGCGGGGAATCAAAGGATGTGGACGAAAATATAGTTAGTTAGTGGAAACCGAATCTGCATATTTTATTTCAGCATACGCGCCTAAGTGTCATTTTTAATACTAACGAAACGGGACTGTTACCGTCGAAGTCGCTCGTACATACTATACTTCACTTTCCAACGGCAGCGGAACTACAATTAATCCAAGGTACATAAACATACATATAGAGTGCTCTACAATCTAAGATTGGTTAATAATTGTTTTTATAATGCGGAATATTGTCTAATGTGGAAAAAAATTGGTCCCATGCGATTCCGCTTTGAGCAAGTTTTACTGTATTTTAGATATTTTTACGTAGTATGTCCACCGCTGTAATGCATAACTCAATAAGTTAATATAGTATAAAGTTACACATAACTCATTCCGATTGTCTAGTGAAGTCGGGAGCCTTAACCTCCTACTATAAGAAGGGTGTCATAACACATGTAACGGAAACTGATTATTTTCCCTTATATTATTTTTAAGGTGCAGATCGTTGTGTATTTGCTTAACTCAATATCCTACAAGCCGAAAGGTCAGGGGTTCGTTTGCTGGTAGAGTCACGAATTTCAAACTGGTCTACACATTTTGGCGGAATCATGGCTTTAGGTCGACTCAGGATCTAACAGAAATGAGTACTAGAAATTTGTCGTGGGGATAAAGACGACCGTCACGCAGGACTTACTACCCGACTGATATCTACCACCATCAGTTCGAAAAGGTAGGAGTCTTAACATCCAATACCCGAAGGACCTCTCACAGCCTATTGGAATCACTTTAATAAAACTAGTATTCTTATGGAAAGTTTTCTTCTTTGTTCCATACTAAAACCTCAGTAAAATATGAAACATTTATTATCACAAATTTCTGTAACACGCTAATAAAAAAAAGAGATACCTTCACTTCTATACTTGTTTCTCTTTCTCTCCCCTCCCTCCCTGGCGCGTGCATGTACACGCTTATAAGTGTATATATATGTACTCTTATACTCTACAGGATATGGAGTAACAAGAACCTAAACTGGAAAATAGCACTGGTTTAAAGCGCATTTCAACAGAAATCGGTATACACATAGCCTCATAGGGAAGATCATTAGGGTGATAACAGGAATTGTCCAAGTTAGTGTTTATTTCCACAGTCTCACAGGCAATCCTTGTTATAACGTTGCAGGCGTTTTATGTGCTGGAAAATAAGAGAAAAATACTGTATCCAAAGGAAACGCGGATTCCTGTTGAAGAGAACTGGTTTCATATCTATAGCTTAACGTCTCAACTGATGTTACATTATTTAATTAATTAATTCACTCGATCTATCGAACAGTAGGTTCATGGCTGCCCGGATATTAGCTCTCCATACGTTCCTAACTTAGCTATCGAAATCCTACCATACCGTGTATAATTTAGCTACCTCCCTCAAATCATGCTTAATGTTATTCTCTTACCTCGTTCTTGGTCTACCTATTGGGCGCGTTTCATCTGGTTCTCCCACAAGGAGTTCTATGAACTTAATTCGTTCTCCATTCATGCCACATGTCCTGCCCATCGCAGTCGATGAGACCAAACTGTTATTATTTCTGGTTTGTCATGAAAATAATGTAGAGGAATTTCGGGTATTGTGGACAGTCGATTTGAGTGAATCTTGTTAATATTCTATTTAATAGGCGCTGCCCTCGAACAGAAAAAAATTTAACTTCTTCCCCTTATCAACTTTGAACCGTTCAAAGTCAGTTTATTTTATTCTATGTGAGAAGAAGAGTTTGTGACATTTATGAAAATTACCATTTTAAACAATTTTGAAGCTAAGAATTAATTCTTAATTTCTGCTATTGAATATTATAGATATTGAAAAATCCCCTAAAAATATTATAATACATTATGTAAATGGTGTTTTAATATACTGGCGGATTTGGTTTGATATTATGTGACATAGTGGTTGCTTAAATAATAAAAACAAAGGAATTCGGGTAATGTGGACCCTTCACGAGGCGGTTAAAGTGGACCTGGGTATACTTCACACGAATATGTATTTTTATCAGTGATAATGCTATCTGTAATACCATGCATTTAATTAGTTTTATTTAATGTCCTTGTAACCTAAATACCGTCATTGTCTGCAGATGAATGATGTGTGAATATTATAATCAACAATATTTTTTTCATAACATTAAATAAATATCAACGCTCCTTAATTACGACAGCCATAAATATTTTCATATTAATAAATGCTTGCCTGTATAAATTAAACGAGTAAATAAACTTAAAAATAATCTAAAGGTTAGGGTGGACTCTGTGATCTACTTTGCCCAAATATGGTGGTTAAAGTGGACCTTCATTGTAATGTACAAAAGATTATAAATTATGATGTTTCCATATTTTAATGAAATAGCAATGGTATTTCATAGTTGTAACACTAATGATTATCACTGTCTTCTTGTATCTTGTAAGCCAATGTTTACCTAAACAGAGATTTAGGCGCTCTGCCCCTGCAGGGAAGAATTTGAACCATACTAATTTAATTACACTTCTTTAGTTACAAGTGTTTATTCACACTGTAATTAAACAAAATCCAAATCCTATAATTAAAAGAAGGAAAACAACAAATTCAAAATAAGGGTCCACATTACCCTAAATTCCTCCAATATTCAATATTGTATACTTCTGTAATCGCCTATTTCTTCGTCTCTCTTTGGTTCAAACATTTTCCTAAGAATTTCATTCACATCCGCATAATATAACTGGAAGAATAAGAGGCTTATATATTTTAAGCTTACTTTCCTTGAGACAAATTGGGGTGACAAGAATCCCTATAATGCTTAATATGCGAGTCCCGAATTTACCCCACATTTAATCGTTAACTTAAGTGGTATACGTTTATCACAAAACTAATGTGGTGCGGGGCAGAATGGCGGTCTTAGAAATCTTATTTCAATTTAAGTCTATTAACAAATACACGGCTACATTAATTCGTTTGTATTTTAATCTATTCGTAGTTTCAAAAAAGGAACATCAGATATCAAGATAAGACATACGGTAAAAGAGATAGGTACCGCTTCCACGGAAAGAACATTCAGGTCCAGCCGAAACTCTTTAAAGAAAGATAAGTTATATTTGTCCATTAGGAATGTACTGGATAACCAATCATTACTGCAAAACATGTGAGAATCCAATTTGAGGGGAATGTACCGTCAGAATTTGTGTGAAATTTGGGAATGAATGAGAGGTATCGAAACAAGGGACAGTTGTAAAACGAAATGTTATTGTTCTATAACATGATAAATTGAACTATTTCCTTACGTTAAATATACAAACATGGTGTTGTATTTTTTACATAATTAAAGAAACTATTATTTTCAAAATACTTTATAACCTAAAATATAGAGGAAAAACAGTACTTAAACTTTCGTTAAATATTTTCAAAGTCCTATAGACAAGAGTGCGCATGCGCCAGAGTTTATAGAGCCAGCGATAACCCACAATCGAACCACATATCGATTATCATCCTCGATTTCTATCCATCGCTATGAAATTTAAATGAACAATCTTTGTAATAAATCCCAAAATCTACGTTAAAAAAATAATAATAATATTAAAATTACCAAACGTTTATTAAAAATGGGTGTACACTTACATATCACACCGTAACGCCAATCCAACCAGTGATAACCCAAAACAGCGATAGAAGAATCATAGACAAAGTAATATACTCTGTGGAAAAAATAGCAGTTAGCATCACAATATTCTCTAACAGTGTCATAATATTGCGATTTGCATATTTGAATAAATACTTCAGAATTGTATAAAAATGTAGTAAAAATATTAAATGATGTTAGTAAATACAGAAGAAGAGCTATAGTTTGTAGCAAGTCATTCGCTCAGCCTCTTATTTCAGAAAAATAAGTACTTTCATCAAAAGTGAATAATTTATGAACCCGTAATTATTATCAGAAGTAGGGCATATTTATATTCAAATGAATTGTAATGAAAGCAGGAATTCATTTGTAACAAAATTAAAATCATATAACCTACCACAAAATAATTTAATAAGCAATAAATAAAACATTAGTATAAAGCAATTAGCGCCAGTCATATACCTGGACCCTTGCTATTGTAGGGAACGAAATTAGTAAACATCATACAATGGATCCATAAGCCCTTATACAATGGGGAAAAAGTCTGCAGTTTCTTTTGTCAAGAGGATTTACAAGACTGCTCTATTATCAACTTGCTATAACAATGCTAAGCCAAAAACTTCTTACAAAAGGCTGGGAAGTCACAAACAAGGAATTGGATTTCCCTAGGTAACTTGCGGAAAGAGTTATCCCCAAACTAATTTCAACTAGTACATGTCGTTAACAGCGGGTGACTTCTTTGCGGCGTAAGGTAGATGCCGACAGTAGATAGCCGCGCCCTTAAGGACCACTCCATTTGGTCAGCCCTGAAAATTTTATATGATGAGGCAACTAATTTAAAGGGAGGGAACGAGGCCACAAACTTCTAAGTTCAACACCCACGATAACGCCCTTAAGGTAAAATTTACCAATCAAAATTAGTATAACATATAAACTGTTTGTGAGACGATAAGACTTTTGGTGGAAGGGACTAATGCCGGCCCACTCAGAATTAATAAATATATTTTACTAAGCGAAAATTAGTGTGTCCGTTGCGAGGAGTAGCAACGAGCGAATGTGCCGGTGCAGGGCACATCGCATTACATAGCGAAAGTTCAGTTCTGTTAGTGGACAGTTAGAGTTCAGCAGTTAGAGAGTTCAGCAGTTCTCTTAGTCAGTTCAGTTCTGTTAGTGGACAGTTAGAGTTAGGCAGTTCAGCAGTTCAGCAGTTAGTTAGTTAGAGTATAGTCAGTTCTGTTAGTTCGACAGTTAGTTAGGCAGTTCAGTAGTCGGTTGCGAGCAGAGTCGAGACTGGCGAATGTGCCGGTAGATAAGTACATCGCTTTACATAAGATACATCGCTTGGTTGAGTGTTACAACCATTACTAGTTCTGACCCACCAACAGCCTTCTCGTCAAACTCGTCGTTCAATACGACGAATGTAATTCAAGTGACAATAAAAGTGCATCGTCAATTTCAAGACATCACACTGGGCCTACTGTATTTTTTCCCAAGTGAACATCCTTTCCTCACGGATTCCCGAGATTTAAGTCCTTTGTTCTACCGAAACCTGAACCCATCTAATCCGGAGCACAACTGTCCATGAACCCATATCCTTGGACATAATTAAAACCTTATCCCGATTACAATCCTTTTTGTTCACATGGCGGCCCAACTACGGCGCTTCGAGGAATTGCTGAGCAACCGTCAAACGAAGAGTGGATAGGCGTGTTCCAGTAGTGAATATCCTACGAACGTGAGGAAGAAGACCTGGGGGAAAAGATGGCAACCAAAATACCTCAACGAGGACAGTAAGGAATAAAAGAAGACATCGAAAGGTATCAGTGAAAATAAATTTATTTTAAAATTTATTGATAAAGAAAATATATAATGTGTCGAATTGAAAAGTGTGCATGTCTATGGAAGATGGATGTAGAATGGAAGGAAAGTAAAAGAAGTGAATAGAATAAAAATAGAATTAATAAGGAAAAAGATAGTGGATATAATAGGAGTCAAAGTAGGAAATAAACAACGGAAAAGAATAAAAAAAAATGGAGGGAAATCGAAACCCAGTCAATTCCAACACAATTATAGAGTTATTATTAAAGATGAAGCAGGAAAATAAGGAAATGTATGAAAAATCTAAACTTGAAATAATTGAAACGATAAAAATTGAAATTAGGGCCGAATTACAACAAGTAGGAAATAGGGTCATGAATAAAACCGACAACAGCATCACAGCTTTACAGGAAAAAGTAAAGGTGAAACACGGGGAACTAGAAGAAATTGCCCAATCTAGTAAGGGAATAGATACAATTAAACAAAAAGAGGAAGAAATTACCCAATCTAGGGATAATATAAGAGGAGAAATGCATGAGGGTATAGAATTGAAAAACAATGCATCAGGGTCTTTGAGTGAGAGTATGAATGATAACATACTATGTGAAAAATCTGATGTAATTATGAAGCAAGGAATGTCTGAAATAACAAGGAAAGCTTGTACAAGTGACAAGTGCACTAAAAGTTTGCAGGTAGCCAACAAATCGAATAACATACAGGTAGACGAACGGTGTACTAGATACAAGGGAAAAATAAACTCGAAAGTAAAGAATGAATATTATTTAAAGTACCTTGTAGACATGGAAACAGACAATCCTTGTTCCATAACAATACATGGCAGAGACAAGCCGTCGATCAAAGTGATTGCAAAAAGTATTCTTGCAAGCATGTTGATCACGAACGATCTAGATATTGAGTCGGTCGTAACGCGCGAATCTCAGGACGAAGTAATAAATAATAATGCCGCTTTGAACAGAAATGACCCTAGAATTAGAGGAAAGTATGGTATATTTCCCAGAACTTACAGATTAGAGTCAAAAGGGAAGTTTAATAATGTAGATAATTTTGATAAGAGCCTGGTGATTTTGCACGAGCTCGAAGATGAAATCAATGAAAGACAGACTCAATAACTGATCAAGTACATGTAGACAGTCATCGGGATCGAACCCAGGACATATCAAAAGGAATCGGAGACATTATTATATAACAATAAAAATTATAATTATTAAATAGCAAATAAGGGAATAATGTAAAATGATATAGAATGTGGGTAGATAATGTTAGTTTCTTGCATGAACGTTGTAAGATAATGAATTATGAAAACTGATATAAATTACATATATATTAAAGAAAGTCATTATAACGCCTAAAAAAACGAGTAGCGGGCACACGTTTATGACAGTTCCTATGATCTAATTTCTTATGTTAAAATTTGATAGATAGTAATTTGATAAAGATGATAATTAAAGTCACTTTAAGACATATATGCAGCTATTAATATACATATATATGCATCACAGTGGGCATATAACACATAATACTGTCTCACGATAAATGTACTGGGAAATAAAATATATTTAATTAAGAGTTCGGACCAATTGGATCTGTGAACAATAAATATTGAATAAAAATAATTAAACGCCGTATAGGATAACAATAAACAAGCGATATATTTAAATATCTTGAATTTAAATCAATTTTTATATGTAAAGGTAGCATTGCCGACGCGATCGAGTTGAGAACGCTACATATTTTCAATATTAGAATGATTAACTATATCTTAAATAAACTTGAAATCTTGATCAATAAAACGATAATGAGATAGGCCAACGCCGAGTATCAATCAAAGTTCAGTGAATATATTCATTTACTTATTTTATTAAAAGGATCCTCGTTAAGGACAACGACGATTATAACTAATGGCATTAAGTATATGCAACAACGTATTTAAGCATTATGCAGTTTCAATTGAAAGTCGAAAGACAGAATAAAGCGATGAAGCGCGTAAAATCGTTTATTAATATATACAAGGTTTGATTATTATGATATGGCGACTCGAGAAGTCACCCTATTTATACGTGTACAACGTGTTATTGGAGTAATATTTGCGGGCATGGAGACCCGATATTACTTATTCTATTGAGAAATATTGATTGATTACTTATGATAAATACTTCGTGAAGGAGGTCATCAACGCTGACAGGTAAGCGCTGCTGACAATGGATGTCATTTTACTAATGATGATAATGTTTGATGAAATGGTCATCACGCTGCGGGGACAGCGATGCTGACATGTGTAAAACTTTGTATTCGAGATATATTTTATTTTTACGCGCGATGGTATAAATGTTGTTCGACTGGTAAATGATCGAATTAATTATGCTTGATTTAAATCTAATACTTATGATGCCAAAGGAAATGATAAAACGCAGTAACGAGGATAATTATTCCATATTTAAATGAATAAATAATAAATCGTGAATATTAATAATATTCCATATGATGGCGAGGCGCCTATGAATGTCGAATAATATGACACAAGATACGTAAATGATATTGAAAATGTGGATAACGACTTCTAGACGAGTCGGTAGTTTAAAAACACTGATTGCTTCAAAGTAAATCCCTTATATAAATAAATAATTGTAAAGTATACATATACCTAATTAAATGGGAAATAATTAATGATTTTATTGTTCCCTTGTCAAACCAATATTTTAGACATTGTATGTCATGAGAACATGAAAATAAGAATAATAATAATAATAATAATAATAATAATAATAATAATAATTAACACAATTTATTAGGTGCACAGATCCACCACTAATATATTTTATATTATCTAATCGATTTTTTTAAAAATTAAAATCAAATCCATAATCGAAGTACATTGAAAAAAAATAAATGACTGGCTACAGTACTGATCTATGCTATGTATACCTAATGTAAATATAATCAGGTTAAGAAAGTAAGTTCACGAAACAGTGATGACATTGCGCGTGTGACAACATGAAAATTAAAGTGAAAAAAAAGTGCCGTGAGATTTCTCTAATCAAATATAAGTGCTGTCGTTAACAACACCACGTAGTGTTATATTAATGGAAGAAAATACACATAGTAAAGACGGTGATTTTCAGACACTAACTAATATGATAGGCATCAATTTGTAGTTATTGTATTGTGTATGTATTCTATGTATTATGTTCATGAATGTATTTCAGGAAAGAAGATTTCTTAGTACGATAAGCTTGTTAGAGTATGTTTACAAACACTGATGACGTATTGTTCTTTGTCATGAGATTTCAAATATGTAAGTCAACCACCCAGTCCCAACAAAACAGGTAGGGTTGGAGCCAAAGAAAAAAAAATATAATTTATTATGTAACAAAAAACAACGAGAGTGCTTCTCATTTAATTAATTTCAAAGCCTCAAAATTACTTAAATAAAAAGCGGGCAATTTGTAGCAAGTCATTCGCTCAGCCTCTTATTTCAGAAAAATAAGTACTTTCATCAAAAGTGAATAATTTATGAACCCGTAATTATTATCAGAAGTAGGGCATATTTATATTCAAATGAATTGTAATGAAAGCAGGAATTCATTTGTAACAAAATTAAAATCATATAACCTACCACAAAATAATTTAATAAGCAATAAATAAAACATTAGTATAAAGCAATTAGCGCCAGTCATAGACCTGGACCCTTGCTATTGTAGCGAACGAAATTAGTAAACATCATACAATGGATCCATAAGCCCTTATACAATGGGGAAAAAGTCTGCAGTTTCCTTTGTTAAGAGGATTTACAAGACTGCACTATTATCAAATTGCTATAACAATGCTAAGCCCAAAAACTTCTTACAAAAGGCTGGGAAGTCACAAACAAGCAATTGGATTTCCCTAGGTAACTTGTGGAAAGAGTTATCCCCAAACTAATTTCAACTAGTACATGTCGTTAACAGCGGGTGACTTCTTTGCGGCGTAAGGTAGATGCCGACAGTAGATAGCCGCGCCCTTAAGGACCACTCCATTTGGTCAACCCTGAAAATTTTATATGATGAGGCAACTAATTTAAAGGGAGGGAACGAGGCCACAAACTTCTAAGTTTAACACCCACGATAACGCCCTTAAGGTAAAATTTACCAATCAAAATTAGTATAACATATAAACTGTTTGTGAGACGATAAGACTTTTGGTGGAAGGGACTAATGCCGGCCCACTCGGAATTAATAAATATATTTTACTAAGCGAAAATTAGTGTGTCCGTTGCGAGGAGTAGCAACGAGCGAATGTGCCGGTGCAGGGCACATCGCATTACATAGCGAAAGTTCAGTTCTGTTAGTGGACAGTTAGAGTTCAGCAGTTAGAGAGTTCAGCAGTTCTCTTAGTCAGTTCAGTTCTGTTAGTGGACAGTTAGAGTTAGGCAGTTCAGCAGTTCAGCAGTTAGTTAGTTAGAGTACAGTCAGTTCTGTTAGTTCGACAGTTAGTTAGGCAGTTCAGTAGTCGGTTGCGAGCAGAGTCGAGACTGGCGAATGTGCCGGTAGATAAGTACATCGCTTTACATAAGATACATCGCTTGGTTGAGTGTTACAACCATTACTAGTTCTGACCCACCAACAGCCTTCTCGTCAAACTCGTCGTTCAATACGACGAATGTAATTCAAGTGACAATAAAAGTGCATCGTCAATTTCAAGACATCACACTGGGCCTACTGTTTTTTTCCCAAGTCAACATCCTTTCCTCACGGATTCCCGAGATTTAAGTCCTTTGTTCTACCGAAACCTGAACCCATCTAGTCCGGAGTACAACTGTCCATGAACCCATATCCTTGGACATAATTAAAACCTTATCCCGATTACAATCCTTTTTGTTCAAGTTTACAATAATAAACTAAAACATCAAGCGTAAGTCGAATTGCAGTCGATCCAATATAGAATCCGTATCATGTTTAGATACTTCTCATTCATTCCCAGATTTCACACAAATTCTGACAGTACATTCCCTCAAAAATTGTATTCTTACATGTTTTGCAGTAATGATTGGTTATCCTGTACATTCCTAATTGACAAATATACCATATCTTCCTTTAAAGAGGTTCGACTGGGACTGAATATTCTTACCGTGGAAGCGGTACTCAAAAAATGCAACCCATTGCATGGCGTAGTTCGAGAGTCATGCATTCATTATAAAAGTGTAGCATGATAGTGGGTTCTACCAACAGTATTCTCAAAATTCTTTAGATAATACACGTTTTTTTCTGTCTTCAGGATGTTTATCGAATGGTATAGTATGTAACTATTCACAGCAGCAATATGAAGAGTAGTGTAGAATAGTGGCATTGACCATGTCTGCTAACAGAATAATTGGCACACATTTGGCCCTAAATGTTTACAGCACCATTTGTGTTATTGTAAAATATAAGAACTTACAATTTGCCTGTATCCGGGTCAGTTTGAGGCAAATTGTGCATGCTAGACAAGCAGAAGAATATATTTGTTCTTCCTTGACACATGGGACACTCTTGTATTTCAGATCATCACTTAGTCCTATCCCATCAGAATCGTTTCCAACATATACGTATGCATCATAAAATGTTCAGTTTTTACATCAGTCAAAATAATTTATTTGTAAAGCCATACTTTGCAGATCTGCTAAGAAAGTATATTTTGTATTTTCAATGATCTTCGAACCCCAGAAACATTTCGTTAATGCATATGTAACTTCCTACAGCAAATAAGTGTTCGATATTTCGGACCATTTCATTGAACATGAATGAAAAATATTCTAAGGAATCATTCATTTTTCGCTCTTCGCGATCAAGTGAAATGTCAAACCACAACACCTAGCGAAAACAAGAATCGTTGTAGTGACACTGTCGACCAAAAAAGTCACGGCCAGTTACGTCTGTAGCATATTTAGAACTTAATTTTTTTTCAAATGCCCCATGTTTGCCTTTCGACATTCCTGGTTTCTGTCCTGACATGGCGTACTTGTAACCCACTTCTGAGGTTGGGGCGCCTGGAAGGCGGGGTTACGTTGCCCCGATGATATGATGGGTGATGATGATGATAATGGTGGTCCATGAGAGTCCCTAATCCTAAGTTTAACCTAAGATGAATATGAATGGTGATGATTGCGATGGCCATATGATTTCGGAGACCGTTTGGGCTTTATCGAACTTAAATCTTCATGACCGATTTAAAACGCTTTAGTTCAGTCAAGTCTGCCTGTTTCACAAACCACTGGTGTTTTGCAGACTTGCAACTTTTAACTGTAGCTATTTTTCTCATTTATATGAAGAACATTTTCTGAGAAAGTACAAACGACAAAAATATCACATTCTTCTCTTTTATCGGAATCTCTAGCTTCTCCAAATACTCCTTACAGATTTCTAACTAAATTGTGGGCAGCAACACAAACACATGTAGTACATAGCTGATAATATGAACGGTTTCTTGATTTTTCCCATAGAAATTATACTGATCAGAGGTACTGGATTCGTTATCGTCATTTTCCGATTGTTTACTCTGTGTCATACATATGATAATTTCCTTCTACCTAAGATGCCACGTCGGATGAATCGCTCTCCATTTCTAAATCAGCAGGTACTTGTTCCTCTAATATTCTAAGTATTTTATATTTGTTTTTAGCCAAGTTCTTGCTGTTATGTTTTGAATTTCGCGCTACAGAGCAAATTTTAAACACACCATGAAGGATTAGAACATTTTGAAAAACTCACAGATATAATGTAAAGTGATATAAATCAAAATAACTAGATAAATATTACATGTTCAAATAATAAATATACAAAGACGAATCTTGCAATAACTTTAACGTAACTAATATGAACATAATCAACCGCACAACGCAGAAGCATGCTTACTACTGGGATTTAATAAGACTTGTGTTTTAGGCAGGTACTAGGAATGACTGTCATCTAGCGCTAAGAATTTAAAATTATTAAACAAATATTGCTGCAGGCCGGCATTGTTACCCGCAGCAAACGAGTTCAGGGTTAGTTTCTTTGTACTTTGCTTTTCTGTTTGTAATTATTGTTCTTAGGTATTTGAATTCAGCCACTTCAAAATTGTCCACATTGGCATTAACTATCTCCATAATGTAATGTACTTATATGTGCGAATATATATTTAGTTCCATTGTTATTTACTTCCAGCTCCAATTTCATAGTGTTATATGATAATAATAATAATAATAATAATAATAATAATAATAATAATAATAACAATGATAATAATAATGATAATAATAATAATAATAATATTTTTTATTTATTCTGGCAGAGTTAAGCCATAAGGCTTCTCTTCCATCCAACCAGCACACATACAAATAAATTATTTCACAATATAGATATACACTATAGTAATTATCAAGAATTAAAAATATGGAAAAACTGCACTTAAACTAGCGTGAAATATATTCGAAGTGCTATAGAACAACAGTGCGCATGCGCCAGATTTATAGAGCCAGCGATAACCCCCAATCGAATAACGTATCGATTATCATCCTCGATTACTATCAGTCGCTATGAAATTTAAGTGACAAATCTTTGCAATAAATCCCAAAATCTATGTCAAAAAAGAATAATATTATTAAAATTACTAAACGTTTATAAAAATGGGTGTACACTTACTTATCACTCCTTAACGCTGATCCAACCAGCGAGAACCCAAAACAGCGATACAAAAATCATAGACTAAGTAATATACTCTGTGGATAAAATAGCAGTTAGCATCGCTATACTGTCTAGCAGTATCATAATATTGCGATTCGCGAATTTAAATAAATATTTCAAAATTGTTTAATAACGTTATAAAAATTGTTTTAAAAAGGTAAAATATTACATAATGTTAGTAAATACAGGAGAAGAGCTACAGTTTACAATAATAAACTGAAAAATCAAGCGTAAGTCGAAGTGCAGTTCAGCCTAATAATAATAATAATAATAATAATAATAATAATAATAATAATAAAAATAATAATAATGATATTATTATTAAGAATAGTAATAAATAATAGTTTTAAAAAAACTAAAACAGCACGCTTTATTAGAAAACCGAACTCAAAAATGAAAAATAATTTTAATTTCCAACACGCTTGGGATAAATTTAAAGTGGTCAACAAAAAAATCATCTCCAACACATATAGAATAAAACTAAAATTATCAACAAAAAGGAAATAATTTTACCATCAAAAGCGTGGGGTTCTCTATATCAATTAATATACGAGGGCGGATCGGAAAGTAACGCACAATAATTTTTTTCTGCCTTGGTATTGCAGCTAGAATGTTGAAATTTCACAGAGATATAGTTTGAAGTTTTCGCTACAGATGGTATTTTTTTCTCAGGTGCACCTCTTGCGAGAGAAGCTTGAACTATGCAACAAAGATGGCGCGAATGCTACAGTCGTCCACCTGTGAGGAACAGAGAAGTGTTGTTCGATTTTTGTGGGCCAAAGGGCATAAACCCAGTGAAATTCACAGGGACATGCGTGGCGTGCATGGGGATGTTTATATGGACCGTAGCAATGTCTCCAGGTGGTGCACATTCTTCCAAGAGGGACGCGTGAACCTTAGTGATTCGCCACGCTCCGGCCGGCCGACAACAGCAGCAATCCCGCAGAATGTCAGAGTGTTTTATTGGTGGACTTTGCTGAACACGGGACCACTGTGAATGCTGCGGCCTACATTAAAAACTTTGGTGAAGTTGCGTCGTTCCATTCGTGACAAACGTCACAACATTAACGTTAAACTTCTTCATGACAATGCTCGCCCCCATGTTGCTGCTGTCGTTCGTCAGAAAATCGCCGAATTTGGTTGGGAGGTGCTCCAGCATCCACCATACAGTCCGGATCTTGCACCATCGGACTTTCATCTGTTTGGTCCCATGAAGAAATTCCTGGCCGGCAAACGCTTTGAGACAGATGTGGAAGTGAAATCAGCAGTGCGCAGATGGCTACACTCCAACCAAACGGACTTCTACGAACAGGGCATATTGAAACTGGTAACACGATGGGGAAAATGTGTTGAGAAAGTTGGTGACTATGTCGAAAAGTAGGTAAAAGATGTAAGTTCATTTGTGATTTTTTCCCTTTTTTTTTACTATTAAACTTTTTAAAAAAAATTATTGTGCGTTACTTTCCGATCCGCCCTCGTATTTGATAATAAAAATATTTTGGTAAAAGTAAAGTCTCTAAGAAGAACATGTAAAAATCATAAAAAGTACCCCACGCTTTTGATGGTAAAATAATTTTGTTTTTGTTGATAATTCTAGTTTTATTCTATATCTGTTGGAGATGATTTTTTTGTTGATCACTTTAAATTTATCCCAAGCGTATTGGAAATTAAAATTATTTTTCATTTTTGAGTTAGGTTTTCTAATAAAGCGTGCTGTTTTAGTTTTTTAAAACTATTATTTATTTTTTTTATTTTTTAGTTTTAATATTTTACAGAATAAGATAATAAAGTAAATATCTTTAAATTCCATACTATTGTAGTATGAGCTAAAAGTATTACTCTTCTAAAATAAATCCTCCCCAGCCGGATTCGAACCAACGACCTATGGATTACTGAAATTGTATACCACTAGTTCACCGCTCTACCAACTGAGCTCTTACAACGATTGACTAAAAAGTCGACAAGTCCATAACCTATTATACCAGTTTTAACTTTTTTGATTTTCTGATGATTCTGGCCAGGAATTTAGAAAATAAATGTGAAATTATTGTAGTGTCACGGGTCCTTTACAAGTATACAAAGTTTCAAGTCGATCTAATGTTTCTTAGTGGGTGAAAATCGTGTTCAAAGATTCCGTTACATAAATATATAGACACTTTTTTTGATTTTTTTATGATTCTGGCCAGGATTTTAGAAAATGAATATGAAATTATTATATTGTCACGGGTCCTTTACAAGTATACAAACTTTCAAGTCTATACAATTATTTTAAGTTGGTGAAAAACGCGTTGAAAGATTCAGTTACATAGATAGATAGATAGATACAGGTCAAGCTAATATAAAGTGTGTAAAAATCATAAAAAGCACCCCACGCTTTTGATGGTAAAATTATTTATTTTTGTTGTTAACTCTAATTTTATTCTATATGTGTTGGAGATGATTTTTTGTTGACCACTTTATTTTATCCCAAGCGTTTGGAAATTAAAATTACTTTTCATTTTTTAGTTTTCTAATAAAGGATGTTGTTTTAGTTTTTTAAAACTTTTATTTATTTTTTATTTTTTAGTTTTAAGATTTTACAGAATAAGATAAAAATGTAAATATATTTAAATTCGATACTATTGTAGTATGAGCTAAAAGTAATACTCTTCTATAAAAAAAACTCTCCCAGCCGGATTTGAAGCAGCGACGTATGGATTACTGAAATTATTTACCACTAAGAGTTCACTGCTCTACCAACTGAGCTCTTACAACCATTGACTAAAAACTCGAGAAGTCCGCAACCTATTTTACCAGCTTTCATTTTTTTGATTTTTTGAATATTCTGGCCAGGATCTTAGAAACAAAATATAAAATTATTGTATTGTCACGGGTCCTCTACAATTATACAAAGTTTCAAGTCGATCCGATGATTTTAAGTGGGTGAAAATCGCGTTCAAAGATTCCGTTACATAGATAGATAGATACAGGTCAAGCTAATATAAAGCGTGTAAAAATAAGATAGATTATACGAGAAACACCATTTAATATATGTACCTTACACTGGGTAGAGTTGACCAGTAATTACTCCCAATCTCCTAATAATACTACAGTACATAACTAGCATATTTATACTGACAGCTTATTAATATCATCGAGTTTTATGCTTTCTTTATCCTATATATTATCTCTATTGTAGTACGACTTTGTCCTGTGTGTAATTAAAATTTAAAGTACGAGAGGAAACACAAAAAAATCTGAACAGAAATTCTGTGTTAGTACCTTTGTTGTGGATGCCAAATACGTATTTTCTCATCAGTATAAATACATATATTTAGTTATTATAATACGTACAATTTATTCGCGGATCCATGACTTTAAGTTCGAAGGAATCTAGGATTAACGAAATTTAAAAAAACACTTGTCTAACATATTCGCTCTTCAAAGTCATCTTCTGCAAACTTCCTCTCGCCTGTATGAATGTATTTGAATACAGTTATGTTATGAAATATACTTGTGGACATTAGTTCAGATACAAGTTTTATAAAGACGTGTTCCTGTCAGGTAACGTTGTTTTGTATGTTTTATTTTAATTGATAATAACTTAACTTTATTTTTCATATATCCGGAATAATGTTAAGTCCCTATTAATGCAGATAATAATAGGTACTTTACTGTATTTTGATAAATTAAATGGCAGGACGAAGTTGTGCAGCTTATAATGATGTCCATTTTGTTCAGAATAAATATGAACATAGCTAATAATTACTATTAAACAAGCAAATTAACAGAAAAGCCAGCCTATCAATGTCAATAAAATAACATAGCATTACATCACTTTGACTGTTTAATCAAGAATAATCTTGTTGCATATATTATACTGAATTACTGTAATAATAGATGGCTCTGTAAACTGAAGCTATATTCTAGATTCGCAAATAGACATATGAGGAACTTATTAAATATAACAAAAAACTGTCTTTTATGATTAAGCAAACTTCATCCAGGAGAGTAATTACATTACATGTCTATAACTAATTCTAACTAAATAACTCACTGGCACTATCGAACTCGTAGGTTCATGACCGCACGGACTTAAGCTCTCCATACATCCCCATCCTGAGCAAATGTTTTTCAATCACGTTCCGTATAATCTAGTTGCCTAAAATCATAGTTAATATTATTCTCCCACCTCATTCTTGGTCAACCAACTGGGCGTTTTTCCTCTGGTTTTCCTACAACAAGCTTCCATGCATGTCTTTCAGCCCCCATTCGCGCCACATGTCCTGCCTATCGCAGTCTACGAGACGTAACTGTTATTATATCTGGCTTCCTATAAAGACCATGCAGTTCACTGTTATGTAATCTTCTCCATTCACTTGTCTGTTCATCTCTCTTTGGTCCAAATATGTTCCTAAGTATTATTCTCAAATACTCGTAATTTTTTCTCCTTCCTTTAAAGTAAAAGTCAATGTTTCGCAACCATATAATATAATTGGTTTACATATTTGTAACTCATTAATTAGAAGTAATCCTGAGTTAGGTAAATTACACACATATATAAACACGAAAGGTTGCATGGTTGTAAATTATTTTCTAGAAGTGATGGCAAGGTATTTTTCTTGATTTAACTCTCGATGATAGATCTGCCACTGCAGTAGAATCCTAAAGATAATCTCTATAATCCAAAAATGTTTCCATCATTAGTCGTGTAGAAAACATTTATACAGTCTCCCAAGGATATCTGGCGCAGTCACAAACATAACATTGATCATCTCGCAAGTGAATTTTTACTACAAAATATATTAAACATGAATAGTTTACAGAAAAATAAGCTACTTGATTAACATAGTGAAGTTTATGAGGTAATTAATATTTTGATAAAATTTATTATATTTTATTAATTCCTATTACCTAATTTCATTCCTACTTTTCATTTAACACTATTTTGTATTTACTCTTTGGTACTTTATTCTTTGTCATCTTTAATACGTAGTTGGATCACACGAAAATAATTTTTTTTTGTCTCACAAAAAAAATGATTCTGATAGTATTTTGTCTCCTGAATTCAAATATGACATCGGGTTTTCTCCATCGCGCACGGTTTTCGAGAGACAGTCATCTGTAATTTGAAACACTTTAATACTTTCTACATTCGTAACTACACAATATTCGAACATTCGGACTCACCTAGAAAGTAAGAAATGACGATTTTCAGCTATAATTCGTCTGTGGAGCATCCCTCTTGATGGTCCAACAATAATCGGTCAGCATATTAGGATTCCATTTGCCTTGATATCTTTTTTCCATAGCTGAAGCAATTTGAGTTAGTTCATTTGGTTTTATTTTACAATGGACAAATGGACGAAAAATGTTTATTAAAAAATAATTATTTAAATTCAATAATTGAAACAAATAAAAAAAAACGGTGGGTGATGGAAATATTCCGAATACATATTTGAAAACACGATACAACAACTGCATTAAGTACAACTATGGTACTCATGAGACAAAAATCATGTTTACCAGGGTTATCACAGTCTTGACTGTTTGTAAAACGTTCTTGTTGGTTTAGTAGGATTTTGAAAAACAGGTAAACATTTTCTCTTTTGTTTGGACTTGTGTCTAATATCCAGTGGCGTGCGTTCAACCCCAGCTACCCCAGCACTGCTGGGGTGATTAGTATTTTGATAATTTCGGATTAAAATAACATCATATATTTGCGAAATTTCATTCAAATCAATTACGCGTGAACATCAAAATTCAAAATTCCCGCCCCGTTAACAGACTATCGCATTCGGTTCGACGTAGCCTTGTGCGTCACATCTCCACAGAAGAACACGTAGATTGTTTCATCTATATTATCCCCACCAACACCAGCTATTTCGTTGCTGATGAATTAGCAATAACCCACTAAATAAATCTGCCTGATAATATGTATTTATTACTACTATATACGTGGCAGTCCTGTGAAACTTCTATTATTTAATGAAGTACCCAGCATTGTCTACAAGTCGTTGCCAGTGATGTGGAAGTCGTAGTATCACTGTAGCAGCTTCTGTTCTGTTGAAGTTTCTGACTGACGCCCTTAATGCCAGCAGAATCTCGGAAACAGTCTGGAATCGAATGTCATGAAAAAGTTCCTTCATCTTAGATACCAAATTATAATCACAGGGGTTTAAGTCCAGTGAATGTGATAGATGGTAAAGCTCCTCCCACTCCCAGCGATGGTACAGATCAGCTACAGGGTGTGCCGTGTGCATCCGAGCAGTCCTGTATGGTAATGCCGTCTCCCCATATGCTTCCACAAGACCTTCACGACATTGTCGTGCTGTATGGCCATGGCACATTGAATTTTCAACTAAGATTGCTGTTCTTGCTTTGCAAACTAAACATGGCGAAACACAACAGCTTAGAACGGCAACTCAGAAGAGATTAATTTTCACTCTCCAAACCACATGCGCTTCGAGACGTACGGACGAGTCCACTTACTGTAAGATAGGTCAGACATATATTAACATATGGCAGAAATTACAACAATTAACTCCGTCTGGTTTCGCTTCTACAGCAGTGTTGTCATTACTTTTGTTACAACCCACGTATAGCTCTAAAAACTAAACATATTTTTGACAATTTAACAAGGAGCATGGAATTATCGAGGACGTTCACCAGATGTTGTCTCCAAATTTTAGTGTAGTGATGGGTGTGTAGTGTGGTGGAATAGCAGAATGCAGACAGAGGTGAAAACAAGTTAGTGTAGGACTATAATGATAGATTAATTATTATTTACAATGTTATAGAATACATGAGGACTTAGAGGCATATTAGGTTAGAGATAGCGTAATGAAATATTCAGATCTGTATTAAAGAAATACAAGAGGAAAAATAGAATCTCATTTAATAAGACTAGCAAAAGAAGGCAAATTAAATCACAGGTAACAGTTCAACCTTTAATCATCATTGAGCTAGCCCTAGCGCTTGGCAGGAGATCTTTACCTTGTAGGGATCAATGGACTTGTTTATTATTGTAGACCACGTTTATTACAACATTTGAACAAATGAAAAATTAATTATATTATTTCACGACAAAATGTAGTATATCTACTTAAATACTAAATAGCCAACTGACAGGAGCTATCGTACCATTGCAGCTGTGCGTTTCTGTTTTTTTTTTTTAATGTCCGTTCCCTTATTTTAATCCCCTTTCGTAACATATATTCAGACCATCACAGACTACGAGACTTAACTGTTATTATTATATTTAGTTTCCAGTAAAGATTGTTTCTTACACAAGTGAAAATCTCCAGATATTAATAATGAATTAGCTATGTTTATATATATTCGTATATTTTGCGCAATTCACTTAATTTCAACTAAACTACAAATACTGTATGTAATTTTTGAATGAATTAATTTAATAACAAGTCTTTAAAACAGTCCATATTAACATTACACCCCTGGAAAGGAGAGTATAAGTGGTTTAGTATTCAGAGCTTAAGTAGTTCTGTAAGGGGTGGTCATGCTTAAGTAATTCCCCCAAACCCGGGTGTCATTATTATCTTCCCATGGGCACCGTAAAATAGTCGCCCGGCAAACCACTTATAGCACACATATAGATTTAAATTACTGCTGCTCTTACCCTCCTCTAACTCAATGTTAGAATGTTACATGCCAAATTTATTTCTTAAAAAACATTTTCAACAATTTTATAACTTAATTATTTACTTTATTGGGTTAAAATGGCATCAAAATGTACCATAAATATCATACTTCATTAACTGGGGTGGAGAAAATAATATCTAATCAAAACCAATTCAAAGATTCTAAAGTTATATGTATTCATTAGTCAGGTTACGGTAGATCACACTCGTCAAAATAATTTTTGTCTCATGAGTACCAATAGTTGTACTTAATGCAGTTTTTTATGGTGTTTTCAAATATGTATTCGAAATTTCTCCATCACCCACAGTTTTTTTTATTTCAATTTCAATTAATGGATTTAAATAATTATTTTTTTATTAAACGTTTTTTTCGTCCAGTTGTCCATAGTAAAATAAAACCGGGAACACTTTTATTAGGAGATTTCACCTATGAAAAAGAGATATCAAGGCAAATGGAATCCTAATATGCTGGCCGATTATTGTTGGGCCATCACGAGGGATGCTCCACAGGCGAAATATAGCAGAAAATCGTAATTTCTTACTTTCTAGGTGAGTCCGAATGTTCGAATATTGCGTAGTTTGGAATGTAGAAAATATTAAAGTGTTTGGAATTATTAATGCCTGTCTCTCGGAAACCCGATATCATATATTAATTCAGGAGAAAAAGTACTATCAGAATCACATATTTTTCTTTCTGAGACAAAAAAAAAGTTTGTTTTTTGTTATTCAGCGTAATAAGAGGATGTGAATGACGGAATCGACGTGCTCTCAGGCAATGATATAAGGAAGACGAATTCAAATGGAAAGACCTGCACTTGAACAGAAAAAAATTTAAGAGTATTCTTCACAATACGTTTAAAATATGTTGAATAAAGAGAGGATCAATTTGGAAATGAACCAATGAAGACCATCTCAACTTCTCCCCATTGCCAAAAAATAAACATGCGCCATGAATTTCAGATCATTGTCAGACGCCTTCACATATCCAAGGAAGTATGAATAAAAATCATTTGGATATAACAGAATAATCTTGCAGTTTCTGTGGAGAAATGTTCACTGCGCTTACTAAGACATATAAAAATAGGTTTGAGAATAAGAACAGACCATTACGATATGTCCAATGTGCGGAGCTCTGAAGACTAAACAACACATATCTATGAAATTGTAAATACTTGGAATACCGGAGGCGCCAGTTGTTCCTGGAATGGTTTCTAAATCCAAATCGTGATACAGTGGCACGCTACGAGTTAATGATGAACCCAAAACACTGGTTAAACGTGGGCACATTTCTGGACAAGATGCGGATAAGTTCAACGGTCATCCGTGAATAAATATGTAAACAAAGTGTAATTATTATTAATACTAAATAATTCTACTTGTTACCTTATAGTATATTGCGATTCAAGTGAGATAAGCACTTGTTACTGATCGAGAAAAAGTTTGAAAAAACGAGGCGCTTGCGCCGAATTTTTTTCAATTTTCGACATCTCTTGCGTGCTTACCTCATGTGTAATGCATACTATTTTTTGGTCGATGTGACTAATTTTTATTTAATATAGTAATAAATGAATTAAAATATTGGTTGGTTGTAAATGACTTCTATGAGAAAGAAACATTTGGTGATCGTTGCTATGAAGCTTTTCGTTTGTTTTATTATAAGCAAGGATTGTTGGCTGTGGAGACGTTTTTATATGTAGTACCGTGATTAGAATCTGTTTGATAATTTTATTATGGAAGGAGTCATGGTAGATGATAGAGAAATTGAAGAAGCCGGGAGAGTGGGATGTTCTGCATTAATTCCGGAAAAGTCTAAAGAAAGGTACGAGTTAGTGTACAAAACATTCAAGAAATGTTTGATTTTACTTACCGAACGTGTGCTTTTTGAGTCCATATCAGCATTGCGATTTCTTTTGTTTGCATAGCAACCAGGTTAGATGTGGGAACGTTGACTTACTTCCAGTAACAATAATATTGGTAACTATAAGAAATTACTTTAAGGGAGGAAAGGAGATTACAAGTATTTGAGAATAAAGTACTTAGGAAAATTTTTGGACCAAAGAGAGATGAACAGGCAGGTGAATGGAGAAGACTACATAACAACGAACTACATGGTCTTTATAGGAAGCCAGATATAATAAGAACAATTAAGTCTCGTAGAGTGCAATGGGCAGGACATGTTGCACGTATGGGGTATGAAAGACTTGCATGGAAGCTTCTTGTAAGAATGTCTGAGGGAAAACGCCCAGTTGGTAGACCAAGAATGAGGTGGGAGAATAACATTAACTATGATTTGAGGGAAGTAGATTATACAGGAAATGATTGGAAAGCATTGGCTCAGGATAGGGATATATTGAGAGCGTATGTCCGCGCCGCCATGAACCTACGGGTTCGATAGTGCCAGTGAGTAAGTAAGTGAGTAAGTAAGTATAAGAAATTAGTCACATCGACCAAAAATTGTTTAATGTGTAATGTAACTGTAATGTTATACGTAATCTTGGTTTCATTTGTATGTTTACTAGACTTCCATGTATTTAAACGAACTCTCAAAACTAGATACGGTCCCATGCGACCATTTCTCAATCGAGTACCGGTAACTCCGTGTTGTATTGTAAAAATATCCTATTACAGTAACTACTACTACTACTAATATCACTTTTGTTTTGCTCTTGTAGGTTTTGCATATGAGATATATTTCATTATTATTATTATTATTATTATTATTATTATTATTATTATTATTGTTTTTATTATTGTTTTTATTATTATTATTACTATTACTGTTATTAATTTGTCTACTCGTAAGTTTGTTTTGTCAGATAATATAAGACATACAATTGTAATAGACCTAGAACAGGAATAATAATAACAATAATAATATTAATTAACGATAATAATAGACTATATAATTATTTCTGAAATTGTGTTTGTTGTAAAACCTAGTAAACTGTAAATTATTATTTTTATATTTCTACCAACAAAAATAAGTTTAAGGCTGATGAATGGCTATTTAATATTAACCCATTTGCTTCAGGTTTAAATGCTTAATGCATTTGCCCAAAAACCAAATTTAAATCACCGTAAAAGATATTGTCTGTATTCAGACATTCAAAACAAACGAAACATAACGGTACTAGAGATCACAATAAGGGTGAAGGTCATAACACATTCATCTGCTATTTATAAATGTTAACAAAAGATCACCCTGCCAAGGAATGTACAAAAATTGCGAAATATTTAACAGAGTTAAGCGAGTGTAACTCGTCTTCTGAGTTGAAGGTCATTTAACAGCCGGCGAGTCTACCTCGTCTTCTGAGGCGAATGGTTGAATATTGGCTATAAATGCGAATCATTTTAATAATAGTTTTGTTTCTCTTCTAAAGGTGGTATCATCGCCTCT
The DNA here is from genome assembly GCA_030220185.1 of Diploptera punctata. NCBI lineage: Eukaryota > Metazoa > Arthropoda > Insecta > Blattodea > Blaberidae > Diploptera > Diploptera punctata. The sequence goes on along the minus strand of JASPKZ010002720.1, from coordinate 1,173,173 downwards.
CTAAGATGGTTATCCAGCGGCTCGCTTTGTTTCCCCGCAACAATTATATATTCATCCATAGTAATTCTGCCCGACGGCAGGTAATTCACTGCAACCATAGCATTTTCATGCTATGCTTTGCAGCTTTACTAGGGAATTATAGGTGTGGTAGCTTCCCGTTACTTTACACACCGTTGAATGATGGTGATAATTTTAAGGATGACGATGATAATGGCCGGATGATTTTCGGGGACCGTTGGGCCCTAAGTTTCCTGACATTTGTCTTATAAGTGAGGAGAAACCGAAACTGACCCAGGAGCCTGTCGCGACCGGGAATATAATCGGGCCCGCTGCATGATAATGAAACTAATCTTGTCTTCTTTCAGCTGCCACCTCTCATAGAATCTCTACAAAAAGGGAGTAAAATATAATGTTTTCACATTGTCAGTACACACACACACACACATATATATATATATATGATATGAACTGAAAAGAAAAATGAATGCAAGAGTCGGGATTTCAACCCGAGTCCCTAAGCTCTGTACGTTTAGCGCTCTAACCGACTGAGGTACTGAAGTATTCCAACACAAACATACATTTTTCTTATTTATGTAGTATTCTCAATTCGCACAAGAGGTAGCGTGATGTAGTTCCAACGCTTGCATACAAACGTTATTGCTATAAAGTAAACATTCTCTTTAAAATTTTGTTTAACTGTTATGTTGGCCACTAGATGTCATTTGGAACGACTTCCCGCTACCTCTTGTGTAAATTGAGAATACTACATATATAAGAAAAATTGTATGTTTGTGTTGGAATACTTGAATAGCTCAGTTGGTTAGAGCGCTAAACGTACAGAGTTTAGAGACTCGGGTATAAATCCCGACTCAAGCATTCATTTTTCTTTTCATATCATATTTGCCTTCATTTCCAAATGTCAGAAATATAGTTATAACATCTATATATTTTTTTTCCTGGCGCGACAGGCCTAGAAGGCCCCTAGCCTCTCATCCGGCTGCTGGCCTCACATCCACATGTGTCAATCACAGAGGTAGATGAATATATATATATATATATATGCCTATGCACGACGAAAAAATATATTGTTAGTGGTAAAATAATGAAATGTAGTACAATATATTAGATTTATATTATATTTTTAATTAAACTTGATACAAGATATCGCATCAGCTCAATACATCTCTCCGCGTAATATACTTTTTTTGGTCAGGATTTCTACACTTTGTACACAAGAACACTATAAATAAATCATAAGTTACTCTATCTTTCGTTCTCTTCCCAAACGAATTTATATTTTTCGAAATGCACTAAATTTAATTTATTTTTGTTTCTGGAAATGGAACATAAAGATAAATGCAACCAAAACCTATTCACTGCATTTCCAAGATACTCTTCGATTCACCTCACCTTGAGAACAGGAAATCTACGTTTAGAGTCTTCAGTCAAGTATCTTGGATTCCAAGCTAACGTTGAAAATTGATATTCAGTATTTACAACAAAAAGCTAATGTAGCAATAGCACTTTTACATCTAATTTTCAAGTCGCATTCTTTGTTACACATGATCAATCTTACGCTTTGCAAAGCTGTGATGCGCAGCATGCTACTGGAATCTGGAGCGTCCTCACTAAGTGTTACAAAAATAAAGTCCAGATTATTCAAAACAAGGGACTTAAAATTAAATTTTCGGTTCCACGATACACGAGGATCAGAGAGCTTCATGACAGATACCTTATATTGTGACTATAAAACAAAACCAAGTCAACAAAATACTTGAATTTACATCAACCCATTTTAACGACCAATACGGACGTATGTCACAGAGGCGTGCTGTACAGAAAAATAGTTTTGCTAGAATGCACCCACACTGACGGATCCAGCCAAGAGATGTTTGAGGTATGCTCGCTTGAAGTAGCGTGGGAATTTCGCACTGTCAGATTTCCGACTCTCGGCTTGACGGCAGTATGGTTTACGATGCCCAGATTCAGTAATTATGTCCTAAAATTATGGCCTCAGCAGACAGAACACTAACGCTGCCAAAAAGGTTCAGGTTTAGGACTTACCCCACAACAATACATTTTCTTATTACTTTCTACCCTTACACTATTCATACGCTACTAAATAAAATTCGCACTTTAACTATATTGGTTCATACAGCTACGACTGGGATATACACAATAAATTAAATCGAATGATGTGTGGCACCATAAGAAGAACCCTCCGAAAGACTCGAAGAGAAACTCAGCTTAGGTTTTATAAAATTATGGCTGTTCCTGTTCTTTATATGGATCTGAATCTTGGGTACTTACAAAAAAATATCTCACATTCAAGCCACTGAAATGAATTTTTTAAGATCCGTAAAAGGATGTACACGTGTGAATAGATTACATAATGAATCAATAAGAAATGAAATGGAGATATTTTCAATACTCGATAAACTAGACGAGCACAAATACCAATGGAAAATACATTTGGACAGGATGGACAATACAATATTACCCAAAAAGATCAACGCCTACAAACTACATGGAAAAAGTTCTTTGGGACTACCAAGGAAACGATGGACTTGAGACCGGAACAAGTGGCACTGACCTAATCCCGGAAAGGAAGAAGAAGTCTGAATAAAATTATCCTAGCCGGAGCGCGATTTATTCCCGTGAAAGATAACCGCAAAGTACAATCTGACCAAGCGGCTGGCCATGTTCCGCGAAACGTGGCTAACAATTGATAGCCGATATATATGAACCGTCTCTTAACAAGCACATTGTATGTTTTCCCTTCACAGTGCTGCCCGACTGAAGGTGCACACTCTGCTTGGCCAGTTAATACGCGCATAATGCCGAAGGTTGTTTAATTATATATAGGTCCTATATATATATATATATATATACCACACACATTTAGGGATTACAGAAGGGACTTCGCAGGTAATGTTTCAATAAGAAACTAAGTCATTTCCGTGCTAACGATTATAATATTCAAGATTTAAAATCTTTCGCTTACCTCTGTCCCGGTGGATCACTGGTTATCATACACGCTTCTAGTTTTAAGATTCGCAGGTTCAAATCCTGCCGTGCTCCATTAATTTTAAGGGGTAAAATGTTGTGTATAGCTTCCTTCGGAAGGGAAGTAAAGCCGTGGGTCCCGTGTCGTATTCTACGTTATGTCTTAGAGCCTTATGCCTAAAAAGAGGCATCTGTGCTAAAATTTGTCAGCGCTATCAGGCGTAGATTTCAAATCGGTGCTAATGATATGAATTGTTAAAGAGCATCTTTAAATAAATACTAACCAACACAGAATAAAATTTGAACCTGATATCAGTTGTCATCTGTCTACGTCATTTCACTTAACACCTAATGGGTTCCAGATATTTAATTTTCTAGAACAATGACTTGTGGTTTTCTTGGAAAACGTGCATCTGAATAAACTGGAATAAATGTGGTTGTATCAAGAATACAGCTCGCTTTTCACTGTCCTCCCTACAAACACTTCAACCAGACATTCGGAGGAAGAAGATGAGTCTAGGTAATATAGGTGATTCCATCCTGTTGTTACTGCTTCGCTGAGGCCGTCCATAACGTGAGGTACTTAGAACTAATTAGAATTTCGTCTCCTAAGTCACAAGAAATACATAACAGGAATTACGAAACATTATGTGATATATTTTTTGCAAGTTAGTGCTTTCTGTCGTACTTACAGGAATGGTGACCATGATTGAAAGCTCAATTTCCTAAATGTCGATGTTACCAACCTACAAATAACTAAATAAGTATACAGTAATATTACAAATTACTACCTAGGTCGGGAAGTAAAACAATTGTCCTTTATGTATCCTACGTACAATGTATATACTAAAAAATGTATGGAGCGATGGTCAGGCCAGTAATGCACTATAGTAGTGAGATTTGGGGTTTCCAAAGAACGGAAATACTAAATAAGGTATATATGCATTTTCTAAAATACATTACAGGACTTAGTAAGGCCATTTCTAACTGTGGAATTCTATATGAATTTGGGTCATTCCAGGACGACATAAACTGTAAAATTCGTGTACTCAAATACTGGTTGCGAGTAATCCAAGGTGAACAAACAATGCTTAGAGCAATTTGTTACGACCACCAAATTAAAAACATAGATGTTAAATTTTGGGCAGACGAGGTTAGGAGAGAACTCCACAAGATTTGGATGGGCTGGATATGGGAAAAAGGGACTGAAAATCGCAAGAACGTGTGGAGAAAAATAAGGAGGAGGTACTTAGATATAAACCAACAAGATACTTTCGCCGAATGTACAGGAAAACGCTCACTGTGTTTACAAAGAGACCTAAAACACGTCTAGGGAAAAGAATCGTATATACTCAATCTAGGATTTAAAGAGAGATCAGGGCTTGCTTGGTTTAGGCTAGGGGCATGGAAATTGCAAAAAAATAGCGACGAGCACGATTTGCGAATATGTCTAATGTGCGGGAAATTTGAAGATGAGATACATATATTAGGACAATGTAATGATTTAGAATATTGGAGACGTCAGTTATTACCGGAAAGATTTCTAAATTCAAATCGGGAAAGATTGGCATGCTACGAGTTATTGGTAAATCCAGAAAACTGGATAAACTTGGGTAAATTTCTGGACAAAACACGGAAAATAAGAACCACACTCATTCATGAATAAATATATGTTATCAAAATGCAATAACATTAATTCTTAATAATTATATATAAATTAATTAATGTATAATGCTATTGTGTTATTTAATTGTAATATTACTGTGTTTTCTTAAGTAATTGCAATGTTACGGTTTTTTAGTGTATAGTGCTATTGTTATTGCGTTTCTTTATTTTTTTATTTTTTTATTTTTATTTTTTTAGTTCTTCACACTAGTAGCAATTATTTCTTTATTGTAACGGACTGTCAAAAGCACGTACGGCTTACTGCCCGTGCGACCTATATTTGTAAATAATATTGTAAATATCTTACTTTTGTCTAATAAAGTCCTACTACTACTACTAAAAATATATCCAAAAATGGTGTGAATATATATTATACGAAACAAATCCCTGCATTTTAAATGAACTGAAATTTGTTTGAAACAATATAAAAAAATAAATTTGTACTTTCCGCCATGTTATGACTGATTGATATCACGGCCTACTATAGTCTCAATTAAATTATTTTCGGCAATTATCATATATACATTGGTCATTCTGCTAACATCAATCAGTTGTTTATAACGAAAGCAAATATTTCCAACAGATATGTTATTATTTTACTATTTTCTTATTATTTTGAAAATACCATCATGCAAGAAATAATATACAGTCCACGTTTACTAATTGTTTTACAAAATCTCGGAAATTAAAAAGCTCGCTATCACTCAGTTTTTAACAATTTCCTAGCTTCTGTAAAAACCACTTCCCACCCTCACATTGCAATAACTATTATCCGTGTTGTTTTAATACAGTAGTCTCGAGTGTAGTGAACCCAAGATATCATATACATTTTATTAATGGTCACTGTAATGAATAAAAAATAAAACGAAAGTTTAAAAATTCTTAATTACAAAATATGGCAAACTTTCATTTTATGAAGCTTTTATTTTTAAGGGAGACGCGAACATTTAATGATATTGAACCAGTAGTAACGTTGTCATTTGGGATAAATGTAATTTTGAAATGACATACGAAATCCATCTAACTCTTTGTGCATCATCGTGTCAGTGAAACATATTATTGTTTGCTTTGCTGTAGTGTCCTATTACCAATTAATATTCTGCAGGCAAAAAAAAAAATCCATTCATCAAAATAAACGTCATCGTAATTAAAATACAAGTAAACATATGATGTCAATGAGAAATGTAATGGGCTCTCATTTGAGAAAATTTTAAATTAATCCTGATACTGAATTCCTGTAATGAAGAGGAAACACTTTGTAAAACCTGAAGATAAACACTTTATGAATTATCGGAAAAATACTTTTATATATTACTACGTGCGCTGCTACGCCTGAATAAATTAAAATTAATGTGCTTTTTATGTTTAGTTTAATAAGTGAAGGGAAAAATAATTATACATTTATATTTTTTAGATACCCTGTACTGATTATCAGGAGTTGCTCGGGAATCTACTAATCCCGATGTTCTTGGCATAAATGAGCTGAAAGACAAAATTCGTTATTGTGAGTTATCCGTATAAGAATACCCGCCACGTGCTGCTATGCTTTCACAAGATACTACTTACTTGTCTCGATCTTCTTGGTATCAACGAAAGACAAAAATGGCTATTGTGAGTTATCCGATAGAGTCATTACTACTAATAAAATTCATATCAAATTCCGTTGAGGTGAATTAACTTTATATACACCGTTTTAACAACGTTGAGGACGACGGCACCTGCCAACAGGTACTTTTTAATTTATATTTCTAACTATTATGTTATATCCGTAAGAGATAAAAATATGCTGTCGCGGACGCTTTTTGTAGAGCTTTTTGAGATATTCAATTCTGTGTATGCTAATTTTGTGTATTTGTTATGGTTTAGGCAGCGTAAGCCATTTAAACGTCCAAAGGGCGATTTTCAAGGATGTAAGAGTTGAGTATCATAAATATTTTATAGCCTATGTTCATCCCGGGAATCTGTTGAACATTTTGCAAAAACCCCATCACAATCGGATCAACGGTATGGCCGAGCATAAAGTACGAATAAAGAAACAAACCAACAAACAAACAAACATTCATTTTTATATATTAGAGTTATATAAATACTGTAGAGAGTAATCAGAAACTAAAATAAAACAAAAAATTAAAAAAAAAAAAAGAGAGAGATCGACTGGTGCCATATATTTAAGACAGAAATATTTCTTGCGTAATATTTAAAAACATATACGTATCAAAATTGCATGGTTATGTGAAATAAGATAACGAAGTCCGTCATGCACAAACTAAGTAAACAAAGCGAAATTCTCAATAAGTTGAATTTATTGTTCGATTTTACTATTTTACGGAATCTATTTTTCTTTTGTTAATTAAATAGTGTGTATCCAGTATAGCTTAAAGAATCAGAAATTATGGCCGCAATTTTGAAATGTTGTTTACCAGGTAAACTTCCGCTCTTAAAGGTCCGATTTTGCTCGTTTACGGGACATGTAATTCTGTTCATAATTAAATCGTATATATAAAGTTCCGATGCGGAAAAAAAAAAATACACCGCTAGAGCTTTGAAAATGTTCCCACTATTTCTACTTTCATGTCAAATCGCATTCCCAATGTTTTGATTTTGCTGACTAATACATTTTATTTTTATTATACAAATGTTTGATGCTGAGTTTAGTTGTAAAAAAAACAAATATGGTGACAGCTAGAGCTATTTTAAACTTGGTTTTCGGTTTTGTTGTTATTATTAGTATGTACGTTTAGGAATATGCATTTTTTTATTTATTTGATTTCTCATGGTATGATTTCGCTTATTTTTTTGAGAATACCACTCTGATGTTATTTAAATGGGATATATTGTAATTCTTTGCGGAAAGAGAGAATTGTGGCCACTAGATCGATTTTTAAATTTTAACTTCACATCAAGTCCCTCTCCTAACGGTCCGATTTTAATTGTTAACGCAATCGATCTCAGTTTTCTTAATTTATTGTAATATACCAAGTCATGTTTAAAAATAACACAGAATGCTGCCGCAAGGGATTAAGGGGTAAGTTTAAAATGTTTACCAGATCATTAATTTGATCTTTGATCACTGAAGAATTTAAATCATTTAAAAACCTCAGTGTATGGCAGATCTCCCCCACTATTGAGCCGAATTCTCAGTGCATTTTAAAGGGGTTATGTGGCACAATCAATAGTGTCGGCTAAACGTTTGAAACAAACCATTTTTTAAATGTTACAATTTTGAAAACGTAATTTTCGTGCGCGAGATTTAACTCCTTGAGGCTCGCGTTTATGAAATCAAATATGCATCGAAACACCCTGTAGAATCTGCAGTTAGACGCCTCTGAGAAGACACAGTGGAATGTATCTTCTGAGAGAGTTGAATTCCTCTTGGAAAAATTGCGCGCACAATTCCCCGCTACTTGGGTCTATGCACGCTCACAAATTCTTTCAAGGTAGACATGTCATGTGAGACGTTTTCATGTGAAAGTAGCTGTTTAGTGATTGTAAATATGTTTGTAGCGTACCGCGACGGTAAAATATGTTTTGTTGAATGTAATTCTAACAAGCTACTTTAAACCATTTTAAGAATATGGTGATTAAAAAAAATAAATAAAAGTTTCGAAGAGACTAACAATAAAATATATATGGCATGTTTATGTGAATTTGATGTGAACAGTGTAAATTTCGATCCAGTATATTTTATATCAAATATTCGATTATACTATATTCAATAGCTTTGTAGCAGAAGATAAATTTATATCTGAAATAACTCGTCCTGCATTAACAGTATATTACGATGCAAGGTTTGGAAGTGGTTTTTACGAATCGAGGAAAAATGTTTAAAAACCCAGCGATAGCTAGGTTTTTAATTTACGAGATTCTGTAAAACACTTCACAAACGTGCGTTGAACATTATTTTTGCGCGATCGTGTTTTCAAAATAATAAATAACAGTAAATAGTGGTTTGAACATATAAAAAGAATGCCAAATAATCGTTTGTCAAAACAGCTGCTTCATTTTAAACATCTAGGCCGAAGAAATGTAGGAAGACCAAAACGTCGTTGGAATGACGATCTGCACCTGCAGCATATTGTGCACCGGGGAGCGGAATGGGCCAACAGGCTCATGCCTTCAAGTAGAAGAAGAAGAAGAAGATGATGATAATAGTAAAATAATAACATTTGTTGGAAAGATTTTCGTTCATTACAAACAATTGACTAACGTTAACAGTGTGGGCAATGTTTATTAGTCGAAACAATAGGACGCCTTGACAACAATTATTGATAACATGGCCGCAAGTACGTATATATTGTTTTATATTGATTCAAATAAATTTCTATCCATTTAAAATACAGTAATTTGTTTCGTATTATGTATATTAACACTACCTTTTGGATATGTTCTGTATATACATTCTACGTAGTACACATAGAGGGCAGTGGTTTCACTTCCCGCACGTGGGTGTAAATGTAATATTACAAAATAGTTATTTAGGTTGACAGCCCTGAAATGTAGGAAGTTTAACTTTCAATCATGGTCGCCATTGCTGATAAGTACAACAAAACGCACTATTGCGCAAAAATATTTAATATTTATATTATTTAAACTAATTATAAGTCCACCGCTGTGATCCCGGGGTTCCGTGCTGCCTTGTCACGCGGCGGGGCGGTTCGATTCCCGGTCGAGACAGGCTCCTGGGTGAGTTTTTTTCGGGGTTTTTCCTCGCCTATGAGGCAAATGTCAGGAATCGTAGGGCCAAACGATCCCCGAAAATAATCCAGCCATCATCGCCATCCTTATCATTATCAACATCATCAACTCAACGGTGTGGAAAGCAACGGAAAGCCACCACACACATAATTCCCTAGTAAAACTGCAAAGCGTAGCATGAAAATGCTATGATTGCAATGAAAAACCTGCCTTTGAGCAGAATTACAATAGAATAGGATAGAAACGAATTCTTTTTTTATAATCTATTTAGGGACAGAAGACAACAAGGACGTCCCAGAAAGCGGTGGTATGACGACCTAAGAATAGGCAACAAAAATTAAAGGAAGAACAGGTTTAAACCAATAGCTATAATGAAAGAAGAAGGAGACTGTAATTATTTAAATCTTAGCATTGTTAGTACTTTGCTTGTAGCTCAAATGTTAACCACTTGATCAATAAGATTTAGAAGAACAAAATTGAGTTAATGGTGTGCACGCTCTGCGCCGCCGTGTATCGTCTTTTGTTTCCGTTGTATATACTAGCGTAGAGTTCACAACATCCAAGGTTATTAATCAAAAGCCTTTGCCCGGGCCCATAAGAGGCAAAGATTGAGTCATATTTCTTTCCTAAACACTTAAACATAAATCAACAATAGATCTCAAAACACTAGAGTAATTCCTGGTTCTATATAAATTGAATGTATCATTATTGTTATTAACCATGAAAGCTAGACGGAAAATAAAGGAAGTTAGAATGATCTCCTAAATAAGTAAGTTTTTGTACGGGAATATCAAACAGCAGCATGCACATAAATAACTTGAACATTAACCAGGATAAATATAAAAATGATGTTTAATATAAACAAGACGTCTGAATTGGATGAAAAATATAACAAATATAAATACTTGATCATTCTAGAACAAAAAGAAAATAAATAATAATCTTTAACATGACAAAAACTATATCATACCTCACACAACATTCATACCACGGTCCAAGCCAGGGTAGTCTTTCCCCGGTCCTCAGGACCAAAAGTTAAAACACGCCACTCGCGGCTCCAGACGACGTTGTCTCAACTCAAAGTTCCGATCGAATGATAATGTTCTTGATGTGCATTGCGTATTTGAGCGTTCCGAGGCAGAAGGAGAGATGCGCAGCACAAACAACGCAACAGGAGAGGAAAAAAGGAGAGTAGGGATAGATGCATAGAGAAAGGATATTGGCATAGTTCACGAATTTTACTGTACAGGGAGGATAACGGCACTACAGTAGCGAACCGAAAATAGTACTTTCGGTTCAATGGTAAAAAATATGGCGTACGTAACGATTAAGCCATAAAAGCGAGTAAACAATGTGATTACATCTACCCAATTCATTTTTCACCATTAGCAACAGACAAATATGTTTGTGCAATATGGCAGGACAAAAAGTAGTTGGGCTAATTCATTCCCCAGGAATCGCTACCATATTTCTGGCTTTCAGACTTAATATCGGTAATGTTAAAATGCTTCTTATAAACTGTAAACACCTTACAAAACGTACATGTCACCTCATTATGTGGTCAATGGATATGCTTGAAATTTACATTGGATATTGAACAAATCCAGTCAAAAATTTAATTCAGAGTTTCTTATTGAATTTAAATATGAAACTGTAGCGTAAAATTCAGATAAATTGTCATATTCACGTAATGAAGCCACGATGAATAAAAATACGTGTTAAATTATAGTCGAAGCTATTATATTTGAAAAATAAAAGTTTTCACCTGTTGATATTAACAAATTCTGAAAAATTGTGCCTGGTTTAAGCACTTTATTAACATTAGAGATATGGGACTCCGTTAGAAGACTTACAGTTGATAACAACAATTTGGTGAATTTTTTTAAAAATATTCTGTAATTTGTTAGGCTGAACTGACTATTAACAAACTTTGCCGAATGTTTCTTCCTATGGCTTTTGGTATCATTATTGCAAGCCCCTCACCTTATTAACAATTTGAATTCTCATTTCTCCAAATAATTTCATCTGCACGCTTCGATATTTTATTTTTTACTATGAATATTTCCATCAGTATTTTCATGCCTCAGTAGCCAACTTTTATATAAATATTACTAGCTAATATACTTGGCATAAATGAACTGAAAGACGAAATTCGTTAATTTTAAGTAATCCTTAAAGAATATACGCCGTGCACTGCTATGCTTGCCCGGAAATCTACTTATCCCGATCTTCTTGGCATCGATGAAAGACAAAAATGGTTATTGCGAGTTATCCTTAAAAGATAAACATATGCTGTCACGGACATTTCTGTAGAGATTTTTTGAGATATTTGATTCTATGTACCGGTACAACAATTTGGTGAATTTGTTATGGTTTAGGCAGCGTAAGACATTTAAGCTTACAAAAAAGCTACATTTTGCACGTTTTTTTCACTACAGAAAATTATTTTTAAGGGTGAAGGACTTGAGCATTAAAATTCTCTTATAACCTATAACCTTCCCAGGAAAATCCTGAACATTTTGCAAAAAGCCCCGTCACAATCGGATGAATGGTATGGCAACACATGCTTGCCCGGGAATCTCCTTGGCATCAATGAAAGACAAAAATGGCTATTGTGTTTATGTGTAAAAGATAAATATATGCTGTCGCGGACTTTTTTGTAGACTTTTTTGAGATATTCAATTCTGTGTACATTAATTTTGTGTATTTGTTATGGTTTAGACAGCGTAAGCCATTTAAGGGTAAAAAAGAAACTTTTTCACATTTTTCAATACAATGGCTGTTTTTAAGGGCGTAGGAGTTGAGTACCTCAACTCTCGTATAGCCTATGTTCATCACGGGAATCTCCTAAACATTTTGCAAAAGCCCCATCACAATCGGACGATATGGCCGCGCATAAAGTACGAACAAAAAAGCCAACAAACAAACAAACATTAATTTTAATATATATTCGATTATGAAGCGCAATACCACAAGTGTTTTCATCTTGTCGATAATTGATGACCGGAGCGTAACCATGAGAGTGAATAGTCAAACGAGATGAAAACTATCGCGATATTTTAAAGGACTATTTATTCTTATTCTTCGGCTTTCCCCCACTTATAGATGAGCCGTCTTCAGTTTCCATTTATTTCTATCATTCCAATTTCCTTCTTCCAAATACCTATCATCCATTAAGAGTTCTGATATAGGTTTTCCATTTCCATCTTGGTCTGCCACGTTTATTTCTTCCAGGGGGTTACCATTGGTATTTATTTTTTGGCCATCTTTCATTTTACATTCTTTGTACATGGCCTTACCATTTAAGAGTTTGATTTTTAATCCTCTTAACATATGTGGCGACATTCATTTCTCTCTAAATGAATTAATGTCTTATTTTTATCTTGTCTTGTTTCTTGAAGGCTTCTTTTAAGATAATCAAATTCAACTTTTCTAATTTTATTCTTTTGTAATTCCGTCAAAGACAAGTTACACTTCCTTATTCAAAAATATTCTGTAATGAATGAAATTAAAATGCTCTTTTAATAAGAAGTACGAGTATTAATAAATTTGGAAATAAGTTAGATATTTTTATAGGTCTAATATGATACCGCACAAGCACAAGCGACGAGGAAGATTGCGCGGGAAACAGCGGAGGTATAAAAGGCATGTTTACAGACATACTAAACGAAATCAAAGAAATCAGAAGACAGAACGAGGATTTCAGAGAAGAGACTAAGAAAAACATCACAGATCTAAAGAACGAAATCAAGAATTTCGACAAGAAACTAGAAGAAAAATGCTGCTCACTAGAAGAAAAAATAACCAGCGGGGAAAACAGCACAAACGATTCGGTCAGACGAATAGAAGAGAGGCTAAAAACACTGGAAAACGCAGAGGAAAAGAGACAGTGCAGTGAAAAGAGAAACAATATAATTATAAAAAGCAAGGACTTTGACGAGGAAACAAACAACACAAAAGATGACAAAGTGAAAGCAATACTCAGAAAAATCGAATGCAAAGAAGACTATACCAGAGCAACATTCATAGGAAGAGACAAACTAGACAGGGGCCTCGTGAAAGTACAAATGAAGACAATGGAAGATAAAATCGCCATCATGAAAAACAAAAGCAAATTAAAAGGACAAGACTGCTACATAGATTCTGATCTGACTAGACAGGAAAGAGAGATTCAACAAACACTCAGACAACGTGCAAGAGAAGAGCGAGAGAAAGGCAACACCGTACAAGTTGGGTACCAAAAAATGTTGATAAACAATCAGTGGGTAAACTGGACTACTCTCCTTCAACAGCAAGACACCTAAAGCACACTATCTTACCACATGCCAGAACAAGAACAAGCAACGGCCATGCAATTACAATATCAACACTGAATGTACAAACACTTAGAACAAGCGAAAGAGAGGGAGAGTTAGATCATGCTTTAAAAGAAATAAAATTCGACGTATTAGGTCTTAGTGAAATTAGAAGAACTGGCGAAGCCATCATAGAAAAACAAAACGGAGACCTATTTTATTATATAGGCACAACTCCCGGACAGAGAGGAGTAGGCTTCATCATCAGAAAACAAGTCAAACATATGGTGCAAGAAATAGTAGGGGTGTCTGAAAGGATCGCAGTCTTAAAATTAGCAACTAGAGGCTCCACAATAACAATCATTCAGGTTTATGCCCCAACAGAAGCCTACAGCGATGAAACTATAGAACAATTCTACTGGAACCTGGGAACTACCATAGATCAGCACAAATCTACACTATACCTAATCATAGGAGATTTCAACAGCAAAGTGGGCCCACGCAGCCACGAGGATGAAGACCCAGTGGGAAGATATGGGTATGGGGCAAGAAATGAAAGAGGAGAAAAGTTCGTTCAATTCGCACAAGAACATAAACTAAAGATAGCCAACACCTTTTTTAAGAAAATGCCTAGCTCAAAGTGGACTTGGCGCTCGCCAGACGGCAACACAAAGAACGAAATTGACTACATCCTAAGCGATAACCAAAGAACCATAAGAGATATCCAAGTAGTAGCCAACCTGAAATTCAGTACAGACCACAGGATGGTGTGGGCAAAAATGAAGATAGAAAGAAGAAGGAAGCATCCAGCAAAGCAACATAGACAAAATATAGAAAACATAGACAGCAACAAATTCCAGCTACATCTTCGCAACAGAATTGCAGAGTCCAACCCCAACCGAGAAGCAGGCGCTCAGGAACTGTAGAACTCCCTGGAACAATGTATACTACAGGCGACCAAGGACTCCAGCAAAAATACGAAAGCTCAGAAAGAAGGCAAACTCAGTCAAGGAACCATTGCCTTAATTGAACGTTGATCGGAGATGCTACAAACCAGAGACGCTTCGGAGTCGAATAGAACCGTGTATGCCGCATTGGACAAGCTGACGAAAAAGGAAATATGGAAAGATCTGCGAGAGTACCGCACAACCATAACTAGGCAAATAATAGAAACCTCCAAATCGATAAGGAAAGCAAAGAGGGAAAGAAAAGGTGACAAACAATGGATGCTAGGAACTAAGAACCAAGCAGGAGGCCAAAACACATTAAGAACAGATATAATCCAGTCAGCCACAGATTTCTATAAATCCCTATACACAAGCTCCCTAACAATCCAGGCAACAAATCACATAGGAATATTCGATGCTAAACTTGAAAACCACGCCGACACCTTTCCCCCAGTACTGGCCAGCGAAATTAGAACTGCAATAGATGAAATGAAAAATGGCAAAACACCCGGAGAGGATGGAATATACAACAAATTGCTAAAACTGGCTTCAGATCTAATACTACCATCACTCACAAACATCTTTAACAAAATTCTGCAGACAGAAGAGATACCCGAGCAATGGAAATCAAACACAATCATTCTTCTCCACAAGAAAGGCACAAAAGACGACCTGAATAATTACCTACCCATAAGCCTGATGTCCAATCTATACAAACTATTTTCAAAAGTGCTAACAAGAAGACTAACAAAAGCCCTGGGCGAAAACTAGCCAACAGAACAAGCCGGATTCCGCTCAGGCTTTAGTACAACAGACCATCTCCAAGCAATTAACCAAATAATAGAAAAAACAGTTGAATACCACCATACATTATACCTAGCATTCGTCGACTACATCAAGGCATTCGACTCAGTAGAACATTCAAGTGTCCTCCAGGCATTACACACTCAAGGAATCGAACACAATCACATCCGCGTTCTGGATAAGATCTACAGCCAAAGCTATGCCAAGGTGAAGACAGAAATTGTGGGACAACCATTCAGTCTCAAAAGAGGAGTACGACAAGGCGACCCAATTCCTCCTAAACTTTTTACATGCGTGCTTGAAGATATATTTCGAAAACTAAACTGGAACAAGAAATACGGAGTAAATATAAACGGGAGCAGGCTATCCAACTTAAGATTCGCTGACGACCTGGTATTGTTCGCCAGATCCCCTAAACAACTCCAATCAATGCTACAAGAGCTCTCAGAAACTAGCAAAATTGCAGGCCTTTCGATGAACAAAAGCAAGACACAAATTATATCTAATGGTCCGGAAAACCCAATCAAAGTCGATGGAATGGATCTTCAATATGTAAGCGAGTACATATACTTAGGACAACTACTCTCCTTCCATCAGAAAGTAGAGAAGGAAATAAGCAGAAGAATAGCTCTCGCCTGGAAGGCGTTCTGGTCACTGAAATTTATACTGCTGGACAAGTCACTCAACCGGAAACTCAAAATGGAAACACTACAAACCTGTGTTCTTCCAACACTGTTATATGGTTGCCAGACTTGGAATCCTACTGCCAAACTGAAGTACACACTCCAAGTATGCCAAAGGAAAATGGAGAGGAAAATCTTAGGCATAACTCTGAAGGACAGAATCTCGAATACAACACTTCAAGCGATATCCTCAACAACTGATCCCGCACAACAAGCCATCAGGAAAAAATGGAAGTGGGGAGGCCACGTCGCAAGAATACAGGACGACAGGTGGACAATAAAAACAACCATGTGGGACCCATACACAGGCAAGAGACAGCGCGGAAGACCAAGACGACGATGGGCTGACATCTTCAAAGAACGAGCAGGGGCGCAATGGTCCAGAGTCGCCAGATGCAGGAAAAGCTGGAGAACGATGGAGAGACAACTGTGTATTAACTAATCACAGAACAGACAGTGTATACAAACCAAGTGCTACATCCAAGTCAACTTCTCACCACGGAGTAGCTCACCGGGTGACACTCTCAAATAGAGCTTAACCCCTGTACAGGGAGGCCTTTGCCCTAAAGGGACATATCAGGCTTTATTTATTTATTTATTTATTTATTAATATTATAAACAGAATTTATTGTGTAAAACTATTTTACTACAACAGCCTTCTTTGTTTAGCTTATAAATCAGAAAACTTTGCAGGTTAGGATTATAATATCCGAACAATTGCGCATAAGGTGTTTTTGGTAAATATTTCATGATTGGTTCGAATTGACAGGTGGTGGTCTATATTTAATCCCTATCCTGTGAAAAAGATAGTTAATTTAATATATTCCCATGACAGTATTAAATAATTAATATTTCCTTAAAGGTTCAAGAAACGTACGGTACACTAAACTTTAAACCTGCAGCGAAAAAAGAAAAGTAAACATTTCATGAATGGGGCATGTAGTCACTAAGTCTTAAAGAAACCTCTCTGTTTATAACTCCGAAGGTTATTGCTTTAATTTTGACTTAAAATCTTGGCAGAATGGAAGATGAGAGAGTACTCAGCAAGCTTATCAGATTTTGTAAGGAAGACAGAACTAGATGGCTATATGTTGTAGAGGATGACTTTAAATCATAAATGTAAGGAGATGAAGATTTAAGGCTGTGGAAAGTGAGAAATGGAATGTCATTAAAAGAGTGACTAGGGGCCCGCATGGAATGTAACGTCATAGATTAGTAATATTTCCCTAAAATGTATTATTTAATCTGTTCCAACTTATCTTACAAATTTAATATTCCACGACAATGGTGATAAATCATTTGTTCTAGTAGTTGTTATAATTAATACTTGTATTTTCATTTTTCCGATACTTTTGTTGACTGATTTTGTGCATTTTTCTCTCGACTAAATGTCCATAATATGAAATAAATAAACGTTAGAAATGTTAATTATTCTGAAATGCCATACTATACTGTGATGATAAGAACACAGTTCGTTATCGCACGTTATAAATTTAAAAGAAATGTTATAGGGATAAATGTTGTAATAGAATATTACGATGCGAGGTTGGGAAGTGGTTTTTACAGAAGCGAGGAAAATGTATAAAAAACCTCGCTATCGCTAGGTTTTTAATTTCCGAGATTCTGTAAAACACTTCTCAAACGTGCGTTGTACATTATTTTTTACGCGATGGTGTTTTCAAAATAATAAATAATAGTAAAATAATAACATATTTCTTGGAAATATTTGCGTTCATTATAAACAACTGACTAACGTTAACAGTGTGGACAATGTTTATTAGTTGAAATTACAAGAGGTCGTGACACCAACCAGTGTTAAAATTGTGGCAGGTACGTATTTATTGTTTTATATTGTTTCAAATGAAGTTCAGTTCATTTAAAATGTAGTGATTTGTTTCATATAATGTATATTAACACTGGCTTTATGATTATTTTTATATGCACATTATATGTAGTATACATAAAGGACAGTGGTTTTACTTCCCACAAGTGGTTTGTACGAGTAATATGTAATATTACAGTATAGTTATTTAGGTTCGCAACCCCGAAATGTAGGAAGTTGAACTTTCAACCATATCGCCATTGTTGTAGGTACGACAAAACGCACTATTGCGCAAAAAGATACATATATTAATTTGGTAAATATCCGAAGACAAAGGATCTAGAAAAAGTACCTAGAGAAAAATGATGAGGAACGTGTGAAGTCTAAACAATCCTATAACAACCCTTTATTATGATTACTCTATTAAAATATGTTTTTCTTTCCACTTAAAAATGGTATAATTTATAAAATAACTCAGTCTTAATCTCAGGGTTCCACTTGTTAACAGTAATGGGCACTCTACTCATGAATTCGTTCAGATTACTTTGTTTGCTTTTTCATTTCAAGTGGTTTCTAAATACATTTATATTTAACAAAAAAGATCAAGAAGTGTATTTCTTACAGAAAACAGAAGTTTGTTCTGACGTTCATTAAAACACGGACTCTATTCACTTCTATCACCATTTATAATTATTTGGTAGATGTATTTAATTAGCCTTCGTGTACAGCATTATTTCTTCTGAATCCACGAGTTCTGTTGAATATAAAAATAAATCAAAAGTGTCATAAGAAACTTTGCGGAATCAAATTCAATCAATCTGAATTTCATGTCCATTATTATAGAGTTTTATTTTTCGATGAAATAGGAAAAAATACATTCAGATATTACTAATTAATTGTTTTTATTTAATAAGAGATTCCCATTCGTTACATTACAGAATGAATTAATTTGTACAAAGAACGGTTAAATATAGTGATAAAATAATAATAATAATACTAATAATAATAATACTAATAATAATAGTAATAATAATAATGAATTTCTTAAAAAAACAAACAATTAAAATGGTATGGTCATGTAAAAAGAATGGTAGAAGACAGATTACGAAGGAGAACACTAGAATGGATGCCACTTAATAGAAGAAGAAGTGGACGGCCAAAAATAACATGAATTGATGATTTTTTGAGCAGCGTGAAGGGAAAAAGGATTGGACGATGGAGATAGGAATGACAGAGAGATGTGGAGGAGAACCCTATTCAACCTCAAGTTGACACTTATGCTCGGAGTCATGAGTAAGTATATGTGTGACCGCATTAGATCACCACAACCATATATTTTAAACACCAGTGTTTGTTAAACCGGACTATTTTCACTTAACATGAGATGAGGTGGAATGTGATATGAAATAAATTAATGAAAATGAAATTACATGATGGGGTGGGGTAGGAAGTGTTGGTGGAATTAAATTCGAGAAAAAGGAAAACCCCCGAAAAAAATAAAAGAAAAGTCTGGAACCTGGGATCCCAGTCGGCACAGCGTCACGTCCACCTAGAAGGCGTACAGTACATGATAGAGATGAAGTATATTATTTTTTTCGGTCATAGATACAATAAGTAGCAGACTTAATAAATGGAACATCGCTAAGTAGTTATTTTTAAGTATTCAAATTAACTGACTGACTGCCGGCACTAGAGTAATTTTAAAATGCGCGAATATTGTTTAAAATTTAATGTGAAAGGTATACTAGTCAGTTACATATCACATGAAATCTATTTTATCCCTATCATATTTTCTATTTAAGGATTAAATTGTAATTTCGATTACCGTAAAATTCATGGGTACTTCAGTTACATAAGGATTAGATTATATCAAATCATTTTATACGTTGCAACAGTCCTTGGGCTTAGTGTTAAAAGATTCCTGGCTATGTGACCTTGGTCTATAACTGGAGTTTCTTCCAGACGTATCTGTCATAACTGCGAAGGGCATCTTCAGTGGTTAGTGCTTCTAGGTGGTGTTTTCTTGTCATAGACTCGACTCATTCACTGTCGAGTCTAGGACAAGAAAACACCACCTACAAACACTCACCATTGAAGATGCCCTACCTGTCGTAGACTCGGCAGTGAATGAGTCGAGTCTACGACAAGAAAACGCCACCTAGAAGCACTCGCCACTGAAGATGCCCTCCCTGTCGTAGACTCGACCGTGAATGAGTCGAGTCTACGACAAGAAAACACCACCTAGAAACACTCACCATTGAAGATGCCCTTCCTCTCGTAGACTCGAGAGTGAATGAGTCGAGTCTACGACAAGAAAACACCACCTAGAAACACTCACCACTGAAGATGCCCTCCCTGCCGTAGACTGACAGTGAAAGAGTCATATCTAGACAAGAAAACACCACCTAGAAGCACTCGTCACTGAAGATGCCCTCCCTGTCGTAGACCCGACAGTGAATGGGTCGAGTCTGCGACAAGAAAACACCACCTAGAAGCACTCACCACTGAAGATGCCCTCCCTGTCGTAGACCCGACAGTGAATGAGTCGAGTCTACGACAAGAAAACACCACCTAGAAGCACTCACCACTGAAGATGCCCTCCCTGTCGTAGACTCGACAGTGAATGAATCGAGTCTACGACAAGAAAACACCACCTAGAAGCACTCGTCACTGAAGATGCCCTCCCTGTCGTAGACCCGACAGTGAATGAGTCGAGTCTACGACAAGAAAACACCACCTAGAAGCACTCGCCACTGAAGATGCCCTCCGCAGTTGAGGGAGAAACGTCTGGAAGAAACAGCAGTTATAGACCACGGCTACATAGCCCGGAATATTTTTACATTATGATTTCCGGCCGTGAAAGCCTGCATTCCACTGTCCTTGGTCTACAGCCGGCTGTCCACATTTGCCATTTGCAGAGATACACGACCATCCAGCCAGTATAAGGTGACATACGGTAAGCATGTTGGGCCCACTAGGCATTATTTCCTACGCACCGATTTTTCCGAGAAAAACTTATGAAGTTGTATATTGAAAAATGTGTTCCATCCATCCACACACATTTATATAATTACGTATGTATGTATCAAATATATTTATTCACACATTAATTCATCTTTCCCCCCTGTGTGTGTATATATATATATATATATATATATATAAATTTAAATATTTTCCCTAAGGTATCCAGTCTGTAACTCTTTACTGATGAGTTAACTTCTATTATGTTAATGTGGTCTTTCCAATTTATTCTTCTGTCATAAATTAAAGGTTAATTTATTTTCAATTTTTCGCTCTTCCCTGATATTAACATTAGTAGTGTTATATCTGAATGATTTTTCCGTGAATGTACTTCAAACGTTTAAGTTGTTTGATTGATTTTTTTTCTTGTTTCACTAAATGTCATCCCCTGCATTGGCTAGATGATCGTCCAACTGTGCGATTAATATATGTGGATGTGAGGCCAGTAGTCGGTGGGTAGGCCAAGGACCTTCTAGGCCTGTCGCGCCATTGAGAGATTTATAATTATGTTCTAAATTCGCAATCATGAGTCAATTCTGGTCTTAAAACAGTAGTAGTAGTAGTAGTAGTAGTAGTAGTAGTAGTAGTAGTAGTAGGACTAAAGGTAAGATAAGTACAATGTTATTTACAAATATGGATCGCACAGGCAGCAAGCCGTACGTGCTGTTGACAGCCCGTTCTAATAAAATAATGTCTAATAATAATATATAACAGATAAAACAAAAAAGGTAGTGGATAACAACACAATTATTTTGTACATTGATTATGTTATATAAAATTATTAAGTATTAATGACTATTTAACTAATAGAACGATAATCGTGTCTCTTCCAGTTGATAATCATGCCTCCCGCTGTTCGTAATGAGAGATATCTCCGCAAATTAACTTCTTTGTCAAGGATATCGATTGAACAATGTACGATCGATATGATACAGCACGAAATGACAAAAGAAATCATTTAAAACAATTACAACAAAAAATTATCTCTATTGCTCTAAAAATGGATTAATGTTGTGTAATGAACATTATTGTTAATAGTTATTTGTCATACAATAATCTATTATTGATTCTTTCCCAAGTCCAAGAGATTTAACAGAAAGATATGCTATTTATAATTATACAGCCGGCTTGGAAATTGCCCAGAAGTAAGATCGGAAGACGTAATCTCACATTTGGTAAATATTAAACATTATAATTATTTTTAGCTTCTGATGTTGTATTATTCGCTAAATAGTCACTCTAAATCCAACGCGAGGTTAAGTTTTTCATTAGACAAAATCACTCTTGACTTTATCGCTCATAATTTTTTCTGTAAAAACCAACCTATCGTTAGATTTTGTTTTATTTTGGAGTCCACCGCTGTGGTCTCGGAGTAGCGTGCTGCCTTGTCACGCAGCGGGCCCGGGTTCGATCCCCGGTCGAGACAGTTTTTCTGGGTGAGGTTTTTATCGGGGTTTTTCCTCACTTGTAAGACAAATGTCAGGAAAACTTTAAGACCCAGATGGTCCTCGAAATCATATGGCCATCGCATATCATCATCATTCATATTCATCTTAGGTTAAGCTTAGGATTAGGGACTCTCCTGGCGCACCATTATCATCATCATCACCCATCATATCATCGGGGCAACGGAACCCCGAGTTCCAGGCGCCCCAACCTGAGAAGTGGGTTACAAGTACGCCATGCCAGGAAAGAAACCAGAAATGTCGAAAGACAACCTGGGGCATTTGAAAAAAAAAATATTTTGGAAACTTGGAATGTATCCCCTATATACCCATACAAATTACCATTTCATATTCGCGATTTGTGTATTCGCGGTACGTATCCACGGCGAATAAGGGGCTAATACTGCAGATACTAGCCTAATTTAAGTTGAGAACTGTAAACTGCAGTAAGTAAGCACAACACATGGTGGGCGTTGCAATCCATCATATGGGCTGATTTACTGAATATCAAGGGCATCTGTTTACATCAAAGACACGTCACTGAAAGGCAATATATTCCCCCCAGCTTAAGTATACCCTCTGTCTCCTTCTGTCCCCTCTACGTGATGGATGTCTCCCTCTATGAAAAATTCATATGTGCTAACCATACACGCTGACGTAGCTAAATGCTACTTGATAATATAGCGATTACGATCATCAATTAATCACCAAAATACAAAGCTAGATGGACGCGTTAACGCGACTATATTCAACAATAAACTAGGTCAGATTCTATGCCATTATGCATAAATATATAAATAAATACACTGCAGGATGTAAGTCTCTCCATAGCCATCTTCTCGCGAGATCAATTATATTTCACATTATTCCATAATGGGCTTCTTATGATGACTTTTTTTCGTACCTCCTTGTTTCGTGGTATCCAGCAATGGATTATCTTTGTACATCGATTGTCGTTTCTTCTAACTATATAACTTTTTGTTCAAGTTAGCAGCATTCTTGAATTTATTTTCGTATCTTAATGGGCACCCATACCATATATTTTTCAACACTTTTGAAATTCATATTAAAACACCGTTGAGGTTATGTAATAAGATGTTAATTATATATTTTTTACCTGTTAAGTCAGTCGTCCTCAACTAAGTTATTAAACTTCTTCAAGTTATTCTAATATGGAGGCCTTTCGAAAACAATGTTTCATCTTCTGCGTTTTAACTGGAACTGATGGTGTTGTATAGGTTGAATAACGGATTTATGTCTGCGGTTATGTTCTGGTTGAGTAGGTCTTTATTCCTTGCTTCTTTTAGAATCCCTAATCTTTGAAGACATAGAGATTCTAAAAGAAGCAACGAATAAAGACCTACTCAACGAGAACATAACTGCAGACATAAATCATTTATACAACCTATACAACACTATCAGTTCCAGTTAAAACGCAGAAGATGAAACATTGTTTTCGAAAGGCCTCCATATTAGAATAACTTGAAGTTTAATAACTTAGTTGAGGACGACTGACTTACCAGGTAAAAAAATATATAATTAACATCTTAACATATATTGTTTTTACAAAATGCGTTATGTAGTTTACAAACAATGAATGATTTTGTATCATCTACATCAATGAGCTCTATGTAAAAAATAATAGAACACTCTCACCTAAAAAATCCCGTTACCAAAATCGACATCTTACTCCCCTATTATATACAGGGTGTTTCTAAATTAGACCGACAAATTTTGGGACCAAATAGATCAACTTTGTTAAAGCATATTTTGTTAAGGAACCTATGGGCTGCGACGCTTTGTTTTAGGGCTGGAGAGATCTTAGAGGAAGGGATTGAAGGGAACGGATAAACACTCCTTTCAGTCCAAGAGGGGTTTGTCATTACTACTATCGCTTGGTTTGTTTACTTCCGGAGTTCAGTAGAATTCGGTATCAATTACAGCAAGTTTATATTAACTCTGAGGAAGATCTTGTAGCACGCATTGTCAGCCCTGCAGATGAAATAAGGAAAACCCCTGGCATTTTTGGAAGGATTCGACGAAGCATAGCATGTCAATGCACTGTTTGTCTAGGTGTCAATGGACGTGTGTTCGAACACTTGTTGTTGTGGGAAAATAAACTGGATCCATCCTTAAAATCCAACACTGGAATTGTTTTATCAAATACGTTTTCTCTCTTCTTGACTGTAAAGTATTTGTATAACACACAGACAGAAGAATTGTGTGAATTACGACTTGTTATTTGCACGTACCTACTTCCATCCATCCCTTCCTCTAAGACACCTCTTGTACTGAAACGAAGCGTCACATCCTATAGGTTCCTCAACAAAAATGCTTCAAAGAAGGTTAACTATCTATACCCAAAGTTTGTCGGTCTAATTTAGAAACACCCTGTATATATATATATATATATATATATATATATATATATATATTTATACTGTGCCCCTCTATGTCTACTTTTTTCATTCGTATATCTGACAATCCCGGTGTGTCCCCTACCAATAACCTCCGGAACCGCCAGGATCGAACCTGAGACCCCAGTCGGAGATGTACTTCACTAAGTCACAAGTTCAGTATTAAAGTTCACATTTCTTTATCCCTTTCACAATTCTGCAATACAATATATAATTTCCTATTTAAAATTGTATACAGTCCAAACCTTCTGGCGGCACTATGGCCCTGGGGTCGACTCAGCCTTTAACGGAAATGAGTACCAGAAGCTTGTTCTGGGGTAAAGGCGGCCGTCACGCAGGGCTGACAACCCGGCTGACATCAAGTGCCGATTGTCTAGAAATAGTGGGAGCCTTAACCTACCACTACCCCAAGGGCCTCCTGAGGCCTGTAGTGGGAATACTTTACTTTACTTTACTTTACTTTACTTTACTTTACTTTACTATATATTAATTTCCAATTTAATTTAATTTAGTAAGTGAAAAATAATGTTACGTTAGTAATAAAAAGAAGATAAGTAAACAAACAACGCTGTTAATATAAGAGGTCTTTCAAGAAATAAATTGTGAAAAGCATTGTGTCCCTTAAGACAACAGAAAGCCCTTAGCGGGAAGTTAAATCTTCAGGCGTGTTTAGAATACGACCGTCTGGGTAAACACCTTCACAAAATAGACATTTCCTCATTCCACTGCAGTTAATTGTGCAGAGACTACCAAGAAGATGGACCAAGATTACCTAAAATCTAGTCGACACAGTTCAAATACTGGGTTCTCAACCTCTCCTCAGTCACGGCTCCGTAAATAAATCTACATTGGATCTACTACAATTCCTTGCACTAATTTAATACTCTCAAACATAGGTTTTACACTTACTCTACTATTATAATAGCTTCATCACACATTATATATAATTCCCAGAGTGTGTTGCAACGCCTAAATAAATAAATTATTAAAGATTTATAGCGAATTCAGAAGATGACCTACAACGTTCAGTCCACTCTTTTCACCAAATTGCAATAAACTACAACATTGAAATCTCAACAGAATATCTAAAGTCATGGCTTTCCTAGGAAAAGACCCAGTTCACAGTAAAATTGTTATAAATAAAAAAATAGTAGAACGAACCAACACATTTAACTATCTCGGATACCAAGTTACATACGAAGAGGAAAAAGGATTTTAGTCAAAAGTTATAACATTTAACAGAGTAACGGGAATTATAAATAATATTTTTAAGCCAAAGACAGTACAGCAACACACACGAACTAGAATTTATAAAACACTGGCCAGACCCATATTATGTTAGGGCAGTGAGGCCTGGACAATTCGCAGTGTAGATAAACAAAGACTAACTGCGGCAGAAATGAAATTTATGAGACGTACTGCAGGCTAGTCGAGAACTGACCATAAAAGGAATTCTGAGATACTCAAAGAATTACAAACAGAATCAGTCATGGAATATGTACAAAAATACAGAAACAACTGGAAATCTCACGTAAGAAGAATGAGCAGAACAAGAATACCACGTCAAATCTTAAATAACCAGCCACCAGGCAAAGAAATCTTTGGGCAGACACTTCAAACATTGGATTGATACTGTAACAGACCACTAGGTGTATCACATGAAAGGAAGAAGAAGAAGAAGGTTAATAAAATTCTACACACTGAGACGAACCAAACATGGCGGTTGATAACTTTTAATTTCGATTTCAGGTAAACCTGCACTTCTAATTGTCGGATTTCGCTCATTTGTTTATAACAACTACCTCGGTTTGCTGTCATATGAGTTTCGTTGTGAAACATCGAAAATTATGACCGCTAGAGCGATTTTTAAATGTTCACTTCAGATAAACTCCTATACTTAATTACTTAATGGTTTTAGAGGGTCCAATTGTGAATCCAAAACTTCCAGGGACCCACTCAAACACACACAAAAAACTTGCATAAAAATATTCGTTTAGGCGGTTTTAATTTCGGGTTTCAGGTAAACCTCCTTTACTAATTGTTCGAATTTCGCTCGTTTTTTTTGTATTACATCTACCTCGCTTTATTTTAATATGATATACTAAGTTTCATCAAAAATTTGACCGCGAGAGCGTTTCTAAATGTTCACTTCCTGTGAAGTCACGTACTGACGTCTAGGAAACCAAGGTAATACTAGGACGGCAAAATTTGGTAAATGTTGCTTAGAGGCCTTTTCATTCAGGCTTAAGGATTTTTTACGAGCCTGAAAATCTTCAGACTCGGGACCCACGACTTAAAGTCCCTCCCGGAGGACTTGCTCCTTGGATTTTTCCGTCCTAAAAAATCCATCGACTCCGGCCAGGTTTGAACCTGCGACCCTCGGGGACCAGACGCAAGGAGCATAACCACTAGTCCACCGCGGCCGATATATATATATAAGAAAGATAAATGTTTGTATTAGATTTGCCCGATAGTGTAATGGATAGCAGGCTGGGGTACCAAGCCAGAGTCCGGGTTCAAATCCCGTCCAGGCATTTATGTTTCATATCATGTCATATTAAGCTTGCATTGCTCAATGTCATTATAACATAGATAAAGCGTCACTGCTATAAAGTAAAAATATTATCTTCAATTTGCTTACTTGTTATAGTAGAATAGCACGCTGGGGTACCCACCCAGAGTGCGGGTTCAAATCCCGTCCAGGCATTTATTTTTTGTTATCATGTCATATATAGTTAAAAGGAATCCTCATTTCCCTATATTACTAATGTTAAAGGTACTAAATTACACATTTTCCTCATGGTCCACTGACTATAACAGCCCCGGTGAAATTGTAGTCAAATTGCTCGCCTCTATTTCTGAGATTCAAATCCGGACTCGTTCCATGGGATTTTAAACGTATAATATCATACTTATTACTTCCTTTTGAAAAAAAAGTTGTATGTCCCGTGTAGATCTACGGAACGTAAAATAATCTAACGCCAGCAGTAAAACGCCTCTCTGTAAAATTTGTCGTCCCAATTACGCTCAGACTTGAATGCGGTATTAATAACATAACTGTTAAAGCACTTTTCCCAATTCTCAAAACTCTTAAATTACATTTTTTTCAGTAGACGTATGTTGCTTATAAAAATGGCCCTCTTTGTTTATCCGTGAACATATACCTGAATATGTAATTATAGGCTACTTTTAAAATTAATGGTAGTGGAAATTTGATATTTTTTCGGAATAAAGCAAATAAATACATTTTCAATGACATTCCGTGCGGGCCTGTTTGGCCGTATATGCACATTCATGTTCCACGAATAAAGAATATAATATATACGAATGCATAAACAAATACATACATGGCTATAGTATGCACTCCAATAAGGTCACACATAGAAATGCATTACATTATTTGTATAGACATTTGATGATAAATGAGAGATTTTTTTAAGAAATGGCTGAATTCAGATATCTACGAATAATAATTATAAATAAGTATGAGGTCCACAGAGAAATTAAACATAGGCTCAACGTTGGAAACTATTATGCTTTAAAGGTACTCTTCTCATCCCAACATCACTTTAAAAAATTAAACTAAATATTCATAAGATGATGAATCTTCCAGTTATATATATGCGAAATTTGGTATCTTGTTTTAAGGGAGAATGAACATTTACGAGTATTTGAGAACAAAGTGCATAGGAATTTTTTGGGCTAAAAAAGAAACAAACAGTCAGGTGAATAAAAAAAAACCTACATAACATCAGACTGCATGATCGTTATGGAAAATCAGATTTAATAAGACTATAATGCACAGGACATGTCACATGACCGGTTGATTGTAAGACAGACATAGAAAGTTCTTGTAGGAAAACCAGAGAGAAAACGACAATTGGGCAGGTTAAGAAAAAGAGCAAAAGTAATATTAACAATGATTTGAGGAAGGTAAATAATATAGGAATAATTGGAAATTATTAGATGGGGATATAATTGATTATACCATAAAAAAAAAGAAACCACTGTTTGCACTTTCTTAATCGAATTATTTTCCAGGAAATGACGCCGAAAAATATAATTGACATATTTACATCATAGGACATCAGAAACTAATTAATACCTATAACGTAGGTTATAAATTTCTCCACTAGTGCATTCTTACAACATTGCGATCTTTTGGCAATACATAATATTATGATCCGGTTGCAGTGATCGATCGAAAGAAGCAAATGAAGTGTACCAATCGTTTCTCATTTGTTTACGAACATTGCCGTTTACATTAAATACATACATATTTTTGAATAACTATAGTTAAATAATGATGTGTGAGTAAACAGCTTAATTGTATTCGTTAAATAGTCTTAACAAATGCCACTCTTGATTATCAAAAATCTAGATAAATTCACTCGTGGCATTACTTATGATAATGATAACAATGGTAATGGTAAAGATAATGATAATAATAATTATTATTACTATTATTATTATTACTGTTATTATTATTACTGTTATTATTATTACTGTTATTATTATTACTGTTATTATTATTACTGTTATTATTATTACTGTTATTATTATTACTGTTATTATTATTACTGTTATTATTATTACTGTTATTATTATACTGTTATTATTATACTGTTATTATTATTACCGTTATTATTATTACCGTTATTATTATTATTACCGTTATTATTATTATTACCGTTATTATTATTATTACCGTTATTATTTTATTACCGTTATATTATTATTGACCGTTATTATTATTATTACCGTTATTATTATTATTACCGTTATTATTATTATTACCGTTATTATTATTATTATACCGTTATTATTATTATTACCGTTATTATTATTATTACCGTTATTATTATTATTACCGTTATTATTATTATTACCGTTATTATTATTATTACCGTTATTATTATTATTACCGTTATTATTATTATTACCGTTATTATTATTATTACCGTTATTATTATTATTACCGTTATTATTATTATTACCGTTATTATTATTATTACCCGGTATTATTATTATTACTGTTATTATTATTACTACCGTTATTATTATTATTACCGTTGTTATTATTATTATTACTGTTATTATTATTATTACTGTTATTATTATTATTACTGTTATTATTATTATTACTGTTATTATTATTACTGTTATTATTATTACTGTTATTATTATTACTGTTATTATTATTACCGTTATTATTATTACTGTTATTATTATTACTGTTATTATTATTACTGTTATTATTATTACTGTTATTATTATTACTGTTATTATTATTACCGTTATTATTATTACCGTTATTATTATTACCGTTATTATTATTACCGTTATTATTATTCACCGTTATTATTATTACCGTTATTATTACCGTTATTCATTATTATTGTTATTATTATTGTTATTTATTATTATTCTTGTTATTATTCATTATTGTTATTATTATTATTGTTATTATTATTATTGTTATTATTATTGTTATTATTATTATTGTTATTATTATTGTTATTATTATTGTTATTATTATTGTTATTATTATTGTTCATTATTATTGTTATTTATTATTATTGCTATTACTTATTGCTATTATTATTCATTATTATTGTTATATTATTCTTGTTATTATTATTGTTATTATTATTGTTTATTATTATTGTTATTATTATTGTTATTATTATTATTTATTATATTCTTATTCTTGTATTATTATTGTTATTATTGTGTTCTTGTTATTATTGGTTATTGTTATTATTGTTATTGTTATTATTGTTATTGTTCTTATTGTTATTATTATGTTATTATTATTATTATTATATAGACAATTTAAAAATTATTTTTGAACATTTTCTTTTTAATTTGTATCAGGTTAGTTGCCAAAAGACTATGCTTAAAAGTTTAAATAATTTGATAAGTTGTGTAGAACCCATGCAAGTAAAGCTAAGTCTATATGTTGGCACAGCGTAGTAAAACCACGGCTTTAATCTCCTATTAAATCCCAGAAAGAGCAGGAGCTAGACTAAGCCGATAAAACTGACAAGTATACATAGTTAGGCCCTCGGTCTATGACCTCCCCTTGCAGTCTTTAAAATCCCCCCTATACCTCCAAACTCGCAATTTTATCGCAAACTCTAACGCAATAGTTAAACTAAATGTTGAATCTTTGGCTATCATATTCTAATTCCTTTTTTTACTTTCTTTTACCCCGTTTCATTTGTACTAGTATTAAAAAATTAAGATTAATATTAAAACATGTGTAAACATTATGATCCAAAATGTATTATTTAAATGAGAATGCAAAGAAAAGCAGAAGAAAAAATAATAACATCGGTCCGGAAATTAACCGGTTACGAGATAACATATTTTTATGGTTTGCACTCGCTGAATACTAAACTATACATCTAACTCACTGGCACTATCGAACCCGTAGGTTCATGGTCGTATGGATATAGCTCTTCATACATTCCTATCATGAGTTAATGTTTTCCAATAATTAATTTTATAATCTACTTCTCTCAAATCACAGCTATTGTTATTTTTTCACCTCATTCTTGGTCTACCAACTGGGCGTTCTCCCTCTGGTTTTCCTACAAGAAACTTCCATGCACGTCTTTCATTGTCCATTTGTCCCATATGCCCTGCCCATTGCAGTCTATGAGATTTAAATTTTCTTATTATATCCGAATACAAAACACTGGTTAAAAACCAACATTTTTATTTACATTATAAATCATGAGAGGCACAACATTCATGAGCAAATAGAAATAACGACAAAACCTCCAACAAACATTGATCCGCAATTTATGTATTCATGAGTGTTCACGAAATCCATCACTTTGGAAGCGTATTAGGTTGGCATCTCAATCGTAAAGTTTTGCGATCGACTCCTGGTTTGATTACGCATATGCAATAAATCCCCTTCCCTCTTTCTACCCTATTCTTTGTGCTTAGCACTTAGGAAAGGTTTGTGTTTTATATGTATTGTCATATGAAAGATTATACTACCAATTCTGCCGCATTTCTTATATACAGTGGACTCGGTATTTTAGTTTCCATGCGGCATCAAAGGCAACTCTTTCCCTCTGGTTTAAAGAAGACATTGTTACTGCCAGGCAGAGCCGACGCCGTTCCAATCACCAAAAACTGAAAACAGTTCTCTGCCAATGTCTTCGCATTATAATTGACGCATAAAATGAAGTTTCCTTCTCAACTCCACGTGGATATAATTATCTTAACAGCGTTGCAACTTTTGTTTTTTGCAGTATTATTATAATATAGTAGGTTAGTGCCAGTGAATAAAACGTGACAACGCCGCTTGATAAGCTAAATACTTATGCGTGCAAAATAGACCTAACTAATCACAATACAAAGCGCCTGCAAACTGAAATACCGAGTCCACTTTACATAAAAAAGTATCACAACCGCAATATTGCAAGAAATTCGTTTAAATTTTTAATTAGATTTTAATTTTACATAATTTATTTAATGCCACAAAATAATTATAGACCAATTAGTTAGAAAATAAGTGTAATAACAATTAAAAAAAGATGTTTAAAAATATATTTTGCCGTTCTCATAAGTTATATAAGTTATGTTTCTTCGTTTATTTCATGAATTTAACGCCGTGTGCTACTAACATCATCAGAAATGTGAATATCTTATTAGAATATTCTTTACAGTGTTACATATCTTGACGTAAGAATTTGATTTTTTGCTACATTTTTATACATGCTATTGTGTGATTTGAAAAAAAAACAGTTTCCTAACTTCTAATTGTATTTCTTATTACATTGTTCCGCTATTCAGATTATTGTTATCTTTATTAAGGCCTATTGCAAAAGAATCAGTATTTAAGGCAATACTTCGGTGAAATTTGGTGAAATATGATGAAAGAATTGTTTTTTCTATTTTAAGTTTTTTTATTATGTTTGAACCCTGTACTTTTATTTTGCACTTTTTTTTCCGGCCATATTTAAAGCCCCACGCAGCTATTTAAGTCTCCCCGTGTGACCACACACTGGCTCTTTAAAGTCCACCACTGTAACTTTTGTAAACATTTTTTCGATTATGTACTCATGCATATGTGGTGTGTAAAATAATGCCTGTGTATCAAAGATTTGCTTCTGATGAGATTCTGAACCGCTGTACTGTGGGGAAGACTCAGGATCCAAATTAATCTTTGCACAGCGTTATTTGGGCTAAATGCCCGAAAGAGGCGTTCGTCTCAAAAAATAAATAGGAAATTGCTGTCACACCAGGGATTGCAGAATTCAATATGGGATGTGAAACAACACAAAAACTGAAAGCTGCAGTCAGTGGTGTGCAAGTAACTGCCTCAGGACAAAAATTTAGTGCAATGAGGGATAAACGTCGACTCACAAACAGTGAAGTTTCAGCAAAGCGAGTCTTCAAAACAGCCCGGAGAAGACTCAAATTGACAAAAACTGCTGTTGGGGCCAAAAAGAAAGCAGCAGAGGGTCACACATATGGTGCTGGGGAGTTTTAAGTCTACCTGAATGAGATATTGTGCTCATATCCATTGTTAAATTTTAAATTTCATTTTTCTCAACTATATATTTCAGCATTTTTGAGTTTTCAAAATGCTCTGTACCACAATATTTTACTAATCTGCTTGAAATTGTCAGGAGAGCTTTAGATATTACATAGTAAAAAACTGATGTGCAATCTTTTATATATATATATTGAATTGTTCATTAAATATAATTCATATGTCACCCTCATAAAATTGAGAAATTATGCAACAAACACAGAATTTTTTTTCTACTAAACTAGTTCAAATTAAAAGAAACCTGCACATCAGTTTATTTACATTACTCTATTAAGTTTATAAAAAAATAAGTCAGATATGGTAAACCGTTTGGTACAAGGAACATATTATTGACATACAAAAAGCAGTAACATTTTTTAATAAAAAAAATAATTCTCAAAAAGTTTTTGAGATAGCATAACAACATTTCGTATATAGTATCACTATAGTACTGTGGTGGTATGGTTAAAATGTCAAATTGATCTGCTGACATTTATAGACTTTTACAAATTTCACAGATGCATTGCCTTAAGGTAACTTACTCGAATTTATTGATATTTATTGACATTTTATATTCCAAAATATATTACAAAGATGGTAACAGTGCTCATGGCCTTTTTGACCGTTCATGCGTTTTTGCTTCACAATTACGATATTATGTAGACAAACTACGTAATATTTATTTTTATTGTAACTACGTATTTACTCGTAGATATAAGAATAAGTTTAACCTGGTTGAGTGGTAGACAACGCCTTCAGGCCTTAACTCTGTCAGGTAAAATAAAGCTGTATATATATATATATATATATATATATATATATGATATGAAAAGAAAAATGAATGCCTGAGTCGGGATTTGAACCCGAGTCTGTACACTCTGTACGTTTAGCGCTCTAACCAACTGAGCTACTCAAGCATCCCAACACAAACATACACTTTTCTTATATATCGGTATGTCGTATTCTTAATTCACTCAAGAGGTAGCGGGATGTCGTTCCCCCTGACATCTAGTGGCTACCATAACAGGAAAGCAAATTTTTAAAGAGAATATTACTTTATTGCAGTAACGTATAATTATATTTTTTTCATACATAAAAAACGCGTCTCTTTGTCCCTCTCTCTAATCCATATATAATTGCATTTTAGTGATACTTCATTATTTGTACGATTAGAATCTAACCAACAAAACAAACTTAAAATTACACATCTACATAAGTAAGTACTCTATTAAACCACTCTATTAAAACAACTTAGTACGTAGTGAAATTGTATATATGAAACAGAAATATATTGACGTACTCACTAATAATAATATAAAATTCTTGGTTAAGCCCCTATTGTAAAATTATCTTCTCTCATTTTTTTCTCTGCCCAAGAAGTTAATTTGTTTTCTTTGTGCTCGATCCCTTCCCCACAGATCCTAACACACCAGTATCCCTCGATCATACCTTAGAATCATTCATATTGCAACTGTCATCTAAGTTTCGTCTCTTTGAAAAATGTCATAATATGTTCCCAATTTTCCTCCTGCTCATAGCACAGAGGACACAATATAAAACCATCCTCTTATCTAAAATTATGGGGCTTCCATCCCCCAAAGGAGAACCTTCCAAATGCGCTTCTACCATATCCATTCAAAGCGTCAATTTACCTCTCTCTCTCTCTCCCTCTCTCGTAGGGAAATTATTTAAGATTTGACTGCAGAGTGAGTGATATTAATACGATTAAGTAAGTGCAACTGTCACGGGTATGACTGACAACCAGGGGATTGGTTAGATTGCTGAAAGAAGCTCTGCGCCGAGAGTCCAGAGTGTGATGATTTTCGGTCTCGTAAAAGAATATGAAACTAAATCAAAATCTATAATTAATATCTAATCAGCCTTTCTCAACTTAATAATATCTTAGTTGTTTACTAGATGTCTACTTGACGTCATGTGCTAACTACTTGTCACTCGCTGATATCTATAGGAAAACTAAATTGCCTTGTTTAAATAACTCCCGCAAGGGAATGAACTGGTATAGACAGTCAGATATATATAACAAAGAAAGAGCACGTTTAAGAGAAGAACGTAAGCGAGTTTCATAATCTTCATATGAATGCATTATTTTACAATATAGTCAAATATGCATAAGACTTCGTTTTACGATCACAGTTAAAAGTCTAAATTTTCAGTTTTTACAAATAACTTACAATTAGGAAAACAGTCTGTACGTTGCTGAATTTTGCAGGGCTTCGGTTTGGATATTTTTATCGCAAAGTTCCTTTCTTTAAATTTCTTTTGTAGGTACTTTCTAAATGTCAATCAATATCCGGGCTTACAAGAACACGACATTTGATCGAGGATCGTACATAGTTTTTTGAACACACAAGGACATGGAAGGTCTTTCTGGATTAATCAATCTACATGCTAAGGATGGAGAATATGTCGCAAATGTACTTCACA
The DNA here is from genome assembly GCA_030220185.1 of Diploptera punctata. Taxonomy (NCBI): domain Eukaryota; kingdom Metazoa; phylum Arthropoda; class Insecta; order Blattodea; family Blaberidae; genus Diploptera; species Diploptera punctata. The sequence continues at coordinate 1,137,371 of JASPKZ010002720.1, read as the reverse complement.
TATTACAGCCTTCACAAAGTTGAGGATGACTCAGATCTCAGGTATCTATTTTAGATATTAAATTGGATTAATAATCAGCTCAATTCTGGGGCCTCCGAGATAATAACAACGTTTAAACAAGATACACAATTCACTCATAGTAAATAGGACGAATATGATTGATTGATTGTGATATCCAAATTGTATTCGGAGATTATTTGGACATTCCTGACGTTTGCCTCACAAATGAGGAAAAACTCCGAAAAAACCTCATCCAGGATAACCTCAAGCTACAGAAAAGAAATGAGCTCAATCCCTTATAACTTTAAAATAACGTGAACAGAACGTATATGGGGAATAACAGTGTTCCTGATTCGAAATATACTTTCAAAACTATTATCAGCATTTTTTTATTTATCGATTTTTTCGAAAGAAAGGAAATACATTTTGATTTATATAATGCAAGGACCCGTTTGGACTTTTGTGAATATTATGTTCCATGAATGAATAAACAAACACATGAATATATAAACAAATAAATATATGTCTATTCACTAACACTCACACATAAAAAAGCATAAACAATGAATATGTGTAGATTTATTACATACAAACTTTCCTCATTAGAGGATTGCCTCAAGGACAAAGTGATACAGAAAATTAATTTTTGAAATTGATGAAATAAATGTTATAAATACGTTAAACATTTTCAAATTATAATTGAAGTATACATATTATAAAGTAGAAATTTTGTAAATATGGTTTCTTAAAATTGAAATTGATCCTCTAATTGCAGCAATCGTAATTTTAGAAAGATATACCCTGTCCAAATCTAAGGAATTCCAAAATTTAGCTAAGAATCCTGGTATAGTACCTCTTGCTGCGATCATCAATCCTGGGACAGTTATACTATCTAATTGGTATTTATCTTTGTAATAGTCAATTGTTTACCCATATATGGCTTTCGTTTCAGAGTCAACGTCCTCAGGATGGCCACTATGAGTCTCAAAACGGACAGTTCATACACAATAATACACATCTACACTCTTACATAAAAAACACCATGTATATAGATGAAAAAAACGCTTTCTACAATAATTAAAAAACACGGGCGTACAAAACGAATTCAAGAAAAAGATCCACACACACAAATATATATGTGTGTGTTATATTGCTGGATTTTCGCGGATATATGTATGAATATGAAAGTTTTCATGGGTTTTCCGAGTCGTGGATTCACGTTCGGCCTCTGGCCACTGATTCCGACGTTTCGGCATGATCCTACATGCCATTATAAAGGAATGATAAGTTCGAGTCACAGGTTTAGGTCTTATATAATAAAACACACAGAGTTTTCGCTGTGGTCCGTTTCCGAAGTTTGTACGTCCACAGCGAAAACTCTATGTATTTTATTATATAAGACCTAAACCTGTTACTCGAACTTGTCATTCCTTGATAATGACATGTGGGTCATACCGAAACGAAGGAATCAGTGGCCAGAGGCCGAACATGAATCTAAGACGCGGAAAACCCAAGAAAACTTTAATATTATGTGTGTGTATATATATATATATATATATATATGATATGAAAAGAAAAAAGAATGCTTGAGTCGGGATTTGAACTCGAGTCTCTAAAATCTGTACGTTTAGCGCTCTAACCAACTGAGCTACCCAAGAATTCCAATACAAGCATACCATTTTCTTATACATGTAGTATTCTCAATTCACACAAGAGGTAGCGGAAATTTGTTCCAACTGCCATCTCGCGGCTAACATAACAGTTAAGCAAATTTTTAAAGAGAATATTTACTTTATAGCAGTAACGCTTATATATATACATATTATAAATCTATATATATACATACACACCCCACTAACGGCAAACAGCAGATGTTTGTACTAGAATTCTATTCAACAAAGACTACGTATTATAAAATACAATTTAAAATTGGAAGCAAATACCATATTCAAGTTGTTCATATTATTAATAACACATTGTTCTCCAATATTGCTATCTCTCAATTTCCTCAATTCCCTTACTGTGTCCATGTGAAAAATGGAGATACCAAACGCATCATTACACCGGCTTCTGATATATAAATCCACCTAGTGCAATCACGCCCCAATTTAGCACTTTCATATTAATTATTAAAATTATATTTTGAAATTTTACATTATTAGTATTATATTTAGAAATTGTACTTTAATTATTAATGTTGTACTTAGAAATTTGACATTAATTATTATTACACTTTATTAAGATATTAGTGACTTGTTTTTCTTGTATTTCTAGTCAAAATATTTTAGAAATTCTCCACTCAAATAATGATATTCATTTGGCGGTCTCTGACAGGTTAGAGGACACTACCCTTCTCACACCCCTTCCAAACAACAATAATGCAAGACAGGTTCTAGAAGCAGCATTCAACCCCTACCCCCTTCCATGCATGTGGTCCACATGAACGCACAAAGTTTAACGGCGCATATAGACGAAATTAGAATGATTTTTTCTTCTTCCAATGCTCATGCCATTCTCGTATCAGAAACATGGCTCACTCCCTCCATTAATTCTAGTTTAATTGACATGAATGATTAAACTTTTCTTAGACATGATCGTGTACATAGTCGAGGGGGCGGTGTTGGTGTCTTCGTTAGGACAGACCTTTGCCCTAGGACTGTATACTTTTCTAATAACGAGACATCTCCTGAATTATGTTTATAGAAATATTTGCATGCTTCAAAAAATGCCTTCTTTGTGTAGTGTACCAACCCCCTAAAATGAAAAAAATAGCAGAAATAGAAACGCACGTATACAATATGAACATGTTATCGTCCTGGGTGACTTTAATATAAATATACTAGACACTGACAACAGACATACACAACAGCTTATGTCTACGTTCCAAGCTTGTGATATGACTATCCTTCCCTTACAACCTACACATCACACCAATTACTCAGAGACTTTACTTGACTTAATTGCTACTAATAATCCAGACAGAGTACTAACCCACGGGCAACTGTCAGCTCCCGGAATATCAGCACATGATATTATATTCTTAGCATATTCGCTGCAGTGCCATAAACTAACTCGTAAGACTATCACATATAGAGACCTAAACATATTAAAAAAAGCAGCTCTACTAGAAGGCGCTATAAAATTACCCTGGCATACTATATGGACGCTACATTCTGTTGACGAAAAAGTTGAGGCATTAAATAACCTTATATTACAACTATATGACAGACACGCCCCACTGAAAACGAAACTAGTGAAACAACACCCTGCTCCCTGGATGTCTGCTAACATTCGTAACTTGATGACTAAAAGAGATGTAACATATCGGAAATATAGACTCGACAAAACTGACATAAATCTCAATCACTATAAACGGTTACGTAAAAAGACTACTCAAACTATCAGAAACGCCAAACTTAGACATCTATACAGCCTTACTGAACCTAATAACAATAACCCAGACATTTGGAAAAATCTGAATTAAATGGGTGTAGGAAGGAAAGACACGCAGGTAGAAAACTACCTGTTTTCCTGGACACACTCAATAACCATTTTACAAGCATATTCGTTACTCCTAAAGACAAAACACAGACAATAAGTGAACTACTATTAACAAATTCACCAGAGTGAGAACATTTCCATTTTTCATATCTTACATAAAATGACATAAAGAAAGCCCTCAAACTAATAAAAACAAAAGCAGAAGGTACTGACCGTATAAATATCACTCTACTTAACAAAATATTCGACGTTATACTACCTACCATAACTCATGTTTTCAACTCCTCACTACAAACCTCTATATATCCCACATTATAGAAGCAAGCAATTGTACGCCCACTCCCGAAAGTAAAAACTCCCTTAACTCCTAACGATTTTCGACCCATTAGTATTTTACCTACCATTCAAAAGCTTTGGAACGATTAGTCCATAAACAACTGGTTGACTACCTAACTGAACACGACCTTTTAGATCAATACCAATCAGGCTTTAGGACAGGACACAATACAAATACTGCTCTACTAAATATATGTGAAGACATACGCGAAGCATCTGACAATCGAAAACTTACTATTCTTACACTACTTGACTTCAGCAAAGCATTTGACACGGTAGACTTGGACTAATTGTTGCTTAAACTAAAAAAAAACTCTCACTTTCTGACAGTGTCACGCAATGGTTCAAATCCTACCTTCGTGAGCGCCAGCAATATGTTGTAGGAAATTCTACATTACGCTCTTCTTGGACCTACCGTAAAGCTGGAGTTCCACAGAGCTCGGTGCTCGGCCCATTGCTATTTCCAATCTATATAAATGACATATCTGACTCCCTAAAATATTGCAAACATTTATATGCGGACGACATGCAGATCTACTTTCACTCAGACAAATATTCTTTAAATGACGCGGTAACCAAAATTAATGAGGACCTTGACTCGCTAACGGCGTGGACAGATAAATATGGACTTCAGTTATATCCTAGAAATACACAAGCAATCATTATGGGCCATCAGAGACTATTATCCTCAATTAACAGAAATGCAGTATTACATGTGTCACTCAATGGGGTTCTTATCCCTTATAGTGAGACAGTAAAAAATCTAGGAGTATTTATGGATAAACATTTAATTTGGAATAAGCAAATAAATTACATTTGCAAAATTATCTTCTCAATAATACATTCATTAAATCGTATAAGTAATTGTTTACCGTTTTCTCTAAGGAAAGTGTTAGTAGATACACTTGCAATGCCCCATTTTGATTATTGTGATACTCTTTTTACTGACCTAAATACTGTTCTTACCCAAAGACTTCAACGTGTTCACAATTCTTGCATACGTTTTATTTGTGGTATACGTAGATTTGATCACGTTACACCATCCCTGGAACAATTGTCATTGCTTCGTCTGAAAGATCATAGAACCATCCATTCCCTATGCCTTCTCTATAACATATTACACACACCATTACCTTATTATATATCACACCGCTTCGCTAGACTCTCTGATACACATAAATTAGATACCCGATCCCATGAGCACAGTGTCCTTTATATCCCCCATCATCATACTACCAATTATTCGAAATCTTTTACAATTTCTCTTGCTAGAACATGGAATTCCCTTCCACCATATGTCAGAGACTGCCAAACTTTACCATCTTTCAGAAACAAATTGAAAATAAAATTACTGACAGAAACAACTAACTAATATTACTTTTTAAAAATTAATAATGTCGGTTTTCATTATTTAATAAAAATAGATTTAAGATTTGTTAATATATTTACCTAATGTCTTGTATAAAAAGCATAGATTAATTCATTGTAGTTTATTACTTTCTTTGTATTTTTTCTTTCTTTTCTTCTTATGTATAGTAGATTCGAGCTGTTATTCCTTTCTATATTCATTCTATCATTAATTTAATTTTAATTGTATTTAATTTCATTGTATTATTAGACATTATTTTCATTATTACTCAATTTGACAGATAATTAATTGTTTAGTATGATCATTATTGCAATTTGTTGTATTTGTATGTAACATATGTTTGTCCTGGTGAGTGGAAAAGAAGGCCACATGGCCTTAACTCCTCCAGGCTAAATAAATCTATTCTATTCTTTAAAAAAGTTTGCATGTTTTGACTTCAATCTCGACCCATCCTAAAAGATACCAACATGCCACTCTTCCACGACCCGACCTGAGAAATCTCTCCGGCAGAAACTGCAATCTAAGTTCCTCCATCCCTCTACAAAATGCTACGATATATTGTCATTTTCATTGTACAGAGGGTACAGTTTCATGCCTTTTTCGCTTTTTAAACTACGGAACATCCATCTCCCCAAATGAAAATATGCTATACCACTTCTATCATCCCCATTCAAGGAGTCAATATACATCTCTCTTCCCCACGAAGGTTTAAGTTCCTACTGCAGGATGGCCGATATTGTGGCTACATTCGAAGTCTATATATTGTCTCTCTATATCGATTATTCTCTTCTTAACTATCCTCCAATTATTTATGTTATTCCACGTGTTGCTCTCCCATACCCAACCCATTCCCACGCACTTCAATCCCCTTTCCATGTCGATTATGTAATCCCCTCGAAACACACTGCCTTCTCTGTTCCATGTAACACACTGCTCTGAGCGTGTCCTGATTCCCTTTTATGTCCAACCAAAACTTGAGGCATTACTTTTCACCTTACTGTATCGGAAAATTTACCGAATTTGTTAAGTATGCTGTGATTGGAAGTCCCCGTTGCTAATATCAGCCGTCTCTTAAGAAATGTAACTTGAATTACCTTTCGTTTCCAACCCAATAATTCAGAGTCATGCAGCACAATCGCTCTCGCAGTATTTTAGATAGTGTTAAGGCATGGGACTGTTGTGCGTAACGTACGAGGTATATTAATAGATAGAGATCACACTGGCTACACTTTAATTAATGCTCTTATTTGATGTTACCTAGATTTATTTACGTTGCATGTAATTATCGTATTATTATACATCATATTTAATTTCAATTCTTAGTTAAAGATGTGTAGGATATTTATCCAAACATATACACATATTTTTTATCCAAACATTCACAAAATATATTTTACCCAAATATTTGCAAATGATTAAACATTCACTTTTAGCACGGCTTATCAGGTTGTTCGTTAAGTGTTTTGGCGAGATATATGAAGGTATGATAGATTTCGTCCAGACAATCATCTTTAATAGCTCAATAAATGTAACGTCGTGAAAAATAGATACAAAAATACAAAATAAAATGAGTTAGGCGACACCGCTAAAGAACATGGAGTCGACCAGGTGGTCTGTGTTATGTTCCTTGCCTGTTGTCCCAAGAGTCCATAGAATTTTAAGCCGAATAAATCAAAGGAATAAGACCTCCCGGAGAGACTTTAAGCTATGAATCCCAAGTCAGAAGATTAAGGGTGAAAAAAGAGGCCTCTAAGAAAAATTAACCTATTTAGTACTATGCAATTAATAGCTTAGTTGCGTACTAGATGTCTCTATAGTCGACATGCCGACCACATTTCACTCACAACACCTTTAGGGAAATAATTAACTCGCTAGCACTATCGAACCGATAGGTTCATGTCCACGTGGATATAATCTCTCCATATATCCCTATCCTGAGCTATATGTTTTCTAATCATCCCTATATAATTTACTTCCCTCAAATATAGCTAATTTTGTTCTCGCACCTCATTTTGGCACTTTCTCTCTGGTTTTCCCTGAAGGGGTTTATATTCCCTTCTTGTACTCCCCATTCATGCCATGCGCCCTGTCCATTGCAGTGTTTGAGACTTAATTGTTCTTATTATACCTTCTTCTTCTTCTTCGGCTTTCCCCCACTTAGAGGTTTGCCGTCTTCAGTTTCCATTTATCTCTATCATTCCAATCTCCCTCTTCCAAATTCCTATCCTCCATTATTGTTCTGACGTAGGTTTTCCATTTCCATCTTGGTCTAGCACGTTTATTTCTTCCAGGGGGTGACCATTGGTATATATTTTTTGGCCATCTTCCATTTTCCATTCTTTGTACATGGCCATACCATTTAAGCGTTTGATTTTCAATCCTCTTAACAACAGATGTGGTAACCTTCATTTCTCTCCAAAGGAATTTCTTATTTTATCCTGTCTTGTTTTTTGGAGGCTTCTTCTAAAATAATCGAATTCAACTGTTCTAATTTTATTCTTTTGTAATTCCGTCAATGACCAAGTTTCGCTACCATATGACAAAATATTCTGTATTATGCTCTTATAAATTTTCATTTTAGTTTCCTTTGTAATATTTTTGTTCCAAATTACTCCATGTAATGTCTTAGTTACATTTTTTGCCATTGCAATTTTAGCCTGTACATCTCTCTCACAGGTATCGAAACTTGTAATTATTGACCCAAGATATTTAAAAAATTAACATTTTTTTTATTTTCCTGTTTCAAGTATGAGGTCATCCACATCCTTTCCCAAAGACTATATTCTGTTTTCTGTAAATTTATATTCAATCCCCATTTTTTATATTCTTCCATTAATTTATTTATCATATATTTCATATCATCTTCATCCCCTGCAAAAATTATTTGATCATCTGCAAACAACAATGAATGCAGTACTTTTCCTCCTATAGGAATACCCATTTCAGAACATTATTATATCTTATTATATCTAATTCTCTATAAAGATCATGCAACTCACTGTTATGTAGTCTGATCCAATTTTCTGTCTGTTCATCTCTATTTGGTGAAAAAAATTACTAAGGACTTTATTATCAAATTCTCGTTATATTTTCTACTTGCTTAAAGTAAGATTCCATTATTCATATCCATATAATATAACTGGAAGAATAACAGTTCTACATATTTTAAATTTTTTTAGAAAAGTCTGGACGAGTCTTTGTGATACATATTCACATACTTTTCCAGAATTGAGCCTAATGTTTAATGTCTTTATGCACTTCATTCCTCTTTATAATTGTTGTTCCTGGGCATTTTAACTCAGCCACCAGAAATAAGTGTAACTTAATGAAATTGGTTAAGAATTCCCAAAGGAGAGGCTAGGGTTCGACACTGACTGTAAGAAACATAGGATGGATGAACGAAAACGGGATGAATCAATAATCAGAGAATCAAGCAGATCACGAAGATAGGAGATACGGGTAATATCTGAAGGAGAAAAGAAAATACTTTTATTATCAAAATAAATCACATTTTACTAAAAGTAATATTTGCAATATAAAAATATAGCACTTGAGATCTCAGTCTTCCCTAGCATTGGATGTGGGGTGGTGTGGAGAACTTTCGAAGCATATGCTTCATCTTCATCTTTTTTTTAAGAGTCTTCATATGACAGCATGCTCCACTACAGTTTTCTGCAGTACTACATGCTTTGGTTTAGCAATATTAGAATATCTCTATCATTTTATGTGTGTTGATGTTCCTGACTATGAATTTATAGTGTTATTTACTAGTTCTAATGTGTGAAATTATTTTTCTATTTTCGATTCCTTAAAATATAATTTTGAGTTATTGTGACGCTAAATTGTTCTATTTCGTTCGTGGTTGTTATTTGCATTTCAAACAATGCTCTCTGTTAATTATACTTAAGCAAGTTATGGTTCCTCTTGGCACTAACAAGTTATGATTAATATTTACAGTTGCTTGATATTGTTCCTAGTAGCACTTACTTAACCCTTAAATTGGCGAAACAATACTTTCTATTGCCCGTCATTCAAGTGTTTCGGACCGCAAAGAAAATAAAATCATGTAAAAGTAAGTTATTACTGTATTTTTAACGTTCATCTTCAGCTTGTGAATCGGTACTTGTTGTTCATGAGAATTTTGTAGAGCGGGTTGGCGTCACTGGGTGAGTTCTCATCCAGCAATTGAGTGTTTTTTGTTTTCTTTAGTATCTCGATTTCTTCGAGAATATTGATTTTGAGTTAGTTGTTTTCTCTATGGATGTTGTCGATGAAAACATCAGAAACCATAGAAACGGGCCATCAATTCAATACCATCGAAAACACTTTATCCATCATCCATAGAGGAAACAATAAACTCAAAATCAACATTCTCGGAGAAATCGAGCTACTAAAAGAAACCGAAAACACTCGCCTGCTGAATGAGCACTCGCCCAATGATGTCAACCCGCTCTACAAAATTCCCACGAACAACAAGTACCGATTTACAAGCTGAAGATGAAGCATATTGTACCGTGTACGATATACAATTGTACCAACTTGGATGTTATCGCCTATACTGATCGCCTATTATTTAGTTTACTTTTGCTCAATCTTATTATAACAGATAAGATTATAGCTGAATGTAAACAAGTGTATAAACATAGAGAACCGATAAACATAACTATATCATCTTAACAGAGGTTCTGCGCGCTGGGCCCTAGATTTACGGAGACTTTGCTTCATTTTGTAAACAACTGCTAGTATATATTAAACAATACTTTTAACAATACTTTATTGTACTTTAGGTGGTATTTAACGACACCATGAGAGAGGAAATCATATGAGTCTAAATACTTAATGCTTTCAATAAATAATTAATCACAATGATAAACTAAAATAACTGGAATCTAATTAAAATTGTCTATAAGTTAAATAAACAAAAAAGCGGCTATAATGAAAAATAAAAAAAAACAATTTATAATAACTTTCTCCTTTAACAGTAATAATAATAAATAGGTATTTCATACTAGAGAACATTTGAACTATATACACTCACACAAAACAATACTTAACTCTTAGTTTCTTCAAAACGCTTAATAAACATGATTAACAAAATCTTGAGACTGGCGAGATTGCAGTAACTAAACAGTTCCACTCTAGGAGAAAGTCTCCTCCTTTCTCAGGAAGACTTCCGGTCTATAACGAAGCCAGCCCACAGACTGCTTCCACTGAAGCGCGAGCCCGTCTGCTTCCACCAAGGCGAGAATTCGTCTGCTTATCCTTTCGTGTCGCCGGGAACGCTCCACTTTTCGCGCAGTACGTGTGCGCAGAGGAGAGTGGGAGAAAGGTGAGTACGGAAACTAGCGGATACAAAGGAGAAAGGAACGGGGAAACACAGATGTAACAAGTCTCCACAGACGTAGGGGCAACACAAAGGTTCCAAAAAAATTACGCGTACACGGTACAATATGCTTCGAAAGTACTCCACACCCCACATCCAAAGTTGAAGAAGACTGAGATCTCAAGTGTTCTATTTTTATATTATAAATATTACATAGTAACCTCAACGGTGTTTCGTCATGAATTTTAAAAGTATCGATTAATATATTTAGTAGAAGAAATTAACCAATCTGAACTATGTGCGATCTGAGAGGGAACAAATATACAGGGTGATCCAAAATAAGTATTACAGACTTCTAGGGGTTGCAGAGGGGACTTAGAAGTTAATGTTTTGATAAGGAACCCATGTCCGTAAACGTACCAATATGATGTAAAATAAGTTTGAAGATCGAAACACAATGGGCTGATATCACGTGTCCTGTGTTTCAGAACAGTATTACAGACATCTAGGGGGAAGGTCTTCTTACACAAATTCTGGCGGCAGAAGGAATTATCGAACACACAACAGGTCTTGTAGGCCGTGAGTATGAAAATATGCGCCGCAGATACACTTTGTGCAACGCATAACAGGGTCGCCATGTGAAACCACACTTGCAGTACATCCCCTAGAAGTCTGTAATACTTATTCTAAAACACAAAACACACGATATCAGTCCATGTGTTCCGATCTTCAAACTTATTTTACATCAAAATGGTAGGTTTCCGGACATGGGTCCCTTATCTAAACTTTATCTACTAAGTCCCCTCTACAACCCCTATATGTCTGTAATACTTAAAGTGAATCACCCTGTATCTACCTTTTAATTATTTATTATATTAATTAAATGTTTCCTTACAACATTTAATGCCGCTGGGGAAATAAGAGGAATAATAAGGAAGATTGTTTCAGAATAAGTAACATATTACAGGATGATAACACTATAACAAAGGTAGCTGAAAGGAGAGAGAAATAGTTTCATTGATGTAAGATGTTGATAATGATGAATACGACAATTATTTAATTATTTATTATTTTAATTTGTGTACCGTACATGATAATAAACAATTATTTGTAGAATGGGACACTCTATACGAAATCGACAAAAAATTGTGAAAATTGAAGTCACATCTTTAAAAGTTTACAATTTTTTTACAGCGAAACTTTATGTTATACTGAATATCTGAACCGAATTTCAAGTCTTTGCTTCGTGTAATTATGGAGTAATAGCACTGTCAATTTATGGTATTGTTTTAAATAGTCTCTTTTATGAAATAAATTTCTCGAAGTATAACTACTCCCACAAATTGAAAAATAGTCACATTATAGCTGATTTTATGCTCTAGCGCTTGAAAATCAGTATGTTAATATTTACGTTTTTCTGAAGGGCGTAAATGCAATTAAAATGCAACATTATTACCTGAACGCCAGTTATTTTTTGTAACTGGTATTAAAGTGGTGGGATGAAAGGGAACTACCAAAAATAATTATTTTCCCTATATATTTATATATATACATATAACAATTTCTGTTCGTGTACAGTGTACTTCTTTATTCCACTAAATTTTTAACTCCATTTATTTCCTATATTACCTAACTAACCAGTAATATCAAACCCAGCAGTTCAAGCTAATATTTTCCAATCACCCCATGTTTAATTTACCTCTCTCAATTCATGGATAAATTTATTCTATTATCTCTTTCTTGATGTATCTACTGAGCACTATTCCCATGCCCTTTACTCGCCCCACATGTACCGCCCTCTCGCAATCTACAATACTGAGCTGTTCTCATGTATTTTTGCTCATAAAAAATAATGTAGCTCATTGTTATATAGTTTTTTTTAATATTGCCTGGGTATTCATTTCACTTTAGTCCAAAAAATTATTATCACTTTATTTATTTTTATTCTATTTTTGACACTAGTTGTAAAAAATGAGTGCCTTGTTAATCTGCCGTACACCCCCATAGGTTAGAGGAATAAATTCTCAACAAACACTACGAGAAGATGATTAATGGCTAGCCTTTAATTCCGCCCGAATATACTCCCAATAAAATCTTCTGTATTCATTTGTAGGTGCTGAGACCACATAAATATATCGTCTGAAAATTAACGTATTAAGAAGCAGAATCTACATTTCAAACATCTTAACTCTGAGCTACCTGATTTACACCATTAGTAATCCATGTTCTAAATTATTGATATTGAATTAATCTTTTTGGGATTATGTTCTAATAGTTCAAGCTAGGTCCATCGTTGTAGTTTCGAGGTAGCGTGCTGCCTTGTCACACAGCGGGCCCGGGTTCGATACCCGGTCGGAACATTTTCCTGGGTTAAGTTTTTATCGGGGTTTTTCCTCACCTGTAAGACAAATGTTAGGAAACGTTAAGGCCCAAACGGTCCCCGAACATCATATGGCCATCACAATCATCATCATTCATATTTGTCTTAGATTAAGCGTAGGTTTAGGAACTCTCATGGCGCACGATTATCATCATCATCCATCATATCATCGGGGCAACGCAACCCCGCCTTCCAGGCGCCCCAACCTCAGATGTGGGTTACAATTACGCCAATGACAGGAGAGAACACCAGAAACGTCTGGGACAAACTGGGGCATTAAAAAACAATAATTCTAGTAGAGAATCAATTTTCCGAATAAATTCTTTTCTTTATTCCTTTGTAGTTGTAGTTATTATCCTACTATAAAGAATAAGTAAACGGCTCAAACTCAGCTAAAATTAACAATACAATTCATTATCTATGTATTGAATAACCCAATAGCATTGAACTCTGGCAACATTACTTTCTAGTACTTTATATTTTCTCTCTCGTTTATTTTGCTACAAAAGTGGCCACGTTTACAGCTCCTCTCCCTTTTACCCGCAAAACATGAGATTTGATGACCCAGTGGCAAACGCCTCAACCCTCTTTTTCTACCTCTCCTTTTCTCCGTTTCATCCTGCAGTCAGTTTTGCTTTAATTAAAAAGTTCAACGCAGAGGCAAACCCTTGAATGTCTGCAACCTTGCGACACACTACTAAACATGACTGCTAGAGTGGGCTATAGCTGCCATCATGATTAAACAACTGAGCGTTAACAGAGATCTGAAGAACTGAAACACATCATGTCACTCTGGTTGTTTTAAAAACAATCTCTTACGTATTTTATTTATTGCCTTTTATTAAATAAATAAGTGTGTGAAATGTTACAAATTTTCTTTTAAAATTGAATATCAAAGAAGAAAAATGGGCAATATATAATTCTTTAGGACGAGAAAAAACTTTAAAAGTCATATCAAAATAAAATTCTTTATGCGTCAATTCAATTAAAACAACAACTATAATTAACTGGAATTAAGGGACTGCGTTTCTACTTCATAAGAGCCCTCAACGTACGACGTTAACCGAAGAATAAAAATTATCAACACTTTTAAAATTCACATTAAAACACCGTTGAGATTATGTAATAAAATATAAAATATAAAATTGGTAGCTGGTAAGTCAGTCGTCCTCAACTAAATTATTGAACTTCATCAAGTAGTTCCAATACAGTGTTTCATCTGCTGCATTTTAACTGGTACTGATGTTGTTGTATAAGTTGTACAACGGGTTTAGGCATGCGGGTGTGTTCTTATTGAGTAGGTCTGTATCCTTTGCTTCATTGATAATACAAATTAGTTTAATTTTCAGGGAAAATCGAGAATCGAATTTACAACACTGGTCTTAATCCATCACTCTTATCGTATCAAAAGTAAATAAAAATATGCAGGATAAATTTATAAAAGCGATCCTTACTACTAGTTTTTCAATTCCTCTCTTAGTAATTTAAGGCACAACTGTGTTCTCATTATTTTATTAACACCATTCGATGAAGTTTAGAAATCTTTAGGGAAAAATCTTTAAAAATAAAACTTCTTTAATACATCGTTTTTATTTAGACCTCATTAAAATTTTAAATGTGATTCAATTATGATGTCTTCCTCACTAATAATTGTAAGTGAAGTGTCATTTAGAAACAAGTCTGACGTGGTCGTGTGATTCTGCCAATGAGACATTAAATTAATCATTTTCTACCGAACAAGCGACTGACGCAATGACATAACTTAATTATTTTCCTTTTTCAGGGAACTGTGTTCTGTCTTCATTAAGACTGGCACAAAAACACAATTTTCTCCAATGAGTTTCCAGTACTTCGTCCAATTACAGAAATGCATTTACTGCTAGTCAGAATTCCTTGTATTACATAAATACTTAATTTTGCTTGACAGCGGAAAGTTTCATCGTTAACGGCCATTAAATTAGTATGCAACGCTTACGTTAAAATAGTAAATTCATAATAATATTAATAATAATAATAATAATAATAATAATGATGATAATAATAATATATTTATTTGTCAAGGGTATACATACGCGATATAGTTCCTATTTCGAACATTCAGCGTCTGCATATTAACTCCTTTCCCAACCTGCTCGAGATAACCCAAACCAAGGTTGTGGTATAGAATCCCTTCGGCGATTTGGGTCGGAGAACTGATGGGAAGAGGGTGTCCTTTCTATGGGATGATAAGAGACCCATGCTCGGGAAAACAAGAGTAAAGTCCACAATGAAAACTAATTTGTAATAGATTGGCGGATGTGGCAACCCTCCAGATTGGGTGGCAGTCCCACCAATGGTCTACTCTGCATAGCGTTGGTACCGCGATCAGAGGGAAACACATTATTCCTATTCTTAAAAATAGAAACCCGGACGGACGTAACCAAAGGCGACCTCAGCATAGAATTAAGGGCAAACGATTGGGTATAAATTACACTGGACAACAAATTTTAACTTTTTGTCAGTTACGGAATTAAAATGACCAGATTTCAATGTATTTTTGCATGCTGAACACGAAAATGACAATGAAATTGTCAGCAGTGGTCTCGTTGTTTCGTAATTTTGAAAAATATCTTTGTGTAAAAATCCTTAAATCTGGTAATATTAAAACTAGCTTACCTCAGTTAAAAGCATTTCCTTTTAGCGTGTCTGCTGTAATGATTATTGGTGACATCTCTCACCACTGACCAACAATAGTCAGCTAGCATAGATGTATTTTATCTGCCTTGGTATCGTCTTCCAAATGATGAGATCGTCTGTGAAATTGTTTTCTATATTAATCAGAAACTGCACCACAGTTTTCCAGGAAAAGTCCAAATAAGAGTGAAGAAAATGGATTTTTAATGACGTATTCCACCCCATTTCACAATAAGCTCACAATGTCTGTAGTTTGGGGCCCGGTGGTTCCCCAACAAATTTAAGGCAATTGATCTGAATGATTCCCTTGCATTTTTTTCTTTTCTTTTCAAACGTTCCGAAAATGTTTATCCTTGAAGAGTTATCTGATCTTGGAACCAATAAAAATACATTCCTTCATTTTAGTTGTACTTAGTATCGGAAATTTTGTAAGTGCCTAAATGCACTCGCATCAAGTATCTAAATGCAGTCACATCAGTAACACTGCCTTAAGATTGAACTTTGATGAATTTAAAAATAATCGTCACACGGTTTGTGTAGGGTGTTTATAGCAGACATTTGACCTTGTATATTGTTGCAGAATACAATGTCATTTTTTTAAATTGTTCAAGTGGCTTCTGGCATTCTAGTTAAGATACTTAAAACTGTCTAAGTCGCGAAGCCAGGAGTTCTGCTTTGGCCTTTGAGAGTTCTAAGTCTCAGACAAGATAATTTAATTCCTCTTCAGCCATTCTGTTTGACTGTGTTAGAATTTGAGGATTGAATTCAGGATCATGACATGTCTGGGTATTTCTTCCAAACTGCTGGATTTCATTTCATCATTTGAATCAATATTATAGAAGTCTGATAGTACTGGAATAGGAAGCTCTTTAGAGTGTGGCACCGGACGGATAACTGAAGGTATGTTGGGATAATTCACAGTTGATCTCTTATTCTTTGAAATAAACTTAACTAGTGGAACCATGCACAAATAACAATCACTTATATGATTAGTTTGTTCTCTCCAAATCATGGGGATTTCTTCTTTCCCTTCAACCAGTACCTACAATTTGCAGAACAGCTATTGTAGCAAATATGTGCAGCAAAATGTTTGTCATGATCCTCTATTTTGCACCCGAAATAAAGATTTGTACGCTTTCTTACTATATGGAGTTATATGTCGCTTTGGCAATGCGAACGTCACTTTTTCGCAAATATAACAAAAGTTATGTGGAACACACAATGTCATGGCATTTTAGCTTTTATTATACTACAATCTTAACTCTGCGCATAATTTTGAAAATATATCTGAGAAAATATAGACATGTCACACATGTGTTCTACACAGCAAAACTGCACTTACATATATATATATATATATATATATATATATATATAACTTATACACCAAGGCACAAACATTTGTTCACTCACGAAATTCCACTTCAACTGATTTCACAACCTATTGAGTTAAACACTGACCCTTTAAGATAAATTATATTTATATTATACAGCTGTCACTATCTACCCTCCTCGAAGGGTGTTTCCTCGACCTTCACACTGACTACAACATTCATAGCATATGCAGTAACATGCTGTAATTTAAAATCTAGACCACTGTCTTCATTTTAATTGTCATTTTCGTAATTAGGAGTTTCATATTAATATAAGACGGTCACTTTTACTTCCATAACTTTTCGGCTGTTGTCCAGTGTTATCAAATAAAACATTACATTTTTTCCGAGAGGAAGAAGAAATGTCGGACGTCCACGGAAGAGGCGGACTTAGATCTATTAGTGAAGACGGAACAGGCAACTAATGCCTAAACCAGGAAGTGAAGAAGAAGAAATATTTATTAATTTAGCTGTAAGAATTAAAGTCTTAAGATCATATCTAAACCAGTGTAGGCATATTTACAACTTATGTGTAACTTTTTAAAAACCTTTATTCATTAATAATTGATCTAATTATTTTGTTAAAAGCTAAATTAGGTCATCATCAACAATCACGGATTAAGCCCATGTGGCTTGTTGAGGTCTCATAGATTTTCATTCATCTCTTTTTCGCTCTACCAACATTCCTGTCTCCTTTTGGTTTGTAATTAAGTATAATTTTTTTGTATGCGTTCATCTATCTACGAGACATTTAGTAATAATAATATTTCCTCTCGGTACATTACTGGCGTTCCGCAGAGTGAGATGTACGATGGGATTGCCATATTAAGGCTAAACATTATAAGCCTCCAGTTGTATGAACCTCAAATGGAGGGCTGCCTGTTCCGCTCCTATGGACCGTTGAGGACTTCTCCCTTGTTACACCGGGAATAGTTCTCCAAATTTTGCCCCTGGAGAAAGGGTGCCTCCTCCGCACATTTATTTCTGTCCTTTGAGGTCTTCACACGTTACCCTGTGCAAGGGACCTCTTTCAGATACTACACACCGAGCCATTGTGACCTGAAGCTCGCATGGGAACGAACGCTAGACCCTTTGATGAGACTGCCTCACAGAGGGTTCTCATCAGCTACCCATGGTAAATTAGATATTTACGTAAATTAATTAATGATTACATAGGATATTATATTAATTTGATAATTATTAATATTATTATTATTAGTGTTCATCATCATCATCCGTCACGAATTAGGCCTTTGTAGATCTGTTTCGGTTCCATCTAGTAGTCTTATTATATTGCAGATACTATCTCGTAACAACTGTCTTTTTTTAATATATGGAATGTTTTCTGGCAAGAAACTAAACTTCTCTTCAAAGTAGAGACCAACAGATTCCAGTCTTGAGCTATCTTTCAGCGAGGTTTATTATCCCGCGACAGTACTTGTCTCTGGTATCTGGTAAAGAATTATTTGAGATCCACTTCCACTGCTTCATTGTGATAGAAATTTTACGCAACAAACGGGCCATGGATGATTCATGGATCGAAACAGATGGCAATGAGGGGCAAGATCAGGCTATATGCTGCATGTTGGTAGAATGTCATGGTCGTCTATGCAATATGATGTCTCTTATTGTCCTGCAAGAGAACTCTTCTTCTTCATCCTCATCATCATCATCCAGGGATTAAGCCTGTTGATTTGTTCCGGTTTCATGAAAGCTAGAATTGTTAAAATTGTTCAGACCATCTTCTGTGTGGGCGTCAAAATTTTATCTTTCCATGTGGTTTACAATTCATCAAGTATTTTAGAAATCTTTCTTCTGGCATTGTATCTCCAATAATGCAAACCCTATATCACCATCCGGTATGTTAGGGTTCTGGCATTCTATCAACGTGTTCCTTCCAGGAGTTCCTTTATTTAATAATCGATCTGTAAGATTAAAAATATTTAGTTCCTTTCTTATATCTTCATTTCTTTTCTTATCCAGCAAAGTCTATCCTATTATGCAACAGAACTCTATTTCAATTAAATAATGAAGGGTATATACGACTCAAAATTGCATTAACTCTTTCAAATTGTTCAGAATAAAGATCCGCATCTGCTGCACATTCTTTTGGTACAAGTTCTCAGTGAATCACTCATTCAAAACTCTACCATATAACATTACATAAAAAACCGACATTATTTATGAGAAACGGTTTACAAACATAAACTGGCCATCACAATCATCATTATCATATTTCTCATGTTTATTTTGTATGAATGTGTGTGTGGATTTTGCTCTATATTTATATTATATTGTGTCAGGGGTAGGCCCAGACATTGAGCTGATCACCCATACGGGGAAGCCCTCCATTTCCTTGTAGGGTCAAAAAATGAATGTCTGTGATCCATAGCTTTATATATCTCTCTCAACTGGTCGTGGCACTGTAAGGCCGGATAGCGTGTGGCATGTAAATGTACCTACAATATCAGAGATAAAATTGAGTTAATGAATGGAATTAATAATAAATTAATTATCATTAATTAATTATGTGTATCTCACTTATGGATTGAAAATCACTTCAGGTGATAAAAATCAATTAGGCCTATCAGCCGAAATGCATGAACTTGTTTTATTAAAAGTTCGTTTATCAATTTTACATCGTTCGTTTCTTACAAGCATTTCGCAGGACTTACTCACTCCGTAAGACATACAATCAAGGACTAAGAACTCTGAATCATACGTTAGACACTTACACATTCACGGTCGTCCCTATATCTATTATTTGCAGCACCGCCGCCCAAGGGAGTAGAGGAAGGTTATTAAATATTGGTAGTGTTATGTTGATTATATTACTTCTATGAATATGAATTAGATATGTATGTTATTTACCAATAGCTGGATGTTTGCTAAGATATTGATTATTTTTTCTCTAATAGTTCTCGACTTTCTTACTTCTTTGTGTCAAGTGTTCTGACCTCGAGGAGCCGCGTCCTCAAGAGATTTTCTTTCCCATTCTTACTGTATACATAATGCAAAATGCTAGTGAGTTGTCTTATTTTGGTTTATGCGAATATTGTATATGTTTTAGCTCGATTAAAAAAATAATTGACGAAAATAAACTTATTCTTTATATATAAATATAAAGATTCGAATAATTAAACATGCAGAATATGGAGAATTTGCAGTAAACTTACCTGGTCTTTCTTGAGACGCATATTATATTAAATAATTAATTTAATTAAATATGTATAAATAAAAACGTACGTTTGATTATAACTGAAAGAACGCCAGACACAAAGTAAATAATTTCCCAATCCAATATGGGCTCTAAATGTAGGAAGGAGTAAAACATAAACCAAAACATAGGTTGTTGCCGGCAAGCCGCCTAAGAGCCGGAAGGCCCTGACCAATTTTGGCCACATTTCGGAACACATTTATTAAATTCAACCCTATTCTGTCAAGGTTTCGAAGCGTTCCTTTGGCGTTAAGGTAAATGTCGGAATAGGTCCTTGAATTCCCATCAGTAAATTAACATATTCCCAAATCTTCTAGATTTTATAAGGAAATTTCACAAAATTATCCTCAAAATATTAAATTTATAATCTCTTTAGAAACATTAAATAGCAAAATTATATTATTAAACAAGCTACTCTACTAAGGTATCGGTTGTTCCCTTAGCGCTAAGGTGAACACCGGGGTAGTCCCCTAGAACACACCAGTAAATTCATTAATTTCCTATCGATCGGGTAAAGTGAGTGATTGGAGGATTTCATTTCAATTTGGAGCTACAGCTGCTACCTTGCTACTGCCTTCGGAACATATAAGCGTGCGAACTTCAAAGGGTCCTCTAAGAAAACATAAAAATATATACCAAATTCAAAATCGCGCCATATACTATCCACCGCGGCCATCTCTGATTGGCTCACGAGATACTTTACAAAAAACTGAAAATAACAATATTAACAACATTTCAAAAATGAAAACATCATATTAATGAACTTTACTAGCAAAACCACGCGTTTAAAATATATAAAATATTATTTTGGAAATTGAAAACATGAAAAAAATCGATCGTATCATTACATTATTCATCGCGGTGACCAATGAGGCTCTCAGATTGGCTCACGGGATACTTCATAAAAAGACCTAACAATAAGAATATTAATTATATCTAAACCATCAAAACACCATTTTAATCAACTACAATAGCAAAAAACATGTATTTAAATACATAAAACATTAATATCAACATCAAAAACATAATAAAAACGGTCGCGCTTCTCGACCAATCAGCGTCAAGCTAACCTCACGTAGTTATTACTTGCCTAAGAAAGCTGCTCACCAACGTAAAAAATAATTAAATTAAAAGAAAACATTCACAAAAGATATCACAATTAAACATTAAAAAAATAAATACAATATCATGAACGGAGCCGGGGACATCGCTGCTGCTGGTCAACAGCCTTCGTCTATCATATATCATCAATTACTAATTACTCAACTTGCCGGGGCAAATTGACTCTGTCTTGGAACCCGGGGCTCACTCACCAGTGGGCTGAAGAAATGCTCACCACCAGTTATTTTAATAGCAGGTCGCAGGGCTTTTCACTTTGACTTTGAAGTTTCCTTGTTAATTTATAACATATTTTTGTACGAATGTATACATATATATAGTCAGGATTGTTGGTAGTGTGAAGAAGAGTGCAGTTTCTTTAAATTAACTCACACATGTTTAAACAAAATTTCAATTTTTTTTATTTATTTCACAATATTTTAACATGATCACACTAATAATTTGCCGCTACAATTCTATTTTCTCAATAAGATCCTTATAATCGCTAACGGCTTCACTTAAAACATTCACTTATTCGTCGTTCTTACTCGTTTTTTCCGCACTTTCACTGGTCTATAACTGGTCGGTCACATTCCCCTACCTCTTTGCATGTGCGAGAATATGATCTGGACACCATTCTTTACTCTATACAATGGAATCCTCGAGAATCAGATTATTCTAGAATCGATGTATTGGAAAATTATATATCTACAAAGAATTTCTGGACATGACGTTTTCTGTCTGCATACGAACCCATTTCAACTATTATTGACTTATAAGGAGTCCTACTGCTGCCCGCGAAATTAATATACGGTAATTTTAGCAACGGATGAACAATAAATATAACACATTATAGTATTGTTCGCCGATAGCGAGGAGCTACTAAAGGACAACACGCACACACTATTGAGTAACACTAAGAAATTAGGACTGGAAGTAAATATCAATAAAACTAAATGTATGGTCACAGTGGAAATTCATTATATAATGGAAATGGACTGCTAATAACAAATGAGGGAAATTTTGGAGGAAGTGGCTGAATTCAAATACCTAGGAACAATAATCACAAATAGGAATGAGATGCACAAAGAAATTAAACATAGGCTCAATTCTGGAAATGCGTGCTATTATGTATTGCAGAGACTCTTGATGTCCCAACTCCTTTCAAAAAACGCTAAACTGAAAATAAATAAAACTATTATTCTACCAGTTATATTATATGGGTGTGAAACATGGACTCTTACTTTAAGGGAGGAAAGGAGATTACGAGTATTTAAGAATAAAGTACTTAGGAAAATTTTTGGACCAAAGAGAGATGAACAGACAGGTGAATGGAGAAGACTACTTAACAATGAACTACATGAACTTTATAGGAAGCCAGATATAATCAGAACTCGTAGACTGCGATTGGCAGGACATGTTGCACGTATGGGGAATAAAATATTCTTGCATGGAAGCTTCTTGTAGGAAAGCCAGAGGGAAAACGCCCAGTAGGTAGACCAAGAATGAGGTGGGATAATAACATTATCTATGATTTGAGGGAAGTAGATTATATGGGGGATGATTGGAAAGCATTAGCTCAGGATGGATGTATGGAGAGGTTATGTCCACGTGGCCATGAACCTACGGGTTCGATAATGCCAGTGAGTAAGTAAGTATACAGAGAGCAAAAATACGTGATCTAGTAAATTCAGTTAAAAACATTATTACATGCTTTACAAACACATTTATTTCTGTACTACCTTAAAATATATTCCTAATACATATACTTTTGTAGGCGAACCTTGACGAAAATGATTAGCCATTCGCCCTCGACTCCTCGGTCCCGAAATCTCGACTCTGTTAATCCATGTGATGTTCATGGTGGATTAATCAAAGAGAGACAAGGTTTTCTTGGTGTTTCTCCCCGCTAAACTATAATTCACCACTATTCCATAAACATGTCATCCATTTCAATGCATCTGCTTCTGTGATGGTATGACAGGTCTGGTCAGTCAGCATATCACAGACTTTCCAATATTATGATCTTGATCTCATATTGTCCCTGGACCTGATAGTGTACATTTTTATACTAACTGTTAATGCTGTACATGTAAAAAATTGCGTCGCTGAACGGTGCTCGAGCATAAGTATTTGTTGTATCGTCTGGCTCGGTGGAATCTGGTTAACATACTTTGCACCAGTTTACGAGGCAGACCTGGTCGGAGTGATGGATTTTTAAAGGATAAGCATCACTTTTTCGGAACGGAAGTGAAATCATTGGTCCCATGTTTACATATAAAACTACCCTAAGCCTGAATTACAAGACCCCTGCACAAAATTTGTCGGCCCTTTCACAAAAAAGATTTGAATTGCGACGCAAGTGACGTAAGCTGTTTAATAGCGTCGTTAAATAATACTAACTCCATGCAATATTATTTTCAATATAATATAATTTGTTAACAACATATCAACGTATTCTATTGGGTAACTTGTTCCAAGTTCTTTTCTTTTTTCTGAACGCAGTCATATAAACGAAACATATTAAAATAAAAGTATACTTTTAAAAATGATTAACTTCATTTAAAAAAGTTATAATTTTTTATAAGTTCTAATAACTGAATCAAACACATTTTTCATATTTTCTAACGTTTTATTATAACGAAGTAACTAGACTAAAAAATTAGGAATAAATAATGATTTGAGCTTAGCGTTTAAATTAATTATAGTTGGAGGTTCTATTTATTGTGATCTCTAGATGAGACGCCACTGAAAACATTATATTCTAAGGATGAATACGGGAAAGAGAGTAAGTTTAAAAGTTACACTTTAAAAACACTGTTGTAGAAGATATGGGTAAAAGAAATCACGATATGACAACTCTGAAAATTACTGATTCCTTTTACAGCTGGAATCTTGGAGTGTTTGCGTTGAGTCCAGCTTCTTCACAGAGAAGGAAACACCTAATCGGGTAAATCGTCCGTGAACTTTCCGCAACGTCAGCAAAAGAAAACCTCACTCCATCCCTCCTCCCGAACAAATTACCCCCTTGAGAGTAATTCTATTCAACGCCTCCTTCAAGTTTTAAACCCATTAAAATATAAGAGTGTGAAAGAAGACTTTTTAGATAAACCAAAAAAATAAAATAAAAAGAATACATAAGTGTAGATGGAAAAAATCTCATTGTGTGGATGTGTTTCGTGACTTATTTAGTTAAAGATATTTTCACAAAACGTTTTCGTATACCATTTCTGGAAGAAAAAGTGTATCAAAGTTTTTAATGGTTCTCTTGGAATTTCTGTAAGTTTCAGCAAATGTGTTCTCGTAAGAGAATAAATAAAAATATAACTTTCTATTTCATAAATACATTTTTTCTCTCGCAAATTATTATATTTATGTGAAGTTATTCTCTAGGTAATAAGTCCATAACCTTCACGATCTCCCCTCTTCCGAATATTCAACTACAGATCTTGGAAATGTATAATTGAATTTCTTTACATATTCTCATAAATGTGGCATTCTATTAGCCCCTACATTTGTAGCTACTATTGCCTATAATCTCTCAGGTATTCAGCAGAGATCGTAGTTTAGTTTCTTTTGCTATAAAATGATATTGTTTTTTGTAGTACTATAGGGCGATAGCGGAGAAATACTGAATGCCATCACGCACACACTACTGAGTAATACTAAGAAATTGGGACTGGAAGTAAATATCAATGAGACTAAATATATGGTCGCACATAGAAATACATTATATAATGGAAATGGACAGCTAATGACGAATGAGGGAAATTTGAGGAAGTGGCTGAATTAAAATACCTAGGAACAATATAGGAATGAGACGCACAAAAATGTAAACATCAGCTAATTTTTTATTTTGAAGTTGTAATAGCGCGGAAAAGTTGCGAATTGTATAGACAAAATACATTTTTTTTTAAATATCAAAATT
The DNA here is from genome assembly GCA_030220185.1 of Diploptera punctata. Lineage (NCBI taxonomy): Eukaryota > Metazoa > Arthropoda > Insecta > Blattodea > Blaberidae > Diploptera > Diploptera punctata. The sequence goes on along the minus strand of JASPKZ010002720.1, from coordinate 1,112,173 downwards.
GATTGATATCTTCCGGTCGCGCAAAGGCTCTAAAGTTTGACAAAATATGAAAAAAACATAGTTTTTGCGATTATTTTTTCAATTTTCTTAATTAGATATTTTCGTCATATAATAGTTTGCAACGTCTTCAAATACAGCCTTAAAACATTGTGTTTTAATTTGGTTTAGATCAGTCGATATATTCCGGTCGCGCATAAGCCCCAAAATATGCCAAAATAATGAAAAAGTTATATTTTTACGCATTTTTGGTATTTGATAAATAATTAGTATTTAAATGTGATACACGTAATATTTTTTCACACTAACTGATTATGAGGTACAAAAAACTGTCAAAAACGAAATAGGAAAAATTGGACTGGTAGACAAATGTGAAACAAAAAAGCGTATAACAAATCATTAGAAAGGAAGTTATGTGAGAGTCATTTATATGTAGAAGATGTTTCAGAACTCTCATGTTCATATCCTGTTTTAAATTTAGTCGAAACTGAAGATCAAAGACGTTGTCTTCCTAGTACGGACAGCGATAGCGACCAAGATTATACAGTTCAAACAAAAAAATCATCTAAACCTATTTAACAGATGAGAGTTCAGTTAAAATCTACTGCAATAGTAAGCAACCGTTATTGTGTTTCCCTGTGATCGAAAGAAATGTTTGTTTCGCCCACCCAGAACACTTACTGTTAGCCATGACTCAAGATGACAAGAAACACACAAGAGAGCTCGGACTTCGAAGAATTCTGAAGGCAAAGCAGATAGATGCAAGGAGGACAATAGTACGAACATTCACGCCACCAAAAATCAACTTCAATGCGCAAGAATACTCAGAAATCATCAACTGGATGGACTGTGAATTATCTCCTCCCCCATTGCTAGCAGAAATCAGTGACTACGAGATCAAATCGCACATCGACACTGACTCAATCCCAGACTGGAACATTACTTTCAAGCAATTACCAATTCACACGCGGGCTGTTGAACGCTCTGTAAAACTCGTCACGGAAGCTTCAGAAAATGTTTGTGAGGCTGAATCTCGAGACGGATCTAGAAGAACCACCCTGCTGTCCAGGCCATCCACGCCTAACGTCACAAGTAAATCAGTCTTCAAAGTACTTTCGGCTACAAAATAGAGAACAGTACCATTGGACAGGTTCAACTAACATGGACTCTTTATTCAGAACTCTGCTTTTCTTTCTTACAAAAGTAAGCTTATTTTTGTTAAAACTATACTGTAACTTAAATATTTAAGCTTTTTAAATATAGATCAAATCGAAAAGCACCATACCCTTTGTTACTGTTTTCACCCATCATGTCAGAGGCTTAACTGTCTTCTTTAGGTACTGTGAAATATTTAATATTTTGGCAAATTCTAGGCCTTATGCGCGACTGAAAGATATCAACTTATCTCAACAAAATTAAAACACAATATTTTTAGGCTATATTTGAAGACGTTACAAACTATTAGGCCTACATTGTGAAAGCATTAAAAAAATGATCGCAAAAATGAAGTTTTTTTTTTCATATTTTATCAAACTTTAAAACCTTTGCGCGACCGGAAGATATCAACAGATTTTGATAATTATTTTTATTTTTCGTCTATATAATTCATAACTTTCCCGCGCTATTACAACTTCGAAATAAAAAATGACTTTTTTCGGCACCCTAATATGCGTGGTATTATGCATTACAGTGTCTCATGACATTCCAACTCCATTAAAAAATGTTAAACTGAATATACATAAAACTATTATTCCACCAGTTGTATTATATGAATGCGAAACATGGACTCTTACTTTAAGGGAGGAAAGGACATTACGAGTATTTGAGAATAAAGAACTTAGGAAAATGTTTGGAACAAAGTGAGATGAGCAGGCAAGTGAATGGAGAAGATTACATAACAGTCAACTACATGCTCTTTATAAGAAGCCAATTATAAACAGAACAGTTAAGTCTCGTAGACTACAAGGTCAGGACATGTGACACGAATGGAGAATGAAATATGTGCATGGAAGTTTGTTGTAGGAAAACCAGAGGAAAACGCCCAGTTGATAGATCAAGAATGAGGTAGGGGAATAATATTAACTATGATTTAAGGGAAGTAGATTTTACAGGGAATGTTTGGAAAACATTAGCTCAGGATAGGGATGTATGGAGAGTATATGTGCGCGCGACCATCAACCTACGGTTCGATAGTGCCTGTGAGTTAGTTAGGTTGGTCTAAATGACTGCGTCCGGGAATTATATTTTTAATTTTTGAAAAACAATTAAAATTATGTGATCACCTTATTTTCTCGTGATTAAATTTTTAAACTGACTTGCTTCGAAAGAAAGCTTTACTGGGAATTTTGAGTTCATGCATTAGATAAGAGCGTCATTTTTGTTCTCTGGCAACTAACATGGTTTTAGAGCATACAGCAGCCCATATATGTCAATGACACGTTTGTGAACAACTGAAAACTACGTTAGCAGAGATAAATATTACACTGCATATTGCGGGACCTTGTTCAGTTGGAAATGTAGTCAGTCTTAATTGAACGGGGGTTGGGATACGATGATTTAGGTAAATATTTGTGATTATCACTGTGCAGGATTCGTTTGATAAACTACAAAATTACATTTCCCCAGGGTGATGCACAATCTGCGATAACATTATCTCGTTTCCAGAATAATAATGCTTATTAACATGTATAATCAAGCGAATCAACTTTATTTTATTACAGAAGAATGACTTGTATTATTAACAGTATATATACACTATGTCCGGAAACAGGACACTTATACCTGACTAATTTATCACATTCTGATTATCGCTGAAAAAGTGATACCAACTGGAGCATGGAATTTGTATTCTCTAAATTTTAGAAAATAAGTATTTGTTCCTATGTGCAGGAAATTTTGAGGAAGTGGCTGAATTCAAATACCTAGGAACAATAATCACAAACAGGAATGAGATGCACAAGGAAATTAAACATAGGCTCAATTCTGGAAATGCATGCTATTATGTATTACAGGGACTCTTGACTTCCCAACTCCTTTCAATAAATGTCAAAATGAAAATATATAAAACCATTGTTGTCTCAGTTATATGGAAGCGAAACATGGAATCTTACTTTAGGGGAGGAAAGGAGATTACGAGTATTTGAGAATAAAGTTCTTAGGAACATTTTTGGACCAAAGAGAGATAAACAGACAGATCAATGGAGAAAAACTGACAAACAGTGAATTACATGGTCTTTATAGGAAGCCAGATATAATAACAAACAGTTAAGTCTCGTAGACTGCGATGGGCAGGTCATGTGGCACGAATGGGAAATGAGAGACGTGCATAGAAGCTTCTTGTAGGGAAACCAGAGGGAAAACTCCTAGTTAGTAGACCAAGAATGAGGTTGGAGATTAACTTGGAAATGGGACACGATTAACAGATTTTGCTATATGCAATGAAATGAGGATAACGAATGCCTTTTACAATCATAGAAACATAGATAAGTATACATGGCATCGTCAAGACTCAAAATCAATCACTGATTATTTCATTGCAAATAATAAGATTTTTAAATTGTTTCTCGATATCAGAGCCTACAGAGGATATGATATTGGTTCAGATCACTATCTAGTAGAAGCAAAAATAAGATTTCCACAAAGATGGTTAAAACAGAAGAGACAACAACAGAGCATAGAACAAATGTACAAGGTAAAATTATCTTATTATGACAGTTATGGTTATATTCGAGAAGAATTCAGCAATATATGGCTACAACTCCAGAACGTAATCATGCATTCGACTGAGTCAAGAAATCAAAACTCTTCAATATATTGGAAGACAGAAATATACCATATTTACTTCTGCAGAACATACAAAATATTTAAAAAGACAACACCATAAAGGTTTAATTAAATAACAGATTTTCTGAAGAAGGAATTATAAGTCGTGGTGTGAGACAAGGCTGCCCCCTATCCCCAACACTCTTTGCAATTTATATCAACGAAGTAATACGTTGCTGGAACAAAAAATATAAATTTGGAATAAGAATATCAGAAAATATAAAATTAAACACCCTATTGTTTGCAGAAGACCAAATTATAATTGCAAATTCAGAAGATAATCTACAGAAACGTCTGCATGAACTTAACAAAATTAAGAAGAAAATGGATTGAAGTTATCTACAGAGAAAAAAAAAAATGGCATTTCAAGGTGTGTGTAGATCCTGTCAGAAGTAAAATTGTACTTGACAATAAAATTTTACATATCTAGGATGCAATATCTCATATGAAGACGAAAAGGGTGTAAATGCAAAAATATCTAATTTTTTAAGAATTTTAGGGTTAATAAATTCTATCATCAAGCCAGAGTTAGTCCAAAAACATTCAAGACTAAAAGTGTATAAAACACTGGCTCTTCCAACTCTTTTGTATGGTAGCGAAGTATGAACGTTGAAACAGAAGGATATACAGAGACTTAGATCTGCTGAAATGAAATACCTTCGGAGGATTGCAGGATACACACTACTAAATCACAAAAAAGAGAAGACATCTTAGAAGAATTACACATGGATCCTTTAGAAAACAAAATTTCTGATTATAAGTCAAGATGGATGCAACATGCTCATCGAATGAAAGATCGCAGGATACCGTAACAAACGTCAAGATACAGGAAGAAGAAGACCAGGACGTCCACTCAAAATACTTCTGGATGGCGTTTCTCTTGAGGCCGAAACAGGTCAACAAATGACCTAAATTCGTGAATATACTATGATGATGATTGGAAAACATTGGCTCAGGATAGGGATGTATGGAGAGCTTATGTCCGCGCGGCCTTGAACCTACGGGTTCGTTAGTGCCAGTGATTTAGTTAGTTATGATGATGGTGATAATAATAATACTAATAATAATAGTGTACTGACAGTTAAGACTATAAGGTCTTCTCTTCCATGCACATGATAAAGTCCCTATGACCATATGATTTCAAGCAACAATAATTATGTCTAAAGATGTAAGTACATCTGTTAACAAGAACTTAATATCTGGGAATCAGTGAAATAACAATAAACAGATAGAGAACTTGCCGGTGGTTTTATAGGTTTGTGAGGGAGGATTTAGGTGGAGGGTTGTCGGCAGCTACACATGTTGCTACTTGGATAAACATTGCCATGTGTTGGGGGGGGTAATGAAATTGGGCAGTAAATATAGTTTAAAGTACCTGTTAAACGTTTCTCTGCAGACACCTATGTTATGTGGGGTAATCTAATTGCAAGAGCTGCAAGGCGTTATATCCACTCGCCTAGTCTCACCACCGTCTTCCCCACTATTCACCTGGGACCCACCACAAACAAAGTACTTCGCACATGGAATAACAATGTCACAGATTCATCCACTCCCTTCAATATCTTCGCCTTATCATATCAAGGATAAATCACTGATTTTATTAAACCTTCTTCGAATCACATCTAGCCTTCTCAATAGAAAATTCTATCAAAATTTTACTTCTAAGTACATATCTAAGAAAATATTAAGTATCCATAGAATGATTGAATGATAAGCCACAGTATACAATAAAGGACTAGACTTTCTGCAAAAAAGGAAAGCTCATGTTTTGTGATTTGTGTGAGGAGCTACATTGTTTTCGGATACTTTTGATATCCACAAAGAATTGAAACAAGGAGATGCATTATCTAGTCTACTATTTAATTTTATACTAGAGTATGCAATGGAATCTTTAGAGGATGAAGAAGGCCACCAACCCAATGGTATTAATAAGCAGTTAGTGTATGTTGATTATATAGTACTATTGGGCGATAGTGAAGAGAAACTAAAGGCCAAAACGTACACACTATTGAATAACACTAAGAAACAGGGACTGGAAGTAAATATCAATAAAACTAAATATATGACCACACATACAAATACATTATATAATGGAAATGGGCAGGTAATTACGAATGAGGCAAATTTAGAGGAAGTGGCTGAATTCAAATACCTAGGAACAATAATCACAAATGGGAAAGAGGTGCACAAAGAAATCATACGTAGACTCTATTCTGGAAATGCGTGTTATTATGCAGTACAGAGACTCTTGACTTCCCAACTCCTTTCAAAAAATGTTAAACTCAAAATATATAAAACTATTATTCTACCAGTTATATTATATGGATGAGAAACATGGACTCTTACTTTAAGGGAGGAAAGGAGATTACGAGTATTTGAAAATAAAGTTCTTAGGAAAAATTTTCGACCAAAGAGAGATGAACAGACAAGTGAATGGAGAAGACTACACAACAGTGCACTACATGGTCTTTATTGGAAGCTAGATATAATGAGAACAGTTAAGTCTCGTAGCCTGCGATGAGTAGGACACGTGGTACGAATGGGGAATGAAATAAGTACATAGATGCTTCTTTTAGGAAAACCAGAAAAGAGACGCCCAGTTGGTAGACCAAGAATGAGGTGGGAGAATAGAATTAACTATGATTTGAGGGAAGTAGATTATACAGGGAATTATTGGGAAACTTTAGCTCAGGATAGGGTTGTGTGGAGAGCTTAAGTCCGTGCGACCATTAACCTACGGGTTCTAGAGTGTCAGTGAGTTAGTTAGTTAGTTAGTTAGTTAGTTAGTGGGGATCTTCACCACAGGAGTAAGATTATTGCATTTCACGTCAACCTCATGGTCTACATCAGATATCTCCAAACTCTCTAACGTTTGGAAGACCACGTGTCATTTTTTTTCTCTTTGTGTAGATCCCCTGACTTTCTGATATTTAATTTTTACAAATTCATCAACATGAAATGAGTTTTTGACAACTGCCACAGTGCTATTCACTTTGATAAATTACGAAGTATCTTAAATGTCAATAATATAAGTATAAAAATAATGTTTTATCTAAAACGAAGGAGGTTGGTTGAATTCAGGATAATATTCTAGCAATTAGCTTCAATTAATATTCAAAGCAATTAGTTAGTTGGTATATTTAACTCGTCGTCGGATAATGTTCGTCACCCAATAATCTCGAATTATCCCATGATTAAAGCATACAGTCATCAAGTTCTCCGAATCTATCTAGCTCCATATCTTCATCATAATTCATAAACACGTATGTTTAAAAATATTTATTTCGTAGATAATTTATATGTATACTAGCGTACCTTTGTCCTGCCCGAACGTTCAATTCTCATGTCATGGGCGGACGATTAAAATATGTTACTTTTTTACCATAAAATTCAGCAATTAGGACATTAGATATTATTAAATAAGTTCGCAAGAAAACCTCTTACAGCCTTCTATAAACATTAGTATTGTACCCTCCTTTGCAGATAAGTTAAGAACCGTCATAGGCCTATAAAAATTAGGCTATATTAGAGTGAAAAAAAAAGAAAAAATTGATGAGAGTGAGTCAAAACACTTTATTGTTTTAGCTAGATTTCATTTCTGACCCACGGTGCACCGGTCCCATACTGGCCGAAATTCCATGACACAAAATTTCTTCCCCCGTTCAGACTCGAACCAGCGTAAGACCCGTAGTTCTGCGCCTATACTTCTTGCCTTAACCACTCGGCTACGGCGCGAGATTCTTGCTATAAATGAAAGACAAAAATGGTTATTGTGAGTTATCCGTAAGAGATAAGGGACTCTTGGTATCAATGAAAGACAAAAATGGTTTTTGTGAGTTATCCGTAAGAGATAAACATATGCTGTCGCGGACTTTTTTGTAGAGCTTTTTGAGATATTCAATTCTGTGTACATTAAAATATATATGTAGTCAATATGCCCATTTCACCAATTAATGTTTTAAAATGGTCAACAAGTTTCTACAGCCAAGCTGTCATTCTCAAGACCAGATATTGACTCAATATCAATCAATATCTGGTCTTGAGAATGACAGCTTGGCTGTAGAAACTTGTTGACCATTTTAAAACATTAATTGGTGAAATGGGCATATTGACTACATATATATTTTAATATTATATCACCAAGAAGATCACTTGTGTATTAAATACTGTGTACATTAATTTTGTGTATTTCTTATGAGTAAGGCTGCGTAAGCCATTTAAACGTCCAAAGAGCTACTTTTTTCACGTTTTCTACGACAAAGGGCGATTTTTAAGTGTGTAGGAGTTGAGAATCACAACTCTCTTATAGCCTATGTTCATCCCGGGAATCTCCTGAACATTTTGCAAAAAACCCCATCACAATCGGATCAACGGTATGGCCGCGCATAAAGTACAAACAAACAAACAAACATACAAACAATTTTTTTATGTAAGATTATAAGAAAGTATTACGTACGTAGGCCTATGTACTATGTGTGCTGTATCACATGAATTATTATAATTTTGGAAAGCCAAAATTTCGGTCAAAATTCGCATTAACGGTGTTCACTCTCGAGGACCCCATTTGGATCTAGTGTACCTCAATTTCTTTTTCGCTGATAGGGACTCCTTGTAGATCAGAGTCGACTCCTGAGAGTCGATGTAGACAATTTTGGAAACGAGTGTTCTATATACCATAACAGGTAAATCTTGGAATTCCACATCAGCACTCTTCAGCAACTACTGTACCGAGCTCCTAATTAAAGTCTCAATGTGTCCGCCTATCTTCTTCTTCTCCTGCCCTTCGTTCTCTTGCCAAGGTGAGGGTCCCACATGATGGTTTCCGGCGCACATCTCCCTTGTTTTCGCGCTACATAGCCTCCCCATTTCCATTTCACTATTGCAACTCATTGCGCGAAGTTATTTTAGAGCTTGTAGCCTTTTCAGTCGGCATTATGCGTAGTAAACCATCTCCATAGACGTCCGGCTAGCGCGCGCCCAGTAGTCCTGATTCCGATTCCATGTTCGAATCCTGTCGGTTCCGGAAGAAGTTTGCTGGTGCGCCATATCTGGATTTTTCGGGTTTTACTCGGGGTTCTCCTGTTTCTTCAATTTCATCCCACCAACACTCTCTATTCCCCTTCCCTTCCCATCATGTCATTTCGTCTCCATTCATTGATTTCATATCACCTTCCACATTATCTTCTTCTTCTTCTTCATCATCATCACGGATTGATACAGAAGTCGCTGTCTCTCCGTCACCAGTCGTTACATTTCTCTATTCTGGACTCCACATTTAATATAAAGAAAAAGTAGACTGATTTACAAAACCTCTGGTGTTTAAATTATGCGATTGTGGTATTCGAATGGGGGGGGCACATTCATGTACTTCCTCATGACTCCGAACCTGTGCGTAAACTTAGGACAGTATAGAGCCAAAGGGAGTGTTGTAGCCCCTCCGAACCCTTTAGTGTAAACGATAAAACCGCCAAAGAATAGCGGCGTTAGAGCAAACTTAATGAAATTTTTTTGTATTTTTTCAGAACGTTTCATCTTCTTCAAATAAAAATAATGTTTTTTAGTATAATGTTTTTAGTATAATGTTTTTAGTATAATGTTTTTAGTAATGACAATATACAGTCACTGTTTAAGTCGAATACCACCTGTTGCGACGGAAAATCATTGGCAAAAAGATTCACATTTATTTGAATAGTAAATATTAAACTAACGTCTCCGTGCCACAAGCGATTAGACGCTCGCTTCTCTCCACTGGGGTCTCGATATCGAATCCCGGTCACTCCATGTACGTTTCGCGGTAAACAAAACGGAGTTACGGCAGGTTACAGAGAGTTGTGCGCTTCTCATTGGGGTGCTCAGTTGTCATTAGCTGCGGTTCCAAATCCGAATGAAGGAGAAGAGTGAATGACTGGTGTTTAGCCTGGAAGATTATACTGATACCGATTATACAATCATTAAATCCAAAGTAATGCTATAGTTGCAGTTTATATGTTACACAACCAACAAATCATGTCCCCATTAATGAGTAGGGTGAGAACGATAGTCCAGCACCTAAAAACTAGACTCTTTCGGTTAACGTAGGTAAACCTACCGGAAATGCCCCTGGTCCTCCACTTTCGCGCAAATATTAAACGACGAAAAGCCAAAATGAACATAGACGGACTATCATGGAAAAGACATGGTACATGAAATAGAATGATAAACCAGGACGGTTGGCAGACCCAAATTATGATATTACAAACGCAGGTGTGAAAAGGATGGAGACTGAAAGCTTTGGATCGGAATGATTGAGCGTGTCATGAGGGAGGTTAAGGCTAGACTTAAAACTCCGTAATGACAAGAATTATGATTTTTTTATACACAGATTTTTAATGTTTCCTCATATTTCTGTGCCTAAAGTTTAGTTTTCCTTCTCCACTCGTCTCTATCCATCCACTCCATTTCCAGGAGTTCTCTTGTTCTCATTTCAGTTCTTATTTATTGCATTCACAAGCTTCGAGGTCTTCTTTGCCTTCTATTTCCAGGTGGACACCATTCCAATGTTTTTTTCTGGGTAACCTTTCTTCTTGCATCCGTCATACATGCCCATACCAATTTAATTGCTTGTATCTTATATAATCTACAATTGAATATCTAATATTCATTTTTTTCATATGACAGTATTTCTTACGTCTTCTAATTTTGAACATCTTGCTGCTCTCCTCAACTAATCCATTTCCGACGACATAAGTTTCAGTTCTAAGTTTTTGTTGAATTTCCAAACTTCAGCTCCATATGTGTCAATACTTCTCACTATTGAATTATATATATAGGCCTATATATAGAAAAAGAGGCATAAATCATTATGTCTCCCTCTATGTCTTCTATTTACCTATGTATATATCTGTGACTATAGTAAGACCTCGTTGTTAGTACAAATTAAAATATCCCTAGAATATAAATTTAATAGAACACACACGCAGTATAAATCAATCTAAATAAATGCAATTTACCAAATGATAATGTTATAACATTTTTAAAATATTATTCGTCAATATACCTACAAAGAGCTTGTGTCTTTTAATGAGACTGGTAATTATATAATGTAATAATGAAATTCTCATCTGATAGCGTTAAGTGCAGCCTCAGTGAATGCGTGAAATTAGTACAATTCTGCACGAGCTACAGAATACCGCAACCAGCTCATCACCTGGAGGTAAACATTGTTACACAAGATGGCGTGTTATTAACAACTTGTATACTTAGTTACTCACTGCATCTCCTATGTTATATCACATACATTGTCCCTAACCAGGAGTGAACAAAATATTTATTTTCCGGCAACGAGCTTTCATATCCACTAAGTAAATATATATTTAAGAGTATTTATATAATGAAATGTACCTTAATTCAAATACGTGTTAGCAGTGGCGCAATGTTATTAAAACATAAAACAGACATTAACATATTTTTCTCACTTTCTTTCTCTCTCTCTCTCTCTCTCTCTCTCTCTCTCTCTCTCTCACACACACACACACACACACTCTCTCTCACACAACACACTCTCTCTCTCTCTATCATCCTCTCCTCATCTCATCAATGTATCTATAACCCAAAAATATTTTTTTTTCAGTTTGGTTTTAAACTATTTTATATTGCTTTCTTTATTTATTCTCTCTTGATTTATTTACTTTTTATATGTCATAATTAATTTATGTCTTGCAACTGTCTTCTAAACATATCTCAATATATAAAAAATTACGTGTCACGTTGTTTGTCCGCGATGGAATCCTAAACTACTGAACCGATTTTAATAATGTTGTACGCTGTTGCAGTTTTATCCAACTTGAGACTTAGGGAAGTTTATAACTAAATTTATAGTCGCATTATTTTTATTACAAATTATTTGTTTATTATTTAACAAAGAGTTATAATTATCTGTGAGTTCCATACGATTCTAACAGATGACCGTGTAAGGTAATTGGTTTATTATTCAACCAGGTGGCTGTGCTCTTTGTTGCAACCGCGAATTTCAATTGAATTACAAATATTGATTATTTCATAATTTAAGTGTGTTTGTGTTTATTTTATTTTCAACATATTGATAATAATATTAAATTCGTGTGTAAGTATTAGTTTTAAGTCTGTTAGTTATAATAATATGTCTAATATTATAGAAACAGTCTCCATGTCTCAATTAAATGAAAAACAAGATGAATATAATATATCACAAGATGAGAATCCAAACTGCCAACAAGTTCGTAGAAAAAAACGAAAGTATAATGAAATCAGCAAGTCTCCTCAAAATATTCCATCAATAAATGTATATAATCCTTATGATACACTTATGGATTCTCAGTAGAATGCAGACAACATAAATTCATCTCAATCAACAAAACCACTTCCACATAAACGACCACCCACATTTATACCGGGTGTAATTAACGTACCAGAACTAAAAAATTGTGTAAAACAAAAACTTTCTGATTTAGATTTCTCACTTAGCTTACTACAACATAATTTAACGTATACCTAAGCCATAGCAAGGCATGGCCGGGACTTATATATATATATATATATATATATATATATATATATATATAAAACAAAGTCGGATTAGTTACACTATTTATAACTCAAGAACGGCTGGACCGATTTTTATGATCTTTGATTTGTAGGATTTGTTTCCGCCCCGAATAGCAGATAACTATTAAAACATCGGAAAAATTAATGTAAAAATATTTAAAGGCGATACTACGTTCGTCGGGCCAGCTAGTATATATATATATATATATATATATATATATATCCATAGTAATTCTGTCCGAGAGCAGGTCTTTCAGTGCAATCATAGCATTTTTTCATGCTATGCTTGCAGCTTTACTAGGGAATTGTAGGAGTCGTAGCTTCCCGTTGCTTTTCACACCGGTGAAGGATGATGATGATGATGATAATGATGTTGATGGCCATATGATATCGAGGACCGTTTGGGCCTTAAAGTTTTCCTGATATTTGTGTAGAGGTGAGGAAAAACCCCAATAAAAACCTCACCCAGAAAAACTGCCCCGACCGGGGATCGAACCCGGGCCCGTTTCGTGACAAGGCAGCACGCTACCTTGATACCACAGCGTGGACATATATATATATATATATATATATATATATATATATATAAAATATATATATAAAATTAAATTTTTGACATTGAGCAATGCAAAATTATATCGATAAAGCGTCACTGCTATAAAATAAAATTATCTTTAATTTGCTTACTTGTAATAGCAACTACCAGGTGGCAGTGGAGACCGAGTTCTCGCTACATCTCGTAATAATGGAGAATATATAAATAGACCTATATAAGAAAGATAAGTGTTTGTATTGGATTTTCCAGGTGGTGTAATGGGTAGCACGCTCGAGTACCAATCGAGAGGTCCGGGTTCAAATCCCGTCCAGGCATTTATTTTTCTTATCATGTCATATATATATATATATATATATATATATATATATTCCCTCTCCCTTAAGACACTTCGTTTTCTGTCCTTTCATAACTCTCTCACGATGTAAAGAATACGTTTCAATGAATAACAACAATATTCATAACAAATAATAGCCTAGATTAGAATCTCGTATTAGGGATTTTGTACAGTTTTAAAAAGAGTGACAGTGAAAGCTTTAGTCATCAATATGGACACAAGCGATAACGTACGAGAGATTCGTTACGGTCAAATTTAGGTTTATCAGCCCGGAACTAGCGGCCAGGTTCAACCCATCAACAATTTACTTTGTCGATTGCATTTTGACATAACGCTCACGGCGAGAGAACGCTTGGGAATTCACAGCTCGTCTCCCTCCCCATGTTCCAATACTATTTGTTGATTAATTGAATATGTGACACAGCTCCTCAAATAAGATCACATTTAATAAGCTACCAAAATCAGACTTATCGATAAAATACTCAATTGTGCTCAAAATATATGCAAAAACATGACTGGCAAGAGAAAAATTCAACACCGATAGTTACATAGGAGTTATAAAGTATATGCTGGAAGCTTCTGTGTATATAGGTGTTCTAAAATTATGTTTATCTACACGGAGTGGAGGTAATAGTGCGCAGATTCCAGAAGTAGTTCCATGGAGAAATTATAATCAAAATATATTTTAAACCTTTGATCAGAAATTAAACAATCTCAGGGACAAGAAACATTTATACATATGTTGATATATAAATTACTTTATAATGAAGATAATAATAATAATAATAATAATAATAATAATAATAATAATAATAATAATAATAATAATAATAATAATAATAGCTTTATTTTACCTGGCAGTGTTAAGGCCTTAAGGCCTTGTCTACCACTCAACCAGGTTTAAAAAAAAGTACAAAAAAATAGTCTTACATCTAAATTACAATAACATAAACGATTACATGTTATGAATACAATACGGTAAATTAATATTTATAATGCATTTTGATTTACTCTAAATTTAACGAATTAAATATGTAATATGTACAAGATATAAAAAACTAGGAAAAGATTAATGACATAGTATAAAATTAAATAAATAGAGAAAAATTAATTATTAGACAACAGGTAACTGTATAAGCGTCACTTAAAGGTGCCAAGTGTGTGGCAACCCCTGATATCTTGAGGAAGGAGATTCCAGGAGCGGGCAGAGGCTACTGTGAAGGAAGTAGAATACGAGGAATTGCTATGAAGAGGAATTGTTAGCAGACTGCTATCTTGTGACCTAGTGTCAATATTGTGGTAAGAGGATAACATGTCAAACTGAACGCCAGGTAAGTACGAGTGTAGGAATTCAGAAGCTTGAAAATGATGGTATTTTGATTTATACACGGTAGATACGAGTTGAAAAAATAAAGTATTATTTTTATGTTTAGATAATAGGTCAATTATTACATATTATAGGCGGCTCCATGCCGCAAGCGATTAGACGCTCGCCTCTCATCTCTGAGGTCCCGAGATCGAGTCTCGGTCACTCCATGTGGGTTTCGTGGTGAACGAAACGGAACTTAGGTAGGTTTTTTCTCGGGGTTCCTCCCGTTTTCCTCTGCCAGAATTTCATATCACCATTTCTTCATACTCATCTCATCCATTTCGTTTCATTTCATTCATCTGCCCCTGTGATGGTGCGTCACGCGTGGTCGACCGGCACCCTTCTCATCCACAGACCTCTATATATAGGGGCTCATCTAATCTCATTACTCGACCCGAACCTCAGTTGGACAAGGGTAGAGGATATTTTATTATATATTGTATTAATAAGAGTATTTTTTCTGTTTCTAGATAATTTGGGCTGATTTGAAATAAACGTTTCAAATGAACATTGACCAATTCTTCATTAAAACAGATATTGCTACTACTACTACAACTACAACTACTACTACTACTACTACCAGTACTACTACTACTACTACTACTACCAGTACTACTACTACTACTACTACTACTACTACTACTACTACTACTACTACTACTACTACTACCACTCATGAAACAGAGGAAAGACAATTGGATATGTGATGAAAGATGCATCTGCAATGCCCCGTGTGTTACAGAATAGAGCTTGGAAAATATGAAGAATATAAGACTGATAGTCACATATATATATACCTTAGGGTGATTACATACTTGATGAAGTGTAACCGCAGCGAGGTTGAGGAAGATGAAGAAGAATTATAAATTCTATATTATAGATCAGTAAATAAAATGTACGTTTCGGATTGTATATTTTGTTCTATTATTCTTTATTTATTGGTCGTTTGGATTTATAACATTTTTCTATGTTGAACGTTAAATTATGGACTTTACGGAACATACTTTAGGTTTGTACCTTTTGTCGTATTAGATTGTATTCCCTGGAACTTAAGTTCTTGAAGTGGTTAACACGTAATACACGGAAGAAATATTATCAATATTTTTTTGGAAATATTAAGAAAAGTACCAGTATTAATTGTTAATTTTATTTTGTTTCTTTACAAAAAAAACTGATCGTTGGCTAGAAAATATTATCTAAAGAAAAGTATATCCAATTCCACCTTTATACTGTATGACATGTATTCACCATTATTATAAAATAACAGACAAAACAATTCTGTAAAAACGATGCATATGGAGAAACAAGAACAATGTTTGTGAGGAATTACACATTTTGATTTTTATATGCCCCAAGCAATTCATGCTAAATATATCCGTACTTACATTACTTCGACTATAAATGTACAGAGGAGATAGTATGTATTAAAAAAAAAGCATACAGTTTTAATCAAGCGCGCGAAAGTTAAATGTAATTAGAGGATGGTCCAATCAATATTTTGAAATAAGAAACCCAATATCTGAGAAACCAGTTTAAATATCATCATCAACAATCACGGATTAAGCTGATGCGGCTTGTTCTGGTCTTATAGATTCTCATTCAAAAAGTTGAATCCATCTCTTTTTCGGTCTACCAATATTCCTGTCTCCTTTTGGTTTGTAATTAAGTATAATTTTTGGTATGCGTTCATCTTTTATTCTTTTAACATGTTCTTTCTAGCTTTTTACTCTATTTTATTTTATCTAAAAGTTAAAAAAAAAATTAGCTCCTTTCTAATATCTTCATTTATTTTATCTAAATGTTTGCAACCAGCTACACTTCTCAGAAATCTCACTTCGGCTGCTTCTAAGATCTTCACTTCTCTTTTAGTTAAAGCCCAAAATTCGCTACGATATAACAGTAAGGGGTTTGCCACAGCTTTATACAATTTTAGTTTTGTTTCCTTTCTTGTATATTTAAATATTCTCTTAATTGTGCCACATATTTGAACTAGATAAAATGAATATAGATGTTGTTGTAATTCCAGAAACTAAAAAAAGAAATTAAAAGGATTAATCGAATATTAATTAATTGTAAATGATCACTCTACCTGTTTAGATGGACAGCTCAAGTGAGGCGGTGCACCGCCGAGCTGTAGTATCTTCCTCTCAAAAATAGTAAGTGAAAGTCGTCAGGTAAAATTCGTTGTGTTAACGGCAAGTAAAAAACACGGACAGGTAGGAGATTAACTTGTGAGAATAATGCTTCCAGGTTTTAATACTTATTACTTACTACAACTGAGGTAACACCGGATGGCGGATAACACCTAACAGAAGTTGGATAGGGCAAACAACACTGGCCTCTCCAACATTCCTCTCTTTGGCATTATTCATCATTCGCTATTAACCCAATTTACGGTATATCCTTCCATAACTCAAAGGTTCAGTAAAAAATTCCATATTTGTCTACCGCTGTGGTCTCGAAGTAGCGTGCTGCCTTGTCACGCTGCGAGCCCGGATTTGATGCCCGGTCAAGACACGATTACCCGGGTAAAGATTTTCTTTCGGGGTTTTTCCTTATCTGTAAGACAAATGTCAGGAAACTTTAAGGCCCAAACGGCCCCTGAAAAACACGTGGCCATCATTATCACCACTATCATATTCTCTTCATTATATTGAGTTTAACTTAAGGCCTCTCCTCACACATCATTATCATCATCATCGCCTTTCATATCATCGGGACAGAAGCGTAGTACCAGAATTTTACCTTTTAATCCTCTACAAATTCCTTTCTTAAATACTGCAATCCTTCTATCATCGAGAGCTATTGTTACTTGAACTCACCATGGATTATTAGAAAAAAATTATAATCAATACCAGAAGTAAGTTACAAGTAGGCCTACGCCATACCATGAATATAATGACAAACTGGTGGCAATGATAATTAGTATTATTATTATTATTATTATTATTATTATTATTATTATTATTATTATTCTTAATGAAGGAGAAACATTCATATAAATTTTAACATTCCTCCGCCGGTGTCGTTCATAATAGATTTGATGTACTGTATATGGGGCGTTGCTGCCGTGGTCTTGGACATTTCCCCTGCGCCAGCGGCAGATTATCTTCGTGAGGGCGTTGTTCTTCAGATTGTTGTCTTTTCAACTGTTGCCGTAAAACTGGTTCTAGAAGGACAACATTAAAAGATCACAAGTCTGCCGCTGTCGCAGACGAAACGTCAATGGCATTAATCACGAGAATACGTCCACAATACCCAGAAAACGTCACGATTAATAACAAATATAGATATTTTATATGTATGGCAGCTTTAGAAAGTTTTTTTTTTACCGAGGTACGGGTAATTATTTTGGAGATATAAAAGAAGAGTAGGTTGAGTTACATTAGACTGTATTAAAGTGTCCGGTAGTACAGCCATGCATATAGCATGCAACAGTTACTTGGCCTGTCGCTGGCCGCGACAACCTCTCTACTAACTCAAATTGTACACGACACCCTGGTGCTGCATTTTGTCTTCTCTAAATTCATTCCACGCAAAGAATAAAAGACTGAATGAAAATGTTTTTGCCTTTCCCCTCTCCAAATTACAATATGTATGAACAACACAAAAAATATCTGCCCATATAATAGTGTTAACAACAATACCTAATTTAGGGGATTATTTATTCAAGTTATCTACGGGGAAAACAAAAAATATGGCATTTCAAGGTGTAGATCCTCTCAGAAGTTAAATTGTACTTAAAATATAATTTGGGTGCAGGTGAATAATTTTACTTATCTAGGATGCAATATCTCATATAAAGAGAAGAAAAGGATGTAAATGCAAAAATATCAACATTTTTAAGGATTTTAGGGTTAATAAATTCTATCTTCAAGGCACAGTCCAGAAAAATTCAAGGCTAAAAGTGTATAAAACACTTGCTCTTCCAACTCTTTTGTGTGGTAGCGAAATACGGACATAGAAACAGAAGGATATACAGAGACTTAGATCTGCTGAAATGAGATACCTTCGGAGGACTGCAGGATACACACTACTAGATCACAAAAAATGAAGATATCTTTGAAGAATTGCACATGGAACTTTTAGAAAGCAACATTTCTGATTATAAGTCAAGATGGATACAATATGTTCATCGAATGGAAGATCACAGAATACCCAAACGGATGTTATGTTAACAACCAGCAGGAAGAAGAAGACCAGGACGTCCACTCAAAAGGCTTTAGGATGGCATTTCTCTTGAGACCGAAGAAACAGGTCAACAAATGGCCTAAATTCGTGAATGTACTATGATCATAATGATGATTTATTTCAGCCATAATTCGAATAAAATTCAGGATCCTGTAATTTAAAAACTGTAGTCCTTAATTAAAATTGTAAGCACATATTTTAGTATTAATCTCTGTTCTTAGTAAAGGCAAATAGCACAAATGATTGATCTCATACAAATGTATAGATTTTATAATTTTAAATATAACCACAATTTTTTCTGAAATATGTAAATATATTTATTAATACATTAGAATGATGGGGATACAGGTTTTACTTTCACACAGTATTTAGGAGCGTAAAATGGAGGAATTGTTCTTTAAAAAGTTCTTTTTTGTTCCCAATATAAGATATAATTAATATAAATGGGCAGATATTATGTAGACTAACATTTTCTCAGAGTTAGTCTAATCAAAAAAATCGTATTGATTGTATTTAGGATTTAAAAATTCCCTCACACTAATTCAGAATAATGGCGACACAAGTCTTATATCTACACAGCACACACAAGGTGTGGAGTGCATGAGCTTTTTCCTTCGTAAACTACTTTTCGATCACATAACCTGTTTTAGCAACAGGTAACAATGAAGAGAAAATAAAATAATAGTGTATTACGATGCGAGGTTCGGTAATGGTTTTTACACAATAGAGGAAAATGTATAAAAACCGAGCGATACCGAGGTTTTTAATTTCCGAGATTCTGTAAAGCACTTCACAAACGTGCGTTGTACATTATTTTTTGCGCGATGGTATTTTCAAAATAATGAATAATAGCAAAATAATAACATCTTTGTTGGAATAATTGCGTTCATTATAAACAATAGACTAACGTTAACACTGTGGACAATTTTTATTAGTTGGAACAACAGGATGCTATGAGACCAATTTGTAATAAAATAACAGGAGGCCATGAGACAAATTAGTGATAAAATGGCGGCAAGTACGTGTTAATTGTTTATAACGTTTCAAATAAAGTTCATTTATTTAAAATGCAGTGATTTGTTTCGTATAATATATATTAATACTACCTTTTGGATATTTTTGTATATACATTGTATGTAGTATACATAGAAGGAAATAGTTTTAATTCCCACGCTCGTTTTTGTAATATGTAATATGACCGTATAGTTATTCCAATACAGTATAGTTATTTAGATTGGCAACCCCATAATGTAGGAAGTTGAACTTTCAATTATGGTCGCCATTGCTGTACGAAAGACAAAACGCACTATGGCACAGAAATATATGATTAATGTTACACAAGGAAAATTGGCAACGCCGTTGATGCCTATTATGCCCTACTCATCGAAACGTCCAAAGAAAATATACTTTACGTCCATTGTGTAGGTCTAATTTCTAGATTATTAAGTAATGTCGGAATAAATTTCTGTGCAATTGTTTTCTTGAAAATCGTAAACTTATGACCAAATTTTACTAAACATTGTCATTATACTGTGTTTACATCAGTGAAATATGCATACTAATACAAGATTACTCCCACTCTGTATATAAAATTACATAATTGAGAATTGAAACACTAACATATTTTAAGTCCATTTAATTTGGCAAACTGACAATCTAAAATACTATTTAAGTTGAACAAACTCTCGTGTCAAACATCCATCAAGTCTGATTATTATTATTATTATTATATTATTATTATTATTATTATTATTATTATTATTTTGCACGATAGTGCGTTTTGTCGTACTTACAGCAATGGCGACCATGATTGAAAGTTCAACTTCCTACATTTCGGGGTTGCCAACCTAACTAACTATACTATAACATTACATACTAGACCTTCTCTCTGAGTTGTTGGTTTTATTGCCAAGAACTTGAACGTGGATGCGATGTAGATAAGGGAGGACAAGCATCTGGGACTTGGGAGTATGGTCTTTGACCAAGGTATCCCAAGGGTTGGAGATATGGTCCAGATTACATATTACAAACCACGTGTGTGTTAAACAAAACCACTGCCCTCTAAGTATTCTACATACAATGTATATACAAAAATATATCCAATAGTAGTGTTAATAGGCTATACATTATACGAAACAAATCACTGAATTTTAAATGAACTGAACTTTATTTGAAACAATATAAAACAATAAATATGTACTTATCGCAATTGTATCACTGATTGGCGTCACGGCCTGCTGTACTTTCAACTAATAAATATTGCCGACACTGTTAAAGTTAGTCTGTTGTTTATAATGAACGCAAATATTTCCAACAAAAATGCTATTTACTATTATGTATTATTTTTATAACACCATCGCGCAAAAAATAATTTACAACGCACGTTTGTGAAGTGTTTTACAGATTCTCGGAAATTAAAAACCCTGCTGTCGCTCGGTTTTTAAAGATTTTCCTCGCTTCTGTAAGAACCACTTTCCAACCTCGGATCGCAATATACTATTTATGTTGAAAATTAGAAGCACTACTATTCAACCTATGATCAACCTCGTATCATTTAACGTAGTTCTACCACTGCAATACAACTATAAGGCTTGGAATAACTATATTTTTATATGAAAATATTAAAAGGTGAGACAGATTTGTGGTATTAGACCACACTTTTTAAATTGTTTTCAAATGAGTGTAAGTTAAATGACGTCATGCCAAAGTGAGTGTAACGGAGAGTTTGAAACTTAATCACGGAAAGTGATACGTCTCGAGCGACTCGTTTCAAAACTAACTTCTCATTACAACTTCACAGGTAACTGTGCTCTCTGATTCATAACAACATTTAATGGCACTCAAAGTGAAAAGTTCATCTTCACGCACCAGTTGAGACAAACCCCTTGCAACCCGTCATTAAAATAACCTGTAGATCTCCGGTTCCAAACACCTTGACCGCGATTCACCGACCAATCACATCTATTTACATACAGACTGTAAACTTAATGCGATCACTAAATATTATGATATTGGATTTTTAATGTTGTATAGGCCTACTGAAATCTGGAGAGAAATAGGCGTAAACAAATTTAGCTTGGTCTAGAAATCCTAACAAATGAGAGTCTATGGCTAGACTCAAAAGGTCGTGAAGTCAAAACGTTAGTAATAGGCATAATATGCATAATAATAATAATCATAATAATCATAATAATAATAATAATAATCTTCTTGTTAGCCCATGTTTCACTTAACAGAGATTTAGTCGCTCTCCCCCTATAGGGAAGAATTTGAACCATACTTATTTAGTTACACTTGTTTTCGCATAGATGTCCTTTGAGTGATCCGTGGTCAGCGTTCCGCCTCATACTGACATCTAGGAAACCAAGGTAGTACTAGGACGGGAAAATTCGGTAATTTTGCTTAGAGACCTTTTAATTGAGGCTTAAGGATCTTTTAACGAGCCTGAAAAACTTCAGATTCGGGCTTAAAGTCTCTCCCGGAGTACTTGCTCCTTGGATTTTTCCATCCTAAAAAATCCATCGACCACGGCCGGGTTTGAACCTGCGACCCTCGGGACCAGAGGCAAGGAGCATAACCACTAATCCACCGCGGCCGATATAATAATAATAATAATAATAATAATAATAATAATAATCTACTTCCCTCAAATCATAGTTAATGTATTCTCCCACTTCATTCTTGGTTAAACAACTGGACGTTTTCCTCTGGTTTTCTTACAAGAAGTTTCCACGCATGTCTTTCATTCCTCATTCATGTCACATGTCCTGCCCATCGAGACTTAATCTGTTCTTATATAATATATAGTCATAATATAATAATAATAATAATAATAATAATAATAATAATAATAATAATAATAATAATAATAAATGTTTATTTTTACTTGATAAAGTTAAGACCGTAAAGTCTTCTATTACACTTCACCAGAGATAAAATAAACAGATACTGACAATTAAGAATTATTTTTAATGAATTATATACTTATTTATTTATATAAATACAAGGAATTTTACAGAAGTCATTGTCCATAATTATGAGTAAACAAGTAACAGGTAACAGTTAATTAAAACAATAAAACATGATAGCAAAGCAGAAAGTTTAAGTCTTGCTTCCCAGTATCTATCCTTAAGCGTTGTAGAGTGAAGTGGCTGACACTGTAGTAGGTTGTTTCTCTCCATATTACTGTTTATGGAACAAAGTGGGCAATGAGGAAATCTGTAAACTGCAATTCGATGAAGATGAGCTGCAAGACAACCATGTCCTGTGTTGAATCGAAAATATGCTACAGCTTCCTTTCGAGGTGCATCTTAAAGCAGAATTTTAATATTATAATGAATATAAAAGAGTTAATAATTTTGTATTTCAAAATTCTTTTAATATTTAAATATAACTTATATAAATAAAATCATCTAAATAATTCATTGTTGGTTATTGTTGAATAAAAATGTATCAGTAACAATTAAAGAAATTGTATTACATAACAGTCTTCGTAACGAAAGCTTTTAAAAAATGGTTTTAAGTCATTGTTGTCAAAATTATAAAGCTTTCTGTTTTAACTGTAATAAGAACACTTGCTTAACTTCATATTCTTAAATGAAATTAAACTAAACTCTTAACGTTATTTAACAAATCAAATTAAACCTTATATTTAAACCTTATATTTAAAGAACTATTAACCAATAGAATTTACATATAATATCATATGATGTAATAATGCTTTTAAAATTAAAAAAGAATTACACTAGTCATTCTGCATACAACTTTCAACAAAGATGGAAGCAAGAAGAGATCTTCTGATAAAATGTAATATTTAATACAAGAAGAATAATTGATTCAAAAAAAGAAAATACTTTAATTTTAATTCACGGTGAAGAATAATACCACCTACATTTACTTAATCTGCTGGGAACTTTAAGAAGTGAATAAATGTGAAATTATTTCTACAAGAGACAATTTTTTAGTAATTTTGAAGCGTTTTCCTATCCGACCCTAAGAAAAGAATCCGGCTCTACCGAAAATTAAACCTAACCTCAACCAGTAATTCTTTTTGGGACACAAATCCTTCAAAATATTACTACAACATCGGGCATGAGAATTACTTCTTCAAAACGTCGCCACAACGGGCGACGAAGCTAACTACTTCTTCAATCAGGTGTAAGTATGGATAGTTTTTTTATTGTTGAATTCGGATCTGGAGATTGGTTGAGAATGTATTTTTTACCGAGTGTTTGATATAAAAAATTACAAACATGAGTAATTAAATAAATATTATTGATCTGATAAGAAAAGTATAAACATGTAATAATAATAATAAATAATAATAATAATAATAATAATAATATAAATAATAATAATAATAATAATAATAATCCTCTTCTTCTACTTCATGAAATTAGGCTTTTTGACCTGTTTTCACATCAAGGTGGATTTAATGAATCTTCCCATCTAGTAAACGGACGTCCAACACTTCTATGTCCTATTGGTTTGTACTTTAATAACTGCTGGGGGAATATATCTGTTGGTATTTTGTTAATATGTTCATACCAGTTGTTTCTCATATAGTCAATTATATTTGTGAAATTAGGAATATTTAAGTGTTTTCTAATATCTTAATTTGTTTTTCTGTCCAAAATTGCCACTCCTGCTACTGAACGTAAGAACTTTATTTCTGCAATTTCTATTTTTTTTTTGTCTGAACGGTTAAGAGTCCAATTTTTACTTGCATATGTTAAGACAGGCACTGCCATAATTTTGTAAAATTTTAATTGTGTACTCCTTAAAGTTTTATTTTTCAGTGTCCGTTTTATAGTGCCACACAGTCTATATAAAACTTATTAATATAATATTAATATCTTCCTTCTGGCAGTATGATACATTGCATCCTAAATAATTGAAATTGTTCACCTGTTGTATTGCACTGTTATTAATGCTGATTTTACACCTCATATGGTTTTTCTCATTGAATGCAATTATTTTCGATTTACTTTCAGAGATTGTCATATTAAATTTATTTGCCATTTCATTAAATTTAAATTTAATTTATATAATAATAATAATAATAATAATAATAATAATAATAATAATAATAATAATAATAATAGTAATAATAACAGTCCTTTTACATCTGTGAGGTTTTTTAGTAAGGTAAGTCCTCACAATAGGTTACTGGCCTGAAGTGAGCAAGTCCAGTAGTGGGGTTTGCCCTCTTAGGCCTCTGGACAGGTGCGGTTATGATACAGCATTTACTCTGTATCTTACAAACAGAATCAGTCATGGAATATGTACAAAAATACAGAAACAACTGGAAATCTCACGTAAGAAGAATGAGCAGAACAAGAATATCACGTCAAATCTTAAATTACCAGCCACCAGGCAAGAGATCCTTGGGCAGGCCCTTCAAACGTTGGATTGAGGCCGTAACAGACCAGGTCTATCACATGAAAGGAAGAAGAAGCCGATAATGATAATAATAATAATAATAATAATAATAATAATAACAGCTAAATCATCGAACTTGATTAAATTGTTGAATTGATAATGAAAGTATAAAATATATATCCATCCATAGTAATTCTACCCGAAGGCAGGTCCTTCACTGCAATCATAGCATTTTCATGCTATGCTTGCAGCTTTACTAGGGAATTGTAGGTGTGGTAGCTTCCCGATTCTTTCCACACCGGTGAAAAATGATGATAATGATAAGGATGATGGTGATCATGATGGCCATATGATTTCGGGGGACCGTTTGGGCCTTAAAGGTTTCCTGACATTTGTCTTACAGGAGAGGAAAAACCCCGATAAAAAACTCACCCAGAAAAACTGTCCCGACCGGTGATCGAAACGGGGCCCACTGCGTGACATGGCGGCACGCTACCTCGAGATGGCGGCACGCTACCTCGAGACAATAGCGGTGGATAATATATATATATATATATATATATATATAAGAGAAAAAATATTCGTAGAATTTGGTTACGTATTATGTGTAAGCAAGCGTCCAATAAGATTATTTTTAAATGTTTTGAGTCGTGTAGTTGATATAAAAGGGTTGGAAATTCCAGAAACGTGAAGGATGAGAAACTGTGAGAAGTTCGATGTAGAGGCGCATCTAGATTGAAGTTTTTTTTTCAGTTGTTTAATTTATGGCGGTAAGATAATCAATGGAAGCTAATTGAAAGGTAAAGATGTAATGAGATGGAAAAAGTATGATTTAAAAAGCAGAGGCAAAGTACCTTTCACCTATCATCCATTCGGAGGAAAGACATGCGTCTTCGTGAGGTAACAACGGACCCTTGGGATACTAGTCAGACATACTGTTATACAACAGAGGCGGAGAAATTAAAGAGCAACAATAAATGCACAACAATGGAAGATCATCATGAACACACGAGTAGGCTACTTGATAATTCAGTATGTGATTGACAAGTGTGGGCATTTTATTTCTGAACAATCAGTTATTTATTATCTAATCCGAGGATCTTCCCACTGAGCGTTAGCATATCAATTGACGCATTTATTGAGTATCAGCAGAAATGAACTATTTACGATTTGTGGCAGGATATACAGGGCAAGTCAAAATGGTGGACCCGATTTCATAAATTTATTCTGTGAAATCTACTGAACGTATCATAATGTGAGATATATGCCCTGAAAGGTAAACTCTCAACGTTTAGTCCCTCTCCCGCGTGTTTTCATTTTCTACCGCTACGCTACGCAGGAAGTAGGTAAAGAAAATGGCGGTAGTTTAGTCTCCCTCCCGCTTGGTGTCATTTTCTACCGCTACGCTGCGCAGGAAGCAGGTAAAGAAAATGCCGGTGCTTTAGTCTCCCTTCCGCTTCTTCTTTTTCTTCTTCTTCCTTGAACCTACTGTGACAGTACATGTTTTTCTGGATATTCTGCAACAAAGGCTCCTTCCACAGCTCGAAGAGGATGGTGCAGATTCCATTCTTCAACTCGATGGTGCCCCTCCGCATTACCGTGACAGTGTTAGGGACCATCTCAATGTGGCATTGGAACAACGTTGGATAGGCCGTGCGTCTCAGGATGATCAACCACTCATTCGTTGGCCAACTCGTTCCCCCCGAGTACACCCGTGTGATTTCTTCTTGTGTGGTTTCGTAAAGGATCTTGTTTACGTACCACCACTTCCAGCAACTTTGGGTGACCTTCGTACCTGCATCACTGCAGTCATTGCAGAGATTGACCGCAACACACTACACAAGGTTTGGCAGGAGATAGACTATCGGCTTGATGTATGTCGTGTTACACGAGGTTCTCACATAGAACACTTGTGATATGACTGAAAAAAATTTGAGAGTTTGCTTTTCTGAGCATATCTCACATTATGATACGTTCAGTAGATTTCATAGAATACATTTTGACTTTCCCTGTACTTTAATGGATAAAAAACGAAGTAAAGATATCCGTAAAGAACACTACACTGCTCAAAACAATTAGAGGGAACACTTGTAATAAATTGAATAAGTAATTGTTTTTTAAAGCTGTGATGCTGAAAGTTGGACAATATGTAAATTGAATTATTAATTTTATCATTGGATACAAATTTTAAAGATCCATGGCCTAAATACAGAGAAATTACCTCAAATAACAAATATAGAGAATTTTTTTATTTTGGAAGGCACAGGCCACTTCTAATTGGTAAGCTTCCTGATGTTGCTATGGTGACGAATGTTAATTATTGCCTTGTTTATTGAAGTCTCTGACAAAATGAGGCATTTAAATGAGTTTGAAGTGTATCATGCTCTACATCTTTTACGACAAGGTCAATCTCTGCGACAAGTGGCTAGAGAGCTTGGGGTTTCTCTTCCGTGGTGTCCAGGTTACGCAACAGACACAGAGAGACAGGTCAGTATTGTAGAAGACGTGGCCAGGGCCGTAAATGTAAAACAAGCCCCCTGGATGACAGGTACGTTGTTTCTTTCTGCTCTTCGACAGCGTACAAAAATTGCAAAAAGACCTGCAGAATGACCTTCACATGGCTTCCGGAATCCGGGTTTCAGACCAAACCATAAGGCACATATTAAGGAAAAAGAATATTCGTCCAAAAAGGCCCGTTAAAAAAACCACGCTTACAAATGGGCATAAGGCAGCAAGACGTACGTATGCTGAAAACCATGGTGATTGGAACCTGAACCAGTGGGAGTCTGTGCTCTTCTCGGACGAATCCAGGTATCGTCTTAAGTTTCATTTACATTGAGAATTTTATTGTGCAATTCAATATAACTTGATTTATTTTTTGCACATTGTGATGGTCGATTGAGGGTGTGGGGACGGCCAGGAGAAAGATTTTCTGCAGTGGCTGTACAGGAAATTGATAGATTTGGAGGAGGTTCCATAATGGTGTGGGCCGGAGTTATGTACAACAATCGTACGGACCTTGTACTTGTACCCCAGCGACTGAATGCTGTCCGGTATATCGAGCACGTTCTGGAAGAGCATGTAGTACCTGCTGCCATCGGAGTAAGCCTTGGATTTCTGTTCATGCAGGATAATGCCAGGGCACATTCTGCGGCTGTCACCATGAATTTCCTGAGGAGGAATGAAATTGAGGTAATGGAGTGGGCAGCGGTCAGCCCAGACCTCAACCCTATTGAACACTTGTGGGATCTTCTAGACAGGAAGGTCAGGAACCGACATCAAGCTCCACAAACTCTGCAGCAACTTGGAGATGCTCTGAAGGAGGAATGGGGAGAATATCCCGCAAGAGGAAATCCAGAATCTTATTGGGAGCATGCCACGAAGGTGGCCAAACTGTCATCGAATGTCGTGGAGGCCATACACGATACTAACTCTATATAACGAGTGTTTACTTTGAAAAATAAGCACAAGATTCAATTGCGTACATAGCGGAATTATTTGAAAAGTTAATTGTCAGCTTTATTCATTTGTTTTTACTGACATGAGCAATAAATAAATAACCACAAATAATGTACTTTATTAATTTCATGTTTGTACCTTTATCCAATGAAAACATATTTGCATATTTCATAGTGCTCCTCTAATTGTTTTGAGCAGTGTACAAATATTCAGTTGACAGATAAAATAGGAGAAAATGGTATGAACATATTAGCAGAATGGATACCAAAATATTGCCTACGAAAAGTCTGAACTATCAACCAAAAGGAGGAAAAAGAGATCGGGGACGCCCACGAAAGATATGTACACAGCAACTAAAATACTTGGAGCTGGAACGAATCAAAAAGATTTAATCCTTGCAAGAAGAAGAAGAAGTAGAAGAAGAGGATGCTTTCGGGTAGACATGCTTTAGGATGTTGGGAGTAGGCAAAATCCAATAGGATGCAGAACTTCACATACCGGTACCTAATTCTTCTTTTTCTCAACCTGTTCCTACGATAACCTAGTCTTAAAACTTTTTTGTCGTTACAAAATACACTAACGCATTGCTGATGTGTTATCTTAGAATTTCGCTGGCGGCAAGAGGAATCTTTATAAGTCAATAGAAATTAGTTTCTCCATAAGTGCTCTCTGGATAAATCAGTTTCGATAACATCGATTCTAGAACAATTGATCTCTAGGAATTTCTATGCTCCTGAATTCGAGACAGGTGCTCAGAATGATCCTACCCTCGCACATATAAGACAATTGGAGGGTGAAAGTAGTCAGTCATGTCCAGAATAGTCAACTGGTGAAGTGAACTCCGACGAAGACAATATGCTGATCTAAGTGAAACCGTCAGCGAGTATAAAGAACAGGACGGTGAAATAAATTCTGAAGGAAGACATTTTATTAGAAGAAAATTATTGTGAATAATCACTAAATTATGTAAAATAAATAAAGGGGATTTGGAAAGTTTGTGTAAAGAACTGTGGAATTCATTTACAGAAATTCCATATGAATTGTCCTCGATGTTAGGCAAGAAAATACACTTGTGTCCAAAAGTTAAGGATAATTAGTTCATTTGCCGACTTATTATAAAGCATTTGTCAGAATAATACAAAATTTGGTAAGGGTATGTCACAGATAATTAGAAACATGGCACGAAAGAAACAATGGCATGAATACGTCATTCACTTGTCATTTCACAACAAACGAAAACTGCATTTCAGAATTCGAACATAAAAGTTGAACAACAATGGTTCAAATGATTAGTATGGGGTGTGATTACCCCTGACAGCTACACAAGACTCACATCGACGTGGCATGCTAGTGATGAGGTTGTTCAGGAGTTCGATGCTCAGCAAATTCCACTCCTCATGAAGAGCAATGTGAAGGTCTTGAAGTGTCCTCGGGGGAGGCTGACGAGATGCAATTTGTCTCCCTAAGGCATCCCATGCATGCTCTATAGGATTCATATCCGGAGACCTCGCTGGCCACTCCATACGCTGGATATCTTCCTCCTGAAGAAACTCATCCACCAGTTGTGACCTGTGAGGTCGGGCATTGTCATCCATGAATATGAATTCTGGACCCACAGCTCCCCTGTAAAGTCTTACATGAGGTTCCAGGATCTCTTCTCTATACCGCTGAGCATTAACAGTGCCACCTGCGAAGATGTGAAGCTCTGTGCGTGCATTCATCATTATACCTCCCCATACCAGGAGACCACCGCCACCAAATGGATGTCTTTCCATGATGTTCATGGGGTTGTAACGAGTTCCTTGCTCCCTCCAGATTGTCACGCGATGCGAATCACAATTCAAGCTGAATCTGGACTCGTCTGTAAATAGCACGCTGCTCCACTGATTTAGAGTCCAGTCGCGATGTTCCTGACTCCACCGTAAACGTGCTCTCTTGTTATCAAGGGTGAGTGGGACGCACACTACAGGCCGTCTAGCATACAGGCCAGCAGCTCTGAGTCTTCTATAGACAGTTTGTCTGGATACTCTGATACCTGAGGCGGCCGCAAGTTCTGAATTCAGTTGTCTGGCAGACATTGTTCGGTTTCTTCTTGCAGTTAACGCAAGATATCGATCCTGCTGAGGATTTGTAACTCTTGGACGACCTCCCACTGGTCTTCGCCTAACGTCTCCGGTCTCTTGGAACCGTCGCCATAACCTAGATATAACATTTTGTGGCACATTAAGTGCTATGGAGACCTCAGTTTGTGTCTGTCCTGTTTCTAGCCGCCCAATAATTCTACCCCGAAGCAGAGGGTCCAGATGTTGTCTTTGTGCCATTTTACTGCAATCTGTTCTTACACTACATCTGATTATATCATAACTCTCTTTAAAAATGAAGATTTATGGAACAGGGCTTAACTGCAACAATGCAATTTTCATTTATAATTGCTATTAATTTTTTCATTGTTGAAGAGAGATTATAATTTAGTATGTAAACTAAACTAAATGTACTGAGAAACGTTTTGATAAATAATTTTTACTCCTTGCTCCTCTTTAAGCATTTTGATTTTCCGTTTTACAAATTATCCTAAACTTTTGGACACCAGTGTAATTCCCCTACATCAGATTGTTTATTTATGTTGAGTGATATTTGAATGTGCCCGCTGTCCCTTGTATGCTTAGGGTCCCACATGGTGGTTTTCTATAACCGTTTCTAAGTGACCTCTACACCACACGTAGAAATATATTATATAATGTAAATGGACAGTTAATAACAAATGAGGGAAATTTTAAAGAAAAATTTCAATTCAAATACCAAGAAACAATAATTACAAACAGGAATGATTTAGCTTTATTTATTTAGATTTATTTAGCCTGGTAGAGTTTAAGGCCATGTGGTCTTCTCTTCCACGCACCAGGACAAACATATATTACATCAGAATATAACAATCTTAATTAACTCTAATATTAAATACTAAATTAAAATTTGATCAAAAAGATGTCTATTGTATTACAATCTATAATGCACCCAGTTAATGTTAGTTAAAATTAAAACTAAAACTATTAATAAAATGTATACAAGCAAGACATATCAAATTGTCCCTGTGTGATGTATTATATAAAAAACAAAAAGAAAAATAATGAGATATAGAAAACTAATTTTACGATTATACAATATTTAAAACAAAACAAATGATGTGTTATTCTTAATATTATTTTCATAAATAATTTAATTTGTTAATTGTTAAAAGAATACTATCAGTGAGGTGTATAAGTTAGTTTGTTATTAAATAATTCTTTAGTTTGTTTTTGAAAGATGATGTACTTTGACAGTCTCTGACATAGGGCGGAAGGGAATTCCATGTTTTGGTAAGTGAGACCGTAAAATATAATGAATAATATACAGTGGAATGAGGCGCAGAAAGAAATTGCATATATTGTTAATTTTGCAAATGCTTTATATTATATACTACAGCGAATCTTGTACCCCAAAATCTCTTACAAAAACGTTAAAATAAAAATGTATAAAATTGTTATTTTTTTCCAGTTATACGCCTATTATACGGATGCGAAAAATTGATTAATATTTTAAGGAAGGTGAAAAATTTACGAGATTATAAGAATAATGTCTATAGGAAAATTTTGGACTAAAGAGAGAACGAGAAGGTGAATACAGTAGACTAAATAACAAAAAGCTACGTGATCTTATTTCTTCCCCCACGGGGGCTCGAATTATTCCTGCTACTTAGCTCTGCCACCAAGGCATCATTCCCTGAACCTCTCGGCTGGGTCGCTGGACGGTATAAAGGCCTATATTTAATGTACATTTTAATTAAATAAAAATAAAACTTGAAGTTTTATGTGATTTTCATATTTATTAAAATTTAAATTAGTTACAGCTGTTTCGGTACTTTGTACCTTCTTCAAACATGGTAACTATTTAATTAATTTTGTTATTACAGTACATAACAACTGTAACTATGTAACAATTGTTATACTATCTCTATTATAAATTTAAAGAGGCTTTTCATTACCACTTTTCAATGTATTTATCTCTACAATCTCTAAAAGGTTAAACTTCTTTCCTTTGACACAAACACGTAAAATTTTAAAATTTGAATCAAAACAATGATCATATTGGAGTAGGTCGTTAGCACACTTTTAATTATCTAAATTTCTGTTTCTAATATATAACTTTTAGTTATTTTACAAAGACTCAGGAAGAAAAATAGTATTGCATTTATGTTGATTAAAAATATTTAAGCTAACAATATTCGAGGAACATTACTATTTAAATAAAATAGTAAGTGTCAAATACTACCGCACGTGTCACGAACGTCTGACGTCATATTACACAGGATAGTTTGCACAGTAGTGCAGATGAACTAATATAACATTCAGCCATAAGGATCCAAGTAGTTCTGCAATTAGCAGTCAGGGAGTAGCTACACTTTCATTATTAACTTCGCTTAAAACCACTTAATTTTGAGCTACATGCTCTGGTGTAAACAATGCGAACTTGCTCAATATTTCTCTGTAGAGTTTCAAAGCTTAATGGATTTAAAAAAATTGATATCGACTGTTCTTTCCCAGATATGAAATGGTTGAATTATATATTAATTATAAAATTGTAACATGTCGGAATCCTTATAAAAGAATAGATGCTGTATTCTTAAATAAGTCAATATATATTATTTTTGTGCTTTATGAAAGAGAGTCAAGACAAATAATCGTTATTTTTTTTTATAAAAATCTCGGTTTTTAACTCAAACTGTAATTATTTATTTATGAAGTATAAACAGAGTATATCTGATATCCAAAAATTATACCAGTGAGATGATTTACCATTTTTATTGTATATTTACACTTTACTTCACAAGTATTTATATATCTATTAACACATTTACTGGCACTGTTCAACCCGTAGGTTCATGGCCGCGCGAAAATTAGCTCTCCTCAAATCCCTATCCTGAGCTAATGTTTTCCAATCATCCCCCGTATAATCTACTTCCCTTAAATCATGACCACATTTTTTAGTCTACCAACTGGCATTTTGCTTCTGGTTTTCCTACAAGAAATTTCCATCCCCCTCTTTCATCGATTGCCTTTTATTTGAAATGAACTAAACTTTACAGAACGCATCGTCTGTCCTTCCGTTATAACGTCACGACAGGACAGGGGGCTGTGATGTATTTCATTTTTAAAATGGTGGCTCCTCATCAAACATGTAGAAAGCAGAGAGATGTCACTGAATTTCTTTCTGCGTAGCAGGAGACCATTTAAAACCTTCACAGACGCCTACGGAACATGTATAGTGATCCCTCTGAACTTCAATCACAGCATTCTCTTTGTACGTGTTTTAAGAGCAGTCACAATTTTAAAACTAATGTACATCACATCCATGTGTTAACAAACAATGAAACTTCCTGACGTTATAAAGGAAGAATTGAAGATATTTTCTGTAAAGTATCGTTACCAATTAAAGGCAACCGAGAACTGAAATTATGTGCATTATTTATTGAACGTCCCATGTATACTGAAGCTATTATAATTTTATTATTATTCTTTATCCTCATCATCATAATCATCATCTTATATAGCTTATGTTCAAATCGGCGTATAATGTTCATATTTTATCATCTGAAGAACACATTATCTTCATACTTATATGGGATATTTATAAATACTCCATAAACAATTTAGCGAAGAATTTATACTAAATATATTATTACTCCATTTAATGAAATATGCAATATAGACCCTCTGGATGTATTGCATTATTTTTATCATTCTACGCCCCAGATTGTCATTTCGATATTTTTGGCCTTCTCTCCTGATATTGGCGTAATATGTAACCAGCTTCTGAAGTTGGGGCATCTGGAAGGTGGGGTTATGGCTGCCCCGCTGATATGATGAGTGACGATGTTGATGATGATGATGATGATAGTGGTGCGCCAGGAGATTCCTCAATCCTAAGCTTAATCTAAGTCGAAGATGAATTATAATGCTTTTGATGGCCACAAAATGTTCGGGGACCGTTTGGACCTTAAAGTTTCCTCATATTTGACTTACAAAAACTCAGCTAGGAAACTTGTCCCGACAGGGGATGGAACCCGCTCATCACGCTACGTGGAGACGAGAGCGGTGGACTAATGCATTGTAAAAATGAATTTATCGATTTAGGATATGATTATATACTGAACCGAAAGTGTGATTTTCGGTTCACTACTGTTGTGGTCCTGTATATCCGTTACCTGGACAGTAAAGATTCGTGAACTATGCCAATTAATCCTTTCTCTAATGCATCTACCCCCCACTCTCCCTTTTTTAAATTTTATCCTCTCCTGGTGCGCTGTTTGTGCGGCGCATCTCCCCTTCTACCTCGGAACGCTCAAATACGTTATGCACAGCGAGAAACGTTATCATTCATTCATTCATTCATTCAGTAATTAATTAAGTTAATTCATTGCATTCATTCATCATTCATTCATTCATTCATTCATTCATTCCTCATTATTCACAATGTGGTTTGAATCGGAACTTAAAGTTGGACCACAAGTCGTCTGGAGCCGCGAGCGCTGGAGTTTAAGTTTGTCCTGTGAGACCTGTTGGAAAAGCCACCCTGGCGTGGACTCTTAGTATGATATTGTGTGGTTGTTGAGGTATGAAATTGGTTTTTTTTTTTGTCATGTAAAATCATTATTATTTATTTACTTTTGTTGAATGATCAAATGTTTATCTTTGTTATGTTTTTACTTCACACTTCTTGTTTACATTAAATATCATTTTTATACTTATCCAATTTAATGTTCAAGTGATTTATGTGCATGTTGCTGTTTGATATTCCTGTACGGAAACTCACTTATTTAGGAGATCATTCTAGCTCCCTTTATTTTTCTGTCTAGCTTTCCTGATTAATAATTATAGTGAAAACATTCATTTTAAGTTACTCTGGTGTTTTGAGAACTATTATTGATTTATGCTTAAGTGCTTAGGAAAGAAAGATGAATCAATCTTTGCCTCCTATGGGCCCGGGGCAAAAGCTTTGTGATTAATAACCTTGGATGTAATAAAATCTACGCTAGTAGAAGCAACGGAAACAAAAAGACGATCCACTCAGCACCTAAAGGTAGCAGTCAGCGAGGTTGCAACCCGCACAAATGGTTGCGCAGAGCGGTTTATCAATAGTAGTTATACAACCCGCACAAATAGTAGCTGAGAGCGAGGTTGCAACCCGCACAATACATATACTCAAAAAATGTAAAGAAGACATGTTTATGCCAAAGCTACAAAATAAATACTGAAAGAATTAAATTTTTGAGAGTAAGGTGCTCTGTATTGTTTAAAACAGACTGAAGATCGTGGGCTTTATTAATTTTTCTCTGCATACGTTAGTGAAGAAGTTCCAAGAGTTGCAGGACTCAGAGTGAGTGCTCATTGAATTATTTTTTTAAACACAGGTTTGAAGAATAATCTGTGGTAGAAAATTGTTGTTGTGTGTTCTCTGAAGCTCATAGAGCAATGAAACATCTGGATGAAACATCAGTTGCACGAGCAGTTTCATTGATTGAAGATGGCCGTTCCATTCGCCATGACTCTTGATTCTTGATGTCAGCCCATCCGTCTTGTATAGGCTGTGGAGGCGATATAGACGCATGGATACAAGAGGCGGCCCTGACAAGGCCATAAGAAGAAGAGTACAGAGGTACAGGATAGATTTCTTGTCCTATCAGCTTTGCGCTGACGAACATCTACAGCCAGAGATCTACAAAACTATTTACGAACAGCAAGTGGTGCAGTAATTTCTGATGAGACTGTAATAAATATACTGAGAAATGCAAGGTTTAAAGCCCTTCGTTTAACACTTCAGCACAAAGAAGCCGGCTGCGATTTGCTCAGAATCATGTCAACTGACAGCTCCGCCAATGGAAGGTCGTTCTATTCACGAACGATAATCAAGATTTCGTTTAACGGGTTCTGATCATCGTATACGTGCATGGAGACGTCCTGGTGAAGTTTTGATCCAACCATAATTATTGAAGGTGACAAATTAGGAGGTGGTTCGGTTAAGGTTTGGGCTGGGATTACTATTAAACGTCGGGTACAGCTTGTCGTTGTCCCACAGCGCATGAATACTGATATTTACATTAATCACATTATACTTCTACATGTCGTAACCTTTGCTTACGGTATGGACCCCAATTTTCTTCTAATGCATGATAATGCTAGATGTCATACAGCACAGGCTAAGAATGCCAAATTCGGGTGATGGACCTCAATCCGATCGAGCATAGGTGGGATAAACTGGAAAAAACTTATTCGTAAGCGTCCTGCTGTGCCACAGAACCTGGAAGAACT
The DNA here is from genome assembly GCA_030220185.1 of Diploptera punctata. Classification (NCBI taxonomy): domain Eukaryota; kingdom Metazoa; phylum Arthropoda; class Insecta; order Blattodea; family Blaberidae; genus Diploptera; species Diploptera punctata. The sequence goes on along the minus strand of JASPKZ010002720.1, from coordinate 1,075,160 downwards.
TTAAAATGCACTCACCGAGGAATTGGAGGGAATCTCATAAGTTTCAGTAAGAAGCGTTCTGCGAAGCATGCCTCGTAGGTGTATAATCAGTCATTGATGCTCACGGAGGGCACACTAAGTACTGAGCATTGATGTAACCATGGAAACATTGATTCCAAAAATATAAGTCGCAAATTTCCATCTATTTCTGTTACTAATGTTAATTTGTTCGTATTTCCAATTGTGTAAAATAAAATAATGTTTGAATGTCTATTCCAATTTTTACAAAATCTTCAATTTATAGTTACAAAATATCCAAAATTAAATTGTTTCAATATTTATTTTGTGGCTTTGGTTTTAACATGTGTTCCTCTATTTTTTTGAGGAACATAACGATATAGAAATTTAGAAAAACCGCAAACTAATTATACTCGGACCAATGGATCTGTGCCCCTACAACGCTGACATCGTTCTTAGAAAAGAACACATCTTTACTCACACAATTTTACTGCACTTCCCTCCCACTAAGTCAACCAGCAGCCACGGTACACTTATCGACAAGGTGAACCGAAAGTGTGTTTTTTCGGCTCATTATTGTAGCGTCGTTCTCCTCCCTAGACTGGAATATTTATGAACTAAGCCAATATCCTTTTCTCCTGGTAGTTTACCACCAATCTCCCCTCTTTACCCTTCCTGCCGCGCAATGTCTACGGCTAATCTCCCCTCTACTTCGGAACCTTCATATACGTGGGTGCACAGGCAGAACATTATCATTCATTCAATATTTCAAGCAGTCATCGTTTAGTTCTTTGAGCAGATTCAAAGTTTGAATCGGCATCCAGTCCGTGATGCGAATCAAGCTCTAATGGACAAGCTGGTCTGAAGCCGAGAAGCGGCGTGGTTTAGTTGGTCCGGCAGACCAGGGAAGAAGTGGTCCCTGATTCGGACGCAAGTATGAGTGTAGCGTGAGGTATGGTGTGTATTTTTCTATTGTAAGAATATTGTTATTTATTTGTTTATATTTTGTTTTTCTCTCTGAATGATCAAAGTCTTTTTTGTTAATTTGTTTTAAATCAGACAACTTGTTTCTATTAAAGGTCATCTTTTATTTATCTGCTGCTTTATGGATCTGCACATAGTTGTTCTCAATCCAAGACGGAAATTCACTCAATTAGGAAATCATTTCCAGCTCCCTTGCTATTATGCTGTTTAGCTTTCTGGAATGACAATTATTATCTTTTTCACTCACGCTATGTGTTTGAGAATCTTTATTTATTTATGTCTATATATCTGAGAGAGAAAGATGAATCAATTGCTGCCTTCTATGGGCCCAAGGCAAGCAACTTGTATGATAGATAACCTTGCTGGAATCAGATCCACGTTAATAGAGACAGCAATAACAAAACCCGATCCCGGATTAATGGTTGCGCAGTAGCATGGGTCACATCTCTTGCCCACAAACGGTAGTAGTACCGTGGTTTTCTTGCCCACAAATGGTAGCAGTCTGCGTGGTTTTTAAAAAAGCCACAAATGGTAGCCAGAGCGTGTGGTTTTGTTCCTTCCGGTTTGCAAAGGTATGCTGTATTCTATTGGCAGTGGTTCAAGTGAGAATCGATTTTCTATTTTCAACTTAAGTTTTTGAGTTTTGGATTCAAGTGCCAGAACAAGGGTATATACTCTGTATGGTCGTAAATGATTTTCGGAATTAGAAAGCATTCTGATATCGACAGTTTTCAGAGATATAACGCCGTGAATAATTATTTGTTTTCGATACTTAGTATCTATGTAAAGGTTATTGAAACGTACTTATTTCCGTGTTTGAACTGTTTAACGTAAATAATATTGATTCATCTCTCTTTGCACGTAAACATAGAGTGACTTATGTATAAAGAACTACGTTCTCTTATAGTTGTTTACATCTTTTGTTCATTGGGTTTAGTAAACATGCCTAGTTGGACTGATGTTGTATCCAAGGACAATTTAGTCCGAGAATTGAGCTTGCTAGGTATTGGCATCGAAGGTAATGTAAACATGTTACGAGATCTATATTCTAGAGTATGTTTCGGCGTAGTTTATATATTTGTTTTGGATATTAGGAAAGCTAGTTTTTGGACATCGGTATTGATTGAGACATTTTCGTTTGTGGGAGATCCTTGAGTGAGATTCGGTATATGTGGTCCAGGTTTTGTTAATAAGACGCAGGCTAAGTTCTAAAAATCAAGTGTAACTAGAAATTAGTAAGCGTCGATGGCCACGTCATAAAACAACACGTTAGTGAAAGTATGTTCTGTAATGGATTAAGGCCACAGATGTTTGTTGGAAAAACATTTGTACTATGTTATATGTTATGTAAGAACGTTTGAAGTTCCGTTTTTCTGTCTTCGCCTGTTTTCTTGTTTCAGTTCACCCTACCTTAATATTGGCATAGGAGAGCAGCCTGGAATGCTCGGCAGTCGAGCACTTGGCGGATCCGGTCGACCCCGAGTGCCCAGCTGACCGAAATTGTGGTTCTGTAACTACAGATTCCTGGATAGCGGTTGATCGGGATTGCGACCCGGCAATTCAAGTATGGTATCGTCACCCTGTTTTTCACCTGGAACACCGCGGAGTCTTACTATGGCGGCTGTGTCAAGATTGGAATTTATTTACAGCGCCTGTATAGTCGACGTAGAAGCGAGTGTGGTGATAGTGATTTTGGGGACGATGAAATTTGTGATGAAGTTTACCGCTCGGAATCTGATAGTATTAATGTGCCCCTCCCAACGTGGGATTTTCTATCTGGTATCTTTGCAACATCGTGATGGTGATTTAAGTCTATTAGACTCCTGGGACTTTCTGGCATTTTTTTGAAGTTTATGGACTGTTTTCTTTTACCCGGAGGGCGCAGGAGGAGATATTGAACCGAAAGTGTGTTTTTCGGCTCATTATTGTAGCGTCGTTCTCCTCCCTAGACTGGAATATTTATGAACTATGCCAATATCCTTTTCTCCTGGTAGTTACCCCCACTCTCCCCTCTTTACCCTTCCTGCCGCGCAATGTCTACGACGCATCTCCCCTCTACTTCGGAACCTTCATATACGTGGTGCACAGGCAGAACATTATTATTCATTCAATCTTTCAAGCAGTCATCGTTTAGTTCTTTGAGCAGATCCAAGTTTGAATCGGCATCCAGTCCGTGATGCGAATCAAGCTCTAATGGACAAGCTGGTCTGAAGCCGAGAAGCGGCGTGGTTTAGTTGGTCCGGCAGACCAGGGAAGAAGTGGTCCCTGATTCGGACGCAAGTATGAGTGTAGCGTGAGGTATGGTGTGTATTTTTCTATTGTAAGAATATTGTTATTTATTTGTTTATATTTTGTTTTTCTCTCTGAATGATCAAAGTCTTTTTTGTTAATTTGTTTTTAAATCAGACAACTTGTTTCTATTAAAGGTCATCTTTTATTTATCTGCTGCTTTATGGATCTGCACATAGTTGTTCTCAATCCAAGACGGAAATTCACTCAATTAGGAAATCATTTCCAGCTCCCTTGCTATTATGCTGTTTAGCTTTCTGGAATGACAATTATTATCTTTTTCACTCACTCTATGTGTTTGAGAATCATTATTTATTTATGTCTATATATCTGAGAGAGAAAGATGAATCAATTGCTGCCTTCTATGGGCCCAAGGCAAGCAACTTCGTGATAGATAACCTTGCTGGAAATCAGATCCACGTTAATAGTGACAGCAATAACAAAACCCGATCCCGGATTAATGGTTGCGCAGTAGCGTGCGTCAAATCTCTTGCCCACAAATGGTAGTAGTAGCGTGGTTTTCTTACTCACAAATGGTAGCAGTCTGCGTGGTTTTCAAAAAAGCCACAAAGGGATATTACCAAACTTCCCCCAGTGTCATGGCTCTTGAATATTGAATAGTGTAAGTTTGGAGTTGAGTTGTCAACACTGGAGTGCAAGTGCAAATAATGTCCCGCAAGAAGGTTCAAAATTGTGAGTAATGGGAGGTGAGAAATAGAGAGATAGAAAAGGGAGAGAGAGAGAGGAATGCAGGGAGGGAAATGATTTACCTAGACAGAAAAGGAAGTAAGTTTTAGTTCGCATACGTAACGGGAGCACAGAACCGTTGGTCAGACAATGCAATCGAAAGTTTCATAAGTGATGAGTAAAATTGTATCCTCGTGTTACTATTAACGAGATGTTACTTCATGCTGACGACAGAGGCTATTATATTTAGGCGATGGCGGGAAGATACTACAGGGCAACACGAATATTCTACTAAGTAACACTAAGGATTTGGGACTAGAAGTAAACATAAAAAAATCTGAATATATGATCACCCCATGGAATTAAAATGGACACCTAATGTCAAATGACGAAAATTTTGAATAGGTGGCTCAATTCAAATACCTAAGACGTACTACAGTAAACCTGTCTATGAAGGTTCCTTAAATATATTTCCTTCTTGGCAGTTTTTCCTTCTTATAAAGGGTTCCAAAATTACAATCTTGAATTTTCTCAAGCAGTGTAAGGGTTTTACATGCACGCTTTAAAGACATGACGTATTGACTAAAATACAGACAAAATAGTGTATGTAACACAGCACAGTTTACACGGAAATACAAAAAACCATTATTACACAAACGTGAGAAGGAACAAAACTACAGGAAAACTGAAGAATTTCCCAACTCCCTCGCAGGTAACGTAAGCAGGCAAGGAAAAGCGAGGGATTCCCCGCTATCACACATAAGCAAGGATATCCCCGCAATACAATGGCAACACAAGAAGGTTAAACGATATAATGCAGTAGCGACGATAAGCAGAATTTTCACGTGTGTCAATTAATACTATAATTAGAACGTGCTTAAGAATAATGTTCCGTCTTAATGAGGAAAAAATTAACTATTGGTACTTTAAAAACAATTCCGTTTCCGCGTTATGAAGGTTTCCGGCTTATACAGGACGATTTTACATATAAAATCGTACGGATCTGGAGATTTTTTTCCTCTCTACAGGTTTCCTTCTTATAAAGATTCCAGCTAAGAGAGGTTATACTGTATTACAAGAAGTATGAGGTGCAAGAAGAATTTAAACATAGGCTCAATTCTAGAAATTAATACTATTACTCGTGTTATCCTAAATTCTCTAAAAAAGTTAAACTTAAAATATATACAATTGTTATTCTTCATGTTATATTATATGGATGGAAAACGTAGACTCTTACATTAAAGGAGGAGGAAAGGTTACGAGGATTTGATGAAGTTCTTAAAAACATTTTTGGATCAAAGAGAGATGAACAGAAATGTGAATGAGGAACACTAGTTCTACGTAAGACACAGCTATAGGATATTTATAGGAAATCAGATATAATAAGAACAGTTAAGTCTGATAATTTGCGATGACCAGGGCATGGGGCACGAATGGGGAATGAAAGAGAAGATAGAAGATTCTTGTAGTAAAATCGGAGGGATAAATCCCAGTTCGTAGACCAAGAATGAGCGGGAGAATAAAATTAAGCCTGATTCGATGGGAGATAAATTATACAGAGGATGATTGGAAAACATGAGCTCAATTTAAAAATGCATGGAGAGCTTATTTCCGCACAGTCATTAACCTCCGGATTAGATAAAGCAACTGAGTTAGTTAGTTAGTTATGAATATATCATGAAAAAACATGCACTTTAAAGCAATATTAAGGGATGTACGGAATTCTGATTTTTATTAAATTGCGATACTCAGGTTAATTACAGCAATATAATTTATTGATCTTTAGAGGCAAATCTGAATTTATATTTCCCCAACCCCAAATAATAATGTTCCTATGCTAAAAAAAAAATAACTGGAATTACCTTTCCGAAGTATTTCAAAATTTAATCCGAGAATTTCAATACGATGAGCGAGCTTCCCAACCACTTTAACGAATCAATTGTTTCGAAATATTCAACGGAACTTTGTACCTTTGGGCAATACGTAAATTTGATTGATGTGGAACTCCGAGATCAAAAGCTCACTTCTGACACAGGCAAGATGCAATTACACCTGGTTTAACTTCCAATCGCTTCGTAGTTCATTTTCTAATCCTAAATTTACATCCAATATTATATGTTACATTTAACTTTCATTTAGAAATATGTTAGTTTCCCTGTAATTTCACATTTTATTAAATTAACATATGTTCACACGTAGAAATACATTATATAATGGAAATGGGCAGCTAATGACAAATGAGGGAAATTTTGAAGAAGATGATGAATTCAAATACCTAGGAACAATAATCACAAATATCAATGAGATGCACAAAAAATTAAAAATAGGCTCAATTCTGGAAATGCGTGCTATTATGAATTACAGGGACACTTGTCTTCCCAGCACTTGTTAAAAAAATGTTAAACTGAAAATATATAAAACAGTTTACATTATATGGGTGCGAAACATGGACTCTACTTTAAGGGAGGAAAGAAGATTACGAGTATTTGAGAATAAAGTTCTTAGGATAGTTTTTGGACCAAAAATAGATGAACAGACAGGTAAATGATGAGCTACATGATATGTATAGGAAGCTAGATATAATAATAATAGTTAAGTCTCGTAGGCAGCGATGGGCAGGACATGTGGCACGTAGGGGGATGAAAGAGGTGCATGGAAACTCCTGTTAGGAAAACCAGAGGGAATACGCCCAGTTGGTAGACCAAGAATGAGGTGGGAGAATAACATCCATGATTTGAGGGAAGTAGATTATACAGGGGATGATTGGAAAACATTAGCTCAGGTTAGAGATGCATGGAGTACTTATGTCCGCGCGGCGATTAACCTACGGGTTCGAGTTAGTTAGTTAGTTAGTTAGTTGGTCACTTATTAAATTAACTTATATAATTTACGTTTCACACTGTATGAGAAATTGTGATGTTAAATGTTACATATTACATGCAATTAGTATACAGTCGTTGCAAGCATACACAATGTAAATTAATTGAACTCAAGAAATTTACCTTCTTATAGATACATTTTCTCTTGGGTCCTGAAGGGAAAAAAAGTAAAATTCAGGCATCTACGGGCTGTGAAAGGTTGTACAAGAGAATAACATATTAGAAATGAGAATATTACAGAGGAACTAAAAAGTGCAACCACTTCATCAATAATTAGAAGAAAACAGGAACAATTGGATAGAACATCTGCAAAGAATTACAGAGGATAGGATACCAGAAATGACACTGATGGAAAAAGATCGGTATGAAGACCAAGAAAGCGCTGGACTGAACAGATGTGAGATCGGAACAGGCAAAGTCCTAATCCGTGAAGAAAGATGACGATAGACACTTTACAAACAAACAAATTGAAATAGGAAATCTTGGATCACTAAAAAATCTAAGAATTTGTTAACTTGTTAACTTATTTAAATTTGTTACACATAACACAGTAGTAAAATTAAATATGAAAATACGAAGGAGTTCATTGACTTTACAACTTAATTGAGGTTTGGACGAAACCCAACCTTTAAGATCCAATGAACCACTTCTTCAATTATAAGTTATATATTTTAAACAACACATAAAATTCTGGAAAATCAGGAGCTAAATTTGTAACTACGGTTCTTAATAATGGGATTTTATTCAATCCCTAGTTAAGGAAGATTTAAACTCTGAGGCAATTCCACCCCATCATAATTCAGATTTTTTGTCTCTTTCTATGGGTTCCCCAACTCAAATTACTTCTCTTCAACTTTTCTACTTGTCTCTAACTTCAATCAGGTACATTTCTTTGTTTTAATTATTTTACTTTCTATATATAAATGTCATTTCATGCTAAAAAATTTGGTTTGTAATTTACTTGTGCATAAAGAGATTTCATTAAATTTGTCATATTTAGGGAAATTTAAATAGTGTTTTGGTTACGTTATGCAAACAAATTAAACACAACAAAAATTTACCATCAATTATTTATTTCTGTTTTTTATCGTTCAAAATATATATCTAATATAGACGATTTATTATTGTTAACTAATTAAATAATTAACTCATTGTCAGTATCGGACCCGTGGGTTTATGGCTTTACAGACAAAAGCTCTCTACATATTCTTATCCCGAGTTACTATTTTCCAATCATCCCCAGTATAATTTATTTCCCTCAAATACTGGTTAAGGTTATTCTCCCATTTCATTCTACCAACTAGGGGCTTCCTCTCTGGCTTTCCTACAAGCTTACATGCCCTCTTTGATTCTCGAATGGTGCCACCTGCCCTGCCCATCGCAGCCTACGAGAGTTAACTGTTCTTATTATAGCTGTTTTCCTATAAATATCATGTACCTCGCTATTAACTAGCATTCTCCATTCGCTTTTCTATTCATCTCTATTTAATCCAATTTTTTCCTAAGAACTTTATAGTCAAATAATTGTAACTATTTATTCTCCCTTAAAGTAAGAGTCCTTGTTTCGTAACCATATAACTGGGAGAATAAGTTATTATTTTTTAAATTTATTATTATTATTATTATTACTATTATTATTATTTATTATTATTATTATTTATTATTATTATTATTATTATTATTATTATTATTATTAAAATAAAACTTCAGGAACCGAAAAATGTGTAAATATTAAAAATATGTATACAATAAATAAAAATTATTATTATTAATATTATTTTTATTATTAACTGAAACGTTGATATTAGGAACATTATGAAAGTTGAAATGAATGTGTTACGAAAAATTGAAGGAGTACGATTATGATGGTACGGACATCTCAAGAGGATGACATATGATAGAATCCCTAAGAAGATCTTGCTATGGAGAATACATGGGAAAGGTGAAAGGTTAGATTGATGATGTGAGAAGAAATATGCGTGAACTGGGACTTAGTGAAGAGGATGTTCCGGCCCACTATAGATGAGAAGGAAAATTTAGTAAGAGTGACGTAAAACATTTTATTCTGGATAAATTCCAAAATAAAGTATATTATTATATGTATTATTATTATCATTAAAATTATTATTATTGTTATATTATTATTGTTATATTATTATTATTATTGTTACTGTGATCACGGGGATCAAAATCGGATAGAAAAACCGGTTTCCCTTCAAGGGTAAGTAAATATACTTAATGTATTTGGCATAGTTAATGTTTTATTTGACATCATTATTTAAGGTCAGTGGCATCGTAATTCAAATGTGGGCGTTGAACGGCCGACATAATTTGTCGAAACGCTTTTTTATTTGAGTGTTGAGTTTATTTCACATGCTGTAAAAATACGACATGGGATTCATGGCTTTCATAAGAAAGCCAAACTGAATATTTTTGCACTCTTAAGTCACCGATCCCACCCGGTTTCGTTCAGTGATTTTTTGGGCGCCTAAATATTAAAGTCTATTATCTTCCTTTCAAAGCTAAAATATTATACTGTATGTTAAAAGATAAAAAATAAATAATTTTAACCGATAGGGTAAATTAACGACACTTACAACATGTCTATATGAACATCAACACACGAAAATACATGTCCGTGAAACTTTACTAATAGCTATTGCTTGGATACTGAATTTTGGAAGATGGAAATGTATTTATTTTTTGGATTGAAAATTGTCCAAATCCTTTATGATTTAAATCATTTTGCTTCATTTTCTATTACAACACCTTCATCTGCATTTTAAAAAAATATCTTATGGAATTTTTACTCTTACCAATTCCAGCAATAGATTCCATTTTAATTACATTTCACACGTATCAAAGATAAATGAAACCCAATACATGTTTAATTATCTTAGAGCACAAAAAACCATCTAAATGATTAAAAAATTCATCACGTTTTGTATATATATTTTTTTTCACCCTAATACAATTAGCTACGGTATATACAGTGCGATCCATAGAAACCTAAATCATTTTGAGGGGCCATATGTCTTGAACCAATAACAGGACCCTACGTGCAACTTTGCGAGAATATAAGGCATAATTGGAAGATTACATTGCACTGTTTATCTCTCAGATCAAATGTTGGAAGTGTCCTCCACTAGCATCTATACATATTTGCACCCGTTTCATCATATTTTGTGAAGTTCTACGGAGAGTATCCTCGCCAATTTTGTTTATTTCGTTTCCAATGGATTCCGTGATATCACAAATTGTCCGAGACTTATTCTTGTACACTCTATTTTTAGATACCCCCGCAAGAAAAAAAAATCCGGTGAGAGTAGGTCACAGGATCTGGGGGGGGGCCACATACCTCTTGAGATTATTCGATTATCATAAGTAATGCCACGAGTGATTTCCAAATTATCGATACATACACGACTCACTAAGTGAGGAGTGAATTCATCTAGAAAATTTGGAAATCAAGAGTGGCATTTGTTAGGACTATTTAACGAATAAAATTAAACTGTTTACTCACGTCATTTCCTGGAAAATAATTCGTTTAAGAAAGTGTAAACATTGTTTTTTTTTGTATAATCAATTGTTACAAATCTTTTCATATTATCTATCGCATGCGCTTTCTGCTGACATTCATGCACTGTATATACAATATGTTAGCCGTATTTCTTGCAGGGTCAGTCACTGCAAAAATAATGCTATGACCTTCAGAATGTTAAAACGGAGTTGCTTTCTGTATTATGATAAACTTTAGTTGGTAAATTTTAGGCGAAACACGACTGTGATTGGTTGTAAATAAAAAATCATTGAAATGTGATTGGTCATTGATTCCCATTTGGGACATGAGTTAAATAGTCAAATAAACTGGTTACAATGGCCATGTAGGCATCAGATGTATGGCACGTTGCTTCATCTCGAAATGAGTACTGCATGTTACTGTTATGACTGCAAACTAAAGACATGCCATGAAAATGCTCGTAATTTTCATCGAAATCAACTATATGGTCCACAGATGGCACTGATTGTTGCCGTGATTGATTGTTGTCGATTCTCCCTGAGCCACTGAGATCATTAAAACAAATTTCACATTTCTATGAGCTTTCAGAGAGAACTTATGGCTTATTAAAATGGTTCAGGTTCGCACTGTACTTAGAGTTAACTTCAAAAGTTTTTTTGTCTAAAGAGTTTTAACTCCATAAATAGATTTCAATGCCCGACCTCACAGGTCACAACCGGTGGATGAGTTTCTTCAGGAGGAAGATATCCAGCGTATGGAGTGGCCAGCGAGGTCTCCGGATATGAATCCTATAGAGCATGCATGGGATGCCTTAGGGAGACAAATTGCATCTCGTCAGCCTCCTCCAAGGACACTTCAAGACCTTCACATTGCTCTTCATGAGGAGTGGAATTTGCTGAGCATCGAACTCCTGAACAACCTCATCACTAGCATGCCACGTCGATGTGAGTCTTGTGTAGCTGTCAGGGGTAATCACACCCCATACTAATCATTTGAACCATTGTTGTTCAACTTTTATGTTCGAATTCTGAAATGCAGTTTTCGTTTGTTGTGAAAATGACAAGTGAATGACGTATTCATGCCATTGTTTCTTTCGTGCCATGTTTCTAATTATCTGTGACATACCTTACCAAATTTTGTATTATTCTGACAAATGCTTTATAATAAGTCGGCAAATGAACTAATTATCCTTAACTTTTGGACACCAGTGTATATTATATAATGCAAATGGAAAGCTAATGACAAATGAGGGAAATTTTGAGGAAGTGGCTGAATTCAAATACCTAGGAACAATAATCACAAATAGGAATGAGATGCACAAAGGAATTAAACATAGGCTCAATTCTGTAAATGCGTGCTATTATGCATTGCAGAGACTCTTGATGTCCCAACTCCTTTCAAAAAACGTTAAACTGAAAATAGATAAAACTATTATTCTACCAGTTATATTATATCGATACGAAACATGGACTCTAAAGTAAAGGGAGGAAAGGAGATTGTGAGTATTTGAGAATAAAGTACTTAGGAAACTTTTTGGACCAAAGAGAGATGAACAGACAGGTGGATGAAGAATAATACTAAACAACGAACTACATGGTCTTTACAGGAAGTCAGATATAGTAAGAACAGTTAAGTCTCATAGACTGCGATTGGCAGGACATGTTGCACATATGGGGAATGAAAGACTTGCATGGAAGTTTCTTGTTGGAAAGCCAGAGGGAAAACGCCCAGTTGGTAGACCAAGAATGAGATGGGAGAATAACATTAACTATGATTTGAGGGAAGTGGACTATACAGGGAATGATTGGAAAGCATTAGCTCAGGATAGGGATGTATGGAGAGCTTATGTCCGTTCGGCCATGAACGTACGGGTTCGATAGTGCCAGTGAGTAAGTAAGTAAGTTTCCACTGATTTTACTTAATTATATTAGTTCTGGATTTTTTATTTCACATATAAACTGTAGACATTAATATTTAATCTGTATTAAGAAAAAATAATTTGATTTAAATAATAATATTGTATCAAATATAGGAGTAAAAGTAAAGATAAATTTTGTTTCGACGGCCGTCTATTTCAGGCATAATGTTCTTTATGTGACGTAAATATACGATACGAGACCCAGATTTCACTTCTTTCACGAGGAAGCCATGATTAAGATTTTGTTTGACCTTAAAAAAAAACTATCAGCACCGACCGTCTGAACCAGTGATACTCGGTACCAGAAGATAGAACGGTAAGCAATAGCCCCAACAAGCACTGACAAACTAGATATAATCATCACTAAAATGAAATTCTGCAGATGACATTTCATATATTTATTTATTTATTTCACCTGGTGGAGTTAAGACCGTAAGGTCTTCGCTTCCACTTCACCAGGGTTAAGTTATACATACAACAAGAATTATGAATTATCTACATGATTAATGATAAATAATATATATAGGCTACACAACATAAAGTTGACAAGGAAAGAAAGAAAAATAGGAATAATAATAACAACAAATATAATAACCTATAAATAATTAAAATAAGTAAATGGCTTAGTAAAGAAAGTTTAAAGTAAAAAGTAATAATACAAGTATACATGGAATACGGTTATACAGAGTGTAACATGACCTCACCGATAAAATGATACGGATAATAGGCCATGCACAGAAGATAATTTTATGTGAAGGAACATAGAGTCGCAAACACGTCATTTATGAGTAATGCGCAGATGAAGGTGTTCACCCGTAAGGGTCAGAATTGAATACAAACAATTGTACACGTATCATTTTATTGAAAAAGACATGGTTTTACAATAAGTGTTTGAAAAGTCGACCCTGTGCATGTTTGATATCGCCGCAGCAACGATCGGCCAGCACGGTCGAGCATGGCAGGATTCTTTTTGACGTCAAAACACTTATTGTTTGAACGCTTATTGTAAAACATGCCTTTTTCAATAAAGTGATACGTGTACAATTGTTTGTATTCAATTCCGACCCTTACGGGTGAACACCTTCATCTGCGCTTTCTCATGAACGACGTGTTTGCTACTATATTTTGCTTCAAAAAAATGATCCTCTCTGCATGGCTCATCATCCCTATCATTTTGTCGGTGAGATCCTGTTACACTCTGTATATTATATTGCTTAAGGATATATGAAGTGAGTTTTCTTTTTAAACTGTTTCTGAGTCGGAGGGTGGCTGACACAAGGATGGATGAGGAATGGTGAGATATTCGATGTAGAGGAACAGCTGGAGTTAAATTTTCTCCTCGATCGTGTGTTTAAGTTATGGTGGGAGGATAGCGAATGGAAGCTAGTAGAAATATAAAGGTGATATGAGGTGGAGAAAGTGTAATATAAGAAGCAGAGGCAATGTATCTTTCGCCTGTCTTCCAAGACACTTCAAATACTGGACTTACGTGGTCAGATTTACGGAGGTTGCGTATATAACGTACACAGGCATTATGAACTCGTTGCAGTCTTTGTCCGAATGTGATGTTCATGTCAGTAAAGAGTAAGTCACAATAATCGAAATGCGGCAAAATCAAAGTTGAGACAAAGGCTTTTTTCAATGAATAAGAAAGGACATTTTTCAAACGTTATAGAGAATGGAAGATTGAATATATTTTTCACAAGTTTCTGTTAAATGAACCTGCCAACTAAGATTTCGGTCGAAATATACACCATGATTTATCACGGAAGGTTTAAATGGAATTTCAGTTTGATTTATATTTACAGAAGTTATCGATGAATAAAGAAATGTGTTTAATAAATGTTGATGGTGATGACAATTGCTTGTGACTACTCAGGATTTATAATAAGGTCTGTTTGTTTGTCCACGTTGCTATGGAGTTAACGTCTTCATTAAGTTGTTTAATTGTGTCGCTAATCAGGTCCGCTCTAGTATGTACATACAGTTTTACGTTATCAGCGTAGGTATGACATTTGCAATGTTTTTTTACAGTCACTTATGTTGTTTATGTATATAGAAAATAATATTGGAGCTAATACTGAACCTTGTGGTACTCCGCACTCCACTGACCTCCATGAAGGAAAGCGAAGTGATCACCTACAACAACGCATTGTTGGCGGTCAGTAAGGTAGGAGTGGAACACTGAATCGAATTTTCAGAAAATAATAACAACAAGTTTTGACAGAAAAATGTATATATTAACAGTGTAAAATTCTCTGGAAAAGTCCCTTTGACAATTATTGTAACATTCTTATTTCACATAATATTTCTTAATTTAAGTAAATTATCTGCCTGAACCGTACATCCCCACATGGGACAAGTTCCTCCTTAGCAGGAATTACTTAACGAAGTTAAATTAATAAGGCTTATTACCCTATAGTTGTCAGAGAGTGACAAGTGAATCATCACCTCAAAGATATTGTCCCTCTGGCTTAACTTTTCAAGAAATTTGTAGAAAGAGACAGCTGTGCTCACCTCTGTCACTCGCACTAGTGCACAGTCATCCAGAATGCGAAAACATCGACAAAAATCTGGAAATCACTATTTGGGCTCCAAGTCATTCCACATGTATAAGATTAACAATGTTAAGAGTAAAAAAATCTGGGTATGCATACTTGATGCGAGAGCCTAAATAGTTGGTTATATACATGGTATTCGTTATGATTGATTTAACAAACAGTTTATTTGCGGAGATACTTTGAAAATAGATTAATCTAGTCATAAATATACTTATGCATTTAGAAAATAACGATAATAAATAAATAAATATAAATATCCTCAACTCGTGTCCAACTCAGAATCGGGTCGAGAGATGAGATGGGCCCCTATATGTAGAGGCCTGTGAATGACAAGGGTGCAGACCGACCACGCCTGACGCAATATTACAGGGACGAATGAACGAAATAATAATAATAATAATAATAATAATAATAATAATAATAATAATAATAATAATAATAATAATAATAATAATTTATAAATTGGATATCTTAATGGAACTATACGTCAGATTGTATGATCCAACAAATTCTGTAACTGCACATCTGCAGAAGATTCACTAAAAATCCTTACTAGGGTAACAACGTTCTTTACTTAAGGATACGATTAAATTACATCGATATTAGAATGTCTTTCTTTTGCTTGAGCTCTTATAACCTTATATTGACTTCGCCTTAAATTAGCTTCAATAATTAACGAAATAACTTCACTTTCACTTAAGGTTTTACTTGGAGTTGTAATTTTGATTATTTCGAAACTCGAAGGGTTTTTTCCTGCTCTTGTTGGAGTTGTTTAAAACCGCTTCATTTACTAGTTCCGATGCCTATCCCTCCCCATGTTCCTTTATATGTACCTTAGTTGCAAAAGCGAGTTCTTTGACCGGGTTTTCACGTCGAAGTTCTGCAGTCATTCGTATTTTACTTTTATCGATAATATTTTCAAACTTGACACTAGAGCGTCCTCTTTGCTTTTTAAAGCTGTAGTGGTAGATGAAATCGGAACTAAAACACTTCATACTTTTCACTTTTGTTAAGTATTTCGTTGCAGAATAGCGTCACCTATACACGAATTGTATTCACATAATATTCAGAGATACTGTCCAAGTTTATAGAATTTAATACAAATTAAAACAAACGTTTCATTTGATCATTCCTACTTTCACCTAATTTTTTAACGGAGAACTTCGTACAGTTCCCTTCTAGATTTGTAGACTTCCATAAGATACCACCACAAATCATACAAACTGGATAACATGTGTGAAAATTTAGATATTGGCAAGCTTAAAGGACTGCCTTATTTCATGGCAATTGCATTGCTGCAATCAGCTGTCAGTTATTGTAGCGATAGAATTCTCGTCCTGAATGCAACAAGCACACGCGCGCTGACGGGCGGCAAAGGTCACGCGTCATCTGCACAACACGAGTTCATTGATGTGCTACTTAAATCTATAGTAAAAAAAACTGTTACAAAGTCTTCACCCGTGCCAGTTTAGCTCACACTTAAATTATACTTTGCTATAGGAACCGTCGCGTCGTGGGAAATGGCGGCGAAAGCGTTATAACTCAAGATAACTTTCGCTTCTTCAAGTCCGGAATAAAAGTTATTAATTTTATTACAATTCAGATGTGGGCTCTTTATAAGTGCATTAGCTAGAAGGTATATTTAACACAATTATAGCGAGACGTATTCAAATAATTATAACAATAAAAGTGTTAATACTATGTCCAAAATGTGGCATAAGAATTCCGTTTTTATGATGCATAACTTCGCGGCCCGAATATTAGGTCTAATAATTAGTATTGAGAATAATTTATTTGACAGACTGCTGCCCCATTTATTTGTTTAGATGACTGTTCACGTTTTCTCCTCTAATGAAAAGTAAAAATTCGATTTTTGCAGGTTCTTTTTTTTTTACATTCTGAATCACTGTGCAGTTTTGTCGGTGTTTCTTCACCAGATATTAATAGGGGTAAGGGGAAAGACAAAAACTAACAACAGGGTGGGTTCTTTCTTTTGTAACTGAGCGAAAGCGGTCAAGAATCTTCCCTTATATCTCCATCTCTCCCTTTGCCAACGTAAGCCAGATATACAATAGTAGTTAAGGGCAAATGAATTTTGCTGAGAAGATTTAATATAGGCTTGAGATTCTTTTATGAACTTTAAAATCTTCAGAAGGGCTTAACCGTGGCTTGAAGACCCTTCCGGAGACTTGTACGGTGGATTTTCCCATCCTAAAAAAATCCGTCACATCTGGCGCGACCCTTGGAACCAGGGACAAGAAACTTAACTCTTACAGATGTAAATATCTGTGGTCATTTTATTTGCCGCAGTGATTTTTTGTACATTCACCAGGAACAACATTACTTACACATTTACAGTTATGAATAAGCTTTAATTAAATTCCATTCCATTGCATATTAATTCTTCCCGAGGGCAGGTTTTTCTCCACAATCATAGCATTTTCATGCTATGCTTTGCAGCTGTACTCGATAATTATAGGTGTGGTAGCTTCCCATTGCTTTCCACACTGGTGAAGGATGATGATGATGGCCGGATGATTTTTGGAGACCGTTGTGACCTAAGAGACCTGACGTTTGTCTTACAGGTGAGGAGAACCCCGAAAAAAACCTCACCCAGAAGCTTGTCCCGACCGGGAATCGAACGCGAGCCCGCTGCGTGACAAGGCAGCACGCTTCCTCGAGATCACAGCGGTGGACGTAACTAAATTAATGACAATAAAATATATATTTATGTTAAAATATTAAAAAATAAATATATAAATATGTATGTTAAAGCGAAATAAAAATATTATCAACAAAATATTAATCATTACAGTGTGCAGTAAACTGCGAGTCGGGGATTTGACAGGACGAATAGATAAAGCAAAGCAAGTTAAGGAATCGTCAGACAAGCTATGTACAGTACAGCTAGAGTTAATTACCCGATCGCGTGCGTAGTCTCACAAACTGAACAGTGCATCTGCATTAATAAAATAATAGCATACATTTTAATAGAAAACTCTATGCATTGGAAAAATATATCAATATGTCAACTATATATTTTTTCTCTTTTCGTTTACAATGTGTTTCCTTCTTGTTTTTGTTAACTTTATTTTATTCTCACATACAGACACAAGGACAGGATACACCCCTCCCAGACCCCAGGTGGAGATTTAAATTCCCCTACTCTGTCGGGAATCCAACCCTAGTCGCCGGATTGGAATGTTGGGACTCTACCGACTACGCCACGACGACGGAAAAATATAGAATAAAGGTGGACATCTAATTGCATATATAAAATAACGTTTGTTGACATAATTATGGCACTAAAAATACAGTAATATTACAGCATTGATGCAAATAAAATATTGTTTACAATAGATTATGTACATTGACCGCATTGTTAATACTGGCCATGCTGACAGCGGAAATTCAACACAAGAAATAGCAGGAAATTACAAACGTACGAAATATAAGTGTTGCCACCCATAATCACAATATATCCCAAGTGGAGCCAAGAATATAGTAATCTTACTCTTTGGTTTGTGGCATCACAGATTCAACACAATTATCGAATACCTCTAATGTAAAGAAGCAGCGAAATTGGAAAGAGGTCTCATATCATATTGAGACAATATCATTGAATTATGATAGAGAAAAAGGATTTCAGGATACAACAAACATAATAAATTAGGAATGATAATGACTATATGATTGCAGATTCCAGGTGCATATTAAATAGATGGAAAAACTATTTTAATCAGCTATTAAATGAGCATTTAGAATAGAATATTGAAGAGGATTCATCCATTCATCCATAGTAATTCTGCCAGAGGGCAGGTCTATCACTGCAATCATAGCATTTCCTTGCTATACTTTGCAGCTTTACTAGGGAATTGTAGGTGAAGGAGGATGATGGTGATGACCGGATGATTTTCAGAGACCGTTGGGCCCAAGCTTCCTGACATTTGTCTTACAGGAGAGGAAAGACACAAAAAAAACTCAACCAGGAGCCTGTCCCGACCGGGAATCGAACCCGGACCCGCTGTGTGACAAGGCAGCACGCTACGTCGAGACAACAGCGGTGGACTTGAAGAGGATAATTTACAGACAGTAGAAATGCTTTCACAGAACCAAGTACACTAGTGGCTGAAATGTCGATGGAAAAATTGAAGATGTGTAAAGCATGAGGTTTAGATAGGATCTAAGCAGAACTGATAAAATCGGGTGGGATACAAATTGATGGACAAGATACATTGGTAACTTAGTATGATTTGGGGAAAAAACAATTTCTTCCAAATGAAAGGAAGGAATCGATTACTGTACCAGTCTATAAGAAAGGAGAAATAACTGGTTGAAACAACTACAGGGGCATCTCATTACTCTCCAACTTCTTCTTCTTAAACTTAATTTGTAGGATTTTCATCCTGTTTATTTCCAAAATCACTCCTCGGAGGAAGACGTATTGGATGTGCATTCACTGTGTATTCATCTCTTGGCTGGTCACCCTCTTGTTCTTCTCCCGTCCACTGTTCTATCTTCTTCTAGCTCTTTTTGCAAGTCGGTTTTCTTCCATTCTTTCTATATGACCCTTCCAATATTTTCGTCTATCTATAATAAATTTGGTTATGTCTTGAATATGGCATTTGTCCCTAATTTCTGTGTTGTGTATTTTATCAAATAATGTTTTCCCCTGATTAGTTCTTAAGATTTTCATTTCACATGTGCTTATTATTTTTTTAGTTTTTGTTGTTTCAGCCCTAGTTTCTGCTCCATATACGATAATTGGTCGAACTATCGTTTTGTATATCCGGGTTTTGCTTTCTATTGACATATGTTTGTTGCGCCAAATTAAATCTTTCATATACCGTGATATTTGTACTGCTTTATCAGCTTGTTTATTTACTTCTTTTATTAAATTTTTAGTGTTTGTTATTAATACACCTAAATAATTAAAATCTGACACTTGTTCTATAATTTTTCTTTCCACTTCTAATTAGCATCTTACTGGTTCTTTTGATATTGTTAAGCATTTTGTCTTATTCGTGTTAATTTCCACATTGTATCTCAACGGTATACAAATTTCTAACAAATAAATTAGTAAGCAGACCTACTCCCTTTATTGATAACATTCTACGAGATCATCAATGTGAATTTAGAAGAAATAGGTCTACAACAGATCAGATTTTTCATATAAGACAGATTTTAGAAAATAAATGGAAATATAATGGCATTGTACTTCAACTATTATGTAGACTTAAAAAGACATATGATTCAGTTAGTAGGGAGAAATTATATAGCATCCTTCTGAAGTTCGGAATTCCTAAAAAAAGTTACACTTATACGAAGTGGCACACAGAGTAGGGAGCGTGTAGGCAAACAGTATTCAGACACTTTTGAAATTCACAATGGGTTAAAGTCAGGCGAGACACCATCTCCTCTACTATTCTATTTTTGTGTTAGAGCATGTCATCAAATCTTTGGAGGATGAAGAAGGCCTACAACTCAATGGAATTAATAGGCGTTAGTTTATGCTTATTTAGTATTATTGACGATAGCGAACAGATACTAAGGGCCAACACGCACACACTATTGAGTGACAATAATTGAAGTAGTAACCAATAAAACTAAATACATGGTCACACATAGAAATGCGTTATACAATGGTAATGGACAACTAATGACAAATTAGAGAAATCTTGAGGAAGTGGCTGATTACAAATATCTAGGAAAAATAATTACAAAATAGGAATGAGACGCACAAAGAAATTAAACATACACACAATTCTCGAAATGCATGTTATTATGCATTACAGGAACTCATGTCGTCACAACTCCTTTCGAAAAAGTTAAACAGAAAATATAAATGTCTTTCTCCCAGTTATATTATAGTTATGCGAACATGGACTCTTACTTTAAGAGAGGAAAGAAAATTGCCAGTATTTGAGAATAAAGTTCTTAGGAAAATGTTTGGTCCAAATAAAAATAAAGAGATCAACAGGCAAGTTAATGGAGAAAACTACATAATGTGTAAGCTACATGATATGTACGTGTTGACAGATATAATAAAAAAGTTAAGTTTCATATACTGCGATGGGCAGGACATGTGGCAGGTATGGGGATGAATGAGGTACATGGAAGCTTCTTGTAGGAAAACCAGAGGGAAAACACCCAGTTGATAGACCAAGAATGAGGTGGAAGAATAACATTATCCATGATTTGAAGGAGGTAGATTATTCAGGGGATGATTGGGAAACAGCTTATGTCCGTGTGGCAACGAACCTACGGATTCGATAGAGCCAGCGGATTATTATTATTATTATTATTATTATTATTATTATTATTATTATTATTATTATTATTATTATTATTATTATTATTATTATTATCAAGCAGAAGATTACTAGAAACATCAGAGATGAAGTTCCTCAGATACGTTGTAGGATATACTCTAAGAGACCACAATCCTAGTGAAACAATTAGGCAAGAACTAAACATTTTAATCTAAATGAAAAAAATACAAAACTATAAACAAAAATGGCACGAACATATTTTGTGAATGGACTCTTCTAGGCTAACAAAACAAGCACTGTTGCACCAGCCTCAAGGCTATAGAGATGTGGGACGACCTAGAAGACTATGGGATGATGAATTGTGAGAGCGAAACGGGCCGACTATTATTATTATTATTATTATTATTATTATTATTATTATTATTATTATTATTATTATTATTATTAATACAGCCAAAACTTTATAAGGTCTGTTGAATCAGTGTATGTTTCTGTGTCTGAATTTCCTTACATTAATCTCTGTTTTTATTAGTAGATTATTATCGTGAATATATAATAATGTATTGATGAAACTATGTTAATGTTTATTTTAAAATAATGAAAGTATTCAGAAAAAAAAATAACTTTTAGCCAGATGCCATAGATATATAGCTTCTCAAGTTTGTAATGAAAATGTCGCACTGACCAGCGATGAAAGACATGATCCTAGTTGCAAGATGACATATTTTAGAAGCACCCAGCCAATTTCTAAAGTGTGGTTAAACTCTTTTGTGGGATGAAAGAAAATAGCACATGCCAGATATAAGTAGACGTCCATTAGACTGTCTCTTTTCTGCTGTGTGTGTGCGCGATGGAATTTCTCCTCGAGCTTCTGTAGGGGGATGAGAGGGTACAAGTCTGCAGCTCGTTCGTCACCCGAGTTGAGCCCCCGCTGTCAGGGGCACAAAGCCACCCCTTGAGCTGGAACGGAAACAGAATTTCCGATGCTATTGTAGCGTTTTCTTCAATAGAGGAGGCGGTACAGCTACAGTTACTATATATATATATATATATATATATATATATGAAAGAGAGAGACACTCCATAGCACACATGCAACTTTTTTAAATAAAAAAATGTACGTATGACCCTGGTTCTAAACCTTACAAGGATTCGCTTATAATTAACTTTAAATTGTAAAAATTAAATTCGTTCAGTTGAGGGAAGTTTTGTGATTCAACCTGCAAAACATATAGTCCCTGAGTCTTACTATGATCGTTCTTAGTAATATAAAATAATGTTCTACCTTTATCCTATTCCTTAATGTTACGTAATACCGCACTTAATATACTTTACATTGAATATTTCACTATTCCTCTTCCATTCCTCTCCTCGTAAACCTAACCATCTCACAAACGATTATTGAATACTTTAATACACAATATAAAATAAAATTAATTTGCAGACTTTTCTTATACGTAACTTTAAGTTTTGTGATCCTGGTGAGAATATATATATATATATATATATATATATAACTTTTTAAATTGGAATTTACCCTCCGTAGAATTCTTGATCCTAATATATGTACAATCTCATTAGTGCATATATATATATATATATATATATATATATATATATATTTGTGTGTACAAGTATGTCATCTTTCACCAGATCTATGTATATGCATATTGCATATATGTATGCTTAAAAACACGGATACCTAAAAGCAAGTGAAAGAGAATAGAATCACAGAAGAAAAGTATTCTGTACATCACATGCCGTTCAAAGATTATTAGGTTGCAAAAAACAGGAAATATAAATGACCAACTATATGTGTAAGAATATCAGAAATGTTAATTTAGAGAAGGCAGAATAAGTTATTCCAACGCGGATTTGGACGAATTGGAAATTAGTGGAAAAATAATGAAAAAGTTAATAGATTTTGACTCTTGTGTTGAATTTGAATTGATTAGATAAATAAATTAAAATATGGAAATTGAAAAAAAAAAAATAAAGGGATAAAAAGTAATTGGTAAGTATAGCCCAGTTGTATGGATTAGGAACATCCTCAGCAAAACTAAAAGGATGCTATTATCTTCAATCCTCCATAGCGTAGTAACTTGCACAGTGAATGCGAATATAATAAAAATGAAGAACTATTGGAATGGGGTTTTAAGAAGATCGTCTAGAAAGTCGAGAACAGAAAGAATGCAGAAGTACAGAGACAAGAAGAATAAAGGAAGTGAAATTATATATATATATATATATATATATATATATATATATATATACATATACATCATCATAGTACATTCATGAATTTATGCCATTTGTTGAACTGTTTCGGCCTCAAGAGAAACACCATTCAGAAGTCCTTTGAGCGGACGTCCTGGTCTTCTTGTTCCTGTAGGTTGATATCTTAACATATGTTTAGGTATTCTGTGATCTTCCATTCGATGAACATGTTGCATCCATCTTGACTTATAATGAGAAATTTTGTTTTTTAAAGGATCCATGTGTAATTCTTCTAAGATGTCTTCATTTTTTTGTGATCTAGTAGTGTGTATCCTGCAGTCCTCCGAAGGTATCTCATTTCAGCAGATCTAAGTCTCTGTATATCCTTCTGTTTCAACGTCCATACTTCGCTACCATATAAAAGAGTTTGAAGAGCCAGTGTTTTATACACTTTTAGTCTTGAATGCTTTTGGACTAACTGTGGCTTGAAGATAGAATTTATTAACCCTAAAATCCTTAAAAATGTCGATGTTTTTGCATTTACATCCTTTTCTTCTTCATATGAGATATTGCATCCTAGATATGTAAAATTATTCACCTGCTCCAAAATTCATTGTCCAGTACAATTTTACTTCTGACAGGATCTACACCTTGAAATGCCATAATTTTTGTTTTTTCTGTAGATATCTTTAATCCATATTCTTCTGTAATTTTGTTAAGTTCATACAGACCTTTCTGTAGATTATCTTCCGAATTTGCTATTATTATTTGGTCATCTGCAAACAATAGGGTGTTTAATTTTCTATTTTCTGATATTCTTATTCCAAATTTATATTTCTTGTTCCAGCAACATATTACTTCATTGATATAAAATTGCAAAGAGTGTTGGGGATAGGGGGCAGCCTTGTCTCACACCACGATTTATAATTCCTTCTTCAGAAAATCTGTTATTTAATGTCATCTTTATGGTGTTGTCTTTGTAAATATTTTGTATGTTCTGTCGAAGTAAATTTGGTATATTTCTGTCTTCCAAAAATTTAAGAGTTTTGATCTCCTGACTGTGTCGAATGCTTTTTCAAAATCTATGAAAGCAAAATGTGTTTCTATGTTCAATTATCTTCTTTTTTCAAGCAATAATTTAACAGAAAATACTGAATCAATACAAGATCGTCCTTTCCTAAATCTATTTTGACATTCCGTAAGGAATTTTTCACTGAAACTTTTATTTTTCCATTTAAAATGTCTGCATAAATTTTGTAGCATGTGTTTAACAAACTGATTCCCCTATAGTTGTCCATTTACTCTTGTCTCCTTTCTTAAACAGGGGTATAACAATCCTAGTCTTCCATTCCTGTGGTATATCTGCATTTTTGAATACATTATTAAAGAAGGACAGCAGTCTTTCATGGAACTTTTTGCATGCATATTTGTACAATTCAAAATTCAAGCCATATGTGCCAGTTGCCTTCCTATTTTTCAATTTCTTTAAACTATTGTTCACTTCTTCCTATGATATTATGGAATCTGTTTCATTATTATTTCGGAAAATTATATCTCCATAGCTATTGTCAGTCCAAAGACTTTTATAATAATTGAAAAATTATTGTTTTGTTACACCGCAATTAACTTTGGTAGATTATTTAATATCTTTATTCAAATGTTTTAATATTTTGAAGGCATTAGGTTGGAGCTTATGGAAGTCTGATTACATGTAAATAAAATATTGGAAAAAATATTTCCAAATCAACAAATTAATGGAAAATGAATCGAACAAGGCGATATGGTAGACTAAAGAATACTTGGGGAAACAATGTCGAATATTCTACGCAAAGTGTTGTTTTTTTGAGACGAAGGAACACAAAGAGAAAATTGGGTAAGTAGGTTATTATATATATAAACACACACACACACACACACACCGTGTCACATTCAAACCTCCCACATTTTAAATAATCATAACTCTGAAAGTATGCAGAATTATGAAATGAGATTGGTATTAAAAGAAAGAGAAACTCAAAAATAATTTTTGTTTTTCATTGTTGCAGTTATTCATCTGTCCCATGTTGGACAATAATGACATAAAACCCGTTCGTCAGACATCACTCCATGGACTTCTTCCTCTGGGGGTATGTATGTCCGTGTGTTTGCGACTCCAGTACAAGATCTTCATGATTTACAAACCCGTATCCTTGACACTATTGCAACAGTACCAATGGACATGTTGGACAGAATGTGACACAAAATCGAATACCGACTTTATATTATTCGTGCTACTAATGGTGCACATATAGAAGTATTTTAGTGTGTGGCAATGAAAATTCATTGAGTTTCTGTTTGAGTTCAATACCGGCCTCATTTCACAATTCCGCACACTTTGTTAGTGTTATGATTAATTAAAACGAGGGAGATTTGAATGGGACACTCTGTATATATATAATATATATATATATATATATATATACAATATATATAACAAAGTGTGCGGAATTATGAAATGAGGCCTGGTATTAAACCAAACAGAAACTCAAAGAATTTTCATTGCCACACACTAAAATACTTCTATATGTGCACAATTAGTAGCACGAATAATATAAAGTCGGTATTCGATTTTGTGTCACATTCTGTGCAACATGTCCATTGGTACTGTTGCAATAGTGTCAAGGATACGGTTTGTAAATCATGAAGATCTTGTACTGGAGTCGCAAACACAAGGTCATACATACCCCCAGAGGAAGAAGTCCATGGAGTGATGTCTGACGAACGGGTTTTATGCCATTATTGTCCAACATGGGACAGATGAATAACTGCAACAATAAAAACAAAAATTATTTTTGAGTTTCTCTTTCTTTTAACACCAATCTCATTTCATAATTCTGCATACTTTCAGAGTTATGATTATTTAAAATGTGGGAGGTTTGAATGTGACACGGTGTATATGTGTGTGGTGTGTGTGGTATATATATGTATTAACCTATGTTACCACAATTTTCTCTTTGAGTTCCTTCGTCTCAAAAAAACAACATTTTGCGTTTAATATTCAACATTGTTTCCCCAAGTATTCTTTAGTCTACCATATCGCCTTGTTCCATTCATTTTCCATTAATTTTGTTGATTTGGAGATATTTTTTCTTTATATAAATAAGAAATAGGTTTCGGATAGGTAGGTTAATTAATATGTGTGTATGTATGTTGTTTCCTGAAAATGTTCACTATAAACTTTTAGCACGGTTGTCAGTCCGTGCGAAAATGGTATTAATTGAAGAGAAAGGTACTCAGAGTTCAAATAGGTTATAATGATGCAAAGAGAGATTCCTAGTGTTACAACAAAGCAGAACTGGATGCAAAGAGGATAAAAACATGACTTACACAGTTTCTGGATACGGGCAGCATATTTAAACGGCACGGAGGGAGCCGGCGTGTATCCGAAAAAGAAGCACAGAATGTCCACCAAAGATTCAAACGAAATCAAGATTCACGGGAAATTCAGAGGAAAGTGCAACTTATACATAAAGTCTTCAGAAAGAGACTGAAATTGTATGCATGCAAGGTCCATCTCTCCGGGAAGTGTGGCAGCGGACAGGGACGGAAATGAATTACAGACTGGACATTCTTCGTGTCATTCCAGAGGCTCACATGGAAGTGTTCATTTTGTTGTTGTTTATTTTTATTGAGAACTTAATAACTCATGAACGTATTTTGTGAATTAACTTTAGTTTATTTGTTTGATAAAGGGAGCACATTGAAAACAGTTCATTTCACAAGTATTTGTGAAACTAACTTCAAAACTTTAAAAAATCTTGACAAACCTATTATTTGTGAAAAATAGTTTCTCGTATATTCGTCTTTTTACGGTCTGACTCATCAACATACAATTTCTCCTGATCAGGTCGTTGGACCTATTCTACCTGCTGGGATCAGTCTCTTTTACATCTATCGATATTTTTATTATTTTTACTAGCATGCAATAAAGATATTTTGATTATTCTGTGTGGGGACTTTCTAGTCAATATCACACCAAAGTCTTCTATGTATATCGAGATTTGTGATTATGTATTGTAATACTGTAGCCTGTTATGGATGTACTTCGTTTATTTGATGAACAGTAGCGAGTATCTCGTTAGTGGTCACAAAAATCTCATTTCTGGTGCTCCAAGTTTTCTGATCTGTGGTGATGTATGTGTCTCCACGCGTCACACTCATGTAATGGTCTTGGGTGCGATCAGTACTTTGTAAAATTTTAAAACAGAACCCCTTATAATTTTCGTAAATAATGCCACGAGTGATTTGTTAGGACTATTTAACGAATAAAATTAAGCTGTTTACTCACAAACCATTATTTAACTACAGTTATTTAAAATATGTATATATTTAATGTAAACGGCGATGTTTGAAAACAAAATGAAAAACGATTGATATGCTTCATTTTCTTCTTTTGTTCATCACTGCAACCAGATCATATTATGTATTGCCGAAGGATCGCAATATTATAAGAATGCACCCTAGTGGAGAAATTTATAACCAACATTATAGGTATTAATTAATTTCTGATGTCCTATGATGTAAATATGTCAATTATATTTTCCTGCAACGTAATTTCCTGGAACATAATTACTTTTAAGAAGTGCAAACAGTGGTTTCTTTTTTTTGTGATATAATCAATAAATAGCTACAAATATTTATATATTATCTTCTGCATGTGCTATATGTTGACATTCATGCACTATATATACAATCTCTTCTTCTTCTTCTTAAACTTAATTCGTAGCATTTTCGTCATGGATAAAAAAAAGATATACAAACTGTGTAGCCGTATTTCTTGGAGGGTCAGTCCACTGCAAAATAATGCTATGACATATTCAGAATGTTACAAAGGAGGAGCTTTCTTTAATATGATAAACTTCGGTTGATAAATTAGAGGCGAAACACGCCTGTGATTGGTTGTAAATCTAAAACCCTTGAAATGTGATTGTTCATTGACTTCCATCTGGGCATGAGTTAAATAGTCTAGAGAATTTGGAAATCAAGAGTAGCATTTGTAGGACTATTTACTCACAGATCATTATTTAAATATTGTTATTTTAAAATATTTATGTATTTAATGTAAACGGCGATGTTTGAAAACAAATGAGAATCGTTTGTTATGTTTAATTTGTTCAACACTGCAGCCAGATCATGTTATTTATTCGCCAAAGGATCGCAATATTGGAAGAATGCACCCTAGTGGAGAAAAAATGAAACACATCAAAATGTTTATAACCGACATTATAGGTTATTGATTAATTTATGATATGCTATGATGTAAATATATTAATTATGTTTTTTTCTGGAACGCAAATACCTGGGAATAATACGTTAAAGAAAGTGCTAACAGTGGTTTCTTTTTTTATTGTGGTATAATCAATTGATACAAATGTATTTAATTAAATATAAATAAAACTTAGTTTTATGTGATTTTCATATTTATTACAATATCAATTAGTAACAGCTGTTTTGGTACTTTGTACCTTCTTCAGACATGATTACAAATGAATGCATTTTGTTATTATTGTACATAACTGTAACTATGCAACAATTTTTCTTTACATTTTTTACTTTACTATATAACAATATAACATTTTTTACTTTACTATAAACAATCTCTATTATAAATAAAAAGAAGCGATTCATTCAAATCTAGTTGGGAATTTAACAGCTTATTATCACTTTTCAATTGATTTATCTCTATAACTTATAAAAGATCCAACTTCTTTCCTTTGTCACAAATGTTTTTCTATTATATCCCGCAAGCAGTATCTGATTACATTAGTGCACTATATATACAATCCGGGAGCCACTTGCACTCTAGAATTCTTACATTCTTAATATATAAATTGCTATATTTATCGTATTTCTTAGAGAGTCAGTCACTGCAAAATAATTATCTGACCTATTTAGAATGTTAAAAAGGAGGATATTTCTTAAATATGATAAACTTAAGGTGATAAATTCGAAGTGGAAACATGACTGTGGATTGGTTTAAAAACAAAATCATTGAAACATGATTGGTCATTGACTACCATTTTGGGCAAGAGTTAAATAGTCTTAAATATTATAGTTTCGTCATTTTTATATTCTAAACTTGAGTAAAAAATACCAAGTTCAAATTATTTAAATGTGTGGTAGTCCACTTCTTGAGAGGATAACAAATGTTAGTGAGATAATTAAATATTCACTAAAGATATCTATTATATTTCTTAGGCAATGAACATTCTCGGAGAAAACAAATTAATTTTAGCAATATAGAAAACATCTTATTCTGTAAATTGGTAGGTAAGGAAAGGATTAATTGTCATGACCTTGGTTCTTTTCCTTAATATCATCATTATCATCATCATCATCATCATCCAGGGATTTAGCCTGTTGGCTCGTTCCGGTTTCATGAAAGCTATAATTGTTAAAATCGTTCAAACCATCTTCTGTGTGGGCGTCCAACATTTCTTCTTCCGTGCGGTTTATAATTTAGCAATCAACTTTGGAAATCTTTCTTCTGGCATTCTATCAATATGTTCTTTCCAGTCCTTCCTATATTTAATTATTCGGTCTGTAAGTTTGAAAATATTTAGTTCCTTTCTTATATCTTCATTCCTTTTCTTATCCAGCAGAGTATATCCTGCTACATTTCTTAAAAATCTCATCTCAGCTGCTTCCAATATTTGCTCTTGTCTTTTAGTGATCGTCCAACATTCTGATCCTTACATCAATACAGGAACAGCCATTACTTTATAAAATTTCATTTTTGTTTCTTTTCTTGTGTTTTTAAGGGCTTTTAATAGTGCCACACATTAGATTACATTTATTTATTTTGTCATTATATCTTCAGATATAACATTTATGATAAATTGAAACCTACATACTTAAAATTCTTCACGTACTCTAAAATGCTATTATGAATTACTATTTTGCTCTTAAGCCATCATATCCTTCAAATGCTAAACTTTCAGTTTTATTCTTTGAAATTTTTAAGTTGTAATTGACACTTACTGTTTCCAAATAAAAATAGCTCTTTGCAGATCATCTTCTGAACTGGAAATTACTACTTGATCATCGGCAAATAATATTGTATCCAACAGTTTACTATTTATTTTTAAATGTTTATTTAAATTAATCTGCCACTTTAATATAACCTCGTCTATACATAAATTAAAAAGAGAAGGTGATAAAGGACACCCTTGTCTAACACAACGATGTATTATTACCATTTTTTGTTTAAATTTAAAACCCATGTCTATTACAATTTTATTATTTACATATAAACTTTGTATAGCCATAATCAAATGTTAGCCATAATCATTTATTTATTTGATATATGTGCAAAAAATCATCACACAAACTGTTTATGCACTTCCACATCATTAATCTGCTTACAATTTCCATGAATACCCTCGAAATAAGATACTTTGTGTCCGATACTTCAACGTATTTAGCAGTTAATAAGTACATATACTTACTCTCTCTCTCTCTCTCTCTCAGGTCCTCAATAACTTTATATTATTAGTACGACTATTTAACTCATGCCCCAAATGGCAGTCAATAAACAATCACGTTTCAATAAATTTTGTTTTACAACCAATCACAGTCATGTTTCACCTCGATAATTTTATCTTCTTCTTCTTCGGCTTTCCCCATTTATAGTGTTAGCCGTCTTCAATTTACATTTATCTCTATCATTCCAATCTCCCTCTTCCAAATTCCTATCAACCATTATATTTCCGACGTCGGTTTTCCATTTCCATCTTGGTCTGCCACGTTTATTGCTTCCAGGGGATGATCATTAGTATATATTTTCTGGCCATCTTTCTTGTTTCATTCTTTGTACATGGCCATACCATTTAAGCGTTAGATTTTTCAATCCTCTTAACAACCGATGTGGTGCCATTCATTTCTCTCCAAAGGAATTCATTTCTTATTTTATCCTGTCTTGTATTTTGGAGGTTTCTTCTAAAATAATCAAATTCAACTGTTCTAATTTTATTTTTTTGTACTTCCGTCAAAGACCAAGTTCCACTTTCATATGACAAAATATTCTGTATTATGCTCTTATAAATTTTCATTTTAGTTTCCTTTGTGATATTTTTGTTCTAAATTATTCCATGTAATATTTTAGTTGCATTTTTTGCCATTGGAATTTTAGTCTGTATATCTCTCTCACAGGTACCTGAACTTTTATTTTCCATGTTTGGAGTATGAAGTCAGCCACATCCTTTCCCAAAACACATATATTCTGTTTTCTGTAAATTTATATTCAGTCCCCATTTTTTATATTCTTCCATTGGTTTATTTATCATATATTTCATATCATCTTCATCCCCTGCAGATATGATTTGATCATCTGCAAACAACAATGAATGCAGTACTTTTCCTCCTATAGGAATGCCCATTTTCAGAACATAAGATAATAGCCTGGTCTAAATAAATGTTAAAAAGAATTGGTGACAAACTGCATCCCTGCTTAAGGCCTTTATTCACTGTGAACTCCTCTGTTAAATTATTCTGTATTTTAACTTTAGCATTTGTATTACTATAGATCCTCTAACAATATTAATCAATTTATCATATTAAAGAAAGTTCCTCCTTTTAATATTGTGAACAGGTCAGAACATTATTTTGCAGTGACCGGCTGTCGAACAAAATCCGTTGAATGTAGCAAATAATGAAGAGATTCCTTCGAACTACACATTTGATAATTGTGGGTTCAATAATTGTGTTTTTAAATAATGACTTTACGGGCTTGTTTCCTAAAAATAATTAATAACCTATAATGTTGGTTATAATATACAGTTTTTATGTGTTTCATTTTTTTTTCTCCACTAGGGTGCGTTCTTACAATGTTGCGATCTTATTTGGCAATAAATAATAAGATCTTGTTGCAGTGGATAAACAAAAGAAGCATAACCGAACATTTCTCATTTGCTTTCAAACATCGCCGTTTACATTAAATATATAAATATTTTAAATAACTACATTTAAATAATAATTTGTGAGTAAACGGCTTAATTTTTTCCGATTAAATAGTCCTAACAAATGCCACTTTTGATTTCCAAATCCTCTAGATAAATTGGAAATCATTCGTAGCATTACTTATAAATAATTGTAATTATTTCATTTTTGTTTGTTCCACTGTCAACAAATTCCTTTAGAACATCGGAGATATAAGATATCTACTGTTCGGTTATTGTGGAACCTAAGGCATGGCAGTAAACATAACATAGCCTCGTTACATCCGAAATAAATAATTCACATCTCGTATACATACCTT
Organism: Diploptera punctata; assembly: GCA_030220185.1. NCBI lineage: Eukaryota > Metazoa > Arthropoda > Insecta > Blattodea > Blaberidae > Diploptera > Diploptera punctata. Next base: position 1,042,541 of record JASPKZ010002720.1, on the reverse strand, counting down.
GATTTTATTTCCATTTAACTTTTATGAATATATGTAACAAACTTTATATTTGTAATATAATCCATGATTTTTACACACGCTAACACTGAAATTTGCTTCTTTTTATTACATTCTGAACTGGCATCTTAATACATAATAAAAGATACGAGGTGAACATGTAATAAATTCAAGACAATCCTCATATACACATTTACACATGTAGAGGAGGGAAATTTCCACCTCGAGCCCATATAGCGAGACCGAAACGCATACACGGAGAATAAATAAAAGATGTGTCTGAGTTATAACAAAGGGAAAGGGCGGTCTGTGTTGAGCACCACCACAGTTATTATGAAAAGGCTAGAGGTTGAGTTCATATCCCCAGCCTCAAACTCTCTTATTGATCTCCCAACACTACGAACAGCTTCATGTCAAGTAAAGTAATAATATCTTGTTCTGAATTCACGAAGAAAACCCGAGAAACAAAAGAATACATTTAGGCAAGGGAAAGCGATGAACACAGCAAATTATTAAAAAAATAAAAGAGAAAAATGTGAAGTCTTAATATATCCCAATGTAATCACCTTTTAAAAAGGTATTAAACGAAAAAGAATAACTTATTTAACTAACTAACTCACTGGCATTATCGAACCCGTAGGTTATGGCCGCGCGGACACCAGCTCTCCATACATCCCTACCCTGAGCTAATGCTTTCCAATCATCCCCTGTATAATCTAATTTCCTCAAATCATTGTTAATGTTATTCTCCCACCTTATTCTTGGTCTACCAACTGGGCGTTTACCCTCTGGCCTTCCTACAAGAAGCTTCCATGCACGTCAGATGTCCTGCCGATCGCAGTCTACGAGACTTAACTGTTCTTATTATATCTGGCTTCCTATAAAGACCATGTAGTTCATTATTAACTAGTCTTCTCCATGCACCTGTCTGTCTGTTCATTTCCCTTTCGTCCAAAAATTTCCTAAGAACTTTATTCTCAAATACTCATAATCTCCTTTGCTCCCTTAAAGTAAGAGTCGATGTTTCGCATTCATATAATAAAACTGGTAGAATAACAGTTTTATATATTTTCAGTTTAACGTTTTTTGAAAGGAGTTGGGACGTCAAGAGTCTCTGTAATGCATAATAACACGCATTTCCAGAATTGAGCCTATGTTTAATTACTTTGTGCATCTCATTCATATTTGTGACTATTGTTCCTAGGTACTTGAATTCAGCCACTTCCTTAAAATTTCCCTCATTTGTTACTATCTGTCCATTTCCATCATATAATGTATTTCTATGCGTGACCACATATATAGTTTTACTAATTAACTTCCAGTCCCAATTTCTTAGTGTTACTCAATAGTGTGTGCGTGTTGGCATTTAGTAGTAGTAGTAGTAGTAATAATATTAGTAGGACTTGATTAGACAAAAAGTAAGATATTTACAATATTATTATTTAGTATCTCCTCGCTATCGCCCAATAGTACTACATCATCAGCTAAAACTACCAGCTTATTAATACAATTGAGTTTATAGACCTTGTTCATCCTCTACAGATGTGATTGCATGCTCTTGTACAAAATTAAATAGTAATTGAAATAGTGAATCTTCTTGCTTCAACCCATTGTGGATTTGAAAAGTATGTGAAAACTGTCTGCCTACACGCATTTAGACACATTCGTAAAAGTCTAACTTTTTAGGAATTCCGAAGTCAATTAGGATACTATATAACTTTTTCCTCTTAATTTAATCGTATGCTTATTTGAAGTCTAGAGGTAGTTCATGTACAGTACCATTATATTCTCATTTATTTTATAACATTTGCATTATACTAAATCTGATCTATAGTAGACCTGCTTGTTCTAAATCCACCATTGATGATCTCCTAGAATGTCATCAATATAATGAATAAGTCTGCTTACTAATATATTTGTTAGAATTTTGTAGGAAGTAGAGATCGGTACGATAAGAAACGTCTGGAAGAAACGCCAGTTATAGACCACGGCCACATAGCCCGGAATCTTTTATTACCATGATTACCGGCCGTGAAAGCCTGCATTCCACTATTAAACGCCTCTACGGGGAGGAAAGTTATTTACGAATTAGACGCCTGGAGACACTCCGGAAGAAGAAAGCCCAACTACTGTCATCGTATACATTTTTACTACGTTGCATAGATTCTGGATATATACCCAAGTTGTTACAACAACGAAGGACATTTAGAACTAAGAAAGCTCACAGGATATATGACCGCACTGAACGTGCTCTCCTCAGAGAACGCATTCATCAGACACGGAAAGAGCTAGCAAGTAACGACGCAGAGCTCTTGTCACTTCACTTAATGATCAGCAACAATATGTTGTACCACGATTGGAACAAGATTGATAATATTACATACAGCACAGGTGAAGCAAGAATGTTAAAGTCCACTAAAACACAACTAAAGAAATTTAACATCATAAAAAGGCAATCTCAATCCATCTAGTAATCTACCGATTTACATGACACTGTAATAAACTTGTCATCACGCACCCTGTCAGCAGAAGAAACGTCTGTTCTGGCAAAAGGAGGCAAGTACGCCATCACACCTACATCTATACCTGTAGAGGATATAATTTCAAATATTGAGACGAGCATTAAGAATCTTCCCCTACATAAATCTGAAGAAATCCGTTACGAAACAGCCAGAATACTTCGACGCGCCCAACCTCCAAAAAGCAATTTAATGAAGGAGAAAATAGCACTACGAACTTTAAATAATGACAAGGATATCATAATTTTATCAGCCGATAAGGGAAACTCAACAGTTGTAATGAATGTCCAGGAGTATAAGGAGAAGATATTAGAACTACTGACACCAGACACATATAGAACCATCAACCGAGACCCTACAGCCAGTATTGTACGAAAAACAAATAACCTGATTAAACAATCTTCCTTACCAGAAGAAACAAAGAACAAGTTACGTGTCTCTGAAGCTCAACCACCACGACTCTACGGTCTTCCCAAGATACACAAGAATGGCATTCCACTCCGGCCAATTGTTAGTGCCATTGGCTCTCCGACCTACACACTCGCAAAACACATTACTGCACTTCTTAAACCATTCATTGGAAAATCGGACAGCTACATCAAAGACTCTACGCACTTCATTGAGAAACTGCGAAACATAAAAATGACATCTAACGATATACTGGTCAGTTTCGATGCAGTTTCCCTGTTTACTATGGTGCCTATCAACGAAACCATGACCTACATTGGACAGATCTTCACAGAAGACATCACAAAGCTATTCAGACATGTATTGACAACAACATACTTCCAATGGGACAACAGCTATTACGAACAGATCGACGGAGTAGCAATGGGTAATCCGCTAAGTCCGGTAATAGCGAATTTTTTCATGGAGAAATTCGAAGAGGAAGCATTGAAAACAGCTCCTAAGTCCCCTGAATATTGGTTTCGTTATGTGGATGACACATTTGTAGTTTGGAGACACGGTAACGAGGAATTAGAGCGATTCCTACAACATCTCAATGGCCGAAACAGCAAAATACAGTTCACCATAGAAAAAGAAAATATCGGTAAACTCCCATTCCTGGATATTCAGATAATAAGAAAAGACAACGGAGAAATTCAACATACAGTCTACAGAAAACCCACACACACGGACCGGTATCTACACAAAAATTCCAATCACCACCCTAGACAAGAACGAGGCGTCATAAAGACACTGTTTGACAGAGCGAAGAAGATATGCCAGGCACAATATCTTAACCAGGAGCAGCACCATCTGTTCGACTGTTTCAAGGAGAATGGATATACAGCCAAAGAAATAAAACAATCAATAAATCACGTAAACAACAATGCAAAACGGATAATACATCAACAGTCAGCACAGCTTTCTTACCATATAACACAACGGGTCACAGATCGGATCAGCAAAGTACTAAAAAAGCACAATATTAGAACAATTTATAGACCTACAAGAAAAATAGAAAACTGCCTTCGCTCATCAAAGGATCCTCGACCACCACTCTCCACTTGCGGTGTATACCGGCTTCCGTGTTCTTGTGGAAGATCTTACATAGGAACCACAAAAGAAGCATAGCCACCCGTTTGACTGAACATAGAAGAAACTGCAGACTAGGACAAATAGAAAAATCGGCCGTAGCAGAACACGTTATTACTGAAAACGGACATCACATTCTCTACGATGAAACACAAGTTCTAGCTACAAACACCGTATTATTTTCCCAAGATTATACAGAGAGGCCATAGAAATTTATAAACACAAGGACAATTTCAATAGAAAAGATGAAGGAATAAAACTAGCCAAAGCCTGGTATCACACATTAGACAGTAGACGGTTAAAACCTACCAATAACAAGGAGAGAGTTCCGAACCAATCAGAAGCCAGTATGATGACGTCGATACAAACAGCTGCGACTCACGTGACGTCAGCACTAGTATAAAAAAGAGCGTCCAGCTTTCTGCTGTTTATTCGCAGTCGAGTCTACGACAGAGAAACAACAGCTGGAAGCGCTCGCCACTGAAGATGCCCTCCGCAGTTGAGGGAGAAACGTCTGGAAGAAACGCCAATTATAGACCACGGCCACATAGCCCGGAATCTTTTATTACCATGATTACCGGCCGTGAAAGCCTGTATTCCACTAATAACAGATTGTTTTCATTCGTCTGGAAGAGCTTGTATTTCCGAAATCATACTAAGCAACCGGCGTATCTTGTCCATCAAATCTTGTTCAACAAATTAAACACTGTGCTCCATTATATTATTCTATATAAAAAATAAAGTACTTCCTGTTGAATCACTACCACAAATAAGTATAGATATCTCCTCACCCAGTGAACTTAAAATTGTTTCTCTTATTGTGTTACGTTGAAATCTTCCAAGTTTCAATAGATCTCCACACGTGTCCCTCTGGTGGCCAGAATAGTATCAAGACGGTGATCTATCTCTCTCCGTGTGTTTCTGAACATTATACGTGTGACGGAGGCAGATGCTTCTGTTATCCGCCTTTGGAGGTCAACCAGATCCTGTACAGCAGTTCGATAAAAATGTCTTCTACGTATCCACAACGAAATAAATGTAAGGCGGTAAAATCTGGTGACATTGGAGGTCATTCAATGGTACGTGATATTCCGATCCACATGATTGGAAATTGCGTGATGAGTAATCTTGAACTACATTAACGTAATGCGGAGGGCCTCTATCTTGTTGGAAGAAGACTACATCCGGTATTTGTAAAACTGCATACTTCTTCAGCATACCTAGGTATCATGTCCTGTCACAGTGCTTTCAGCAAGGAAGAAAGGTCAGATCATTGATCATAATTCAAAGCACACCACACGTTAACCTTGGGTCCATTAGGTTCATATTCCATCACGACACGTGGGTTTTATTCTCCCCATTTTCTACATTTATGGCAGTGTATCTTACCCCACGTGTGAAGGTTGCTTTGTCTGTGAATGAGACCTGGTTCAGAAATCAATTTTCATCTTCAATCGTTTTAACATATAATTAACGAATTCGGGGTTTATCATTTCGCTGCAGCTTTTGTAAAAGTTAGATTCTGTTTGCTCAAAGTCACAATATGTTATAAACAATATTGTGAACAATTGACTTCGGAATACCCAGCTCTAAAGAAATGCTTAACAACTTTAGCTGCGGACAATATGTTTTTGCCGTTTACTTTCTTCCTTAACACAATCTGTTTCTAACAGCTGATTAAACTGTGGTATGATGCTCTGGAGCGTTTACACCTACTTCCTACCTATATCGTCATAGCATTGCAATTGGATACTTCAACTCGGATACATAATAACTAGTAACATTTTACTTTCTGCTGTGTTGTGAATTACGCCAATTTAACTCTATGTTGCCATACCCCCGTAAATGCGCACTAGAGTCGTAATTTTCATTGTTACAAAGTTGGAGAATTTCTACGTTAAACAAAATGAGAAACATGTTTCTAATTTCACTTAGTGACGAGATATTTATATTTCTTTGTTGTCGTGATTCAATGGGATATGCTGTATGATTCCTCCCGTGAAGCTGATGCACTGTCCTCTACCGTATCTAACTCATTATTCTGAACATGTAATAATATCATTAGTATTATTATTATATTATTATTATTATTATTATTATTATTATTATTATTATTATTATTATTATTATTATTATTATTATTATTATTATTATTATATGCATGGATCCAAAAACTGGCCAATTGTAACGAGGACAGCGAACTGCCACATGAAAGACCACTATGCTCTCAAGGGAAGGTGCATATTATGTCAACATTTCCCCTGAATTCCTCGTCCAAGTGCTGTCTTACCCCGGTACTATTGAGGAATCATGCTCTGAATCGAATTGCTCACTACTTGATGCAGCTGGTCTACAGGTGTATACCTTAGCGTTTGGTATTTAATACGTAGGATCGCTTTTAATATTGTCAGAAGTAATGTAAAATACGAAACAATTCCTGGGAAAGAGGGAACTGTAATTTATGTATTTTTTTGTTGCTTTCGTCGAGGGTTGGCGGAATCTGGATAGAGTGATATTTGAAATAGTTCAGTAGTAAGTCGTAGTGCTCTAACGGAGATTGTTAACTTGAATTTAAAATGTTCCGTATGTGTGTAAGTGTTGACTATTTAACTCTTGCCCCAAATGGGACTCAATGACCAATCACATTTCAATGAATTTTGATTTACAACCTATGACAGTCGTTTTTCAGCTCGATTTTATCAGTTTAATTTTATCACTTTAAAATCAAGCTCCTCCTTTTTAACATTCTGAATAGGCCAGAGCATTATTTTGCAGTGACTGATTGCTTAAGACATAATACGGCTACCAGATTGTATATACAGTGCACGAATGTAAACAGATGCGATGATTATTATAGAAAAACATTCGTAGTAATTGATTATACCACAATAAAAAGAAACCACTGTTTGCACTTTCTTAAACGTATTATTTCCCAGGAATTTATGTTCCAGAAAAATATAATTTACATCATAGGACATGAGAAATCAATGAATAACCTATAATGTGGGTTATAAACAGTCTGATGTATTTCATTTTTCTCCATTAGGGTGCATGCTTACAATATTACGATCATTTGGCAATAAATAATATGATCTGGTAGCAGTGATGAACAAATGAAGCTTGACAAATATTTCACACTTGTTTTCAAACATCGCCGTTTACATTAAATATATAAATATTTTAAAATAACTATATTTAAATAATGATTTGTGAGTAAACAACTTAATTTTATTCATTAAATAGTCCTAACAAATGCTACTCTATATTTCCAAATTTTACTCCTCAATTCGTGAGTTGTAAAGCTGCGAGGTACTTGATTTTTGGGCTAGCAACGTGATTGTTAGTCTTAATGTGTAATATTTTGTACTTTTCGAAGTCTACTGTGTCCTTACACTTCGTATAATATCTGCGGGATGTGTTTCCGTCTTTTGGGTACGGATAGAATCAGTCAGCCAAGGTACAATTCGTCTAGTTAACAGTCATATTTTAATTGGGGCGTCTCTCGTACAATTGGAGTATCATATTTTTTAACAATTCAACTTTCTCATATATATTACACATCCAAGTTAACTGTTCACGGGCGGAGCGGAAGAGTTTTAGCGCTAGTGTCGCCGATCTACTGAATCTGTGGAAGGATGTAGGAGAAAACTGTACATCCGATCATGTATTGAAATTTTTCAACTCAAATGTGGGGGGAGAATCTCTAAACACGTGTGAAAGATCTTAACATTGTTGTCAAATTAGTCATCTAGTCAAGCGGTCGGATCATTTAAAATCACAGTATTTGTCGTCTCTCTGTTACCAGCCTCACAATAAATGACAAGTGGCAACATGTAATGAGAAGGGCAAGAGAGGGACAACTCTTTCCTAGACGTAACCCCAAAAGTAACAGGGTTGCCAAGTTAGTCATTCTGACACTGACCGCGCAGAATGACGGATCATTAAAATACGATGGAATCATGCTCTGAATCGAATTGCTCACTACTTGATGCAGCTGGTCTACAGGTGTATACCTTAGCGTTATTCCATATTATACAACAAAACTGTGATTATATGAAGTAAGTATTCTATGAATTTGTTATGTATTAAATCCATTTATAAATAGATAAGTTGTTTGTGCAAGCGGAAAATATCTTAACTAACAAACTCTCTTTCTCTTTCTTTTCTTTGCTATGTTGGTTGTCGCTTCCTGTCCTTTGTATCATGTTGTTTGATTGACAGGTAGATAGCTGACAAATACTATGCAGAAAAGGCCTTTAGGAAGACCACAACTACCATTCTTTACTAATCTACTGTTCTCCATTCTATCTATATGATAGCACCCTTTTAGTCTTCTATCATTTATCGAGAGGTTTATAGGTTCAATTTCACATTCTTCTCTAATAACAGTGTTGCGAATTTTCTGTCTCAGCGATTTTCCTACGATTTTCCTACGATTTTCCTTAAAAATTTCATTTCGGTTGTTTCATTGATTTGTTTTGTTTTTTGAGTTTCTGTTCGGTATTCACAACCATATGTTAGAACTGGTCGTATGACAGATTTGTAAATTCTTACTTTTGTATCGATTTTCAAATCTTTATTTTCCAAACAGTATTGTTTAAACATCCCAACATTTTGTTTACATTATTTGCTTGATTGAGGATTTCATCTGTTATTATGTTGCTGCTATTCATTTCTATTCCTAAATATTTAAATTGTATGACCTGTTCTATACTTTTCAATTCTATTTCTAATTTAACACGTCGTGGGTCCTTGGATATTGCCATTGATTTGATTTTATTTGTTGAGATTTTCATGTTATATTTTGTTGTAATGATTCTAAATTTGTGCAATAGAATTTCAAAATCATCTTCACTTTGTGCAATTAGAACTGTGTCATCAGCATAGTTTATTATCTTCAGCTCTTCCTTACCCATTTAAATCCCTTTTCTAACTTCAACTTTTAGTTCTTTGATCATTTCATCCATTATTAGTGTGAACAGTATGGGACTTAATGAGTCTCCTTGTCAATAAAAATATTAATTTTTCAATTGTTATTAAGTAATCGTAGATTATTCTATCATTATCCTTATCTGATGTTATGTACTATATTGCACTAATGCACTCAATGTTTTTCAATGGAGAAATAATTAAAATAATTACGTCAATGGATTACTCTGTTGTAGCATGATATTTTTATTAGTTTTGTGAAATATTTCGTTCTGAAGATATTTTTAGAATAGTAGATTCAGATAATCATGATATTTTTATAACAATTTATTTTTTTAATATTTGGATTTAAAACATATAAAATTGTTTTTCTTAATATATTTACATAAATACTGATTTTAATAGCAATAAACGTTAAACCAGTCTATGGTTAGTAATGGTGCTATATCCAAAAGTATAGGGCCTATGTAAGATTGCATTAATGAGGGCGAATCTCATATCACTCCCTCGAAAATACTTATGAGCAATTCCATATGTGACTGACTGACATTTACAATACACTTTTGCAGCAAAATGGTTGCATAAATATTACAATTGATTGAAATTAGGGGTATCTAGTGATATGATAGAGGAATAGTGTGCGGTTAAGACTGTACTTAAATGTATAATTTTGAAGAAAAAGAGTGCTATTTATTATCTATCAAAGTATGTGTAACTGACTGACATAAATATCAACTCATCATACAGCTTAACATGTTCATCTGCATCATGCTCTGAAGTGTGATTCCTAATTCAATTTTCCAAAATACCGTTTGGAGGACACATTTCAAGTTACATTCTCAATAAAAACGAAACAAAAATCACAATTAACACCAGAGTTATAACCTAATATATGATGTGTGACTGACTGACTACATTCTGTGACTGACTGACTGACATATCTGAATTTTATTTAGGCTTTAATATTCTGGAGCTGCAAATATTATACAAATATTACAAAATAATATGAAATTATAATAGATAAGTCCACCGTTGTGATCTCGAGGTAGCGTGCTGCCTTGTCAGGCAGCGGGCTCGGGTTCGATACCCGGTCGGGACAGTTTTTCTGGGTGAGGTTTTTATCGCGGTTTTTCCTCACCTGTAAGACAAATGTCAAGAAAACTAAGGCCCAAACGGTCCCCGAAACCATATGGTCATCATCATCCTTATCATCATCCTTCACCGGTGTGGAAAGGAACGGGAAGCTACCACATCTACAGTTCCCTAGTAAAGCTGCAAGCACAGCATGAAAATGCTATGATTGCAGTGAAAGACCTGCCCTCGGGCAGAATTACTATGGATGGATAGATAATATATAAAAAGCGATAATATGGAGATGAATAAAGACCTTCACTCCTTTATCATGTATAGGAAATGTACAATTTGATATGATATAAAAGTATTAAATAAATAGTGTAATTTATTTAACTTGGTTACCAGGTATCATTTTAAATTTCACAAAATAAAGAAAATATTAACTTCTAAACAACAAAGGACCTTCTCTACAGTTAAATATGCCTAATATGAGTATAATTTTATTACATCCATATTAACAGATTAAAATTTATCGGATGCTGTTAACAGATTGAACTATTAAAATAAATAAAAATGCCGATATGGAATTTGCATTGTTCGTTCGAGAACACTAAAATTAACTTTCACTCGTCTCAACTATAAAGACAAAAAAATAACGAAAAAGTACAGTATACAAATTATTAATTATTTTATTTAAATGTGGAAAGTTCTGTTATAATTTAATCAAAGCAACTGATTACAAATTATATTCCTGACATGTGTTCTATTTTTAAACTAAAAAATCGAAAGAAATCTTTTACAATGCGCGAAATCTTACTTTATGACTGATTGTTTGCACATGGCGCACATAGTACAGCGTTGTCATACGTATTTTCACTCTGTTGGTTTCCAATAACGCTACACACAATAATAATTTTATTTTACACTACAGGTTATACATACCTAATCACATATATTCCACTCCAATTGTATTTTTATATACAAGAAACTTCATATGATTTAAAACTGTTTTTGCAATTAACAATCTAGATTCTGTTTCACAAAGTGAATGCTAGTTCAATGTGGCAACATCGCAGTGTGGATCCCCGCTAATACGACACACTTGGCATGTCAAAGGTCAAACTAATGCGAGAACCTTTCAAGTTGAAGGACTCACACACACACACACATTTTCTAACACATAAGAACCGCGCACTTGTTTTTAATTCCACTCACTTAATAACATACATATTGAAGAATCGCATAATGAGGAATTATTTAAATGTCATCAATAAAATATATAAATGTAGTTAATATAATTAACGTAATTACTTTACAAGACAATGTCGTTAATACTTTTTTGTTAGTTATGTACCGATAACATAGAATCCCAGAGGAAATTTGGATCCATCAATTATCGTATTGTGTACAATAATTTTTGTATGTTTTATGTGACTGACTGTAGCTTACCCTTAATAATTATAGGGCGCAATTTAATTATCTAGAATATTATAATACAATTATTATTATTACATTTATGATGAGGAAGGACCGAAATATGGTATAACAAAAGAGTCTGTGAAACAAAACAAATTTACACAATGAACTCGTAAAACAAAATTTCGTTTCATTTTGCATGTGTTTTCAGGTTTCGGAATATATCATGTTCTACTATTAATTTAGATCAAAATAATCTGTACTTCAAACATTAACTTCTATAATAGGAAAATTGCATCTTCAAAAAAATATCTCAATGAAAAAATTACTCCTGCGCCAATTTCAAAATTTTCACATCGGAATGACATTTTCATGTAATTACTCTACATTTAAATCCTTCCGCTGACTGCCTTTTAGCTCAAATTGTCACAGAAGTAGGGCCAGTGATTATTTTATGAAACAGCTGAGCCGAACAGTCCACCAGATTTCCTAAACCATGTTTATTTTAATACACAGCGGAGTCCAGCAAGCAAAACTGACTGCTTTATGCGTATTAGCAACATAAGTGAGGGGACAAAAAGTCAGTCAATCACGGGACTCCAGCGGGAAAAATAAAGACTTTACAAGAAAATGTCATCTATACGTTTTGTTAGTTGTGTACCGATAACGTAGAATCCAAGAGTAAATTTTAATCCATCAATTATTATGTTGTGTACAGTAATTTTTATCCGTTTCCTGTGACTGATTGACCATAACAAACAGTTAACAACTGTAGGACACATTTAAGGTATAGGCTATAGAATATTAGAATACAATTAATAGTGTTTAATTTACGACCAAGGAGGACAAAAGTATGGTTTAACAAAAGATTTTGTGAAATAAAACGAATTGATACGACCAAATCATTAAACAAGAAATTGGTAAAATTTTGCGTATTTTTTCAGTTTTGGAATATGACAAGTTCTACCGTTATTATTAGATTAAAATGATGCATATTTCAAACATTGTCTTATAGAATTATAAAATTTTATATTTACAGATATATATTACATCAACAAAATTATTCCTACGTCAGTTTCAAAATTTTCACCTCGGTATGACATTTTCATGGAATCGCTCTTATATAAATTCGTTGGATTCTATATTCCAAATATCTTTCTGAAATATTTCACTTGTATAATTTCCTTAAATCCATGGATTGGATATTCTTATCGCCTACTATACTCTAATTCAACCCAGGAAGTTACTACAGCCCTTATGGGCTACGCCAGGGGTAGATTTTGACAAACTCATAATAACGGTATTTGTTTAGGGACGGGGGAGAGGCAAGGTTAGTAGCACAATTTCCAAATCTATGTACTATACATTTAAAAACATAGTTTTTGTTTTACGACATGCAAACTAGTTTTATAGTAAATGTGAGAGTCGACACTTTCACACATGATAGTACAGTTCCGCATGAGCTCAGTGACAAGTGGTAACTGTTTTTTTCTTTAAGAAAGATGTGGCTAGGACGGCTACAACTTACAACCCTGTACCTGCTGTGTTGCATACTTCAGTTTTAATTAAGGATTTCTCTCGAGAAAATACTGTAAAAAAGTAGCAAACCAGTGTCCTATTCTAAACACACAGTAACTTCCTGGGTTGAATCTGACTGTAACATGTTGGGTTTAGAATTGTATGGTAATGTCCGTTTCTGATCGGATAAGATATATATTACTTTAGTAAATAAAAACATAATGTGCTCTAAAAATGCTATCGTATTTCCAAAATTGCAAAATAATGTAATTATACTTGTTATTTATACAAAAAGGAATAAATTGTTTTACCTAAGCAAATAATATGACGTAATACTAATAACTATCGTCATTTCTCTGTATCTGAGCAACATTTTAAAAGTTGGTATTTAACATTTTCCAATACTGTTATTTTAACACAGTTCCAATAATGAATCATATTATAATTATATTGTGAAATGAATAATTAATGTCTTTCCACATATAAAAATCTCGTTTCGACCGCTGTCAGGTAGAATTGTTGATGTTTGTGCCAAGTCTCGGATGGTGTAGTGGCCTGCACACTAGTCTGGAGAACTAGAGGTCCACGGTTCGATTCCTGGTTCAGACAATATTTCTTTTTACAATATCATCATAATATTATTTTAAAAGTAGTTAAATATATTAGTGTTTGATAAAAATACTTCCGGGCCTGTGGACAGTGGTCAAGAGACTTGAAGTTTTCCAACTTGCAGACTCTTGATCACGTGCTACGCAGTAGTCCGGGTTGGAAGCCGGAATAATTACATTAGTTTTTGCTAATTTTTCGTGATATGAAAGTTATACTCACCACAGGAGAATTTCTTGTGAAATGAGAAGCATCACTTACCTGAAAAAGAAAAAAAAATTACCAAATTACCGCCACACATATTGAAAATTAAGATTTTTTATTCAATGTCCCAGGTTGTCATTTCGACATTTCTGGTGTTCTCTCCTAGCATTGGTGTAATTGTAACCCACTTCTGAATTTGGGGCACCTGGAAAGAAGAGTTTCGTTACCCCGATATTATCATGGGTGATAAATGATAATGAAGCGCCAGGAGAGTTTTTAACCTTAACTTAACCTAATTTCCAAACCAAGGGTAACCACAAGAATAATTCTCTTTAAGGAAAATATTATATGGTTTAACCGTGAATTGAACCCGGGACTTCATGAACAGTAATATCGCCAGAATTCTTGTTTTGTTTCGATTATTATGGAAACAAGCAAAACGTTACTGACTCTAACAATAGAGTGCTTAACTCTAACACAGAAAGATTATGCAGAACTGTAACTACATTCGCGCGCAAAGTTGAAAGTCTTGAGTTCAAACCACGGCTGCTAAGAAAGTAAATCATTGTTGTAATCCTATCGTTCACAGCACTGAAAGACTGAATAGGAACGTAATTGGAGATATCGTTTAATTGGGGACCTGTGGTCCAGATTAGGACTCAGGTAAAAAAAAAGTATTCTTTTTATCACAATAAAGTATAATAACTATATGCAACAAAAGACTGGCATTAATTTCAAATGAAAACCCTCTTAATTTTTTATTACAGTTATTTATAGACACTTAACACTTTATTATTTCGCAAATTTAAACTCTAAGAACTTTTGTGTTAAGATATTTGTTTCATTCTGTAACTGGTCAATTTATCAAGTTCAGTTTGAATTAGCAATTCATTGAACGCTATCCAAAGCAGTCCTCAAAATCATACAATCAAAATTCTTATAAATAACGGGAGATTAGCTTTCAATTGAAAACAAAAAGTATTTGTATAAAATAGAAATTACCGTTATTGTATTAAAATGTGTTCTGCAAATCGTATGAATTAGTTCAAAGGAGTCTCTTAGTGTTGAGAGTGACAAAGAATGGGAATAAAACGATGTTGGTAACCACGACATGTGCTGCCATTAGCGCTTAGTTAAATTATCAGCAGAGAATCAATCAGATGAACCTCCCCATCAAATCCCAATATTCCAAGTAAAAAAAAGTGATCCCACAAGAGGCCCGGAGGCCCTTGGGATAGTAGGAGGTTAAACTCCTACTTTTTTTTAGACAATCGGCACTTTATGTCAGCCGGGTTGTCAGCCCTGCGTGACGGCCGCTTTTACCCCCAGAACAAGCGTCTGGTACTCATTTTCGTTAGAGGCTGAGTCGACCCCAGGGCCATAGTGCCGCCAGAGGGTTTGGGTCAGTTTAAAAATCCTGACCCCAACTGGGCTTGTAGCTCTGTGCCTTAACCACTACGCTACGGCGTGTCCCATATTCCAAGTAGCCTACAGTAATTCGTAACCCTAAATGTTGGATGCAAATTTTAGAAATAATTTATTGATAGTTATACGATCTTTCACAGTAAACATTTTGCCGGTCCTATGCACTAATAATAAATAATAGTTTTAAAAAACTAAAACAACATGCTTTATTAAAAAACCGAACTAAAAGATGAAAAATAATTTTAATTTCTAACACACTTAGGATAAAATTAAAGTGGTCAACAAAAAAATCATCAACACATATAGAATAAAACTAGAGTTATCAACAAAAATAAAATAATTTTACCATCAAAAGCGTGAAGTGCTCAATATCAATATCAGATATTGGCAAAAGTAAAGTCTCTAAGAAGAAAATGTAAAAATCATAAAACGTACCCCACGCTTTTTGTTGATAAATCTAGTTTTATTCTATATGTGTTGGAGATGATTTTTTTGTTGACCACTTTAATTTTATCCCAAGCCTGTTGGAAATTAAAATTATTTTTCATTTTTTAGTTCGGTTTTCTAATAAAGCGTGTTGTTTTAGTTTTTTAAAACTATTATTCATTCTTTAGTTTTAATATTTTACAGAATAAGATAAAAATGTAAATATCTTTAAATTCGATACTATTGTAGCATGAGCTAAAATTAATACTCTTCTAAAAAATTCATCCCAGCCCGATTTGAACCAGCGACCTATGGATTACTGAAATTATATATCACTAGAGTTCCCCGCTTTACCAACTGAGCTCTTACAAACGATTGAATAAAAAGTCGACAAGTCCGTAACCTATTATACCAGTTTTCATTTTTTGATTTTCTGATGATTTGGCAGGATTTTAGAAACAAAATATGAAATTATTGTATTGTCACGGGTCCTTTACAAGTATACAAAGTTTCAAGTCGATCCAATGTTTCTAAGTGGGTTAAAATCGTGTTCAAAGATTCCGTTACATAGATACAATGACACTTTTTTGATTTTCTGACAATTCAGGCCAGGATTGTAGAGACAAATATGAAAACATTGTATTGTCACGGGTCCTTTACAAGTATACAGAGTTTCAAGTCGATCCAATGTTTCTAAGTGGATGAAAATCGTGTTGAAAGACTCCGTTACTTAGATACGAAGACACTTTTATTTTTTGATGATTCTGGATAGGATTTTAGAAACAAATATGAAATTATTGTATTGTCACGGGTCCTCTACAAGTATACAAAGTTTCAAGTCAATCCAATGATTTTAAGTGGGTGAAAATCGCGTTGAAAGATTCCGTTGCATAGATAGATAGATAGATACATACAGGTCAAGCTAATATAAAGCGTGTAAAAGTTGAATATTTAATTTTAAGTACATTAAAAATAATGGAACAATGTTTCTTTTTTTAAATGCCCCAGGTTTGTCTTTCGGCATTCCTGGTTTCTCTCCTGGCATGGCGTACTTGTAACCCACTTCTGAGGTTGGGGCGCCTTGAAGGCGGGGTTACGTTGCCCCGATGATATGATCGGGGGTGATGATGATTAGTGGTGCGACAGGAGAGTCCCTAACCCTAAGCTTTAACCTAAGATGAATATGAATGATGATGATTGCGATGGCCATATGATTTCGGTGACCATTTGGGCCTTAAAGTTTTCCTGACATTTGTCTTACAGGTGAGGAAAAACCACGATAAAAAACCTCACCCAGAAAAACTGTCCCGACCGGGGATCGAACCCGGGCCCGCTGCGTGACAAGGCAGCACGCTACCCCGAGACCACAGTGGTGGACACTTATGTCTGCTATTAGTGTAGATAAAATAACTATTTCTCATCGCGCAATAAAATATTTGTCAATCCGTTTGAAATGTTAAATGAAAAATAAAGTTGTACATGAACTAAACACAGGCCACAAACGCTTCAAAGTGAGTCAATTATGTGATTGCACATAAGGCAGGACTGTTAAAGAAGTACTTTTACCAATAGCTTGGTTTCTCTATCCCATGATATTTGTTGATCATGTAAGAAGCCATTTTGCATTTCTTTCCTTTCGCAGAAATATATTTTAATTTAAAAACTGTCTATGAATGAGCCATATTCCATATTATACAACTAAACTGTGTATTCTATGAATTTGTTATGTATTTTAATATATTTAAAAATAGATGACACCTTATTAGTATGGTTATCTTTAAGTGTTAATTGTAGGAATGAGGCAATTAGGTGCACGCAATAGCGAAATTATTTACGATTCGCAATGTCACACCTCTCAAGAAATAATAATAATAATAATAATAATAATAATAATAATAATAATAATAATAATAATAATACAATTTGTATGGTTCCTTTGTCATATATGCTGTGTAATAATTATGTATTTACTATTATTACCCCAATAGATTTCAAAACTGTTCCTGTATTGATGTATGGATCAGAATGTTGGACGATCACTAAAAGACAAGAACAAAGATTGGAAGCAGCTGAGATGAAATTTTTAAGAAATCCATCCATAGTAATTCTGCCCGAAAGCAGGTCCTTCACTGCAATCACAGCATTTTCATGCTAAGCTTGAAGCTTTACTAGGGAATTGTAGGTGTGGTAGCTTCCCGTTGCTTTCCACACCGGTGGAGGATGATGATGATGATGATAAGGACAATAATGATGATGATGGCCATATGATTTCGGGGACCGTTTAGGCCTTAAATGTTTCCTGACATTTGTCTTACGGGTGAAGGAAACCCCGATAAAAACCTCACCCAGAAAAATTGCCCCGACCGGAGATTGAACTCGGGCCCGCTGAGTGAATAGGCAGCACGATATCTCGAGACCACAGCGGTGGACATTTAAGAATATAGCAGGATATACTCTGCTGGATAAGAAAAGAAATGAAGATATAAGAAAGAAACTAAATATTTTGAAACTTAGAGAACCGAATAATTAGATATAGGAACGACTGGAAAGAACATATTGATAGAATGTCAGAAGGAAGATTTCCAAAATTATTGCTAAATTATAAACCACACGGAAGGAGAAATGTTGGACGCCTACCCAGAAGATGGTCTGAACAATTATAACAATTCTAACTTTAATAAAACCGGAACGAGACAACAGGCTTAATCCCATGATGATGATGATAGATTTCAATGCATTTTACTCTATAATACTGCATGTAGTATACATTAAATGGTAAACATATTTCACTATATATATATATATATATATATATATATATATATATATATATATATATACTACTGAACCGATTTTAATAAAATTTTGCACACTGTGTGCAGTTTGATCCAAGTTGAGACCTAGGGTAGTTTATAACTAAATTTATAGTCGCATTATTTTTTTATTGCAAATTATTTGTTTATTATTTAACAAAGAGTTATAATTATCTGTGAGTTCCATACGATTCTAACATATGGCGGTGTAATTATCTGTGAGTCCTATACGATTCTAACAGATGGCGGTGTAAGGTAATGTGGTAAGGTAATTGGTTTATTATTTAACAAAGAGAGATCCAGTTGTGCTTTTTGTTGCAATCGCGAATTTCAATTGAATTACAAATAGTGATTACTTCATAATTTAAGTGTGTTCAGTGTTTATTTTATTTTCAATATTATTAATTTCGTGTGTAAGTATTAGTTATAAGTAATCTGGCTGAAAGACAGCAACTTAATTTATATTGTTAACGTATACCTTAGCCACAGCAACGCGTGGCTGGGACTTCTAGTGTATATATATATATTATAAATATATGTTTGACATTTGGCAATGAAGGCAAATATGATATGAAAAGAAAAAAGAAATGCTTGAGTCGGGATTTGAACTCGAGTCTCTAAAGTCTGTACCTTTAGCGCTCTAACCAACTGAGCTACCCAAGAATTCCAATACAAGCATACAATTTTCTTATACATGTAGTATTCTCAATTCACACAAGAGGTAGCGGAAATTTATTCCAACTGCCATCTCGCGGCTAACATAACAGTTAAGCAATTTTTTTAAAGAGAATATTTACTTTATAGCAGTAACGCTTTTTATAAAAAAAAAATTGCTTAACTGTTATGTTAGCCGCGAGATGGCAGTTGGAATAAATTTCCGCTACCTCTTGTGTGAATTGAGAATACTACATGTATAAGAAAATTGTATGCTTGTATTGGAATTCTTGGGTAGCTCAGTTGGTTAGAGCGCTAAAGGTACAGACTTTAGAGACTCGAGTTCAAATCCCGACTCAAGCATTATTTTTTCTTTTCATACCATATATATATATATATATATATATATTATAGACTTCAGTGACGTTTAATGTGAAAATACAGCATAACGTTTGAAATGATTTGAGTTATGTCAATTTGCACTGTATACAAGTCATAAATCGAACTTATACAGGGTGTTGCAAAAAACACCGACAACGAAGGTGAGGTTGAATATTGAAATATGTTGATAATTTTTCTAATAAGGTACCAATGTCCGGAAATGATGCGCTTTCACACTGTCTAGATAATTATGTCTCAAGATCAGTGTTGTTTCGAAGCCTTTGAAGACTCATTAGTTGACAACACCTCACAGGTACCCGACCTATGTGTAAGTGGCTACGCAACGGAATGTGGCTGCAACATGACGGAGCTCCAGCTCACTTCCATGCCAATGTGAGGAGACATTTGGAAACCACGTATCCAGATTGATGGATTGGCAGAGGGGGACCAGTCCCATGGCCTCAGAGATCACCTGATCTTAACCCTCTCCACTACTTTTTGTGGGTCAACGTGTAACAGTCTGTTTATCAGAATCCAGTAGAGTCACGTATGGATCTTATAGCCCGAATCCACGCTGCTGAAGAAATAATTTAAACGAGGCCAGCGTATTTGAACATGTGCGCCAATCACGACTCCGCCGATGTACGCTCTGCAATTAGATGGTAGGTAGACATTTTGAAATCTTGACGTGACTGTGACAGTATTGTCAAGTACTGCGTCTTGAAATCCAACTAGCGGAACTCTTGAGAACTTAGCTACTCATAGTGTGAAAACGCACAATTTCCGGACATAGGTACCGTATTAAAAACGAAAAACATATCTCAATGTACCATCTCACCTCCGTTGTCGGTTGTTTTTTTTTTTGTAACAGCCTGTATATTTAGGGTAAAATGTGATGTCTGAAGAACAATATGGTTTCACGAAGCAAATTGGCTGAGGCGGTACCGTTTTGGGATTAAATTTGAAAAATCCAGAGTAATCCCTGCGTCAACCAAGTCGATTTATTTCCATTAAGAAAAATGTGTCCACCGCTGTGGCCTCGGGGTAGCGTGCTGCCTTGTCACGCAGCGGGCCCGGGTTCGATCTCCGGTCGGGACAGTTTTTCTGGGTGAGGTTTTTATCGCGGTTTTTCCTCACCAGTAAGACAAATGTCAGGAAAACTTTAATGCCCAAACGTCAAACGGTCACCGAAATCATATGGCCATCACAATCATTATCATTCATATTCATCTTAGGTTAAGCTTAGGATTAGGGACTCTCCTGGCGCATCATTATCATCATCATCATCACCATCATATCATCGGGGCAACGTAACCCCGCCTTCCAGGCGCCCCAAACTCAGAAGTGGGTTACAAGTACGCCATGCCAGGAGAGAAACCAGGAAAGTCGAAAGACAAACCTGGGGCATTTGAAAAAAAAGAGTATTAAAAAAAATTACACTTTAATTATATTTCACTATACATTGCATAATTACCATTTAAACACCATCATAATTGAATCAATGAACTTCTACAAATAAAACAGATATCAAATATCCTTGATTCACCGATATGACCATAGACTTTACGGCTTTAGAGGCTTAGATGCTAGAGCAAATCAAAACTTAACGGACTTAAGATACAGTTATTGATTTCTGTCATAATACAGTTATTTGATGCATTTTTGCAGCAAATGTTATTGATGGATACGAGCTTCTCCTTAGTGTAACGTGTGACTGTCTTGTTCTCAACACTCCAATTTATCTGCATGTGACAAATGAAGTTAAAACCGACCTTAAAAACATCCTAATTTGAAAACATACGTTCTATTCTCAGAAGGAGAGTTGTTGGTTTCAGAAACAAGACATCTCATTAAGAAGTGATTCTCTACTGAAACCTTTTCACAAGAAAAACCCCTCACAGCCAAAGAGGGTTTCAGTTCAACTTGATACTAACAACCCCTTTACTCCCCCAAACTATATCACATTCGAATTAGATATTGAATGCAAGCAAGAGTTAGTTTTCCTCTTGCCTTTTCCACTTGTGTTACGAGAGTGGTGTTGGTGGTTTCAGTGTCCCTCCCTTATTCTATCTCTCCCTCATTTCTTCCATGTCTCAATCAGGTTTCGCCTTTTTTCCGCACCACCAATCGACTACTTGCAGAAGACCCCATTCATCTTCAGCCCACTGTAATTTCCCACAAGTCTCAAAGAATGTCTAGAAATCCAACACACTCTAAGATTGAGAGAGACAAAAAGTATCCGACCCATACTCACTAGCAAAACCCCTTTACTCTAATTAGTTCTGTCGCTTCTGTTCTTTCCTGGTTTCACTGGACAAGCCATGCCACTTTTTTTTCCGTTAACGAATTTATTAACGAAATTTAATTGGAAGTAAAGGAAATCAAGGTAAAAAACAAAATTACGAAACATTCTTCAAGCAGAGATTGTGTTAAAGATTGGCAGGTTGACAGAATGATTAGTTAGTGTACATTTCAGCGTGGTTTCAAAGAAGAACCAGCAGTCTGATTAACTACTACTTCACATAGCGATTTGCTATTTTTTATTTTATATGCAATATAATTTTATATTATTAAATAACCTTTGCATAAATCCATTAGTTTTCTTGTATTTCAAATTAGATTTAATATTTTCGTAATATATTTATTTATTCACGAGAAAAAAATTGAAAAACAATTCCCGGTCGAGACAGGCTCCTGGGTGAGGTTTTGTCTCAGGGTTTTTTCTGACTAGTAAGACAAATGTCCAGGAAGCATAGGGCCCAACGTTCCCCTAATATTATCCGGTCATCATCATCATCCTTTACCGGTGTGGAAAACAACGGGAAGCTACCACACCTATAATTCCCTAGTAAAGCTGCAAAGCATAGCATGAAAAAATGCTATGATTGCAGTGAGAAAGACCTGCCCTCGGGCAGAATTACTATGGATGGATGCTAATAAAAACTAAAATTTCCGCACTATAGCAATACAGTAATTAAAAATAGCGTACAACGTGCGGTTTTACAGATCATAAATAAAACTCTGTAAAGCCATTTAATTAACTCATGTATTAATTATCATAATATGCATACCATCAAAAGAAATTGTACAGTGCTGCCATATTGTGTCAATTTCATCACTAAATATACTTTCATACAAATAATAAAAAAACCAAAAAATACACTTGACAATCTCATTTGTCAGTAGATTTACTACTGCGAATACAAAATATATATATTTTTTGCGCGATAGTTAGTTCTGTCGTACTTACAGCAATAGCGACCATGATTGAAAGTTCAATTTCCTAAATTTCGGGATTGTCAAACTAAATAATTATACTCTATTATTACATATTAGTCCACCGCTGTGGTCTCGAGGTAGCGTACTGCCTTGTCACGCAGCGGGCCTGGGTTCCATCCCCGGTCGGGTCAGTTTTTCTGGGTGAGGTTTTTATCGGGGTTTTTCCTCACCTGTAAGACAAATGTCAAGAAAACTTTAAGGCCCAAACGGTCCCCAAAATCATATGGCCATCATCCTTATCATTATCATCCTTACCATTATCATTATCATCCTTCACCGGTGTGGAAAGCAACGGGAAGCTACCACACCTACACAATTCCCTAGTAAAGCTGCAAGCATAGCATGAAAATGCTATGATTGCAGTGAAGGACCTGCCTTCGGGCAGAATTACTATGGATGGATGGATTACATATTACCTACCTCGTAAAGGAAGTATAACCACTGTCCTTTATACTACGTATAATGTACATACAAAAAATATATCCAAAAGGTAGTGTTAATACACATTATACGAAACAAATCACTGCATTATAAATTAAATGAACTTTCTTTGAAACAATGTAAAACAATAAAATCGTACCTGCCGCAATTTTAATCCTGACTGGTGTCAGAGCCTGCTATAGTTTCATCTAATAAACATTGGCCACAGTGCTAATATTAGTCATTTATAATGAACGCAAATATTTCCAACATAGATGTTATTATTTTACTATTATTTATTATTTCGAAAACACAATCACGCAAGAAATAATGTACAACGCACGTTTATGAAGTGTTTTACAGAATCTCGGAAATTAAAAATCTCGCTATCGCTGCATTTTAATCATATCCTCGCTTCTGTAAAGAACCACTTCCCAACCCCGCATTGTAAGATAGTATTTTAAAACTACACTTCACGTACTGTTAACTTTTGTTTGTTTGTCGTCTTATACCTTCACTCTACATTCCAACCCCTAGTACAGACCTGAAACAAAACGCCGTCTCTGTTGTTTGTAAGAGTATTGAGAGAGTTACTCTCGTGTGCTACACGCAATAATGCTGCTGTCAGTTATAAATTTAGTTTAACTTAGAATCACTTCTAAGTACAAATTCACATTTGAAATACCTCTTAACTAATAACAGGTGAGCCCATAAATTCTAAGTCAGTTAGTAGTAGATATTTTTTGTTTCCACAAGTACAATAATGACTTCACGGTCCCGCCGTTTAGAGTGCGCGAGCTATGAAGCATGTATGAAATAGCCCCATGACAGTCTTTACGTTTTCAAAAGTATTTAAGAAGTGACCTAAATACTATACAAGATAAAAATAAAAATGAATTTATCAGTGTTTTAATTATTTAACATTAATCAAAAACACTATATCCAAATCTAAACAACGTCACTCTTACGTATAACGACTATATTTTTCTATTAGTATTTTTCTATTAATATAATAAAAAACAATAAAACCAAAACAAAAAAAGAAAATTATCAGGTGTATATAAATTGAAGTGTGGCACATGTGACAATGTCTATATAGGACAAACTGGTAGACCTTTCATTTCTCGGATAAAGGAACACATGAGAGCATATAACAGAAATTTAGAAAATTCAAAATATGCTAACCACCTATTCCAATTTAATCATTGTTTCTATCCAAATTTTGAAATTTTACATATTTGTGATAAGGGTAAGAAGTTAGATCTTTTGGAGGCTGTAGAAATTAATACGTTTAAAAGTAGTAAAAAACTGTTAAATTCTGAACTTGATTTGAATGAATCCCCTATGTTAAATTAAAAAATTTAAATAAATATTGTTGCATTGCTGCTTAGATCAGTTGGAACACAATTCATAATTTGTTAACATGTCTGAAGAAGGTACAGTGTACCGAAACAGCTGTCACTGAATTATATAATAAATATGAAAATCAAATAGAACTACGTTTTATTTTTATTTAATTAATATTAGTATAACATTTATTATTCTTAAGTTAGGAAGAATATTGAGCAACATACAAACTGCAAATTGTAAAATATTCTGAAGGGATAAAATCACCCTCAGATAGGGGTAAGGGAAGTGATGTGTTAAAATAATCTAAATCGACCAATATGAGTGACAGATAGCCTCTTGTTTTCGGAAATACAATCTGATTGGCGACAGTCCCTATAACATTTAAGACCATGTTTGACCACTAACACACCTAGGCAATGTCAGGGGAATGAAAATTAATTAAAAATGCGAGTAAAATGTCAAACATGACCGATATTAAAATATAATTCATAGTATCTAAGGCGATTATTGCCAGTCTCAATCATTTTCCACCAGAACGCCTAAGAAGGTTGAGGCGGTGTGAGTGGGTGAAAAATAAAAAGCCCAAACGACCGATATTTTAATCTCCAAACCTTAGTTTTCGGCGTTGCTATTTTAACAAGTTTGGATAAATAAAACTCGGCAACGACGCATAATCAGATATTTGGTGGTAATTTTCAACTTTATTTACATTATTAATAATGATTAGTGTAAAAATTACCTCCCACTTGTGTTAGAGCTACTTTGAAGTTACCTACGTCTATTGCTATTTCAGCTTGACCTCTGCAAAACAGTTAATGGGCTGACAAATGATAGCAGCTAAACGTATGTTTTTTCAACCTTCAAATTACATTGATCTCGGATAAAATCTGTGATCCCAGGAACTGAAAAATAACTAATGAGACTACTGATAGCATCCCTTACAGAGTTCATAAAAACACGAAACTTCAAAATATACTAATTAAATATTTTAATACGCCTAGAGTATAAGATTGATTGTCACGCGAAGAAATGTCATAGCTCTCTAATGACCATCATGCCTTTGAACTCAGTCGTTAGTATTTTCGAACAAGCAAGCACTTCAAAATTAACTCCATTAAGGTAAGTTAATTCTCACTTGTTTAGATTACACACACACACATGTATATATATATATATATAATATATATATACATAAATACATAAATATATATATATGCATAAACAAAATATATATATATAACATAAAAAATATATATACATAAATATACATAAATATATATATATGCATAAACAAATATATATATATACATAAAAAATATATATACATAAATATACATAAATATATATATATATATATATAATATATATATATGGTATGATAAGAAAAATAAATGCCTGGACGGGATTCGAACCCGGATCTCATATATATATATAATAGGATTTTGAAATTTATTCCATAGAAAATAAATAAGGAGGGTAAGTAAGTAAATAAAAATAATACTTCATAGTTGTCACTTAAACATCTGTGACCCCTTAAGTGTTATACTCTGTTACAATTCATAGTTGTCCTTCATTCGTATTTGAGAGATTGCTTATGGCTGATTAACAGTACCCTTACGTAAACCCTCACATGAAATATTTTGAAAATGGATGCTGAGAATAATTTTGAGGATTTTGTGAAGTTTGTTGAACGAAATAGAAATGTACAGTGAACTGAATTTTAAAAAAAATATATTATTTTTAACAATATCACAGGTCTATATATTTTTAATATTTTTAATAGACGAATACTTATCCGTATCTATATATGACAAAGAATATTTTTTTATAGTTAAAGAGATAGTGAATATTCCTAAATATATAGTACAACAAAAGCTGAACATTTCAATCAACATCATTCTGACCCTTACTGGTATGTCTCAGGTTAGGACATGAAAGCTTCATCTTGCATATTGACAGAATCCACCTCTACACAGAATTTCAACAGGTATATACAGTATGTCAATTTGATATTATACATAGGAATTTTTATTAATAAAAATCCAATTTCAGAAAGTTTTTAAAAAGTAAGAAAAAATATTTATTGTGGTTTGAAGGAAACACTAAGTTATATCTAAATATGTAGTTCAAAACTTAATTAGAAAATAAACATAATTTTATGAAAATAAATAATCTTTATTACACCCAAAATAGCAAATTGGCTTGTGCCAATTTGCTATTCATACACTAAAGAAAACACTGCAGTGTACTTGCTTGTCTAACTTGCTTAAACATTAATGCAACATGGATACTCTAAATTGTGCATTTGTTTACATCTGCCTACTGTGCTGGTTGTGTACACTGGCAGTCAGTCGCCTCCAAAGTGGGTAAATGTAAATAACTCAGTTCTGATCTCAAGGATACAATTGTAAATCTTGCACTTAAGGGATATTCTCTGAGAAAAATAGGGCGACTGACAGGCAAATGTCATGCCACAGTACAGTATATACTAAATAAATGCAAGTACAAAGGTTCAGTAGAGAATGTTCCGAGAAAACCTAAACAAAAGAAGTTAAGTGAAAAGGAGGAGAGAACCATTGTGAGACAAGTGAAATTCAACCCCGAAATTAGTGCTCCAAAATTGCTGTCTACCCTAGAAGTTTCTACTGGTAAAAAGGTATGTACTGAGACAGTTCGGAAGGTGTTACACAGAAATGGCTATCATAGAAGAATGACTAGGAAAAGGCCGTATGTAAGTAAGAAGAATCGTGTTGTAAGATTACAGTTTTCAAAAGAACATGTAAATACGGGGCAGGCATTTTGGAATAATGTTCTCTGGTCTGATGAGACTAAAATCACCTGTTCGGTTCAGATGGCGTTTCATAGAGTCTGGATAAAAGCCAATGCGGATAATGATGTGACCAATACAACACCTACAGTAAAACATGGGGGTGGGTCTGTAATGTTGTGGGGGTGTATTTCGGCAAAAGGGGTTGGCAATATACAGTTCATTGACAATATTATGGACAAATTTGTGTATAAGGACATTCTTCGTAAGAATGTTAAACAAAGTGCAGCAAAATTGGATATGCTCCCTACGTACATGTTCCAACAAGATAACGACCACAAACATGCGGCGAACTTAAATAAGACTTGGTTGATATGGAACGTGCCAAAGCAATTGAAAATCCATCCTCAATCTGCTGACTTAAACCCTATAGAACATTTATATATTATACGTTAAATGTTTATAGAATTTGTTGATTTGTATATATTATGTAAAGCAATGTACCTGAAAATGTTTAATTAATGGCAAAATCTCGTATAATTGCAATATTCTGAGAATTAAAATTTTGCTATTTCAATTATAAAATCTAAGTGTATGAATAACAAATTTACATACTGTATAGTGTACTGGTTAAATTGAATGATCTTATACGCGATATTATCGAAGCATTTTTAATAGAATATTGAGATACAAGTGACGTAAGAACTTGTTACTGATCGAGAGAAAGTTTTATTTTTTTTTTCAATTTTCGAGACCTGTTATATGCTTAACTCATGTGTATTACATACTATTTTTTGGTCGATGTGACTAATTTTTATTAAATATAGTAATAAATGAATTAAAATATTCGTTGGATGTAAATGACGTCTATGAGAAAAAAAAAACATTTGGTGATCGT
The DNA here is from genome assembly GCA_030220185.1 of Diploptera punctata. Classification (NCBI taxonomy): domain Eukaryota; kingdom Metazoa; phylum Arthropoda; class Insecta; order Blattodea; family Blaberidae; genus Diploptera; species Diploptera punctata. Next base: position 1,014,326 of record JASPKZ010002720.1, on the reverse strand, counting down.
TGCTATATAGCTTTTCATTTTTTTTTATTATATGCAAGGATTGTTGGCTGCGGATATATTTTTATATGTAGTATCGTGATTAGAATCTGTTTGATAATTTTATTATGGAAGGAATCTTGGTAGATGATAGAGAAATTGAAAAAGCCTGGAGAGTGGGATGTTCTGCATTAATTCCGGAAACGTCTAAAGAAAGGTACGAGTTAGTGTACAAAAGATCCAAGAAATGTTTTATTTTATTTACCGAACGTGTGCTTTTGAGTCCATATCAGCATTGCGATTACTTTTTTTGCATAGCAACCATGATGTGGGAACGTTGACTTACTTCCAGTAACAACAATATTGGTAAGTATAAGAAATTAGTCACATCGACCAAAAATAAATTTTTCAATTGCCTCTGCAATCATTGGTACTTGAAATTAAATATGGAAGGAACATTGGTTTACTTATATGCGAATCATATAATTTATTAAATAGTCTATAAATTATTTTGTATTTGAAATTCTATATTATTTTTCTTTCCACAGAAGATAAACTGTGTCAAGAAATATTGTTTGTTAAATAAATTTATTTATTTGTGGATTTTTTGTTCTTGCTTTCCATAATATTAATAATATATCTGCTGAATATAATAATTTAACATTTATAAACAATGTATGCATAAAATTGTTCTTTCGATAATAGGCCTACATTATAATGTTATACTGTATACGTATTGTGTGCGGCAAACAGTGAATGTCTCTGAAAACCGAACGAATTGTTTAACAGAGTGATGGAATTTAAGGAAGTGACATAATAATTTAAAATATATAAAATAATATATAAACATAAATCTAGCTCTAAATGATAACTGCTTACAATTTTTATACCACAAATGAATAAGACGTAAAAGTTTAAGGTGCTATTTTAATACGATGCATGGATAACTGAAGTTGAGGCAACACCGACGTTAAGTGACATATCTCACAATCAGACATGTGAGACAGGATTGAGTTGAGAAAGCAAAACTGTATTCATACCAAATTAATTGATCGTATTTCAAACTCACATGTCTGAACTTTTTTCACCAGCCGGGTATCTTAAGATGCACTTATTTTTATTCACGTCACCCAAAACACAGAATTGCAAGATATGAGAGCAGATCTTAACTGTTAAGAGTAAGAAAGTATGAACATAATGAATATATATATATTTACCATCACTCCTTTCAATTAAAGATTAGAATAGATAAAAAAAAACATGGTCTCCGATATTTTATTGGCTCTGCAACTCATTGTTGAATTTTACTTGTTAGAGAGCCAATGAAAATCAAAGAGTTCTCTCTGGTTATACGCATACATTCTCCATCCTTTTAAAGGAGTTCAGGAGTGAAATGTTTCAATGGAGGCAGATTTAAACCTAAATTAAGCAACATGAGAGAATAAAGTTTGGTCGAGGCTCATTCGGAATAAGTAAATTCATATTAGAAAGGAAACTGCTATGTCTAAAGCGGAAAATTTTCAATGAGTATAATACACCGGATTTGACACAGAGATCTGAGACGTGGAACTAACAATATCACATAATCCTCGTTTGCAGATAAAACAATAAAATACGGAAACATTTTATGTTATAAATATATCATAGATACAGTACAAGAATTTTATGGATTTTGCAATTCGAAAACAGATATTATCTTGAAAAGAAAGACATTTAAGTAGTAGTGTCGGGGCGTAACACACACACACACACACACACACATATATATATATATATATATATATATATACATAAATTGTTATTAATCCACTGTAGGATGTAGGTATCTCCAACAAACATATTTATAATTCTAGCAATTATTTTCTATGTTACGTCACGCTGCTTCGTGGTTCTGTTCTGTCATCTTGTAATAGGACTTTTCTTAGTTGCATCGTGTCTCGTGGTGAACAGTCTGTAAATACAGGGCTATCCAGAAATAAGGAACAGACTTCAAATATTTATTTCTTCCGAACTACAAAAATTAGAAGCAAAATCCCAACATTTCTGGAAAGAAAGACATTTCAAACTTCACTATTTTATGCATTCAATATGAGCACCATGTGTTACACGACAAGTACCAAAACGGTGGCTCATTTCTTGCCACACACGAATCAGCTGATCTCTAGTTATCGAATTCATAGCTTCAGCAATTCGATGTCGCAGATTTTCAAGATCTGCTAACCTGGGAGACCACCGGCGATGAAGTTGATTCTCTACTCCTCCTCCTCCATTCCAACGTCCTATTGTCATTTTGATACAAACAATCAACATAACAAACAACAGCGCCAATACGGCTCTGATGTGAACTTCAATCTTATTTCTTTCCAGCAACGTTGGAATTGTTTTATCTTTTAAAGTTTAGAAGAAAAAATGTATGAAGTCTGTTCCTTCTTTCTGAATAGCTCTTTATACATATATTATGTATAGGGTCATAGTCAAATATCGGTCATTTGATTTCAATATTATGTGTTAAGATTAAGAGGAGAAATATTTTGATCACCTCGCAATCACAGTAATTTTTATACACCTATCATATATTACACTTGTTTAGGGTATGTATATAAAGTGTAATAAACTGTAGGAGTAATACATTACTATAATTTTGGGGGATTTAAAAATAATCCTGTACATTACGAAATACATTGTATCTCTAATAATTGGAATACATGACCATTAAAATACCCTTGAAATATATTTTTTCACTCAAAATTTGAATATTGTAACCATGTACCAATTTTTGTTCACAGAATTAATGGCAATGGTGAAAAAAAACTGAGCCAAGAAGTTTCAAGTGAGAAGTGAATGACACGTCATTTTATCTCATTAGTATAAAGGGTGAATAATACATTTATACATCCATTTTCTTAAATCTTTAATTTATTTTTACTTTAATTCTTCTAAGTAACATAAACATTGTAATGATTTTCCAGTGAATACTTCTTCAATTATGATAATAATACAAAGAACTTTAACTGTATTCGCTGTGGTGATATTAAGTCAAGAACTGATGTGCTTCGATCTTCTCAACGTTGGTGAAAGAAGGTTAGTTGAACTCTTAGAACACATTGCAAGGAACTATTTCATACTGGGACGATCAATTCTTATTTGTTATCCTGATAAAAGTCTCGACTACATTCAACAACCAATGAAAAGTTTATTTCCAAAAAGTGAACAAATATATTACGTCGACGTTGCTAAAGAAACTATACAGACATTAACTGAATTGGGATGGACAACACAGACAAGAGAAAGGCATAGAGAAACAATTCGACTTCGTGGTGATTTAATTGACAGTGATAAACATTACAATTATATAGTTTTTGTATCGGCTCTGAGGAAAGAAGATATCAAAACAATAGTTGATTCTGTGAAAAACATGGTACGCGACACTGCTGAGTTCCTTGCATGTAACGGACGTGGAAGATGGGTCATAGTGATAGTTGATCAGCAAGTAAAATCTAGATCCGAAATTGTAATGGGAATCTTAAGAAAAATGTATGAAGATCAATACATTTACGATTCTTTAATAATAATACCACACATAAAATCAAATATCGATGACGATGATAATTACGAAGGTATAAATGTTGATGGTAAAGAATTTAAGGACAGTTTTCTTTTGTATACTTGGCTCCCATTTCATGCTGACGGACAACGTGCAATATTACTTGGTGATTGGGTAATAGGGAATGAAAGGAGCAGTAAAATTCAAAGAACTAACCTTTTTCCTAAAAAAATACCACCAAAAGTCAGTACATCTCAATTCGAACTTACTCCAGTAGACGATGATCCCATTTTATTAAAGAGAGGAAACTACACTGACGACAAAGGTTTGGAACACTACGCGTATGACGGCCCTGAAATTAGGTTAATGGAAACAATTACTAAGACCTTAAATTTATCAATTAGATACGCTAAATCGCCATCTGAAGAGTCTACTTATACTGATAGAATCAAAGAAGTTATTGAGATCATTTGCGTAGGTCAATCGGATTTAGGAATTGGATCTCTCCCCATTCAACCAGATGTTATAGGGTATGCTGAATTTACTGATCCGTATTGCATAACGGGAGTTACTTGGTATGTGCCTTGTCCTAAACCATATCCAAGATTGAAAAAGATTTCCGAGACTTTCCCCCTAAGTGTTTGGCTGCTATTTGCAGTAGTAGTGGTTCTGACAGCGCTGATAACCTGGTGTCGCTCTAAGTGGAATAAAGGATTGGAAATAGCTTACTACGGTTCAGGATTGATGTGTTTCTACTGCATGTGGGCTGTCATTCTTGGAGTTTCAGTACCAAATATGCCTCGAACGTCATCAGTAAGATGATTGTTCTTACTATTCGTGTGGTACGCATTCATCATGAACATGTTATTCCAGACATTTTTCACTTCTTATCTTGTAGATCCTGGAATTATTGATCAAGTTCACACGATAGATGGACTTCTCGAATCCGGTATACAAATGGGGTACTACAAAGGAGCAGATGCTTATTATTTTGCTGATGAATCCGACCCTGTTTCCAAAATAATAAAGTCGAGAAGCGAAGATTGTTCTGATAAGGATTATAAGAAATGTCTTCTCAAAGTAATAGTAGACAAAAATTACTCATCGCTTCGTTCAGAACTCTATGCTGATCATTTTGTCAAGACAACGATGCCATCTAGAAAGAAGCCTCTATGTTCTTTGGACTACAGATTTCGTTCTTATTACATAGCGATCTATACTAAAAAAAATTTCCCTTTTCTGGATCCCATTAATACTTGTTTGAGTTATTTAACCGCAGGTGGAATCGTAGAGAAAATATTCAGCGAGTTTAAGTACTCATGGAAGTACAAAGTTTCTCCGGATGCAGAATTGTATAATCATGAAGAAAAGGAATATTTTGTTTTTACTGTCAGTCATTTGATAATAGGTTTCTATATTCTTGCTAGTGGATTTACTGTCAGTTTTATTGCCTTCATTTGCGAAATTATTCATAAGTTCTTATATTCTAAAGTGTTAAAAATATTACATATAACAAATTCCTAAGTCAGTAGAGAAATTAATTCTGACTATAACCATGCCCAAAATGGGAGTCAATGACCAATCTCTTTTCAATTTATTTTCTTTTACAACCAATGACAGTCATGTTTCTTTATCGGTATTTATCTACTTCTGTTTATCATATTAAAGAAAGCTCATTCTTGTTAATATTCTGAACAAGTCATAGCATTATTTTGCAGTGACTTACTCTCGAACAAATACTTTGAATATAGCAAATAATGAAGAAATTCCTTCGAACTACGATTTTATAATTGTGTGTTCAATAATTGTGTTTTTAAACAATGATATTATGAAGTTGTTTTCTAAAAAATAATAACCTTTTATATTGGTTATAATATACAGTTTAATGTGCTTCAGTTTTGCTCCACTGGGGTGCAATCTTAAAATGTTGCAATCCTATTTGAAATAAATACGAGTAATATAAACTTGTTGCAGTGAACAAAAATAACCTCAAATTTCTGTTTGATTTTCAAACATCGTTGTTTACACTAAATATATAAATATTTTAAAATACCGATAAGTATATTTAAATAGTCCACCGCTGTAGTTCGAAGTCGAAGAGTAGCGTGCTGCCTTGTCCCGCAGCAGGCTCGGGTTCGATTCCCGGTCGGGACAGACTCCTTTGTGAGGTGTTTTTCGGGGTTTCTCGTCATCTGTAAGACAAACGTCAGGACGATTACGGCCCAACGGTCCCCGAAATTTATCCGGCCATCACCATCATCCTTATCATTATCATCATTTCACCGGTATGTAAAGCAACGCGAAGATACTACCCCCATAAATCCCTAGTAAATCTGCAAATCATGGCACAAAACTGATATGATTGCTCTGAAAGACCTGCCCTCGTGCAGAATTACTATGGAATGGAAAATTTAAATAACGATTTTAGTAAACAGATTAATTTTATTCGTTAAATAGTCCTAACAACTTTACTTATGATAATAAAAATTGTAGATGTATTTGTACAAATTCTTCGTGTTAGTATAAGAACATTAAATTACAACTGATGATGGTGAACGCAAAAACGTCTCTTGTATATCCGCCACCCCACTTCAGTACAAAGTTACAGCCCGAATCCATTCATCCGTAGTAAATTCTACCCAAGGGTAGGTCTTTCACAGCAATCACAGCATTTTCATGACATGCTTTACAGCTTTACTGGGGAATTATTGCGTGGTAGCTCTCCATTGCTTTCCACACCGGTGAAACTGATGTTGATAATGATAAGGATGATAAAGATGGCCGGATGATTTTCGGGGGCCGTTAGTCTCTAAGCTTCCTGACATATGCCTTACAGATGAGGAAAAACTCTGACAAAAACCTCACCCAGGAGCCTGTCCCGACGGAGAATCGAACCCGGGCCCGCTGCGTGACAAGGCAGTACAGCGGTTTACCTACAGCTGAAAGTAATATATTTTCCCAAGACTGTCAGTGGTGAAATGGCACCATGATTATCATCTTATATAAAGCCTAAATTATAAACTGCACTATAATATGTACTAGATTTGTAATTCGAAGTAGATTTTTATGAAAAATTACTTATGTAAATTAATTGTAAATCAAGGACAAAAAATCAGATCAGCAAAATTGTAAATACTATATTGGGAACAGCATTCATCCTGGTAACAAAATAGTATATTACGATTCGAGGTTGGGAAGTGGCTTTTACAGCAGCGAGGTTTTTAATTTTCGAGATTCTGTAAAACACTTCATAAACGTGCGTTATACTTTTTCTTTGCGCGATGGCCTTTTCAAAATTATAAATAATAGTAAAAGAATAACATCTTTGTTCGAAGTAAGTATTTGCGTTCATTTTAAACAACTGACTTACATTATCAGTGTCGGCAATGATTATTAGTTGAGACTCTGTAAGCCGTGACACCAATTATCGATACATTGGCGGCAAATGCGTATTTATTGTTTATAATAAAGTTCAGTTAATTTAAAATGCAGTGATTTGTTTGGTATAAGATATATTAACACTACCGTTTGGATATATATTTGTATATACGTTGTACGTAATATATATAAAGAGCAGTGGTTTTACTTCCCGCACGAAGTTTGTAATATGTAATATTACATGTATAGTTATTTAGGTTGCAACCCCGAAATGTAGAAAGTTGAACTTTCAATCATGGTCGCCATTGCTGTACGACAAAATGCACTATCGCGCAAAAAAAAATAGAATAAAGCTCATGGATTTAATTGTTTTCTACGCTATTATAGTTGTGTAATTGTGGATATATAAACAAAAGTTAGTTATATGAGACACCTATTTATCAGACTTCGAAGTTTATCATAAATTTAATTGAGTGACCTGTAATATTTGTTTATTCTTTTTTTTTTCCATGTAGTTACTATAACGTAATTTATTCTTCTTTACCCATCTTAACCTCTCACATTACAGGTATTTTTTACATTCTACATATCATCAGGGGCCAAAATAATTTCACTCAATCCAGTAATAATAATAATAATAATAATAATAATAATAATAATATTAATATAATAATAATAATAATAATAATAATGTTGATTGAGTATTGTGTGAACTACCTGTCCTCTCATACTAAAGTAAAATGATAATTATTTAATTCTTAGTTCTTCCTGCGTAATGATTTATTAACGCGTAGATTAGTTATACGAGGGTCATACTGAAAGTCATGAGCAACATTTTTTAAACAATCATAATATTTATTTTAGACAAACCAAGTACACCATGTTAATCTACAGACCTTTGTGCTACTTTTCAACATAGTCTCCATTTCTTTGCACACATTTTGTCCAGCGTTCTACAAGCTTGAAAATTCCCTTATGATAGAAGTCCATTCCAGCTGCTCGAAGACACTGATGCACTGCTTTCCGAATATCCTCCAGCGTCTCGTAGCATTGGCCTCTCATCTGCTCCTTCACAGAACCAAAAAGATGGTAGTCGGAGGGTGCCAAATCGGGACTATAGGGAGGATGTGGAAGAGTATCCCACCCAAATGTCCTGATCTTCTCCACAGTGGCACGAGCAGTGTGAGGACGCGCATTATCATGTTACAGAATGATCTTCCTTCCAGGGCGTTTGTCATGCAATGCACGATGGAGCTTCACAAGTGTCTGGATATAGCGGGCACCATTTATGGTTTGTCCAGGTTCAAGAAATTCAACCAGAATGCAACCTTGTGTATCCCAGAAGATGCTGCCCATAACTTTCCCAACAGATTGCACTGTCTTCGCTTTTTTCTTTGATGGCAAATTCAAGTGGTGCCATTCCATACTCTGGCATTTTGTTTCAGGCTCGTAGAAATGAAACCAGCTTTTGTCACCTGTCACAATACTCGTCAAAAAATCATCACCTTCATTTCGAAATCTCTGAAGAAGGTTATGGGTGATGGTTCTTCTCTGAATTTTGTGGTCTTCACTCAATAAACGTGGAACCCAACGGGCACTAACTTTTCGGTAACCTAAGCTGTGAATCATTTCTTGCACTGCACTGTGTCCTACTGCAAGTTTTGTAGTGATTTCATTCACTGTGATACGCCTGTCATCTCTAATGAGTGCATCAACTCTTTCCTTGTTGCAATCCGTGGAGGCAGAGCGTGGGCGACCGCTACAAGGCTCATCTTTGATACTCGTGTTCCCATCTTTAAAATGTTTCACCCATCTCCTAACACTGCTGGCACCCATGCAGGCATCTCCGTAATCACATTGAAGTCTTTGGTGAATATCAACAGCAGATTGTTCCTCTTTAATAAGGAATTCAATGACAGCGCGCTGTCGAAACGAAACATTGATGTCTGCCATTTTGAAAACACTGTATGTGATCACATGATAGAAGCTATGATGCCACAAAACGGCAATGTTGTGGTATAAAGTCTGTAGATTACGATCCTGCAGTTGTTTTTGTTACATTGTTGAAATTTAAATTTTAACAATGGGTTGCTCATGACTTTCAGTATGACCCTCGTATATCATCACATCACATTTTGATGAATTTTAAGAAATAGAAGATTCTAGGGTGACCTCGACATGGAAGTGTGCATAAAAATCAATGATACTGTACATAATATTTTATGTGTATTCTATTTTTGTGCATGGTACTTGTACAATATATTATCATGCTGGTTGGATGAGTATTAATTATTGTCTCGTGTCCGATGAAATTTCAGTCTTAGAGAGATAAAATAAAAAACCCATTACTATAATATACATCAAATAAAAAGAGAAGTTCGTAAAAATTTCTTCATCATAAATCCGTTATTAGGATACAATTTACCTTATTTTACTCTTATTTACAGACTCATTAATGTGTAATGCCGTAACGGATCAAGTCTACATTATTAATTATTATTTAATACATTATCTATACAGTATTTTAATTATGCTATGAAATAGGGATTATGGTGAAATCGAACCCAGTAATTAAATACAAACCAAACTACAGCCTTAAAGAATGAAAAAAACTGCAACAAGTTTCTCTGTATGGGGGAATGAACCCGAGACTTCTCGAATGCGAAGCTCAAAAGCACCTTCTGAGCTAATTCACTTGGCAGGTAAAATGTTAATAATTGTTAGATGTACAGGCTTTGAAATAATTGATGGCGCACAGATAATTTTCAAGTCTCAGAACGAAGCCACTGCCCATGATCAGAGATCAGCTATTTGGTTCACACGTATATAACTATTTGAGAAACCAAATCCGTTCTATTTTGTTGTGTGTCGTGCAATAGAAAACAATTTCGGGTAAATAAGTAGTGCGGTAAATACTGAAAATAAAACAAAGGAAAGGGAATGCAACAAAAGACAGAAAATTAATAGAAATAAGGACGAAAGAAAAAGAAGCTTAACAACAGGATCGAACACGCGACCTCATGCACGGGAAACAAAAGCTCCCTCCATTTGACCACAACCATCTCTCCTAGAAATTGTCTGTATGAAGCGATGCAGTACTTCAGGACTTACTTGTATAATGAAATTAGATATTAACTTAATTTAAATTAATCAGACGCATTTTGTGTTAGTAATGGAAATAAATAAAATGTTTATGCCATGTGTTTTGTAAACAAAGTAATGAGACGTTACAATTGTTATTCATTTTAGATATATATATTTTTTTTTCAAATGCCCCAGGTTTATCTTTCGAAATTCCTAGTTTCTCTCCTGGCATGGCGTACTTATAACCCACTTCTGAGGTTCGGGCGCCTGGAAGGTGGGGTTACGTTGCCCCGATGATATTATGGGTGATGATGATGATAATGGTGAGCCAGGAGAGTCCCTAATCCTAAGCTTAACATAAGGTGAATATGAATAATGATGATTGCGATGGCTATATGATTTCGGGGAACGTTTGGGCCTTAAAGTTTTCCTGACATTTGTCTTACAGGTGAGGAAAATCCCCGATAAAAACTCACCCAGAAAAACTGTCCCGACCGGGGATCGAACCCGGGCCCGCTGCGTGACAAGGCAGCACGCTACCCCGAGACCACAGCGGTGGACTATATATATATATATATATATATATATATATATACATATATGAGCTGTTTCCTTAATTTTTTTTATTTTCCATATATTCCATTCCATAGTAATTCTGTCCGAGGGCAGGTCTTTCACTACAATCATAGCATTTTCATACTAAGCTTTGCAGCTTTACTAGGGAACTGTAAGTGTTAGCTTCCGGTTTTTTTCACACCAGTGGAGAATGATGATAATGATAAGGATGATGATGATGATGGCTGGGTGATTTTCGAGGAACGTTGGGCCATAAGCTTCCTGACATTTGTCTTGCAGGTGAGGGAAAACCCTGAAAAAAATCGCACCCAGGAGCCTGTCCCGACCAGGAGCATTTCCATTCATATACAAATTTATTTTTATAACGAAGCCTGGTAACATGTAGGCATTATGAAAATTAACGATGTTATTAAATAATAATAAATAAAGGGGAAAAAATATATACCTGACCAGAATCGAACATGGGCCCGCGTCGTCGGAAAAAGAGCATCTTACCGACTGTTCCACTGAAGCGAAAGATATGAATGCTGCATGGAGAGAGACTTACACCGTCCGTTTTATACTCAAACGAGTCAGAACATGTAACAACATACTGGTGTGAATCGCTATTCACAACTCTTCCATCATCATGAGTTATGCCATCATTTTTTTCAAAGGATGTACATATTGTGCCCTACTGTACTGTTAAGTTTTATTGAATTTCTAAAAATTACCGAGGATAACATATTAATATGTCCGAAGTGCGGGAGCTTTAAAGACAAAATATATTACGAAAATGTAACGATTTAGAATATTGGATGTCTCAGTTGTTGCCGGAAAGATTTCTAAAATATAATTGTGGAAGATTGGTAGACAATAAGTAAATGGTAAACCCAGAAAAGTGGATAAACGTGGGTAAATTTCTGGACAAAACTCTGAAAATAAGAACAACACTCTTTCGTGAATAAATACATATGCAAGCAAAATGTAATATCATTGAGTTACGTAAATTAATGGTATTGTCACCTATTGTGTTTTTTATCCATTTGATATTACTATTAATTATTTTATTGATACGAACTGTCAACAGCACGTATGGCTTGCAGCCCGTGTGACTCGTAAATAACATTGCATGTACTGTATCTTGCTATTGTGTTATTATTTAATTGTAATATTTTTGTGTTTTCTTTATGTAATTGTAATGTTAATGTTTTTTTATTTAATTGTAATATTATTGTGCTTTCCTTATGTAATTGTAATGTAATTGCTTTTTTTGTTGTTTATATTTCTTTACGCTAGTACCAATTATTACTTTATTGTAACGGACTGTCAACAGCACGTACGGCTTACTGCCCGTGCGACCCATATTTGTAAATAATATTGTAAATATCTTACTTGTCTAATAAAGTCCTGCTACTACTACTTTTAGTGAAATGAAGTACAACTGCACAAATAAAAGTTTTATTGTTAAACAATTATGTGAGTTTTATTTGAAAACTTATTACCTTCCCTTCCGCCGTTCCGTTCATCACATAAATATAATCTTGTATTATTATATTCTAGTTTTTTTCTTCTTCCTCTGTCTAAATGACTATATTTTTAGTAATTTAGACAGAATATAGATACAACCCTCCATGCCAGAGGCCCGATGTCATACAATTCACTCATAGTCATGAAACCATAAATTAATTTGTCATTATTGAGACTGGATGTTTACGGTTGCGCGAACATAAGCTCTCCACACATCCCTATACTGATATATTTTCCAGTCATGTTATGTTCAATTTCATCAACATCTAACAGGTTATAGTCCTCGAAGGACTATTACGATCTACTGAAATTTTCCTTCCATCTCTTCATGGGTCGTCCCAATGATTTTTTTCCATGTGGGATATAGTTTAGGATTGCCAGGGGGATTCTTCGTCCGGGCATTCTATTAACATGTTGTGTCCAATTTTCTTGATAGTTATCATGTTTAATTTAACTCTCTCAAATCATGGTTAACTTTATTCTCCTGTCTCATCGTTGGCTTTCTTAGCGGGCAAAACCTTGCTGGATATCCTATAAGATACTTCCGCGCCCATCTTTTATATCCTACTTTCTTACTTGTATTTTTATCACTGTAAAATAAACTAAAGGCATGAAAAAATCACAAGATATAAAGGTTAAATGTAACTGGTGGCTATACTGCATATTTCGTAAATTCCATTAACACACAACTTAATGGCAACGTGCTTAATAAGAACCCCAATTACTGAACTCGTTTGGAATTATTCTGTTGACTGTAAAGGTATAAAACAGAACACCTTAGAACTCTTAAAATAACGGGCCGCAAGAAGACATCCCAAATCTGTGAAAGTGTAATACCTGAACAAACATATACTCCGATGCATCAACTGGTCAACAACAGATCTCTGGAATCAACTTGCAGATGTAATTAGGATACTCCAAGACATTATTTATTTTTATTTATTTAATGCAGGGCACTTGAAAATACAGATCATTCACCCAAATGACAGACCTTATTAACTTAAGTTGCTAAATTTGGTAAATTACTTTGCCGCTGAGGGAGCGTTGTCCAGGGTGCACCACGTGGAGGTGAGTTTACCGTTGCACCCCTACTTCAAGACATGGTTTGGAAGAGTGTTGGATAAGCAACAACAGTTTTTACTGTAATTAACATGATATATGGCTACTTCACAGTTCATGGTTCGCAACCTGTGATCGTATATCGTTGGTCTATTCGCTAACGCATACTGACATAATTATGACATATTCAATAATCGTATCTCATTATACTCAATTATTTTCATTGAATTTTTGTCGTTTTATGGAGATTTTTCTTAGCGTTTATTTTGTTGTTAGTATCCTCTAATAGAGCGTTTTAATACCTGAGACTTCACAAAAGGACACTTTCATTTTCGTATATACGTTCTTTGTTGTAAAATAATATATATATATATATATATATATATATATATATATATATATATATATATATATCCTTCTTCTTCATCTCCTCCATCAAAGTTTAACGTCTCTCCGTATAAGTACGCCACTGAAGATTTACAGCGGCACTATCTTTGGGAGAAGGAGCGCACACACATTTATTTTTACCATAAGGACATGGGGATCTGACCGTATGAAGTGATCAGTAGAATTCAGGGATTCCAATGAGGCAACATGAACATTTAAGACGAAACACGCCATTTACTCTCACATTCAAACTTAAACATAACGAATATGACAATGATGATTATGATGACCACATAATGTTCGGGGACCGCTTGGGCCATTTGTCATACAAGTGTGGAATAACCCGGAAAACACCATCACACAAGAAAATTTCCCTGACCGGAGATTGAAAACATGTCCGCTGCGTACGAGGCAGCGATGCTCTCCTAGGAACACTACAGGTAATTCTGACATTTGTAACTTAAATAGGAATTGAGCTAATTGTAAATTTGACTATATAAATAAAGATAATGTTTCAAGTTGAAAAACAGGAGTAGGGTTTACTTAAATAGTTAGCGTAAGTGAAATACTCATTTAATGCTAGAATTCTAAAAAATAAGTTACAAATAAATTCAAATCCTTGCTTTGAAAGAAACTAAGTGGATTTCGCAACCGAATTCTAAACCAGGACCCCGTTTTCCGATTTGTTATTGTTTCCATAACAACCATAAAGACTGAAAATATACAGCTGTTATTAAAAAAAAATAATGCCTGAATCATGTCAATGATTTCATGACAATATCTTTAAGTAATCAATTGAATCAGTGTTTACTTGATATAAATCAATAACTCATTTAATTAAATAAAACTAAAATAGTTTTATGTGATTTGAGAATAAAGTTCTTAGGAAAATTTTTGGACCAAAGAGGGATGAACAGACAGGTGAATGGAGACTACATAACAATGAACTACACGGTCTTTATAGGAAGCCAGATATAATAAGAACAGTTAAGTATCGTAGACTGCGATGGGCAGGACATGTTGCGCGTATGGCGAATGAAAGACGTGCATGGAAACTTCTTGTAGGAAAGCCAGAAGGAAAACGCCACAGTTGGTAGACCAAGAATGAGGTGGGAGAACAACATTAACTATGATTTGAGGGAAGTAGATTGTACAGGGAATAATTGAAAGGCATTAGCTCAGGATAGGGATGTATGGAGAGCTTACGTCCGAGGGGCCATGAACCTACGGGTTCGATAGTGCCAGTGAGTAAGTAAGTAAGTGATTTTCATATTTATTAAAACATAATTTAGTTATAGCTGTTTCGGTACTTTGTACCTTCTGCAGATATGATAACTAATTCATGAATTTATTAAATTGTTATCATATCTGAAGAAGGTATGAAGTGCCGAAACAGCTGTAACTAAATTATGTTTTAATAAATATGAAAATCACATAAAACTAAGTTTTATTTTTATTTAATTAAGTAGTATCTGTTAATTTTCAGTCAGTTTATATTTGTTCTGCAAACAATAAAAAATTAGAAAACCGGGCTCATGGTTTAAGACTTCGGTTGACAAATCCACCTATAGTTTTTTTTTTTAATATAGCCGAAGTTACAGATGATTTTATACAGATATCCGTGTATGATATGAAGATTCTTACTCGACACCTCAGTTCGTTTTTATTAGCGTCTAATTTTAAGTAAATATATCCTAAGTCAAAACCATCATTTTTTTAAAATCTAAGGTAAGGTTAATTAGCTTTCTGTTTAAAAATCTGTTCAGCAATTTGAATTTAAAAAATCCAAACGAAAATAAAACAGCATCTAATTTTGTAGAATAGATTAAAGTTATAGCGAGGTGGATGATTTGGTCGAAATTGTAAACTTCATTTTCTTTAGGACAAAGTACATACACCATAACATTATATTTTCGTCAAATGAAAGACAAAATGTTATCTTAGCTCAATATTTCGCATCAAACTAGATCCCATTATAACCGCGCTTCTTATTCAAACCAACATCATGATCATTATCATCAAACTTCACGGATTAGGTCATTGCGTGTTCCGATCTCACATCTGTTCAGTCCAGCGCTTTCTTGGTCTCCCTACCGATCTTCGTCCTCCAGGATTATACATTAGTGTCATCTTTGGTATCCTATGCTCTCTCATTCTTTGCACATGTTCTATTCAATTGTTCCTATGTTCTTCTATTTGTTGAAGAAGTGGTTATAATTTTAGTTATTCTCTAATCTTCTCATTTCTAATATGTTCTTCTCGTGTACAACCTTTCACAGCCCATAGGAATCTCATTTCCGCTGCTCGAATTTTACTTTTTTCTTTCCTTCAAGACCCAGGCCTCACTTCCATACATCGCCACTGGTAGTTCCATCGTTGAGTAAAATCTTATCTGCGTATCCTTCGTTACTTTGTTCCTCAGTGTTCAACTTGTACAGAATAAAAACTTCTTTCCTTCCAATAAGTTAACTCCTTTTTTTTTTTTTTGCTGAAACGGTAACATGTGAGAGTCATGTTCATATATATATATATATATATATATATATGTCCACCGCTATGGTCTCGAGGTAGCGTGCTACCTTGCCACGCTGAGGTTTTTCGGGGTTTTTCCTTACCTGTAAGACAAATGTCAGGAAGCTTAGGGCCCAACGGTTCCCGAATATCATCCGACCATCATCATCATCATCCTTCACCGGTGTGGAAAGCAACGTGAAGATACCACACACATAATTCCCTAGTAAAGCTGCAAAGCATAGCGCGATTTCAGTGAAAGACCTGCCCTCGGGCAGAATTCCTATGGATGAATATATATATATATATATATATATATATATAATTAGTTAGTAGTCAAGTTGTTTAAAATAACCAGGACATATTTAATCAAATTCACCGTTTTATATGGTCATTAAAAGTATATAAACATGCAGGGTCTGAGTTTAGGTGCGGGTCCTTAGTATTTAAAAGTAAAAAAATAAATAATCTTTATATCTTATCTTCCTCCTTTTTGTAAGGTCTACACCCTCCTTCAGACCTATAACTCAGTGCTCTGGTAAGTAGTTGAATCTCTCAACAGTGAATAAAAGACTAGGTGGGTCCAACTGGCGGCACGCGGGCAGAAAGTAATTCTTTGCATTTTCGTTTCTCGCCACGTTAATCGAAACAGATATAACCACAATTATTTCTATTTAGTTTTGTATTTTATCTCGAAACCTTAGTCGATCTATCAACTGGCTGTTGCAATTACCCTGTCAAACATACAAAGCGAAAAAGTCATAAAATATTTTGAGATGGCCTGACGTGTTTCTCGTTTAGATATAACATAACTTTTTTTGTAATATAATAAAAAATAAATTATAAATGTTTATATTGTATTATGTTAACATGTTTTTATTTCGTTGGAAACATTTCTTTAACAATAAATTTGAATCGACAACAAGCAATAATATACTTAATTAAGAATGGTTGATCAGATTTAGCAGTAAAAGGTCTGTAAATTATACACTCCATTTCGCTGTCGAGTCGCCCGGTTGCGCGGCGGCCGGCGTTGACCCTCGATGACAGCTTACTTCCCGGAAAATCGAGAAAAACACTTCTAGGCAGCCGGCGATAGTAACGGATAATACCACTACAATCACTTTAGTAGAAATATATTATGTATATATATATATATATATATATATATATATATATATAGAATAGATTTAGAATAGAATAGATTTATTTAGCCTGGTGGAGTTAAGGCCATGTGGTCTTCTCTTCCACTCACCAGAACAAGCATATGTTACATATGAATACAAAAAAAAAAACAATAATAGTCATATAAAACAGGACAAACATAATGTTACACATGAATACAAAAAAATTACAATAATAGTCATATTAAACAGGACAAACATGTTACATATAAATACAAAAAAAAGTTACAATAATAGTCATTGAACAATTAATTATCTGTCATATTGAATAATAATGAAATTAATGTCTAATAATAGAATGAAACTAAATACAATTAAAATTAAATTAATGATACAATGAATAAGAAAAGGAATAAGAGCTCGAATCTACTATGCATAAAAAGAAGAGAAAAAAAAATACAAAGAAAATAATAAACTACAATGAATTAATCTACGCTTTTTATACAAGGCATTAGGTAAATATATTAACAAATCCTAAGTCTATTTTTATTAAATAATGCAAAAACGCATTATTAATTCTTAAAAAGTAGTATTAGTGAGTTGTTTCTGTTAGTGATTTTATTTTCAATTTATTTCTGAAAGATGGTAAAGTTTGGCAGTCTCTGTCATAGGGTGGAAGTGAATTCCATGTTCTAGCAAGAGAAACTGTAAAAGATTTCGAATAATAGGTAGTATGATGAGGAGGGATATAAAGGACACTGTGCTCAAGGGATCGGGTATCTAAGTTATGTGTATCAGAGAGTTTAGTGAAGCGGTGTGATAAATAATAAGGTAAAGATGTGTGTAATATGTTATAGAGAAGGCATAGGGAATGGATGGTTCTACGATCTTGAAGACGAAGCCATGACAATTGTTCCAGGGATGGTGTGTAACGTGATCAAATCTACGTATACCACAAATAAAACGTATGCAAGAATTGTGAACACGTTGAAGTCTTTGGGTAAGAACAGTATTTAGGTCAGTAAAAAGAGTATCACAATAATCAAAATGGGGCATTGCAAGTGTTTCTACTAGCATTTTTCTTAGAGAAAACGGTAAACAATTTCTTATACGATTTAATGAGTGTATTATTGAGAAGATAGTTTTGCAAATGTTATTTATTTGTTTATTCCAAATTAAATGTTTATCCATAAACACTCCTAGATTTTTTACTGTCTCACTATAAGGGATCTGAACCCCATTAAGTGACACATGTAATACTGCATTTGTGTTAATTGAGGATAATAGTCTCTGATGGCCCATAATGATTGCTTGTGTCTTTCTAGGATTTAATTCAAGTCCATATTTCTCTGTCCACGCCGTTAGCGAGTCAAGGTCCTCATTAATTTTGGTTACCGCGTCATTTAAAGAATATTTGTCTGAGTGAAGGTAGATCTGCATGTCGTCCGCAAATAAATGATGTTTGCAATGTTTTAGGGAGTCAGATATGTCGTTTATATAGATTGAAAAAAGCAATGGGCCGAGCACCGAGCCCTGTGGAACTCCAGCTTTACGGTAGGTCCAAGAAGAGCGTAATGTAGAATTTCCTACAACATATTGCTGGCGCTCACGAAGGTAGGAGTTGAACCATTGCGTGACACTGTCAGAAAGTGAGAGGTTTTTTAGTTTAAGCAATAATAAGTCCAAGTCTACCGTGTCAAATGCTTTACTAAAGTCAAGTAGTGTAAGAATAGTAAGTTTTCGATTATCAGATGCTTCGCGTATGTCTTCACATATATTTAGTAGAGCAGTATTTGTATTGTGTCCTGTCCTAAAGCCTGATTGGTATTGATCTAAAAGGTCGTGTTCAGTTAGGTAGTCAGTCAGTTGTTTGTGGACTAATCGTTCCAAAGCTTTTGAAAGGGTAGGTAAAATACTAATGGGTCGAAAATCGTTAGGAGTTAAGGGAGGTTTTTACTTTCGGGAGTGGGCGTACAATTGCTTGCTTCCATAATGTGGGATATATAGAGGTTTGTAGTGAGGAGTTGAAAACATGAGTTATGGTAGGTAGTATAACGTCGATTATTTTGTTAAGTAGAGTGATATTTATACGGTCAGTACGTTCTGCTTTTGTTTTTATTCGTTTGAGAGCTTTCTTTATGTCATTTTCTGTAAGATATGAAAAATGGAAATGTTCTCTGTCTGGTGGATTTGTCAATAGTAGTTCACTTATTGTATGTGTTTTGTCTTTAGGAGTAAAGAATGTGCTTGTAAAATGGTTATTAAGTGTGTTCAGAGAAACAGGTAGTTTTTCTAGCTGTGTGTCTTTCCTTCCTACACCCATTTTATTCAGATTTTTCCAAATATCTGGGTTATTGTTATTAGGTTCAGTAAGGCTGTATAGATGTCTAAGTTTGGCGTTTCTGATATATATATATATATATATATATATATATATATATATATAATACACCGTGTCCCATTCAAACCTCCCACATTTTAATTAATAATAACTCTCAAAATAGCGGAATTATGAAATGAGGTTGGTATTAAAAGAAAGAGAAACATAGAATGTTTGTTTTCATTGTTGCAGTTAATTCATCTGTCGCATGTTTCAAAATAATGACTTAAAACACGTTCGCCAGACATCACTCCACTAGACTTCATCCTCTGGGGGTATATAAGAGACCGTGTGTTTGCGACTCCAGTACAAGATCATCATGATTTACGAACCCGTATCCTTGACACAATTATAACAGTACCAATCGACATGTTGGACAGAATGTGCCACGAAATCGAATACAGACTTGATATTGTTCGTGCTACTAATGGTGCACACATATATAGGTGTTTTAGTAGATGACATTGTACGGTAATGAAAATTCTTTGAGTTTCTGTTTCGTTTAATATCGGCCTCATTTCATAATTCCGCATACTTCGTTAGTTATGATTAATTAAAATATGGGAGATTTGAATGGGACACCCCGTATATATAACGAAAGTGGTCATGTACAAAGCAGTAACATTATAAAGAAAATAATCATATACCTTATCATATGAGATGTTGCAAATGATGCTGGGTATTTAGCTAAAAATCGCCAACAACTTCTTTGTAAGAATTTGTTAAAATATACGAATCATATATAAAAATTATAAAAAATGGGATTGATTTTGAACAGGAAAAAAACAAATTTTTATGAACTGGTGAACCAGAACAACATTTAATTTTTGAGACCGGAGAAAAAATAAAATCTTGTATTGACGTCGCATATTTAGGAATTAAAATAAATAAAAATGGGAGTTATAAACAGGAAATAAAAAATATAAGTAGTAAAGGAAAATTTACAATTGCTTGCCTCAATGGAATATTGTGAGATAAAATTATAAGTAACTAAGTAATACTCGGCATGCGCAGCTACGAATAAATAAATGAAAATTAATTTGCTTTTGTGTTTAGATGAATAAGTAAAAATAACAATAATTATAATTTATATTTTTTAGATACCCCATGCTGATTACCTGGCGTTGCCCGGGAATCTGCTTATCCCGATCTTCTTGACATAAATAAACTGAAATACGAAAATTAATGTGATTTATCTTTAGTTAAATAACTGTATGCAATAATTTATATCGTAATTATTTTTAGATACCCCGTGCTGTTAACCCGGTGTTGTCCGGGAATATACTCATCCCGATCTTCTTGGAATAAGTGAGCGCAAAGACAAACATTAATCTATTTCTTAAGATTAGTTGAATAAGTAAAATGAAAAATAATTATATATGTATAAGCCTATCGTAATAATTTTAAGAATCCCCGTGCTAATTACCCGATGTTGCCCGGGAATCTAATTATCTCGATCATCTTGGCATAAAAGAGCTAAAAGACAAAATTTGTTACGGTATTGTGAGTTATCCGTAAAAGAATACCCGCCATGCACAGGAATCTACATACTTGTCTCGATCTTCTTGGCATCAATGAAAGAAAAAATGGTTATTGTGAGTTATCCGTAAGAAATAAATATAGGCCAATGCTGTCGCGGACTTTTTTGTAGAGCTTTTTGAGATATTAATTCTGTTTTCATTACTTTTATGTATTTGTTATGGTTTAGGCAGCGTAAGCCATTTAAGCATCCAAATACTACTTTTTTTTACGTTTTCCACTACAAAAGGCGATTTTTAAGGATGTAGGAGTTGAGTATCACAAGTCTCGTATAGCATATGTTAATCCCGGGAATCTCCTGAACACTTCGAAAAAGCCCCATCACAATCAAACCAACGGTATGGCCGCGCTTAAAGTATGAACAAACAAACAAACCAACAAACAAACAAACAATTTTTATATATAATATAGAAATAAAATGAATATATACCATAAAATTGTTAAAAGCATCATTACTTACGGAGCAGAATTTTGGACATTAACAACAAAAACAAATGAGTATCTTTTGGCAATGGAAATGGATTTTATACGAAGGGCAGCAAGAATTTGAAGAAGAGAAAAATTAGGAACTCAGTTATAAGGGAGAAAATGAAGATAGAAGACACTATTTTAGATTATATTAAAACTGAGCGATTGCGACGGTACGGACATGTCCAGCGAATGGAAGAGGATCGGCTACCAAAATCTGTTTTGGAATGGAAACCTGAGGGAATACGAGGCAGAGGAAGAACTGAAACCTCCTGGAGTCAGAGAATATATTTATACATGAAGGAGAAACATCTACAACCAGGGGATTGGATGGACCGACAAAATTGGCTATTGGGAGTGGGACAATGTCAAAGACATTAATCAACCAATGATTTATCTATATATAAAAATTGTTTGTTGTAATGCATATGTCGAGGCATTATGTAAATTATAACACAGCACTAATACAGAAATCACATTTATTTTAATACCAAGTATCATAACACTTGTAGCTCTATTACAGAAAGTAAACCAGCAACCGGACGACTCAACAGCGAATGGTACATTATATAGTCTGTGAGAGGTTAAAACAATGTGGATTACTATCGAAATGAGTTTGACGCACTTTTGTTAGACAATAGCGAATCTTCCTAGATCAATGGTTAGCAGACAACAATAACGCCAGGTGAAAACTGGAAAGTAAAATACAAAGAACACCCACTCAAACTCAATGTGGATATTAATAATGTTATATTCTTTATTGTTCACCGCTGTGGTCTCGAGGTAGCGTGCTGCCTTGTCACTCAGCGGGCCCGTGTTCGATCTCAGGTCGGGGCAGTTTTTCTGGGTGAGGTTTTTATCGGGGTTTTTCATCACCTGTAAGACAAATGTCAGGAGAACTTTAAGGCCCAAACGGTCCCCGAAATCATATGGTCATCATCATCACCATCATCCTTCACCGGTGTGGAAAGCTACAACACTTACACAACTCCCTAGTAAAGCTGCAAGCATAGCAAGAAAATGCTATGATTGCAGTGAAGGACCTGCCTTCGGGGAGAATTACTATGGATGGATATTCTTTATTAATGTTGGTCTGTATATCGACATCTAAAGGTTGTTTATTATTTATTCTGTTTTACGTGTTACTAATTAGATTTTTAAATATTTTATTTCAAGGTTATAAAACATTTGAAAAAAATTCTCTTCAGTAATTCGTTTATTTCGGAACACTATTCTAGTCAGAGTTTCTAATCTTTTTCTCTTGTTGAAATTCATGCTGCCCTTCGTATAAAATCCATTTCCGGTGCGAAAAATACTTATTTGTTTTGTTGTTAGTGGCCAAGGATCTGATCCATAAGTAATGATGCTTTTAACAATTGTGTCATATATATATATTAGTTTTATTTCTATTACTTACTAGCTAATAACCGGCGTGCGCTGCTACGCCTAAATAAATGAAAATTAATGTATTTTTATATCTACTTGAATAAGTAAGAGGAAAAATAATTATCAGTTTACATTTTTTTAGAAACCACGTGCTGAATACCCGGCGTTGCCCGGGAATCTACTTATCCCGGTCTTATTGGCATACCTCAGCTTAAAATACGAAAATTAATGAACTTGTTATGATTACGGTAGTTGAATAAGTAAAACGAAAAATAATTATAAATGTTTATCGTTATTATTTTAAGATTCCCCGTGCTGATTACCCGGTGATGCCCGGGAATCTACTTATCTCGATCTTATTGGCATAAATGAGCTAAAGACAAAATTTGTTATTGTGAGTTATCTGTAAAAGATTACCCGCCATGTGCTGCTATGTTAGCACAGGAATCTATAGGAATCTTCTTGGCATCAATGAAAAAGATTTGTATTGTGACTTATCCGTAAGAGATAAACATACGCTGTCGTGGACTTTTCTTGTAGAACTTCTTGAGATATTCAATTCTGTGTACAATAATTTTGTATATTTGTTATGGTGTAGGCAGCGTAAGCCATTTAAGCCCCCAAAGAGCAACTTTTTTTTACGTTTTCCACTACAAAGAGCGATTTTTAAGGGTGTAGGAATTGAGTATCACAACTCTCTTATGACCTATGTTTATCCCGGGAATCTACTGAACATTTTGCAGAAAACCCCATGATAACTAGATAAACAGTATGGCCGCGCATAAAGTACGAACAAACAAACAAACATTCATTTTTACATATTAGATATTTTTATGAAACAATATTCCATTGACGCAAGCAATTGCAAATTTCCTTTATTATTTATATTTCTTATTTCCTCTTTATAACTTCCTTTTTTATTTACTTCATAAATATGTGATCTCACTACAAGATTTTATCGTTTCTCTAGTCTTCAAAATTAAATTTTGTTCTGGTTTACCAATTGACAGATATTTTATTTTCTGCATGTTCAAAATTAATCCCCATTAATTCTCATTGTAGAAACTCAGTTATAAGGGAGGAAATGAAGATTGAAGACACTATTTTAGATTATAATAATACTCAGCAATTAAGATGATACCAACAAGACCAGAGAATGGAAGAGCATCAGCTACCAAAATGTGTTTTGGAATGGAAACCCGAGAGAAGACGAGGCAGAAGAAGACCTAAAACCTCCTGGAATCATGAAATATATTTATACATGAAGGAGAAACACCTACAACCAGGAGATTGGATGGACCGACAAAATTGGCTATAAGGAATCGGATGATGCCAAATACATTAATAAACCGATCACCTATGTATCTATCCTACTCTACAAAAATGAAATTAATCATAAATTAATACATCAGCTTTACAATCTACACAATTAGTATTACTGAATTACTTTATTATGAAAGTCGTATTGTACGTAGTATTAAAGAACTGGGAATATTTCCTCCAACCATTCTATTCATTTATACGCGAAGATTCTGTCAGTGATGTTGAAAAATATATATTCATTCATAAAGCTAGATTGTGTTTTTATTTAATTTTGTCTTCAAACTTATAAACTTTCCTCTCTATTATAAACAGTTCGCTTTACTGCAATGTACAGTGATGGAATCATACGTGATTATTCTTAATAATTATAATCTAGAATTTTAACTCCGTAAAATGTATATTATAATTTAAATGTAACAAAATGTATATTCCAGTAACCCTACCTGAAGTCCCAAGTATCAATCAAAAACATTCTTCTACTATTTCCTGCTATGCACTAATCTTTCATAATTCAGATTATCAAAATATACAGCTTTATAAGATTCTCGCATGACCAGTATTAAGATATGATAGTAAAGCATGGACAATACGAAGAAGAGATGAAAACCGAATAACAGAATATGATAATCGATTTATGCGCATTACAGCATGCTGTACAAAATGGGACCATAAAATATGTGAGGAAATTATGGAAGAGTTGGATATAGAACATATTCTCCACCATATACAAAACTACCAGAACAACCGGAAAGCCTAACTTCAACGAATGCCATCTCATAGAATTCCAAAAGCCATGCTTCGCTACTGCCCCCAAGGCAAAAGATCGCTGGGATGTCCAAACAAGCGCTGGGTGGAAAATTCCTCTTTGAGATCGTAACATGGCCTAAACTTACTTGGATGATGATGATCTAAAGGCACAGATACAAATGTGATTGTAAGCATTATTACTATTCTATTTTACAAACGTCTTCTTTTCATTTGGATTAATTATAACTATATAGACAATTTTATAAGATTTTATATTCATTAATTTAACAATGTATTTACAATTAATTTAGGAGATTTTATAACACTTAGATTACTCATGATTTTTTTAGAAGGTCAATAAGCAAAATATGATCCTATTTATTGCATTGATTTACAATTTATTCTGTTTTACATGTTATTAATTTTATATATATAATATGATATTGACTATAACATCTGCATCATCATCATCATCATCATCAAATTATACTGTCACGGTTTGGACCATTCCTGATATATCTTCACTCTTCCGTTTGTCCAAAAGAGTACATCCGGTCACATATCTCGAGGAATTTCATCTGGGCTGCTTCCAGTCGTTTTATTAAACTTTTGTGAGAGTCCGATATTCCGAGCCATACAACAGAACAAGAAAAGCTAAAACTATGTAAAACTTTAGGAGTGTTTCTTTACGAACTTGCTTTGCTAATGTTCTTCTAATTGTACCGCAAATATGTTGAAACATATGAAGCTTTCTATTAATGTCTCTTGTCCGTTCATTGCCTAGGAAAACTCCTAAATAATTAAAAACCGTTACTGGTTCTACTACAAAATCATTTACTGTTACTTTGGCTCTTATTGGATTTTTCCCATGAAATATCACTACAGTTTTACTTGGGGATATTTGTAAGTTATATTCAGTATTCTTAGATAGAATAACAGAATCTAGAAAAAAAATGGAAAGAACTTGTTCAAAGAATGGAAGATGATTGCATTCCCAAACTTATACTTAAATACAAATCAAAGTGACGCAAGAATGTTGGTAGACCGAAGAAGAGATGGATCCAACTTTTGAATGAGAATATATGAGACCGGAACAAGACACATGGGCTTAATCCGTGATTGTTGATGATGATGATGATATTCAGTAACAATTTCCCCAAATTGAAGAATGGATTTTTGCATGCTGTCTTCATCCGCTGCTAAATTATTACTTATTTCATTTACTTTAATTCTCCAAAATTTTAGTTAAAATTTAAACATCGTAAGTAAATAAATCAATAAATCTGTGATATTATAGCGAAAGAGTGATCTATTGCCGTCATTAATGGTTGGTGTCCCTGAGTAGCTGCTGTCAGTATGTGGTTACCATAACATAGCTCTTCAAAACTTATTTTAATGTTTAATGGATTTTATTATTTCACAAATCAATTAGCTAATCAGGTGTCCTAAACAAGGCTGATTTGATTATAATTTCGAATTTAGAAAAAAAATAATAAAATGGCCGGAAATCGAACCTGGGAAGCTGTCAAACATATTCAGCAAAAATAATTAAACGGACAAAGAAGAATTATTTTTGTAACATGTGAATACTGTATGTATAATTTTATACGGTTCTACAGGAAACTGTCAAACATAATGTCTAGTATGTACTAGAGTGTAGATAGAGAGGTAGCCGAAAAGAGAGATTTTACTGTTACTTAAAAACAAGAAGACAATTGTTCGAGTTTCCAAAGTGTCCCACTTGCGAGAATTTTGTCTAATGAGAGTATGTAGTAATTAGAATACTGTGGTAGATAATGTAACACCATGGTACAAATCTGTGGGCGGAATGTTAAGATGGATGGGAGACAGGGTTTCTGTTAAACGAGTCATTAGTGTGGACACCGAATTACATGAGGACCTGAGAACAAATATCATGTTTCTGCAAGTGCTTTCAACAATTCTCTCTTCCAGTTTCATCCATTAGAAACTATTTCAAACGACTACATCGTACAGTAGATACAGTTTTTATATTACGCAAATAATATCACTGAGCAACAAAAAATAAACTTTTTTTGTCTCAGAAAGAAAAATATGTGATTCTGATAGTATTTTTCTCCTGAATTCAAATGTGATATCGGTGCTTCTCCATAACGCAAGGTTTCCGAAACATTTCATTCTTTTAGCCAGGAAAGAAGCATTTCAGACTGGTTTTTGGATAACTTTAAATCTCGTATGAGATCGTTAAGATCTTCTTGAGTCAATAAATGAGGCTCAGATGGACAGCTTTTTCAAAAGTTGTATCAGCAAAATATGTTTCTTCTTCTTCTTTACTTCCATCAGAATTTGAGCTCTCTTCAACTAATGTCACATGTTCTGGAGGCTTTGGTATGGACAATTCTTCACAGTGTGGTCTGGTCTCATTGCAGATTGCAAATCAGGGTTCACCACTGTATGTCTTGATTTTGACGTAATCCCTTTAATATTTGTTTTATTTAAAAGAATATTATTTAAATCCATTAATTGAAATTGAAATAAAAAAATGTGGGTGATGGATAAATTCCGAATACATATTTGAAAACACGATAAAAAACTTCAACTACAACTATTGCTACTCATGAGACAAAAATCATGTTGACCAGTGAAATCCTTTAATGATTCTTACTTACTTCACAGTAAAACTTTATTAATATCAATGTAATGTAGCCTAAAAAAAACTGTGAAAAATAAAGGCGGCCAAACTCTGTCTTACTCCCGCTCGCTCTCGGAAGCGAGAGCGGCTGAAAGAGAGTGCGACCACGGGAGTATCATGTACCTGTAACAAGAGTTCAAGAATGAGGAGTCCCGGGATTCTTGCAGTGAGTATGAAGGGTGAAGTCATGCGTTGTTCGTGCCACATAATCAAAGTTTACTTCATGTAAAATGCCGTATGTTTTGCAATAGCAAAAGGAATTCCATCTTTTAGAATAATAATTTATTATTATTATTATTATTATTTATTATTATTATTTTATTATTAAAATTGGAAAATGTGTATCAGAAGAAATTAGAGTAACAAAAGACCTTCGTCAAGACCCACATTATTTAAGATATTTATAAATAAAATATTGTCAAACTGGAGTAAAAAAATGTGCAAGAATTGGAGTACCAGTTGGAGATAGATCTACAGATACAATATATACCCTGTTATTTGCGGATGACTAGATAATAATGTGGCAATGGTAATTGATTTCATAAGGAGAGCAACAAGATGGTCAAAATTAGAAAAAAAATGCTGCCATAGGAGAAAAAAATGTATTGAACAGTAGATTATATAAGATATAAACAATTAAATTGGTATGAGCATGTACGACGAATGCAAGAAGAAACGTTACCGAGAAAAACATTGGAATGGTGTCCACTTGGAAGAAGAAGGAAAGGAAGACCGCGAAACTCGTGAATGCAAGAAATAATAACTGTAATGAGAACAAGAGGACCGGAGGGCATGGATTCGATGGATAGAGACAAGTGGAGAAGTAAAATAAAACTTTAGGCACAGATCGATGTGTAAATATTGAAAATCTGTATATAAATACATTATTATTATTATTATTATTATTATTATTATTATTATTATTATTATTATTATCAATATTATCATTAATATCACTATCATTATCATTATCATCATTATTATTATCATTATTAATTACATGATTGTATAAAACATTTAAAATAAATCGACAAAAATATATAAAAACTGAATTCTCGTCTTCAAAAGTTTACAATTTTTGCAGTGAAACGTTATGATATACTGAACACCTAAACTGAATTTCAGGTCTCAGATTAAGGCCTATTATAATTAAAGAAAAATATATCTATCTATCGTATTATTAAAATAAGCCTTTTGTTTGAAGTAAATTTCTTAAAGTGTAACTATTTAACTACTATTGTATATCTGGCTTAACTTGGTAAAGGGAGAGATGGCAATATAAGGGTAGATCCTTGAAAGCTTTCCCCAGCGACAAAAGAAAGAATCCACCCTGTTGTCAGTTTTTGTCTTCCCCCTTGTCCCTATTAACATCTGGTGAAGAAAACCTACAACACTGGTGCGAGTAAGAGAGGAGAGCACAGCTGCCTCTATCTACAAATTTCTTGCAACGTTAAGCCAACATGAAAAGATAGTCACATTATATATAATTTTATGCGCTTGAATATAACTACACTGATATTTCCTTTTTCTAAACATCGTAAAATCAATTAATATACAATTGATAATTCAACCATTTTATGTAAATAAATAATAACAAGTAATTTTGTACCGGCACACAACTACAAAAAATTACTCGCAGGCTCGAAATGTATCAATAACTTTGTTTTCGGACTCGCAGAAGACGAAAATGATATTAGTTTTTTCCAATCACCTAACCGGAGTCAGATATTTCGACGACAACCTTTAGCATAAGTGATCGTTTCCGTGAGAGTCGCAGGCGCTATTGTCTCTCAAACTGGTCATCGTTCTTTTTCTTTTGCACAGTTTTATTACTCTTAGGGATTGTTAAAATCTCAGGAATACACAGGTATACAACATTTACTGATTATCACTGTCAAATACGTGAAGTAATCGCTTGTAATAGCTCGTTCTCTGCAGTTCGTCTTACATTACATCATTCTGATTGTGAAGTGTCGATATTTGCATTATTGTGTATCATTATAAACAAATTGAATTAAAACAATCTACTATAATATATTTTAATACGTACGTTTTAGTGTTTTTATAATTGTGCAATGTCTCGCCGCTGTAAGACTCCCCTAATTTATTCTGTTACGTATGTGGAGTGTATTGTACAAAATCTTAGCGCAGAACTAGTTATAAAGGCGTACAATTTATATTCTGGAAATATAGTAAATTTGGAGATACTGATAAATATCGGGCCCCAATTTTTGCTGTACAAACTGCCAAAGGATTTTAATAGGGTGGTTAAAACGTTCGCATTCGTGCATATCATTTGCCATTCCAATCTTGTGGAGGGAACCTACGGACCACATCACTGACTTATTTCTGTATGGTCAATATATCTGGTTTCACTTAAAAAAATAAGCATTCTCTTCAGTATCCAAATTTGCAGTCAGCCATTCGACCTGTTAAACATAGTGATTCTTCACCGATCTTGGGTGATGCCAACGATTAATATGGCGAAAGGTTCCACGAAGACAATTTAGAAATGGAAAGGCGTTATAAAGGGAAATCAGTGACCAACATGTTTGTTGATTACTGCTGGCAACTTATCACAGACGTTTCGAAGCCATCGTATCGGCGTAAGTCATCCAGGAACAAGTTTTGAAAGGTGAGATTTTTGCTGCAATTTAAACACGTTTTGTAACGTAACTTCTTATCTATCCTTCTTAGAAAAAAATATCTTAACATTTTGGATCTTACATGATTTGGTTTTTCATAAATCAATTGCTACCAGCAATATTATTGCAAAAAAAATTGACACTAAGTGCAGATAAGCAATAATATGCGAAATATAAAGAAAGAAGGTTCAACACATACTCACAAAAAACTGTTAGGTGATAGAGAAAAACGGAAGACAGCACTTTACCTCGAGATTACAGCGGTGGATTTTCGCATGGAAATACATGTAAATTGTTATAAATTTTAAACACACGTTTAGTGCTGTGGGAGTTCATTGTATTTACAGTACTAAGTACATACTTATTTAATATTCTCACATGTAATAAAACCAACTCACTGGATATGTCGAACCCGTAGGTTCATGGCCGCGTGGACATAAGCTTTCCATACATCCCTACCCTGAACTAATATTTTCCAATCATTCCCTGTATAATCCAATTCTCTCCATCATAGTTAATGAAATTTTCCCACCTCATTCTTGGTCT
This sequence comes from Diploptera punctata, assembly GCA_030220185.1. Lineage (NCBI taxonomy): Eukaryota > Metazoa > Arthropoda > Insecta > Blattodea > Blaberidae > Diploptera > Diploptera punctata. Next base: position 983,473 of record JASPKZ010002720.1, on the reverse strand, counting down.
ACCAACTGGGAGTTTTCCCTCTAGTTTTCCAACACGAAGCTTCCACGCACGTCTTTTCATTCCCCATCCGTGCCACATGTCCTGCCATCGCTGTGCAAAATTTTCGATTTTTTAAGCCATTTTTCGAAAAATTCGTGCATTTTTTCGGATTTTCGAGTCTACGAGACTTAACTGTTTTTATTATATCTGGCTTCCAATAAAGACCATGTAGTTCACTGTTATGAAGTCTTCTCCATTCAACTATCTGTTCATCTCTCTTTGATCCAAAAAAAAATCCTAACAACTTTATTCTCAATTATTCGTAATGTCCTTCCCTCCCTTAAAGTAAGAGTCCATGTTTCGCATTCTTACAATATAATTGGTAGAATAATAATTTTATATATTTTCACCTTAACGTTTTTTTGAAAGGCGTGGATGTCAAGAGTCCTTGTAATGGATAATAGCACGCATTGCCGGAATTGAGCCCATGTATAATTTCTTTGTGCATCTCATTCCAATTTGTGATTATTGTTCCTAAGTGTTTGAATTCAGCCACTTTCTCAAATTTCCTGATTTGTCATTAGCTGTCCATTTCCATTATATAATGTTCTCACATGTAATATACAGAATTATATTCAAAGCGTAAGGCTTGTAGAATGTAGGTTCAATAATATAATTTATTTAATACATTCTATGAAGTATATTCACAGCTCACGGGAAATCTAAACCAACGGGACTCCCACTAGCTACCGCTTACTTTCTTCTCCCGCGCATGCGTTTTGCACTTCAACTCCTACTCCGCCGAAGACACCAAATTCCACCGTGGAAAGAACGAGACAGGGCAGCGAAATTCGAGCGGGAGTGAATGGGTATTTGACCCGCTCTAGCGAACAGAGCCCAAAGAAGAAAAGTAATTTCAGCGCAAAATGAGTTTTCTTCACATAAATGAATAATGTACGTTTATTTTCATGTCATTTGTGCTTACCTTATATATATATGAATAAGATAGTTTTCTTGGGTTTTCCGCGTCTTGGACTATTGTTCGGCCTCTGACAACTGATTCCGACGTTTCGGCATGATCCCACATGCCATTATCAAGGAATATGTGGGATAATGCCGAATCCAAGACGCGGAAAACCCAAGAAAACTTTCTCATTTATACTTATATTCGCGAAAATCTGCAATATAACATAAATAAATAAATAAATAAATAAATATATATATATATATAAAGTATGAGTCTGTCAGTTTGTCTTTCCGTCATGGAATTAAAAACTATTTGACCGATTTGAATTTGGGTTTGTCCCTCATTTACATATTTTTCTGAGACAATTGAAGTATATGACATATTACCCTGCGTACCTTAGGGTCGGTGGTAAATAAGATACTAAAAAAGTATATTTTGGATGTTTAAATAGCTTACGCTGCCTGAAAATTAAACTTGATAAGTACAATGCATATCTCCGGTTCCACTGCACATTTTATAAACTTTCTCACTATGCGGTTACAAACCATAAATACACCAAATTAATGTACAAAGAATTAAAATATCTAAAAAAGTCTACAAAAAGTCCGCAACAGTATACCTCTATCTTTTAAGGATAACTCACAATAACCATTTTTATCTTTTAGCTCATCGATGCCAAGAAAATCGGAGTATCTATGTAGATTCCCTGGCAGACATAGCAGCGTACGGCGGGTATTCATTTTATGGACAACTCACAATAACAATTTTAGTCTTTCAGCTCATTTATGCTAAGAAGATCGGGATGCGTAGGTTCCGGGCGCCGCCGAGTAATCAGCAAGGGGTATCTAAAAATAATTATGACATAAATGTATAATTACTCTTCTTTTACTTATTCGACTAAATATAAAAACGCATTTAAATTATCTAAGCGTAATAACGCACACCGTAGCTAGTTCAATATATTTCTTGTTGCAATTCTGTTATCTGAGGTTCAAAAACTTAGGCACAAATAATAGTATATTACGGTGCGAGGTTGTGAGGTGATTTTTACAGAATCGAGGAAAATGTCTAAAAACCGAGTAAAAGCGAGGAATTCTGTGAAAACACTTCACAAACGTGCGTTGTACATTATCTTTTGCGCGATTGTGTTTTCAAAATAATAAATAATAGGAAAATAATAACATCTTTGTTGGAAATATTTGCGTTCATTGAAAACAATATTGATTAATGTTAACAGTGTGGCCAATGCTTATTAGTTAAAACAACATAAGGCCGTGGGACCAATTTAGTGATAAAATGGCTGGAAGTACGTATTTATTGTTTTATATTGTTTCAAATAAAGTTCAGTTCAATTAAAATGCAGTGATTTGTTTCGTATAATTTATATTAACACTACCTTTTGGTTACTTTTTTGTATATATATTGTATGCAGTATACATAAAGGGCAGTTGTTTTACTTCCTACACGCGTGTTTGTAATAAGTAATATTATAGTATAGTAATTTTATTATAGTATAGTTACTTAGGTGGCAATCCCGAAATGTAGGAAGTTAAACTCTTAAGCATGGTCGCCATTACTGTAATTATGATAAAAAGTACTATCGCGCAAAAAAAATATATTTTTATCAGACAATAATTGCTTGATGTGCAAGACTTAATGTTGTGCTATATTGCGAGTACCTGTCTAAGTCTCTGCTATAAATGCCGTGTTTTTTAAATCTACTCTTCACGCACTGTTAACTTTCGTTTGAGGACCGTTACTTATTTGCCGTCTTATAACCTTCACTCTACATTCCAACCCCTAGTACAGGCCTGAAAGAAAATGCTGTATCTGTTGTTTGTATCAGTGTTGGGAGAGTTGCTGTCGTTTGCTACACGCAATAATGCTGCTGTTAGTTATAACTTTAATTTAACATCGAGTCACTTCGATGTACAAATTCATATTTGAAATGCCTCTTAACTAATAACAGGTGAGTCGATATTATTTTTAAGTCAGTAAGTAGTTGACAACCAATTAATTTCTTGTTTTCACAAGTACAACAATGACGTCACGGACCCACTGGTTAAGTGTGCGAGAGCTATGAAGGATGTTCCAAATTTCCCCATGACAGACTTTAGCTTTACAAAAGTATTTAAGAAGTGACGTAAATACTATCCAAGATAAAAAAAAAAAAATTTAGCAAAGCATATTAATGATTTAACAATATCAGAAACACAATATAAAAATGTAAACAATGACATTCTTACGTATAACGACATTTTTTTTTCCGTACAACATTAATTAATCTTAAAATCAGGGTGAATATTGAGTGATTTGTTACACATATGCATTAGAAATTTTAAAAGTGTTGCCAATTATAGGGGCACACGTAGATTGGGGTGAGGGAAATTATATATTAAAATAATTGAAAACTACCGATATGAATGACGTATAGCCAACTTAGTTTTCGGAAATTTAATGTGATTGTCGACAATTCCGAAGGCATTTAAGCTCACGTTTGATCACTGCACCCCTAGGGTATGAGGGGGATGCGAAATGAGGAAAAGTAAAATGTCAAACATGACCGAGTTTTGTATGGAATCCATAATTTTAGGCCGGGTATACACGTTACGATATACCTGTTAGGTAAAACAATACAGGTAAACCGGAAAGGTATACCTGTTCAGGCTAGAGCATACAAATGCTACGGTAAACCGGAAGATTTTAACTCAGTCGAGAGATCGCCAGCGAACAAGAAGATAGCTCTCTACTCAAGGAACTAGTCACAACTAATCTAATAACCAAGGCTAGGATTTGTATGGAATCGAATATTCTTTCCATTTGCTTATACATGGGTAAAATTGATAAATTCCACGAATTCGTAACTTACATATTATTTATGAAAATTTATATATACATATTTTACATATTTGATCATAATTACATAGTTTTAGATATTTTAAACATTTTTATGTCTCTTAATTAAAACTATATTTTCATACGTGGAAAATAATTTAAAACAATATTTATTTACATTAAAAAACTCAGATACCTGATTGTACACTAAAACTGTTTTTTTCTCCCATCCTTTTCAACATCTGGTTAGAAACGGTCATAGAATTCCATTTACTAAACAGGAAAAACATAGATACAGGAAGACAGTGAACAGTTTGAATAGGCCTATAGGGTTCCACATAGCAAGATCTCTTTTGAAACATGAACGATCTATTCTGTTTATGAATTAAATAGTAGAAATATAGAGGGAGCACACCTTGGTATAGTGATACCACTGGATGAATCCGGCCATAATTGCAAATACCGCTCCCATTGAAAGATCATAACGAAAATGTGCTACTACATAATGTGTCGTGGAGTACAATATCATTTGATGAATTAGCAAGAACAACCGATTAAGGCAATATCCTACAAGCTGGAAAATCGAGGGTCGAGACCCGATGGGGTCAGGAATTTTTAAACTGCTTAATATTCTGACGTCATCATGGCCCTGGGATCGACTCAGCCTATAAAAATTAATACCATAGTATGTTGTGGGGGTAAAGACTACTATCACACAAGAATGAAATATCTTACCGATTGTCTAGAAAGATCTCTTACCGATTGTCTAGATTGTCTAGAAATATCCCTAAGACCCGTAGTGGGATCATTTTGTAATAGAAACTTGACAATATTCTTCTTACCACGTTGTCAAGTATTAAACTGTCCCATTCCTTCAAATTTGATGTATCTTAAAGTTAACGTTTAACCCATTAATTGGCAAAACACTAATTTCTCGTGTCAGTTATTTAAATGTTGTGGACCGCTCTGAAAACAAAATCACGCATGACATTATTAGGCTTACTGTGTATATCAACACACATTTAAGTTATTACTACTCGTTCGTTTTCTTCTCTTTTATTAACAATACTAAATAAATTGAATTAATTGATGTATTCTGCAGGATAAATTGCCAATTTAAAGGGTTAATATAAATTTATATAAAATTAAATTTTAACGTATTTAATATTAGCATATTTTAAGGACTTTTATGTAATCTTACATATTTTACATAATGTTATTACATAAATATGTACATATTTTGCATGTTAATATTACATAAAAATCCTTGCCTTACTAATAACTGTACAAGCGTACCGGTCTACACGCTCAGGTCTACACGCCTGCACAGGTTGATGTTATCTGCATAATGCCCAAGATTAAGCTGCATATAACAAAAAGTCCTGGAATATTTGTTTGATTAAAAAATAATTCATCATCATCTTCTCCTTCTTCTTGTTGTTCACAGATTGAACTGCAAAATGTTCGTTCCGGTCTCATGCAGAAAACTGATAGCCTATCTCCATCGTGTTCTTGGCCGTCCCATTTACCCTCTGGCTTATATGTGAATAATTGTTAATATTTCAAAATTCCAAATATCCTATTCCTATTCATGGCCTCAGTGGTCATATCAGAAACCTTATCCTTAAATACTGCATGAGAACTTTGAGTAACAATAAATTACCTTGGCTGTGTTACCAGCGCCATGCAAGATAGAAGAATGGTGGCACTACCACCTTGAGACGATTCTTCAAGCCTGCTTCTATACTATATCTAACAAGCAGGGATGCCCCTTCCGTTTGCAACCGTTGATGTCTTCACCCATATTCCAGGACATTGGGCTCTAATTATATCCTGAGAGTCTGGGTCCTTGACAGAACTTAGTCACTATAATATTTATATATAAAAAAAAATCCTTGCCTTACTAATAACTGTACAAGCGTACCGGTCTACACGCTCAGGTCTACACGCCTGCACAGGTAAAAAGAATTGAATTTCGATTCTTCCCCGGTCGCCTGCGCAGGTTGCTACGCTTGTGCAGTTTGACCTGCAGCGACTGGCACACACTCTACATACTGTACATATAAACCTTTCCGGTATACCGGAACGTGTGTGCCGGGCCTTAGTGGTCACTTGGGCGATTGGTGCCAGGCTCAATTATTTAATCTCAAGTTTGCACCCTAAGAAGGTTGACGGGTGACAAGGGTTGAAACTTAGAATGTCCAAAAAAAAAAAACAATATTAGTCTCGAATCCTTGGTTTTCGGCGTTGCTAAATTAACAAGTTACTAGAAAATTGAGATAAATAAGTTCGGTAACGTCCAGTAATCAGATAGTTGGTAATAATGTTCAATTTCATTTACATTATTCATAATATTTATTATAAAATTATATTATATTTGTTTAGACCTACTTTGAAGTTTTCTACGCCTACTGTTATCATTCCTGTTTGACCTCTGCAAAACCATGAATGAGCTGAAAAATTGGGAGTCTTAAACCCAAAGAATAGAAACAAAAATTATCGCAGCTATACATACGATTTTTCATCTTCAAAGTTCATTGATATCGGGTAAAATTATGCGATCACAGTAACAGAAAAATAATATCGAGACTACTGAATCAGTTGATATTATCTCTTACAGAGTTCATAATGCACGATACTTCAATATATAGTAATTAAATATTTTATTATGCCTGGAGTACACGATTGATTGTCACGCGAAGACTTGAATTCCATATATCTCTCTCAGAACTATCATGGCTTTCAATTCAGTCGTTAGTGTTTTCCAAACAAGCAAGCATTTCACAAATTAATTTAATTAAGGTAAGTTCATTCTCACTTGTTCAAATTTTCTGTGAGATACGTATATATATATAATTTTGAAATGTATTCCATAGAAGGTAAATAAGGAGAATCCATCCATAGTAATTCTGCCCGAAGGCAGGTCTTTCACTGCAATTATAGCATTTTCATGCTATGATTGGAGCTTCACTAGGGAATTGTAGGTGTGGTAGCTTCCCGTTACTTTCCACACCGGTGAAGGATGGTGATGAAGATGATGATGATAATGATAAGGATGATGATGACGATGATGGCCAAATGATTTCGGGGACCGTTTGGGCCTTAAAGTTTTCCTGACATTTGTCTTACAGGTGAGCAAAAACCCCGATAAAAACCTCACCCAGAAAAACTGCCCCGACCGGGGATCGAACCCGGGCCAGCTGCGTGACAAGGCAGCACGCTACCTCGAGACCACAGCGGTGGACAATAAGGAGAATAAATATGTAAATAAGAATAATAATTCTTAGTTCTCACTTAAAATGTGTGACCCCCATAAAAGTGTTTACTTATACTCTTTTCAAATTCATAGTTTTCCTTCATTCGTATTTGAGAGATTGCTTAAGGCTGATTAACAGTAGCCTTACGTAAACCCTCAAATGAAATAGTTTGAAAATGGATGCAGAGAATAATTTTGAGGATTTTGTGAAGTTTGTTGAACGAAATAGAAATATACAGTGAACTGAATTTAAAGAAAATACATTATTTTCACTATACAACAGATCAATATATTTTTACTGCTTTTAATAAACGAATACGTGTCCGTATATCTATATATCATAACAAAGGACGTTTTTAATTATACCTAAAGAGATAGTGAAATTTCCCAAATATACAGTAAAACAAAAGCTGAAATTTCAATCATCATTCTGACCCTTTCTGGTATGTCTCAGGATATGAAGGATTCATCCTTGCATATTGACAGAATCCACCTGTGTACAGAAAGCAATAGGTATATATAGTGTACTGGCTAAATGAAAAGATGTTAAACGGGATATTAGTAAAGCATTTTAAAATGAATTTTTTAATTGTCTCTGCAAACATTGTACTTGGAATTACCATAAATATGAATGGCACACGCGTTTACTTATATGCGAAATATTATTATACCATAGTTTAGTAAATTTTCTACAAATTATTTTGCAGTTGAAATTCTATATTATTTTTACTTCTAGAGAAGATAGCTAGAATCAAGTAATATTGTTTGTTCAATAAATTTATTTATTTGCAGCCATTTTTGTTCTTGATTTCCGTAAGATTAATAATATATTTTCTGAATATAACATTTATCTTCTTTAATCAATTTATACATCAAATTGTTTTTTATAACAGGCGTAAATTATGTTATACTGCATGCGTATTGTATAGATTAGATTAGATTAGATTAGATTTATTTAGCCTGGTGGAGTTAAGGCCATGTGGCCTTCTCTTCCACTCACCAGGACAAACATATATTATATAAGAATATAACAATCTTAATTAACTCTAATATTAAACACTAAGTAAAAATTTGATCAAAAGATAATATCTAATATACATATTACGATCTATAATACAACCAGTTAATATTAGTTAAAATTAAGACTAAAACTAATAATAAAATGTATACAAGCAAGACATATTAAATTGTCCCTGTCTAGTGTATATAAAAAACAGGAAAATAATGAGATATAGAAAACTAATTTTACGATTATACAATATTTAAAACAAAACAAATAAAAGTATTTGTTATTCTTAATATTATTTACATAAATAATTAAATATATTAATATTGCTAAAAGAATACTATCAGTGAGGTGTATAAGTTAGTTTGTTATTAAATAATTCTTTAGTTTGTTTTTCAAGGATGTTATAGTTTGACAGTCTCTGACATAGGGTGGAAGGGAATTCCATGTTTTGGTAAGTGACACCGTAAAAGATAATGAATAATATACAGTGTGATGAGGCGGGATATAAAGGACAATGTGCTGATGGGATCGAGTGTCAAGATTATGTGTGTCGGATAGTCTGATGAAGCGGCGTGATAAATAATTAGGCGATGATGTGTGAAGGATTTTATAGAGAAGGGATAGGGAATGGACAGTTCTACGATCTCTTAGACGAAACCACGATAATTGTTCCAGGGACGGTGTAACATGGTCAAATTTGTGAATACCACAAATAAAACGTGCGCAAGAATTATGACCACGTTGAAGTCTTTGAGTGGAAATAATATTTAAGTCTGTAAAAAGAGTGTCACAATAATCAAAATGGGGCATTGCAAGTGTTTCTACTAACATTTTCCTAAGGGCGAATGGCAAACAATTTCGTACACGATTTAATGAATGTATTATTGAGAAGACTGTTTTGCATGTATGGTTTATTTGTGTATTCCAATTTAAGTTTTTGTCAATAAATACTCCTAGAATTTTTACTGTCTCACTATAAGGGATTTGAACTCCGTTTAGTGACACATGCGAAACTGTGTTTCGGTTAATTGTAGATAATGGTCTCTGATGACCCATAATGATTGATTGTGACTTTGTAGGATTTAATTGCAGTCCATATTTAACTGTCCAAGTCATTAGTGAGTCAAGATCCTCATTAATTTTGGTAACAGCGTCATTTAGTGAATATTTGTCTGTGTGGATGTAGATTTGCATGTCGTCTGCAAATAAATTATGTTTGCAATGCTTTAGGGAGTTAGATATGTCATTTATGTAGATTGAAAAAAGCAAAGGTCCAAGTACCGAACCCTGCGGAACCCCAGCTTTACGGAAGGACCAAGAAGAACATCATGTATGATTTCCTATAACAGATTGCTGGCGCTCATGAAGGTAGGAGTTGAACCATTTCGTGGCACTATCAGAGAGTAAGAGGTTTTTAAGTGTATGCAACAATAAGTCCAAGTCAATGCTTTACTAAAGTCCAGTAATGTAAGAATGGTAAGTTTTCGATTATCAGCAGCTTCGCGTATGTCTTCGCAAATATTTAGTAGAGCACTATTTGTATTGTGTCCTGTCCTGAAACCTAACTGAAATTGATCTAGAAGGTTGTAATCATTTAGGTATTCAGTCAGTTGTTTATGGACTAATCGTTCCAGAGCTTTTGAAAGAGTAGGTAAAATGCTAATGGGTCGAAAGTCGTTCGGGGTTGAGGGGGTTTTAACTTTAGGCAGTGGACGTACGAGGGCTTGTTTCCACAATGAGGGATATGTAGAAGTTTGTAGTGAGAAGTTAAAAATATGAGTTATAGTAGGTAGTATAGCTTCGATTATTTTATTCAGTAAAGTAATATTTATACGGTCAGTTCCTTCTGCTTTGGTTTTTATTCGCATGATGGCTTTCTTTACGTCGTAGTCTGTAACATATGAGAAGTGGAAATGTTCTCTGTCGGGTTGATTGTCAGTGATAATTCAATTATTGTTTGTTCTTTATCCTTTGGAGTAGTGGTTATACCTGTGAAGTGATTATTGAGTGTGTCCAGGGAAACAGGTAATTTGTCTACCTGTTGTGTCTTTCTCCCAATTCTCATTCTATTCAAGTTTTTCCAGATTTCTGAAGTATTGGTATTTGTTAGGTTGTATAAATGTCTAAGTTTGGCGTTTCTTATAGCTTGATTTGTCTTGTTACGTAACCTGTTTATATTGAGTGAGATTTGTGTCTGTTTTGTTGAGTCTATATTTCTTATGTGCTGCGTCTCTAATCAGTCATCAAGTTACGAATTGAAAGAGTCATCCAGGGTGCAGGGCGTCGTTTCACGAGTTTAGTTTTTAGTGGGGCATGTCTATTGTATAATTGTAGTATAAAGTCATTTAGTGTCTCAACTTTTTCATCTACAGAATGCAGTGTCCATATTGAATGCCACGGCATCTGCATAGCTTCTTCAATTAGGGTTGCATTGTCTATATGTTTTAAGTCTCTATACGTAATAGTCTTTCGAGTCGGTTTAGGGCACTGCAGTGAATATGCTAAGAATATAATATCATGTGCTGATATTCCCGGGGCTGGCAGTTGCCCGTGAGTAAGTACTCTGTCTGGATTATTAGTTGCAATTAAGTCAAGTAACGTCTCAGAGTGATGAGTGTGATGTGTAGGTCGTAGGGGTAGGATTGTCATATCACAAGCCTGGAACGTAGCCATCAGTTGTTGTGTATGTCTGTTATCAGTGTCTAGTATATTTATATTAAAGTCGCCCATAACGATAACGTGTTCATATTGTATTCGCGCGTTTTGTTAAGTGGACTCAATTTCAGCGATGGCTTTTATTTTAGGAGGTTGGTATACTACACAGAGAAGACATTTTTTGAAACTGACAAATATTTCTATGAACATAATTTCGGCAGATGGTTCGTTATTAGATAGATACACAATTTTAGGAGTAAGGTCTGTTCTAACGAAGGCTCCAATACCGCCCCCGCGACTGTAAACACGATCGTGTCTAAGAAAAGTATAACCATCCATGTCAATTAAAGAAGAGGTAATGGTGGGAGTTAGCCACGTTTCAGATATGAGAAGAGCATGAATATTTAAAGAGAAGAAAATTGTTCTGATCTCATCTATATGTGCAGTAATACTTTGAGCATTGAAATGGGCTACCTGCAAGGAGGTAGGGTATGTGGATGAAGCTATTTCTAAAGCATTCCTTGAAGTAGTGGGGTCAAGAAGGGGAGTGGGAAGGTTATTGTCCTGTAGCCTGTCAAAGACTGTCAAAGGAAAATCATCATTTAAACGAAAAATGGTCGTAAAATATTTCAACAAACTTACAAACTAAACTTGGTATCACGTCACTAAGAATATCTTAATTGTATGTACTATTAATAAAATGTTTAAAGTGATAACTGTCGGTTATTCACTGGCTGTGTTTGCACTAATTATATTTCTGAGGCCCGGAGAATGATGCGTTTGTTATCTCCTTCTTTAACATGGATTGCTCCGTCAATTGTCCACACATTTGTTACACCATATTTGGAGATGCATTCTTTTAATAGCTTATACCTCATTTGAGTTAAGTCTTTCCTAATTGTAACACCACTCCCTTTCAGCTGTTTTTTGTTCTGGAAAACCTCTCTCCTCTTCCGATAGCTTACGAATTTGACGATAACCGGCCGTGGCCGGTCCGCCTTTCTCCCCACACGATGACTCCTATCTATATCACATGTTTCTAATTTAATACCTATTTTAGACGCCACATCGATAGCTATTTTGTCTGTATCCTCAGCGTCCATCTCAGGGATGCCAAAGATACGTAAGCATTGGCGGCGTTGGTACTGTTCAAGGGAATCAGTTTTTTCGCACAACGGTTGTTCTAGTTTCATTATTTTAGCATCCCTTTCCTGTAACGACAGCTCCAACTGTTTAATGACCTCAGTGTTCCGATCTATGGTTGTTTTCAACTCACTCACTATAGCCTCACGCACCGAGTCCTTTAGCAGCTGCAACATGGCAGGGTCCCTCAAACATTCCTGCATCACACGCTTTGTCATTTCTTCTTTATTCTCGTCGGAATTCTTTGTTTTGCGTGGCGCCATTATTACAGAATAAATGTACACACAAATAAATACAAAATATCCGATACTACCTGTAAAACACAAATAATCACCTGCTGAAAACTGTGCAAAAACACGAGCGACCAGTATATTCACCACTCACTGTCCGCCATGACACTGGTTAGCAGTAAAATTGTTTGTCTCTGGAAACCAAACGCAATTGTTTCAATAGCGTGACGGAATTTAAGGAAGTAACAAATTATTTTAAAAATATATAAAAAAAATAGCTCAACATATATCTACCTCCAAATAATAACTGCTTATATTTTTTTATACCAGAAATTAATACGGCGTTAAAAGTTAACAGTATTTTTACACGCTTTCTATTTGCTTGACCTGTATCTATCTATGTAACGGAATATTTCAACGCGATTTTCACCCACTTAAAATCATTGGATCGACTTGAAACTTTGTATACTTGTAGAGGACCCGTGACAATACAATAATTTCATAATTGTTTTCTAAAATCCTGGCCATAATCATCAGAAAATCAAAAAAAGTGTTTTTGTATCAATGTAACGGAATCTATCAACGCGATTTTCACCCACTTTAAATCATTGGATCGACTTGAAACTTTGTATACTTGTAGAGGACCCCTGACAATACAATAATTTCATAATTGTTTTCTAAAATCCTGGCCATAATAATCACAAAATCAAAAAAAAGTGTTTTCGTATCAATGTAACGGAACATTTGAACGCGATTTTCACCCACATAGAAACATTGGATCGACTTGAAACTTTGTATACGTGTTGAGGACCCGTGACAATACAATAATTTCATATTTTGTTTCTAAAATCCTGGCCAGAATCATCCGAAAATCAAAAAAATGAAAACTGGTATAATAGGTTGCGGACTTGTCGAGTTTTTAGTCAATCGTTGTAAGAGCTCAGTTGGTAGAACAGTGAACTCTTAGGGGTATATAATTTCAGTAAACCATATGTCGCTGGTTCAAAAGCTAAAAGTCATACTACAATAGTATCGAATTTAAAGATATTTGCATTTTTATCTTATTCTGTAAAATATTAAAACTAAAAAATAAAAAATAAATAATAGTTTTAAAAAACTAAAACAACACGCTTTATTAGAAAACCGAACTAAAAAATGAAAAATAATTTTAATTTCTGACACGCTTGGGATAAAATTAAAGTAATCAACAAAAAAATCATCTCCAACACATATAGAATGAAACTAGAGTTATCAACAAAAAGAAAATAATTTTACCATCAAAAGCGTGGGGTGCTTTTTATGATTTTTACATTTTCTTCTTAGAGAGCTTACTTTTACCAATATCTGTTTATTATCAAATATATTAATTGATGTAGAGCACCCAACGCTTTTGATGGTAAAATTATTTTCTATTTGTTGATAACTCTAGTTTTATTCTATATGTGTTGGAGATGATTTTTTTGTTGACTACTTTATTTTTATCCCAAGCGTGTGAGAAATTAAAATTATTTTTCACTTTTTTAGTTCAGTTTTCTAATAAAGCGTGTTGTTTTAGATTTTTTAAACAATTATTTATTAATACGATGCATGGCTAACTGTAGTCGAGGCAACACCGATGTAAGAGACGCATCTCAGACGTGTGAGACAGGAATTAATTCTGAAATCAAAACTGTGTATTTATCAAATTAATTGATCGCATTTTAAAACTAGCATGTCTTAACTTTTTTCACCAGCCGGGTCTCTTTAGATGCACTAACTTTTATTCACGTCACCCAAAAACACAGAATTACAAGATATGAGAGCAGGTCTTAGCTGTTAAGAGCAAGAAAGTATAAACAGAATGAATATTTAGAAGATAGTTAAACAGTTTTCCGAGAAAGTTCGTGACAGAAATGTAAAAAAAGAAAAAAAGTTGTATATAAATGTTATATTGCAGATTTTCGCGGATATAAGTATGAATAAGAAATTTTTCCTGGGTTTACCGCATCTTGGATTCACGTTCGGCCTCTGATTACGACGTTTCGGCATGATCCCACATGCCATAATCAAGGAATGATAAGTTCGAGTCATAGGTTTAGGTCTTATATAATTAAACAAACGGAAACGGACCACAGCGAAAACTCTATTTGTTTAATTATATAAGACTCGAACTTACCATTCCTTGATAATGACATGTGGGATCATGCCGAACGTCGGAATCAATGGCCAGAGGCCGAACTCGATTCCAACACGCGGAAAACCCAAGAAAACTTTATTATATATATATATATATATATATATATATACCAATACTTTCTTTCAATTAAATAATTGAGTGGATAAAAAGCATGGCCTCGGAGATTTTATTGGCTCTGGACCTTATTGCTATATTTTACTTGTTCGAGAGCCAATGAAAATCGAAAGGGTCTCTCTGGTTGTACGCATATATTCTCAATTTTTAAAAGGAGTTTAGTAGGCAATATCAATGTATCAATGGAGGTAGTTTTAAGCTTAAATTAAGCAACTCAAGAGATTAAAGTTAGGTCGAGACGCATTCGGAATAAGTAAAAAGGAAACTGCTAATATGTATAAAGCGGAAAATTTTCAATGAGTATAATACACCGGTTTTGACACAGAGTTCTGAGACGTGGAACTAACAAAATCACATAATCATCGTTTGCAGATAACACAATGTAATACGAAGACATTTTATAAGGATTTTATAGGTTAGGAATACGAGAACAGATATTATCTCGAAGTAATAGTGGCGAGGCCACTATGGGTGGACAAAATAACATTAGACTAGATATACATACGTAAATACATAAAAAATTGCGAAAACACAACATCCACACAAAAACACACACACATACACACATACGCACACAAACACATGTATATATATATATATATATATATATATATATATATATATATATATAAACTCACTTAGAGCAGAGTGTTACATGGAACAGAAAAGGCAGTGTGTTTCGGGGGATTGGATAATCGGTGTACAAAGGGGATTGAAGGGCATAGGAATGGGTTGGGTATGGGACAGGAATACAGGAATAACAGAAATGTTTGGAGGAAAGTTACGAAGAGATTAATTGATATAGACAGACAGTATCTAGAAGCAGTGTGTAGCCCGAAAATATCGCTCACCCAGCAGTCGGAACTTAAACTTTCATGGAGAAGGGAGAAGTATATTGAGTTTTTTTTATGGGGATTATTGAAGTGTTATTGCATGATATCATATAGGGGGATTGATGGCCCATAACTTAACAAGTGAAGAAGGCATTAAACTGTGCCCTCCATGCGATGACCGTGAAAACTGGCAACATATTATAACATTCTGTAAAGAGACAGAGCAACTTAGAGTACAATTATTGCAGCCGGAGAGATTTCTCAGGTCAGATTGTGGGAGAGTGGCGTACTGGGATCTTATAGGACGAATCGAGGGTAAAGTGAAAACATGTAAATTTTTGGGTACAGTAAGGAAATTGAGGTGTAGCAAAATTGGAGATCAATAACGATATATGTATTATCAATAATACGAATATAAATATGGTCTTTGTTTTCGATCTTCAATTATATTATATAATAAGCAGTCTTGATAAGTTGAATAGCCTGAGAGTGCATTTGATGTCTGCAGGGAGAGAGGAGGGGGGTATGAGCGTCCGAGTCTGTATGTGCCTGTGTTTTCTCTCTCTCTCTCTCTCTCTCTCTCTCTCTCTCTCTCTGTTTTCCTAATTTGTTCAATAGCCCTTTTTAAATTATCAATATACAGAATGCGACTTTTTATATCTATACACGTGGTCTTTCATGGACGAGTGTAGAAGTACATTAATGTGCATATAGCTATAGACATAGATTTCATTAAATGTATTAATTGTTCTGATACATGTCTGTAGCCATGTAAGGATTTGCTTATGTTATTATTATGGTTATTTTTGTTTTTTTTTCTTTTGTTCATGGAAAAATAATGCACGTACGGCCAAGCAGACCCGTGCGCCATATAAATACATATGTATCTCCTTTCTTTTGAAAAAAGGCAATAAATCCATTCATTCATCATTATATATATATATATATATATATATATATATATATATTGTAGCATGCTGCCTTATCACGCAGAGGGCCCGGGTTCGAATTCCCGGTCGGGACAGGCTCCTGGGTGAAGTTTCCTTTCGGGGTTTTTGCTCACCTGTAAGACAAATTTCAGGATTCTTAGCGATCAACGGTCCCCAAAAATCATCCAACCATCATCATTATCATCAACATCATCATCCTTAACCGGTGTGGAAAGCAACTGGAAGCTACCACACCTACAATTCCCTAGTAAAGCTGCAAAGCAGAGCATGAAAATGCTATGATAGCAGTGAAAGACCTGCCCTCGAGCAGAATTACTATGGATGGACACACAAATTTGCTATGAATCCACTGTAGGATGTAGGTCTCTCCAACAACTCTCTTCAACAAACATCTCTATAATTCTAGCAATTCATTTATATGATACTTCACGCTGTATATGGTTTTACCTGATATTTTGTAAGAGGACATTTTCTTAGTTGCATCGTGTCTCGTGGTGTCCAGTCAAACTTACGATATTATGATTACAATATTATGTGTTAAGATTTACAGGAGAAATATTTTGAACACCTCGCAATCACAGTAATTTATATACTCCTGCCATATATTACACTTGTTTAGGGTATGTATATAAAGCTTAATAAACCGTAAGGGAAATAAATTCCTATAATTTTCGGGGATTAATACAATATTCCTGTACATTTCAAAAAACATTGTGTCTCTAATAACTAGAAACTATGACCATAAAATGTCCTTGAAATATATTTATTTTAATTGAAAACTTGAATATTGTAATCATATACTATTTTTTGTTCACAGAATTAATGGTGACGGTGACAAAAACAGAGGCGAGAAGTTTCAAGTGAGAAGTGAATGAAACGTAATTTTATCTCATTAGTTTAAAGGCTGAAAAATAAATTCATACATTCCTTTCCTTAAATCTTGAATTTATCTTTACTACAATTCTGCAAACTAATAAACCTTATAGCAACCTTCTAGTGATTGCTTCTTCAATTATGATCATTATACATAGAACTATTACTGTATTCGCCGTGGTGATATTGAGTCAAGATTTGTCGTCCTTCGATCTTCTTAACTTAGGCGAAAGAAGCTTAGTAGAGCTCTTAGAGCACATTGCAAGGAACTATTTCATACTGGGACGATCAATTCTTGTTTGTTATCCTGATAAAAGTCTCGAATATATTCAATCACCATTGAAAAGTTTACTTCCAAAGAGTGAACAAATATATTACATCGACGTTGCTAAAGAAACTTTAATGACATTAAATGAATTGGGATGGACAACACAGACAACAGAAACATTTAGAAAAACATTCCCTCTTCATAGTGATTTTGAAATTGACAGTGATAAACATTATAATTATATAGTATTTGTATCGGCTTTGGAGGAAGAAGATATAGAAACAATAGTTGATTCTGTGGACAACATGGTAGATGACACTGTGCAGTTATTTGCATACAACGCACGTGGAAGATGGGTCATAGTCATAGTTGATCAGCAAGTAAAATCACGATCCGAAATTGTAATGGGAATATCAAGAAAAATTTATAAAGATTATTACATTTACGATTCATTAATAATAATACCACACATCAAATCAAATATCGATAACGATGATTATTACGAATATATAAAAGGAGAAGATAATGAAACGAAAGACACTTTTCTTTTGTATACTTGGCTCCCGTTTCATACTGATGGACAACGTTCAATATTACTTGATGATTGGGCACTAGGAACTGAAAGCAGTAGTAAAATTCAAAGAACGAACCTTTTTCCTAAAAAAATACCACCAAAAATCAATACAACTCAATTAGAACTTACTCCAGTACAGAATTATCCCATTTTAATAAAGACAGGAAACTACACTGACGACAAAGGTTTGATACACTACGAGTATGACGGTCCTGAAATTAGGGTTATGGAAATAATTGCTAAGAACTTAAATTTACCTATCAGATACGTTGAATCGCCATCTGAAGAGTATACGTATATCAGTAGAATTACAGATGTAATTTATTTCATTTCTTTACGAGGATCGGATATAGGAATTGGATCTCTCCCCATTCATTCAGGTGCTATAGGTTTTGCAGAGTTTACTGATCCATATTACATAACGGGAGATACTTGGTATGTGCCTTGTCCTAAACCATATCCAAGATTGAAAAAGATTTCTGAAACTTTCCCCCTAAGTGTTTGGCTGCTATTTGCAGTAGTAGTGGTTCTGACATCTCTGGTAACATGGTGTCGCTCTAAGTGGAATAAAGGATTAGAAGTAGCGAACTACTATTCAGGAGTGATGTGTTTCTACTGCATGTGGGCTGTCATTCTTGGAGTTTCAGTACCAAATATGCCTCGAACGTCATCAGTAAGATGGTTGTTCTTACTATTCGTGTGGTACGCATTCATCATGAACATGTTATTCCAGACATTTTTCACTTCTTATCTTGTAGATCCTGGAATTATTGATCAAGTTCACACGATAGATGGACTTCTCGAATCCGGTATACAAATGGGGTACTACAAAGGAGCAGATGCTTATTATTTTGCTGATGAATCCGACCCAATTTCCAAAATAATAAAGTCAAGAAGCGAAGACTGTTCTGATAAGAATTATAAGAAATGTCTTCTCAAAGTAATAGTAGACAAAAATTACTCTTCTCTTCGTTCAGAACTCTATGCTGATCATTTTGTCAAGACAACGATGCCATCTAGAAAAAAACCGCTTTGCTCATTGGACAACAGATTTATTTCTTATTACATAGGGTTGTATATTAAAAAGAATCTCCCTTTTCTGGAGCCAATAAATACTTGTTTGAGTTATTTAACCGCAGGTGGGATCGTAGAAAAAATATTCAGCGAGTTTAAGTACTCATGGAAGTACCAAGTTTCACCGGATGCAGAATTGTATGATCATGAAGAAGATGAATATTTTGTCTTTAATGTCAGTCATTTGATAATAGGTTTCTATATTCTTGCCAGTGGATTTACTGTCAGTTTTATTGCCTTCATTTGCGAAATTATTCATAAATTCTTATATTCTAAGGTGTTAAAAATATTACATAAAACACATTCTTAGGTCAGTCGAGAAATTAATTCTGACTTTTTAACCATGTCCCAAATGGGAAGCAATAACCAATCAAGTTTCAATGAATTTTGTTTTACAACCAATCACAGTCGTGTTTCACCTCGATATTTATCTACTTCTGTTTATCATATTAAAGAAAGCTCCTCCTTTGAATACAGCAGATAATGAACATATTGCTTCGAACTTTGCATTTGATAATTGCGTGCTCAATAATTGTGTTTCTGACCAGCCTCATGGGCTATTGGTCAGCATTACTGACTATTGTTCATGAGGTCCACGGTCCGATCCCGGTCAAATCATAGGATTTTTTCTTGAAAGAGAATCATTCCAGTGGTTGCCCATGGTCTGGAATTTAGGTTAAGCTTAGGTTAAGAACTCTCCTGGTACTTAAATTTATTTATCACTCATGATATCATGGGGGTAACGTATCTCCGCCTGCTAGGCGCCCCAACTTCCGAAATGGGTTACAATTAAGCCAATGCCAGGAGAGAACGTCAGAAATATCGAAATGACAAGTGGGGCAAAAAAAAATTGTAATTGTGTTTTTAAATAATGCTTTTACGGAGTTGTTTGCTAAAAACGAATAATTAATAACCTATTATGTTGGTTATAATATACAGTTTGATGAGTTTCATCCTTCCTCCACTAGGGTGCATTCTTACAATGTTGCGATCCTATTTGGCAATAAATAACATGAACTAGTTGGAGTGAGTAAACATAAACTCACATTTCTGCTTTGTTTTCAAACATCGCTGTTTACACTAAATATATAAATATTTTAAAATACCGGTAACTATATTTAAATAACGATTTTTGAGTAAACGGCTGAATTTTATTCGTTGGATAGTCCTAATAAATGTCGCTCTTGATTTCTAAATCCTCTAGATAAATTCATTCGTCACTTAGACTCGTGGAAGTATCGATCATTTGAAAATCACTCGTGACATTATTTATGAAATTAAAAATGGTAGATGCACTTATATAGGTTCTTCGTGTTAGTATTAAAACATTAAATTACAACTGATGATGGTGAACGGAAAAACTTATCTTGTAAACCCGCCACGCCACTTCAGTACAAAGTTACAGCCGAATCCATCCATACATCCATCCATCCATCTATAGTTATCCTACCCGAGGGCAGTTCTTCACTGCAATCATAACATTTTCATGCCATACTATGCAGCTTTACTGGGGAATTATAGGTGTGGTAGCTTCCCGTTGTATTCTACTCCGGTGAAGGATGATGATGATAATGGTAAGACTGATAATGACGGCCAGATGATTTTCGGGGAACGTTGAGCCCTACGCTCCCTGACATTTGTCTTACAGGTGAGGAAAAACTCCGAAAAAAAACTCGCTCAGTAGTCTGTCCAGACCGGAAATCGAACTCGGGCCCGCTGCGTGACAAGGCAGCACAACAGTGGACCTACAGCTGAAAGTGATAGATTTCTCCCATGACTGTCGATGTTGAAATGGTGAGCACCTTGATGATCATCTTATATAATGCCTAAATGATATACTGCACTTCAATATGTGTATCATTTGTAATTTCCAGTACATTTTTATATAAAAACTTATGTAAATGAATTGTAAATAAAGGACAAAAATAATCAGATCAGCAAAATACTGAATACTGCACTGAAAACCGCATTCATCCTGATAACAAAATAGTATATTACGATGTTAGGTTGGGAAGTGGATTTAAAAAAGAAGCGAGGTATTTAATTTCCGAGATTTTATAAAACACTTCACAAATCAGCGTTATACATTACTTTTTTTGCTCGATGGTGTTTTCAAAATTATAAATAATAGGGAAATTTTGAGGAAGAGGCTGAATTAAAATACCTAGGAACAATAATCACAAATAGGAACGAGATGCACAAAGCAATTAAACATAGGTTCAATTCTGGAAATGCGTGCTATTATGCATTGCAAAGACTCGATGTCCCAACTCCTTTCAAAAAACTTTAAACTGAAAATATATAAAACTATTATTCTACCAGTTATATTATATGGATGCCAAACATGGACTCTTACTTTAAGGGAGGAAAGGAGATACAAGTGTTTGAGAATAAAGTACTTAGGAAAACCTTTGGAACAAAGAGAGATGAACAGACAGGTGAATGGAGAAGACTACATAACAATGAACAACATGGTCTTTGTAGGAAGCCAGATATAATAAGAACAGTAAGTCTTGTAGACTGCAATTGGCAGGACATGTTGCACGTATGGGGAATGAAAGACTTGCATTGAAGCTTCTTGTAGGAAAGCCAGAGGGAAAACGCCCAGTTGGTAGACCAAGAATGAGGTGGGAGAATAACATTAACTATGATTTGAGGGAAGTAGATTATACAGGGAGTGATTGGAAAGCATTAACTCAGGATAGGGATCTATGGAGAACTTATGTCCGCGCGGCCACAAACCAAGGTGATCGATAGCGCCAGTAAGTAAGTAAGTAAGTAAGTAAGTAAGTAAGTAAGTAAAATAATAACATCTTTGTTGGAAATATTTGCGTTCGTTATAAACAACTGACTAACCTTAACAATTTGGGCAATATTTATTAGTTGAGACTACAGCAGGTCGTGATACTAATAAAACGGCAATATTTATTATTTTACACAGTTTCGAAAAAAGTTCAGTTCTTTTAAAATGCACTGATTTGTTTCGTATAACGTATATTAACACTACCGTTTGGATATATTTTTGTATATACATTGTATGTGGAATACATGAAAGGCAGTAGCTTTATTTCCCACACGAAGTTTGTAATATGTAATATTACAGAATTGTTATTTCGTTTGGCAACACCAAAATTTAGGAAGTTGAACTTTCAATCATGGTCGCCATTGCTATACGACAGAACGCATTATCGCGCAAAAAAATAGAATAATGCTCATGGATTGAATTGTTCATCATCATCAACAATCACGGATTAAGCCCATGTGGCTTATTCCGGTCTCATAGATTCTCATTCAAAAGTTGGATCCATCTCTTCTTCGGTCTACCAACATTCCTGCGTCCTTTTGGTTTGGATTGAATTGTTTTCAATGTTATTATATGTAATGGTGGTTATATAAAGTAAAGTTAGTTACACTTGACACCTATTCATCAGATCTCGAAATTTATCAGAAACTTAACTGAGCATCCTGTAATATTTTTACACGCTTTATATTAGCTTGACCTGTGTCTATGTAACGGAATCTTTCAACGCGATTTTCAGCCATTTAAAACCATTGGATCGACTTGAAACTTTGTATACTTGTAAAGGACCAATGACAATACAATAATTTATCTTATTTCCATGAAAATACTATAACGGAATTTATTCTTCATTACTCAATTTAACCTCTCACCTTATATGTATTTTTATATGCTACATGTCAGCAGCATGCACCATAATTTCACACACTGCAATAATAATAATAATTTTGATTTAATATTGTAAACTACCTTTCCTCTCATACCAAAGAAAATGTTAATTATTTAATTTCTTGGTTCTACCTTCGTAACGTTTTAATAACGCGTAGGTTAGTTGTATATCACCACATTTGATGGATTTAAGGAATAGTAGAATCTAAAGTGACCTCGACATGAAAGTGTGCATAAAAATCAATGATACAGTACATAAATATTTTATGTATATTATCATTTTGTGCGTGCTATTTGTACAATATAATATACAGGGTGTTTCGAAATTCAATGCTCAAACTGCTAGGTATGACGCAGAAGGCAAAAACAAATATATTTTATTAAATAACCATGTGTCGGAAATTCGTACATATTGAGTACTGAGCATGCGAAGGTAGTACGAGTGTAGAGGAAATATTAAATGAGCAATTATTTTTACAAATCCATTGCACTAAATACTGTACTTGATTTGAAGTGTGCAGTGCGTTGTGATGCCATACTTCGACACTGAGTAAGTAACGGCACTAGTAACTGTGTAACGGACTAAGCATCGACATGGAACGCTACTCATGGAGAGAACTGCAAGATATGCACTTTGTCTATGGTGCGGCTGGAGGGTAATAGTCGGCAAGCCCAAGAGAATGTACCGCGAATGTTACCCTGCACGAAGATGTCCGGATTATCGTACATTTACTTCAATCCACGATCGACTAGGGAATACTGGCACATTGGTGGTAAGCAGGCCTAATGCAGGCAGACCACGTACTGTTCGTACACCTAACTTTGACGAAAACGTGCTGTTACGCATTGAACGCAATCCAGAGACAAGTACACGAGCAATTGCTTCTGAGCTCGGTGTTCACCATAGTTTTGTATGGAGAGTGTTGCATGAACAGCAACTTCATCCTTTTCGTCCTATGAGAGTGCAGGCCATGGGACCAGATGACTACCCACATCGTCTTCAATTTGTACGCTGGTTTCTGCAACAAACTAATGAAGACCCTCTGTTTCCTGAAGTTGTGATGTTTTCAGATGAGGCTCAATTTACTAGAGATGGCATGTACAATTCACACAACTCTCATGTATGGTCGGATGACAATCCGCGTATTAAGAGTTTTGAGGGGTCATCAGAGAAGATTTGCTGTAAACATTTGGGCCGGTATCGTAGGAGACTACTTGCTTGGGCCCTACATGTTGCCTCCTCGACTCAGGTGGCCAATGTACACACTGTTCTTACAAGTTCGCCTGCCGACTTTACTGGAGGATGTACCTCTCCATATCAGGAGGAGGATGTGGTTTCAACATGATGGGACCCCATCTCACTCTGCAGACCCAGTGCGTGCCGCTATAAACAACACTTTTGGGAATAGGTGGATCAGCCGGGGTGGACTTGTAAATTGGCCTGCATGGTCCCCGGACCTCACTCCATTGGATTTCTTTCTCTGGGGCTACATGAAGACCCAAGTATACTCTTCCCCTGTTGAATCTGAGATGGAGCTCGTAGCAAGAATTCTTGCAGCGGCAACAAACTTACAGAATACGCCACACATTTTGCAGCGGACAAGGGACTCTCTACTACGTCGGTACCGGCTCTGCAACGAGGTAAATGGTGCTCATTTCGAACATTTATTGTAAACGTTGGTCGGGGCAAAGTAATGTAATAATGTAACATTGTTTTATTTGAATTACACCCAATTACATCCTTACTTCCTTACTCAATGTTGAAAAGTATGACGTCACAACATTTACGTACTTCAAATCATTTAGTGTAACGGTTTAAAAGAAATTGTTTGTTTTGTATCTCCTTCTGCACTCCCGTATTACTTTCGCATGCTCCGTACTCAATACGTACGAATTTCCGACACATGGTTATTTAACAAAATATATTTGTTTTTGCCTTCTGCATCATACCTAGCAGTTTGAGCATTGAATTTCGAAACACCCTGCATAATCATGCTGGTAGCATGAGTACATTAATTATTGTTTCCTATCCGATGAACGTTCAGACCTACAGAATTAAATTACAAACTCGTTATTACAACAAATCAAATAAAAAGAGTAGTTTGTAACAATTTCATCATCATAATAAGTCCCTTAAGATTTTTATGTTTCTGTTAGGTTAGCACTTTTTACGATACAATTTGTCTTATTTGATTATTATTTACAGACTCTTTAATGTCTAATGCCGTATCGGATCAAGTCTACATTATTTCTAATTATGCTAAGAAATAGTGTTTATGATGAAATACAACCTAGTAATGAAATTAAAAGCAAAATTTAACCTTAAAGATTGAAGAAAAAAAACTGCAATCAGGTTTCTCTGTATCGCGGTTTGAACCTGAGATCTCCTCAAACGCTACCTTCTGAGCCAATTTACTTGACATGTAAAATATTAATACTTGTTAGATGTACATGTTGTGTTCTACTCTACTGTCAAGTTTCATTGAATTTCTAAAAATTACCGACGATGATATATGAATATTTCCAAAGTGCGGGAGCTTTGAAGGCAAAGTACATATATTACGAAAATATAACGATTTAGTATATTGGAGGCCTCAGTTGTTGCCGGGAAGATTTCTAAATTCAAATCGAAAAAGAATGGCACGCTACAATTTAATGGTAAACCCAGAAAATTGGATAAACTAGGGTAAATTTATGGACAAATCTCTGAAAATAAAAATAACACCCATTCGTGAAATAATACATATGCAAGCAAAATGTAATATAATTAATTTATGTAACATAAGGCATCGTCACCTATTGTGTTTTTTATCCATTTTATATTACTATTATACAATTATTTTATTGATGTTGACTGTCAACAGCACGTACGGCTTGCTGCCCGTGCGACTCATATCTGTAAATAACATTGAATGTATCTTACATTTAATCAAATAAAGTATTACTGTACGAAAAAAAAGTTTATTGTTAAACATTTATGTGAATTCTTTTTGAAAACTTATGACCTTTCCTTTCGCCTTTCCGTTCATCTGATAAATTTAATCTCATATTATTATATTCTAGTTTTTTTCTTCTTTCTCTGTCTAAATGACAACAATTTATAGTAATTTAGAGAGAATATAGATACAACTCTCCATGCCAGAAGCAAAAATGTCATTCAATTCACTCATAGTCATGAAACCATAAATTAATTTGTCATTATCGAGAATAGATGTTTACGCTTTCGCGGACATAGGCTCTCCACACATCCCTATAATTATCTAATATTTCCAGTCATTTGATATTTAATTTCGTCATCATCATCATCTCTCGCGTTATAGTCCTCGAAGGACAATTACGATCTGCTGAAGTTTTCCTACTACCTCTTCATGGATCGTCACAATAATTTCTTCCCATGTGGGATATAGTGTATGATTCCTTTGGGTATTCTTCGTCTGGGCATTCTATTAACATGTTGTTTCCAATTATCTTGATAGTTATCATGTTTAATTTAACTCTCAAATCATGATTAATTTCATTCTCTAATCTCATACTTGGCTTTCCTAGCGAGCAATATCTCTATGGTTACCCTACAAAATATTTCCGTGCCCATTTCGTATTTACCTTCTTCTTTACTCGTATTTTTATCACTGTAAAAATAAACTAAAGACACTAAGAATTCTCAAGATGTGAAGGTTAAGGTAACTGGTCACACAACGAATACATTATATATTGGAAAAGGACAGTTAATGACAACTGAGGGAAATTTAGAGGAAGTAGCTGAATTCAAATATCTTCTTCTTCTTCTTCCTTTCCAGGATTAGGTCAATGCCACCTGTTCCAGTCTCAAGTCCATCGTTTCCTTGGCCGTCCCAAAGTTCTCTTTCCCTTTGGTTTGTAGGTGTTGATCTTTTTGGGTAATGTTGTATTGTCCATTCTGTCTAAATGTTCTTTCCATTAGTATTTGTGCTCTTCTAGTTTATCGGCTATTGAAAATATGTCCAGTTTATTTCTTATTGATTCATTGCGTAATCTATCCATGCGTGTACATCCTTTTACGGATCTTAAACATTTCATTTCAGTGGTTTGAATGTGTGAGATATATTTTTTTATAAGTACCCAAGATTCAGATCCATATAAAAGAACAGGAACAGCCATAATTTTATAAAACCTGAGCTGAGTTTCTCTTCGAGTCTTTCGGAGACTTCTTCTTATGGTGCCACACATCATTTGATATCGGTTTAATTTATTGTGTATATCAATAACTATATGTTATATCTGAACCAAGATAGTTAAGTGTTCTATATGTTCTATTCTTTCATTATTGATCACTATTTTTGCTCTGACTGGTCCTTTGCCCTGAAAAGCCATAATTTTAGTTTTTGAAGTTGAGACTGAGATTATAATTGAGTCATAATTGATTCAACATGTAAATGGCTCTTTGTAAATCATCCTCTGACTTCTGCATAATTACCAGATCATCTGCATACAATCAAATATTCATATACATTTCCTTATTAATTTGTATTCCTATTGGACTTGACATTTTTCCATTTTCGTATAACCTCGTTAATATATTATATATATATATATATAATGTAGGTGATAATGTACACCCTTGTCGAACTCCTTATTTATTACAAATTCTTCTCTGGAATAATTATCTAAATTAAGGACAATTTTCGTGCCATTATAAAGACTTTTTATTCCTTCTATAAGTTGAGCCGGATAGAGAGAGGCTATATTTTGTGCTGTTTATTTGGAGCCTTTTGTAGAGTCTGAGAGCTCATCCTCAGATCCGCCCCAGTCATTCTCTATCTTTTTGGGATCGAATTCAAATACCTAGGAACAATAATCACAAATAGGAATGAGATGCACAAAGAAATTAAACATAGGCTCAATTCTGGAAATGCGTGCTATTATGCATTGCAGAGACTCTTGATGTCCCAACTCCTTTCAAAAAACGTTAAACTGGTAATATATAAAACTATTGTTCTACCAGATATATTATATGGATGCGAAACATGGACTCTTACTTTAAGTGAGCAAAGGAGATTACGAGTTTTTGAGAATAAGGTTCTTGGGAAAATCTTTCGACCAAAGAGAGATGGACAGACAGGTGAATGGAGGAGACTGCATGACAGTGAACTACATGGTCTATGAAGCTTGTTATAATAAAAATAGTTAGGTATCTTAGATAGGCTGGACATGTGGCACGAATGAGGAATGAAACAAGTGCATGGAAGCTTCATGTAGAAAAAGCACAAGGAAAACGCCCAATCGGTAGACCAACAAATTTCATTATATGAATAAAATGATGTTTCTATTTGAAAATGAAGCGTAGGGTCTACTTAAAAAAATTACCGTAGGTGAAAGATTTATTTAATGATAAAATTACCAACAATAAATTACAAATAAATTCAAATGCTTCCTTTGAAACAAATATGTTTTTTTAATATGTATAGCCGAAGTGAGAGATGATTTTTCAAGATCTCCCTGTATGATGTGAAGATGCTTATAGGACAGCTCAGTTCCTTTTCAGTAGCGTCTACATTTAAGTAAATATACCCGAAGTCAAAACTATCATTTTTTAAATATAAGATAGGGGCAGTTAGCTTTCTTTGACACCTGGTAGAGCTTTGAGGTCAAAAATTGGATATTTGGTTTTTTATTGCTAAATATTGTAATTAGAATAAGGAAGATGGCTAAATATTTTGTTTTCTTATTTAGGCCTTTTAATGGCTTTTGGCAGACATATAATAATGGCATACAATCTACCACGCCCACCTCAACCTACATATTTTTCAGTATAGTTTATCGTATTCTAAATAGTTTACTTTTAAATAATGGGGATTTTTGTTCTAGTCTTGTGTATTATTTCCAGTGTTAGGAGACCTACGTATACTGGTAACCATCTTTAATTAGCTGGTTAATGGCGGATTTTTTTCTTTATACAAATAAAGTTGTGTGTGTGTTTAAAGATAGTTCTTTTTTCATAAAATAAATAATGGCGAGGATAAATAAATTTGGGAATGAAAAATACTGTCCCCGAAAAACAGTTGGTTTAAATAGTACAAATAAAAAATCATGTAATATTGAAATATGTAGACCTAATGATGTTAAACCACAATGTTCCAATATCAATGATAAAAAAACGTGCAAATTCTGAAAGTGTTTAAAAAAGAAAATTAATTGATCTGGAATTAGAGATGAATGTTAGTGATAACTGTGTAAATATTTTCAAGTTTATGTGCTATAGTTGATGTAGGTATTTTATCCAAACTAGTAGAATGGTTTATAAAATTTAAATATTGTAACAACATAAATTGTATAAAAATGAGGGAAATTGTTGATAGTAGGAGAGGGTTGGCTTCAAAATTAGCTTTGATATGCAAATTATGCTCTAAACGTGAGTCATGTATACCATAAAATAACTAATAAAAAATAAGAAGGGAAAAACAGCACTTAAACTTAACTGTTATATTTTCAAAGTCCTATAGAATAACAGTGCGCATACGCCAGAGTTCATATAGCCATCGAAAACCGACCATCGAACCACATATCGATTATTATTCTTGCAACATACCGATTATTATCGATAACGTACTAAAGGTCATACAGGTTATACTAGATGGCAGCACGTCGCTATGAAATTTAAATAACCAATTACTGCAATAAATTCCCAAATATGTTAAGGAAATATACTTATAATATTAAAATTACCACTATCTATCAAAATGGGTGTACACTTACTTATCACTTCTAACACCATTCCAACCAGCGATAGAAAAATCATATACTAAGTAATATACTCTGTAGAGAAAATATCAGTTGGCATCACAATATCGTCTAACAGTGTCATAATATTGTGATTTATGTATTTAAATATAAACTTTAAAATTGTCTTATAATGTTATGAAATTTTTTTGAAAAAGTTTTAAATACTAGTAAATGTTAGTAAATACAGAAGTTTACAACAATAAACAGAACAATCAAGGGCAATTAGAAGCCAATATGAAGTAAAATTGAGGTTAGCATACGACACGATGTGCATAGGGAACGGATAGAGAGCTGCTCAAACTATGTGCAATGATGAATCTTCCATCAGCACCTACTAAATTTGTAAATTATTACAAAGTTTTTTTTTCAACCTCTTCAGGAAGTAGCTGATACGTCAATGAAAAGTGCTTCAATAGAAGCAGTAATTACTAATTAATCATGTGATATACTGCAGCTTTCGATGCTTCGTGGCAGAAACGAGGCCATAGTTCACTGTGATGTTGTTACAGGAACAGCTTTAGACAATGGCAAGGTAATAGATGTAGAATGCATAACTAATTTCTGCATAAATTGCAAATTGAAGAAAGATCATGCCAATGTAAATAATTATGAAGGATACAGTCTGGGGGATGGAGGGTGAAGGAGTACTGGCTATTTATAAAAGTTTACAAAATTTCAGAATGGGATTCGCTATATGAATTACCTAGGCGATGGAGACTCAATGGGTTTTATTAAAGTTTCTGATGCACATGTGTATGGGCCAAGTGTGGAAGTGAAGAAGATGGAATGCTATGGTTATGTGCAGAAGCGAATGGGTGCCAGATTGAGAAAATTGAGAAAGGACATAAAAGGTAAGAAACTGAATGATGAAAAGTCATTGAATGGGCGTGGACAGCCGCAATGAATCTGCATTATTGTTTAAAGTTATTTCTCATACAATCATCTGTTATTGATTTTTCAAAAGCTCAAACAGATTCAATAGTACATATGAGTTATTTACAACTATACAGCAGTCTTACAAACCGCCCGGAAGTAAGTTCGGAATACATAACCTCTCATTTAAAATTCGTAATGGGAGATATATCCGCAAATTAAATTATTTGACAAGGATATCGATTGAACAATGTACGAACGGTATTTTACAGCAAGAAACGCCAAAATAATTCAACTTCAAAAATTACAAAAAACAATATTTGTTCTGTTCTGTAAAAATTATTAAATGTTGTATCATGAATCTGCATCATTCTTAATAGTAATTTCATATACAAACATCTGTTATAGATTATTCCCAAATCCAAAGAGATTAAAGAGTTAAGATATGCTATGTATAACTATACAGCCGGCTTAGAAATCGCTCGGAAGCAAAATCGAATGCATAATATTATAATTATTTTTAGCTTCTGATATTGTATTATTCGATAAATATTCACTCGAAATCCAACATGAGGTTGAGTTTTTAAACAGATAAAATCCCAACCTCTTGTTACATTACTGTTGATAATTCTGCATTTCTGCACATATATTTTAATTTAATTCATATATGTCAGTAAAAAACTAAAATCACCGCACTATAGCAACATAATAATTAAAAATCTCGTACAACTTGCGGTTTTACAGCTCATAAATAAAACTCTGTAAAGACATTTAACTAAACTCCTGTATTAATTAATATAATATGCATACCATCAAATAAAATTATACTGTGCTGCCATATTGTATCAATTTTATCACTGAATATATTTCAACAAATAATAAGAAAGCTATAATAATGCACTGCTGTTAATCTGATTTGTCAGTAGATTAAATATTGCGAATACAAAATATTTTTTTACCACAAAATAATTGTGTGATCCGCAAGACATAATATTGTGCTGCATTGCGAGTACCTGTCTAAGTCACTGCTACATCTTTTTAAAACTACATTCACGCATTATAAACTTTCGTTTGAGGATCGTTACTTATTTTTCGTCTTATAACATTCACTCTACATTCCAACCCCTAGTACAGACTTCAAAGAAAACGCTGTCTCTTTTGTTTGTATCATTGTTGAGACAGTCGTGTGCTACATGAGATAATTTTACAGTCAGTTATAGGCCTAAGTTTAGTTTAACTAAGAATCACTTCTATGTACAATTCACATTTGAAATGCCTCCTTACTAATAACAGGTGATTCGACATTATTTAAGTCAGTTAGTAGTAACAATTCGTCTTTGTTTTCTCCAAGTACAACAATGGCGTCTCGGACCCGCCAATTTTGAGTGCGCGAGCAATAACGTATGTACGACATTGCCGCATGACACTCTTTAGGTTTACAAAAGTATTTGAGAAGCGACCTAAATACTATCAATGATAAAATGAAAGTAAAATGTATTAAAGTGTTTTAATTACTTAACATTAAACAAAAATGGAATATCCAAATCTAACCAATATCCACTCTTACATATAGTTTCTATATTTTACCATTCGTATAACATTAATTATTCTTAAAGTTACGGAGAACAATGAGCGACTTGGGTACATATATGAATTGCAAATAGTAAAACGTGCTAAAGGGACAAAAGCACCCGCAGGTATGGGTGAGGGAAGTGATGTGTTGAAATAATCTAAAACTATCGATGTGAATGAAGAAAAAGCTAATTAGTTTTCAGAGATATAATTGATTGGCGACAGTCCCGATGATATTTATGATCACCTTTCTCCGCTGATACCCCTAGGATATGTGAGGGGATAAGAAATAATGAAAAATAAAATGTCAAACATAAGCGAGGTTAGCATCGCATCTTCCGTTTTAGGGGTTGCTAAGGCGAATGGTGCCTGTCCTAATCATTTAACCTAACACTTAATCGGAACCCAAAGAAAGGTTGGGGAGATGAGGGGGTGAAAAATTAAATCTCCAAAACGACCGAGATTAGTCTCGAATCTTCAATTTACAGGGTTGCTAAATTAATATATTAGAAAATTTGGATAGGCCGAAATAAAACACGGAAACGTCGAATATTCAGATAGTTGGTGGCAATGTTCAATTTATATTTACATTATTGATAATATTAGAAAAATTATATTTGAATTGTATTGCACCTACTTGGAAGTTTTCTACTCGTACATATTTTCGGCATGACTTCAGCAAAACCGTTCCTGGGGTGAAAAATGGCGAATCTTAAATCCAAAATATGGATACAAAAATGATCGCAGCTATATGTATATTTTTTCACCTTCAAATTTCATTGATCTCGAATAAAAACTGCGATCCCAGGAACTGAAAAAATACTATCGAGACTACGGTTGATAGCAACACCACAGTTTATAAAAGCACGAAACTTCATAAAAAAATATTATTTTAAAATGTTATTATGCCTGGAGTATACGATTCATTGTCTCGCAAAGACCAAAATGCCATATCTCTCTTAGAGCAATCATGGGTTTGAACTCAGTCCTTAGTGTTTTCCGAACAAGCAAGCACTTCAAAAATAATTCCAATAAGGTACAAGTTTATTCTCACTTTTTTCAGTTTGTGCGTACGATATATATATATATATATATATATATATATATATATCGTACGCACAAACTGAATATATATATATATATATATATATATATATATATATATATATATATATGGAATGATAAGAAAAATAAATGCCTGGACGGGATTCGAACATATATATATATATATATATACACACATACATATGTAACATTATATATATATATATATATATTACACACATACATATGCAACATTATATATATATATGATTTTGAAATTTATTCATAGAAAGTAAATAAGGAGAATAAGTAAGTAAATAAGAATATCATAATTATTATAAATTATTCGTAGTTGTCACTTAAAAATGTGTGACCCCTTAGGTGTTATACTCTTTCAAAATTCTTTGTTTTCCTTCATTCATACTTGAGAGATTGCTTAAGGCTGATTAAGAGTAGCCTTACGTAAACCCTCAAATGGAATATTTTGAAAATGGATGCTGAGAATAATTTTGAGGATTCTGTGAAATTTGTTGAACGAAATAGAAATGTACAGTGAACTGGATTTAAAGAAAATATATATTAATTTAACAATACCACAAGATCTACGTATTTATTTTTGCTGCTTTCAATAAACGAATACTTAACCGTATCCATATATAACAAAGAATATTCTTAATTATACTTAAAGAGACAGTGAAAATTCACAAATATATAGTAAAACAAAAGTTGAACATTTCAATCAACATCATTTTAACTCTTACAGGTATGTCACAGCTTAGGACATAAAATGCTTCAGCTTACAAATTGAAGAATCCACCTCTACACAGAATGCAACAGGTATATATAGTGTACTGGTTAAAATTGAATGATCTTATACGCGATATTACCAAAGCTTTTTTAAATAATTTTTTTAATTGCCTCTGCAATCATTGGTAAGTTACTTGAAATTAAATATGGAAGTAACACTGGTTTACTTATATGCGAATCATATTATATCACAATTTAGTAAATCTTACATACATTATTTTGTATTTGAAATATTTTTTTTTCTAGAGAAGATGAGCTGTGTCAACAAATACTTTTTGTTCAATAAATTCATTTATTTGCAGAAGTTTTGTTCTTACTTTCTATATGATGAATAAAGTATATTCATACGTAATTTATACGTAAAATTGTTAGTTTGATAATGGGCCTAAATTATAATGTTATACTGTATGCGTCTTGTGTACGGTTAGCACTGAATTTGTCTCTCGAAACCAAAAGCATTTGTTTGAAACAGTGATGGAATTTAAGGAAATGATATAATATTTTAAAAATATATAAAAATAGCTTAACATATATCTAACTCTAAATGATAACTGCTTACAATTTTTTTATACCAGATATTAATATGGCGTTAAAAGTTTAAGGTTCTTTTTTTAATACGATGCTTGGCTAACTGAAGTTGAGGCAACACCGACTGACGTTAAGAGAAGTATCTCAGACATGTGAGACAGGACTGACTTCAGAAATCAAAATGTATTCATAATAAATTAATTGATCGCATTTTAAAACTCACATGTCTCAACTCTTTTCACCAGCCGCGTCTCTATAGATGAACTTACTTTTATTCACGCCATCCAAAACATAGAATTGCAAAGATATGAGAGCAGGTCTTAACTGTTAACAGGAAGAAAGTATGAACAGAATGAATATTGAGAAGACAGCTCAACAGCTTTCCGAGAAACCTGAAGAAAGAAATTAAAGAAATATACAGGGTGTAACAGGACTTCACTGACAAAATGATAGGGATGATAGGGCATGTAAAGAGGATAATTTTTGTGAAAGAACATATAGTCGCAAACACGTCGTTTATGTGTTATATGCAGATGAAGGTGTTCACCCATAATGATCGGAATTGAATACAAACAATTGTAAACATATAATTCTATCGAAAGAGACATATTTTTACAATAAGTGTTCAAACTATAAGTGCTTTGACGACTCAAAAAGAATGCTTCCAAGTTCGGTCATTGTGGCCGATCGTTGCTGCGACGATATGAAACATGAAATGAGGCACAGGCTCGATGGTTTGAACATTTATTGATAAAAAATGTATTTTTCAATAAAATGAAGGGAAAGAAATAATAAATTTTGTACTATTTTTTTTTCATTATTAATTAAAAAGGTTTGGTTAATAAAAGAAATCTGTAGAGAGTTTATAATTAGAATAATTGCAAGGGTTAAAAGTGAATAAATACTAGTACAATTGTTTGTACTCAATTCCGACCCTTATGGGTGAACACCTTCATCTGCGCATAAATCATAATCGACATGTTTGGGACTATATGTTCCTTGAAAAAGCAATCCTCTCTGTATGGCCTATCATCCCTATCATTTTGTCAGTGTTATGTTACATCCTGTGTATATGTATGTCCATCCATAGTAATTCTGTCCGAAGGCAGGTCCTTCACTGGAGTCACAGCATTTTCATGCTATTCTTGCAGCTTTACTAGGGAATTGTAGGTGTTAGTTTCCCGTTGCTTTCCACACCGGTGAAGGATGATGATGATGATGATGATAAGAGTGATGATGGCCATATGATTTCGGGAACCGTTTGGGCCTTAAAGTTTTCCTGACATTTGTCTTACAGGCGAGGAAATACCCCGATAAATACCTCACCCAGAAAAATTGCCCCGACCGGGGTTCTAACCCGGGCCCGCTGCTTGACAATACAGCACGCTACCTCGAGACCACAGCGGTGGACTATATGTATATATATAAAACATAGCCTCGAATATTTTATTGGCTCTGGCATTCATTGTTAGATTCTACTTGTTCGAGAGCCAATTAAAATCGAAGAGGTCTCTCCGGTTGTACGCATATATTCTCCATTATGCTTAAAGGAGTTTAGGAGAAAAATGTGTCAATGGAGGCAGTTTTAAGCTTAAGTTAAGCAACCTGAGAGATTAAAATTTGGACGCGGCTCATTCGGAATAAGTAAATTCATATTAAATAGAAAACTGCTGATATGTCTGAAGCAAAATTTTCAATGCTTATAATATACCGATTTGACACAGATCAGACACGTGGAACTAACAAAATCACATAATCATCGTTTGCAGATAAAACAACGGTATATGGAGACATTTTATGCTATGAATATCTCAAATATACAGGACAAGAATTTTATGGATTTAGGAATCCTAAAACCGATTATCTCGAAATTAAAGAGTGGCGAGGCATATTAGATCTCTCAGAAGAAATTATAATTGGGTGGCCAAAATAATCTTAGACTGGATATATATACGTAAATACATAAAAATTAAGGAAAAACAAAACTCACACATACACACACACCAATATATATATATATATATATATATATATTGATATTAATCCACTCCAACAACTCTCTCCAACAAACATCTTTATAATTCTTTCTATGTTACATCACGCTGCTTCTTGGTTTTGTCCTGGCATCTTGTTAGTAGGACGTTTTCATAGTTGCATCGTGTCTCGTGCAGACAAGTCAGTAAATACAGGGCTATTCAGAAAGGTGGAACAGACTTCAAATATTTTTTTCTTCCAAACTACAAAAAAAAAAAAAAAAGAAATTCGAACGTTCCAGGAAAGAGAAAAGTTCAAATTTCACCATTGTATGCATTCGATATGAGCACCATGTGCAACACGACACATATCAAAAGGTGGTTCATTTCTTGCCACACACGAATCAGCTGGTCTATAGTTATCGAATCCACAGTTTTAAAATTTCGATGTCGCAGAGTTTCAAGGTCTGGTAACCTGAGATGGTAACCCGGCGATGAGTTTGATTTTCAGCTCCTCCTCTTCCATTTCAACGTCCTATTGTGTTCTCATTTTGATACAAACAATCAACATGACAAACAACAGCGCCAATGCGGCTGTGATATGAATTTCAAACTTATTTCTTTCAAGCAACGTTGGAATTCTGTTTCTATTTTTTTTAAGTTTGGAAGAAGAAACGTTTGAAGTCTGTTCCTTCCATCTCAATACCCCTGTATATATATATATATATATATATATATATATATACATATTGTGTGGTCATAGTCAAATATCGGTTATTTGAATACAATATTATGTGTTAAACTTAGAGGAGAAATATTTTGATCACCTCGCAATGACAGTAATTTATATACACCTATCATATATTACACATGTTCAGGGTCTGTATGTAAAGTATAATACACTGTAGGTGTAACAAATTCCTATAATTTAAGGAGATTAAAACAATATTCCAGTACATTACAAAATACATTGTATCTCTAATGACTGGAATCGATGAATAAAAAAGTCCTTCAAATATATTTTCTTCACTAAAAATTTGAATATTGCAATCATATACTATTTTTTGTTTCACGGAATTAATGGTAATGGTGACAAAAAACGGAGGCGAGAAGTTTCAAGAGAGAAGTGAATGAAACGTAATTTGAACCCATTAGTTTATATGGTGAATAATAAAATCATATATACCTTTTCCTTAGATATTTAATTTATCTTTACTTTAATTTTTCAAACTAAAGTAAACGTTTTAATAATTTTCTTGTGAATGCTTCTTCAATTTTGATCTTAATAAAATATCTGTAACTGTATTCGCTGTGGTGATATTAAATCAAGAACTGATGTGCTTCGATCTTCTGAACGTAGGTGAAAGAAGGTTAGTTGAACTCTTAGAGCACATTGCAAGGAACTATTTCATACTGGGACGATCAATTCTTGTTTGTTATCCTGATAAAAGTCTCGACTACATTAAACAACCAATGAAAAGTTTACTTCCAAAAAGTAAACAAATACATTACATCGACGTTGCTAAAGAAACTGCAAAGACATTAAATGAACTGGGATGGACAACACAGACAAGAGAAAGGCATAGAGAAATATTCAGCCTTCGCGGTGATTTAATTGACAATGATAAACATTATAATTATATAGTTTTGGTATCGGCTTTGTAGGAAGAAGATATCCACACAAAAGTTGATTCTGTGAATAACATGGTGCACGACACTGCTGAGTTCATGTAACGGACGTGGAAGATGGGTCATAGTGATAGTTGATCAGCAAGTAAAATGATTCGAAATTGTAATGGGAATTTTAAGAAGCATTTATGAAGTTCAGTACATTTACGATTCTTTAATAATAATACCAAACATAAAATCTAATTTTAATGACAATAATTACGAAGATATAAAAGGCGATGATAATGATACTAAGGACAGTTATCTTATATATACTTGGCTCCCATTTCGTACTGACAGACAACGTGTAATATTACTTGATGATATGGTAATAGGGAATGAAAGCAGTAGTAAAATTCAAAGAACGATCTTTTCCTAAATATAATACCACCAAAAATTAATACAACTCAATTAGAACTCACACCACTACACGATGTCATCTTAATAAAGGAAGGAAACTACACCGACGGCAAAGATTTGAATCACTGCGAGTATGACGGTCCTGAAATTAGGGTTATGGAAATAATTGCTAAGAACTTAAGTTTATCAATTAGATACGCTAAATCACCATCTGAAGAGTCTACATATACCAATAGAATCGAAGAAGTGATTCAGATCATTTCTTTAGGCCATTCGGATATAGGAATTGGATCTCTCCCCATTGAACCACACGTTATAGATTTTGCTGAATTTACTGATCCATATTACATAACGGGAGCTACTTGGTATGTTCCTTGTCCTAAACCATATCCAAGATTGAAAAAGATTTCCGAGACTTTCCCCCTAAGTGTTTGGCTTCTATTTGCAGTAGCAGTGATTCTGACAGCTCTGGTAACATGGTGTCGCTCTAAGTGGAATAAAGGATTGGAAGTAGCGAACTACGATTCAGGATTGATGTGTTTCTACTGCATGTGGGCTGTCATTCTTGGAGTTTCAGTACCAAATATGCCTCGAACGTCATCAGTAAGATGGTTGTTCTTACTATTCGTGTGGTACGCATTCATCATGAACATGTTATTCCAGACATTTTTCACTTCTTATCTTGTAAATCCTGGAATTATTGTTCAAGTTCACACGATGGATGGACTTCTCGAATCAGGAATACAAATGGGGTACTACAAAGGAGCAGAGACTTCATATTTTGCTGATGAATCCGACCCTGTTTCCAAAATAATAAAGTCGAGAAGTGAAGACTGTTCTGATAAGAATTATAAGAAATGTCTTCTGAAAGTTGTAGTTGACAAATTACTCATCGCTTCGTTCAGAAATCTATGCTGAACATTTTCTGAAGACAACTATGCCATCTAGAAAGAAGCCGCTATGTTCTTTGGACGACAGATTTTGTTCTTATTACATAGCGATCTATACCAAAAAGAATTTCCCTTTTCTGGAACCCATTAATACTTGTTTGAGTTTCTTAACCGCAGGGGAATCGCAGAATTATTACTCAGCGAGTTCAAGTACGCTTGGAAGTACCAATTTTGTTCGGATGCAGAATTGTACGATCACGAAGAAAAGTTATATTTTGTGTTTACTGTCAGTCATTTGACAATAGGTTTCTATATACTTGCTAGTGGATTTACTGTCAGTTTTATTGCCTCCATTTGCGAAATTATTTATAAGTTCTTATATTCTAAAGTGTTAAAAATATTACATAAAACACATTTTTAAGTCAGTCGAGAAATTAATTCTATTTAACTCATGCCCTAAATGGGAGTCAATAACCAACCACTTTACAATGAATTTTGTTTTACAACCAATCACAGTCATGTTTCTTATCGGTAATTATCTACTTTTGTTTATCATATTAAAGAAAGCTCATTCATTCTTTTTAATATTCTGAACAGATCATAGCATTATTTTTGCAGTGACTTACTCTCGAACAAATACTTTGAATATAGCAAATGATGAACAGATTCCTTCGAACTGCGCTTTTGATAATTGTGTATTCAATAATTGTGTTTTTAAATAATGATATTAAGAAGTTGTTTTCTAAAAAAATAATTAATAACCTTTTATATTGGCTATAATATACAGTTTGATGTGCTTCATTTTTGCTCCAGTAGGATGCATTTTTAAAATATTGCGATCCTATTCGGCAATAAATAATATAAACTTGTTGCAGTGAATAAACATAAACTCACATTTCTGCTTGGTTTTCAAACATCGATGTTTACACTAAATATATAAATATTTTAAAATACCAATAAGTATATTTAAATAGTCCACCGCTGTAGTCTCGAAGTAGCGTCCTGCCTTGTCCCGCAGTAGGGTAGGGTTCGATTCACGGTCGGGACAGGCTCCTTTGTCAAGTGTTTTTCGGGGTTTCTCCTCACCTGTAAGACAAACATGAGGAAGATTAGGGTCCAACGGTCCCCGAAATTCATCCGGCCATCACCGTTATCCTTATCACTATCATCATTTCACCGGTATGTAAAGCAACGGTAAGATACTACCCCTCTAAATCCCTAGTAAAGCTGCGAATCATGGCACAAAAATGATATGATTGCTCTGAAAAACCTGCCCTCGTCCAGAATTACTATGGAATGGAAAATTTAAATAACGGTTTTTGAATAAACATATTAATTTTATTCGTT
Source organism: Diploptera punctata (assembly GCA_030220185.1). NCBI lineage: Eukaryota > Metazoa > Arthropoda > Insecta > Blattodea > Blaberidae > Diploptera > Diploptera punctata. The sequence continues at coordinate 943,028 of JASPKZ010002720.1, read as the reverse complement.
AAATAGTCCTAACAAATGCCACTCTTGATTTACAAATCCTCTACATAAATTCACTCCTCGCTTCGTGACGCGTGAAATTATCGATGATTTGGAAATCACTAGTGACATTACTTATGATAATAAAAATTGTAGATGTATTTGTATAGGTTCTTCGTGTTAGTATTAAAAGTAAAGTAATCCCACGACAGGCCTTGGGAGGCCCTTGGGGTAGTAGGAGGTTAAGGCTCCCACTTTTTCTAGACAATCGGCACTTGATGTCAGCCGGGTTGTCAGCCCTGCGTGACGGCCGCCTTTACCCCCAGAACAAGCGTCTGGTATTCATTTCCGTTAGAGGCTGAGTCGACCCCAGGGCCATAGTGCCGCCAGAAGGTTTTGGTCAGTTTAAAAATCCTGACCCCACCGGGACTTGAACCCTCGACCTTCCGACTTGTTGCGCAGTGCCTTAACCACTACGATACGGCAGAACATTAAATTACAACTGATGATGGTGAACGGAAAAACGTCTCTTGTATATCCGCCACCCCACTTCAGTACAAAGCTACAGCTAAATCCATCCATCCATAGTAAATTCTACCCAAGGATAGGTCTTTCACAGCAATCACAGCATTTTCATGACATGCTTTACAGCTTTACTGGGGAATTATTGCGTGAGCTCTCCGTTTCTTTCCACACCGGTGAAAGTGATGGTGATAATGATAAGGATGATAAAGATGGCCGGATGATTTTTGCCTTACAGATGAGGAAAAACTCTGACAAAACCTCACCCAGGAGCCTGTCCCGACGGAGAATCGAACCCGGGCCCGCTGCGTGACAAGGCAGTACAACGGTTTACCTACAGCTGAAGTAATATATTTTGCAATGATTGTCAGTGGTGAAATGGTGGCGCCATGATGATCATCTTATATAAAGCCTAAATGATATACTGCACTATAATATGTATTAGACTTGTAATTTGAAGTAGATTTTTTATGAAACATTACTTATGTAAATTAATTGTAAATCAAGGACAAAAAAATTCAGATCAGCAAAATTGTAAATATTACATTGGAAACCGCATTCATCCTGGTAACAAAATAGTATATTACGATGCGAGGTAGGGAAGTGGTTTTTACAGCAGCGATGTTTTTAATTTCCGAGATTCTGTAAAACACTTCATAAACGTGCGTAATACATTTTATTTTGCGCGATGGCGTTTTCCAAATTATAAATAATAGTAAAATGATAACATATTTGTTGGAAATATTTGCGTTCATTTTAAACAACTGACTTACATTATCAGTGTCGGTAACGATTATTAGTTGAGACGACAGTAAGCCGTGACACCAATCATTGATACATTGACGGCAAATGCGTATTTATTGTTTTATACTGTTTCAAATAAAGTTCAGTTCATTTAAAATGCAGTGATTTGTTTCGTATAAGATATATTAACTCTACTTTTGGATATATTTTTGTATATACATTGTACGTAATGTACATAGCAGTGGTTTTACTTTCCGCACGAAGTTTGTAATATGTAATATTACTGTATAGTTATTTAGGTGGTTCCAAGCAGGCCGCCGAGAAGAGCGGAAGTGTTTTTGTTAGAGTGGTTGAAGTGTGCTGGGGACAAAGCATTATGGAAGAAGTTAAAAAGCTAATTGAAACATTGTCAACTGAAGTGAAAGAGGGGTTTGAAAAATGCAACGTGGAGGAAAAAATTCGTGATATTGCGACGAACATGCATCGGATGGAGGACAGATAGAAATGGCTGGAATCTAAATTAGACTATCTCGAAAACCAGAGTCGCCGTAATAATATTGTGATATATGGAGTGCATGAAGAAGACAGGGAGAGCTGGGAGGAAACTGAACATATAGTTAAAAGAGTAGTGGCGCAAATCGGGATTGATTTGGTGGAGAGTGATATTGAAAGAGCGCACAGAGTAGGTCGTTGGAATAGTGGAAAGGGACCGATTGTATGCAAATTATCACAGTAGAAAATAAAATGTTGGATCATTAGAGACAGTGAATATCTTAAAGGGACCGGTATCAATATTGCTGAAGACTTTAGTGAGAAGGTTGCGTCGCGAAAGGGACTTCCTTAAGCGACACATGCTCCAGGCGAGGAGGCAGGGCTGCCATGCAATCCTACAATTTAATAAATTGATTGTAAATGGACGAATCTGGATCAGGGAACAACTACAAAATATGGACAACCCTGAAAATGGATTTGAAGAGGTCATTGACAGCGAGGGCCCAAAACCAACAGGGGACGCTAGAACAGCAGGTGGTCTCCTTAGAGCAGAGGAGGGAGAAAATTCCACACGAGAAAAGAGAGAGAGAGAGTACTACGATACTAACACCGACGGATAAAGCAAACTTTCAGCAACAAAACAGCCGACCGCAAAAAGAATACCTCACCTCTAAGAGATGAACTACCGGCGGACACAAGAACGCAAACAAGAAAATCACTACGACTGCTGAATTTATCCGCAGAAAAGGAACTATTGAGATTGGGTAGTTCGAAAAATACAGGTAAGCCTAAGGATAAGGGAACACAATAGGATATTTTGACAGTCGGTACATGGAACATCGAAGGGTTAAAACAAAAACTTTCAATGGACAGATGTGTAGAGTTTATTGAGACTTTTGATATATTAGCTCTAGGTGAAACATGGTTAAAAGCTAATGAATGCGTAAATCTATGTAATATGAAAGGTCATTCCAAGGGCAGTGAATCCAGAGCGAAGAGAGGTAGATATCCAGGTGGTGTTGCCATTTTATATAAAGCTAACTTTGACCCATATATTAAAAAGGTAAATATTGCTTTAAAAGAGGCCATTTGTATATATTACCATGCAGGAAGAGCAGAAATGTGTCTGTTGTCTATTTCACATTAGCATCCTTCCGACATTATCTAAAGCCCTGGAACATATTGTACATAAGCAAATGACTGAATATCTCCAAGAAAATCACCTCCTTGATCCTTATCAATCCGGCTTTAGATATGGTCATAGCACAACCACAGCTTTGCTAAAAATTACTGAAGATATTCGTGAAGCCGTGGACAGACGTCAATTGACTCCTTTAACCTTACTTAACTTCAGCAAAGCTTTTGACACAGTAGACCACGACTTACTTATGATAAAGCTCAAGCACCTACACTTGTCTGACAGCGCTGTATCCTGGTTCGACTCATACCTGCACGGTCGTCAACAATACGTTTCATTAAACTCTAGATCTTCGACTTGCCGCAACGTGCCGGCTGGAGTCCCCCAGGGCAGTGTTCTCGGAACTCTTCTTTTCTCAATCTACATAAATGACTTGCCAACTGTACTAAAGCACTGCCGTTATCACCTCTACGCTGATGATCTCCAAATTTACCTACATTCACCTCCTCATTCTCTCTATAACAGCTTGACAAAAATGAATGACGATCTCATATCCATCTTTAACTGGTCTTCAAGTATCGGTCTAAATCTAAATCCTAACAAGTCACAAGTAATTCTAATGGGACAACAAAGACTGCTTACAACCTTTGACATATCTACACTACCAAACATTACTATAAATAATATAATTATCCCTTATTCTTCTTCAGTAATAGATCTTGGATTACATCTAGACGCAAATCTAACCTGGCAAACACAAGTGAAACACATGTAAAAAGACTTTCTCCATCTTACATTATCTTAGACGTTTAAAAGAATTTTCTCCCAGTTTCGTTAAAACAAATCCTTGTGCAGAATCTTGTGTTACCACACTTCGATTATTGTGACATTATATATAATGATCTAAACTATGACTTGTCGCAGAGACTGCAGCGTGTTCATAATGCTTGCGTTCGATTCATTTTCAATATCCGCCGTTATGACCATATTTCCGAACACTTTAATACCTCTCTTGGCTCCGTCTTACTGACAGACGTAAATTGCACTCTCTTTCACTACTTTTCAAGCTTCTGAATTCCTACATCCCTACTTACCTGGCGTCTAGATTTGAGAAGTTATCCTCTTACCACAATATTGACACTAGATCACAAGATAGCAGTCTGCTAACAATTCCTCTTCATAGCACTTCCTCCTATTCTACTTCCTTCACAGTAGCCTCTGCCCGCTCCTGGAATCTCCTTCCTCAAGATATCAGGGGTTGCCGCACACTTGGTACCTTTAAGTCACGCTTATACAGTTACCTGTTGTCTAATAATTAATTTTCTCTATTTATTTAATTTTATACTATGTCATTAATCTTTCCTGTTTTTTTATATATATTGTACATATATATTTAATTCGTTAAATTTAGAGTAAATCAAAATACATTATAAATATTAATTGTATTGTATTCATAACTTGTAATCGTTTATATTTATAGATATATATTGTAATTTAGATTTAAGACTATTTTTTGTTTGTATTTTTTTTAAACCTGGTTGAGTGGTAGACAAGGCCTTACGGCCTTAACTCTGCCAGGTAAAATAAAGCTATTATTATTATTATTATTATTATTATTATTATTATTATTATTATTTACCGCCAACCACTAAATTCCAGGTATGCCAATCCAAATGTTTTCGTTGAATTGTCTGACTCGTTTGCAGAAATAAAAGATAGGTTTCCGGAAGCGGGAATAATAATTTTAGGGTACTTTTACTCTAGGATTGGGGAGGAAAATATCACTATAAAATCAGATGATAATGAAACGCGAGGTGAGGGTAGGAGAAGCAAAGATAAGATTATAAATTCAGAAGAAAACCAATTGTTAGCTTTTTGCGATGCATTTGAACTTGAAATTCTGAATGGGAAATATGGGGAAGATAAATAAGGGGAACTGACATTTATTAGTAAAAATGGAGGTAGCGTAATCTATTATTCAGTATGCACACAAGACATGATTCCAGTCCTAAATAATTTCTGTATAGTTTCCAGAATCGAATCACACCACTTCCCAAATAAACTTATTTTAAATATGAAAGGTATTAGTGAGACAGTTAATGATGAGGTGGCAACAATATTGAGGCCAATTACACGTTTCAGATGGATCGAGGACCGGAGAGAAGAATTTATCAGGAGTTTGGAAACGCTAATACAGGATCTGCAATTGAATATCTTAGCGGGGAGGAAATTATTAAAACTTTGACAGAATCTTTTCAAAAAGCAAGGGAAAAATTCAAGGTTAAATGCGCAATGAACCAGAAGGACAAAGGGTGGTACAATAATGCATGTAGAAAGAAGAAGAAGTTTGTCGAAAGCAGTCTTTTAAAGTTTAGAAAAGAAAGCACAGATGAAAACAGAAAAAAATTATGCGCAAGAGAGAAAGGAATATAAAGAATTACTGGGAGAAACAAAACTAGCATGGCAAAATAAGAAATCCGAAGAAATGAGAGTCGCGACTGAAGGTGGGAACATTGCGGACATATGGAAAGCGATAAGGGAACTCAAAGTAAAGTCCATAAATCGGACAAGAATAACGCCCGGGGAATGGAAAGTTACTTTGATAGGGTGCTGGGAAATGAGAGGTTAAGATATAATCAAGGAAATATGGTTGAGATTCCTGACCCAATTCATATTCAATTACTGGATCAGGATATTTCGAAAAATGAAGTGGTTTCTTCCATTAAATGTTTAAAGAAAGGTAAAGCACCTGGAATTGATGGAATACCAGGGGAATTCTTGAAAAATATCATATCATCCAATAAATTATTAGACGTTTTGAAAACTGCGTTCAACAAACTTTTTAATGGAGGAGATTATCCGGAAGCCTGGGTGACAGGTGTCATCCAACCACTGTATAAAGGAAAAGGTGGGACACAGGTACCAGAAAGTTACAGGGGAATTTGTCTCTTGTCAGTGTTCGGAAAAATATATTGTAAAGTACTTTACGAACGCATGAGACAATGGGCTAAAGAGAACTATAGGCTCTCAAATTATCAGGCAGGATTTAGAGAGGGGTACTCCACGGTGGACAACGTATTTGTTGTGAGAAAATTAATTGATGACAATCTGAAAATGGAGGGGGGTAAATTATTTTGTGCATTCATTGATTTTAAGATGGCATTTGATACTGTGGACCGAAGCGCACTTTGGGAAAAATTAAATCGGAAAGGACTGTCTCATAAAATGATACATGCCTTAATGTCAATTTATAAATATGTTAAATTTTGTATAAAAGTAGACCAAGGGCACATTGCAGAGAGCAGTGAAGCCAATCGGGGAGTGAGACAAGGTTGCATTTTATCACCATTGCTATTTAATCTATTCGTTGATGATATTGTGGAATTAATGCTAGAAGGAGAAATTGAGGCTCCGGAGATAGGAAATGTTAAAGTCCCAGTCCTGTTGTATGCAGATGATTTAATTATCTGTTCCAAGAGAATCAAGGGATTGCAAAGAGGTCTTGACTTACTGGAAATATACTGTAGAAATTGGGGATTGACTGTAAATGTTAGTAAGACAAAAACAATGACCTCTAAAAATAGGACGGTTTATGGTAGAGCAGAGGAATGGAAATACAGAGATCAAGTACTTCAAAACGTGAAACATTTTGAATATATTGGTACGACGTTGAAAATGAACGGGAAGTGGAAAAAACATATTGATATAACAGTATTTAAAGGGAGGAGACAACTTAATAGTGTACTCGGTATTCAGGGTCGTGTGCCTGATATTCCAGTCAGCACATTAGAAAAAATGTATGGAGCGATGGTCAGGCCAGTAATGCACTATGGTAGTGAGATTTGGGGTTTCCAAAGAACGGAAGTATTAAATAAGGTATATACGCATTTTCTAAAATATATTACAGGACTTAGTAAGGCCGTTTCTAACTGTGGAATTCTATATGAATTCGGGTCGTTCCAGGACGACATAAACTGTAAAATTCGTGTACTCAAATACTGGTTGCGAGTAATCCAAGGTGAACAAACAATGCTTAGAGCAATTTGTTACGACCACCAAATTAAAAACATTGATGTAAAATTTTGGGCAGACGAGGTTAGGAGAGAACTCCAAAAGATTGGGATGGGCTGGATATGGGAAAAAGGGACTGAAAATCGCAAGAACGTGTGGAGAAAAATAAGGAGGAGGTACTTAGATGTAAACCAACAACATACTTTCGCCGAATGTACAGGAAAACGCTCACTGTGTTTACAAAGAGACCTAAAACACGTCTGGGGAAAAGAATCGTATATACTCAACCTAGGATTTAAGGTGAGATCAGGGCTTGCTTGGTTTAGGCTAGGGGCATGGAAATTTCTAAAAATTAGCGACGGTCACGATATGCGAATATGTCCAATGTGCGGGAACTTTGAAGATGAGATACATATATTAGGAAAATGTAATGATTTAGAATATTGGAGACGTCAGTAATTACCGGAAAGATTTATAAATTCAAATCGGGAAAGATTGGCATGCTACGAGTTATTGGTAAATCCAGAAAATTGGATAAACCTCGGTAAATTTCTGGACAAAACACGGAAAATAAGGACAACACTCATTCATGAATAAATATATGTTATCAAAATGCAATACCATTAATTATTAACAATTATATATAAATTAATTAATGTATAATGCTATTGTGTTATTATTTAATTGTAATATTATTGCGTTTTCTTTATGTAATTGTAATGTTATTGCCTTTCTTTTGTTGTTTATTTTTCTTAACACTAGTAGCAATTATTACTTTATTGTAACGGACTCTCAACAGCACGTACGACTTACTGCCCGTGCGACCCATATTTGTAAATAATATTGTAAATATCATACTTTTTGTCTAATAAAGTCCTACTACTACTAGTTATTTAGGTTGGCAACTCCGAAATGTAGAAAGTTGAACTTTCAATTATGGTCGCCATTGTTGTACGACAAAATGCACTGTCGCGCAAAAAAATAGAATGTAGCTCATGGATTTAATTGTTTTCAACGCTATTATAGTTCTGTAATTGTGGATATATAAACAAAAGTTAGTTATATTTGACACCTATTTATCAGACTTCGAAGTTTACCATATATTTGATTGAGTGTCCTGTAATATTTATCTTTTTTCCATGTAAATACTATAACGTAATTTATTCATCTTTACCCCGCTTAACCTCTCACCTCACAGGTATTTTTTACATTCTACATGTCATCAGGGGCCAACATAATTTCACTTAATCTAATATAATTAATAATAATAATAATAATAATAATAATAATAATAATAATAATAATAACAATAATAACATTGATTAGATATTGCGTACTACCTTTCCTCTCATACTAAAGAAAATTGATAATGATTTAATTTCTTGGTTCTTCCTGCGTAATGTTTTATTAACGCGTAGGTTAGTTGTATAGCAACACATCATATTTCATGAATTTTAAGAAATAGTTGATTCTAGAGTGACCTAGACATGAAAGTCTGCATAAAATTCAATGATACTGTACATACATATTTCATGTATATTATAATTTTGTGCATGCTATTCGTACAATATATTATTATGATGGTTGGATGGTTATTAATTATTGTTTCGTGACTGATGAATATTCAGACTCGGAGAGATAAAATAAAAAACTGACTACTATAATACATCAAATAAAAAGAGAAGTTTGTAACAATTTCTTCATCATAAATCCGAAGATTTTGATGTTTCTCTCTACTTGGCACTTATTAAGATACAATTTACCCCATTTGACTCTTATTTACAGGCTCATTAATGTGTAATGCCGTAACGGATCAAGTCTACATTATTAATTATTATTTAATACATTATCTAATACAGTATTTTAATTATGCTATGAAATAGGGATTATGATGAAATCGAACCTAGTAATTAAATTTAATCAAACTTTACGTCTCAAAAATTTTCTTCCTACAGCTCTTAAAATAATTTTAATTCAAACTTTAGTGATGCCGCATTTTTAGAATTGTGACGTTCTACTAACTGACATAGCTGACGGATTGTCGGACAAACTGCAGTGTGTCCATAATATGTGTATCAGATTCATATTTAATGTTCGAAAATACGATCACATTTCTCCAATATTCCACGAATTGTCATGGCTACTTCTAAGAGAAAGAAGAAAATCACACTGTCTAATTCTCTTATTTAAGATGCTACATAGCCTACCTCAGTTCCCAATTATTTATCATCTCGTTTTCAGTATCTGTCCTCAAACCATAACTTAAACACAAGATCACAACATAGTATCTTGCTTAATATATCGCAACATAGGATATCACATCACTCCATGTCATATACCATCTTCACTTCTCGCAACTGGAATTCCCTACCACAAGAAATAAGGGGCTGCCGGATATTGGCATATTTTAAAAGAAATCTAAATTTATATTTGCCCTAACCTCGACTTCATCATTACTCAGTGTAAGGTACATATATTAATTGGTGTTTTTCGTACAATGTATCATATTTATATATTATTATTATTATTATTATTATTATTATTATTATTATTATTATTATTATTATTATTATTGTGTCCTATTGTACTGTTAAGTTTTATTGAATTTCTAAAAATTATCGACGATCACATATGATTATGTCCAAAGTGCGGGAGCTTTGAAGACAAAATACATATATTACGAAAATGTAACGATTTAGAATATTGGAGGCTTCAGTTGTTGACGGAAGATTTGTAATTTCAAATCGTGAAAGATTGGTATACTGTAAGTGAATGGTAAACCCAGAAAATTGGATAAACTTGGGTAAATATCTGGACAAAACTCTGAAACTAAGAAAAACACTCATTCGTGAATAAATACATATGCAAGCAAAATGCAATATTATTGACTTACGTAAATTAATGGTATTGTCACCTATTGTGTTTTTTATCCATTTGATATTACTATTAATTATTTTATTCATACGGATTGTCAACAGCACGTATGGCTTGCTGCCCGTGTGACTCGTATCTGTTAATAAATTTGCAAGTATCTTACTTTTAGTGAAATAAAGCACTACTGCACAAAAAAAAGATTTATTGTTAAACATTCATGTATTTTATATGAAAACTTATGATCTTCCCTTCCGCCGTTCCGTTCATCTCATAAATTTAATCTTATATTATTAGATTCTAGTTTTTTTCTTCTTCCTCTGTATAAATGACTATAGTTTTAGTAATTTAGACAGAATATAGATACAACCCTCCATGCCAGAGGCCCGATGTCATTCAAATCACTCAGTCATGACACCATAAATTAATTTGTCATTATCGAGCCTGGATGCTTACGGTTGCGCGAACATAAGCTCTCCACACATCCCTATACCGATATAATATTTTCCAGTAATGTTATGTTTAATTTCATCATCTTTTATATCCTACTTTCTTACTTGTATTTTTATCACTGTAAAATAAACTAAAGGCATGAAAAAATCACAAGATGTGAAGATTAAATTTAACTGGTGGCTATACTGCATATTTCGTAAATTCCATTAAAACACAACATAATGGCAACGTGCTTAACAAGAACCCCAATTACTAAACTCGTATGGAATTATTCTATTGACTGTTAAGGTATAAAATAGAACACCTTTGAACTCTTAAAATAACAGACCGCAAGAAGACATCCAAAATCTGTCAAAGTGTAATACAAAACAAACATCACCTGAACAAACTTATACTCCAATGGATCAACGGGTCGACAACAGATCTCTGGAATCAACTTGCAGATGTAATTAGGATACTTCAAGACAAGGTTTGGAAGAGCATTGGATAAACAACAACAATTTTAACTGTAATTAACATAATATATGGCTACTTCACACTCCATGTTTCGCAACCTGTGATCGTATATCGTTGGTCAACTCGCTAACCCATACTGAAATAATAATGACATAATCAATATTAGTACCTCATTATACTCAATTTTTGTCATTGAATTTTTGTCGTTTAATGGAGATTTTTTTTGCGTCTAATTTTGTTCTTAGTATCCTCTAATAGAGCGTTTTAATACGTGAGACTTCACAAAAGGACACTTTCTTTTTTGTATATACGCTCTTTGTTGTAAAATAATATATATATACATATATATACATATATGTTATAATTAAATGTTTAACATTGAGCAATGTAAGCTTAATATGGTGCGATAAAAAAATAAATGCCTGGACGGGATTCGAACCCGGAACTCTGAGTCTGTACCTCAGCGTGTTATCCATTACGCCACCAGGCGAATCCAATTCAAACACTTATTTTTCTTATATATGTATTATATTCCCATTATTACTAGATGTCGCGTGAACTCGGTCTTCACTGCCATCTAGTAGCTGACTATAGCAAGTAAGCAAATTAAAGAGAATATTTTTACTTTATAGCAGTGACGCTTTATCGATGTTATAATTAAATCTTTAACTTTGAGAAATGCAAGCTCAATATGGTATGATAAGAAAAATAATCCCGTCCAGGCATTTATTTTTCTTATCATACCATATTATATATATATCCTTCTTCTCCATCTCCTCCATCAAAGTTTAACATCTCTCCGTATAAGTACGCCACTCAAGGTTTACAGGGGCACTATCTGGTGGGAGAAGGAGCACATACATTTTTTTTCCCACAAGGACATGGGGATCTGACCGTATGAAGTGATCAGCTGAATTCAGGGCTTCTTATGAGGCAACATGAACATTTAAGACGAAACACGCCATTTACTCTGACATTCAAACTTAAACATAACGAATACGACAATGATGATTATGATGACCACATAATGTTCGGGGACCGCTTGGGCATGAATGTTTTCTGACATTTGTCATACAAGTGTGGAATAACCCGGAAAACACCATCACTCAAGAAAATTTCCCTGACCGGAGATTGAAACCATGTCCGCTGCGTACGAGGCAGCGATGCTCTCCTAGGAACACTACAGGTAATTCTGACATTTTCAACTTAAATATGAATTGAGGTAACTGTAAATTTGACTACATATATATATATATATATATATATATATATATATATATATATGGAATGATAAGAAAAATAAATGCCTGGACGGGATTCGAACCCGGATCTCTGAGTCTGTACCTCAGCGTGATATCCATTACACTACCAGGCGAATCCAATTCAAACACTTATTTTTCTTATATATGTATTATACTCTCCATATATAGGCCTATATATAAATAGGAATTGAGGTAACTGTAAATTTGACTATATATATATGAACATAATTTTTCAGGTTGAAAAACAAGAGTAGGGCTTATTTAAATAGTTAGCGTAAGTGAAATATTTATTTAATGTTATAATTGTCAAAAATAAGTTATAGATATATTCAAATACTGGCTTTGAAAGAAACTAAGTGGATTTCGCAACCGAATTTCAAACCACGATCCAGGTTTTCCGATTTGTTATTGTTTCCATAACAGCCATAAAAACTGAAAATATACGGCTGTTACTTTGGGCAGACGAGGTTAGGAGAGAACTCCAAAAGATTGGGATGGGCTGGATATGGGAAAAAGGGACTGTAAATCGCAAGAACGTGTGGAGAAAAATAAGGAGGAGGTACTTAGATATAAACCAACAAGATACTTTCGCCGAATGTACAGGAAAACGCTCACTATGTTTACAAAGAGACCTAAAACACGTCTGGGGAAAAGAATCGTATATACTCAACCTAGGATTTAAGGAGAGATCAGGGCTTGCTTGGTTTAGGCTAGGGGCATGGAAATTTCTAAAAATTAGCGACGATCACGATATGCGATTACGTCCAATGTGCGGGAACTTTGAAGATGAGATACATATATTAGGAAAATGTAATGATTTAGAATACTGGAGACGTCAGTTATTACCGGAAAGATTTCTAAATTCAAATCGGGAATGATTGGCATGCTACGAGTTATTGGTAAATCCAGAAAATAGGATAAACCTCGGTAAATTTCTGGACAAAACGCGAAAAATATGGACAACACTCATTCATGAATAAATATATGTTATCAAAATGCAATACCATTAATTATTAAAAATTATATATAAATTAATCAGTGTATAATGCTATTGTGTTATTATTTAATTGTAATATTAATGTGTTTTCTTTATGTAATTGTAATGTTAATGTTTTTTAGTGTATAATGCTATTGTGTTATTATTTAATTGTAATATTATTATTGTGTTTTCTTTATGTAATTGTAATGTTATTGCTGTTTTTGTTGTTTATTTTTCTTTACACTAGTACCAATTATTACTTTATTGTAACGGACTGTCAACAGCACGTACGGCTTACTGCCCATGCGTCCCATATTTGTAAATAATATTGTAAATATCGTACTTTTTGTCTAATAAAGTCCTACTACTACTACAAAAATAATGCCTGAATCATGTCAAAGGTTTCATGACAATATCGGTTAAGTAATCAATTGAATTAATGTTTACTTGATACAAATCAATAACTCATTCAATTAAATGAAAATAAAAACGAGTTTTATGTGATTTTCATATTTATTAAAACATAATTTAGTTAGAGCAGTTTTGGTACTTCGTACCTTCTTCAGACATGGTAACAAATTAATGATTTTTATTAATTTATCATGTTTGAAGAAGGTACAAAGTACCGAAACAGCTGTAACTAAATTATGTTTTAATAAATATGAAAATCACATAAAACTTTTTTTATTATTATTTAATTAAGTAGTATCTGTTAATTTTCAGTCATTTTACAGTTGTTCTGCAAACAATAAAAAATTAGAAAACTGGTTTTAGACGCTGTTGAGAAATCCACCAATAGGGTTTCTTTCTAATATAGCCGAAGTTACACATGATTTTTCGTAAGTAATGCCACGAGTGATTTCCAAATTATCTATAAATTATGGCATTTGTTAGGACTATTTAACGAATAAAATTAAGCTGTTTACTCAAAAATCATTGTTTAACGAAGTTATTTTAAAAATGTATATATTTAATGTAAACGGCGGTGTTTGAAAACAAATCAGAAATATGAGGTTATGTTCATTCACTGCTGCTTGATCATATTATGTATTGCCAAATAAGATCGCAATATTGTAAGAGTGCACCCAAGTGGAGAAATAATGAAACAGATCAAATTATATATCATAATCAACATTACGGGTTATTCATTTATTTTTTCAGAAAACAACTCGGTAAAATCAGGGGAATCTTTTCATTATTTGCTATATTCAATGTATTTGTTGGAGAAAAATAATGCTTTGACCTGTTCAGAACATTAAAAAGGAGGAGCTTTCTTTATCACAAAAGCAGGAGCTGATAAAGAGAAATCGATAAAGAGCGAGATGAAACACGACTGTCATTGGTTGTAAAACAACATTCATTGAAACGTGATTGGTCATTGACTAGCATTTGTGGCATGAGCTAAGTAGTCAAATAAATCCGTGTATGAATATTCTCACACGACACCTCAGTTCGTTTTCATTAGCGTCTAATTTTAAGTGAATATACCCGAAGTCAAAACTATCAATTTTTTAAAATCTAAGATAAGGGTAATTAGCTTTCTGATTAAAGACCTGTTCATCAATTTGAGTTTAAAAAATCCAAACAAAAATAAAACAGCATCTAATTCTGTAGAATAGATTAAAGTTATAGCGAGGTGGATGATTTGGTCGAAATTGTAAACTTAATTTTCATTAGGACATGAAATACATATACCATAACAAAATATTTTCGACAAACGATAGACAAAATGTTACCTTAACTCAACATTTCGCATCAAATTAGATCCCAGTATTATCGCGCTTCTTATTCAAACCAACATCATAATCATCATCATCATCATCAAACTTCACGGATTAGGTTTTTGTGTGTTCCGATCTCTCATCTGTTCAGCCCAGCGCTTTCTTGGTCTTCCTACCGATCTTCGTCCTCCAGGATTATACATTAGTGCCATCTTTGGTATCCTATCCCCTGTCATTCTTTGCATATGTTCTATCCAATTGTTCCTGTGTTCTTTATTTGTTGAAGAAGTTACTGTACTTTTAGTTCATCTCTAATATTCTCATTTCTAATATGTTTTTCTCGCTTTACAACCTTACACAGTCCGTAGGAATCTCATTTCCGCTGCTCGAATTTCCTTTTTTTTTTTTTTTTTTTTTTTTTTTTCCCAGGCCTCACTTCCATACATCGCCACTGGTAGTTCCATTGTTGAGTAAAATCTTATCTGCGTATCCTTCGTTACTTTGTTCCTCGGTGTTCATCTGATTGTTCCACATAAATGTTGAAATCAACTTATACAGAATAAAAACTTCTTTCCTTCCAATAAGTTCTCATTTTTTTTACTGAAATGGTAACATGTGAGAGTCATGTTCATATATATATATATATATATATATATATCCTGTGGTCTCGAGGTAGCGTGCTGCCTTGTCACACAGCGGGCCCGGGTTCGATTCCCGGTCGGGACAGGCTCCTGCGTGAGGTTTTTTCGGGGTTTTTTCTTACCTGTAAGACAAATGTCAGGACGCTTAGGGCCCAACGGTCACCGAATATCATCCGGCCATCATCATCCTTCAAAGGTGTGGAAAGCAACGTGAAGCTACCACACACATAATTCCCTAGTAAAGCTGCAAAGCATAGCACGATTGCAGTGAAAGACCTGCTCTCGGGCAGAATTACTATGGATGGATATATATATATAATTAGTTAGTAGTCAAGTTGTTGAAAATAACCAGGACATATTTAATCTAATTCACCGTTTCATATGGTCATTAAAAGTAAATAAATATGAAGGGTCTGAGTTTAGATGCGGGTAATTAGTATTTAAAAGTAAAAAAAATAAATAATCTTTATATCTTATCTTCCTCCTTTTTGTAAGGTCTACACCCTCCTTCAGACCTATAAATAGGTTCTCTGATAACTAGTTGAATCTCTCAACAATGAATAAAAGACTTAGTGTGACCAACTGGCGGCACGTGGGCAGAAAGTGATATTTTGCAATATTATTTTCTCGCCACTTTTTATCGAAACGGATATAACCACAATTATTTCTATTTAGTTTTGTATTTTATCTCGAAACCTTAGTCGATCTATTAACTGGCTGTTACGATTACCCGCCTAATATCCAAAGCAAAAAAATCATAAAATATTTTGAGACGACCTGATGTGTTTCTTGTTTAGATATAACATAACTTTTTTTTGTAATATAGGCATAATACAAAAACAAATTATAAATGTTTATATTGTACTATGTTAACATGTTTTTATTTCGTTGGAAAGATTTCTTTAACAATAAATTTGAATCGACACAAGCAATAATATACTTAATTAAAAAAGGTTGATCAGATTTAGCAATAAAAGGTCTGTAAATTATACACTCCATTTCGCTGTCGAGTCGCCCGTTTGCGCGGCGACCGGCGGTGATCCTCGATGATAGCTTACTTCCCGGATAATCGAGAAAAAAAAACGCAACCGGCGATAGCAACGGATAATACCCCTACAATCACTTTAGTATATATATATATATATATATATATATATATATACACCGTGTCCCATTCAGACCTCCCACATTTTAATTAATCACAACTCTCAAAGTAGCGGAATTATGAAATGAGGCTGGTGTTAAAAGAAAGAGAAACTCATAATTTTTGTTTTCATTGTTGTAGTTAATTTATCTGTCGCTTATTTGAAAATAATGACAAAACACGTTCGCCAGACATCACTCCACTGGACGTCTTCCTCTGGGGGTATGTAAAAGACCGTGTGTTTGCGACTCCAGTACAAGATCTTCATGATTTACGAACCCGTATCCTTGACACAATTGTAACAGTACCAATCGACATGTTAGACAGAACGTGGCACGAAATCGAATACAGACATGATATTGTTCGTGCTATTAATGGTGCACATATATATAGGTGTTTTAGTGTGTGGCAATGAAAATTCTTTGAGTTTCTGTTTCGTTTACTACCGGCCTCATTTCATAATTACGCATACCTTGTTATGATTAATTAATTAAAATATGGGAGATTTAAATGGGACATCCCGTATATATAATGAAAGTGACCATGCACAATGGAGTAAAATTATAAAGAAAATAATCATATACCTTATCATATGAGGTGTTGCAAATGTTGCTGGGTATTTAGCTAAAAGTCGCCAACAACTTTTTTGTAAGAATTTGTTAAAATATACGAATCATACATAAAAATTATGAAAAATGGGGATTGATTTTGAACATGAAAAAAACAAATTTTTTATGAATTGGTGAACCAAAACAAAATTTAATTTTGGAGACTGGAGAAAAAATAAAATCTTATATTGACATCGCAAATTTAGAAATAAAAATAAATAAAAATGGGAGTTATAAAGAGGAAATAATAAATATAAATAGTGAAGGAAAATTTGCAATTGCTTGTCTCAATGGAATATTGTGAGATAAAAATATAAGTAACCAGCTAATACCCGGCATGCGCAGCTATGCCTAAATAAATGAAAATTAATGTTTTTTCATGTTTGGTTGAACAAGTGAAAATAGATAGATCATCGGTTGATTAATGTCGTTGACATCGTCCGATTCCTAATAGCCAATTTTGTCGGTCCATCCAATCTCCTGGTTGTAGATGTTTCTCCTTCATATATAAACATCTTCCCTGACTCCAGGAGGATTTAGGTCTTCCTCTGCTTCGTCTTCCCTCAGGTTTCCATTCCAAAACACATTTTGGTAGTCGATCCTCTTCCATTCGCTGGACATGTCCGTACCATCTTAATTGCTGAGTTTTAATATAATCTAAAATAGTGTCTTCAATCTTCGTTTTCTCCCTTATAACTGAGTTTCTAATTTTGTTCTCTTCTTGAAATTTTTGCGGCCCTTCGTATAAAATCCATTTCCATTGCCAAAAGCTACTTATTTGTTTTTGTTGTTAAAGGCCAAAGTTCTGCTCCATAAGTAATGATGCTTTTAACAATTGTATGATTTATATTCATTTTATTTTTATTATTCATATTTTTATCCAACAATATTCCATTGAGGCAATCAATTGCAAATTTTCCATTATTATTTCTATTTCTTATTTCCTCTTCATAACTCCCATTTTTATTTATTTTAATTCCTAAATATGTGATCTCACTACAAGATTTTATTGTTTCTCCAGTCTCCAAAATTAAATTTTGTTCTGGTTCACCAATTGATAAATATTTTGTTTTTTTATGTTTAAATTTAAACCCCATTTTTCATTTTCTTCTATTACTTTTCTAGTCATATGTTCCAAATCTTCATAATCTTGTGCAACCAACAATTGATCATCTGTAAAATGTAAGTTGTATAAAGTTTTGTTGTGAAAATAAAAATAATTATACATTTTTTAGATACCCCATGCTGATTACCCGGCGTTGCCCGGGAATCTGCTTTTCCCGATCTTCTTGACATAAATGAGCTGAAATACGAAAATTAATGTGTTTTATGTTTAGTTCAATAAGTGTATGCAATAATGTATATCGTAACTATTTTTAGATACCCGGTCTGTTCACCCGGCGTTGTCCGGGAATATACTCATCCCGATCTTCTTGGCATAAGTCAGCGCAAAGACAAATATTAATGTATTTCTTAAGATTAGTTGAATAAGTAAAATGAAAAATAATTATAAATCTATAGGCCTATCGTAATTATTTTAAGAATCCCCGTGCTAATTACCCAGTGTTGCCCGGGAATCTAATTATCTCAATCATCTTGGCATAAATGAGCTAAAAGACAAAATTCGTTATGGTATAGTGAGTTATCTGTAAAATAATACCCGCCATGCACAGAAATCTACGTACTTGTCTCGATCTTCTTGGCATCAATGAAAGAAAAAAAGGTTATTGTGAGTTATCCGTAACAGATAAATATAGGCCAATGCTGTCGCGGACTTTTTTGTAGAGCTTTTTGAGATATACAATTCTGTGTTCATTACTTTTGTGTATTTATTATGGTTTAGGCAGCGTAAGCCATTTAAGCATCGAAATAGCTACTCTTTTCACGTTTTCCACTACGAAAGGCGATTTTTAAGGGTGTAGGAGTTGAGTATCACAAGTCTCGTATAGCTTATGGTCATCCCGGGAATCTCCTGAACATTTCGCAAAAAGCCCCACCACAATCGAATCAACGGTATGGCCGCGTATAAAGTATGAACAAACAAACAAACAAACCAAGAAACAAACCAACAAACAAACAGACAAACAGACAATTTTTATATATAATATAAAAGTAAAATGAATATATACCATACAATTGTTAAAAACATCATTACTTACGGAGCAAAATTTTGGACATTAACATCAAAAACAAATGAGTACCTTTTGGCAATGGAAATGGATTTTATACGAAGGGCAGCAAGAATTTCAAGAAGAGAAAAAAATTAGGAACTCAGTTATAAGGGAGAAAATGAAGGTTGAAGAGAGTATTTTAGATTATATTAAAACTCAGTGATTAAGACTCTACGGACATGTCCAGCGAATGGAAGAGGGTAGGCTACCAAAATCCGTTTTGGAATCGAAACATGAGGGAAGACGAGGCAGAGGAAGAACTAAAACCTCCTGGAGTCAGGGAATATATTTATACATGAAGGAGAAACATCTACAACCAGGAGATTGGATGGACCGACAAAATTGGCTATTGGGAATGGGACAATATCAAAGACTTTAATCAACAATGATTTATCTATATATAAAAATTGTTTGTTTTAATGTATATGTCGAGGCATTATGTAAATTATAACACAGCACTTATACAGAAATCACATTTATTTCAATACCAAGTACCGTAACACTTGTAGCTGTAATACAGAAAGTACACTAGCAACCGGGCGACTCAACAGCGAATGGTACATTATATAGTCTGTGAGAGGTTAAAACAATGTGGATTACTACCGAAATGAGATTTACACACTTTTGTTAGACAATAGCGAATCTTCCTAGATCAATGGTTGGCAGACAACAATAACGCCAAGTGAAAACTGGAAAGTAAAATACAAAGAACACCCACTCAAACTCAATGTGGATATTAATAATTTTATATTCTTTATTGTTCGCCGCTGTGGTCTCGAGGTAGCGTGCTGCCTTGTCACGCAGCGGGCGCGGGTTCGATCCCCGGTCGGGGCAGTTTTTCTGGGTGAGGTTTTTTTTATCGGGGTTTTTCCTCACCTGTAAGACAAATGTCAGGAAAACTTTAAGGCTCAAACGGTCCCCGAAATCATATGGCCATCATCCTTACCATTATCATTATCATCCTTCACCGGTGTGGAAAGCAACGGGAAGCTACCACACGTACACAATTCCCTAGTAAAGCTGCAAGCATAGCATGAAATGCTATGATTGCAGTGAAGGACCTGCCTTCGGGCAGAATTACTATGGATGGATGTTCTTAAGTCTCGTAGACTGCGATGGGCAGGACATGTTGCACGTATGTGGAATGAAAGACTTGCATGGAAGCTTCTTGTAGGAAAGCCAAAGGGAAAACGCCCAGTTGGTAGACCAAGAATGAGGTGGGAGAATAACATTAACTATGATTTGAGGGAAGTAGATTATACAGGGAACTATTGGAAAGCACTAGCTTAGGATATGGATGTATGGAGAGCTTATGTCAGCGCGGCCATGAACCTACGGGTTCAATAGTGCCAGAGAGTAAGTAAGTAAGTATATTCTTTATTAATGTTGGTCTGTATATCGACATCTAAAGATTGTTTACTATTTATTCTGTTTTACGTGTTACTAATTATACAAATTTTTAAATATTTTATTTCAAGGGCATAAAACATTTGCAAAAAAAGTTCTCTTCAGTAATTCGTTTATTTCGGAACACTATTCTACTCAGAGTTTCTAAACTTCCTCTCTTCTTGTAATTCATGCTGCCGTTCATATAAAATCAAATCCGTTGCCAAAAGATACTTATTTTTGTTGATAATGGCAAAGGATCTGCCCCATACGTAATGATGCTTTTAACAATTGTATGATATATATTAATTTTATTTTTATTACTTGTACTTTTATCAAACAATATTCCATTGAGGCAAGCGATTGCAAATGTTCTTTTATTATTTCTATTTCTTATTTCCTCTTCATAACTTCCATTTTTATTTTATTCATAAATATGTGATCTCACTATAAGATTTTATTTCTTCTCCAGTCATCAAAATTAAATTTTGTTCTGGTTTACCAATTGACAAATATTTTCTTTTCTTCATTCTCAAAATTAATCCCCATTAATTATTTTAGAAACTCAGTTATAAGGGAGAAAATGAAGATTGAAGACACTATTTTTGATCATATTAAAACTCAGCAATTAATATTATATCAACAAGACCAGAGAATGGCTACCAAAATGTGTTTTGGAATGGAAACCCGAGAGACGACGAGGCAGATGAAGACCTAAAACCTCCTGGAATCAGGGAATATATTTATATATGAAGGAGAAACATCTACTAGCAGGATATTGGATGGGCCGACAAAATTGGTTATTTGGAATCGGATTACGTCAAAGACATTAATAAACCGATCACCTATGTATCTATTGAACTCTGGAAAAATGCAATAAACCCTATATTAATACATCATCTTTAAAATCTATACAATTAGTATTATTTAATTACTTTATCATGAAAGTCGTATTATACGTAGTTGGCTGTTGAGTACGCTCTCTGTATTAAAGGACTGGGAATATTTCCTCCAACCATTCCACTCATTTATACGCGAAGATTCGCTGTCAGTGATGTTGAAAAATAAATCTCCTTTCATTCAGCTAAATTGTGTTTTTACTTTAAAAAAAGTCTTCAAACTCATAACATTTCCTCTCTAATATAAACCGTCCCCTTTACTTCTATGTACAGTGATTATACAATATACAGTGACGGAATCATACGTGATTAATCTTAATTTAATCTAGAATTATTTTATCCGTAAAATGAATATTACAGTTAAAATGTAACAAAATGTGCATTCCAGTAACCCTACCTGAGGACCCAAATGGCAATCAATAACATTTTTCTACTATTTACTGCTATGCACTAATCTTTTATAATTCAGAATATAAAACATTACTACTTTATAAAGTTGTCGCAAGACCAGTATTAAGATATGGTAGTATAGCATGAACAATACGAAGAAGAGATGAAAGCGGAATAACAGCAAACGAGATGCGATTTATGCACCGTATTGCATTCTATATAAAGTGGGACCATAAAATAAATGAGGACATTATTAAAGAGTTAGATGTAGAACACATTCTGCACAATACCAGAACAACTGAAAAGCCGAACTTCAACGAATGCCATTTCATAGAATTCCAAAACCCATGCTTTGTTACTGCCCCCAAGGCAAAAGATCGCTGGGATGTCCAAACAAGCGCTGGGTGTAAAATACCTCTTTGAGATCGTAGCAGGACACATGGCATAAACTTGCATCGATGATGATGATGATATAAAGGCACAGAAACAAATATGATTGTAAGCAATATTATTATTTTACAAATGTCTTCTATTCATTTGGATTACAATTATAATTATATAGACAATTTAATAAGATTTTATATTCATTAATTTAACAATGTATTTACAATTAATTTAGGAGATTTTATAAACTTAAATTACTCATGAATTTTGTGTAAGGTCAATATGCAAAATATGATCTCATTTATTGCACTGATTTACAATTTATTCTGTTTTACATGTTATTAATTTTATTTCAACAGAGTGTCCCAAAATTAGACCCAAATCTTTGGGAGGTACTAATAGATAACAATATTTTAAACAATTTTTGTTAAAGATGGTTTTTTTGCTGAGGTGCTTCGTTTAAGCGCTAGACGTGTTAATGTCGTTACTGCCTTCCACCCAGTTGGTTTAGATACGTAAATTACATTTGTGTACACCAAACCTCAATTAATGTGACCTCTGAAATGTAGCATGGGGATTTTCGAAGGCCGAAACATGTGAATACCGACTGTTAAATAACTGCTCACGTGTGAAACATGCTTCATCTGTGAACATGACATGGGATGCAAACAGTACATCGTTTTCAATTTTGTCCAGATACCATTGACAAAATTGCTGTCGCAGAGGATAGTCTTGAGGTCTCACTGCGTGGACCTTTTCAAGGTGAAAAGGGTGCAACAACATTTCCTGCAGAATTCTTCCCACAGTGCTACGACTCTTGTGCAATTGTCGAGCGATGGCGCGAGTACTAGCTGCAGGATTGTTCTCAATGCACCGCAACACATCTCCCTCATTATCATCAGGAGTCCGTACAGAACGTGCCCGTCCTTAACCTTCTGCTCGTCTATTCCAAGGAGCCCCTTTCACATAGTCTAGTTCAATTCTGGCAAATGTAGTGTGATGAGGAACTCTTCGGTTTCGGAACTGTTTTTGGTAAAGCCTTACAGCCGCACGACCCGAACCAGCTTTTTCATACACCAACAGAATGTCCGTCATCCCACTCCACGTGTACCTTTCCATGTTGTAAATAAAGTAGTATGCAGCAGGCATTCCAGCAAACTAACGCACAATGTCAAGGAAACACAACGATGATCTCAGGAAGTAAACATGTAGGCTAAACGAATTGAAGCGTCTTTATTTTGTTTATTTCGTGTATTTCCTTTAAAATATATACATACTGTACACAAATGTAATTTACATATCTAAACAAAATGGGTGAGAGTCATTAATCGCATCAACTCGTCCAGCGCTTAAACGAAGCACCGCTGCAAAAAAAACCTACCTTAACAAAAAGTGTTTCAAAAAATGTTATCAGCTCCCAAAGTTTTTGGACTAATCGTGGGACACCCTGTATAATATATGATACTGACTATGCAAATAGATTATCTCAATATATATTACAGCGAGAAATAAATAATAATATAGAAGAAAAATGGAGCAACATCGATTGGGCTCTAAAGAAAGCACCATATGAAGTCCTAGGATTAAGAAGGAAAAATTGTAAGAAGAGAGGATTAAGAATATGGAATGACGAAATTAAAACAGTTATAGAGGAAAAGAAGAAAGCATATTTACAATATTTACAAAAGAAAACTGAAGAAACAAAAGAAATATAACAAAAGAAATGAAGCAAAGAAAATTGTTAGGAAATCCCACCAAGACAGTTGGGATCGACATGTATCTAATCTAGAACATGATCTACATGGACGACAATGGACTGCTTATAGAACAATTAAATATTTAAATAAATCAAAAAAAGAAGCTGCATATATATACCTACATCAATATCAGAAGAACATTGGATAGAATATTTCAGAGATCTATGGTACAACGAGAATGCTCATAGAACAATTAAATATTTAAATAAATCAGAAAAAGAAGCTGCATATATACCTACATCAATATCAGAAGAACATTGGATAGAATATATCAGAGACCTGTGGTACAACGAGAATGAAAACGAAGAAGAACCAAAATGTGGGAATTTGAAAGTAGATAAAATACAAATGGAAGAACTGGAAGAATCGCTCAAATTAACAAATAATAGAAAAGCTAGCGGATCAGATGACATCAATTCAGAACTAATTAAATATGCAGATATATTTTTTAAATTAAGATTCTTGAATTTTCTTAATATGTGTTGGGAGAATCATAATATACCAGCAACATGGAGGCAAGGTATAGTAAAACCAATTTACAAGAAAGGAGAAAGAAACCAACCATCTAATTACAGAGGCATTACTCTCTTAAATAGTGGATAGTGGATTTTTCCCATGAAATGTCATCATTTCAGTATTACTTGGGAATATTTGCAAGTTATATTCAGTAGGAATTTTCCCCAATTGAAAAATGGCTCTTTGTAAGCTATCTTCATCCCTTGTTAAATTATTACTTATTTCAGTTACTTCAATTCTCCAAAAGTTTAGTTAAAATTTAAACATCACAAGTAGATAAATAAATAAATGTGTGATATTAGAGCCAAAGAGTTATCTATAATCGTCATTAATATTTTTATGTCCCTGGGAAGCAGATGTCATTATGTGGTTACCCTAACACAGCTCTTAAAAACTTATTTTCATGTTTTAATGGATTTTATTATTTCACAAATCAATTAGCTAATCAGGTGTCCAAAACAAGGCTGATTTGATTATGCTTTCATATACGGAAAACAAATCTATAGAATGGCCGGAAATCAAACCTGGGAAGCTGTCAAATATATTCAGCAAAAATAATTAAACGAACAAAGAAGAATATTTTTGTAACATGTGAATATTGTATGCATAATTTTATACGGTTCTACAGGAAACTGTCAAACATAATGTCTAGTATGTACTAGAGTGTAGAAATATAGAGGTATCCGAAAAGAGAGATTTTACTGTTACTTAAAAACAAGAAGGTAATTGTTCGAGTTTCCAAAGTGTCCCACTTGCAAGAATTTTGTCTAATGGGAGTATGTAGTAATTAGAATAACGTGGTAGATAATGTAACACCATGGTACAAATCTGTGGGCGGAATGTTAAGATGGATGGGAGACAGCGTTTCTGTTAAACGAGTCATTAGTGTCTACACCGAATTACATGAGGACCTGAGAACAAATATCATGTTTCTGCAAGTGCTTTCAGCAATTCTCTTTTCCAGTTTCATCCATTAGAAACTATTTCAAACGATTGCATCTTACAGTAGAAACAGTTTTTAAATTATGTAAATAATAACACTGAACAACAAAAAATAAACTTTTTTTTTGTCTCAGGAAGAAAAATATGTGATTCTTACAAGTAAGGGGAAAAAAAAAGTGAAGAAAACATTACCCAAGAAACTTGTCCCGACCGAAATTAAACTCAGACCCTTTGCATGAGAAGACAGCACTTTACCTCGAGATTACAGCGGTGTATTTTCGTATGGAAATACATGTAAATTGTTACAAATTTTAAACACACGTATAGTGCCGTGGGAGTTCATTGTATTTACAGTACTAAGTACATACTTATTTAATATTCTCACATGTAATATAACAAATTCACTGGTTACATCGAACCCGTAGGTTCATGGCCGCGCCGACTTAAGCTCTCCATACATCCGTAACCTGAACTAATATTTTCCAATCATTCCCTGTAGAATCCACTTCTCTCAATCATAGTTAATGAAATTTTCACACCTCATTCTTGGTCTACCAACTGGGAGTTTTCCCTCTAGTTTTCCTACAACAATCTTCCACACACGTCTTTTCATTCCCCATCCGTGCCACATGTCCTGCCATCTCAGTCTACGAGACTTAACTGTTCTTATTACATCTGGCTTCCTATAAAGACCATGTAGTTCACTGTTATGAAGTCTTCTCCATTCAACTGTCTGTTCATCCCTCTCTGATGCAAAAAAATTCCTAAGAAATTTATTCTCAAATATTCGTAATGTCCTTCCCTCCCTTAAAGTAAGAGTCCATATTTCGCATTCTTATAATACAATTGGTAGAATAATAATTTTATATTTTTTTCAGTTTAATGTTTTTTTTTAAAGGCGTGGATGTCAAGTGCCCTGTAATGCATAATAGCATGCATTTCCAGAATTGAGCCCATGTTTAATTTCTTTGTGCATCTCACTCCTATTTCTGGTTATTGTTCCTAGGTATTTGAATTCAGCCACTTCCTCAAAATTTCCTGATTTGTCATTAGCTGTTCATTTCCATTATATAATGTTCTCACATGTAATAATATACAGAATTATATTCAAAGCGTAAGGCTTGTAGAATGTAGGTTCAATCAGATAATTTATTTAATACATTCTATGAAGTATATTCACAGCTCACGGGAAATCTAAACCAACGGGACTCCCAGTAGCCACCGCTTACATTCTTCTCCCGCGCATGCGTTTTGCACTTCAACTCCTACTTCGCCGAAGACACCAAATTCCACCGTGGGAAGAACAAGACAGGGCAGCGAAATTCGATCGGGAGTGAAAGGGTACTTGACCCGCTCTAGTGAATAGTCCAAATAAGAAAAGTAATTTCAGCGCAAAATGAGTTTTCTTCGCATAAATGAATAATGTACGTTTATTTTCATGTCAGTTGTGGTTACCTTATATATATATATATATATAAGAAAATTTTCTTCGGTTTTCCGCATCTTGGATTCAAGTTTCGGCCTCTGGCCACTGATTCCGAAGTTTCGGCATGATCCCACATGCCATTATCAAGGAATATGTGGGATCATGCCGAATCCAAGACGCGGAAAACCCAAGAAAACTTTCTTATTCATACTTATATCCGCGAAAATCTGCAATATAACATATATATATATGTATATATATATAAGTATGAGTCTGTTAGTTTGTCTTTCCGTCATGGAATCAAAAACTATTTGACCGATTTGAATTTGGGTTTGTCCCTCATTTAGATATTTTTTCTGGGACAATTAAAATATATAACATATTATCCTGCGTACCCTAGGGTCGGTGGTAAATAAGATACTAAAAAAGTAGATGTTACACGAAAATGGAAAAAATCGAGTCCCATAGGAATAAAAAATAATAAGGATATGTATATGAATATTTTAATGTATGCAGACTGTCTGGTAATTATACAGAAGTCAGAGGATGATTTACAAAGAGCCATTTACATGTGAATCAATTAGGACTCTATTATAATCCCAAAGTCTCAACTTCAAAAACTAAAATTATGGATTTTCAGGGCAAAGTGCCAGTCAGAGCAAAAATAGTGATCAATAATGAAATAATAGAACAGATAGCACACTTTAACTATCTTGGTTCAGATATAACATATAGCTATGATTGTGATATACACAATAAATTAAACCGATATCAAATGATGTGTGGCACCATAAGAAGAACCCTCCGAAAGACTCGAAGAGAAACTCAGCTCAGGTTTTATAAAATTATGGCTGTTCCTGTTCTTTTATATTGATCTGAATCTTGGGTACTTACAAAAAAAGATATCTCACACATTCAAGCCACTGAAATGAATTTTTTAAGATCAGCAAAAGGATGTACACGCATGGATAGATTTACACAGTGAATCAATTAGAAATGAACTGGAAATATTTTCAATAGTTGATAAACTAGAAGAGCACAAATACTAATGGAAAGAACATTTAGACAGATTGGACAATACAAGATTACCCAAAAAGATCAACACCTACAAACCACATGGGAAAATATCTTTGGGCCGGCCAAGGAAACGATGGACTTCAGACCGGAACAGGTCACATTGACCTAATCCTGGAAAGGAAGAAGAAGAAGAAAAAGTATATTTTGGATGTTTAAATGGCTTACGCTGCCTGAAAATAAAACTTGATAAGTATAATGCATTCCACTGCATATTTTATAAACTTTCTCACTATTCCAGATGAATATTTACAAACCATAAATACACCAAATTAATGTACAAAGAATTAAATATCTAAAAAATTCTACAAAAGAGTCCGCAACAGTATATCTCTATCTACTCGTATTAAGAATAACTCGCAATAACCATTTTTATCTTTTAGCTCATCGATGCCAAGAAAATCGGAGTATCTATGTAGATTCCCTGGCAGACATAGCAGCGCACGGCGGGTATTCATTTACGGACAACTCACAATAACAATTTTAGTCTTTCGGCTCATTTATGCCAAGAAGATCGGGATACGTAGATTCCCGGTTACCGTCGAATAATCAGCAAGGGGTATCTAAAAATAATTATGATATAAATGTATAATTACTTTTCATTTTACTTATTTAACTAAATGTGAAAACGCATTTAAATTATCTAGGAGTAGTAGCGCATGCCGTAGCTAGTATAATATATGTTTTGTTGTAATTCTGTTGGCTGAGGTTTAGAAACTTAGGCAGAAATAATAGTATATTACGATGCGAGGTTGGGAAGTGATTTTTATAGAATGGAGAAAAGTGTTAAAAATCGAGCGACCGTGAGGTTTTTATTATCCGACATTCTGTGAAAAACTCTTTATAAATGTGTGTTGTACATTATCTTTTGCGCGATGGTGTTTTCAAAATAATAACATCTTTGTTGCAAATATTTGCGTTTATTATAAACAATTGACTAATGTTAACAGTGTGCGCAATGCTTATTAATTGAAACGACAGGACGCCGTGAGACCAATTTAGTGATAAAATGGCTGCAAGTACGTATTTATTGTTTTATATTGTTTCAAATAAAGTTCAGTTCATTTAAAACGCAGTGAGATATTTCGTCTAATGTATATTAACATTACCGTTTGGTTATTTTCTGTGTATACATTGTATGTAGTATACATAGAGGGCTGTGGTTTTACTTTCTACACGCGTGTTTGTAATAAGTAATATTATAGTATAGTTATTTTATTATAATATAGTTACTTAGATGGCAATCCCGAAATGTTGGAAGTTGAAATTTCAATCATGGTCGCCATTGCTGTAAGTATGACAAAACGTACTATCGCGCAATAAAATATTGTTACCAGACAATAATTGAATGATGTGCAAGACTTAATGTTGTGCTGTATTGCCAGTACCTGTCTAAGTCTCTGCTACAAATACCCTGTTTTTAGAACTACATTTCACGTACTGTTAACTTTCGTTTGAGGACCGTTACATATTTGTCGTCTTATAAATTTCACTCTACATTCCAATCCATAGTACAGACCTGAAAGAAAACGCTGTCTCTGTTGTTTATACTGTCGTGTGCTAAACGCGATAATTTTGCAGTCAGTTATAAGTTTAGTTTAACTTCGAATCACTTCATTGTAGAAATTCACATTTGAAATGCCTCTTAACTAATAACAGGTGAGTCGATATTATTTTTAAGTCAGTGAGTAGTTGACTACCAATTAATTTATTTTTCCATAAGTACAACAATGACGTCACGGACCTGCTGGTTAAGAGTGCGAGAGCTATAAAGGATGTACCAAATTGTCCCATGGCAGTCTTTAGCTTTACATAAGTTTTTAAGAAGTAACCTAAATACTATCCAAGATAAAAATAAAAAATAAATTTATCAAAGCGTTTTAATTATTTAACAATACCAAAAACACAAAATCCTAATGTAAACGATGTCATTCTTACGTATAACGACTATATTTATCTATTCGTACAACATTAATTAATCTTAAAATTAGCCAGAATATTGAGTGCTTTGGTACACATATGAATTACAAATTGTAAAAGTGCTGTAAATTATAGGAACACTTAGATAGGGGTGAGGGAAATGATGGATAGCCAATTTAGTTTTCGAAAAATTAATATCATTGTCGTCAGTCCCGATGGCATTTAAGCTCACGATTGACCACTGACACCCCTAGGGTATGAGCGGGATGAGGAATGATGAAAAGTAAAATGTCAAACATGACCGAAGTTTGTATCGAATTCATAGTTTTAGTGGTCACTAAGGAGATAGGTGTCAGTCCGAAATATTTAACCTCAAGTTTGCACCCTAAGAAGGTTGAGGGGGTAACAAGGGCTGAAAAATAAAAAGCCGAAAGAAACAATATTAGTCTCAAATCCTAGGTTTTCGGCGTTGTTAAATTAACAAGTTACTAGAAAATTGAGATAAATAAATTCAGTAACGTCCAGTAATCAGATAGTAGGTAATAATGTTCAATTTTTATTTATATTATTCATAATATTTATTAGAAAATTATCTTTATTTGTTTAGACCTACTTTGAAGTTTTCTGCGCCTATTGTTATCATTTCAGCTTGACCTCTGCAAAACCATGAATGAGCTGATAAATGGGGAGTCTTAAACCCATAGAATGGAAACGAAAATAAATGACAGCTATACGTATGATTTTTCATCTTTAAAGTGCAATGATTTCGGGTAAAAGTATGCGATCACAGGAACTGAAAAATAACTATCGAGACTACTGAATCAGTTGATATTATCTCTAGAGTTCATAAAGCACGAAACTTCAAAATGTACTAATTAAATATTTTATTATGCCTGGAGTACACGATTGATTGTCACGCGAAGACTTGAATTCCATATATCTCTCTCAGAGCTATCATGGCTTTCAATTCAGTCGTTAGTGTTTTCCAAACAAGCAAGCATTTCACAAATTAATTTAATTAAGGTAAGTTAATTCTCACTTGTTCAGATTTTGCGTGAGATACGTATATATATATATATATATATATAATAGGATTTTGAACTTTATTCCACAGAAAGTAAATAAGGAGAATCAGAATAATAATTCATACTTGTCCCTTAAAAATGTGTGAACCCTTAAGTATTTACTTATACTCTTGAAATTAATACTTGTCCTTCATTCGTATTTGAGAGATTTCTTAAGGCTGATAAACAGTACCCTTACGTAAACCCTCAAATGAAATATTTTGAAAATGGATGCTGAGAATAATTTTGAGGATTTTGTGAAGTTTGTTGAAAGAAACAGAAATGTACAGAGAACTGGATTTAAAGAAAATACATTACTTTCACAATATAACAGATCTATACATGTTTACCGCTTTTAATAAACGAATACGTATCCATATATCTATATATCATAACAAAGGATATTTTTAATTATACTTAAAAAGATAGTGAAAATTCCCAAATTTAGAGTAAAACAAAAGCTGAACATTTCAATCATCATTGTGACCCTTACTGGGTATGTCTCAGGTTAGGATATGAAGGCTTCATCTTGCATATTGACAGAATCCACGTGTCTACAGAAGGCAATAGGTATATATAGTGCAGGCCTACTGGATTAAAATGGAATTATGTTAAACGGGATATTAGCAGAGCATTTTAAAATGATTTTTTTTAATTGTCTCTGCAATCACTGGTACTTGTAATTAAATATGGAAGGAACACGGGTTTACTTATATGCGAAATATTATTATATCATACTTCAGTCAATTTTCTATAAATTATTTTGTAGTTGGAATTCTATATTATTTATCTTTCTAGAGAAGATAGTTTGAGCCATGAAATATTGTTTGTTCAATAAATGTATTTATTTTCAGACATTTTTATTCTTAATTTCTGTAAGATTAATAATATATCTGCTCAATATATACTTTAACTTGTATAATCAATTTATACATCAAATTGCTTTTTTCATAATAGGCCTAAATTACGTTATACTGCATGCATATTGTATACGGCTAGCAGTGAATTTGTTTGTCTCTGGAAACCAAACGTAATTGTTTGAAAAGAGTGATGGAATTTAAGGAAGTGACAAACTATTTTAAAAATGTATAAAATTAGCTTAACATGTATCTATATAATAAGAATAGATAATAAAGTGAGCATAAATGATCTAATATTTTCTGACGATGTAATCATAATACAGAAAAATGAAGACGACTTACAGAAATCTATGCATGCATTAAATAAAATATGTAAATTATATGATCTAAAGATTTCTGTAAGGAAAACGAAGACCATGGCTTTTAGAGGAAGAGATCCAGTGAGATCCAAAATTATTTTAGAAAATCAAAGTATAGAACAGGTGTCTAGCTTCAAATATTTGGGTTGTGATGTTGGCTACAATGTGGAAAGAGATATTGACTCCAAAATAAATAAATTTCAGACGGTGTGTGGAACAATACAGAGAACATTCAAAAATAAAATTAGAAAAGAAACCAAGATAAAAATGTATAATATTATGGCGGTTCCCACAATATTGTATGGTGGTGAACCTTGGGCTGCAATGAAAAAACAGAAGGATAGAATACAGACGGCGGAGATGCGGTTCCTAATACGAGTAAAAGGATGTACAAGACTTGATAGAATAAGAAATGAGGATACAAGAGAAGAATTGAAAGTACAGCCTTTATTGGATAAGGTCACGAATTACAGACAGAAATGGATTGATCATATGGATAGAATGAGTAAGGAAAGATATCCATTGTTAGCAAGAAATTATCAAGCAAGAGGAAGACGTGATGTTGGAAGACCTAGAAGACGTTGGGCTGATGCATTATGAAGTCGGAACGGACAATTGCCTAATCCCTGGAGTGATGATGATGATACATCTAACTCTAAATGATAACTCCTTACATTTTTTATACCAGAAATTAATACGGCGTTAAAAGTATTTTTTTAATACGATGCATGGCTAACTGTAGTCGAGGCAACACCGATGTAAGAGACATATCTCAGACGTGTGAGACAGGACTTAATTCTGAAATCAAACTGTATCTGTACCAAATTAATTGATCGCATTTTAAAACTAACATGTCTTAAGTTTTTTACCAGCCAGGTCTCTTTAGATGCACTAACTTTTATTCACGTCACCCAAAAACACAGAATTACAAGATATCAGAGCAGGTCTTAACTGTTAACATATACCAATACTTTCTTTCAATTAAATAATAGAGTAGATAAAAAACATGGCCTCGGAGATTTTATTGGCTCTGGAACTTATTGTTATATTTTACTTGTTCGAGAGCCAATTAAAATATTATATATATGTTTTTTTTTACCTTGTATACTACAGTCTTCCTCATATATTAATTGGTGTTTCCCGTATAATGTATCGTATTTATATTATTATTATTATTATTATTATTATTATTATCGTATCATTATTGTTATTACCCTATAAAATGTTGTTTGTACATGACATTTACATTGCTACATTTATTGTATGTTTAACTGTTTATAATTAGTATAGTGTATATCTATATTTGTTAAATATTTATTTGTATTTGTGCTGGTTGAGTGGAAGAGAGGGCCTTATGGCCTTAACTCTGCCAGAATAAATAAAGTATTATTATTATTATTATTATTATTATTATTATTATTATTATTATTATTATTATTATTATTATTATTATTATTATTATTATAGTTGAGGACGACGGTAGTATACAAGGTAAGAAATATATAATTTAATATTGTTAGAACCTCAACGGTATAAAAAACAATTATGGACTAAAAAGTGTAGAGCCAATCAAAATCGAAGAGGTCTCTCTGGTTGTACGCTTATATTCTACATTCTTTTTAAAGGAGTTTATTAGGCAGTATCAATGTATCGATGGAGGCAGTTTTTAGCTTCAATTAAACAACTTATGAGATTAAAGTTAGTTCGAGACGCATTCGGAATAAGTAAAAGGGAAACTGATAATTTGTGTAAAGCGGACAATTTTCAATGAGTATAATATACCTGTTTTGACACAGAGATCACAGACGTGCAACTAACAACATCACATAATCATCGTTTGCAGATAACACAATGAATTACGAAGACATTTAATGCTATTAATATCTCACAAACATAGGACAAGAATTTTATAGTCAAGGAATACGAGAACAGATTATTATCTCAAAGTAGTAGTGGCGGGGCATAAAGAATCTATCAGAAGAAATTATAATGGGTGGACTAAATAATTTTAAAATGGATATACATACGTAAATACATAAAAAATGAGAAACAACACACCCACACAAAAACACACAAACACACGTTTATGATAAATGCATATATATATATATATATATATATATATTAACTGTAGCGTGCTGCCTTGTCACGCAGCGAGCCCGGGTTCAAATCCCCGGTCCGAACAGGCTCCTATAAGACAAATGTCAGGAAACTTAGGGACCAACGGTCCCCGAAAATCATCCGGCCATCATCATCCTTAACCGGTGTGGAAAGCAACGGGAAGCTACTACACCTACAATTCCCTATTAAAGCTGCAAAGCATAGCATGAAAATGATATGATTCAAGTGAAAGATCTGATCTCGAGCAGAATTACTATGGATAGACATATTTTTATTAATCCACTGTAGGATGTAGGTCTCTCCAACAACTCTCTTCAATAAATATCTTTATAATTCTAGCAATTCTTTTCTATGTTACATCACGCTATATATAGCTTTGTCCTGATGTCTTGTAAGATGACATTTTCTTAGTTGCATCGTGTCTCGTGGTGTCCAGTCAGTATATATATTATAAAGTGGTGATAGTTAAACTTAGAATATTATCATTACAATATTATGTGTTAAGACTTAGAGGAGAA
Source organism: Diploptera punctata (assembly GCA_030220185.1). Classification (NCBI taxonomy): domain Eukaryota; kingdom Metazoa; phylum Arthropoda; class Insecta; order Blattodea; family Blaberidae; genus Diploptera; species Diploptera punctata. Next base: position 908,223 of record JASPKZ010002720.1, on the reverse strand, counting down.
CTATTTTGAACACGTCGCGATCACAGTAATGTATATACACATGCCATATATTACACTTGTTTAGGGTATGTATATAAATTTAACAAACCGTAGGTGTAATAAATTCCTATAATTTTGAGGGATTAAAACAATATTCCTATACTTCACAAAATGCATTGTGTCTCTAATAACTAGAATCTATGAGCATAAAAGGTCCTTGAAATATATTTTTTCACTGACAACTTCAATATTGTAATCATATACCAATTTTTGTTCACAGAATTAATGGTGACGGTGACAAAAACAGAGGCGAGAAGTTTCAAGTGAGAAGTGAATGAAACGTAGTTCTAACTCATTAGTTTAAATGGTGAATTATAAATTCATACGTTCCTTTTCTTAAATATTTAATTTCTCTACACTTGAATTCTTCAAACTATCATAAACATTGTAGCCTAGTAATTTTCTAGTGAATGCTTCTTCAATTATGATCATTATACATAGAACTATAACTGTATTCGCCGTGGTGATATCGAGTCAAGTTTTGTCGTCCTTCGATCTTCTTAACGTAGGTGAAAGAAGCTTAGTAGAGCTCTTAGAGCACATTGCAAGGAACTATTTCATACTGGGACGATCAATTCTTGTTTGTTATCCTGATAAAAGTCTCGACTACATTCAACCACCACTGAAAAGTTTACTTCCAAAAAGTGAACAAATACATTACATCGACGTTGCTAAAGAAACTTTAATGACATTAAATGAATTGGGATGGACAACACAGACAACAGAAACGTATACAAAAACATTCATTCTTCATAGCGATTTTGAAATTGATAGTGATAAACATTACAATTATATAGTATTTGTATCGGCTTTGGAGGAAGAAGATATCGAAACAATAGTTGATTCTGTGAACAACATGGTAGATGACACTGTGCAGTTCTTTGCATACAACGCACGTGGAAGATGGGTCATAGTCATAGTTGATCAGCAAGTAAAATCACGATCCGAAATTGTAATGGGAATTTCGAGAACCATTTATAAAGATTATTACATTTACGATTCTTTAATAATAATACCACACATCAAATCAAATACTGATGACAATGATTATTACGAAGATATAAATGGTGATGATAAAGAATATATGGACAGTTTTCTTTTGTATACTTGGCTCCCATTTCATGCTGACGGTCAACGTCCAATATTACTTGATGATTGGATAATAGGAAATGAAAGCAGTAGTAAAATTCAAAGACCGAACCTTTTTCCTAAAAAAATACCATCAAAAATCAATACAACTCAATTAAAACTTCTTCCACTACTCAATTATCCCTTTTTATTAAAGAAAGGAAACTGCACTGACGACAAAGGTTTGAAACACTACGAGTATGACGGTCCTGAAATTAGGTTAATGGAAATAATTGCTAAGACCTTAAATCTATCAATAAGATACGTTGAATCGCGATCTGAAGAGTCTACGTATATCAGTAGAGTTAAACAAGTAATTTATTTAATTTCTATAGGCCATTCGCATATAGGAATTGGATCGATCCCCATTCATCCAAGGGCTGTAGGTTTTGCAGAGTTTACTGATCCGTATTTCATAACGGGAGTTACTTGGTATGTGCCTTGTCCTAAATCATATCCAAGATTGAAAAAGATTTCTGAAACTTTCCCCCTAAGTGTTTGGCTGCTATTTGCAGTAGTAATGGTTCTGACAGCACTGGTAACATGGTGTCGCTCTAAGTGGAATAAAGGATTGGAAATAGCTAACTACGAATCAGGATTGATGTGTTTCTACTGCATGTGGGCTGTCATTCTTGGAGTTTCAGTACCAAATATGCCTCGAACGTCAGCAGTAAGATGGTTGTTCTTACTATTCGTGTGGTACGCATTCATCATGAACATGTTATTCCAGACATTTTTCACATCTTATCTTGTAAATCCTGGAATTATTGATCACGTTCACACGATAGATGAACTTCTCGATTCCGGTATACAAATGGGGTACTACAAAGAAGCAGAGACTTCATATTTTGCTGATGAATCCGACCCTATTTCCGAAATAATAAAGTCGAGAAGCGAAGATTGTTCTTCTAAGGAATATAAGAAATGTCTTCTCAAAGTCATAGTAGACAAAGACTACTCTTCTCTTCGATCAGAACTCTATGCTGATCATTTTGTCAAGACAATGATGCCATCGAGAAAGAAGCCGCTATGTTCTTTGGACGACAGATTTCGTTCTTATTACATAGCGATCTATACTAAAAAGAATTTGCCTTTTCTGGATCCCATTAAAACTTGTTTGAATTATTTAACCGCAGGTGGGATCGGAGAAAAAATATTCAGCGAGTTTAAGTACTCATGGAAGTACCAAGTTTCTCCCGATGCAGAATTGTATGATCATGAAGAAAAGGAATATTTTATCTTTAATGTCAGTCATTTGATAATAGGTTTCTATATTCTTGCTAGTGGATTCACTGTCAGTTTTATTGCCTTCATTTGCGAAATTATTCATAAGTTCTTATATTCTAAAGCGTTAACAATATTATCTAAAACACATTCTTAGGTCAGTCGAGAAATTAATTCTAACCATTTAACTCATTCCCCTAATGGCAGTCAATAACCAATCACCTTTCAATTAATTTTGTTTTTTCAATCAATGACAGTCGTGTTTCACCTCGCTCTTTATCGATTTATGTTTTTCAGCTCCTTCTTTTGTGATAAAGAAAGCTCATTTTTATTATTGTGAACAGGTCAGACCATTATTTTACAGGACTGACTCTCCTACAAATATAGAGAACATAGCAAATAATGAACAGATTCTTCCATTTCACCGAGTAGTTTACTAAACAAATAAATTAATAATCTATAATGTTGGTTATAATATACGGTTTGATGTGTTTCAATATTTCTCCACTAGGGTGCATTCATACAATATTGTGATCCTATTTGGCAATAAATAATATGATCTAGTTGCAGTGAATAAACATAACCACACATTTCTGCTTTGTTTTCAAACACCGAAGTTAACGTTACATATATATATATATATATTAAAATAACTATATTTAAATAATATTTTTTAGTAAAGAGCTTAATTTTATTCGTTAAATGGTTATACCAAATGACACTCTTGGTTTCCAAATCCTCTGGATGATTAGGAAATCACCTGTGACATTACATATGATAAATTTTCTTCTGCCTTATTTGATATGAACGTGGCTGCAAAATTTCACTATTGAAAAATCTATAAATCCATTCATTAAAATGAGCTATATTAAAAAAATAGCTATTGATTTTACTTTGATGGAAAAAATATTTTTTTCGAGATGAAATACATTATATTCTGACTTGAAGGTTTCGTTATTATTGCCTAATTACAGCACTTCTGCATGTGAATTGAATAAATGCATTACAAATGGACGGACCATTTAAATTGGCAACCAGAAGTTAGTGTAGATGAACAGGTACTGTTTAGCAAAAACAAAGAGCAGAAAATCCAAGGACAATCACTGAAAAGATGGATTGATAAAAATACATAGTATTTTTGGGGCTGGAACCAGACAGAAATTCTTAACACCTGATGTAGAAGAGGAAGACTAATTATGTTACATTCTGATATATATATATATAATAGTTTTATGTAATGTAGTACAACGATAGATATATTGAATAATTTTCTGATAGATCATGTTTGTATTTTAACATTTTCTAAGGGAACTAATTTTAACGTATCATAATTATACTAATATAAATGTAATATTTATGTATTTTTATAATAATAATAATAATAAATGGTAGTTGTACAGCTAGCAAAAAGAAAATGAATCAGCGGGCTTTGATTTCGAACAATTCAATTTTTAACGCGTGATTCACACGAGTAAACTAATTGCACAGTAGAGCTAAAATATATTCCCTGTCATCCATTGAAGAGCATTATTTTATGCACAGCATGTCAGCGAACGCTTGCTTCACTCCCTTATGACTTTCTTCATATGAAAGAGGACATAGGTCCGATTTTCGATGAGGTTAATTTTTTTAATTACTAGAATTTTATTTTGTGTGTCCACTTTTAAAGAAAAAACGAACTAACCATTTGAAGTATTAATATTTTTATTATTATTATTATTATTATTATTATTATTATTATTGTCCATCACTTATAGGTTATTATTAGGGTGGTCTTGACTTGTATAAACTACTCGTAAATATTTTAATTGAAATTTGAAACTTTTTCTTCACTAGTAGGTAATAAATAAATACATAAATATATGAAGCTATATTATCTTTATTATATACATTTTTAGCATTATTATTAAAATGCGGTACTGCACACACAATTAAATGTTTATCAGTAGCTAAATAGTGTTATAGAGTTTACGAAGGCAGAAATATTACTTAAAATAGTGTGAAGTGAACGTAGATTGCGTGGTTGGAATTAAATATTATAGGACGAATTCTGCGGAAATACAAATAAATAACAAAAAAAAATATTTTCGAGAGCTCTGAAGCCTGGCTCTCATACATCTTTCCTTTTTTCGTAACTGCATAAACAATCTAAGCCACACGAACAACGGATTCTAGTTATATAAATCCTGGTTGTCTTGTTTACTTTTACACTATGAACGAGGGTTGAACTTTATTTGAAATATCGTAATTTGAGTAATGTATACGTCAAACACTTATAAATATCTAGAAACACGTCTCCTGCACTACTCTTTAACTATTTAAGACGATTAAAACCAAATGCAACGTATTTAAAACATTTAACAATGCGTTACTTCGTGAACCACAGTTTTAGCTCTTCGACCATGGGCAGTGGCTCATTCTTTTTTTTTTTTTGCCAAGTTTACTTTATACAGGTTCTTCGTGTTAATATTACAACACTGGAGTACAATATTAATATGATGAACGGAAAAACTTCGCATCAGAACAAAGCTACAGCTGAAAGTGATAGATTTTTCCATAAAAGTCGATGTTGAAATGGTGATCATCTTATTTAAAGCCTACAAGATATACACTGTACTTTAATTTTCTTAACCCTTAAATTAGCAAAAAACGAATTTCTTCTGTTAGTTATTTGAATGTGGCGGACCGCAGTGAAAACGGAATCTTGTATAACTGTTATTATTAGGTATATTGTATATTAGACTCACATTTCAGTGGTTTCTTTTTGTTCGTTTGCTTCTGATGTATTTAAAATATTAAATTAATTAAACCAACTGATGCGTCCAAAAGAATTCATTACGATTTTAAGGGTTAATGTGTATTTCGTCTGTAATTTTGAAGTACATTTTTTATAAAAAATACTTATGTAAATTAATTGTAAATAAAGGAGAAAAAATAATCAGATCAGCAAAATAGTATATATTTAATTGAAAACCTCATTTCATCCTGATAACGAAAAAAATACAATAATTCTCATGGAGTAAACTGTTTTCAATTCTCTTATAGCTATGTAATGGTGGATATATAAACAAAAGTTGTTATATTTGACACCTATTTATCAGACCTGAAATTTTATCATATACTCAACGGAGTGTCCTGTAATATTTTTTATCTTGCTGTATTTCGATATAAATACTGTAACGTAATTTATTCTTCATTATCCAGTTTAATACCTCATAGGTTTTTTACATGCTAAATGTCACCAGGGACTTGCATAATTTCACTCATACAATAATAATAATAATAATAATAATAATAATAAATAACAATTATGATAATAATAACAATTATAATAATAATAACAATTATTATTATAATAATAACAATTATTATTATAATAATAACAATTATGATAATAATAACAATTATGATAATAAATAATAATCAATAATAATAATATTGATTAAATGTTGTAATTTCCCTTTTCTCTCATACTATAAAAATGTCAATTATTTCGTTTGTTGGTTCTTCTTTCGTAATGTTTTAATAACGCGTATATCCTCATATATGATGAATTTTAAGAAATAGTAGATTATAGAGTGACCTCGACATGGAAGTGTGCATAAAAATCAATATACAGTACATACAAATTTTATATATATTATAATTTTGAGCACGATATTTATACAACATATAATCATGCTGGCTGCATGAGCACGTCAATTATTGTTTCGTGTTCGATGAACGTTCAGTCATACAGAGATAAAATACAAAAACTCGTCACTGTAACCGATCAAACAAAACGAGCAGTTTGTAACAATTTCATCATCATAATAAGTCCGTTAGGATTTTCATGTTTCTTTCAAGTTGGCCTTATTTAGATACAATTTGTCTTATTTGACTCTTATTTACAGACACTTTAATATCTAATGCCGTATCGGATCAAGTCTACATTATTTTTAATTGTGCTATCACATAGTGATTATGATGAAATCGAACCTAGTAATTAAATTCAATCCAAACTTTAGCCTTAAAGAATGAAAAACAAAACTGCAATTGGATTTCTCTGTATCGGGATTTGAACTCTAGATCTCCTGAATGCGAAGCTGAAACGCTACCGCCTGAGCTAATTCACTTGACACGTAAAATGTTAATACTTGTTAGACGTACATGTGTCCTACTGGGACTGTTGAGTTTTATTGAATTTCTAACAATTGCCGACGATGATATATGAATATGTCCAAAGTTCGGGAGCTTTGAAGACAAAATACATATATTACGAAAATGTAACGATTTAGAATGTTGGAGACTTCAGTTGTTGCCCGAACGATTTATAAATTCAAATAGTGAAAGATTGGCATGCTAAATCCCCTTCCCTCCCGCCTTTCCGTTCTAGCGATCACGAGGGTCTCTTCAGGGCGTATTTTAGATTAGGCTTAAGTCTGGGTTATACCGGTATGAAGGACAAGGAATTCGATAGTCAGTAACAATGAGTTGTGTAATTAATTTAAAAAGAAGGGTTTATTTTGTTAACCTTTTATGAACAACACAATACACAACAAATTAATAATATCTTGTAGACTACTTGAGCAAATCTAGATTTCCCTAGTATATTTTACGTACGATAGATTGATTCACACATTTTGGTAATAATATGGGAGTAACAGGCTCCTCTGAATACGCGTAATATGATAAACTAGCCCTCTCTGTTTTCGTAAGGGAGCTACTGGCTCCTCTCTGTATGTACTCGTGTGGGAGCTACTGGCCACACTCTGTGTATGTATGAGCTACTAACCACACTCTGTTAATAAAATTTTTTGGCCTTTTATATTCATTTTCCAAGGAAGTTTTAAAATTGGCTCAAGTATTTCTTTTAACAAATTTTATTATGATGATCTTGATGAAGATTTTCGGGCTGCAAGGCCGCGGTCGTGAGGCTTGTAGTTGCCCGACGTTTCGCCAGAGACTGCGTGTGGCATCCTCAAGACAACCCTTGAGGATGCCAGACGTAGTCTCTGGCGAAACGTCGGGGAACTACAAGCCTCACGATCATGGCCTACAGCCTGAAAATCTTCATCATAATCATCATAGCAACTCCGGCCGTGAAAGTCTACGTGAATACAAAATTTATTGTTTTACAAATCTGACCATATTCAACACGTCAATCAAATTTACACTTTTATAATAAACATTAGTTTCGCTTCGCTAGGTACAAGTACCTACCAACCCTTGAGTTACCGTTACCACTTAACAACAGCATATTGTGTGGTTCCAAATAATAACCAAATTAATAGTAATTCTAGGACTTACTAATGCTACACCGTTCATCTGATAAATTTAATATCAGATTCTTGTATTCTAGTTTTTTTCTCTAAATGATTATTTCATATTTTCATTAAAAATAAATAAATATACAGGATGAGTCTAGATGCAGATCCTAAGCATTTAAAAGTAAAAAATAATAACTTATTTTTTATCCTCCTCCTTTTTTTCGGCTTACACCCTCCTGCAGACTTATAATCAGTGCTCTGTTAAGTAGTTGAATCTATCAACAATGAATAAAATGACTAGGTGGGTGCAACTGGCGACACGCGGACAGAAAGTGATTCTTTGAAATTTTCTTTTGTAGCTATTTTCATTGAAACAAATATAACCACAATTAATTTGCATTTAGTTTTGTGTTTTATCGTGAAACCTAAGTCGTTCTATCAACTAGGTGTTACGATTATCCTGCCAACTACCCGATACATAAAAATCATAAAATATTTTGAGATGTCTGATGTGTTTCATGTTTAAATATAGCATAACCCTTCATTTTATAACATAATACAAATTAAATTATAAATGTTTATACTGTATTATGTTAACATGTTTTATTTGGATGGGGACATTTATTTAACAATAAAAATTAATCGACAACAAGCAATAATATACGTAATTAAAATAAATAATAGTTTGAAAAATTAAAACAACACTCTTTATTAGAAAACCGAACTAAAAAATGAAAAATAATTTTAATTTCCAAAACGCTTGGGATAAAATTAAAGTGGTCAACAAAAATAGTATCTCCAACACATCTAAACTGGAGTTATCTACAAAAAAATTACCATGAAAAGCGTGGGGTGCTCTATATCAACTAATATATTTGACAATAAACAGATATTGGTAAAAGTAAAGTCTCTAAGAAGAAAACGTAAAAAAACATAAAAATCACCCCATGCTTTTAATGGTAAAATTATTGTGTTGTAGATAACTCTAGTTTTATTCAAGATGTGTTGGAGATAATTGTTTTGTTGGCCACTTTAATTTTATCCCAAGCGTGTTGGAAATTAAAATTATTTTTCAATTTTTAGTTCGGTTTTCTAATAAAGCGTGTTATTTTAGTTTTTAAACTATTATTCATTTTTTGTTTTTAGTTTAATTGATTGTCATAAACCGGAATCCCATGAAATTCTAATTACAATATTTTTAGTGTCCAGGCACGAATTTAATTATATATATATATATATATATTAATTATTATTATTATCTAACATTTTTATAATATTTTCAATATTTTAATGTAGATAAATAGTTACAGTTAATCGTATCCTTCTCATATTTTTTTGATCAATTATAATGTGGTAAGTTTACAAAATTGTCATTAATATTTTACAGAATAAGATAAAAATGTAAATACCTTTAAATTCGTTACTATTGTAGTATGAGCTAAAAGTAATACTCTTCTAAAAAAATCCTCCGCACCGGATTTGAACCAGCGACCTATGGATTACTGAAACTATATACCACTACGGTCCACAGCACTACCAACTGAGCTACGAGAGGATATAATATTAATTTCTTACAACGATGGACTAAAAGGTCGATAAGTCCTCAACCTATTATATATTATTTATGAAATTATTGTATTGTCATTGGTCCTTTACAAGTATACAAAGTTTCAAATTGATCGAATATTTCTAAGCCAGTGAAAATCGTGTTGAAAAATTCCGTTACATAGATAAAGAGAGGTCAAGCTAATATAAAGCGTGTAAAAACACGTTGATCAGATTTGGAAATAAAAGGTCTATCATACACTGCATTTCACTGTCGAGTCTCCCGGTTGCACGGCGGCAGGCGGTGGTCGTCGACAATAGCTTACTTCCCGCAAATTGAAAAAAAAAAAACGGATTCCGATTGAGGGTCTTTCCGCTTTTCAGCGGTTGCCCTTTTACCAGCCGGTGCTGGCCCTTCACATCCACATGTGTCAATCACAGAGGTAGATGATCAACAGCCAGTGTAGGGGTGACATGTGGTTAGCATGTCGTGTCCCGCAGCCGTTATAGCTGGTTCCTCAACCTGGAGCCGCTACTTATTGTAGCTACCCAATTGCCTCACGATGCTGGGTGGGCACCGGTCCCATACTGGCCGAAATACCATGAGAAAATTTCTTCCCCCATGGAGACTCGAACCAGCGCAAGTCCCGTAGCTCTGAGCCAAGGCTCCCTACCTTAACCGCTCGGCTACAGCGCGGGACGATAGCGACGGACAATACCCCTAAATCATTTTAGTAGATATATGTAATGTACAGTGGATGTGACCATGTACAAATGAGTAAAGTTATAAAGAAAATAATCACGTAACTTATCATATGAGATATCGCAAATTTTGCTGGGTATTTAGCTAAAAATCACGAACAACTTCTTTATAAGAATTTGTTAAAATATACGAATCATATATAAAAATTCTTTGTTGTAATGTGTATGTCGAGGCATTATGTAAACTATAGCACAGCACTAATACAGAAATCACATTTATTTTAATACCAAGTCTAGGACAGGAACCTCTGGCGACAAATCACTTTGCGTTGAAGGAGAAACACTGTATTGGATTATTCCCAATTTAAAAAAAGTACTATAACACTTGTAGCTTTAAAACAGAAATGCCATTTTTATACGAAGCACTTGAAAACACGACCACGGTAGATCAAAACGGTTGTGAGGTTCCCGCGCTTCTAACAAAGCGAAATCAAGGCAGGCGCAGAGTCGGAAGCCCGGCTATCAACTGCCACCTGCCTAGCAACTGGGCGACTCAACAGCAAATTGTACGTTATATGGTCTGTGAGAGGTTAGAAATATATGGTTTGTGATTGAAATGAATTCGACACACTTGTATTAGACTATAGTGAATCTTCCTAGATCTGTGGTTAGCAGAAAACATTAACACCAAGGGAAAACTTGAGAGTACAAGACAAAGACCACCCACACAAACTCAATGTGGAGATTAATAATTTTATATTCTTTATTAATGTTGATCTATATATCGAAAAAATATCCCTTATTAACGTGTTACCATTAGATTGTATTACTCTTTATTCTGTTTTACGTGTTACTAATTATATGATTTTAATGTGTAATTAAACATTTAATAAAACAGTTCTCTTCAATAATTCGTTAATTTTGGGACACTAGTCCTCCGCTGTAGTCTCCAGGTAGCATGCTGCCTTGTCGCGCAGCGGGCCCGGGTTCGATTCCCATTAGGGACAGGCTGCAGGGTGATTTTCGGGGTTTTAACTCACCTATAAGACAAATGTCAGGAAGCTTAAGGCCCAACGACCCAACGGTTGTAAATAATCCGGCCATTATTTTCATCATCGTCCTTCATCGCTGTGGAAAGCAACGGGAAGCTACCACACCTATAATTCCCTAGTAAAGCTGCAAAACATAGCATGAAAATGCTATGATTGCAGTGAAAGAACTGCCCTCGGGCAGAATTACTAAGGATGGATTCTAGTCTACAACAATGCAATAAACTTTAAATCAATGCATCAGCTTTAAAATCTACACAATTAGTATTATTGAATTACTTTATTATGAAAGTCGTATTATATGTAGAGTCCACTCTCCGTATTGAAGCACTGGGAATATTTCATCCATTCCACTCATTTATACGCGAAGATTTGCTGTCAGCGATGTTCAAAAATTAATCTTCTTTCATTTAGCTAAATTGTGTTTTTACTAAAAGAAATATTTAAACTTATAACCTTTCCTCTCTAATATAAACCGTTCGCTTTAGTGCAACATCCAGTGATTGTCCAATATAGAATATGATACGTGATTATTCTTAATTTAATCTAGAATTATAATATCCGTAAAATGAATAAAACTATTTGAAATGTAAGATGATGTATATTAGAGTAAACCCTACTTGTGGGTCTTAATGGTAATCACTTATATTTTTCTTATATTTCCTAATTTGAACCATATTCTGTAATTCAGAATATATTATTTTATGTTAGACCACATGTTCAACTGTGATTGTAAGTAATATTATTATTTTATTTAACAAATCTGTTCATTTAATCTTAATTCTGTTATTATATACAACTTTCCTCTTTAGAGGATTGCCTCAAGGACAAAGTGATACAATTTTCGAAATTGATGAACTACATTTTGTAAATAGGCTACATTTAAAAATTTCAAATTTTAATTGAAGTATACATACTATAAAGTAGAAATTTTGTAAAGTTGGTTTCTTAAAATTGAAATTGATCCTCTGATGACAGCGATGGCAATTTTAGAAAGATACACCGTGTCCAAATCTAAGGAATTCCAAAATTTAGCTAAGAATCCTGGTATAGTTCCTCTTGCCCCGATCATCAATCCTGTGACAGTTATACTATCTAATTGGTATTTATCTTTGTATTAGTCCATTGTTGGCTCATAGGCCTTTATGGCTTTCTTTTCACAGTCAACTTCCTCAGGTTGGCCACTATGAGTCTCAAAACGGATTGTGTGATCTAATATCATACCAATTTTAGAAGATGGTATAAATGCAATAATATCTATTCGTTGTTACTCCATGAAGATTCTCATAAACTGTGTATCTATAATCTCGCAAGGCTTCTGCCATCATATTTCGAATAGTGTGGTGCCGAATGTTTTCCGGTGATTCTCCAAACGGACAAGCCCTAAGGACGTGTGCAAGGGTTTCGTGCTCTCTGCAACGTCTACAGAGGGTACCGTCCCTAGACCTGTCCGTCAAAGAACGCACGGCCGATACATTGGCTTGCATTTTAATCGCTTATCTCCATTCGGAAAAAAACATTCCCTGATGATCACGAATTCATTGATTTGGTGGTGTATATTCATTGTAGAGAACAACGCATTTTGCTTTATGAGGAAGGTGACTCCAGAGAACTGCTTCTTTGTCTCTTAGTTGTTTCCCGAGTTTCCTTGCATCTGGTAGAAGACTTCGAGTGTTAATGTTGATGTCACTAGGTTCAATGTTAAAGTCTCTCACACATTGTAAACTTTCCTCTTTTAGGTTTCGGAGATTAGTAATATAGGCTATGTATTATTGTCCCGGTTACAATTGTATTGATAATTCAATAAGATTTTATTTTCATTAATGTAATAATGTATTTCAAATTTATTCACGACATTTTATAACAATTAAAATGAATATTAATTTTGTAGAAGGTCAATATATAAAATATGAACTTATCTATACTAAAAATGTAGTTAGGCATATATAATGTGATATTTTCTGTAACATCCAAATTATTATTATTATTATTATTATTATTATTATATTATTAGTATTATTATTATTATTATTATTATTTTACTATTATCATTTTTAAATTCAGTTACGTTAATTCTCCAAAAGTTTGGTTAAAATTTAAATACAAATAAATTTATGATATGGCAGAAGAGTAATGAAACCTTTTGCAGCGTTTTATGTCCCTGGTTAGTAGATATAATTATTTTATTACCACAACACAGCTTCTTAAAATTTAGTTTCAATTTTTCAAATGGATTTCACTACTTCTCACATCAATTAAAAACTCAGGTGTTTTAAACAAGATACTCGTAGATTATCCGCAAATCGAATCTGGAAATCTCTCAAAAAAATTTCAGTAAATATAATTAAACGGACAAAGAAGAATATATTTAAACATGTGAATACTGTATGTATAATTTTGTACGTTTCAGCAGGAAACTGTGAAACATAATGACTAGTATATAGAGTGTAGAAAGATAGAGGTACCCGAAGAGTGAGGTTTTACTGTTACTTAAAAACAAGAAGATAATTGTACGAGTTTCCAAAGTGTCCCACTTGCAAGAATTTTGTCTAATGAGAGTATGTAAGTAATTAGAATACTGTGGTAGATAATGTAACACCATGGTACAAATCTGTGGGCGGAATGTTAAGATGGATGGGAGACAGCGTTTCTGTTAAACGAGTCATTAGTGTCGACACCGAATTACATGAGGACCTGAGAACAAATATCATGTTTCTGCAAGTGCTTTCAACAATTCTCTCTTCTAGTTTCATCCATTAGAAACTATTTCAAACGATGCATCTTAGAGTAGATACAGTTTTATATTATGTAAATAATAATCCTTTAATGATCATTACTTACTTCAGAGCAAAACTTTATTAATATTACTGTGAATATAGCCTAAAATCTACGAATAATTAAGGCGGTCAAACTCTGTCTTACTCTCGCTTGACCTCGAAAGCGAGAGTGGCTGAAAGAGAGTGTGACCACGAGAGTCTCGTGTACCGGTAACAAGAGCTCAATAATGAGAAGTCCCGGGATTAAGTCATGCAGTGTTCATTGCCGAGCAAAGTTTACTTTCAATATCTTTCGAAATAAGGAAATAAGGAAAATTATGAGTGTACAAAAGCAGCCGAACATCACGGACATTATAGAAAAGAAAGGATAACAGTGGTATGACCATGTCAAAAAGAATGCCAGAGCAAGGATTGCCTAACATTGTTATGGAATGGATCTCAATGGGAAGGAGGAAGAGAGGAAGACCGAAGAAAACTGGATAGAAGGGGTGCAAGCGTTTATGAATATCAGAGGATTGGAGGAAGATCATTTGATGGACGGAGAAGAATGGCGTTTGGTTTCCGGGAGACGGCGGCAGCTGCCATGATACCCGATGATGATGAAGAAATATTTATTATTGTTATTCTTTTTTATTCATAATGTAGTTTCATATCGCGCGGATATAGGTCGCTACCTTCTCCAAACATCGCTATCCTGACGCAATGTTTTCCAATCATGCCCTGTATAATCTACTTACCTCAAATCATGAGTAAAGTTATTGTTCCATTTAATTCTTGGACTGCCCACTGGACGATCTCCCTCTGATTTTCTTACACAAAGTTTTCACGTTCTCTTTCATCATTCATTCGTGTCCCATGTCCTGCACATCATGGTCTAAGAGACTCAACTGTACTTATTATATCTGGTTTCCTATAAAATCGTGTAGTTCACTGTAATGTAGTCTTCTCTATTCACCTGACTTTCCATCTCGTATGTCGTAAGAGCTAGATTATAAAATATTCGCAACTTTTTCTTCTCTCCGAAAGTAGAAAAAAATCTATATTTCGAATCCATATAGGCTATCCAGAATTGAGCCTATATTTAATTCCTTTGTGACCTAATTCATGTCCGTATATCATTCCTATTTATTTTAATTCAGCCACTTCTTCAAAATTTCCCTCATTTGTGATCAACTGTCCATTTACATTACACAATGTATTTCTAAATCTGATGATATATTTAGTTTTATTCATGTCTTCTCGTAGGAAAACCAGAGGGAAAACGCCCAGCTGGTAGACCAAGAATAAGGTGGGAGAGTAACACTAACTATGATTTGAGGGAAGTAGATTATACAGGTGATGATTGGAAAATATTTGGCTCAGGATAGGGATGTATGGAGAACTTATGTCCGCGCGGACGTGAACCTACGGGTTCGATAGTGCCAGTGAGTTAGTTAGCTAGATGTTTACTTACAGTCCCAATTTCATAGCATTGCTCAATAGAGAGTGCATGTTGGACCTTCGTATTTCCTCGCTATCGCCTAATAAAACTACATTATCAGGATACAATAAATGCTTGTAAACCTCACTGGATTGTACGCATTCTGTATCCTCTAAATATTTTATTTCATGTTCTAGCACAAAATAAAATTGCAGAAGAGATAGTTTCGCTCCATATTTTAACCCACTGGGAATTAAAATAAAAAACTGAAAATGGTTTACCTACCAGCAACGTACGCTTTGTGCCCTGTAAGTCTAACTAAGTTTCAGGAATTCGGAATTCCAGCAGGATACTAAATAAATTCTCTCTCGTAATTGTATCGTATGCCTATTTGAAGTGTACATATAATTGATACACAGTGGCATTATATTCCAATTTATTTTCTAAACCTTATATAATGTAGACCAATTTATTCTAAATCCTTAATGATGAACTGTCAATATAACGGGCTTCTAATATAAAACCGGACCGGCCTCATGGAGTTTCACCCGGCACGCAGTGCTGTCTCTTCCTCCCGTAATTCAGCCTGTCTGCCACCCGTCCTTGAACTGTTTCTTACCTTATAGAAAATGCTGGAAATGTTGTCCTCCCGCAGTTAAACAGGCATTATACCGAGCAAACACAATTTTGTTGCTGTATGTGCAGAAGATACTGAAATCCCAACTTGTTGTGCTAATTTCGGTAATGATTTTTGTGGTGAACGTTCCAAATTTTCGCCAATTTCGTCTAATTTTACTTCAGTGAGGTCCGTACGCCTTCGCGTGTGTTTCTTATTTTGTACTGAACCAGTGGTCTCAAATTTAGTCACAAGATCGAGGATTGTCGATCTGGAAGGAGGTAATTGTCCAGGGAAGTTCCGAATAAATTCCTCGCGAACGCTACGAGCTGATTCGTATTTATAATAACATTTACACACATAAATGCGCTGCTCTAATGTCAGCTGATGTCTCATCTTGTCGAACGATAGTAAACTGACTAGTTCAAGGACGAGCGGCTGGCAGAGTGAAATGCGGACGAGGAGAGAGCGCTACCTGACGGTTGAAACCCCGTGAGGCCGGTCCGGATTTATATTGGAAGCCCGTTAGAAACTTCGTCTGAATACTAATACATTTATTAGGATTGGTACGAAGTTGAAAGTAATGAGATGCCGCTGTAGTTATTACAATTGGATTTATCTCCTTTCTTATATATTGTTACGATAATCGATTGATCTCATTCATTTGAAAAACCCTTGTTTTCCTTATATTATACCAAGTTACCGAATCAACTTGTATATCAATTCCTCCTCCCCTAACGAATTCATCAGTTCTGCTGGGATCGACATGATGCTTTTATATCTATATTTTATCGCTATTTCAACATCTAAAGTGCTTGGCTCTGTGACTGCAATTAAATCTGGCTGTAAATCGTCCTCTTCGTTATCCTGTTCTGCGTTTACATTTAATAAATTATTACATTAATGTTTTCATATATTTAATAAACTCCTTGAATCTAAATCAAATCCCCATTTACATACCTAATTATATTTGTTATAGCCTAAAAATCCCTTCATTTATATCCTAATTGCTGATACATTTTTATTGTCATTATTATTATTATTATTTAAAAAGAGGGAATATTTGAGAGAAAAGATAAATTATCTCGAAATTAATGCAAAATAGGAGTATTAATTATAGGCCTAGATTTATGTTATAAAGGAAAGTGTTTCAGGTTAGATCAAACATAATTAGGAATGAAAATGGGGATATGATTGCAGATTCCAGAAGTATATTAAATTAATGGAAAAATTACTTTAATCCATCTATTAAATGTACAAGCAGAACAGGATAATGAAGAGAACGATAAACATGCAGGATAAATATTAATCACATAGCCAAACGCATTAAAAATTGGAATGACAATAGAAAAACTGCATATGT
Organism: Diploptera punctata; assembly: GCA_030220185.1. NCBI lineage: Eukaryota > Metazoa > Arthropoda > Insecta > Blattodea > Blaberidae > Diploptera > Diploptera punctata. Next base: position 891,111 of record JASPKZ010002720.1, on the reverse strand, counting down.
AATTATGCTATTAAAGTTAAATAAAAACGGGATCCAGTATAATGAAGTGACATGTTCCTCAGGAAAAAGTTATTTTCTTACTTACTTCACAATTGTATTTGTGCCATATATACATTTAAAATAATTAAAAATAAATATTTTTTACTATTTAACTCATGCCCCAAATGGGAGTCAATGACCAATCACGTTTCAATGATTTCTGTTTTACAACCAATCAGAGTCGTGTTTCACCAAATATTTATCAGTGTTATAATTACCATATTAAAGAAAGCTCCTCCTTACAGTATTGCGTTCCTTTGGCAATAAATAGTATGATCTGGTTGCAGTGATAAACAAAAGAAGCAGTAGAAGCGTACCTATCGTTTCTCATTTGTTTTCAAACATCGCCGTTTACATTAAATATATAAATATTTTAAAATAACTATAGTTAAATAATGATTTGTGAGTAAACAGCTTAATTTTATTCGTTAAATAGTCCTAACAAATGCCACTCTTGATTTCCAAATTCTCTAGATAAATTCACTCCTCACTTCGTGAGTCGTGAATTTATCGATAATTTGGAAATCACTCGTGGCATTACTTATGATAAATTAATTTTAATCACATGCTGTTCAGTTACATGTATTCTCCTCTGTAGTATGATTGGTAGAAAAATTTCCATTAAAATTTCTAATTTTGTGATAAGTAAACTGTTTTTAATTATATGACATGGAGTAAATAAACTTTTTATCAAATTAAAAACATAAAACATGGGATTGAGTTGACTCAATCGATAACCTTTGACACTTGTATCCATAATACCCGGTTCCGACCAACATGACTGTTTTTTTTTCACTTTTCCTTATTCGGGGATAGAATTTCATCATTCATATTAGCATCATAGTAAATGAAGGGTCCACAGAAAGAACATTCTAAGTCACTTTTTTCAAAATTCTGTTTATGCTCCCATTTTGTAGCTTTCAGGGTCTTCTATCTTTCAAGTAAAACACACAGGGAAAAACCCTGCTGAGCACTGAATACAGAGGAGCAAAGAATTGGTGTAGAGGGAAAGAAACTTCTGAGTCAATGTGAATGTGGCAAAAACATGCTAGTTTCACACTTGAGATGTGGTTACACTGCTTATCATATTGTTTCCCATCAATTTTTACATTGTTGACATTTGAAGAGGTTATTGCTATGTATATGAGAAGTTTAATGTTTTGTAATGAGTATTTTGTAAAACAAATATCTGGATGTGAGGGTGATTCGAGTATTTGAAGATAAAGTTTTTAGGTAAGTGTTTTACAGAACCTCGGAAATTGAAGACCTCGCTATCGCTCGGTTTTAAACATTTTCTTCGATTTTGCAAAAACCACTTCTGAACCTCGCAACGTAATATACTATTATTGCCTACATAAATTTCCTACTTCTACGTAGTACGTATTAAGTACCGAAGCCATGGGTCCATTGTATCAATATAATCACTCAATCACCGTGAACATCTCCTGAGACTATGTTATGTTCATTTTGCATATTGTACCTGATAGGTTTTGTAGACGAGAATAATAAAATTCCGATTGAGGCCTTTCCACTTTTCAGCGGTTGCCCTTTTACCAGCCAGCTGCTGGCCCTTCACATCCACATGTGTCAATCACAGAGGTAAATGATCAACAGCCAGTGTAGGGGTGACATGTGGTTAGCATGTCGAGTCCCCCAGCCGTTATAGCTGGTTCCTCAACCTGGAGCCGCTACTTATTGTAGCTACCCAATTGCCTCACGATGCTGGGTGGGCACCGGTCCCATACTGGCCGAAATACCATGAGAAAATTTCTTCCCCCATGGAGACTCGAATCAGCGCATGTCCCGTAGCTCTGCGCCAAGGCTTCCTACCTTAACCGCTCGGCTACGGCGCGGGACGAATAATAAAATTAATCTTTAAAATAAAATGTGTAATGAATTTGATGCTTATGGGATTCTGACGCTACCGTTATTAAGTTCTCATCCCAGAAAGCAGGTCAATGGGTTTTTATAAAAATTGACTTTGCAAAGGGATTTCATTAAAACGTTCTAGACTCTAAAGCAATTTCTAGTCGTAAATGATTCATAAGTATGCGATTTGTTTAACTTTTTCTCTGTGCATGGTAATTAAAGTGACCGAATTTGTCGCCAGAAGCAATAATCTAGTTTCAAGAGTAGATTACGCGCCATTGTTTATTCCGAGTCTGTGCGAACACAATACAAGAATTACAATGAGACTAACTTTACGCAAATCAATTTCTCTTCTCGAGGGATTAGGGGTAAAACTCAGTGTTGCCAGACTGACACAAATTTTATAAGTACCCTTATAAAATGTGTATTTATAGCATGACTCTTTTTTTATTTCTTACGCAGAATGTTTTAAAAAGTCCCTATTATATATATATAAGTCCCTATTATATATATATATATATATATATATATATATATATATATATATATAGGGTATTGTATGCATCACAGTAAGGAATATATATTTTTAAACATGAATCACATGTATTGTTTCATCGTAACGTAAATGTTTTTAACTATAAATTTTCATTTATCTATACCTTATAAATGTGAGATTTCAAGTAATTTGTAATTGTATGTTTCACTTACTCTTCTCAGATAATAGAGCAACTATTCATATCCTAAAATTCAAATTTTGTGTTCTTTTCTGCGGATTATACAAATAATGAAATATGTTGCATTTAGTTTATCGCATGTCAAAATTGTATAATATACGATACAGCATACAAGATAAATTTAATTTTCAGAATTTAGGGCGGTCATTACATGACCTGGCACATGGCCTAGTGGTATTAGCTTCTGACTGAAGTTCATGGTGTACCAGGTTTGATTCCCGGTCAGAACACCAAGATTTCTTCTTAGAGGAAATTATTTCTGTGATCGCACACGGTCTGAATTTAGATTAAGTTTAGGTTCAAGCACTCTCCTGGCGCTTCATTATTATTCATCACCTGTCATACCAACAGGCTAACGTAACTCCGCCTTCCAGGCGCCCTAACTTAAGGATCGGGTTACAATTCCGCCAGAATACCAGAATTGCCATGACAACCTGGTGACATTGAGAAATAATGTAACAGAAATAAAATGTATTTTTGAATTCCAATATTATATATGTAAGTATTGAAAAAATATACCATGTTATTTATGATGGAGTGGTCCGTATTTTAAGTATAATAAGGTCTAGTTTGAAGTTCAAGATTTTTGAATTTTTATGTAACTCATGGAGAATTAACACTTTTAAAATTCATTTTAAAGGACCGTTGAGGTTATGTATACTCGGACCAACGGATCTGTGCCCATATACCGCTGACATCGTTCTTAGAAAAGTACACTTCTATACTCACACCATTTCACCGCATCCGCTCCCGCTACACCAAACAGTAGCCATCGAGTACGATGTTGCCAAACTTCCCACAGTGCCATGGCTCTTTAATATTGGATAATGCAAGGCTGGAGTTGAGTTGACAACTCTGGAGTGCAAGTGCAAGAAAGAGATAGAAAAGGGAGGGAGATATAAATGCAGGGAGGGAAATGATTTGCCGAGGCTGAAAAGGAAGTAGGCTTTATAGTCAGATTCAACTCAGGAAGTAACTGTGTGTTTGGAATAGGTAACAGGGTTGCCATTTTAAAAGTATTTTCTTGAGAGAAATCCTTAAATAAAACTGAAGATTGCAATACAGCAGGTACATAGTTGTAAGTTGTAGCCGTCCAAGCAACCCCCTCTTAAAGAAAAAACAAACACTTACCTCTTGTCACTGAGTTCGTACGGATATGTACTTTCCTGTGTGAAAATGTCGATTCTCATATTTACTATAAAACTAGTTTGCATGCCGTAGAAGAAAAACTATGTTCTTAAATGTATAGTATATAGATTTGGAAAACGTACTACTAACCTGGCCCATCCTCCCCTCCCTAAACAAAACAAATACCGTTATTATGAGTTTGGCAACATCCACCCTCTGTACGTAAGGGGACACTGGCGTAGCCCATAAGATCTGTAGTAACTTCCTGTTCGCATTTCTTACGCGGGCACAAATCCGTTAGACAGATAATAATAAGATATTAAATACAAAATTTGTACCTGGTAAACCGGTCGTCCTCAACTAAATTGTTAAACTTCATCAAATGGTTCCAATATGGAACAATGTTTTTGAAAGGCTATATACAAATTAAGAGACATCTTAAATTGGACTCGATTCTTTTTGCGGATGATTTGGCATTGATAGCACTTTCTGAACATGGCCTCCGAAGATCAATATATAATTGGCAGAAAATAGCAACATCATTCACTATGGAAATTTCAACAGATAAAACAAAAATTCTGCATTTTGTGGGAAACACCCAATTCAAAGTAAAATGTGTATCAACAATAAAATATTAGAAAGATGCAATAACTTCCCACATTTAGGTTACAATCTTTCAATCTTTGAAGTTTTGGATACCTTCTTCTTCGGCTTTCCCACACTTATAGGTTTGCCGTCTTCAGTTTCCATTTATCTCTATCATTCCAATCTCCAACTTCCAAATTCCTATCCTCCATTACTGTTCTGACCTAGGTTTTCCATATCCATATTGGTCTGCCACGTTTATTTCTTCCAGGGGGTGACCATTGGTATATATTTTTTGGCCATCTTTCATTTTCTATTCTTGCAAATGGCCATACCAATTAAGCGTTTGATTTTCAATCCTCTTAACAAGAGATGTGGTGACATTCATTTCTATCCAAAGGAATTCAGTTCTTATTTTATCCTGTTTTGTTTTTTGGAGGCTTCTTCTAAAATAATCAAATTCAACTGTTCTAATTTTATTCTTTTGTACTTCTGTCAAATACCAAGTTTCGCTTCCATACGACAAAATTGCCTGTATTCAGCTCTTATAAATATTTATTTTAGTTTCCTTTGTAATATTTTTGTTCCAAATGTTTCCATGTAATGTCTTAGTTGCATTTTTTGCCATTGCAATTTTAGTCTGTACATCTCTCTCACAGGTACCAAAACTTGTAATTATTGACCGAAGATATTTAAAAAATTCACATTTTTTTTATTTTCGCTGTTTCGAGTATGAGGTCATCCACATCCTTTCCCAAAAACATACATTCTTGTTTTCTGTAAATTTATATTCAGTCCCCATTTTTTATATTTTTCCATCAGTTTATTTATCGCATATTTCATATCATCTTCATCCCCTGCAAAAATTATTTGATCATTTGCAAACAACAATGAATGCAGTCAGTACTTTCCTCCAATAGGAATACCCATTTCAGAACATTTTTTATACCATAAGTTAAGAGCCTGGTCTAAATAAATGTTAAAAAGAATTGGTGACAAACCGCATCCCTGCTTAAGGCCTTTATTCGCTGTGAATGCCTCTGTTATATTATTCTGTATTTTTACTTTAGCTTTTGTATTACTATAAATCCTCCTAACAATATTAACCCATTTATCACATATATTCATATTTCCCATTGCCGTCCATAACAGTTATCGAGGTACACTATCATATGCCATCTCTAAATCAATAAAAGGTCATACGTAGTTCTTTATTTGTTGCTAGGATTTTCTCTTGTAATTATCTAATACAGAAAATATTATCAATATATGATCTTCCACTCCAGAATCCACATTGTTCTTCTCTTAAGTTATCTTTTATCCATAAGTTTAAAATTTATAATTTTACTAAACATCCTAGCTGTGGAAGGTAAAACGCTTATACCTCTATAATTGGAACACAGTTTTTATCACCTTTTTTTAAAAATAGGAGTAATGTACGATACATTCCAGTCTTCTGGGATATCGTCTCCAATTTCAATTTTATTAAAATTATTACTAAAATATCTCCTCCATGTTTTAGGAGTTCCGTCTGAATATTTCCTGGTCCTAGTGCTCTCCCATTTTTTGCCTCTTTCAAAGCTCTTTTTACTTCATCTTGTGTTGACTCTGGAGTGTCAAATTTATATTCTACATCCGTATCTTGAAGTTAGAACTCATTTCTATTTTCTTGAAGTAAACCTTTATATTGTTGCATCCATTATGATGGTCTTATCAACTGAATATTTATCTTCTTTCTTTCTGTTCTCCTGATAACTTGTAATGTTTTCCAAGCTTCTTTGTATCTAGCATATCCAATCGAATGATCTATATTCGAGCGTATACTATCGCAGTATTCATCTTCTGTTCTTCTCACTTCCACCTTTGTTTTATGTTATAAAGTGACATTAATTTTGAGATGTTGTTGAGTGATCTGGTAACCATTTCATCCGTGCTTTGTTTTCTTCTTCTACTATTTTTTTAATATCGTGATTAAACCATTCATTGTTTCTTTTTAATTCTAGATTTTCTGTCCCAAGTGCTTCTAAAGCTGCTGAATGTATACTTTCCTTTAATTGATCATACATTTCCACTGCAGATTTATTTAAATTTAAATTAAGTTTTTGTTTTAATCTTGATTGAAAAGGATATTTTATACTCTCATCATAGAGTAAACTTACTTTATATCTTTGTTCATTCAAAAGGGTTGTATTTATTCTGTCTTCCGTTACTTCACAATTTTGTTTTTTCCTACTTGTTAATATGAATTTTCCCAAAGCATATAATCACTTTCGCAATCTGGTTTTCTATACACTCTGACATCTTTCACTAACATACCACGTTTTTGTTTCACAATTATATAATCAATTATTGATTTGAGACTTTTTGTTGGCTGTTCCCATGTGTATTTATGTATTTCCCGATGTTGGAAGAATCTATTCATTATCATATAGCCATGTTGTTTATATAAACTTATCAATCTATCTCCATTGTCATTTTCCACATTTTCCCCAAATGGTCCAATCACTTCATCTTTCATTCTACTTCCTACTCGACTATTAAAATCTTCTGTTATTATTACTTCTTGATTTTTTTGTCCAAATTGGATATATCACAGAAAATTAATATATACAGTAGAATTATGGGCATTATAAATCGTATGAAGAAACCATCCTTTGTTCAGAAACACGCCCGCATACGTCTTTACAACATACTGGCACGACCTGTACTCGGCTATGGCAGCGAAGCATGGACACTGAAGAAAGCAGCAGAATAACGACTTGTGAAATGCGATTCATGCTAAGGGCGGCGGGATGTACTAAGTGAGATTTAAAAATAAATTGTGAAATCTTAAAGGAACTAAAAGCTAAGGCAGGTTTAGACTATATTGATCGGTATCAGTCCAATTGGAAACAACATTTGGAAAGAATGAGTAATACTAGTATCCCAAAGGCAATTTATACATATGTACCACACGGCCAAAGATCTGTAGGCCGTCCAGCTAAGAGATGGCGAGAAAATTTATATGAGACCGTAACTGGCCGTGTGGCCTAATACTAGTCAGGCAGAAGAAGGAGTAGTTTTTAAAAGGCGTCCATATTGGAACTACGTGATGAATTTTAATAATTTTGTTGAGGACGACTGATTTATCGGGTACCAATTTTGTATTTAATATCACGGATAACTATACAGTATTCTTAAGGTATAATTTTCACTATAACAAATATCTTACAACGAAGGAATCATGCATATTATAAACCGTTTGATGTTATTATTGAAAAGCATTTAGGTGTATAATACTTTCTGGCGACTCTTTGAGCTACATGCAACATTACCTTTAAGGTCACCTGTAACCAAGGAACCAAATATTTAATGAAGACGAATCATCAGAATAATCTCATTATTGACATATACAATACATATATAACATTTATTTGTATTATTTATTATCAACAATAAGGCTACAACATATTTTATGAACTTAAAATATCATCAGTATCATCCTTCACGGATTAGGTCTTTGCCTGTTCCGATCTCACAGCTGTTCAGCCTAGCGCTTTCTAGGTCTTCCCATCGATCTTCGTCCTACAGGATTATAAATCAGTGTCACCTTAGGTATCTTATCCTCTGCAATTCTTTGCATTTTTCAAATATAAATTTTTATTGAAATTGATATTATTTTATGTAATCCAATTTACTTTATCAATGATTAATCCCTTTTCGTCTCACTGAGGACTTATGTACTCCCTAGTGGAATGTTTCATAACCAGATTTATTTAGTAAAGTTTGTTTCAGTATAGATATCAGCGAGTGAGAAGTGCTTACAATGTCGCTCCAGAAGACTCGAGTAGGAGACCAGGCTGGAGGAAGATCGGTTAGATTTTCTTCAGAAGCATTTTATTCAAGCTTGAAGCCATTTACCAACCTGATAATCTTCAGACTCGGACCCATGGCTTAAAGTCCTTCCCAAAGGACTTGTCCCTTGGATTTATCTATACTTAAAATCCATGGATACAGGCCGAGTTTGAATCCGCGATCATCGGAACCAGAGCAAGGAATATAAAACCAGACCACCGCTCCCGGTAGTTTACACAATAACAATGGATATGAATTGAAAATATAAAGGTATTTTTTATTTCTCGGTATAAAATACATCAAATAATAATTTGTGAATAAAAAGGTATGTATTATTTGTGACTATTTAACTCATGCCCCAAATGAGAATCAATGACCAATCACAATTCAATTAATTTTGATTTTCAATCAATCACAGTCATTTTTCACCTCGATTGTATCAGTTTAACTTGATCACTTAAAATCAAGCTCCTCCTTTTTAACATCCTGAATAGGTCAGAGCATTATTTTGCAGTGACTGATTCGCTAAGAAATACAGCTACCAATTTGTATATATAGTGCACGAATGTAAATAGATACGGCTTGCGGTGATATAATATAAAAAAAATTCGTAGTAATTGATTATACCACAACAAAAAGAAACCAATGTTTGCACTTTCTTAAACGTATTATTTCCCAGGAATTTATGTTCCACAAAAATATAATTTACATCATAGGACATCAAAAATTAATTAAATGTTGGTTATAAACAGTTTGATGTGTTTCATTTTTTCTCCACTAGGATGCATTCTTATAATATTGCGATCCCTTGGTAATAAATAATATGATCTAGTTGCAGTGATGAACACATGAAGCATAACAAACGTTTCTCATTTGTTTTCAAAAATCGTCGTTCACATTAAGTATATACATATTTTTAAAAAATGTATAATAATTTGTGAGTAAACAGCTGGGGAGTAAATGGCTGGTACGGCCTCGAGAAGGGTACAGATGCCGACTATACCTTAATAAATCTCGAGTAATGCCACTGCGACTTTTTTAGCAGCTCTGCCAGCGGGATGATGCGAGTTGCGTTCAATATGGTCTGTTTACCTTTTTAAGTACGTGAGTTGCGGCCCGGCGTGCTTTTTTAAGTACGTGAGTTGCGGCCCGGCGTGCTTTTTAAGTACGTGAGTTGCGGCCCGGCGTGCTTTTTGGAGTACGTGAGTTGCGGAAGAAAAGTTTGAATAAGTTTAACATTTGATTGGCCCCAAAGAATGAATATAGCCTAAACAAAATAATTAAAACCAACAAAAATTTAAAAAATTGGAGAAGAATATAAATCAGGAATATGTCAGATAAAATGTAAGGATTGTGACAAAATCTACATAGGAAAAACAAAAAGTAATTTAAAAACCAGATTGAAAGAACACCTTAGAAATGTAAATAAAGGGTGAAGTGGACAAGTCAGCTGTAGCAGCCCATGCTTGGTCTGTGGTCTAATGTAACATTTAAGGGTTGCAGATTTCATCTTGGGCAAAATTGGTACAAGAAAATTCAGCAACTTGGATTAGTTTAAGCATGGCGCCAGAAGAATGAAGGAAGTGCTTTCTTGAAATTGGTTTTCGGACTTCCATTTTTAGATCCGAATAACGTAGATGCCTGTCTTATTGCAAATCTGATGCCTATTCTACCTAATGACGAAAAGGTAACGGAATTCTTGGATTATATTCCCGAAAATTACATTGCTGACGATGCTACTTTTCCGCCGAAAATATGGGCTGAATTTTCTTATTCAACAAGACGAACAACAAACAGTTGTGAATCATTTCACAAGAAGCTGAATAGCCTTTTCTCAAGCAGTCATCCCAACATATTTCAGTTAGTTCACACTTTATTGGATACACAGTCTGAAACATGTATTTATTTAAGGAGCAAAGGAAAACGAACGGAATCCATCCTGGAAAAAAAAATATTTTTACAATAACAAATGTTTACTCTGGAAGAAAAAAACTGTGACTAGACTTCAGTACATAAAGTCAGTTTCTTTTAAATTGTTGCCCGTTTTCAATTAATGAATGTAAAATAGCATGACAATATTTAATAAATGGCTGTTTTTAATTACATACAACCCAACATTTTAACCATGCCGCCAACAGCCCTAAGCCTGTAAATGGGAAGGGAATGTTAGCTTGTCTTTGAGATGGATTTGGTCACCCTTAAATTCTCTAAAAGCGATCTACGTATCCACTACCACCCATGGGCCGCAACTTACGTACCCAGCGAACTCATCTGGGCCGCAACTACCGAGATTTTCTGGTTCTGCGAAGCAACTAACCGTTCCCGTTGCCAGCAAGTCCTAATCCTACGTTCTCGTCGTGCTCCCTGACTGCAGTCGTAATAGACTGTAGCTAACAGGATGGGACGAAAGGCGAGTTCTCAGTGCCTTAAAACTGGGACCTGTCGGCTAAGGGAGCAAACCCTAAAAAACCCCAGGTCCTCCGTGTCTGGGGGATAGGCGTCAGACTGGCAAACTGGCTCTAGAAAAAAGTATATCGCTACGTACTTCAGTAAAATATGTCAGCCGGATGGATTTAAATATGACAGACTTATGCTACCAAAATGGACCTTTGCTATTGGCACATGGAATGTTCAAGGCTTGAATACTAAAGAGCAAGAAGTAATAGATGAGATTACAGCAATGAATGCAGATATTATTGTACTCTCAGAAACAAAAAAGAAAGGGAAATGACAGGGAAAATTAGGAAATTATACACATATCTGGAGTGGAGTACCAAAAACTAGTAGAGCAAAAACAGGTATATCCATTTTGATAAAAAATCAGTTGGTAAAAATATAGTGTATTGGGAAGAAATTGATGAAAGAATTATTAAGTTAAATCTCAAACTTTTTGGGATAGAGCTTATAATAATAGGAGTATATGACATAAATGAGGATGCAACAACCGTAGAGAAAAATGATTTTTTTGGCAAATTGTCAGCAATTTTGGACAAAATAAAAAAACATCAAGAAGTAATAATAACAGGAGATTTTAATAGTCGAGTAGGAAGTAGAATGAAAGATGAAGTAATTGGACCATTTGGTGAAAAAGTAGAAAATGTCAATGGAGATAGATTGATAAGTTTATGTAAACAACATGGCTATATGATAATGAATTGTTTCTTCCAACATCGGGAAATTCATAAATACACATGGGAACAGTCAACAAAAAGTCTCAAATCAATAATTTATTATATAATTGTGAAACAAAAACGTGGTATGTTAGTGAAAGATGTCAGAGTGTATAGAAAACCAGATTGCGGAAGTGATTATATGCTTTTGGGAAAATTCATATTAACAAGTAGCAAAAAACAAAATATTGAAGTAACGGAAGACAGAATAAATACACCCCGTTTGAATGAACAAAGATATAAAGTAAGTTTACTCTATGATGAGAGTATAAAAAATCTTCTTCAATCAAGATTAAAACAAAAACTTAATTTAAATTTAAATAAATCTGCAGTGGAAATGTATGATCAATTAAAGGAAAGTATACATTCAGCAGCTTTAGAAGCACTTGGGACAGAAAATCTAGAAATAAAAAGAAACAATGAATGGTTTAATCACGATATTAAAAAAATTAGTAGAAGAAAAAAACAAAGCACGGATGAAATGGTTATCAGATCACTCAACAACATCTCAAAATTAATGTCACTTTATAACATAAAACAAAGGTGGAAGTGAGAAGAACAAAAGATGAATACTGCGATAGTATACGCTCGAATATAGATCATTCGATTGGATATGCTAGATCCAAAGAAGCTTGGAAAACATTGCAAAATATCAGGAGACCAGAAAGAAAGAAGATAAATATTCAGTTGATAAGACCATCATAATGGATGCAACAATATAAAGGTTTACTTCAAGAAAATAGAAATGAGTTCCAACTTCAAGATACGGATGTAGAATATAAATTTGACACACCAGAGACAACACAAGTTGAATTAAAAAGAGCTTTGGAAGAGGCAAAAAATGGGAGAGCACTAGGACCAAGAAATATTCAGACGGAACTCCTAAAACATGGAGGAGATATTTTAGTAATCATTTTAATAAAATTGAAATTGGAGACGATATCCCAGAAGACTGGAATTTATCATACATTACTCCTATTTTTTAAAAAAGTGATAAAAAACTGTGTTCCAATTATTGAGGTATAAGCGTTTTACCTTCAACAGTTAGGACTTTTAGTAAAAATATAAATTTTAAACTTAAGGAGATAAACGATTACTTAAGAGAAGAACAATGTGGATTCCGGAGTGTAAGATCATATATTGATAATATTTTCTGAATTAGACAATTACAAGAGAAAATCCTAGCAAAAAATAAAATTTTGATTTAGAGATGTCATATGATAGTGTACCTCGACATTTGTTATGGATGGCAATGCGAAATATGAATATCTGTGATAAATTGAGTAATATTGTTAGGAGGATCTATAGTAATACAAAAGCTAAAGTAAAAATACAGAATAATTTAACAGAGGAATTCACAGTAAATAAATGCCTTAAGCAGGGATGCAGTTCGTCACCAATTCTTTTTAACAGACCAGGCTTTTAACTTATGGTATAAAAAATGTTCTGAAATGGGTATTCCTATAGGAGGAAAAGTACTGTATTTATTGTTGTTTGCAGATGATCAATTAATTTTTGCAGGGGATGAAGATGATATGAAATATATGATAAATAAATTAATTAATGGAAGAAAATAAAAAATGGGGACTGAATATAAATTTACAGAAAACAGAATATATGTGTTTGGGAAAGGATGTGGATGACCTCATACCAGAAACAGGGGAAATAAAAAAAAATGTGAATTTTTTTAATATCTTCGGTCAAATATTACTAGTTTAGGTACCTGTAAGAGAGAAGTACAAGCTAAAATTGCAATGGCAAAAAATGCAACTAAGACATTACATGGAGTAATTTGGAACAAAAATATGTCAAAGGAAACTAAAATGAAAATTTAAAAGAGCATAATTCAGAATATTTTGTCATATGGAAACGAAACTTGGTATTTGACAGAATTACAATAGAATAAAATTAGAAGAGTTGAATTTGATTATTTAAGAAGAAGCCTCCAAAAACAAGACAAGATAAAATGAGAAATGAATTCCTTTGGAGAGAAATGAATGTCACCACATCTGTTGTTAAGAGGATTGAAAATCAAACGCTTAAATGCTATGGCCATGTACAAAGAATGGAAAATGAAAGATGGAAGAAATAAACGTGGCAGACCAAGATGGAAATGGAAAACCTACGTTAGAACAATAATGGAGGATAGGAATTTGGAAGAAGGAGATTGCAATGATAGGGATAAATGGAAACTGAAGAAGGCACTCCTATAAGTGGGGGAAAGTCGAAGAAGAAGAAGAAGAGTAAACAGCTCAGTTTTATTCGGCAAATAGTCCTAACAAATGCCACTCTTGGATTCCAAATGCTCTAGATAAATTGGAAATCACTCATGGCGTTACTTATGAAAAAATAATACTTATATGATTATTAGCATAAAATGGAATCTGTTCCACAACGTCGAAGGAATACTAGTATTTGTATAGAGGTATAGACTATACGAGAACGCGTGTGAGGGGGTATCATGAGGTGTAACACATAGCTGCGTACCTACCGGGCTATGAAGAGAGCTGTCATGTAGAAACAGTGTCATATTAAACAGTTTTTTTTGTAAAGAAATGGAGTTATTGTAGAGTACGTCGCGTTGTTGAGATAGAACACATTTTCTGTTGCGATTCTGTTGGGTAAAACGCAGGTTGTAAAAACTTTTTCAAATTTTAAAAAAATAAATAAATAAATAAAGTGCATGTCAGCGTACTCTTAATTGGTGTAACCTCTGTCCATGGTGCCTTTACTTTCGTAACTGCACAGTGCACGTAGGGAGAAAGGGAAGTTGCTACACACGCATCAATAAACTGGTAGTCGATCAGAAACCTTGAGATACAAACGTAATTATCCAGGGGCGTTTAGAGTTGGCTCCCAACTCGAATTATTGCGATATCTCGACAACGGTTGATTTGCGGACCCATGTTTATACGAGCTATTTAGCTACATCTGGCTTGTACTTTCCATGTGTGAATTATTGACCATTACTTCTGAAACACCCAGTATATCTAACCTCCGTAAATCAGATCAAATAACTCCAGAATGTGAAATTTGTCATGCTCCGATTGGAAGATAGGCGAAAGATACATTGGATCTGCTTCTTATGCAACACTCCGTCCACGTCATCACCCCTTTATATTTCTACTCGCTTCTATTCACTATTTCCCCACCATAACTTAAACACATGTTCGAGAGAAAATTTAACTATATCTGTACCTCCACATCGAACATTTCATTATTGCTCATACTGCCTTGTTGCAGCCTCTCAACTCTGGAATTCCCTCCCATCTTGTATCAAGGACTACTGACTCAAAAGCAGATAACAAATGCTCACTAAATATTATCTTCGACAATATGGTATATATTATCTACGTATACGTTTTATTATTCCTTTATACTTTACAATTTTTACCAAGTAGATTAGGTCAAATTAATTAAATGATTGGTATCTCTATTATTATCATCTTTATCATTATTGATACACAGTTTATGAGGAAGTTCATGGTGTGGCATCTAATGGGAGTAACAGACGAATAGATATTATTGAATTTAGACCATCTTCTAAAATTCGTATGATATTAGATCCCATAATTAGTTTTGAGCCAACAATATTGACTATTACAAAGATAAACACCAACTAGATAGTATAACTGTCACAGGATTGATGATCGGGGCAAGAGGTACTATACCAAGATTCTTAACCTAATTTTGGAATTCCTTACATTTGGACAGGCTGTATCTTTCTAAAATTGTCATCGCTGCCATTAGAGGCTCAATTTCAATTTTAAGAAACCATATTGACAACATTTCTATTTTATAGTATGTATACTTCAATTAGGCCTAAAATTTGATTCTTTTAAAATGTATTTACAAAATATGTGTGATCAATTCCAAAAAATAATTTTCTGTATTACTTTGTCCTTGAGGCAATCCTCTAATGAGGAAAGTTGTATATAATAAAAATATTAAACTTTAGAATAGTGTCCATCTGGAAGGAGAAGGAAAGGAAGACCTCTGAACACGTGGATGCAAGAAATAAGAACTGGAATGAGAACAAGAGGACTGGAGAACATGTAGTCGATGGATAGAAACGAGAGGAGAAGGAAAATAAAGCTTCAGGCACAGAAAGATGTGTAAACATTAAAAACCTGTATATAAATAAAATTAATATTAGTTATTCATTTTTATATTCTTGTTCTCTCCTTGAGATCTGTATATTGTGCAGCCTATGCCTATTTTGTAATATTAGCGAACTTGCAGACAATTCATAATACATTTTAATATCTGTATAAGTTTACCCTAGTGAAAAATAGTGGTAACCGACCAGAAAGAAGAAAAGAGGGAGATCAAAGTTAACATGGAAGGAAAGCATGAAGATAATAATGCAAGCAAGAGGGCTAAGGATTGAAGATGTCCAAGATAGATAGATAGATAAAAGAGAAGACCTTACGGTCTTAATTCCATCAGGTTAGTTAAATTATTATTATTATTATTATTATTATTATTATTATTATTATTATTATTATTATTATTATTATTATTATTAATATTATTATTATTGTCATTGTTATTGTTCTTGACGTTACTTTTGTCTTCTATATTGTGTAGAAGTTCATTGTTTTATTTTTATGACAGTGACTATTATCATAAAATAGATTTATTTCACTCAATAACTAAGGAAAGACAAGAAAAACCACATTGAGTTTGTTAGCTCCGGAATTCGAACCTGAGGTTTTCTGAATACAAGTAGCAAAGAATACGGAGCGAACTCAAAACAAGTAAGCGAACTGGCTTAATTATTACATTACTTCGCCTATATTTATTTTAGTGAAATGAATGGAATGAAACATATGTGTAGTTTATATTATGTTACAATTTCCAACTTTGTTCAGTTTTAAAAATAAAAAAATGCCTAAAGGTAGGTTTACGTATCTCTCTTGATTTAAAAATGAATACTGAGGGCGCTGGTATAAGTACGGCTGACCTTTCTTTATTTCTTTGTCTTCCATTCTCAGGACCGCAGGGCTTCAACTACAACTAACGACACAAAATACAAAAGTACATTTGTTGAACAATGTAATGTAAAAGAGTTAGCATTTAATATTTCAGCAATAAGTGTGTTACAGATATAATATATGTACTTTTAAAAAATAAAGTACAAAAAACGTAACAGAACTATAGGACAGATAACCTCAAAAATATTATCATTGCATTAATACTTATATAGTAAAATGTGAAACTTATGGAATAGTATATTACGATACAAGTGTGGTAAATGTATCTTAACAGAATCGAGAAGTCAGTAAAAACGAGATGGTCGATTTTTTTCCATTTCCAGATTCTGTTAAAACACTTACACGTGTAATGGATACCACTTTCTGGAAAATAGTAACATCTTTCCTGATAAGTATTAACATTAATTTAAATGCATACGTTTCTAATGCAACTACTTTACGTGTTTCAGATTCCATGCAGGGCAAATAGATATCGTTAATATGGTATTTTCAATTTATACGCCATTTCGGCAGACAAATTTACGTAGATAAGAATAAGAATAATAATAATAATAATAATGATTTATTTTAGCTGGCAGAGTTAAGGCCATAAGGCCTTCTCTTCCACTCAACCAGCGAATAGTAAAATTATACAAAAATTACGTACATATTACAATTTTAAGATATTAAAATACAGACTAAACAAAATACAATGATGATGGTTTCTAATACTAGCTAATGCTAACAAAAACATAGAATATAATAAAATTAA
Organism: Diploptera punctata; assembly: GCA_030220185.1. Classification (NCBI taxonomy): domain Eukaryota; kingdom Metazoa; phylum Arthropoda; class Insecta; order Blattodea; family Blaberidae; genus Diploptera; species Diploptera punctata. The sequence goes on along the minus strand of JASPKZ010002720.1, from coordinate 874,004 downwards.
AATTATATAAAATAAAGTAATTTTATTTACAAATAAATGTTATACACAGTATTGACACCCGAATGAGCAAGTTCTCGTGCTCGGGTGCAGTTCAGTTACATGAATAATACAAATAGAATATATACATTTAAAGTTAGGGACCAGTTTCATTTTTACATAAATTATGACACATACAAATAAAAAATAATAATGTATTGGGAATAAGACTTATTCTAACAAGAGAATTAATGGAATGGAGACTGATATGTATTATTTTATTGTGTACAGAGAGGATTGTAGGCGAGTGTACGTTTATGAGTTTAAGTAATGTACTATATGCTGCATAGGTAATGATGAAGAATAGAAGAGATAAAATTAACGCGGTGTCGGCACGTAGCATACTCCTGTTGTAAAGCACAAAGATAGCCTCAAGGATTAACGCCACCTTTCGACAGACGAATCGCTATCAGGAATACAACACGCGTTATCATTATAAGGGTGATTCAAAAGGTTGCGCAAAAATTTCAGGAGCTTGTAGAGGGGTCGAAATACAACAACTTTTGATTAGTAACTTATGCTTTGGAAAGTAATCCTGGGTCAGTACAAGCCTGGGAAAGTCGGGAACTTCAATGCAGGTCCAAGCTAACTTTTCAGAGAAACACTGGATTCGATGCACTACTTCATGAATTTATGAAGACGCCCCATCTGTTTTCAGTGCAGTACGGTACAGTGCAGTACCGAACTTGTGTACTCTTCTGTTCACATCTGATAGTTATTCGTTCGCTCTGTAGGTTGTTTTCATTTCAGTACGGGATCTGCAGTGTATTGTAGAGGTCCACTACAACATTACTTTGAAGATTTGTGATTTTTGTGAAATGGAATACACGTTGTCAGAACTTCGAGACATGCATTTCATATATGGTGAAGCAAATGGTAATGCACGCGAAGCTCAAGGCCTGTACAGCGCACAATATCCGAACAGTCGTCAACCACATACTTGAACGTTTCAAAACGTTCACCACCGACTCGGGGAGACAGGTTCCTTGCGTTCATGGAATCATGTAGGCCGGCCACGTACGATTCGAATAGTCGCTATGGAAGAGGAAGTTTTTGCTCAAGTGCAACAACATAACTGTATTCAATGTGATGGTAGGCATTTTAAACACCTAATGTTGTAAAATCAAATTGGTGAATAAATTTACATTTTCTTAAGTGTGTGCACAAAATTAAATCTTGTACATCCAGACATTCCAGGGCTTGTACTGACCTATGATTACTTTCCAGACCATAAGTTACTAATCAAACTTTGTTGTATTCCGACCCCTCTATAAGCTCCTGAAATGTATGCGAAACTTTTGAATCACCCTGTATGTATAGAGGATGGATTTGCAATTTAATGCAGATAGGTGCACAATGTAAGGGTTAAAAATTGTACAGCACCACTCCTCTTGACCCAAAATTGAAAAAAAAAGTATTATTAAATTAATTTATTTAATGTAACAATTATAATTTTCAACGCGATAAAACTAAATATATGATCACACGTAGAAATGCATTATATAATGGAAATGGACAGCTAATAACAAATGAAGGAAATTTTGAGGAAGTGGCTGAATTCAAATACCTGGGAAATAGGAATGAGATGCACAAAGAAATTAAACATAGGCTTAATTCTGGAAATGTGTGCTATTATGCATTGCAGAGACTCTTGATGTCTCAACTCCTTTCAAAAAACGTTAAACTGAAAATATATAAAACTATTATTCTACCAGTTATATTATATGGGTGCGAAACATGGACTCTTACTTTAAGGGAGGAAAGGAGATTACAAGTATTTGAGAATAAAGTAATTAGGAAAATTTTTGGACCAAAGAGAGATGAACAGACAGGTGAATGGAGAAGACTACATAACAATGAACTACGTGGTCTTTATAGGAAGCCAGATATAATAAGAATAGTTAAGTCTGGTAGACTGCGATGGGCAGGACATGTTTCACGTATGGGGAATGAAAGACTTGCATGGAAGCTTCTTGTAGGAAAGCCAGAGGGAAAACGCCCAGTTGGTAGACCAAGAATGAGATGGGAGAATAACATTAACTATGATTTGAGAGAAGTAGATTATACAGGGAACGATTGGAAAGCATTAGCTCAGGATAGGGATGTATGGAGAGCTTATTTCCGCGCGGCCATGAACCTATGGGTTCGATAGTGCCAGTGAGTAAGTAAGTAGGTAAGTAAGTAAGTAAGTAAGTAAGTAAGTCCGCAGGATATGGGACGTGGCTCTGATATTTAGGAGAAAAGTATGCTACTAACTAAAATGGTTCTTTCGGAAGTTAAAATTATTCAGACTCGGGACTTCGAGCCGAAGGAATTTTTACATCCTAAAAATCCATCGACCCCGGCCGGGTTCGATCTCCCTCCCCTCAGGTCTAGATTCGCGAAACAAACACTAAACCACAGAGGCCAACGCTTCAAGGGTAGAAACATGATATTGGAATTCATCACCGAATAATACAGACGAAATATTTTTACTAAATTCTGAAATACTAGACACGGTAAATCCTGCAGCGATCCAGATATTTATAAATCATTAACTATTTAATGGTCTGAAATAATTAGCAAGACAATGTTTTGCTTTTTATAACAGATACCGCTCCATTTATGGTGAAATCAAGCAAATAACTAAAACAATGATGATCTTAAAGAAGATTTCCGGACTGTAGGCCGTGGTCTCGAGGCTTGAAATTCCCCGACGTTTCGCCAGAGACTGCGTCTGACATCCTCAAGGGTTGTCTTGAGACTGGCAATTTGTCCACTGTCTGTCCTATTTATACCGTTCGCCACGATGTGTGCGTAGGTTATATCTGCCTTTTGATTGGTCAGAACTTCAGTTGAAATGGTCTTCTTCAAGATCGTCATAGCAACTCCGGCTGTAAAAGCCTAAGTCAACTAAAATAATGTTATTCGGAATAATTGCATTTGACCAGTCTCGCTCATGCCCTGCATACAGTGGCCGAAATGGTACCCATTAAAAATAAAAAAATAAAAAATAAAAAAATAAAAAAAATAAAAAATAAAAAATAAAAAAAATAAAAAATAAAAAAAAATTAAAAAAAAAATAAATAAAAAAATAAAAAAATAAAAAAAAATAAAAAATAAAAAATAAAAAATATAAAAAAATAAAAAATAAAAAATAAAAAATTCCAAGAAACCACTTCAAGACATCATTTTTTAAGATTGACAAGCTTAAGCAAGAAGAGAACAGCATCTTCACCTTCAAGCACATTTCAAGAACCCAGCTGTTGAAAGGAGCACTTTCAACAGCCAACACATAATTTTCAACGCACATCAATACAAGCACTTCTAGTACTGGGTCAAGGCCTTCGTAAGGCCGGTACCATAATCAACCTAATATTATCTGCTCGGATAACTTTCCCGATGCGAACACGTAAAAAATCTAAAAGTCTCTTACACAATAAAACATTTCAAGAACTGGGATTAGATCATCAATTTCCTTACGCGGTGAGAGAATTGGCAGTGTACTTCAAAATTGTAACAATAATTTAGTGATGATGTGGCATCCACCATCAATTCAAATAGTAAAACTTGTAATATCTGAAGCTCATTTATAAATATAAAAATCATTCAAAATTGTTTTGATATTTTAGCAATAAATATTGCTGAAATTGTGGATAACCTGTCCAATAAAATTAATCATTTAGAATAGTAAAACTTGTAATATCTGAAGCTCATTTATAAATATAAAAATCATTCAAAATTGTTTTGATATTTTAGCAATAAATATTGCTGAAATTGTGGATAACCTGTCCAATAAAATTAATCATTTAGAATCTCGTCTGGTTAATAAAAAGTCGAGGAAAACTTTGACAGTTTTCTCCAAAAAAATAATAGTTAATCTCAAATGAGTGGCATGAGAAATATTCTGGCTAATGGTGGATAATTGAGTGAGAAACATTCCAATCTGAGTGATTTGTCCTATTTCAAAAACGCATCCATCACTTCGTGTGACATCTAACGAATATTATCGTAACATAACTAATTTCTTGGAAACAGCAAAAACTAACTAACTCTCTGATACTATCGTACCCATAGCTTCATGGACACGCATATGTAAGCTCTCCACAGATCCCTATCCTGTGCTAATGTTTTCCAATCATTCCCTGCATAATCTACTTCCCTCAAATCATAGTTAATGTTATTCTCTCACCTCTTCTTGGTCTATCAACTGGACGTTTTCCTTTTAGTTTTTCCTACAAGAACCTTCCATACACGTCTTTCATTCCCCATTCCTGCAATATGTCCTGCCCATCGCAGTCTACGAGACTTAATTGTTCTCATTATATCTGGCTTCCTATAAAGACCATGTAGTTCACTGTTATGTGATCTTCTACATTTACCTGTCTGTTTATCTCTCTTTGGTCCAAAAATATTCGTAAGAACTTTATTCTGAAATACTCGTAATCTCCTTTCTTCCCTTGTTTCCATGTTTCCATATAATTTAATAACTGGTAGAATAATAGTTTTATATATTTTCAATTAACGGTTTTTGAAAGGAGTTGGGACATCAAGAGTCCCTGTATTGTATAACAGCATGCATTTCCATTATTAAGCCTATTTTTTTTTCTTTGTGCATCTCATTCCTATTTGTTATTATTTTTATTACGCATTTGAATTCAGCCACTTCATCAAAATTTCCTTAATTTGTCATTAGTTGTCCATTTCCAGCATATAATATATATATATATATATATATATATATATATATATGTATATATATCATCCCTCGAGCAGATCTAGAGTTGATCACGATTTGAAGATATTATATATTATATACTAGCTACGTCCACCGCTGTGGTCTCGAGGTAGCGTGCTGACTTGTCACGCAGCGGGCCCGGGTTCGATCCCCGGTCGGGGCAGTTTTTCTGGGTGAGGTTTTTATCGGGGGTTTTCCTCGCCTGTAAGACAAATGTCAGGAAAACTTTAATGCCCAAACGGTCCCCGAAATCATATGGCCATCATCATCATTATCATCCTTATCATTACCATCATCATCACCATCATCCTTGATCGGTGTGGAAAGCAACAGGAAGCTACCACACCTACACAATTCCTTAGTAAAGCTGCAAGCATAGCATGAAAATGCTATGATTGCAGTGAAGGACCTGCCTTCGGGCAGAATTACTATGGATGGATGGATATACTAGCTAATACCCGGCGTGCGTTGCTACGCCTAATTACTTGAAAATTAATGTGATTTTATGTTTAGTTGAAGAACTAAAATAAAAAATAATTATCATCATTTTGAGAACTATCCTCATCATTGAGGGTTAACTCCAATCAATCTTAGTAATTAGCATGAATTTAAATAAATAAATAAATATAAATGGCTATGGACTTATAGACTATAAGTTTACAACAAACATTCACAAATTATTTCCCTTATTAAAATTCTCCATCGTTCTCTGTCCTCTACGTCTTCATCTGTTATATCAAATTTCCACATTGAATTTTGAATGTGGTTCTTCCAGATTGTTCTTGGTCTTCTTTTTCTGTCCCTTCTTTCAATTTTCCATGCATAGACGCCTTTGGTAGTATTTCCATCCTGCATTCTTCTTATGTGTACATGCTATTTTAGCGTTCTGTGTTCAATCTCATCCATTTTCTAATTTGTGTATTTCTAATTTTTTCCAGTCGAGATTTTCTGGCAGCTCTTCTCCAAAAATTCATTTTAACTGAAGTTATTCTGTTGACATGTTGCGTCACTATCCAAACGTTCGATCCATATAACATACTTTCTATGATGGATTTATAAATTAGTTGTTTTGTTCTGTTAATTATGCTTTTCCTCCACATTATAGAGTTTAAGATTCCTATGGTTTTTCTTCCATTACTTTTTGCTATTTCTTTGTTTGATGTTCCATCTTTCTCTATAATTAATCACAAATAACATAAACTATCGCTCTTATTTATCTTTACCCCATCAATATACAATCATCTGGGTTATTTGATAAATACTTGTTTTTGTTGATTTTCAAACCCCATTTCTGATATGATATTGACAACTGATTACACATACAATTTGCATCTTCTCCATCCTGGGTTATAATTATCTGATCGTCAAAAAATAATTATAAATTTATATTTTTAGATTCCCCGTGCTGATTACCCGGTGTTGCCCAGGAATCTACTTACCCCGATCTTCTTGATATAAATGAGCTAAAATACGAAAATTATAGTGTTTTATGTTTAGTTAAATACGTAGAAGGAAGAATGTGTATCAATTATTTTTAGATACCCCGTGCTATTTACCCGACGTTGTCCGGGAATCTACTCATCCCGATCTTCTTGGCATAAATGAGCAGAAAGACAAAAATTAATGTAGGCTTACTTCTTATGATTAGTTGAATAATTAAATGAGAAATAATTACAAATGTATATCGTACATATTTTAAGATTCCCTGAGCTGATTACCCGGTGTTGCCCGTGAATCTACTTATCTCGATCTTCTTGGCATAAATTAGTAAAAGATAAAATTCGTTATTGTGAGTTATACGTAAAATAACACCCGCCATGTGCTGTTAAGCTTGCACAGGAATCTACGTACTGTACTTGTCTCGATTTTCTTGGCATCAATGAAAGACAAAAATGATTATTGTGAGTTATCCGTAAGAGTTAAACGTATTCTGCCAATGACTTTTTGCAGCGCTTTCTGAGATATTCAATTCTGTGTGCATTACGTTTGTATATTTGGTATGGTTTAGGCAGCGTAAGCCATTTAAGCGTCCAAAGAGCTACTTTTTTCCCCATTTTCCACTACAAAGGGCGATTTTTAAGGGTGTAGGAGTTAAATCACAACTCTCTTATAGCCTATGTTCATCCCGGGAATCCCTGAACATTTTGAAAAAAGCACCATCACAATCGGATCAACTGTATGACCGCGCATAAAGTACGAAAAAACAAGCAAACAAAGAAACCAACAAAAAAACCAACAAACAAACATTCATTTTTATATAATAGATATTGTTATACACTGTAATAGTAAAATGGATAATCAGTGATGGATAACACCTCACACCGTTTAAGCTAATTTAATATTTATTTTTCTCGCTATAGATTAATTTAACATGCATGCTTACTCAATAATTCAACCAGATGTGTCAGACATATTAGACGTAATTAAATATATGTTTGAGATATTATATTATCAACCGTCGTAATAATAGTGAGCCATGAACTTGTATTCCGATGTACACACTTAGACAAAAAAAATGAGTCATCTGTTGATTCTATCAACCGATCGGGAACTTCGTGAGCACTCGCAGAAGCCTTATTCACATTAACATGTCTTCAGTAATTGTACTGTGGTGTTTGCTAGTTAACGTAGTGCACACTCAAGTAACATAAAAGAGAGAGCTTGCCTTTGTGTGTTTCCGTGGTCGAGGGGTTTAATACACGACATCTGCGTTAGTAACCTCACGGGTTCGATTCCCGTTCCACTTTTTTTTTACTGAATGTTAGGATAGCATTTCTCCTGTAATATAGTTTCATATTTAATTTTATATTTGAGTTTTATGGCTTTAATGCACACACAAAACGCATAAATGAACCCTTCTAATAATTAAATGAAGAAAGGAAATAATATCTTCTAAAATGAAAAACTTTAACAAAAACAAAATCAATATCGGGTGTATGAATCCTCAGCGTCTATTGTCGCCCTCATTCTGCGGGGCATTGATGAAAAACATTTCTACAGACACGTGGACAATCGGCTAGAGCATCCCAGGCGTCTTGAATTTGTGCCCATAAGCCATCTTTCGTTTTTCGTGAATCTGCAGACCAATTAGAGTTCATCTCTATTTTCATCTTAGCCCATACAATTTCGATTGAATTCAACCTGGTGAACAGCGAAATTTGATTTGCCTTCTCCTTTAACAATGAAATAAAATTTCGCTAAACATATTTCAGAAAGCGGCCACAGTTTCAACAATATCGATAATACAATGTAAATATACACAGAGAAAACAACAGACACAAAATTAATATTTTACAAGGAATCGAAATTATCAAGAAGGCCAAGAATACAAATATTCTCAACGAAAATGTGCCTAATAAGCAAAACCCTCTATTAGACATACAGTTAATTCAATACTACTACAACAACTCCAGAAGATGAAGCATGCATCGAAAGGCCTAGAGTGAAATTAACGAAAATATTAGGTAGTTGAGGACGACGGTAGTATACAAGGTAAAAATAAATAGTAGTTTAAATAAACTAAAACTAAACGCTCTATTAGAAAACGGAACTAAAAAATGAAAAACAATTTATTTTCCAAAACGCTTGGGATAAATTTAAAATGGTCAACAAAAAAATAATCTCCAACACATCAAAAATAAAACTAGAGTTATCTATAAAAACAATAATTTTAATATCAAAAGCGTGTGGTGCTCTATATCAATTAATACTTATATTTGATAATAAACAGATATTGGTAAAAGTAAAGTCTCTAAGAAGAAAACGTAAAACCATAAAAATCACCCAACGCTTTTAAATGGTAAAATTATTTTTTTTGTAGATAACTCTAGTTTAATTCTAGATGTGTTAGAATTTTTTTTTGTAGACCACTTTAATTTTTTTCCCCAAGCGTGTTGGAAATTAAAATTATTTTTTTATTTTTTAGTTCGGTTTTTCTAATAAAGCGTGTTGTTTTAGTTTTTTAAACTATTATTTATTTTTTTATTTTTTAGTTTAGTTATCTAATAAAGCGTGTTGTTTCAGTTTTTTAAACTATTATTTATTATTTTAAATTTTTAATTTAATTGATTGTCATAAACCGGAATCCCATGAAAATTTAATTGCTTAATACTTTTCTAAAAAAAATCCTGCCCGGATTTGAACCAGCGCCCTATTGATTACTGAAATTATATACCACTACAGTCCACCGCTCTCCCTAACTGAGCTCTTACAACGATTGACTAAAAAGTCGATAGAGTCCGCAACCTATTACATAAGTTTTTATTTTTTTGAATTTCCGATTATTCAGGCCAGGATTTTAGAAAAAAATATTAAATTATTGTATTGTCATGGGTCCTTTACAAGTATACAAAGTTTCAAGTCGATCCAATGTTTTTAAGTGGATGAAAATCGTGTTCAAAAATTCTGTTACATAGATACAGGTTAGTTACATAGACAGATACAGGCCAAGCTAATATAAAGCGTGTAAAAATAAATAACTTAACATTGTTATAACTTCAACGGTATAAAAAAATTATGAACTAATTCAAATGTCGAAATAAAATGTATTTAATTCATAAAACGTTTTAATACAAATATCACGAAAAAAAACTGCGTAATTGAAGATCGGGACACATAACACAGTAGCTCAGGGATTGCAAAATTATGACTAGTTTCCTAGTTTGAATCCAGCGCTGTGCCGAGTATGACTTAGAAGAAATGTGTGTTCAAGAGATGACTCCTCTTTTTTGTCGAAGGGTGTACATATTATCGACGTTCAGAACAGTCAGTCTTCTCTTTGTCATTCTCAAATCACTAGCACCCACAAGCAAACCCAAAATAAAAAGACAGAGTTCATGGATGCCTAACTTCACTGCAAGGTTTTCTTTATTTTTCCGCCTTTAGTTATGACTTTATAATTTTCAGCAAAAACAAAACATTATTATTAGTAGGGTAAGGACTTTTATGCACTAAAAGTTAAGATTGCAACAGAGAAAGTATATATTATTCAACTGTTTGTGTGTGATACCAAAACAAAAGACAGTCAGAAGTTTATCTTCTCATTACATTATTCATCTGTTTGTATGTGAAATCAAGACAAAAGATAGAGGTCTTACTTCTAATTATACTGTTACAATCTTAACTTTTACTGTATTAAAATCGTTGCCCTAATTATTTGTTTTCAAATGCTCCAGATTGTCTTTCGACATTCCTGTTGTTCTCTCCTGCATGGCGTAGTTGTAACCAACTTCTGAGATTGGGCGCCTGGAAGGCGGGGTTACGTTGCCTCGATGATATGGGAGATGATGATGATAGTGGTGCGCCAGGAGAGTCCCTAATCCTAAGGTTAATCAAAGATGAATATGAATGATGATGATTGCAATGGCCATTTGATGTTCGGGGACCGTTTGTGTCTTAACGTTTTCCTGACATTTGTCTTGCAGGTCAGGAAAAACCCTGATAAAAACCTCACCCAGAAAAACTGTCCCGACCGGGGATCGAACCCGGGCCTGCTGCGTGACAAGGCAGCACGCTACCTCGAGACCACAGCGGTGCATTATTTATTATTATTATTATTATTATTATTATTATTATTATTATTATTATTATTATTATTATTAAATGGAAAAGCGTGTGTTGAGAATGCCAGAAAACCGCTTAACGTTGAAAGAACTACGTTACAAACCACAGACAGATAGGAGAGACATGGGGAAATTTTACTACACATGGACTGCACATTTAGTCATAGAACAGGCAATTTTCACACATCTGCAAAGGGCAGAAAAAGAAGAACAATTTTATGATGTTATTGTTGACATATATATATATATATATGTGTGTGTGTGTGTGTGTGTGTGTGTGATAGATTATACGTTTAAAATTGTAGTTGAGTTTAATATATATATATATATATATATATATATATATACTCATGTGTGTCACGAAATGACTCCTTAACCATATATCAATTCACATATAAGTAGCTTTCGGAGGAGGTAACTTACTTAAAATGCATCTAGTGGCGCGAATGTTTCGGCTTCTGTTCACATGAAGATAAATTAAATATGTGCAACGAGAAAAATTCCACGGATTCCTTGGGAGGGAAATTAAGTGACATCAGTCTCATATCGTGCAGATTTGGGCCTATGCCACGTTAAAAATCCTGAAATAATATATAACATAAAATGTTATACTTTGTAAGCAATGATTCTGTAAAATATGAATTAAAAAAACTTGAAAAATGATGAAATGCGGCAAGAATACCAAATCAAAATTGCTAATAGATTTGAAGTACTGGAATCTTCCGATGACAATGTGGTAAACGAAGAAGAAACTGATATAAATAAAGAATGGGAGGCTATAAGAGATACTATTAAATTGTCAGCATCAGAAAGCATTGGTTGTTTAAAAAAGAGGCAAAACAAGAAATGGTTTGATGAGGAATGTGCCGACATTGTAAAGAAAAGAAAGCTAGCAAAAATGAAATGGTTACACGAGCCAAATGAGGTAAATTTAGAGCAATTGGGTAGCGTTAGACGTGAAACCACCAAGTTACTAAAGAGTAAAAAGAGGGAATATTTGAGAGAGAAGATTAATGATCTTGAAATGAATGCAAAAAATAGGAACATTAGAGAATTATATCAAGGAATTAGTATACAGAAGAAGGGGTTTCAGGCTAGAACAAACATAATTCGGAATGAAAATGGGGATATGATTGCAGATTCTAGGAGTATATTAAATAGATGGAAAGGTTACTTTAATCAGCTATTAAATGTACATACAGAACAGGACATTGAGGAAGATAAGTTACAGACAGCAGAAATGCTAGTCGCAGAGCCAAGTGCATTAGAGGTTGAAATGGCGATTGAAAAATTGAAGATGTATAAAGCATCAGGTTCAGATGATATCCCAGCAGAACTGATAAAATCAGGGGGAGAAAAATTGATGGACAAGATACGCTGGTTGCTTAGTATGATTTGGGAGATAAAATCAGGGGGAGAAAAATTGATGGACAAGATACGCTGGTTGCTTAGTATGATTTGGGAGAAAGAAGCTCTTCCAGATGAATGGAAGGAATCAATTATCATACCAATTTATACGAAAGGAGATAAAACCGATTGCAACAACTACAGGGGCATCTCATTACTTTCAACTTCGTACAAAATTCTAACAAATATATTAGTAAGCAGACTTACTCCCTACATTGATGACATTCTAGGAGATTATCAATGTGCATTTAGAAGAAACAGGTCTACAACAGATCAGATTTTCAGTATAAGACAGATTTTAGAGAAGAAATGGGAATATAATGGTACTGTACATCAACTATATGTAGACTTCAAAAAAAGCATATGATTCAATTAAGAGGGCGAAGTTATATAGTATCCTGCTGGAGCTCGGAATTCCTAAAAAGTTAGTTAGACTTATACAAGTGTGTCTAAATGGCTCAAAGAGTAGGGTGCGTGTAGGCAAACAGTTTTCGGACACTTTTGAAATCCAGAATGGGTTGAAGCAAGGAGATGCACTATCTCCTCTACTATTTAATTTTGTACTAGAGCATGACATTAAATCTTTAGAGAATGAGGAAGGCTTACAACTCAATGGTATTAATAAGCTGTTAGTTTATGCTGATGATATAGTATTATTGGGTGATAAGAAAGAGATACTAAAGGCCAACACGCACACACTATTGAGTAACACTAAGAAATTAGGACTGGAAGTAAATATCAGTAAAACTAATTATATGGTCACACGTAGAAATTCAGTATACAGAAATGGAAATGTAATGGAAATGGACAGCTAATGACAAATGAGGGAAATTTTGAGGACGTGGCTAAATTCAAATACCTAGGAATAATAATCAAAAATAGGAATGAGATGCACAAAGAAATTAAACATAGGCTCAATTCTGGAAATGCATGCTATTATGCATTGCAGAGACTTTTGATGTCCCAACTCCTTTCAAAAAACGTTAAGCTGAAAATATATAAAACTATTATTCTACCAGTTATATTATAGGGGGGCGAAACATGGACTCTTACTTTAAGGGAGGAAAGGAGATTATGAGTATTTGAGAATAAAGTTCTTAGGAAAATTTTTGGACCAAAGAGAGATGAACAGACAGGTGAATGGAGAAGACTACATAACAATGAACTACATGGTCTTTATAGGAAACCAGATATAATAAGAACAGTTAAGTCTCGTAGACTGCGATGGGCAGGACATGTTGCACGTATGGGGAATGAAAGACATGCATGGAAGCCTCTTGTAGGAAAACCAGAGGGAAAACGCCCAGTTGGTAGGCCAAGAATGAGGTGGGAGAACAACATTAACTATGATTTGAGGGAAGTAGATTATACAGGGAATGATTGGAAAGCATTAGCTCAGGATAGGGATGTATGGAGAGCTTATGTCCGCGCGGCCATGAACCTTCGGGTTCGATAGTGCCAGTGAGTAAGTAAGTTATAAGCAATCGATTGATTCGGTGTTTACTCAATGAAAATCCATGATGTATCTAATAAGTAAAACTCAAAGCTACATATGATTTTCATAAACATTTATTTTAGTCAACATTCGTAACACTGTATCTTCTTCACAGGAATGTCATACATACAAATACATTTCATATTTACGTTATGCCGTATAGGAGGAGGTCCTGACCGTTCATTCGCGGAGGCCCTCCATGTCCTTGTTTGGTCAAAAAAGTATTTGTGTGATCCATAGTTTAAAACCCCTCTCACGACGGAAAATACAACTGTAAGACCCGAGTGACGTGTAGGATACAAAAAGGTATATCTAAGGTATGAGGTTAAACTAGATTAATGCAATAGAAAAATGCATAATTTTATTATAACACTAGTTGAATATCCGTCGCTGAGCATGTATTTATTTACCCTGATCTTGTGGCACATTGGATCAGCGACCACCAAAACTATGGATGCGACACTAATCTCGGTCATTTTAGACGTTCCAGTTTTCAGCCCTTCTCATACCCATGTTGACATAAACTTTGAAGGAATCTGAAATGTCACTATTTAACTTAACTGCCTCTAAAACCAAGGGTTACTCATTTCATTCCATGGTTCCTGCCCGAGGGCAGGTCATTCACTGCAATCATAGCTTTTCAAGCTATACTTTGCAGCTTTACTAGGGAATTATAGGTGTGGTAGCTTCCCGTTGTAATCCACACCGGTGAGGGATGATAAGAATGATGATGGCCGGATGATTTTCGGGGGCCGTTGGGCTGTAAGCTTCCTGACATTTGTCTTACAGGTGAGGAACAACACCGAAAAAATCTGACCCAGGAGCCTGTCCCGATCGGGAATCGAACCCGGGCCTGCTTCGTCACAAGGCAGCACGCTACCTCGAGACCACAGCGGTGGTCGATTACTCATTAATAGTAGTTTTTTTCTATTATTTTTACAAGTAAATCTATAAATTCTGGGAGATAAAATTGGCTTAAATTACATCAGAATTGTCATGATTCAGCTCAGCGATCCCGAAAAAATATAGGTCATGTTGGACATTTTGTTTTCATCTTTAGTCACTACTGTATTGCCGACCGGGAAACGGCATCGGGGCTGTTACTGTGCATTTCAGGGACCCCAAAATTTTATTTTTCACCACTTCTAATGTCCGCTAAGGGTGCTGGGGATCAAACGTGAGCAACATTGTCATCGGGACTGTCATCAATCAGATTCGCGACACCGTAAACTACGACACTAATCTACTCAATTTGGACAATTTATTTTACCATTCCTTGCCGATGGGGGCTTAATTCGAACTTAAAGGCATCGGGAAAGTATTAACGACATTGCCTTGTAAAGTAATTACGTTAATTATATTAATTACACTTTTATATTCTTATTAATGGCATTTAATTAATACCTCATTATGCGATTATTCGATATGTATGTTATTAAGTGAGTGGAATTAAAAAAAGTACGCTGTTCTTACGTGTTAGAAAATGTGTGTGGGAGTTCTTGAACTTGAAAGGTTCTAACATTAGTTTGACCTTTGACATGCCATGTGTGTCGTATTATCGTGGATCCACAGTGCGGTGTTGCGACATTGTGCTAGCATTAAATTTGTGAAACAGAGACATGCTTGTTGATTGCAAAAACAGTTTTAAATCATTTGTAGTTTCTTGTATAAAAAATACAATTGGCGTGGAGTAAATGAGATTAAGTATGTATAACCTGTAGTGTAAAATAAAATTATTATTGGGTGTAGCGTTATTGGAAACTAACAGAGTGAAAATACGTATGACAACGCTGTACTACATGTACCTGCTGCAAACAGTCAGTCATAAAGTAAGATTTCGCGCATTGTAAGAAATTTATTTTCGATTGTTTAGTTTAAAAATTGAACTTATATGAGTATGATGTCAGCAATATAATTTGTTAATATTCAGTTGCTAATGAAACAATTATCACAGAATTTTTCTCCAGATTTAAAAAAAATTTTTCAGTAATTTGTATACTGTAAACCTTTTTCGCGTTTCTTTTTTTTTCTTTAATCTTGTTAGGAGACGCGTTAAAGTTAATTTTAGTGTTCTGGCTGCTGGTAACGAACAATGCAAATTCCATATTATCGGCATTTTTTTTTATTTTAATGGTTAAATCTAATAACAGCATCAGATAAATTTTAATCAGTTAATATGGTTGTAATAAAATTATACTCATATTAGGCATATTATCTATGGAGAAGGTCCTTTGTTGTTAAAAAGTTAATATTTTCTTTATTTTGTGAAATTTAAAATGATACTTGGTAACCAAGTTAAATAAATTACACTATTTATTTAATATTTTTACAGCATATCAAATTGTACATTTCCTATACGTGATAAAAGGAGTGAAGTTCGTTATTCATCTCCATATTATCGCTTTTTATATGTTATCCATCAATAGTAATTCTGCCCGAGGGCAGGCCTTTCACTGCAATCATAGCATTTTCACGCTATGCTTGCAGCTTTACTAGGGAACTGTAGATGTGGTAGCTTCCCGTTGCTTTCCTCACCGGTGAAGGATGATGATGATGGTAAGGATGATGATAGCCATATGGTTTCGGGGACTGTTTGGGTCTTAGTTTTCTTGACATTTGTCTTACAGACGAGGAAAAACCCCGATGAAACCTCACCCAGAAAAACTGTCCCGACCGGGCATCGAACCGGGCCCGCTGCGTGACAAGGCAGCACGTTACCACCGCAGCGGTGGACTTATCTATTGTAATTTCATATTATTTTGTAATATTTGTATAATATTTGCAGCTCCAGAATATTGAAGTCAAAATAAAATTCATATATGTCAGTCAGTCACAGAATATAGTCAGTCAGTCACACATCATATATTAGGTTATAACTCTGGTCATAATTCTGATTTTTGTTTCGTTTTTTATTGAGAATGTAACTTGAAATGTGTCCTCCAAACTTATTTTGGAAAATTGAACTAGGAATCACACTTCAAAGAATGATGGAGATGAACATGTTAGGCTGCATGATGAGTTGACATTTACGTCAGTCAGTCACACATACTTTGATAGATAATAAATAGAACTGTTTTTTTCAAAAGTTGTATATTTAAGTGCAGTCTTAACCACACACTATTCCTCTATCATATCACGTAGATAACACACCTAATTTCAATCAATTGTAATATTTATGCAACCATTTTGCTGCAAAAATGTATTGTAAATGTCAGTCAGTCACATATGGAATTGCTCTATATTTTACTAATATTTCTTATTTTGAAAACATCACCGCACAAAAAATAATGTATATTTAAACATTTTCTTTAATTCTGTAAAAATACTTCCCAACCTCGCTCCGTAATATGTAATTATTTAGGCGTAGCAGCACGCGTTGATTATTAGGTAGTGTAAAAAAATAAAAAATGTGTGCACTTTATCACTCAAACTAACTAACTCACTGGCACTATCGAACCCTTAGATTCATGGCCGCGCGGACATAAAATCTCCATATATCCCTATTCTGAGCCAATGGTTTCCAAACATCCCCTGTATAATCTACTTCCCTCAAATCATAGTTAATGTTACTCTCCCATCTCATTCTTGGTCTACCAACTGGGCGTTTTCCCTCTGGTTTTCCTACAAGAATCTTCCATGCACGTCTTTCATTCCACATTCGTGCCACATTTCCAGCCCATCGCAGTCTACAAGACTTAACTGTTTTCATTAAATCTGACTTCCTATAAAGACCATGTAATTCACTGTTTTCAGTCTTCTCCATTCACCTGTCTGTTCATCTCTCTTTGGTCCAAAAATTTTCCTAAGAACTTTATTCTCAAATACTCGTAATCTGCTTTCCTGCCTTAAAGGAAGAGTCCATGTTTCGCAACCTTATAACATAACTGGTAGAACAATAGTTTTATATATTTTCAGTTTAACGTTTTTTTAAAGGAGTTTGGGAAGTCAAGAGTCACTGTAATGCATAATAACATGCATTTCCAGAATTGAGCCTGTGTTTAATTTCCTTGTGCATCTCATTCCTGTTTGTGATTATTGTTCCTAGGTATTTGAATTCAGCCACTTCCTCAAAATTTCCCTCATTTGTTATTAGCTGTCCGTTTCCTTTATATGATGTTTTTTATGTGTGACCATATATTTAGTTTTATTGATATTTACTTCAAGTCCTAATTTCTTAGTGTTACTCAGTAGTGTGTGCGTGTTGGCCTTTAGTATCTGCTCGCTATCGGCCAGTAGTACCACATCATCAGCATAAACTAACAGCTTATTAATACCATTGTGTTGTAGGCCTTCTTCATCCTCTAAAGATTTTATAGCATGTTCTAGTACAAAATAGTAGAGGAGATAGTGCATCTCCTAGCTTTAACCCATTGTGGATTTCAAAAAGTAACCGAAAACTGTTTGCCTACATGCACCCTACTCTTTGTGCCATTTAGATACATTCTTATAAGGGTAACTAACTTTTTAGGAATTCCGAAATCTAGCAGAATACTATATAACTTCTCCCTCTTAATTGAATCGTATACCTTTTGGAAGTCTACGTATATTTGGTGTACAGTACCATTATATTCCCATTTCTTTTCTAAAATCCGTCTTAAGTTAAAAATCTGATCCGTTGTAGACCTGTTACTTCTAAATCCACTTTGATGATCTCCAAGAATCTCATCAATGTAATGAGTAAGTCTGCTTACTAATGTATTTGTTAGAATTTTGTACGAAGTTGAAAGTAATCAGATTCTCCTATAGTTGTTGCAATCAGTTTTATGTCCTTTCTTATAAATTGGTATGATAATTTATTCGTTCCATTTATCTGGAAGAGCTTCTTTATCCCAAATCATATTAAGCAACTGGCGTATCTTGTCCATCAATTTTTCTCCATCTGATTTTATCAGTTCTGCTGGGATCTCATCTGAACCTGATGCTTTATACAGTACTGTATCACTCACATTATACTATTTTTGGATCAACCGTAGAAACACTTACCTTGATTTTTGTCTTCGTTGTTGTGAATTATTACTCTTCTTCTCTATTTAATATTATTTTTAAATATTTTAAAATATGTAAACACTTTTTATAACTTTATTTTTTAAATTTTTAAGTATTTATTCAAATGGTGACTTGCTACTTTATGCAGATAGTATATTACATAGTTCGAACCAGTGGGTTATCGATGGTTTTGATTATTAAGGAGTGAAAGAAGGGAGTTTAATGGGATCCACCCTAGGTTAGAGTAATGGAATTAGGTTAAGTTTGAGTTAGCTAGTTAGCTTTTCGATTCATTACATTTTAAAAGTGTCTAAATACGTAAAAGAAAGAAATTATAATAATATAAACAACGATAATAATCGATATGTTGTTTGATGGTGGGTTATCGCTGGCTCTATAAACTCTGGCGCATGCGCACTGTTGTTCTATAGCACTGAAAATATATATGTTAAGTTAAAGTGAACTTTTTCCCCATTTTCTACTTCTCTATAAATGGTTTACATTTGGCGTTTGGTTTGTTGTTCATAACGATTTGGATGATTCTTTTGTATCTTCTAGATACTGATATCTTTCAGTATATTCCATCTCATAAATATATGAAAGATTATCCGGAAGTACCTAGACACACGCGCTTTAACGACATTAAGGACTTCATCCGGCAAGATAAATCGTTTCATATTTCGGTTCCGAACAACAAGGAAATTCACATTTATTACGTTTAGAGTCCCAGCGGGCAACTTACGTTCCTCTGGTCCTTGGTTGCATTCGGCCGGGATCAATAGATACCAAGATTTTAAGGCAACAACCTAAAATCCTATCCAAAAATTTTGTAAAAGTATGGATTATTAACACTTGCCATTGTAAAACATTTTACATAGTGCTTAAATGGCAAACGGAACCCAGTAGCTGGCCGATTCAGTGAATTCTCCTAATATAAATACTGTAACATCAAATCCAAGGGTTTCTCTCTATGTTTAATACAATATATTAAAACATGATATAGTAGAAGAAATTGGTATAAAGGGACTTGTTAAAAGTGTTAACACAAGTTTATTTACTCTTTCTTTGGCATTTTTCTATAATAACTTAGGCGATTGAGTATAAAACACACACAAAGAATGTCAAAATTAATTATCCATTTCCGTCCAAAAACGTACATGAGAACTGAAACCACTCTCACATATGGGTTTAAATTAGTATAAAGGCACTTTGTGTATTTCACAGATTAAACCTAAAAGACTGAGCGCAAAGTTTACAACATAGTTCTAAAATTTAGTTGAACCTCCATTATTGTTAATTACTTGGAAGATTCTCTTTTGGCAGTGACTTGATGAGGGTGTTCATTTCTTCCACTGAGATTGAAGCCTACTTTTCCTGAATGACATTTTTCTGCTCAGTCACTGTCCCAAACTGCCGTCCATTGCGATACACACGCCTTGCCAGGATCCCCCATAATTTCTCAATCGGGTTTAAATCAGGACTTCTGACTGGCCACGTCAAAAGTGCTATTTCTATCTTCCTGAACCACTCCTTTGATTTGACAGACACGTGAATGGAAGCATTATCTGGCTGAACAATTAGATCTTCGCCAAATTCCTCATACATTCGTATCAATTAGGACTCCAGAAGCTCCTCAGTGTAGGACTCAGAATTCATCTTGGTGCGTATCCATGCTATTTTTGATCTTCCTTTAAAGCAGAATGCTGCCCAAATCATAACGCCTCCACCACCGACGTTTGTACTCATTCTAACTTGCTCTTCAGTTCGGATGTCGTGTCTATAATACTGATGGCCATCAGGTCCGTCCGATTAAACTTCTTCTCATCACTGAGCATTACTTTATTCCATTCTGAGGTGGAAAAATGAAACGCGTACTGAGGGAAACTAATGTGACAGAGGATTTGTCCTTAAAAAAATAAACTGAAAGAACTAACCGAATCGGCTCCATAGCAAATAACACTGGGAAGGTTATTACCAACATATTCTCAAAGTGTAGAATCGTTACAGATGTGCACATAATATGTTGCCTTCTATAGTGGACATTATAATCATATCACGTAACGCCAACACTGAAGAAGAAAGCACGAACAGCAGCAGAAGTGCTGACAAAAGTGATTTTGAATTATCCACTTCATTAAAGTAATGTGATATGGATGAGTCAATGTTTTTGTAACGCATGCCACATTATAATTCCTCATTATCTTTCCTATCGCTCAATAACCCCCACCTCACACTTCTTCCACGTCCGATAATCTATGTCTCAAAGAGTAGTTTTATTTATTAAAATTATATGTAAAATTCGGGGGGCACTCCGTAGCGTAGTGGTTAAGGCACTGAGCTACAAGCTGGAGGGTCGAGAGTTCAAGTCCCGTTCGGATCAGGATTTTTAAACTGACCCAAACCCTCTGGCGGCACTATGGCCCTGGGGTCGACTCAGCCTCTAACGGAAATGAGTACCAGACGCTTGTTTTGGGGGTAAAGGCGGCCGTCACGCAGGACTGACAAACCGGCTGACATAAAAAGTGCCGATTGTCTAGAAAAAGTGGGAGCCTTAACCTCCTACTACCCCAAGGGCCTCCGGCCCTTTTGTGGAATCACTTTACTAAAATTAGGTCCATTCGGAACATTTATGCACTATTTTAAAGTCTTTTTTATGATTTTTGTAACTGTATTATTAATATATTTATTTTAAATCCATAAAAGTAAGTAGGAAAGAAAAATAAAATTGCAAATATAATATATATCGAATACAAAATGTATAATGCAATCAATAGACAATTAATGATCCAGAACCGTTGTTTTTATAATGTTTGTAATTTCAAAATAACTATAACAACCCAAAATCAACTATTGTTAATTCAAAAAATTATTATAAAGATTGTATAACCGAAGACGTTGATTTTGAGGTTTTTTTTGGAGACTTAAATTGCAGAACATCCCAATTCCAGTTTTGGTCGATTTTAGGTTTTATAGCGAAATTGATTGTACATACCTTGAACTAACTCCTGGAATAAAACAATATTTTTCAAGTCCAGCTCATACCCCTTATAATTACAACATTACATGTCTTAATTAATGGATTAACATGTCAAGTACATGGACTTGGTCAATTTTTCAGGTATCTTTGGCACAACATTCAAAGTACTCTTTAAAATAATAACTTAATACATAGTAACTATTAATATCTCAATAATTAACTAAAGTATTTCAAAATGCAGTGGAAATTCAACAAAAGCACAATGTCCATATGGGTCCTTAGGGTGTTAAAATTATATATTTTCTAAATAACCGTATTACAAATATATTATCACCAGATATTGACAATCTTTACTTGTTCCCTCATATCTGCATCGGTCAGAATAAAATTATAACCGTGGTTCATTGTGTTTCAACTTTAGTTGCTTCCGGAATATTCGAGTATATCAGTGATTAACTTTCCATGAAAGGCAACACGTTTCTTCCATGTGATGCCAACAGCCAAAAAAAAAATCAAATGGAAGGAAGAAACCTTAGACAATTTTAGAAAGTAGGAAGATGTTGTGAAGAATGGAGCACACTTCAGTGTAGTACATACGATAGGTGGTAACTTCCGGGAATACAAACAATATTTGAGTGAGCATTATGACATATCAGTAAGAAGTAAAAGTCAGAAATTTTCTGTTTAAAAATACAAGTTTTTAAATTTTCACCCAGATTTCCAGGAAAATTTGCATTTGCAGATACATAGGGAGAAATAGATGTTGTAATATACTTCTTGATGAAAAATCCTTCATAGCAAGTGATCTTTAGTAGGTTGCCTTTGCACACTATCATCCTGCCGATAAAATGAGAAACGTTTAATGACGTATTTTTCACAATCTGTTACAGACTTTTATTCATCGCCCACAACATTCTCTTAACCCGAAATAACAAGCCGTAGCATAAAAACACGAAACAGCAGACTGAAGAAAAAAATAAGTTGGGTTTTCACTAAAAAGTCATAGAGGCTAATTGTTTCTTAATTCTCGAAATATTTGGTTTATTATTCTGATGTTAAATACCATAATTCATGTTATCGTATACCCAAGATCTACAATAAACATTATTATCCGTTGTTCCAGATCTACTTTTATACTTTGAATTGAAGAAAATTCAAAGTCCTTAACAATTTATTAATATCTTTTTCTTAAAGTTTAACCGCCATATTATTGCAAATTTCAGTCGATGGAAAAGTGAACACGCCATAATATTGCCGAAATTACCTCAATTAAACAAAAACTTTTTTTGCTATAATATTTTTTTCTTTTCTTGTGATTTGTTCCCCTTTTCTTCTGATTTTTTTTTTTTTTTTTTTTTTTTTGCTTTTCCGATGTTTTCTGCAATTCAGATATTCAATTATTGAACTTGTACTGAAAGAAAAAAATAAAGTTTTTGAGTAAAATCTAATATAAGTTCGAATGCTTTTCATTATTTAAGTTAAAATTATAGATATTTTGTTTCAATATAGAACTGTTGCACTGATATCTGTTTTTACCTTGTGATCGAACATTTTACTTTTAACTAGTAAATAATTATAATTGTTCTTGAATATTTCAACAATACTCCTTAATATAACACTTTCCAACGTTAGTAACAATGAAAGACTGAACTGCAATATGAAATGCTTGCTTACTTACTTACTCACTGGCACTATCGGACCCGTAGGTTCATGGCCGCGTGGACATAAGCTCTCCATACATCCCTATCCTGAGCTAATATTTTCCAATCATTCGCTGTATAATCTACTTCCCTCAAATCATAGTTAATGTTATTCGCCTACCTCAATCTTGATCTACCAACTGAGCGTTTTCCCTCTGGCTTTCCTACAAGAAGCTTCCATGCAAGTCTTTCATTCCCCATACGTGCAACATGTCCTGCCCTTCGCAGTATACGAGACTGAACTCTTCTCATTATAACCTATAAAGACCATGTAATTCATTGTTATGTAGTCTTCTCCATTCACCTGTCTGTTCATCTCTCTTTGATCCAAAAATTTTCCTAAGTACTTTATTCTCAAATACTCGTAATCTCTTTTCCTCCCTTAAAGTAAGAGTCCATGTTTCGCACGCATATAATATAACTTGTAGAATAATAGTTTTATATGTTTTCAGTTTGTTTTTTGAAAGAAGTTGGGACATCAAGATCTCTGCAATGCATAATAGCATGCATTTCCAGAATTGAGCCTATGTTTAATTTCTTTGTGCATCTCATTCCTATTTGTGATTATTGTTCCTAGGTATTTGAATTCAGCCACTTCCGCAAAATTTCCCTCATTTGTCATTAGCTGTCCATTTCCATTATATAATTTATTTCTACGTGTGACCATATGTTTAGTTTTATTGATACTTACTTCCAATCCTAATTTCTTAGTGTTACTCAATAGTGTACGCGTGTTGTCCTTTAGTATATCCTCGCTATCGGCCAATAGTACTACATCACCAGCGTAAACTAACAGCTTATTAATACCATTCAGTTGTAAGCCTTCCTCGTTCTCTAAAGATTTAATAGCATGCTCTAGTACAAAATTAAATAGTAGAGGAGATAGTGCATCTCCTTGCTTCAACCCATTCTGGGTTTCAAAAGTGTCTGAAAACTGTTTGCCTACACGCACCCTACTCTTTGTGCCATTTAGACACATTCGTATAAGTCTAACTAACTTTTTAGGAATTCCGAACTATATAACTTCTCCCTCTTAATTGAATCATATGCTTTTTTGAAGTCTACATACAGTTGATACATTCCCATTTCTTTTCTAAAATCTGTCTTATACTAAAAATCTGATCTGTTGTAGACCTGTTTCTTCTAAATGCACATTGATGATCTCCTAGAATGTCATCAATGTAGGGAGAAACACTGCTTACTAATATATTTGTTAGAATTTAGTATGAAGTTGAAAGTAATGAGATGCGCTGTAGTTGTTGCAATCAGTGATATGAAATGCTACCAAATAAATTTAATAATTGTATGAATTTTATTAATAACAAATCTTGATTTTCGCACATTTGTGTTTAGGTGTGCAACATCGCTCATAAAAACGTCCATGTTAGAACATCGATGTTTACAGAATGAACGATATATCGATGTTTACAGAATGAACGATATATCGATGTTTTAAAACATCGATCCCTGATTGTGTCATTAAGGAAATGGCAGAAATCAAATTGTGAGCCAGAATTATCTGGAGTTTGACTTTGTTCTTTCTTTAACCAGTAGGATTCCTTATTTTACCATCTTGTTAGACCATACTATGATTAATATTTTAAAACATAAAAATGACAGAAAAGTAGTCCAGATCTTTTTTTACAATATCTCTTTAGTAACGTTTTTAGACTTTGTTCTTTCCGTTTACCGTACCCTTCGATTGTAATAAAACAATTGACAACAACACGCTGATCGTAGTAAGAACTTAGAGTTCGCATGCAATAGACTCATTAATTGCAAAGATGTACATACATTTATATATATATTCACACACAATAAAACTTATTCAATCCGCAACGTGAATAATGCGGAAATCTGTCCAATTTGAACAAATTTATTGGTCCCGGCAAAATAATAATAATAATAATAATAATAATATCTGTATTTATTTTGTATAAAACGGAATCTGTCGAACGCGGAAACGGAAGTATATTTCTACACATTTCATGAAATAAAATATTTACAAGGCGGAAAGACTGAGAGAGAAATTAATTAGTTTCCATTTAACTGAATTCCCGTTAGGCGAAATAACAGTAAGGGATGATTTCTGCCGCCGGGTGAAGTAGATTATCTACTTGTATCTGAAAGTTTCTTTCGGCCTCACTGTACACCCATTATGCGAAATACTGGTTAGTTTAACAAATATTTGGCGTGCGATATCTGATTTACAAATAACCAGTGTACTTTAAAATCTTTAATTAGTTTAAGATCCGAGACCGATCGTGTACATATTTTTCACAGGTAGCGTTTTGAATTTCCGGAATAAAGATGGCTAAATCGTATGTATTATTGTTATTAAACGAAAACGTGAAAGTGATTGTAGATAAAGAAAAACAAACTCTCAATACGCGAAATAATGACTAAATTTAAATGTGAAAAAAAAACCAAAGTTTATGAGATTATAAAACAGAAAGAAAAAATGAATGGATGCAAGGAAATGATCAAACGAAGAGGAAAGCAAAATAAATAAATAAATAAATAAATAAATTATTAAATACATAAATCATCATCATCATCAACAAGGATTAGGCCAAATGGCCTGTTCCGATCTCATTATAGGTCGAATTGGTCCTTCCATCTCTTCAATGGTCTTCCCAATGTTCTTCTCCCTTTTGGTTTATAATTATACATTCTTCTTGGTATGCGCTGTTCATTCATTCGTAATACGTGCTGAAGGTAAGCATTTTGATAGTATTTTATTCTTTCACAGAGATTAAATATATTAAGTTCTGTTCTTATATCTTCGTTTTTCTTTTTATCGGTCCTTTGGTATCCTGCTTTTGCTCTCAACATCTTCATTTCTGCAGCCTCTATTTGTTTACTATCTGCCTTTGTTAATGTCCAGGTTTCACATCCATAGATAAGAGATGGAACTGCCAATACTTTGTAAAATTTTAAAATAGTTTCTTTTCTAGTTTTATTCAATAAAGTACGTTTAATTGTGCCACATAGATAATTGAATCGTTGTATTTTAGTGTGTTTATCTAAATTTCTGTCATTACCTAAATGACATCCCAAATAATTAAAATTCTGAACTTGGTCTATAATTACATTGTTTATCACTATTTTTGTTCTTATTGCACATTTTCCTTTCAGAGCTAATATTTTTGTTTTAGATGTAGATATTCTTAAATTGTATTTTAGAGAGATATTATTTAAAGTATAAAGGAATTGTTGTAAAGCATTTTCTGATGCTGTCATTATTACTTGATCGTCTGCAAAAAGCAGAGTTGTCAATACACTATTTATATTAATTTGTTCTTGCCATTCATTTATGACATGGTTCAAGTATAAATTAAATAATACTGGTGACAACGGACACCCTTGTCTTACTCCCTGGTTTATTTCTATTTTTTGTTTACTAATTTTATCTCCGCAGTCTATTTTAAAATTTGTTTCTATATATAAACTCTGAATGGCTCTTATAA
The DNA here is from genome assembly GCA_030220185.1 of Diploptera punctata. NCBI lineage: Eukaryota > Metazoa > Arthropoda > Insecta > Blattodea > Blaberidae > Diploptera > Diploptera punctata. The sequence goes on along the minus strand of JASPKZ010002720.1, from coordinate 847,655 downwards.
GGTGTTGAGGAATTCCTTTCATTTCTAGTATGTTCCATAATTTATTTCTACTTACACTATCAAATGCTTTAGTATAATCAACAAAAGCTATATACGTGGGTAAATTAAATTCTTTTCTTTTTTCTATCAATTGGGCCATTGTAAAAACGCAATCTATAGTTGACCTACCCTTTCTAAATCCATTTTGTTCCTCACGTAATATTGTTTCAGCTATTTTATTTATTCTATATGATAACATTTTTGCATATATCTTATAAGCTGAATTTAATAAACTTATTCCTCTATAATTTGTACATTCTCTTCTGTTTCCTTTTTTAAATATCGGAACAGTTATTGCGTCCTTCCATTCATCCGGAACAGAACCCGTTTTCCAGCAAAGGTTTATAAATTCAAGAAACTTAACAATAAATGCAATCGATGCACATTTGAATAATTCTATGTTTAGATTATCTGCTCCAGGCGACTTCTTGTTTTTAAAATTTTGCATTGTTAACATTAGCTCTTCAAACCTAATACTATCCACATTTGGATCATTTTCTCTTAAGGCTATTGTTTGTTCTTCTAAGCTTGCCCACAACGATGTTGTTCCCATTGTGTAAGAGGTATAGGATTTAACCGTATTGTGTCCTTTTCGTTTTTATTTAAATGTTTAATAACTTTATATGCTCTAGCTTGGTGTCCGTGTACATCATGTTCTAAATTCGACACATATCTGTCCCAAAGCTCTCTCTTGATTCTTCTAATTTCTCTTTTAACAATTGCTGATTTTCGTTTACTTACTTACTTACTTACTTACTTACTTACTTACTTACTTACTTACTTACTTACTTACTTACTTACTTACTTACTTACTTACTTACTTACTTACTTACTTACTTACTTACTTACTTACTTACTTACTTCCGACCGATTAGCATCCTTCCGACATTATCTAAAGCCCTGGAATATATTGTACATAAGTAAATGACTGATTATCTCCAAGAAAATCACCTCCTTGATCCTTATCAATCCGGCTTTAGATCTGGTCATAACACAACCACAGCTTTGCTAAAAATTACCGAAGATATTCGTGAAGCTGTGGACAGACGTCAATTGACTCCTTTAACCTTACTTGACTTCAGCAAAGCTTTTGACACAGTAGACCACGACTTACTTATGATAAAGCTCAAGCACCTACATTTGTCTGATAGCGCTGTATCCTGGTTCGACTCATACCTGCACGGTCGTCAACAATACGTTTCATTAAACTCTAGATCTTCGACTTGGCGTAACGTGCCGGCTGGAGTCCCCAGGGCAGTGTTCTCGGACCTCTTCTTTTCTCAATCTACATAAATGATTTGCCAACTGTACTAAAGCACTGCCGTTATCACCTCTATGCTGATGATCTCCAAATTTACCTACATTCACCTCCTCATTCTCTCTATAACAGCTTGATGAAAATGAATGACGATCTCATATCCATCTTTAACTGGTCTTCAAGTATCGGTCTAAATCTAAATCCTAACAAGTCACAAGTAATTCTAATAGGACAACAAAGACTGCTTACAACCTTTGACATATCTACACTTCCAAACATTATTATAAATAATATAATTATCCCTTATTCTTCTTCAGTAATAGATCTTGGACTACATCTAGACGCAAATTTAACCTGGCAAACACAAGTGAAACACATATGTAAAAAGACTTTCTCCATCTTACATTATCTTAGACGTTTAAAGAATTTTCTCCCAGTTTCGTTAAAACAAATCCTAGTGCAGAATCTTGTGTTACCACACTTCGATTATTGTGACATTATATATAATGATCTAAACTATGCCTTGTCGCAGAGACTGCAGCGTGTTCATAATGCTTGCATTCGATTCATTTTCAATATCCGCCGTTATGACCATATTTCCGAACACTTTAATAACCTCTCTTGGCTCCGTCTTACTGACAGACGTAAATTGCACTCTCTTTCGCTACTTTTCAATCTTCTGAATTCCTACATTCCTACTTACCTGTCGTCCATAAATTTGATAAGTTAATCCTCCTACCACAATATTGACACTAGGTCACACGAGAGCCTTCTTCTAACAATTCCTATTCATAGCACTTCTCTTATTCTACTTCCTTCACAGTAGTCCTCCGGCCCCTCGCTGTAATCCTCCTTCCTCAAGTATATCAGGGGTTGCCGCACACTTGGCACCTTTAAGTCACGCTTGAACCCTTACCTGTTTGTCTAATAATTAATTTTTCTCTATTTAGTTTAATTTTTTACTATGGCATTAATCGTGTTCCTCGTTTTTTTATATATCTTGTACATATTTATATCTTTAATTTTATTCGTTAAATTTAGAGTAAATCAAAATACATTATAAATAATATTAATTTTATTGTATTGCCTCACTTGTGATCGTTTATATATATATATATTGTAATTTAGATTTAAAGACTTTTCTTTTGTATTTTTTTTAAACCTGGTTGAGTGGTAGACAAGGCCTTAAGGCCTTAACTCTGCCAGGTAAAATAAAGCTATTATTATTATTATTATTATTATTATTATTATTATTATTATTATTATTATTATTATTATTATTATTATTATTACTTACTAACTGGCACTATCGAACCCGTAGGTTCATGGCCGCGCGGACATAAGCTCTCCATTCATCCCTATCCTGAGCTAATGCTTTCCAATCATTCCCTGTATATTCTACTTCCCTCAAATCATAGTTAATGTTATTCTCCCACCTCATTCGTGGTCTACCAACTGGGCGTTTTCCCTCTGGCTTTCCTACAAGAAGCTTCCATGCAAGTCTTTCATTCCCCATACGTGCAACATGTCCTGCCCATCGCAGTCTACGAGACTTAACTGTTCTTATTATATCTGGCTTCCTATAAAGACCATGTATTTCATTGTTATGAAGTCTTCTCCATTCACCTGTCTGTTCATCTCTCTTTGGTCCAAAAAATTTCCTAAGTACTTTATTCTCAAATACTCGTAATCTCCTCCTTCCTCCCTTAAAGTAAGAGTCCATGTTTCGCATCCATATAATATAACTGGTAGAATAATAGTTTTATATATTTTTAGTTTAATGTTTTTTTAAGGAGTAGGGGTGTCAATAGTCTCTGTAATGCATAATAGCATGCATTTCCAGAATTGAGCCTATGTTCAATTTCATTGTGCATCTCATTCCTATCTGTGATTACTGTTCTAGGTATTTGAATTCAGCCACTTCCTCAAAATTGCCCTCATTTTGTCGTTAGCTGTCCATTTCCATTATATAATGTATTTCAACGTGTGACCATATATTTAGTTTTATTGATATTTACTTCCAGTCCTAATTTCTTAGTGTTACTCCATAGTGTGCGCGTGTTGTCCTTTAGTATCTCCTCGCTATCGGTCAATAGTACTACATCATCAGCATAAACTAACAGCTCATTAGTACCATTGAGTTGCATGCCTTCCTCATTCTCTAAAGATTTAATGGCATGCTCTAGTAGCTGATTTTCGTTTATATTCAATATTATCGTCTGTAGATCTGCTCTGTAGAAATTTAAGATATGCTTGTTTCTTGTCCTTTATTTTTTCCGCTATGTCTTCATTCCAAATATCTATTCCCCTTTTCGTATATTTCTTCCTGCTTTTCCCTGGAGTTTCTGATACTACTTTATGTAAAATATTTTTCAATATTTCCCACATTAAATTTATATTGTTTCCATATGTTTGATCAATAATTTCCTCCACATAATTATTCATTCTTGTTTGATATAGGTATTTAACACTATTGTCTCTTAAGAGATGTACCTTGTATGTTTCTTTAGAAATTAACTTTCTAGGTTTTAACTTCTTCCATCTTTTTAATAAGTTAAATTTAGACATAAGTAAGTAATGGTTTGATCCTACATCGCTACCTCTATACACTCTTGTGTCTTGTATACATGTATAAAGTTTTTTATTTAGGCCTATAAGAATATAGTCATTTTCCCGATCCGATTGAGGGTCTTTCCACTTTTCAGCGGTTGCCATTTTACCAGCCGGCTGCTGGCCCTTCACATCCACATGTGTCAATCACAGAGGTAGATGATCAACAGCCAGTGTAGGGGCGACATGTGGTTAACATGTCGAGTCCCCCAGCCGTTATAGCTGGTTCCTCAACCTGGAGCTGCTACTTATTGTAGCTACCCAATTGCCTCACGATGCTGGGTGGGCACCGGTCCCATACTGGCCGAAATACCATGAGAAAATTTCTTCCCCCATGGAGACTCGAACCAGCGCATGTCCTGTAGCTTCGCGCCAAGGCTTCCTACCTTAACCGCTCGGCTACGGCGCGGGACATATAGTCATTTATACTTTTTTTCATTTCTCCGTGTCCACGTATATTTGTGGATGTCAAGGTGTCTGAAGAATGTGTTTGTAATTTTAAGTTCATTAAACGCTGGAAATTGTAATAAGGATTTTCCATTTTCATTTAATACTTGTTCTCCATTTGATCCTAGTACATCTTTTATTGGGTTGTTTCCTACTGTTCCATTGAAATCGCCTGCTACAACAATATGGTCGTTTTTATTTATGGTATTTAGATGTTCTTTTAATGTATCATAGAACTGTTTTGTTTCTTCTTTTCTTCCATTTTCTGGGCAATATATTCCAATTATTGTCAAAAAAATATATCCTTACTCTTAAGTTAATAATTCTTTCATTAACCCAGTTATATCTATGAATCCTTCTCTTCCATGTTTGTTTTAATAAAATAGCAACTCCCGCTGAAGCTCTTTTGTTTTAAGTTACGCCACTGTATATAAGTATATAATATGATAAATCTGTAGAGCCTTTAAGTTTCTTTTTAGTTTCTCGGATGACTGCAATATCTAAATCTACCTCTTTAAGTTCTTTTTGTAGCTCTAATTCTTTATTACATATTCCTCTTACATTCCAAGTGCAGATTCTTATCCTCTCCGCTATCCCTAATCGTTTGTCCTTATTTCTTGCTGTAGTCGTATCCTGAAATCCAATCCAGCCTTTGCTTTAAGATGAATCAGTAGTAATAAATGTCCCCTGACCGCGTTACGAGCGCTGTGCAGGGTAAGGATAATGACAGGGCTGCTGTCTCAGAGCATCTATCCATGCTCCTCTAAGTATTAACACTTTTAGAGAGGGTTGCTGCTTCCGCCCCTTGAGCCGTTGTGATGATCGCCTGGTATCACGTCGCCTCGTAGACCGTTGCAGACTTCTTGATCGATGTCAACCTTCTGGCAGACGTCTCCCACGTTGGGGCGCCGAGTACTCAATGAACCAGACGACCAAATCGGGGAAGTTTAGTTTTGCTAACTTGCCGATTGGTCAGAGGTGAGAGGAAACTAAGAATAGTACGCAACGTGGGAGACGTCTGCCAGAAGGTTGACATCGATCAAGAAGTCTGCAACGGTCTACGAGGCGACGTGATACCAGGCGATCATCACAACGGCTCAAGGGGCGGAAGCAGCAACCCTCTCTAAAAGTGTTAATACTTAGAGGAGCATGGATAGATGCTCTGAGACAGCAGCCCTGTCATTATCCTTACCCTGCACAGCGCTCGTAACGCGGTCAGGGGACATTTATTACTACTGATTCATCTTAAAGCAAAGGCTGGATTGGATTTCAGGATACGACTACAGCAAGAAATAAGGACAAACGATTAGGGATAGCGGAGAGGATAAGAATCTGCACTTGGAATGTAAGAGGAATATGTAATAAAGAATTAGAGCTACAAAAAGAACTTAAAGAGGTAGATTTAGATATTGCAGTCATCCGAGAAACTAAAAAGAAACTTAAAGGCTCTACAGATTTATCATATTATATACTTATATACAGTGGCGTAACTTAAAACAAAAGAGCTTCAGCGGGAGTTGCTATTTTATTAAAACAAACATGGAAGAGAAGGATTCATAGATATAACTGGGTTAATGAAAGAATTATTAACTTAAGAGTAAGGATATATTTTTTTGACAATAATTGGAATATATTGCCCAGAAAATGGAAGAAAAGAAGAAACAAAACAGTTCTATGATACATTAAAAGAACATCTAAATACCATAAATAAAAACGACCATATTGTTGTAGCAGGCGATTTCAATGGAACAGTAGGAAACAACCCAATAAAAGATGTACTAGGATCAAATGGAGAACAAGTATTAAATGAAAATGGAAAATCCTTATTACAATTTCCAGCGTTTAATGAACTTAAAATTACAAACACATTCTTCAGACACCTTGACATCCACAAATATACGTGGACACGGAGAAAGAGAAATGAAAAAAGTATAAATGACTATATGTCCCGCGCCGTAGCCGAGCGGTTAAGGTAGGAAGCCTTGGCGCGAAGCTACAGGACATGCGCTGGTTCGAGTCTCCATGGGGGAAGAAATTTTCTCATGGTATTTCGGCCAGTATGGGACCGGTGCCCACCCAGCATCGTGAGGCAATTGGGTAGCTACAATAAGTAGCAGCTCCAGGTTGAGGAACCAGCTATAACGGCTGGGGGACTCGACATGTTAACCACATGTCGCCCCTACACTGGCTGTTGATCATCTACCTCTGTGATTGACACATGTGGATGTGAAGGGCCAGCAGCCGGCTGGTAAAATGGCAACCGCTGAAAAGTGGAAAGACCCTCAATCGGATCGGGAAAATGACTATATTCTTATAGGCCTAAATAAAAAACTTTATACATGTATACAAGACACAAGAGTGTATAGAGGTAGCGATGTAGGATCAAACCATTACTTACTTATGTCTAAATTTAACTTATTAAAAAGATGGAAGAAGTTAAAACCTAGAAAGTTAATTTCTAAAGAAACATACAAGGTACATCTCTTAAGAGACAATAGTGTTTAAATACCTATATCAAACAAGAATGAATAATTATGTGGAGGAAATTATTGATCAAACATATGGAAACAATATAAATTTAATGTGGGAAATATTGAAAATATTTTACATAAAGTAGTATCAGAAACTCCAGGGAAAAGCAGGAAGAAATATACGAAAAGGGGAATAGATATTTGGAATGAAGACATAGCGGAAAAAATAAAGGACAAGAAACAAGCATATCTTAAATTTCTACAGAGCAGATCTACAGACGATAATATTGAATATAAACGAAAATCAGCTACTAGAGCATGCCATTAAATCTTTAGAGAATGAGGAAGGCATGCAACTCAATGGTACTAATGAGCTGTTAGTTTATGCTGATGATGTAGTACTATTGACCGATAGCGAGGAGATACTAAAGGACAACACGCGCACACTATGGAGTAACACTAAGAAATTAGGACTGGAAGTAAATATCAATAAAACTAAATATATGGTCACACGTTGAAATACATTATATAATGGAAATGGACAGCTAACGACAAATGAGGGCAATTTTGAGGAAGTGGCTGAATTCAAATACCTAGAACAGTAATCACAGATAGGAATGAGATGCACAATGAAATTGAACATAGGCTCAATTCTGGAAATGCATGCTATTATGCATTACAGAGACTATTGACACCCCTACTCCTTAAAAAAACATTAAACTAAAAATATATAAAACTATTATTCTACCAGTTATATTATATGGATGCGAAACATGGACTCTTACTTTAAGGGAGGAAAGGAGATTACGAGTATTTGAGAATAAAGTACTTAGGAAATTTTTTGGACCAAAGAGAGATGAACAGACAGGTGAATGGAGAAGACTTCATAACAATGAAATACATGGTCTTTATAGGAAGCCAGATATAATAAGAACAGTTAAGTCTCGTAGACTGCGATGGGCAGGACATGTTGCACGTATGGGGAATGAAAGACTTGCATGGAAGCTTCTTGTAGGAAAGCCAGAGGGAAAACGCCCAGTTGGTAGACCAAGAATGAGGTGGGAGAATAACATTAACTATGATTTGAGGGAAGTAGAATATACAGGGAATGATTGGAAAGCATTAGCTCAGGATAGGGATGAATGGAGAGCTTATGTCCGCGCGGCCATGAACCTACGGGTTCGATAGTGCCAGTTAGTAAGTAATAATAATAATAATAATAATAATAATAATAATAATAATAATAATAATAATAATAATAATAATAATAATAATAATAGCTTTATTTTACCTGGCAGAGTTAAGGCCTTAAGGCCTTGTCTACCACTCAACCAGGTTTAAAAAAAAATACAAAAGAAAAGTCTTAAATCTAAATTACAATATATATATATATAAACGATCACAAGTTATGAATACAATACAATTAATATTATTTATAATGTATTTTGATTTACTCTAAATTTAACGAATTAAATATATAATATGTACAAGATATATAAAAAAACGAGGAAAAGATTAATGCCATAGTATAAAATTAAATAAATAGAGAAAAATTAATTATTAGACAACAGGTAACTGTATAAGCGTGACTTAAAGGTGCCAAGTGTGCGGCAACCCCTGATATATTGAGGAAGGAGATTCCAGGAGCGGGCGGAGGCTACTGTGAAGGAAGTAGAATAGGAGAAGTGCTATGAAGAGGAATTGTTAGCAGACTGCTATCTTGTGACCTAGTGTCAATATTGTGGTAGGTACTAGTGTCAATATTGTGGTAGGAGGATAACTTCTCAAATCTGGACGCCAGGTAAGTAGGAATGTAGGAATTCAGAAGCTTGAAAAGTAGCGAAAGAGAGTGCAATTTACGTCTGTCAGTAAGACGGAGCCAAGAGAGGTTATTAAAGTGTTCGGAAATATGGTCATAACGGCGGATATTGAAAATGAATCGAATGCAAGCATTATGAACACGCTGCAGTCTCTGCGACAAGGCATAGTTTAGATCATTATATATAATGTCACAATAATCGAAGTGTGGTAACACAAGATTCTGCACTAGGATTTGTTTTAACGAAACTGGGAGAAAATTCTTTAAACGTCTAAGATAATGTAAGATGGAGAAAGTCTTTTTACATATGTGTTTCACTTGTGTTTGCCAGGTTAAATTTGCGTCTAGATGTAGTCCAAGATCTATTACTGAAGAAGAATAAGGGATAATTATATTATTTATAATAATGTTTGGAAGTGTAGATATGTCAAAGGTTGTAAGCAGTCTTTGTTGTCCTATTAGAATTACTTGTGACTTGTTAGGATTTAGATTTAGACCGATACTTGAAGACCAGTTAAAGATGGATATGAGATCGTCATTCATTTTCATCAAGCTGTTATAGAGAGAATGAGGAGGTGAATGTAGGTAAATTTGGAGATCATCAGCATAGAGGTGATAACGGCAGTGCTTTAGTACAGTTGGCAAATCATTTATGTAGATTGAGAAAAGAAGAGGTCCGAGAACACTGCCCTGGGGGACTCCAGCCGGCACGTTACGCCAAGTCGAAGATCTAGAGTTTAATGAAACGTATTGTTGACGACCGTGCAGGTATGAGTCGAACCAGGATACAGCGCTATCAGACAAATGTAGGTGCTTGAGCTTTATCATAAGTAAGTCGTGGTCTACTGTGTCAAAAGCTTTGCTGAAGTCAAGTAAGGTTAAAGGAGTCAATTGACGTCTGTCCACAGCTTCACGAATATCTTCGGTAATTTTTAGCAAAGCTGTGGTTGTGTTATGACCAGATCTAAAGCCGATTGCGGATTGATAAGGATCAAGGAGGTGATTTTCTTGGAGATAATCAGTCATTTACTTATGTACAATATATTCCAGGGCTTTAGATAATGTCGGAAGGATGCTAATCGGTCGGAAGTAAGTAAGTAAGTAAGTAAGTAAGTAAGTAAGTAAGTAAGTAAGTAAGTAAGTAAGTAAGTAAGTAAGTAAGTAAGTAAGTAAGTAAGTAAGTAAGTAAGTAAGTAAGTAAGTAAGTAAGTAAGTAAGTAAGTAAGTAAGTAAGTAAGTAAGTAAACGAAAATCAGCAATTGTTAAAAGAGAAATTAGAAGAATCAAGAGAGAGCTTTGGGACAGATATGTGTCGAATTTAGAACATGATGTACACGGACACCAAGCTAGAGCATATAAAGTTATTAAACATTTAAATAAAAACGAAAAGGACACAATACGGTTAAATCCTATACCTCTTACACAATGGGAACAACATCGTTGTGGGCAAGCTTAGAAGAACAAACAATAGCCTTAAGAGAAAATGATCCAAATGTGGATAGTATTAGGTTTGAAGAGCTAATGTTAACAATGCAAAATTTTAAAAACAAGAAGTCGCCTGGAGCAGATAATCTAAACATAGAATTATTCAAATGTGCATCGATTGCATTTATTGTTAAGTTTCTTGAATTTATAAACCTTTGCTGGAAAACGGGTTCTGTTACGGATGAATGAAAGGACGCAATAACTGTTCCGATATTTAAAAAAGGAAACAAAAGAGAATGTTCAAATTATAGAGGAATAAGTTTATTAAATTCAGCTTATAAGATATATGCAAAAATGTTATCATATAGAATAAATAAAATAGCTGAAACAATATTACGTGAGGAACAAAATGGATTTAGAAAGGGTAGGTCAACTATAGATTGCGTTTTTACAATGGCCCAATTGATAGAAAAAATAAAAGAATTTAATTTACCCACGTATATAGCGTTTGTTGATTATACTAAAGCATTTGATAGTATAAGTAGAAATAAATTATGGAACATACTAGAAATGAAAGGAATTCCTCAACACCTTATAAGAGCCATTCAGAGTTTATATATAGAAACAAATTTTAAAATAGACTGCGGAGATAAAATTAGTAGACAAAACATAGAAATAAACCAGGGAGTAAGACAAGGGTGTCCACTGTCACCAGTATTATTTAATTTATACTTGAACCATGTCATAAATGAATGGCAAGAACAAATTAATATAAATAGTGTATTCACAACTCTGCTTTTTGCAGACGACCAAGTAATAATGACAGCATCAGAAAATGCTCTGCAACAATTCCTTTATACATTAAATAATATCTCTCTAAAATACAATTTAAGAATATCTACATCTAAAACAAAAATATTAGCTCTGAAAGGAAAATGTGCAATAAGAACAAAAATAGTGATAAACAATGTAATTATAGACTACGTTCAGAATTTTAATTACTCGGGTTGTCATTTAGGCAATGACAGAAATTTAGATAAACACACTAAAGTACAACGATTCAATTACCTATGTGGCACAATTAAACGCACTTTATTGAATAAGACTAGAAAAGAAACTATTTTGAAGTTTTACAAAGTATTGGCAGTTCCATCTCTTATATATGGATGTGAAACCTGGACATTAACAAAGGCAGATAGTAAACAAATAGAGGCTGCTGAAATGAAGATGTCGAGAGCAATAGCAGGATACCGAAGGACCGATAAAAAGAAAAATGAAGATATAAGAACAGAACTTAATATATTTAATCTCTGTGATAGAATAACATATTACCAAAATGTTTATCTTCAGCACGTATTACGCATGAATGAACAGCGCACACCAAGAAGAATGTATAATTATAAACCAAAAGGGAGAAGAACATTGGGAAGACCATTGAAGAGATGGAAGGACCAATTCGACCTATAATGAGATCGGAACAGGCCATTTGGCCTAATCCTTGTTGATGATGATGATGATTTATGTATTTAATAATTTATTTATTTATTTATTTATTTATTTTGCTTTCCTCTTCGTTTGATCATTTCCTTGCATCCATTCATTTTTTCTTTCTGTTTTATAATCTCATAAACTTTGGTTTTTTTTTCACATTTAAATTTAGTCATTATTTCGCGTATTGAGAGTTTGTTTTTCTTTATCTACAATCACTTTCACGTTTTCGTTTAATAACAATAATACATACGATTTAGCCATCTTTATTCCGGAAATTCAAAACGCTACCTGTGAAAAATATGTACACGATCGGTCTCGGATCTTAAACTAATTAAAGATTTTAAAGTACACTGGTTATTTGTAAATCAGATATCGCACGCCAAATATTTGTTAAACTAACCAGTATTTCGCATAATGGGGTGTACAGTGAGGCCGAAAGAAACTTTCAGATACAAGTAGATAATCTACTTCACCCGGCGGCAGAAATCATCCCTTACTGTTATTTCGCCTAACGGGAATTCAGTTAAATGGAAACTAATTAATTTCTCTCTCAGTCTTTCCGCCTTGTAAATATTTTATTTCATGAAATGTGTAGAAATATACTTCCGTTTCCGCGTTCGACAGATTCCGTTTTATACAAAATAAATACAGATATTATTATTATTATTATTATTTTGCCGGGACCAATAAATTTGTTCAAATTGGACAGATTTCCGCATTATTCACGTTGCGGATTGAATAAGTTTTATTGTGTGTGAAATATATATATAAATGTATGTACATCTTTGCAATTAATGAGTCTATTGCATGCGAACTCTAAGTTCTTACTACGATCAGCGTGTTGTTGTCAATTGTTTTATTACAATCGAAGGGTACGGTAAACGGAAAGAACAAAGTCTAAAAACGTTACTAAAGAGATATTGTAAAAAAAGATCTGGACTACTTTTCTGTCATTTTTATGTTTTAAAATATTAATCATAGTATGGTCTAACAAGATGGTAAAATAAGGAATCCTACTGGTTTAAAGAAAGAACAAAGTCAAACTCCAGATAATTCTGGCTCACAATTTGATTTTCTGCCATTTCCTTAATGACACAATCAGGGATCGATGTTTTAAAACATCATCGATATATCGTTCATTCTGTAAACATCGATATATCGTTCATTCTGTAAACATCGATGTTCTAACATGGACGTTTTTATGAGCGATGTTGCACACCTAAACACAAATGTGCGAAAATCAAGATTTGTTATTAATAAAATTCATACAATTATTAAATTTATTTGGTAGCATTTCATATCACTGATTGCAACAACTACAGCGCATCTCATTACTTTCAACTTCATACTAAATTCTAACAAATATATTAGTAAGCAGTGTTTCTCCCTACATTGATGACATTCTAGGAGATCATCAATGTGCATTTAGAAGAAACAGGTCTACAACAGATCAGATTTTTAGTATAAGACAGATTTTAGAAAAGAAATGGGAATGTATCAACTGTATGTAGACTTCAAAAAAGCATATGATTCAATTAAGAGGGAGAAGTTATATAGTTCGGAATTCCTAAAAAGTTAGTTAGACTTATACGAATGTGTCTAAATGGCACAAAGAGTAGGGTGCGTGTAGGCAAACAGTTTTCAGACACTTTTGAAACCCAGAATGGGTTGAAGCAAGGAGATGCACTATCTCCTCTACTATTTAATTTTGTACTAGAGCATGCTATTAAATCTTTAGAGAACGAGGAAGGCTTACAACTGAATGGTATTAATAAGCTGTTAGTTTACGCTGGTGATGTAGTACTATTGGCCGATAGCGAGGATATACTAAAGGACAACACGCGTACACTATTGAGTAACACTAAGAAATTAGGATTGGAAGTAAGTATCAATAAAACTAAACATATGGTCACACGTAGAAATAAATTATATAATGGAAATGGACAGCTAATGACAAATGAGGGAAATTTTGCGGAAGTGGCTGAATTCAAATACCTAGGAAACAATAATCACAAATAGGAATGAGATGCACAAAGAAATTAAACATAGGCTCAATTCTGGAAATGCATGCTATTATGCATTGCAGAGATCTTGATGTCCCAACTTCTTTCAAAAAACAAACTGAAAACATATAAAACTATTATTCTACAAGTTATATTATATGCGTGCGAAACATGGACTCTTACTTTAAGGGAGGAAAAGAGATTACGAGTATTTGAGAATAAAGTACTTAGGAAAATTTTTGGATCAAAGAGAGATGAACAGACAGGTGAATGGAGAAGACTACATAACAATGAATTACATGGTCTTTATAGGTTATAATGAGAAGAGTTCAGTCTCGTATACTGCGAAGGGCAGGACATGTTGCACGTATGGGGAATGAAAGACTTGCATGGAAGCTTCTTGTAGGAAAGCCAGAGGGAAAACGCTCAGTTGGTAGATCAAGATTGAGGTAGGCGAATAACATTAACTATGATTTGAGGGAAGTAGATTATACAGCGAATGATTGGAAAATATTAGCTCAGGATAGGGATGTATGGAGAGCTTATGTCCACGCGGCCATGAACCTACGGGTCCGATAGTGCCAGTGAGTAGAGTAAGTAAGCAAGCATTTCATATTGCAGTTCAGTCTTTTCATTGTTACTAACGTTGGAAAGTGTTATATTAAGGAGTATTGTTGAAATATTCAAGAACAATTATAATTATTTACTAGTTAAAAGTAAAATGTTCGATCACAAGGTAAAAAACAGATATCAGTGCAACAGTTCTATATTGAAACAAAATATCTATAATTTTAACTTAAATAATGAAAAGCATTCGAACTTATATTAGATTTTACTCAAAAACTTTATTTTTTTCTTTCAGTACAAGTTCAATAATTGAATATCTGAATTGCAGAAAACATCGGAAAAGCAAAAAAAAAAAAAAAAAAAAAATCAGAAGAAAAGGGGAACAAATCACAAGAAAAGAAAAAAATATTATAGCAAAAAAAGTTTTTGTTTAATTGAGGTAATTTCGGCAATATTATGGCGTGTTCACTTTTCCATCGACTGAAATTTGCAATAATATGGCGGTTAAACTTTAAGAAAAAGATATTAATAAATTGTTAAGGACTTTGAATTTTCTTCAATTCAAAGTATAAAAGTAGATCTGGAACAACGGATAATAATGTTTATTGTAGATCTTGGGTATACGATAACATGAATTATGGTATTTAACATCAGAATAATAAACCAAATATTTCGAGAATTAAGAAACAATTAGCCTCTATGACTTTTTAGTGAAAACCCAACTTATTTTTTTCTTCAGTCTGCTGTTTCGTGTTTTTATGCTACGGCTTGTTATTTCGGGTTAAGAGAATGTTGTGGGCGATGAATAAAAGTCTGTAACAGATTGTGAAAAATACGTCATTAAACGTTTCTCATTTTATCGGCAGGATGATAGTGTGCAAAGGCAACCTACTAAAGATCACTTGCTATGAAGGATTTTTCATCAAGAAGTATATTACAACATCTATTTCTCCCTATGTATCTGCAAATGCAAATTTTCCTGGAAATCTGGGTGAAAATTTAAAAACTTGTATTTTTAAACAGAAAATTTCTGACTTTTACTTCTTACTGATATGTCATAATGCTCACTCAAATATTGTTTGTATTCCCGGAAGTTACCACCTATCGTATGTACTACACTGAAGTGTGCTCCATTCTTCACAACATCTTCCTACTTTCTAAAATTGTCTAAGGTTTCTTCCTTCCATTTGATTTTTTTTTTTGGCTGTTGGCATCACATGGAAGAAACGTGTTGCCTTTCATGGAAAGTTAATCACTGATATACTCGAATATTCCGGAAGCAACTAAAGTTGAAACACAATGAACCACGGTTATAATTTTATTCTGACCGATGCAGATATGAGGGAACAAGTAAAGATTGTCAATATCTGGTGATAATATATTTGTAATACGGTTATTTAGAAAATATATAATTTTAACACCCTAAGGACCCATATGGACATTGTGCTTTTGTTGAATTTCCACTGCATTTTGAAATACTTTAGTTAATTATTGAGATATTAATAGTTACTATGTATTAAGTTATTATTTTAAAGAGTACTTTGAATGTTGTGCCAAAGATACCTGAAAAATTGACCAAGTCCATGTACTTGACATGTTAATCCATTAATTAAGACATGTAATGTTGTAATTATAAGGGGTATGAGCTGGACTTGAAAAATATTGTTTTATTCCAGGAGTTAGTTCAAGGTATGTACAATCAATTTCGCTATAAAACCTAAAATCGACCAAAACTGGAATTGGGATGTTCTGCAATTTAAGTCTCCAAAAAAAACCTCAAAATCAACGTCTTCGGTTATACAATCTTTATAATAATTTTTTGAATTAACAATAGTTGATTTTGGGTTGTTATAGTTATTTTGAAATTACAAACATTATAAAAACAACGGTTTCTGGATCATTAATTGTCTATTGATTGCATTATACATTTGTATTCGATATATATTATATTTGCAATTTTATTTTTCTTTCCTACTTACTTTTATGGATTTAAAATAAATATATTAATAATACAGTTACAAAAATCATAAAAAAGACTTTAAAATAGTGCATAAATGTTCCGAATGGACCTAATTTTAGTAAAGTGATTCCACAAAAGGGCCGGAGGCCCTTGGGGTAGTAGGAGGTTAAGGCTCCCACTTTTTCTAGACAATCGGCACTTTTTATGTCAGCCGGTTTGTCAGTCCTGCGTGACGGCCGCCTTTACCCCCAAAACAAGCGTCTGGTACTCATTTCCGTTAGAGGCTGAGTCGACCCCAGGGCCATAGTGCCGCCAGAGGGTTTGGGTCAGTTTAAAAATCCTGATCCGAACGGGACTTGAACTCTCGACCCTCCAGCTTGTAGCTCAGTGCCTTAACCACTACGCTACGGAGTGCCCCCCGAATTTTACATATAATTTTAATAAATAAAACTACTCTTTGAGACATAGATTATCGGACGTGGAAGAAGTGTGAGGTGGGGGTTATTGAGCGATAGGAAAGATAATGAGGAATTATAATGTGGCATGCGTTACAAAAACATTGACTCATCCATATCACATTACTTTAATGAAGTGGATAATTCAAAATCACTTTTGTCAGCACTTCTGCTGCTGTTCGTGCTTTCTTCTTCAGTGTTGGCGTTACGTGATATGATTATAATGTCCACTATAGAAGGCAACATATTATGTGCACATCTGTAACGATTCTACACTTTGAGAATATGTTGGTAATAACCTTCCCAGTGTTATTTGCTATGGAGCCGATTCGGTTAGTTCTTTCAGTTTATTTTTTTAAGGACAAATCCTCTGTCACATTAGTTTCCCTCAGTACGCGTTTCATTTTTCCACCTCAGAATGGAATAAAGTAATGCTCAGTGATGAGAAGAAGTTTAATCGGACGGACCTGATGGCCATCAGTATTATAGACACGACATCCGAACTGAAGAGCAAGTTAGAATGAGTACAAACGTCGGTGGTGGAGGCGTTATGATTTGGGCAGCATTCTGCTTTAAAGGAAGATCAAAAATAGCATGGATACGCACCAAGATGAATTCTGAGTCCTACACTGAGGAGCTTCTGGAGTCCTAATTGATACGAATGTATGAGGAATTTGGCGAAGATCTAATTGTTCAGCCAGATAATGCTTCCATTCACGTGTCTGTCAAATCAAAGGAGTGGTTCAGGAAGATAGAAATAGCACTTTTGACGTGGCCAGTCAGAAGTCCTGATTTAAACCCGATTGAGAAATTATGGGGGATCCTGGCAAGGCGTGTTTGTATCGCAATGGACGGCAGTTTGGGACAGTGACTGAGCAGAAAAATGTCATTCAGGAAAAGTAGGCTTCAATCTCAGTGGAAGAAATGAACACCCTCATCAAGTCACTGCCAAAGAGAATCTTCCAAGTAATTAACAATAATGGAGGTTCAACTAAATTTTAGAACTATGTTGTAAACTTTGCGCTCAGTCTTTTAGGTTTAATCTGTGAAATACACAAAGTGCCTTTATACTAATTTAAACCCATATGTGAGAGTGGTTTCAGTTCTCATGTACGTTTTTGGACGGAAATGGATAATTAATTTTGACATTCTTTGTGTGTGTTTTATACTCAATCGCCTAAGTTATTATAGAAAAATGCCAAAGAAAGAGTAAATAAACTTGTGTTAACACTTTTAACAAGTCCCTTTATACCAATTTCTTCTACTATATCATGTTTTAATATATTGTATTAAACATAGAGAGAAACCCTTGGATTTGATGTTACAGTATTTATATTAGGAGAATTCACTGAATCGGCCAGCTACTGGGTTCCGTTTGCCATTTAAGCACTATGTAAAATGTTTTACAATGGCAAGTGTTAATAATCCATACTTTTACAAAATTTTTGGATAGGATTTTAGGTTGTTGCCTTAAAATCTTGGTATCTATTGATCCCGGCCGAATGCAACCAAGGACCAGAGGAACGTAAGTTGCCCGCTGGGACTCTAAACGTAATAAATGTGAATTTCCTTGTTGTTCGGAACCGAAATATGAAACGATTTATCTTGCCGGATGAAGTCCTTAATGTCGTTAAAGCGCGTGTGTCTAGGTACTTCCGGATAATCTTTCATCATATATTTATGAGATGGAATATACTGAAAGATATCAGTATCTAGAAGATACAAAAGAATCATCCAAATCGTTATGAACACAAACAAACCCAAACGCCAAATGTAAACCATTTATAGAGAAGTAGAAAATGGGGAAAAAGTTCACTTTAACTTAACATATATATTTTCAGTGCTATAGAACAACAGTGCGCATGCGCCAGAGTTTATAGAGCCAGCGATAACCCACCATCAAACAACATATCGATTATTATCGTTGTTTATATTATTATAATTTCTTTTCTTTTATTCTTTTACGTATTTAGGAAACACTTTATAAAATGTAATGAATCGAAAAGCTAAAAAACTAGCTACACCCTCACGTAACCTAATTCCATTAACTCTAACCCTACTAGGGTGGATCCCATTAAACTCCCTTCTTTCACTCCTTAATAATCAAAACCATCGATAACCCACTGGTTCGAACTATGTAATATACTATCTGCATAAAGTAGCAAGTCACCATTTGAATAAATACTTAAAAATTTAAAAAATAAAGTTATAAAAAGTGTTTACATATTTTAAAATATTTAAAAATAATATTAAATAGAGAAGAAGAGTAATAATTCACAACAACGAAGACAAAAATCAAGGTAAGTGTTTCTACGGTTGATCCAAAAATAGTATAATGTGAGTGATACAGTACTGTATAAAGCATCAGGTTCAGATGAGATCCCAGCAGAACTGATAAAATCAGATGGAGAAAAATTGATGGACAAGATACGCCAGTTGCTTAATATGATTTGGGATAAAGAAGCTCTTCCAGATAAATGGAACGAATAAATTATCATACCAATTTATAAGAAAGGACATAAAACTGATTGCAACAACTATAGGAGAATCTGATTACTTTCAACTTCGTACAAAATTCTAACAAATACATTAGTAAGCAGACTTACTCATTACATTGATGAGATTCTTGGAGATCATCAAAGTGGATTTAGAAGTAACAGGTCTACAACGGATCAGATTTTTAACTTAAGACGGATTTTAGAAAAGAAATGGGAATATAATGGTACTGTACACCAAATATACGTAGACTTCCAAAAGGTATACGATTCAATTAAGAGGGAGAAGTTATATAGTATTCTGCTAGATTTCGGAATTCCTAAAAAGTTAGTTACCCTTATAAGAATGTATCTAAATGGCACAAAGAGTAGGGTGCATGTAGGCAAACAGTTTTCGGTTACTTTTGAAATCCACAATGGGTTAAAGCTAGGAGATGCACTATCTCCTCTACTATTTTGTACTAGAACATGCTATAAAATCTTTAGAGGATGAAGAAGGCCTACAACACAATGGTATTAATAAGCTGTTAGTTTATGCTGATGATGTGGTACTACTGGCCGATAGCGAGCAGATACTAAAGGCCAACACGCACACACTACTGAGTAACACTAAGAAATTAGGACTTGAAGTAAATATCAATAAAACTAATATATGGTCACACATAAATGGTCACACATAAAAAAAACATCATATAAAGGAAACGGACAGCTAATAACAAATGAGGGAAATTTTGAGGAAGTGGCTGAATTCAAATACCTAGGAACAATAATCACAAACAGGAATGAGATGCACAAGGAAATTAAACACAGGCTCAATTCTGGAAATGCATGTTATTATGCATTACAGTGACTCTTGACTTCCCAACTCCTTTAAAAAAACGTTAAACTGAAAATATATAAAACTATTGTTCTACCAGTTATGTTATAAGGTTGCGAAACATGGACTCTTCCTTTAAGGCAGGAAAGCAGATTACGAGTATTTGAGAATAAAGTTCTTAGGAAAATTTTTGGACCAAAGAGAGATGAACAGACAGGTGAATGGAGAAGACTGAAAACAGTGAATTACATGGTCTTTATAGGAAGTCAGATTTAATGAAAACAGTTAAGTCTTGTAGACTGCGATGGGCTGGAAATGTGGCACGAATGTGGAATGAAAGACGTGCATGGAAGATTCTTGTAGGAAAACCAGAGGGAAAACGCCCAGTTGGTAGACCAAGAATGAGATGGGAGAGTAACATTAACTATGATTTGAGGGAAGTAGATTATACAGGGGATGTTTGGAAACCATTGGCTCAGAATAGGGATATATGGAGATTTTATGTCCGCGCGGCCATGAATCTAAGGGTTCGATAGTGCCAGTGAGTTAGTTAGTTTGAGTGATAAAGTGCACACATTTTTTATTTTTTTACACTACCTAATAATCAACGCGTGCTGCTACGCCTAAATAATTACATATTACGGAGCGAGGGTTGGGAAGTATTTTTACAGAATTAAAGAAAATGTTTAAATATACATTATTTTTTGTGCGGTGATGTTTTCAAAATAAGAAATAATAGCAATAATAATAGAGCAATTCCATATGTAACTGACTGACATTTACAATACATTTTTGCAGCAAAATGGTTGCATAAATATTACAATTGATTGAAATTATTAGGTGTGTTATCTACGTGATATGATAGAGGAATAGTGTGTGGTTAAGACTGTACTTAAATATACAACTTTTGAAGAAGAATAGTGCTATTTATTATCTATCAAAGTATGTGTGACTGACTGACATAAATGTCAACTCATCATGCAGCTTAACATGTTCATCTGCATCATTCTCTGAAGTGTGATTCCTAATTCAATTTTCCAAAATACCGTTTGGAGGACACATTTCAAGTTACATTCTCAATAAAAAACGAAACAAAAATCACAATTAAGACCAGAGTTATAACCTAATATATGGTGTGTGACTGACTGACTACTTTCTGTGACTGACTGACATATCTGAATTTTATTTAGACTTCAATATTCTGGAGCTGCAAATATTATACAAATATTACAAAATAATATGCAATTATAATAGATAAGTCCACCGCTGTGATCTCGAGGTAGCGTGCTACCTTGTCACGCAGCGGCCCGGGTTCGATCCCCGGTCGGGACAGTTTTTACTGGGTGAGGTTTTTATCGGGGTTTTTCCTCACCTGTAAGACAAATGTCAAGAAAACTTTAAGGCCCAAACGGTCCCCGAAACCATATGGCCATCATCATCCTTACCATCATCATCATCCTTCACCGGTGTAGAAAGCAACGGGAAGTTACCACATCTACAGTTCCCTAGTAAAGCTGCAAGCATAGCGTGAAAATGCTATAATTGCAGTGAAAGACCTGCCCTCGGGCAGAATTACTATGGATGGATAATAAATAAAAAGCGATAATTATGGAGATGAATAAAGAACTTCATTCCTTTTATCATGAATAGGAAATGTACAATTTGATATGCTGTAAAAATGATTAAATAAGTAGTGTAATTTATTTAACTTGGTTACCAAGTATCATTTTAAATTTCACAAAATAAAGAAAATATTAACTTTTTAACAACAAAGGACCTTCTCCATAGATAATATGCCTAATATGAGTATAATTTTATTACAACCATATTAACTGATTAAAATTTATCTGATGCTGTTATTAGATTTAACCATTAAAATAAATAAAAATGCCGATATGGAATTTGCATTGTTCGTTCCAGAACACTAAAATTAACTTTCACGCGTCTCAACTATAAAGACAAAAAAATAACGAAAAAGTACAGTATACAAATTACTGAAATTTTTATTTAAATATGGAAAATTCTGTTATAATTGTTTCATAGCAACTGATTACAAATTATATTGCTGACATAAGTTCAATTTTTAAACTAAACAATCGAAATAAATTTCTTACAATGCGCGAAATCTTACTTTATGACTGACTGTTTGCAGCAGGTACATGTAGTACAGCGTTGTCATACGTATTTTCACTCTGTTAGTTTCCAATAACGCTACACCCAATAATAATTTTATTTTACACTACAGGTTATACATACTTAATCTCATTTACTCCACGCCAATTGTATTTTTTATACAAGAAACTACAAATGATTTAAAACTGTTTTTGCAATCAACAAGCATGTCTCTGTTTCACAAATTTAATGCTAGCACAATGTCGCAACACCGCACTGTGGATCCACGATAATACGACACACATGGCATGTCAAAGGTCAAACTAATGTTAGAACCTTTCAAGTTCAAGAACTCCCACACACATTTTCTAACACGTAAGAACAGCGTACTTTTTTTAATTCCACTCACTTAATAACATACATATCGAATAATCGCATAATGAGGTATTAATTAAATGCCATTAATAAGAATATAAAAGTGTAATTAATATAATTAACGTAATTACTTTACAAGGCAATGTCGTTAATACTTTTTTGTTAGATATGTTACGATAACATAGAATCCCAGAGGAAATTTGGATCCATCAATTATCGTATTGTGTACAATAATTTTTGTATGTGTTATGTGACTGACTGTAGCTTACCCTTATTAATTATAGGGCGAATTTTAATTATCTAGAGTATAATAATACAATTATAAGTATTACATTTATGATGTGGAAGGAACGAAATATGGTATAACAAAAGATTCGGTGAAACAAAACAAATTTATACCGTGAAATCGTAAAACAAAATTTCGTTTAATTTTGCTTGTGTTTTCAGGTTTTGGAATATATCATGTTCTACTATTAATTTAGATCAAAATAATCCGTATTTCAAACGTTAACTTCTATAATCGGAAAATTTCATCTGCAAAAAATATCTCAATGAAAAAATTACTCCAGCGCCAATTTCAAAATTTTCACATCGGTATGACATTTTCATGTAATTACTCTACATTTAAATCCTTCCGCTGACTGACTTTTAGCTCAAATTGTCACAGAAGAAGGGCCAGTAATTATTTTATGAAACAGCTGAGCCGAACAGCCTACCAGATTTCCTAAACCATGTTTATGTTAATACACAGCGGAGTCCAGCAAGCACTGACTGCGTTATGCGTATTAGCAATATAAGGGAGGGGACAAAAAGTCAGTCAGTCACGGGACTCCAGCGGGAAAAATAATGACTTTACAAGAAAATGCCATTTATACTTTTTTGTTAGTTGTGTAACGATAACGTAGAATCCAAGAGGAAATTTTAATCAATCAATTATTATGTTGTGAATAGTAATTGTATCCGTTTTCTGTGACTGACTGACCATAAGTTACAGTTAACAACTATAGGACACATTTAAGGTATATAGAATATTAGAATCCAATTAATATTGTTTAATTTACGACCAAAGAGGACCAATGTATGGTTTAACAAAAGATTTTGTGAAATAAAACGAATTCATACGACCAAATCTTTAAACAAGGAATTGGTAAAATTTTGGGTATTTTTTCAGGTTTGGAATATGACAAGTTCTAGCGCTATTATTAGATTAAAATAATGCACATTTGAAACATTTTCTTATAGAATTATAAAATTTGATATTTACAGATATATATTACATCAACAAAATTATTCCTGCGTCAGTTTCAAAATTTTTGACCTCGGTATGACATTTTCACGGAATCGCTCAATAACATCTTTGTTGGAAATATTTACGTTCATTATAAACAATTGACAAACATTAATAATGTGGGCAATGTTTATTAGTTGAAACAACAGGAGACCTTAAGAATAATTATTGATAACATGACCGCAAGTACATATTTATTGTTTCATAGAGTTCAGTTCATTTAAAATGCAGTGATTTGTTTCGTACAATGTATATTAACACTAACTTTTGGATATTTTCTGTTTATACATTGTACGTAGTATACATAGAGGGCAGTTTTACTTCCCACACGTGGGTGTAAATGTAATATTACAATTTAGTTATTTAGGTTGGCAACTCCGAAATGTAGGAAGTTGAACTTTCATTAATGGTCGCCATTGCTGGTAAGTACGACAAAACGCACTACAGCGCAAAAATTAATATTAATGTGTTTTTATATTTAGTTGAATAAGTAAAAGGGGAAATATTTATAAATTTATATCGTAATTATCAGTTTAGCGGTTGTTTGGTCGGATTAGAGATTAATTGGCCGGTTTACGGGTAATTCGATCGTTTTAGATGTAGATTCATCGGTTTAAGTGTAATTTTATCCTTTAGGGATAGCTTGATTGGTTTACGGGTATTTACTCGTTTTAGAAGTAGTTTAATCAGTTTACTGGTAGTGTTAGTCTTTAGAGAGATTGTTTGATTAGGCACTGGTAATTTGGTCGTTATAGAGGTAATTTCATCGATGTTCGGGTAGTTTGGTCGGATCGGTTGGACTTTTTAGATTATGTTTCTGGGTTAGCTTAGGTATCGTTCAGCTCAGATTAGGTTCCAGTATGTTAGAGCAACATAGGATAGGTTAGGTATATTAGGATAAGTTTATTTAGGTTCGGTATGGTTCGGTTAGATTAGGTCTGGGTTAGGTCAGGCTTAGTTCTGGGTTATCCGGGATTGGGTTCTGGTTCGGATTCGGGTTCAGTTTGGATTCGGGTTCTGTTTGGATTCGGGTTTTGTTTGGATTCGGGTTCTGTTTGGATTTCAGTTTTTAGTTCAGTTTTTCATTCAGTATTGTTTTCGTGTTTTGGATTCGGGTTTGGATTCAGGTTAGGTTAGGCTCGGTTGGGTTAGATTTAGGTTCGGTTTAGGTTCAGATTAGGTTCGGGTTAGTTTCGTGTTAGGTTCAGTTTAGGGTCAGTGTAGTTTCAGTTTAGGTTCGTTTTAGTTTAAGTTTGGTTTGGATTCGGTTAGGATCAATTTGGGTTGAGGTTAGGTTAGGCACGGTTGGGTTGGGTTTAGGTTTGGGTTAGATTCGTGATGGTTTCAGTGTGGGTTCGGTTTAGGTTAGGTTTACGTTCGGTTAAGGTCAATTTGTGTTGAGGTTAGGTTCATATTAGGTTCAGTTTAGGGCCAGTTTATGTTAGGTTACGTTAGGTTCGGCCAGTATAGGCCATGTTTGGTCAGATTGGTTCAGTGTAGGTCAGTATAGTACAGATCAGGTCATTTAAGCATCCAAAAAGCTACTTTTTCACGTTTCTCACCTACAAAGGGTCGTTTTTAAAGATGTAGCAGTTGAATATCATAACTCTCTTACATCATATGTTCATCCTGTGAATCGTCTGAACATTTTGCAAAAAGGCCCATCACAATCGGATGAACGGTATGACAGCGCATAAAATACGAATAAACAAACAATCATTAACTTCTGTATATTATATATATAGATTGTGTAGTCATGTGTTTTTGTAGAAGGTCGCTGACTTCATCATTATTATTATTATCTGCATTCATGGATTAGGTCTGTTGAACCGTTCCGACTTCAGCCCATCTCTTTCTAGGTCTGTCCACATCTCGGGTGCCTTTCGGTTTGTATTTTGTTATTTGTTTTGGATATCTATCTTCATTCATTCTGTCTATTTGTTGCTTCCATTTTTGTCTATTTTTTTTAGTAATTCTGCCCAAAGGCAGGTCCTTCACTGCAATCATAGCATTTTTTTATGCTATGCTTGCAGCTTTACTAGGGAATTGTAGGTGTGGTAGCTTCCCGTTGCTTTCCACATGTATCTATTTTATCAGTTATTGCAAATATTTCAAGTTCCTGTCTTCTTTCTGTGTTCTTGATTCTGTCTTCCTTAGTGACCCTTTAACAGATCTCAAAAATTTCATTTCTGCCGCCGTTATCCTACTGAGATCTTGTTTTTATGTATACAGGCTTCTGATCCATAGAGCAGTACCAGTACAGCCAATGTTTTATAAAATTTCAATTGGGTCTCTCTTGTTGTTTTATTATTTAGTGATCGTTTTATCGTACTACATATTCCCTGGAATAACTGACCATGTTTGTAATATTAATTATGTATATAGTGAAATAAGCGAAGGTGATAAAATTCCAATCACTTACTCTTCTGTATTGTTCGGAGTAAGTTCCGGCGACCCATGGCACAACTAATTTTAAATAGTCATAAAATTAAATGGAATTAAGTCAGGCTGGTTAATATTGGACCTCCCTAATAATAGTTTTATATAAGCCAACTCGTTTGGTATTTACGAATTTTTAAGAATTCTTGAATAAATCTGAAGAAGTTGGAAAGTCTTAGGGTTTCTTGTTACAGACACGTGTTATAAATTAAACAATTTCTCTATGGGGGCGGCATATTAATCATCGTCCAAATGTTTATTGTAGAACCTAACACTTGGATCATGTTATCATTTTTGTCAAGAAATAGTAAAAGCACCCATTAAACAAACGATGTGATATCCATTATTTTAAAAAAAAATGGAGGTCATCTTAATTTTCAAATTCATAATATTCTTAATATGTTACATTATGTAATAGAAGATAAAGTGTTGGAACAGGTTTTGCACTTCCAGTATTTAGGCTGTGATATAACGTATGGTGAATAACATGATATAAATAAGAAAATGCAGACATTTCAACATATTTGTGGAACAATCAAACGAAAACTGAGGAACAAAGTAAGAATAGTTATGCAACTAAGATTTTACTCAACGAAGGCACTACCAGTGGCGATGCGGCCTGGGTCCTGAAGGAAAAAGACTGCACAAGAGAAGAACATATTAAAAATGAGAATATTAGAGAGGAACTAAAAGTACTACCTCTTTTTCAATAAATAGAAGAACACATGAACAATTGGATAGAACATCTGTAAAAAATGGCAGAGGATAGGATACCAAAAATGACACTGATGTATAATCCTGCAGGACGAAGATCGGAGGGAATACCAAGAAAGCGCTGGGCTGAACAGATGTGAGATCGGAACAGGCAAAGATCTGATCGATGAAGGATGATGATTTTACATTATCATCTCCGTTTTTTGTAATAATGTTCTTCTACATTTCCTTTGCCTTTTCTCTCCATTTATTCCGTTTTGTCCCCTCATTCTTCTTATCATTCTCTTCTGCATTTTAAGATTCCAATCCGCTGCTTGAATCTAATATTGGCTTGCATCCTGGATCTTGTAGCGTAATTTAGATTGTTTCATTCATTGTCCTAATCATTAGGTACTTGATCTATCTTTGTCATTACAGTGATGCTCTATAGAACGTTCCTGTGGTCATTCCACTTTGTATTCTTATTCACCTATCAGCTATATTTATTTGATGTTTCTTTCATTAAAATCTGAGAAAAGATAATTTAAGGTTTTGAAACATTTCGTCATTTGTAGCTTATCTAATATATAACATATTTGTTGTACAAAATCTAGGATCTTCTATAAGTAATTCAATCGTCGTTTTATAATTTTAGAAACTATTTTATAAATATACATTTTAATTTTAAGAACCCAAAAATACGGTACCTAGTAATAAAAGAGATTTGTTTATTTAAAATTATTATTTTATGTTATAAAATAGGACGAAAATTTCCACAATTATGGTCGCTTGTAGTATGTGTATCTAGGGGAACAACTACATCCATTAGTATATACATACAGTAACCCTATCGACCAAAGATGCCAGGTGTTGACTGATAAACAGAACAGAGGTTGACCACTAATACTTGGATATTCAGATACTGTATTGCTACACTAGTCTAGTTACACAGATTTTCACCCTGTGTCTCTGCACTCCATGTCTAATAGCGGCTTCCCGCACTAAAACCGAGAGTACAGACGCTTCAGGGATTTATCTCATTCCCTCCATAATTCACTAATTGCATCACATGCAGCCCCTAATTTATTGTTACCGACAAAATGTAATGTTTTACACATAGCAAGAGTGGAGTCAGATCAGACAGCAACGTTTATTTCACATAGATCTACACTATTAGAGTGTGATGTAATACCGAGTGAGATAAGAGTTCAAAGTTTGTTTTACACAGGCCTACACGCTGTAAGAATAAAGCGTTTTACACGCTTTATATTAGGTTGACCTGTATCTATGTAACGGCATTTTGAACACAATTTTCACCCACTTAAAACATTGGATCGACTTGAAACTGTGCATACTTGTAAAGGTCCCATGACAATACAATAATTTCATTTTTGTTCTAAAAATCCTGGCAGAATCATCAGAAAATCAAAAAAATAAAAACCGGTATAATAGGTTGCGGACTTATCGATTTTTTAGTCAATCATTGTAAGAGCTCAGTTAGTAGAGCGGTGGACTGTAGTGGTATATAATTTCAGTAACCCATAGATCGCTGGTTCAAATCCGGCCCGGAGGATTTTTTTAGAAGAGTATTAAGCAATTATATTTTCATGTGATTCCGGTTTATGATAATCAATGAAACTAAAAATTAAAAGAATAAATAATAGCTTTAAAAAACTAAAACAACACGCTTTATTAGAAAACCAAACTAAAAATTAAATAATAAATAGTAGTTTTAAAAAACTAAAACAGCACGCTTTATTAGAAAACCGAACTAAAACATGAAAAATAATTTTAGTTTCAAACGCGCTTGGGATAAAATTAAAGTGGTCAGCAAAAAAAAAAAAAATCATCTCCAACACATCTGGAATAAAACCAGAATTGTCTACGAAAATAAATAATTTTACCATCAAAAGCGTGGGGTGCTTTTTATGGTTTTTACGTTTTCTTGTTAAGAGACTTTATTTTTACCAATATCTGCTTATTATCAAATATATTAATTGATATAGAGCACCCCACGCTTCTGATGGTAAAATTATTTCTTTGCAGACAACTCTAGTTTTATTCTACATGTGTTGGAGATGATTTTTTTGTTGACCACATTAATTTTATCCCAAGCGTGTTGGAAATTTAAATTATTTTCCATTTTTTAGTTCGATTTTCTAATAAAGCGTGTTGTTTCATGTTTTTAAAACTATTGTTTATTTTTTATCAAGTGGGATCAGATGGCAATGTTTCTTTAACTTACGCCTACACATAGTAAGAGTGAATTGTTATAATAACGAGTAGGATCACATATTAACGTTTCTTTTACGCAGACTTGCGTGTAGTTATGAATGTATTGAAGCGTATTTTTCTTAACACGTTTACTTGTTTCAGTGAAAATAGCATTTTTTTTCCCTGTTCGTTTCATTTACACTGTTTTCCTTCTTGTTTTACCTTTGTGTTAACTTTCTGTTATTCTCACACATAGACACAAGGACAAGACACACACCCAGACTCAAGGTGGAGATTAAAAATCCCCTACCCCGCCGGGAATCGAACCCGGGTCGCCGTAGTGGAAGGTAGGGACTCTACCGACTACGCCACAGCGACGGACATACACTGCTCAAAAAAATTAGGGGATATTGTAGAATAACCTATTAAGAATATGTTTTTTGCAATAGTATTAGATGCAATCACTTTCTATTACTCTCAAGATAATGTAGATAAGAGTTTGAAGTTGTTACGTAACCTCGGTACCACACCAGAGGGCAGTGTCTGTACTGTTGATGTGAAAGGGCGGTGTGGGGGTGAATGTTTTGTTGCTGTTTTTAAATCCAGTCCAGTTTTCAGTTAGTGAATGACTTGCCTTAGGGACAGTGATGCCTCGACAACGTGATTTACCTGAACCAATGGCTTGGAGGGCCATAGGAAGAATGGAAGCTGGACAGACACAACAAGAGGTGGCACAAGCCATTGGGTTGTCTCAAAGCGTGATTACCAGTCTTTGGAATAATTTTCAAAGAACATACTGTTCACAGAAGAGCCGGACAAGGTCGACCAAGGGCAACAACAGCAAGGGATGACCGTTACCCCTTGTTAACAGCCCGCCGGAATAGACAGCAGAATGCAACTCAACTGCGAAATACACTTCAAACAGCAACAGGACGCAGGGTGTCAACTCAAACTGTCCCTAATCGACTGCATGGAAGTGGTCTCTATGCTAGATATCGCAGAAACTGGGCGGAGGAACATCGTGGGTGGAGGCATGCTGAATGGAGATCAGTTCTTTTTTCTGATGAGTCGCGATTGAACTTGGAATGTGATAGTTGGCGTGTATTCATCTGGAGAGAAAAAGGGACACGAAACAATCCAGCTTTTGTAGTAGTAGTAGTAGTAGTAGTAGTAGTAGTAGTAGGACCTTATTAGACAAAAAGTAAGATATTTAGAATATTATTTACAAATATGGGTCGCACGGGCAGTAAGCCGTACGTGCTGTTGACAGTCCGTTACAATAAAGTAATAATTGGTACTAGTGTAAAGAAAAATAAACAACAAAAACAGCAATAACATTACAATTACATAAAGAAAACACAATAATAATATTACAATTAAATAATAACACAATAGCATTATACACTAAAAACATTAACATTACAATTACATAAAGAAAACACAATAATATTACAATTAAGTAATAACACAATAGCATTATACACTAAAAAAACATTAACATTACAATTACATAAAGAAAATACATTAATATTACAATTAAATAATAACACAACAGCATTATACACTAATTAATTTATATATAATTGTTAATAATTAATGGTATTGCATTTTGATAACATATTTTATTCATGAATGAGTGTTGTGCTTATTTTTCGCGTTTTGTCCAGAAATTTACCGAGGTTTATCCAATTTTCTGGATTTACCAATAGTTCGTAGCATGCCAATCTTTCCCGATTTGAATTTAGAAATCTTTCCGGTAATAACTGACGTCTCCAATATTCTAAATCATTACATTTTCCTAATATATGTATCTCATCTTCAAAGTTCCCGCACATTGGACATATTCGCATATCGTGATCGTCGCTAATTTTTAGAAATTTCCATGCCCCTAGCCTAAACCAAGCAAGCCCTGATCTCTCCTTAAATCCTAGGTTGAGTATATACGATTCTTTTCCCCAGACGTGTTTTAGGTATCTTTGTAAACACAGTGAGCGAGATTTTGTACGTGAAATATCCCCATATGGTGGCGGTGGATTGATGGTGTAGGCAGGAGTCAGTAGTGGTGGACGTACGGATCTCTACGTTATCCAAGGTGGTACTTTGACTGCGGTAAAGTATAGAGATGAGATTCTCCGACCTTTTGTCGTGCCTTATGCTGAAGCCATACGTGATTCTTTTCTTTTTATGGACGATAATGCACGACCCCACAGAGCTGGCTTGGTGGACGACATGCTGGAAGTGGAGGGTATCGAGCGTATGCAATGGCCAGCTTCCTCCTCGGACTTAAATCCGATTGAGCATGTGTGGGATGTGCATTAGGCAGGTGCATTGCAGGCAGACCAGCACCTCCCACAACTGTTCCAGAGCTGCACATTGCTCTTATGGAAGAGTGGCCACGTATCCCCCAAGAACTCATTGCTAACCTCATTGCATCAATGCCATACAGGTGTGAGGCAGTGCTGGCCGTTCGAGGAGACCATACACCATACTAAAGAAACATTTTCACCCATGTTAATGTTGCTTTGTCTGTTTGCCATATTCCTAATCAGGATCTCTTTGACATCTGGTGTGGTACAGAGGTTACGTAATGACTTCAAACTCTTGTTGACATTCTTTTGGAGTAATAGAAAGTGATTGCATCTAATACTGTTCCTAAAAACTTAGTCTTAATAGGTTATTCCACAATATCCCCTATTTTTTTTGAGCAGTGTATAAATGTTGAGTGGGAACAGAAGTCAGCATTTGTTTTACACATGCCTACAAGTAATATCGGTGAAGTTTTAGTAACACTGAGGGGGGGACCAGATTGCGACGTTTGTTTTAAAAGACCTAGAACAAGTAAGAGTGTAATGTTTCCGAGTGGGATTAATGTGCAACGTTTGTTTTACACAGACCTACACTGTTTAAGAGTGAGTTTTTTTATGCTGATTGGAATCAGATAGCAACTATTATTTTACACACGCCTACACGTAGCAAGCGCGAAGTGTTCATTACACTTAGTGAGATCACGTGATGTTTATTTTACATAGGCCTACACGTGCATGGATTAGGTGTTTTACACCGAGTAGCATTGGATGGGAAAGTTTATTTTTTTTAGACCTATATGTAGTAAATGTTTAAATGTTATAATACCGAATGGGATCAGATGACAACTCTCGTTTTACACATACCTACACGTAGTAACAAACCCTCATGTGAAGGAAGACGATTTTTCTTGGTCTTCCATTATTTTATGGAAATAACTGAGACAAGTGTTTTATAATTGCCGAGTGGGCTCAGATTCCAACGTTTGTATTGCATAGATCTAAACGTTGTAAGAGTAAGGTGTTATTTTTACCGAGAGGGTTCGGATAGCAACGTTTGTTCTACATAGACCTACACATAGTAAGATAAGTTTTATGTTAGGAAATGGGTTCAAATGGCAAAGTTTGTTTTACATAAGTCGACACATAGTACGATTAAAGTATTATAATCAGAGAAAGTCCCTTGGTTGGCATTGTAGTATACGTTAACTGAAACCGAAGTAGGTGCATGCGATGTGACGGCGCAAGATAGCAACGCATCCTAGTGCGCAGCTGCGGTGCATACGAGAGTGGACAGAATACAGACGCAATGGTTCTGTGTGTAGTATACCTGTGGGATAGGGATGGCAAGGTTTGTTTTACATTGGTATACACATAGTAAGAGTTATTATAGGGAGTGGGATTAGATGGTAACATTTGTTTTAAACAGATCTACACGTAGGAATAAACCCGCATTGGAAGAGCCACGGTTTTGTTGGATTTCAATTATTTATTTGGAAATAACTGCGGCAAGACAACATCAACTAAGGATTCATTAGCACATTCCACATAACTTTCTTAATAGTGGTATATTCTATATGACCTAACACGTTCAAGGATGCCATAATTAATAAAACTTGTAAAAATAACAAAAATATTTGTGTACTATCTAATTTGTTTCTTTATTGTCAAGTATACTTTGCAACCTTTGATAGACCATATTTTCGGTTTGTTAAAATAAAAAAATAATAACGTTTTGTGGAACATATTTTATACTGTAGAGCATATTTTATGCCGTAGAATTTCACACATTTGTATTTTATTAGATTATTTACTTTCATTGCTGGCAATTGCTCATTTATGTGAAATCATTAATTGATTAATTTTATTCCTTAAATTTGCGAAATACTAATTTATCATACCAGTTATATGAAGCTTTGTAACAAAGCGAAAACAATGTGTAAGTATTACTGCAAATATAAACACTTTCTACTCGTTCGTTTTTATATTGTTTTATCAAAAACTTAAATAAAATAAACCAATGTATCTTATAGAATACATTGATAATTTAAGGGTTTATGAAAGAAATGTCGGGTTAAATGCATCAATAATTCTTAGCAATGTAAATACTAATAACATTAAGGAAGCACGCATTCACGATTTGATAAAACCATTAGATAAAAAATCAAATATTATTCAATTACATGTATATAATGAGAAATACGTACACACTTAGATAAAAAATGAGTAATCTCTTGAACGCACATTCCTTATAGGTCCTACTCGGCACAGCGCTAGGTTCAAACTAGGAAACTGGTCATAATTGTGCAGTCCCTGAGCTATTGTGTTATGTGGCATGAACTGAAGACACTCCTACGTGTCCTGTTTGGTCAGCGGTAAAGCATGCAATCACTGTTTCTATTATTGAAGGTCGCAGGTTCGCGTCCTCAATTATGCAGTTTTTCTCGTGATATTTGTATTAAAATGTTTTATGAATTAAATCATCTTGTAAGCCCATGTTTCCTTAACAGAGATTTAGGCGCTCTCCCCTTACAGGGAAGACTTTGAACCATACTAATTTAGTTACACTTGTTTTCGTATAGATGTCATTTTTAGTGGTCCGTGGTCAGCGTTCCGCCGCATACTGACATCTATAAAACCAAATTAGTACTAGAACGGGAAAATTCGGTACATTTCGCTTAGAGGCCTTTTCATTCAGGCTTAACGATTTTTTACGTGCCTGAAAATCTTCAGACTCGGGACCCACGGCTTAAAATTCCTCCCGGAGGACTTGCTCCTTGGATTTTTCCAACCTAAAAAATCCATCGACCCCGGCCGGGTTTGAACACGCGATCCTCCGGACCAGAGGCTAGGAGCAAACCACTAGTTCACTCATACAACATTTTATTTTGATATTTGAATTAAATCGATGTTAATGTCGCTATTGTAACAATTATATTTACCACATTCAGGGTTTGTTCTAGGTAATTTTAATGTATTGCATCCAATAGACTGTGATGCGCAGACGTCTGCGCAAAAGCAACAGCCTCTAACAAGTTTGTTTATAATTAATCATATGGAGTTTTACGATGGCTCAGCGCACACATAAGGACATAGGCACAAGGCAATCTCAATGCCCCGCAGATTGAGGGCAGTAATAGATGCTGAGGGTTCATACCACCCGATATTGATTTTTTTTGTTAAATTTTTCATTTTAGAAGATATTTTCTTTCCTCATTTATTTATTAGAAGAAGATTTTAATGTATGTTTTGTGTGTTTTTGTGAGTGCATTAAAGCCATAAAACTCAAATAGAATATCGAATATGAAACTATATTACCAGCGAATAGCTGTTCTAAATTTCAGTTTAAAAAAAAAGTAGAACGGGAATCGAACCCGTGAGGTTACAAACGCAGATGATGTCTGTAAACCTCTCGACCACGGAAACACACTAAGCCAAGCTCTCTCTATCATGTTGCATGAGTGTGCACTGCGTTGACTACAGCAAACAACCCAGTACAATTACTAAAAACGTGTTAATATGAATACGGCTTCTGCGAGCGCTCACGAAGTCCCCGATCGGTTGACAGAATCTGCGGAAGACTCATTTTTTTGTCGAAGGGTGTAGAATGAACTTTTATTTTTTAATGTAAATACACTACCTATCTGGTCAAGAGTATTACAGACTTACTAACAATTTACTCACAGTCAAGTAAAAGGTAAAGATAAATCGATTATATTATGGGCTTTACAAATCGCACAAGATATCAGCCTTACATGACACATCACTTTACCCTCAGAGCATAATCTCGTACTCATTTCAGTTAGATTCAGAGTTGATTCTGGGCCATGAGCCACCAGAATATTCAAACCATTTTAAAAATCATGACACCCATTAACACAATCAGGTAGTGAACTGGATTGTGTTCTACTCTGTTGCGCCGCGATCCTACCTTCTTATAACATTGAATTTGAAAGTTTTGAGTGACATCTCAGCATTCCTTTGCCCGGGCACATAGAAGGCAAAGATTAATCCATCTTTCCTTTGTAAATTACTTAACGTATAGTACTGAATTCTAAACAGTATTATAATCGTGGAAGCTGGAAGGAAAAAGGGGATTTAATTAGCTTGAGAAAGCTTTAGAATATATATCAAAATGAAACAGCAAATATTATGACTAGCTATATAATCAGTAAACGTCAGTTAACTATAAATAACCTTTAATGAAAATCATTAGTCAGATCTTTGAAATACTATTAATTTAACAAAAATTGATCTTCTTGACCATTATATAATTGAAAGAAAATATATGAATGAAATAATATAAATTAACAAACTCGGTCATCAACCATTCCAATGTTTATGGATTTACAAAATAAATAATAATAATAATAATAATAATAATATTCAAGCATACATACACGCACACAATCCAGTCCGGCGAGGGCTAGGGTCCACAATCCGGTTGCCCTACCCTAGCTTGTGGTACTGATGAAACCAAACAGCTCACTCGAGCTACAGTCGAACTGATTACGATGATCCCAAAGTCGATGACGTTGATACTAGCTTTCACATCTTATTTGAGGCTTTCGATAACGAGTGGAAGTTGTGCAATCACACGCAACGCAGAAGGAAAGGAGGCGGAGGTACATAGGAGAGAGGACAACGAAGACAGGAATTTGGCACTGTTCTACAAGATCACTGCAGAGAGAAGACACGATAACGTGGTTGTTACGTGCCGAAAAAGTAATTTCGGTACACTGTCTTTGTGCCTTAGCTTTAACACGAAGCTTTGCTGAAAGGTAACGCAACATTTGCAGAAGAATGACAACCCACTCTTTTTCGAAAAAAAAGCCAATGACGAGAATAGTTGGAGTCTGGAGTAATCTATATGTCACAATTCATCCCACGATATTCAGTTGGATTAAGAATGGTACTCTAGGCCGACCTATTCAAACCACCTCCATACAAACCATGATTTTTTGCACGAAGTACACTGCTCAAAACAATTAGAGGAACACTTGTAATAAATTGAATAAGTAATTGTTTTTTAAAGCTGTGATGCTGAACGTTGGACAATATGTAAATTAAATTATTAATTTTATCATTGGATACAAATTTTAAAGATCCATGGCCTAAATACAGAGAAATTACCTCAAATAAAAAATATAGAGATTTTTT
The DNA here is from genome assembly GCA_030220185.1 of Diploptera punctata. Lineage (NCBI taxonomy): Eukaryota > Metazoa > Arthropoda > Insecta > Blattodea > Blaberidae > Diploptera > Diploptera punctata. Next base: position 811,214 of record JASPKZ010002720.1, on the reverse strand, counting down.
TTATTTTGGAAGGCACTGGCCACTTCTAATTGGTAAGCTTCCTGATGTTGCTATAGTGACGAATGTTGATTATTGCCTTGTTTATTGAAGTCTCTGACAAAATGAGGCATTTAAATGAGTTTGAAGTGTATCATGCTCTACATCTTTTACGACAAGGTCAATCTCTGCGACAAGTGGCTAGAGAGCTTGGGGTTTCTCCTTCCGTGGTGTCCAGGTTACGCAACAGGCACAGAGAGACAGGTCAGTATTGTAGAAGACGTGGCCAGGGCCGTAAATTTAAAACAAGCCCCCAGGATGACAGATACGTTGTTCTTTCTGCTCTTCGACAGCGTACAAAAACTGCAAAAGACCTGCAGAATGACCTTCATATGGCTTACGGAATCCGGGTTTCAGACCAAACCATAAGGAACAGATTAAGGAAAGAGAATATTCGTCCAAAAAGGCCCGTTAAAAAACCACGCTTAACAAATGGGCATAAGGCAGCAAGACGTACGTATGCTGAAAACCATGGTGATTGGAACCTGAACCAGTGGGAGTCTGTGCTCTTCTCGGACGAATCCAGGTATCGTCTTACACGTTGTGATGGTCGATTGAGGGTGTGGGGACGGCCAGGAGAAATATTTTCTGCAGAGGCTGTACAGGAAATTGATAGATTCGGAGGAGGTTCCATAATGGTGTGGGCCGGAGTTATGTACAACAATCGTACGGACCTTGTACTTGTTCCCCAGCGACTGAATGCTGTCCGGTATATCGAGCACGTTCTGGAAGAGCATGTAGTACCTGCTGCCATTGGAGTAGGCCCTGGATTTCTGTTTATGCAGGATAATGCCAGGGCACATTCTGCGGCTGTCACCAGGGATTTCCTGAGGAGGAATGAAATTGAGGTAATGGAGTGGCCAGCGGTCAGCCCAGACCTCAACCCTATTGAACACTTGTGGGATCTTCTAGACAGGAAGGTCAGGAACCGACATCAAGCTCCACAAACTCTGCAGCAACTTGGAGATGCTCTGAAGGAGGAATGGGAGAATATCCCGCAAGAGGAAATCCAGAATCTTATTGGGAGCATGCCACGAAGGTGCCAAAGTGTAATCGAATGTCGTGGAGGCCATACACGATACTAACTCTATATAACGAGTGTTTAACTTTGAAAAATAAGCACAAGATTCAATTGCTTACATAGCGGAATTATTTGAAAAGTTCATTGTCAGCGTTATTCATTTGTTTTTACTGACATGAGCAATAAATAAATAAATAAATAAATAAATAAATAAATAAATAAATAAATAAATAACCACAAATAATGTTCTTTATTAATTTCATGTTTGTACCTTTATCCAATGAAAAAATATTTGCATATTTCATAGTGTTCCTCTAATTGTTTTGAGCAGTGTATTATCAAGCTAGTACAAAAGTAGTCATTAACAAACTGACTATTTATGGTAAACAGTACAAGACCATTAACAATTTATTCAAAACTTTTGGCGTTTAGTTCGTCACCATTCGGTTTTATTAGGGGAACAACTCCACACTGTAATACCATCTATATGGTCAGAGCACAGGCTGGCAGATCCAAATCCCTCCGTCAGTCTGGTACAACCTATAGATTTTCAAGGGTTCATTGTTCATTGACACCTCTTTTCACCATTCCAGATAACCCTTAGTATCAATTACGCAAATGGGAGCTGCCCAGCCATAGTACTAAATCCCCTTATTTCACAACTTACAATTAAAGTGCCAACTTCACTGCCGGTAGCACGGTTGAATTCTTGACCGAATGATTCAGCTGATAATGACAATTTTTAGGCACCATCCACTTTGTAGTTCAAGGTTCGCTTTAGGACGTAATATGGGACCAAACATGTCTTGTTTACTTGCGGTAGTACTGAACGTGATTTTAAAACAATTTTTAATGCACCAGGTTGTCCTTTTGGACATTTCTGGTGTTCTCTCCTGGCATTGGCGTAATTGTAACCCACTTCTGAGTTTGGGACACCTGGAAGGCGGGGTTACTTTGCTCCGATGATATGATGGGTTTTATGCCTACACTGGGGCCTAACTGCCATAATAATAAAAAAATTAAAAAGCCGATAAAGGATAGACACATATACATGTGTATTGTATCAGAAAATAGGGAATAAATAACCGCATTGAAATACAAATTAGTCATACTCATATAATATAAAAAAAACGCGAGTAAAAATCTCTAATGTTTTATATCCTGGATCAAAACCATGTCACAAGATTCCAGAATTATTTAGTCAGAAAGATCAGAGATGACCACATTAGATAAGGGTGAATGTGAGTTGCAAGAAGTAAAAGTGGAACAAAGTTTTCCATTTTGACATAGATGAAGGTTTCGAACTAGATCATGTACTTTCCACCCAAATTTCCCCCCATTAGAAACTTAAAATTTATCATATAAATATTCGCGATTTTTCTAACGAATTCAGAACGGTGGAGGGGACCGAAGGCGGTCCCCCTGGTGGAGGAGAGCAGCTCTACATGGGTAATATGAATATTTTTTTTCTTTTTATTATCAGTCTTTTAAATGGTCATTTTTCATACATAGATTTAATTAAAGGACCAAATGGTCGAAAGAACTTAGAATAATGAACAAAGTTGATTCTTTTAAATGATTGTTTTCTCTCTGAATTTTATCAGTTTTAGTATTTTTCACGCTGGTCAATATGGCGATTTTAGCTGATTTTAATAAGTTTTTTATATGTTTTGGTTATAATATTGCTTCATGTTTTATTTAAATAAATTATAATCATTTTTTGTTTTAAAGTGTTTAAATGTGGAATTCATCCTCCAAAACCAAGGCCAACCGCTCGGGCCAAAGACCACTTAAACTATATGGATCTTTTACGCTACGTTACGGCTGGGCTTAACTGTCCCACGTAACAATGGGTGATGATGATGATAGTGCGCCAGGAGAGTCATTAACCCTAATCTTAATCTAAGATGAAAATGAATGATGATGATTGCGATGGCCATACGATGTACGGGGACCGTTTGGTCCTTAAACTTTCCTCACATTTGTCTTACAAGTGAGGAAAAACCCCAATAAAAATGTCACCCAGGAAACTTGTCCCGACAGGGGATCGAACCCGAGCCCGCTACGTGACAAGACAGCACGCTACCTCGAGATCACAGCGGTGGACTTTATAACAAAATATTAAACTATTGATTTTGGCTGCTTCAGAACGACTGAAATATCGCCGATAGACTCACTGCTTAGGTAAAAGTCACTGAGCTCTGCAAGTCTGAGTAAGTTGCTATTATTTCTAATACTGAATCGTGCACTAGATCTACTACCAATCACACATACCGACAGATGTGAAGTTTGTCGTCTGGCCGTAACAGCTCAGTTCAGAAGTGTCTTGATAATATTTTGATCGTATTATAGTATATTTGAAAATAAAGATACAGACAGATAAGGCTTAAAAATTAAGAATAAATGTGAAAAAATTGTCACCAAAAGTGGGCGTTAATTAGTTAATCTTTGCTCCTCATAATCTATTTATTCAATCAAAAAAGTACAACATAAAAATAGAATACCTCAGATCTCAGTCTTCTCAACTTTGGATGTAGGATGTGGAGTACTTTCGGAGCTTATGCTCCATCTTCAGTTTGTAAATTGGTACTGATTTAGAAGCTGAAGATGGAGCATATGTTCCGAAAGTTGAGGAAGACTGAGAACTCGGGTATTCTATTTTTATATTGTAAATTTTGCATAGTAACCACAACGGTGTTTCGTCATGAATTTTAAAAGTATCGATTAGTCAATCCAAATAATTTGTTTGAACTAACAAAAATTAAGTCATTGCGTTTATTAGAAATCCCTTCCATAAGTATTCCTTACATACTTTTAATTTATCTAATATATAAAAATGAATGTTTGCACATTTGTTGTTTATTCGTATTTTATGCGCTGCCATAGCGTTCATCCGGTTGTGATGGTTTTTATTGCAAAATGTTCAGGAGATTCCCGGGATGAACGTAACTATAAGAGAGTTGTGATACGCAACTCCTACATCCTTAAGAATCACATTTGTAGTGAAAAACGTGAAAAAAATATGTTTAACGCTTAAATGGCTTACACTGCCTGAAGCATAACAAATACACAGAACTGAATATCTCAAGAAACTCAACAAAAAATGTCCGCGATAGTATATGTTTATCTTTTACGGATAACTCACAATAACCTTTTTTGTCTTTCATTGACACCAAGAAGGTCGGGATAAATAGATCCCGGGCAATCAGTGCAGCGGCACGGATAACTCAAAATAACGAATTTTGTTTTTTAACTCATTTATTTAACATTTTCCAATACTGTTATTTTAACACAGTTCCAATAATGGATCATATTATAATATTATAATGATATTGTTTAAAAGAAAAATTAATGTCTGAACCAGGAATCGAACCGTGGACCTCTAGTTCTCCAGACTAGTGTGCAGCCAACTACACCATTATAGACCTGGCACAAACATTAACAATTCTTTCCACATATACAAATCTATAACTCTCGTCTGGTCCGCCATCGCCAACGGCCGGCTTCGTTTAGAAGCATCTTTATTTGAGAATTTTACACCACCACTTTTATAAGTAGTAAACGTTGTTATTTAACATTTTCCAATACTGTTATTTTAACACAGTTCCAATAATGGTTCATATTATAATATTAAAATGATATTGTGAAAAGACAAATTAATGTCTGGACCAGGAACCTGGCAGCGGACAAAACGAGAATTATAGATTTGTATATGTGGAAAGAGTTGTTAATGTTAGTGCCTGGTCTAGAATGGCGTAGTGGGCTGCACACTAGTCGTGGAGAACTAGAGGTCCACGGTTCGATTCCTGATTCAGACATTAATTTTTCTTTTCACAATATCATTATAATTTTATAAATAATTTAAGCCAAATGCATCGGGATACGTAGATTCCCGAGCAATGCCGGGTAATCAGCACGGGGTATCTAAAAATAATATTGATATAAATGTATAAGTATTTTTCGTTTTATTTATTCAACTAGACGTAAAAACACATGTATTTAGGCGTAGTACCGCACGCCGGGTATTAGCTAGTTGGGAATAAAATTCTTATCCCCAAAAGTAAATTTAATATTACTAACTTTTTCATTTTCAAAAAACCGCTTCATTTCAGTATAGAAAACGTCTGTGGAAAATCTACGAAGACTTAGAGCATAGAATATTTTCATTTATTTAGTGTAAATTTCATATTTTGGATTTCTTCCCTAATCATGAATTTAATATGAATTTTATATTTCAAAAAATATTAAAGTCGCCTTATTTTAGCTTAAGCTAAACAAACAATGTATGTCGAAACTGAACCATTACGGTTCATAGCATCTTTTCATATGTTTAGTGTAAAATGCCTGGCGATCCATGCAATGCTGGTAATTCAAGTAAACACTGAATATCTATTGTCTACATGTAGAGACAAACACTTCTCTTGTCTCTGTAACTTAACTAACGTATCTGTACTCACCCTTGGTTGACTTTGTATTGCAACTTGGGATGTAATAATACTATCATGCCTGCACTCTTCATTAACCTATCAGTCATCCAAAATAATTTACATAAAAAATGTTTACTTTAAATGTATTAACAAAATTAAGGTACTGGGAATAAACAAAATCACTTAGCAGTTGTTAGCATCAAAGTGATTTTAAAGTGTCGACATTATTGCAATATTTACTTTTATTATTTATGTAACCTTTTCTAACATACCAGGCATGTAAATAGCAAGCCACTCAGAATTCGGAAATATGTGTTACTCAATAATAAGATTGACTGTAAGGTAGGCAACCTAAAACCAAATTGACTCTCACTGTACTGTCTTTCGTGCCTGCCAATAATTTTATCATCATCATCAACAACAACAAGGATTAAGCCCAATGGCCAGTCCCGATCTCATTTTATAGTCGAATTGGTCCTTCCATCTCTTCAATGGTCTTCCCAACAATCTTCTTCCTTTTGGTTTATAATTATACATTCTTCTTGGTATGCGCTGTTCATTCATTCGAAATACGTGCTGAACGTAAGCATTTTGATAGTATTTTATTCTTTCACAGAGATTAAATATATTAAGTTCTGTTCTTATATCTTCGTTTTTCTTTTTATCGGTCCTTTGGTATCCTGCTATTGCTCTCAACATCTTCATTTCTGCAGCCTCTATTTGTTTACTATCTGCCTTTGTTAATGTCCAGGTTTCACATCCATAGATAAGAGATGGAACTGCCAATACTTTGTAAATGTTTAAAATAGTTTATTTTCTAGTTTTATTCAATAAAGTACGTTTAATTGTGCCTCATAGATAATTGAATCATTGTATTTTAGTGTGTTTATCTAAATTTCTGTCATTACCTAAATGGCATCCCAAATAATTAAAATTCTGAACATGGTCTATAATTACATTGTTTATCGCTATTTTTGTTCTTATTGCACATTTTCCTTTCAGAGCTAATATTTTTGTTTCAGATGTAGATATTCTTAAATTGTATTTTAGAGAGATATTATTTAAAGTAAATTCCAATAATTTAATAATAATAATAATCTCTACATGGTATCTTTACCTTGTCGTGGTGGAGTGGCTTGCCTGCTTAAATGATCCTGAGAGCTATGACGGCGGTAGCATTGCTGCCGATAGGGTTAACCATGCCGGACTGGTCGAAGGTGATAGGCCAGACGAAAAAAATACCTTGGTTGAAAGAGTGACGATCTTTCACCGTAAAAATACAACTGTCAAGAAATGCGGACATGCGTTCAACTGGGGTAAAATTTTCCGGAGGTCAAATAGTCCCCCATTCGGTTCTCCGGGCAGGGACTACTTCAGAGAACCCATGCCAAAGTCTCAAACAGAGGGACATGTTCCTAGGAACATGGAATGTTAGGACTTTATACAATAGCGGGGCACTAGAGGTATTAACGCGGGAATTAGATAAATCGCCCTTGGATATAGTCGCCTTACAGGAAGTTAGGTGGCCAGGAGAAGGTAGTCAGGAATCAGGAAGCTTTGCATTATACTACGGGGGTGCAGAAAGACCTGCATTTGGAACGGGTTGTTTAGTCAGAAGGAGGATCCTATCCGCTATCCAAGATATTAATTTTGTTAGTGATAGGGTATCATACATAATTCTAAAGGGAAAACAACATGATGTTATAATTGTTAATGTACATGTCCCCACAGAAGATAAAGATGACAAGATCAAGGATGAGTTCTATGAAGAATTACAATGCTTGTTTGATAGCATTTCACGATATCATATGAAAATTGTCTTAGGGGATTTTAATGCAAAAGTGGGGCGGGAAGATATATTCAAACCAACAATAGGCAAATTCAGTCTTCATGAAGATAGTAACGACAACGGGGTTACATTACTCACATTTGCCACATCAAAGAATCTCATTGTTAAGAGCACAACATTTCAGCATAAGGATGTTCATAAATACACCTGTACGTCCCCAGATGGAGAAACTCGGAACCAGATAGATCATGTATTAGTGGATAAACGCTGGCACAGTAGCATCATCGATGTTAGATCAGTTAGAGCGACAGACTGCAATTCGGATCAGACAACGGCTATCGCTTATGAGAGGAACAAACGCTAACGATGATTCTGTAAAATTTGAATTAAAAAACTTGAAAAATTATTAAATGCAGCAAGAATACCAAATCAATATTGCTAATAGATTTGAAGTACTGAAATCTTCCGATGACAATGTGGCAAACGAAGAAGAAACATATATAAATAAAGAATGGGAGGCTATAAGAGATACTATTAAATTGTCAGCATCAGAAAGCATTGGTTGTTTAAAAAGAGGTAAAACAAGAAATGGTTTGATGAGGAATGTGCCGACATTGTAAATAAAATAAAGCTAGTAAAAATGAAATGGTTACACGAGCCAAATGAGGTAAATTTAGAGAATTGGGTAGTATTAGACGGGAAACCACCAAGCTACTAAAGAGTAAGAAGAGAGAATATTTGAGAGAGAAGATTAATTATCTTGAAATGAATGCAACAAATAGGAACATTAGAGAATTATATCAGCGAGTTAGTATAGGGAAGAAAGGGTTTCAGACAAGAACAAACATAATTCGGAATGAAAATGGGGATATGATTGCAGATTAATCAAATATTTTTTATTTATAATAAAAAAAAGTATACAAATCTTACTATTTCTCTCTCTTCTTTCTCTTGCAGGAGTGTATTAAATAGATGGAAAAGTTACTTTAATCAGCTATTAAATGTACATACAGAAAAGGACATTAAATGTACATACAGGAGGATAATTGAGGATTGACATTGAGGAGGATAATTTACAGACAGCAGAAATGCTAGTCGCAGAGCCAAGTGCATTATAGGTTTAAATGGGGATTGAAAAATTGAAGATGTATACAGCATCAGGTTCAGATGAGATCCCAGCAGAACTGATACAATCAGGGGGAGAAAAATTGATGAACAAGATACGCTGGTTGCTTAGTATGATTTGTGAAAAAGAAGCTCTTCCAGATGAATGGAAGGAATCAATTATCGTACCAATTTATAAGAAAAGAGATAAAACTGATTGAAAGAACTACAGGGGCATCTCATTACTTACAACTTCGTACAAAATTCTAACAAATATATTAGTAAGCAGACTTACTCCCTACATTGATGACATTCTAGGAGATCATCAATGTGCATTTAGAAGAAACAGGTCTACAACAGATCAGATTTTTAGTATAAGACAGATTTTAGAAAAGAAATGGGAATATAATGATACTGTACATCAACTGTATGTAGACTTCAAAAAAGCATAGGATTCAATTAAGAGGAAGAAGTTGTATAGTATCCTGCTGGAGTTCGGAATTCCTAAAAACTTAGTTAGACTTATACGAATGTGTCTAAATGGCACAAAGAGTAGGGTGCGTGTAGGCAAACAATTTTCGGACTCTTTTAAAATCCAGAATGGGTTGAAGCAAGGAGATGCACTATCTCCTCTACTATTTAATTTTGGTACTAGAGCATGCCATTAAATCTTTAGAGAATGAGGAAGGCTTACAACTCAATGGTATTAATAAGCTGTTAGTTTCTGCTGATGATGTAGTATTGTTGGCCGATAGCGAGGAGATACCAAAGGACAACACGCACACACTATTGAGTAACACTAAGAAATTAGGACTGGAAGTAAATATCAATAAAACTAAATATATGGTCACACGTACAAATTCATTAAATAATGGAAATGGACAGCTAATGACAAATGAGGGAAATTTTGAGGAAGTGGCTGAATTCAAATACCTAGGAACAGTAATCACATATCGGAATGAGATGCACAAAGAAATTAAACATAGGGCCAATTCTGGAAATGCATGCTATTATGCATTGCAGAGACTCTTGATGTCCCAACTCTTTTCAAAAAATGTTAAACTGAAAATATATAAAACTATTATTCTACCAGTTATATTATATGGGTGCGAAACATGGACTCTTACTTTAAGGGAGGAATTGAGATTACGAGTATTTGAGAATAAAGTTCATAGGAAAATTTTTGGCCCAAAGAGAGATGAACAGACTGGTGAATGGAGAAGACTACATAACAATGAACTACATGGTCTTTATAGGAAGTCAGATATAATAAGAACAGTTAAGTCTCGTAGACTGCGATGGGCACGTATATGTTGCACGTATGGGGAATGAAAGACTTGCATGGAAACTTCTTGTAGGAAAGCCAGAGGGAAAACGCCCATTTGGTAGACCAAGAATGAGGTGGGAGAATTACATTAAGTATGATTTGAGGGAAGTAGATTATACAGGGAATGATTGGAAAGCTTTAGCTCAGGATAGGGAAATATGGAGAGCTTATATCCGTGCAGCCATGAACCTACGAGTTCGATAGTGTCAGTGAGTAAGTATAATAATAATAATAATAATAATAATAATAATAATAATAATAATAATAATAATAATAATAATAATAATAATGAACGGAAAACACTATTTTACATGATGTACTTAAGACCGTGAAGGCCTTCTTTCACACCTCATCAGGGTTAAACTATACAGATATTAACAAGTCACGTAAGTTTGTGTGAGTGCAATGCACTGTTCAGGATTACAAATAATAGTAACGCGATCGCATCTGCAGAGCTCAACATGGATATCCATCTAAGCAGTATGTGTATCGGATTCGACCCATCTGACGCTCTCAATTACCATTTTACATTTTTATAAGGTGGAAACATATGAAAATTAACATTGATATTTGAGTCCACTGCTGTGGTCTCGACGTAGCGTGCTGCCTTGTCATTCAACGGGCCCGGGCTCGATCCCCGGTCGGGACAAGTTCCGTGGGTGAGGTTTCTTCGGGGTTTTCCTCACCTGTAAGATAAATGTCAGAAAACGTTAAGGCCCAAATGGTCCCCGATCACCATCTGGACATCATTATCATCAATATCATATTCGCCTAATTAGCTTAAGTTTAGTTTAAGGCCTCTCCTCGCACACCATTACCATCATCATCATCAACTCTCGTATCAACCCCGCCTTCAGAAGTGAGTTACAAGTACGTCATGCCAGGATAGAACACCAGAAATGTCGAAATGACAACCTGGGGCATTTAAAAAAAAAGATCTTTGAGGAGGATGAAGACTAAAAAGCGGCGTTATTGGGCGAATCTCTCTGAAAGCTTACGCATCTGTTTCAAATGCCGCCATATGAAAAATATATCAAATTACTAATAAATCTGTTTCGTGTTTTTCATTAACATTGTATGTTCTGAAGGGAATTAGATGTGGTTCTTTGGAAATTTAAAATTAATTGTAGTTATCCGAAAGTAAGAATAATAGATTTTTTAAAACGGTCGGATGAATCTTATTAAAATTTGATATTTCTTTATATAATTTCTTGGTATAATTTTACTGCAATATTTGCTATTGGTTATGTAATATTCCAAAATGTTCAGAGAAATAAGGTAGAAACTGCTAAATATGCTCGTAGAGATTCTTCACAAGGCAAGATATTAAAATTGTATTTACAAATCTTTATGTATCATACTTATTTATAACGTCTATGTAAAATTTGACACAACACACGAAAATTAAAGTATATCCACTGCTTCACAAAGTGGTAGGCCTATATGAACTAATAAAAGGATAATAACACTGGTCAACATGATTTTTCTCTCACGAGTACCAATAGCTGTACTTGCAGTTTTTTATCGTGTTTTCAAATATGTATTCGGAATTTCTCCATCACCCACAGTTTTTTTATTTCAATTTCAATTAATGGGTTTAAATATTTATTTTTTAATAAAGGTTTTTTCGTCCATTTGTCCATTGTAAAATAAAACGGGGAACACTATCATCAGGAGATTTCAGCTATGGAAAAGAGATATCAAGGCAAATGGAATCCTAATATGCTGGCCGATTATTGTTGGACCATAAAGAGGGATGCTCCACAGCGAAATACAGCAGAAAATCGTCATTTCTTATTTTCTAGGGGAGTCCGAATGTTCGAATATTGTGAAGTTACGAATGTATAAAATATTAAAGTGCTTGAAATTATAAATTTTTGTACCTCGGAAACCTTGCGTGATGGAGAAAAACCGATATCATATTTGAATTCAGGAGAAAAAAAGACTATCAGAATCACATATTTGTCTTTCTGAGAAAAAAAAGTTTATTTTTTGATGCTCAGTGTAATTGTAGAATATGAACAAACTCATACTCTCATACTTAGCAAAGAATTATTATTTATTTAATAAATTAAACTATCAAAGTTCTATATGATTTTCATAAATATTTATATTATTTAATATTCACGACAGCTGTTTCAATACATTTGTATCTTCAGCAGATGAACGTCATGAATATAAAAAGAAGAATCTATACACGTAAATAGAAAATTTATTTATATTTAAGACATTCATGTGATGAATACAAAGTATATTGTAACAACTGAAATGAATCTTAAATAAAATAAATATTTATGAAAATCATATAGAACTTCGATAGTTAAATACGTAATAGATTTTCATCAATTAAACACCGAATCAATTGATTATTACTTATTTTAATTAATACCCTTACACCACGCAGAAGGGTTAGTTATTATGTGAGTTAAGTTTATATTGTATAACTAAATAGTGACAAGTTGATTAGGACATACAACTCAAAACATATTTTTAACTCCAGTTCTAAGTACCACATTCATAATTGCTTGTAATAATAAAACTGAAAACTTTACAGAGATTGTTATTTTACTCTCACTCTGTAAAACATGATGCCATTATTAAAGATATTCAAACCTATGTATAAATGTTTTAAAGAGAAAAAGTAGTACCCTACTATCTGAAGACTAATAAAAATTAAAATGTTAAGTATTTTGTTTAGTTAATTTGTTATATCAATTACCATGTAATTATATATATATATATATATATATGTGTGTGTGTGTGTGTGTGTGTGTGTGGTGTGAGAGAGAGAGAGAGAGAGAGAGAGAGAGAGAGAGAGAGAGAGAGAGAACACTTTAGCTATCGCATATTTTTCAAAAACTAAACTCGGTATAGGGTCTATAGCAATAAATTAATAAAATATTGCATGAAGTCGAATTCGTTAACCAGCCAAATTGGATAATTTGGAGTGGTGATTCAACCGAGGCGAAAGTTAAAAATCACTTTAGCGTCCGGAATTTTATTTTTTTTCGCAACCTAACTCGGAATATGCCACTGAAATAACACGAGAAATGTTTTCTCCAAAAAATCAGTGAAAAGCGACAATGGAAGCCATAATTTAAAAATAGTTTTACCGAGTCACATTTTTTTTTCTTGCAACGAAATCCGGAAGTAACAAATAAAAGACGTAATATTGAGTTCATATAAGTCAGAAAATCGGACAACTAAGAGCGGGGTTAATCTGAAAGTCAAATTTAAATTTGAATATTTTTAACGTTCTACTGCTGGGTACAATTCTTTTCTTCGGAATTAAAAACCTTTTAATTAACAAAAGAAATACATATTTCGTAACAAAACTGGAAACATACATTATTCGAGTTGTTGAATATTTCGCTCAGATTACGCAGGAACTGCGTAACGGATTTCTTATATATATTTCTTTTTTTGTATTCCTTACGTTACAATAATTTAATACTAAACGATCTTGTAAAATGATTGATGAATGCAAAGTTACAGAACCATGTATAATAAAATTCACAAAATGGACGCAACTTTCGTCGATGTATGAATAAACAAACCATGACAAAGTCAATTATTTACAATCACAAGTTAACAGACAAGGTTACTCAATAAAAAGGATGAGAATATAAATTATCAACTCATTTCATTAGTACTTACTTAATTGAAAGACTAAACAATTATATATTTTTATCACGTACATATAATTTTAAGCTATGATAAAATTTGGTTTTCATTTTGAAAATTGGCAGTATTGAATGATACAGCCTCCATTATTCTATTGTTACAAGTAATATTGCAAATGCCTGACTACACATCCATAAAATAATGCGAGTTTATTTAATTGATATATTGTAACACATATTTAGGATATGATGAAAGTTAAAAATTAAATTGTACCTGTTGGTAGGTGCCGTCGTCCTCAACTTTGTTAAAATACTGTGTATAAAATTAACTGGAGCGCTTCTGCAGGTTGAGTTTCCGCTACTTGTTGTTGTGTACGGTGATGTATTCTCCGACTGTTTGTAGCAGCAATCGACTTTTTTTTGACGATCTCGTATAATGGGTTTGACTGGGGTGCGTTCTCATTAAGAAGTGAGGTGTTGTTTGTTTTCTTTATAATTTCGAGGTTTTATCCCAGCTGGAATGTTTTCTCGGTGGATTATCGTGAGAGTGTTTTCAATTGTGTTCATTCGATGACCTGCGTTAATGAGATGTTTAGCATAGCTTGATTTATGACCCGCGTGTATCCCGGAACAGGCAACTCTTGCCTACACCAGAAGTGAAGAAGAAGTGTATGAAATCTTTTAGGTGTTCTTTATATCTTGTATTGAAATTTCTGCTTGTCCTGCCAATATAAAATTTATTACAATATTTACATGATAGTTTGTAGACTCCCTTGTTGTTGAATTTGTTGAGTTCCTCTATGCCATTGTATATTATGTTGTTTGATTTGTTTCCTGTTTTATAAGCTACGTTAATGTTTTTATTTATCTTTTTCAAAAAAAGATAAATCAAGCTATGCTAAACATCTCATTAACGTAGGTCATCGAATAAACACAATTGAAAACACTCTCACGATAATCCACCGAGAAAACATTCCAGCTAGGATACATATATTTGAAGACCTCGAAATTATAAAGGAAACAAACAACACCTCACTTCTTAATGAGAACGCACCCCAGTCAAACCCATTATACGAGATCGTCAAAAACAAGTCACTAGCTGCTAAACGCAGTTGGAGTATTACTCATTCAAAGTATCTCTGCAGGCGGAAGAATCAGGAAGCTCTGTTTGTTGGTACACGTGACGTCATATAAGGCAGTGTACACTGTCAGCGTCCCACGTCCCATTCCCCTTTGCACTCTAAGATAGCAGTGTCACGAGGTCTATTCCTGCATAAACACGACTGCAGTGCCCTCCGTCAACAACTGCACTTACTCCTTAAACGGGTAATATACATCACCGTACACAACAACAACAAGTAGCGGAAACTCAACCTGCAGAAAATGGAAGACACCTTCTGAAAGCGCTCCAGTTAATTTTATATACAATATTTTAACAAAGTTGAGGACGACGGCTCCTACCAACAGGTACAATTTAATTTTTAACTTTCATCATATGACTTCACCTCAACGGAATTTGATATGACTTTTACTAGTACTGATATTTAGGATATATTACTGTTAATACTATCATAATTGTAACTAGTAATAATAACTTCAACATTAACTAATGTACTGCATTCCTGCCATTTCCATCCCGTGCAAATTTTAGTACATTCGTTTTCAATATATAATTGTAGCAGTAGTAGTAATAATTGCTCATTGTGGCACAAGTAAGGCCATAAGGTCTTCTTTCCACTCAACCAGCACAAATATTTAATTACATATTTAGAATATAAATTACTTATACCGTATATTATTTTTTATTCAGGACTTTTTATGTTATTTACACAGGTATTGTCATAAGTAATGCCACTAGTGATTTCAAAATTATCGATAAATTCACGACTCACGAAGTGAGGAGAGAATTTATCTAGAGAATTTGGAAATCAAGAGTGGCGTTTGTTAGGACTATTTAACGAATAACATTAAGCTGTTTACTCACAAATCATTGTTTAACTGTAGTTATTTAAAAATATTTATGTATTTAATGTAAACAGCGATGTTTGAAAACAAATCAGAAATGTGAGGTTATGTTCATTCACTGCAACTAGATCACATTATTTATTGCCAAATAAGATCGCAATATTGTAAGAATATACCCTAGTGGAGAAATAACGAAACACATCAAACTATATATCAATCAACATTACGGGTTATTCATTTATTTTTTTAGTAAACAACTCAATAAAATCAAGGAATCTGTTCATTAGTTGCTATATTCAATGTATTGGTTGGAGAAAAATAATGTTCTGTCCTGTTCAGAACATTAAAAAGGAGGAGCTTGCTTTATCAGAAAAGCAGCAGCTGATAAAGATAAATCAATAAAGAGAGAGGTGAACACAACTGTCATTGGTTGTAAAACAAAATTCATTAAAAGTGATTGGTCATTTAGTAGCATTTGTGGCATGAGTTAAATAGTCAACCAAAATATAGAATTTTTTTCTTCCACTCTTCCTGATGTAGTGTGCCTGCTTCTGTCATATTTCTCTTCATGTTGTCTTGAATCCCCTTTATCCACGTTGGCTTTGGTCTATCACGTTTCCCTTTCCAGGAGTTTCCATTTTAATACTTCTTTGTTGTCTGTGTGTCCCTTCGGCGCCGTGGATTCTAGAACCATATTTAATTACGCACTTAAACACTACTTAAATGGAATAAATAATTATAAAAAGGCAGATTAAAAATATTTACTCACGGCACTTAATTATCTAGAACGCATGTTACTCGCAAATATGGAAAAAAAAAAAACAAAAAAAAAAACAAAAGCGGGACTATTTCCTGTCATGACTACTCTGGTTGGAACAGTTATTCTCAACACTTTGAAAATTCACAGTTTAACGTAAGTTATTCTATGAACCAGCTATAACAACCCTGCGATACTATATAATATAAACCAAAAAGCGCACAAGTAACTGTATAACCAGCCATAAACCCGCATCTCCGTCGATAACTGGTTTATGTACGAATATAACAACCATAAAACAAAAACAAAAAACACACAAAAGTGCGTTTCATGGGAGTAACTGAATTAGGTTAAGTGTGAGCTAGTTAGTTAGCTTTTAGGTTCGTTGAATTTTGTGTGTCCAAATAATAAAAAAAATACCTGTAACGAGAGTGGTCATGACAGGAAATAGTCCCACTTTTTTTTTACATATTTACGAGTAAAATGAGTTAAAGATAATAACATTCCGTGTATAAATATTTTTAATATATTATTCCGTAATTCTTTATTGATTTTAAGTGGTGTTTAAGTGCGTAATTAAATATGGTGCAAGAACCCACGCCACCGTCCCTTCTTATTGTATGTCCTTACCATCTTAATTGAATTTCTTCAATCTATTGTACAATATTCTATTCTACATTCATTATTTCTCTTATTGTATTATTTTTTATTTTGTATAATTTTGATATTCTTCCCGAACTTCTTAAAGAGTCAATGTCTGTGGCTAATAATTTATTTCTGTGTTTTTGTTTCAACGTCCATGATTCGGCGCCATGTAATAAAATACTCTTCACAATTGTGTTATATATTAATAATTTAGTCCTCTTGATCATGTCCTTTTTGAAAATTACTACTTCTAACTATACAGGCACAACGCCGTGGTTATCTACCCAGATGGACTGTACAATTAAATGCATTTACATAGTCAAATAGAATCCTTACTGCAATAATAATGAACCTAATTCTAGACATAAATAATAATAAACTTGAGTAATAACACTGGTCAACATGATTTTTGTCTCATGAGTACCAATAGTTGCACTTAATGCTGTTTTTTATCGTGTTTCAAACATGTATTCGGAATTTCTCCATCACCCACACTTTTTATTTATTTCAATTAATGGATTTTTAATAATTATTTTTTAATAAACGTTTTTTCGTCCATTTGTCCATTGTAAAAATAAAACGGGGAACACTACCATCAGGAGATTTCAGCTATGTAAAAGAGATATCAAGGCAAATTGATCCTAATATGCTGGCCGATATATTGTTGGACCATCAAGGGGATGCTCCACAAGCGAAATATAGCAGAAAATCGCCATTTCTTACTTTCTAGGCGAGTCCGAATGTTCGAATATTGTGTAGTTACGAGTGTAGAAAATTTTAAAGTGTTTGAAATTATAAATTCCTGTATCTCGGCAACCTTGCGTGATGGAGAAAAAACGATATATTTGAATTCAGGAGAAACCATACCATCAGAATCACATATTTTTCTTTCTGAGACAAATAAAAGTTATTTTTTGTTGCTCAGTGTAATTGGACAAGTCGCAGAAATGTTTTGAGTACACTAATGGCAAAGTACATAACGTGATACTGGGAACTAGACTGGAGACTAAACTAATATTACAGGGGGTTCTTAGATGAACCAAAACATAGAATGACATACTTTTAACTGAAAAAGTTCATATTAATACAATAAATTGAATGAAATTTAAAAGAAGATATAAGCATATTCTACAATACGTTTGCGTGATAAAGAACAACATTAATGAAACAAAACGTCGAACAGTCCATAAACAATATAAACAAGAATGCACACCCATACATGTATCTAGATGTTCGTTCATTTCCAACTAAATATATTCTTTGTCGCTGCAAACGTAGATGGTGAAAAGATCCAACTAGGCTCATTCACCCAAACCTAAACTAAACTGTTACGGACTATTGACCGTACAAGCATAGCTCACGCTTATAATATAAAGTAGGGAATGGTCCGATGACGCAGGCGGTCAAGTAAGGATTGAGGTAATAAGTAGGAGATTGGAAAACGGAATGGAGCTTCTCGGAGGACATAGAGAATACATTTTTAGGATGCACAGTTCAACGGAGAAAACCAATATTAATGCAGGTACATTATACGTGAAAGTAATGGTCAAACTAAAGTTGAATCAAATATAAATTTAGATTTATTGTAAATAATTCTAATGTCCGGCAGCCCCTGATTTTCTATAGTAGGGAATTGCGAGAAGTAAGAATAGTAGAGGAAGTTTAGGTAATGTGGACCCTTCGGTTAGAGTGGACCCTGTTAATATCTTATTTAATTGGTGCTGCTCTCGAACAGAAAACATTTTATCTTCTTCCCCTCATCAACTTTAACGTGTTTAAGGCCAGTGGCTTGTATGTTTTGTGCAAAGAAGGGTTTATTTGTGACATTTATGAAAATGGCCCTTTAAAAAGTTTTTCAAGTTATTGCGTATTACAAATGTTGAAAAAAGTTACTAAACATATTATATTATGCAGATGCTTTTTTAATATACTGATGGGTTTGTTTTGATATTATGTGACATGGTGGCTGTATAAAATAATTAAATGTAATAAAGGGATTCGGATAATGCGGACCCCCCATGATGCTATTAAAGTGGACCTGTGTCCACTTAACACGAATACGTATATTTTATCAATGGGGATGTTATCTCTAAAAACCATGCACATAATTAATTTTATTTAATAATCTTTGTAATTTTACTAAACTCAAAGACCGTAACTTTATGCTGTTGAATGGCGTGTGAATTTTATAATCAACAATAATTTTTGAAAACATAAAACAAATATCAACGCTTTTTAAACACGATCAGTCATAAATATTTTCTGATCATTTTTTCCCTGTCTGTATAAATTAATAGAGTAAACAAACTCAAAAATAGACTAAAAGATAAGGTTGACTCTGGAGTCCACTTTACCCGAATATGGAGGTAAAAGTGGACTTTTCTTGTAATGTAAAAAAAATAGAAGTACTGAAGATGACTCCATATTTGAATAAAATAACAATGCCATTCCACAGTTACAACACTAATGATAATTACTGTAATTAAACAAAATTCAACTTCTTTAATTAAAAGAAGAAAAAGAAGAAATTGAAAATAGGTGTCCATATTATCCGAAATTCCTCTATATGCTGTAAGATGTCGAGTGACCGAACGTCCTATTTTTTGGTATATTAAGCAAGAGATTATAGTGTGATCATGTGTTTGAATAATGGTTGGAGGTTAGATGATCGAAACAAGAAGTTAAATAATTTGGAGTAGAATTATTAGCTTGCTTACTTACTTACTCACTTACTCACTGGCACTATCGAACCCGAAGGTTCATGGCCACACGTACATAAGCTCGCCATACATCCCTATCCTGAGCTAATGCTTTCCAATCATTCCCTGTATAATCTACTTCCCTCAAATCATAGTTAATGTTGTTCTCCCACCTCATTCTTGGCCTACCAACTGGGCGTTTTCCCTCTGGCTTTCCTACAAGAAGCTTCCATGCACGTCTTTCATTCCCCATACGCGCAACATGTCCTGCCCATCGCAGTCTACGGGACTTAACTGTTCTTATATCTGGCTTCCTATAAAGACCATGTAGTTCATTGTTATGTAGTCTTCAGCAGTAATAATAATAATAATAATTATTATTATTATAATAATTATAATTATAATAATAATAATATGTTTATTTTTTAAAATAATTAAATTTGTCATTATGTGACATTATGCGTTACAATTGAAAGTATTCTATAAATTCGTTTTAAAATTCCAGTTTCAGTTAAGCTTCAAACGTTAACATCTCAACTCAGTTGCAAAATCTCACTTTCAACCTTTATAACATAAAAGAGGCATTACGCTACTTTTCGTATTGTGTACGTTTTATTAGGTCGTATCGATACAGAAATTTTGGTTGCATCATTTAGCTATTGTCCACCGCTGTGGTCTCGAGGTAGGGTCCTGCCTTGTCACGCAGCGGGCCCGGGTTCGATCCCCGGTCGGGGCAGTTTTTCTGGGTGAGGTTTTTATCGAGGTTTTCCCTTACCTGTAAGACAAATGTCAGAAAAAATTTAAGGCCTAAACGGTCCCGGAAATCATATGGCCATCATCATCATCCTTCACTGGTATGGAAAGCAACGAGAAGCCACCACACCTACAATTCCCTAGTAAAGCTTCAAGCATAGCATGAAAATGCTATGGTTGCAGTGAAGGATCTGCCTTCGGGCAGAATTACTATGGATGGATTTAGCTATTGTTATCAATATTGTTGTAATAATATCATGCGTTTATCTTGGACGTTAATCGGTTTAATGTAAATATAAAAACAATATTTGTGATTAAATGACGGTGCCAACTACTTAATTAAATCACTGGCACAATCGAACTCATAGGTTAATAGCCGCGCGGACATAACCTAATCATATATCCCTATCCTCAACCAACGTTTTCCAATCATACTCTGTATAATCTATCTGCCACAAATCTTGGTTATTGTTATTCTCCCCTCATTCTTGCCCTACCTATGAGGAGCTTACTCTCTGGTTATCCTAAAAAGAGTTTCCACGCCCCTTTTTTATTCCTCACGCTTGCCACATACCACCTCTATTGCAGCCTACGAGACTAAACTGTTCTTGTTACATCTGGTTTCCCTAAATATCATGTAGCTCAGTGTTATGAAGTCCTCTCCATTCTCCTATCTGTTCGTCTCTCTAGGATCCAATATTTTTTCTAAGATATTTATTCTCAATTACTTGAAAAACCATTAGTGGTAAATTAAATGAGCATTAGCATTTAATGTGAAATAAACACCTGAATAAACCTTAGGTTCGTGGACCCCGGGATTGAAGCTAACTTCTCGTAAACCAGCCTCAAACTTTCATCTCTTGGAATGATACTCTAATTTGTATAAAAAATGTAATTTGTATCATTCAAATACAAAAACAAAGTAGTGCTATCAATTATCGATTTTTACCACCAGTAAACACTGACACTATCATATGGTATATTCTATACATGTATTATCAACATGTTCGCTTTACCGAACTCACTGACTGACACTAACGAAACCGGAAATCCATGGCCGCTCGGAGATAACCTCTCCAATTATCGCTATTCTGAGTTACTATGTTCCAATAATCCCGCGCATAATTAACCTCTCTCAAAACATGGTTAATATTTTCCACTCGCCTCCTTCTAGGGCTACATATTGGGCGCTTTCACTCTTACGTCTTTACAAGAAGTTTCTAAGCCTCTAATTATGCATTACCCTTTCGTACAACATGCCCTGCCAATTACAGCATTTGAGAGTTAACTGTTGGTGTTATCTCTTGGTTTCTCATAAAAATCACATAGCACATTGTTTAATAGATTTCGTCATTCACCGTCTTTTTGTATTTTCTTGGTCTTCAACGTTTCGGCTGAACAGCCGTTCCAGTTATCATTGATTTTTCAGTTTGTTGTTGTAAATTATACTTCTTCTTCTGCATTTACTAACATTTTTTAATATTTTAAACTTTTTCAAACAATGTTTATAACATCATTTGATAATTTTAAATTATTTATTTAAATACATAAATCACAACATCATGACACTGTTAGACAATATTGTGATGCTAACTGCTATTTTCCCCACAGTGTATATTACTTAGTCTATGATTTTTCGATCGCTGGTTTGGGTTCTCGCTGATTGGATTGGCGTTAGGGAGTGATAAGTGAGTGTACACTCATTTTTATTAAACGTTTGGTATTTTTAATATTATTGATGTATTTCTTTAACACAGATTTGGAGATTTATTGCAAATATTGGTCATTTAAATTTCACAGCGACGTTCTGCTATCTAGCGTAAGCTGTATAAACTATAGTACGATATCGATAACAATCGATATCTGGCAATGACGATAATCGATATGTATTTCAATGGTGGGGTTATCCCTGCCTTTATAAACTCTGGCGCATGCGCTCTGTTGTTCTATACGACTTTGAAAATATATCATGTACTTAAAGTGCTGTTTTTGCAATGTTTCTAAGAAGTTTGTTTTACCAGAAGAAATAAAATATATTTTTATTTTACTTTAATTCGAGAAGCTGCTTCAGGAATTGTTCTCAAATGTAGGCTATAATTTTAAACTTTTGTTTATACTCTTTATATGGTATCGTAAAATCTGTGTAATTTTGTTTTCTTTTCTGTATAATTCAAATTTAAAAGCAAGTTGTAAACCAAGACGGCAATAAAAACCAAATCCATCTGGTAACATTTTGCAAGTTTCAACGACAAGTTGAATGACTTGTTGCCAACAGTATCACAGAATCACTATCTTTCCCTCGTAAAACTTACTTTTACTTGAGATTGGTTCATTAGAGTATGAATTAGCATCTCTTTTGTTCGTGTTCCCACAAACCAGAGGTACAAAGTTTACAATTATCCAATTCAGAATTCTCTCCCTGCCTTTATAACCCATCTTCAGTTTCATAGTCCAATAACATTCACGAAATACTACAGTAAGTAGTAAATTTTATCTTTAGAAATCATAACTTATAGTTATGTATATTTTATCACATTTTTTTTTCAATTTCAGAATTACGTAATTAAACGCCAAAGATTTTTGTGATAAAGGCCTGTGCCAGATTTCAACTTTTACAGTATGTATGGAATAGACAGAATCATGTAGGAGAGTAGTTTTAAAACCATTCTTATAAAAAACTGTATGGGTTTCATACATAAGTGGCATCCCTTGTTAACATTGGCATTTATTATACAAGTAGATTTATTTTTTCATAATAATTTTCTTCTATTTAAAATTACCTTTAGAATGCGGTAGTTATTTCGGAGATACAGCACTTTTACTTATCCAATATATTTTCAAAGTCCTGTAGAACAACAGTGCGCATGCGCCAGAGTTTTTGGAGTCTGCGATAACCCACCATTTAACCACATATCGATTATAATCTTTGCCTAGTGGGTTATCGGAAAAAATAAAGCTTATACAGCTTAAGCTAGATGGCAGGACGTCGCTGTGAAATTTGAATGAAATTTTTTTTAATAAATGTCCAAATCCATGTTAAAGAAATATATCAATAATATTAAAATTACCAAACGTTTATTAAAATGGGTGTACACTTACTTAACACTTCCTTACATTGTTCCAACCAGCGATAACCCAAACCAGTGATAGAAAAATCATAGACGAATATACTCTGTGGAGAAAATAGCAGTCAGCATCACAATATTGTCTAACAGTGATGTGATGTTGTGATTTGAGTATTTAAATAAATATTTAAAAATTGTCAAATAATGTTATAAAAATTGTTTGAAAATGTTTAAAATATTTTTAAAGAATCTTTGTAAATACAGAAGAAGAGCTACAGTTTACAACAATAAACAGATAAATCGAGGGTAACTAGAACTGCTGTTTAGGCGTTATTTATATAACTTCCTTTCACCTTAATCGTGTACGCTACAAAAATTCTGTCATTTCTTAATTTATTTTTACCATTGTCGTCTCAGGGTAACATCAATGCCTCTAACGCAGTGGTTCTAGGTTCGATTTCCGGTCGGGACAAGATTATTGCGTAAATATTTTTATCGGGATTTATCCACTTCTCTCGGTAAACTTTGAGGCCCAAAAAGATTCCTAACACTGTCTAGCCATTATAATCATCCATATTTAAGGCCATGGGTTACCTATACAAAGATTATTTATATAAAATGTAATGTCAATAACATTGGACAATGTTTTAAACATATTTTTAAAAAGCGTAATTACAAATACTATCCACATAATCACAACAACAAACTAAATTCATATAGGATTTTAATTGAACCTAAACGTCACGTGCTTAAGACACGTAGTAATTTCGGCCCAATGTTTTGTAAATTTATTATGAACTAGGTAATACCCGGCGTGCGCTGCTACTCATAAATAAATGTTAATGTGTTTTTATCACCAGCCGTGCACTGTTAGGGAATCTGCTTATCCCGTTATTCTTGGCATCAATGAAAGACAAAATGGTTATTGTGAGTTATCCGTAGAAGATAAACACATGCTGTCGCGGACTGCTTTTTTGTAGAGATTTTTAGATGTTCAATTCTGTGTACATTAATTTGGTGTATTTGGTATGGTTTAGGCAGCGTAAGACATTTATGCGCCAAATTAGGGACTTTATTTCACGTTTTTCACTACAAAGGATGATTGTTAGGGATGAAGGGGATGAGTATTACAACTCTCTTATTATACCTGTGTTTAACCCCGGAAACTCCTGAGCAATTTTCAAAAAGTCCCATCTCAATCGGATGAACGGTATGGCAGAGCATGTTTGTCAGGGAATCGACTTATCCCGACCTTCTTGGCATCAATGAAAAACAGAAATGGTTATTGTGAGTTATCCCTAAAAGATAAACGAGTGCTGTCGCGGACATTTTTGTAGAGTTGTCTGAGATATTTAATTCTGTGTATATTAATTTGGTGCATTTGTTATGGTTTTAGGCAGCGTAAGCCATTTAAACGTCAAATTAGGGACTTTATTTCACGTTTTTCACTACAAAGGGTGATTTTTTAAGGGTGAGGGGGTTGAATATGACAACCCTCTTATAGCCTATGTTCATCCGGGAATCTTCTGAACATTTTGCAAAAAGCCCCATCAAAATCGGATCAACGGCATGGCCGCTCATAGAATACGAACAAACGAACAAACATTAATTTTTATACATGATCATAAGTCGGGTTTGACTAATCAGAATATTATTACGTAGTGTTTTAGAAATGAAATTACAAGGCATTTCCAAACAAAAACCAGTTAACAAATAATGTTACTGATTAACCCATACGTAAAATGGTAAACCAGCAATTCATTAAAAAATGTAATTAAGGTTCAACATTGATACAGTAATTTTAAATACAAATCTATACATTTTTTTGCTATCATATTTCGCTCCCTTTATTATTTTAAAATCTTCTTTTGTCTTTCATACTTTTAGTTTTCTTGCATACTACCAATATTTTTTTTTATTATTCCGGCTTTTACAACGAATATACATTTTTCCGGTACCCATGTTCACCGTTAACTACACATTTGTTTCAACATATTTTCCATTCCTGTCTGTCCATCCATAGATCTTCTTCTATTTTCCATTCTCTCTTAGCTTCATTGATTCCCTGAATCCACGTAATAGTTGGTCTACCCTTCTTTTTCCTTCCCTGTGGTTCCCAATCCATGATTATCTTAGGTAGTCTTCCTTCTTCCATTCTTTTAATGTGTCCGTACCAATTTAATTGTTTCTTGTTTATAAAATCTAATATTGAATATTGTACCTGCATTTTTTCTTTTATATATGAATTTCTGATTTTATCCTTCCTGGATATTCTTGCAGCACATCTCCAGTAGTCCATTTCAGTGGCGAGCAATTTTTTTTTTTTCATTTGTGCATTTAAAGCCCATACTATCAATATACATAATGTAATAATTAGGGCTTAAAAAGGTTTGGTTGTAGGCTAGGCTATAGGCTGCATCGCACTCAGATTGCTGTGATTACAAACTACACGTTGGCACGCGTTACTCGGGACAGACTTATAGTACAGTCCGGTTTGTGTAAAAATGGGCTCATCTTTGTACACTTTTTGTTTCGGCATTCTGATATAACCACACGTCACGTAAACAGATCTATTGCCGAGGAGAGCAGAACATACACACTCTCAGCTACGGGCAGGCAGTTGAGACGCACGACAAAGACACGCATTTTTTAAACAATGTGTATAGAAATTAGTTACTATCCTGATGCCGCTAGTTTTTTCAGCCCTAGTAATAATCATAATTAATTAGGTACATTTTTGTATCTCTAATAATATTATTGTATGATTTGTTGTCTTTGGACTGAGCATGAGGTATTCCTCATTCAGGCTTCGTCAAAAGGCATATATAGGCTATGTGTGTTTATTTACATTATAAGTAAATAAATATCACATTTTCCGTGTATAATGTGAAAATATGAGTGAATGGTGTTTCCTGTTTTAAATAATCCTGTAGTCTTTGGAGTAGCCATGGGAGTGAAGTGACCACTCATCTGGTAAAGTTCTCCACGTATGTGTTCCTGTGTTTAAAATTCTCTCCTGACAAATCGAGACCTTATAAGGCCTGGAAGCACGTAAAAATATCTAAATATGGGAAATAAAGAAAAAAATGAAAGAAAGGAAATATCTTTTCCCTAACACTTTGAGTTTTTACTTTTTTTTTCAATGCCTGCTTTATATAAGGTTACATCCTTCCATAGTAATTCTGCCCGAGGACAGGTATTTCACTGCAATCATAGTATCATACTATGCTTTGCAGCTTTACTAGAGAATTATAGGCGTGGTAGCTTCCCGTTGCTTTCCACACCGGTGAAGGATGATCATAATAATAAGGACGATGATGATGATGACCGGATGATTTTCGGGGACCGTTGGCCCTAAGCTTCCTGACATTTATCTTACTGGTGAGGAAACACCCCGAAAAAACCTCACCCAGGAGCATATCCCGACAGGGAATCGAACCCGGGCCCGCTGCGTGACAAGACAACACTCTACCTCGAGACCACAGCGGTGGTAGGAGTGTGTTATTCGCATTAATTTTATTTATTTTTGTGTTGTATTCTTATGTTACATGCTCAATATTAATCAACTCTTATTCAGAAATACATATCAGTTTGTATGAAACCTCAACATTGTTCTCTTCATAATTTGACCTCTGCCATTACAAAGGAGGGAATGAATGAATTATTAAGCCCATGTGTCCAGTGAAGAGCGAACATCTCCTAATAGGTGTGATTCACGAGTAAGCTTTTGTAACTGGTAAAATTTTACATTGTGTTCGGTGTGTAGTTCCCTGTGCCTTCACCGAACCACTGTTACTGCAGTATTAGACAGTGTGTAAGCGGGACTTGCATTTGTTTTCATTCCTGCCTGTCTTTTGCTCATCTAGAACACTATCGTCTTCTGAAACGTTAAGGACGATCTGAGTCTCGGCCGTCCTTGCCCTCTCTTAGCGACTGTCAGTCCTGTATAGTAGCCGCATATGCCATACTGGTAGTGGTTCTCCCATTACATTTCCAAAATTTTCTGTATCCTCACTTAAAATTGGTTTGTAACAAAATTTGATTGGGATAAATATTTAGCGGCTTTGATGTATCATTTGGTAGAATAATTTTGGATTATATTATAGAAATAAGTTATTGTCAAACACTGATCTCAAATAGTTGCTTACATTTTCTCAAAATGTGATTTTAACTGAATAATGGAACTGTGGAAGTGCAATTCTTAATTTTTTCAAAGGAAGATTGAGTTGTCATGGAAAATCAGTTGAATCTTGATCTTATTTGTCTTATTTCCCGTTAAATCGTAATTAAAAACCTAAAATACAACAGATTTATGAGATCACGTTTTGATTTCTGCAAGTGAATAATATTAACACAAGTAGAGATGATGTTTACCCAACCGAATTCGGTTTCGCAGTCTTCCTGCAGCGAGAAAATAGAAACTGCAAGATGTGTGTCAGAAACATTCTTCTTGACCTTCTCTAACATTCATCTCGGTGAAACGTTATAAGATTCGATAAAAAATACCTAACTTTAAAGCATAAACTGTTTTGAAAATTATACTTATAAAATGTGCATTTCCCTTTTTTCGCAAGCGTTTACCGAATGAATTGACACAGAAGGTAACATTTGAAATTTTATTCGGGAGGTACCGAGTTCAAATATTGAGGTTGGTAAAGGAAATGCTGAGTTGTATTTTCAGGACAACGATATCTGTATTTATTGGCCCCTAATAATTTCACACTTTAATAAAATCAACAATGCGCATGAATAGAACAATAATCAAACACAGTACAACCTAGTATTATCAATAGTAATCTAATGAGAGTTGTGTTTTCCTGAAAAAAGAAACACGAGCTATAAAGTCGCTAGAGATTTTGTCTAATGAAAAACTCTACCTCATGTTGGATTTGGAATGAATATTTAGCAACATCAGAAGCTGAAAATAATTATAATGTTTAATATTTACCAAATGTGAGGTTGTGTATTCCGATCTTACTTTCGGACATTTTCAAAGCCGGCTGTATAGTTATAAATATCATATCTTTATTGTTAATTCTCTTTGGGCTTGGTAAAATCAATTATACGAAAAATAACTATTAACAACAACGCAGATTCATTATACAACATTTAATATTTTTTAGAGCAACAGAACTTTTTTTTTATTTTTTTAAATTTTCTTTTTTGAATTTCTTGCTATACCATATCGATCGTATATTGTTGAATCGATATCCTTGTCAAAGAAGTTAATTTTCGGAGATATGTCTCATTACGAACATGAAGAAGCAATTTTATCAACAGGAAGAGGCAAAATTGTCGCTCTACTAGATAAATAGTCACCGAAATATCGTAGACGCGATATTATCAGAGATATTCAAAGATCTGAAAACATAATTGAAGTAAATATATTAACAGAAACAATAATAACAAACAAATGACACGCTTAAAGAGTAAGGCTGGGTAAAAAAATACTGATTGGTCTAGTAAGTGGAAAGGCCAATAGCAGGAAAGCCGTAGTAAGGCGTTTAAAGCTTGAAAAAAAAGTATTTAATGTACGCTCCTGTATACAGCAATGGTGATTTTGCAGGCTCATGGTGACTCAACAAATACGACCAGGACCCATAGAATAAAACATTTTTAACTCGACAAGAGAGTGAAAAGGAATGAAAAAAGTCTGTCACTGCATAAAATAATCGAATTCCTCAACAGAAAGTCGATTTTGTTTTAAAATTAGAGTGTAAAATTATGGAATATTCACCTGAAAGGTCTCCTCAACTTTATTACTTATTTAACTGTAGCGCTTTCGGGACTTGTCCCATCATCGGCAGGATTCAAAACTGGTGTTTCACTGAAGATCTGGTAGAGGGGGTTACATGTACTGGGTTCGTTTTCGTTTATCAGATGGTCGTTGTTGTGAACTGCTTTCAAAATTTTCTTCTTCTCGAGTACGTTTATCTTCGCTGGATTATTTTCTCTGTTTATTACTGTTAGGGTGTTTTCTATATTAAACATGCGATGTCCTGCATGGATAATGTGTTTTGCATAGCTTGATTTCCTTCTGCGTGAATAAAATCTCGAAAATGTTCTTTAAATCTGATCTTAAAATTCTGTTTGTTCCTCCCATATAAAATGTGTTGTAGTCCTCACATGTAAATTTATATACTCCTTTTTAATTGCCATGTAAGGACTGCAACACATTTTATATAGGAAGAACAAACAGAAGTTTAAACATCAGATTTAAAGAACATTTTCGAGACTTTATTCACGCAGAAGGAAATCAAGCTATGCAAAACACGTTCTCCATGAAGGAGATCGCATGTTAAATATTAAAAACACCCTAACAGTAATGCACAGAAAAAATAATTCAGCGAGGATAAACGTACTCATGGAGATGGACATTTTGAAAGCAGTTCACAACAACAACCATCTGATAAACGAAAACGAACACAATACATGTAACCCCCTCTAAAAGATCTTCAATGAAACACCAGTTTCGAATCCTGCCAATTATGGGACTAGTCCCGAAAGCGCTACGGTTAAATAATTAATAAAGGTGAGGAGACGGACCTTTCAGGTGAATATTCCATAATTTTATACTCTAATTTTGAATAATATCTCAACGGAACATATCATGAATCTTATAAAAGTTGATTTTGTTTTCCAATGTTGATTGTTTACGGGATGTATATTTTAATTGGAGAAGCTCAATATCGGATACCAGCTTATTTCAAAGTGTCACACTGTAGTGAAAACCAGTCATATTGCCAATTTAAGACTTAATTAAATTGTATTTTATGCATTGCAACGCGCTGTTAATGGCGGCTGCTACCATTAATTCTTATTTTCGGATTTCAGGTAAATCCCCTACTTATAATGACCGGAATTCATTAATGCCTTGTAGAATACTTTCCTCGGTTTACTTAGAACTACCGGTATATACAGAATTTCGTTATGAAACATTAAAAATTCCGAATGCTACAGCAGTTTTTAAATTTTTTCGGGAAAAATCCATACACCTAGTGATCCGATTTTGCTGGTTAACTAACTCGACATTACTTTTTTAATTAAATGCTGTATGGCAAATTTGATTTTGATTAAACATAAAACCACATACCCAAACACACACACACACATATATATATATATATATATATGTGAAAGTTTTCTAGGGTTTTCCGCGTCTTCGATTCAAGTTCGGCCTCTGGCCACTGATCCCGACGTTTCGGCATGATCCCACATGCCGTTATCAAGGAAAATAAGGTCGAGTCACAGGTTTAGACCTTACATAATATAAGACCTAAAGCTGTGACTCGAACTTATCATCATTCCTTGATAACGGCATGTGGGATCATGCCGAACGTCGGAACCAGTGGCCAGAGGCCGAACTTGAATCCATGACGCGGAAAACCCAAGAAAACTTTCATTTTCATACATATATCCGCGAAAATCTGCAATATAACACATTTATACATGTATATATCCATATATAGCAATTCTGTCCGAGGGCAGGTCTTTCACTGCAATCTAGCATTTCCATGCTATGCTTTGCAGTTTTACTAGGGAGTTATAGGTGTGGTAGCTTCCCGTTGCTTTCCACACTGTGGAGGAAGATGATAATAGTGATAAGGATGATGATGATGGCCGGATGATTTTCGGGAACCGTTGGGCACTAAGCTTCCTGACATTTGTCTTACAGGTGAGGAAAGATCCCGAAAAAATCTCATTCTGGAGCCAGTCACGACCGGGGATCGAACCCGGGCCCGCTGCGTGACAAGGTACCACGCTACCTCGAGACCAAAACTGTGGATATATATATTGCCTCTCATGATTGGGAATAAGGAAAAATAAATATTTGTGCTAGGGGCCTCATTGGGCTAGTGGTTATGTCACTAACGTTTAAAGATGGAGCTAACGGGTTCAAATCCCGGTTCAGGGTTCATTTTTGTCTTCATGTCATATTTGGCCTTCAATGCTAAATGTTAAAAATATAATTATTCATCGAAATAAAAAAGCGAACTACTATAATGTAAATATTATTTTTAAAATGTTTACTTACTATAGAAGCCGCGTACTAGCAGTGAGACCGATGTCCCGTTGCCTATGATTATTGAGATTCATATATAAGGAAGGAAAAATACTGAGTGAACTAGTGTCTATATCACTATGATGTCTCGGGTTCAAATCCCGGTTCATGCTTTTATTTTTGTTTGTACATTTAATAAATGTATATATATATATATATATATATATAAAATCTTCTTCTTCCTTTCATGCAATAGACCTAGTGGTCTGTTACGGTCTCAATCCAACGTTTGAAGGGTCTGCCCAATGATCTCTTGCCTGGTAGCTGGCAAATTAAGATTTGGCGTGGTATTCTTGTTCTGCTCATTCTTCTTACGTAAGATTTCCAGTTGTTTCTGTGTTTTTTTACATATTCCATGACTGATTCTGTTTGTAATTCTTTGAGAATCTCAGAATTCCTTTTATCGTCTGTTCTTGGGTAACCCGCAGTACGTCTCATAAATTTCATTTCTGCCCCCGTTAGTACTTGTTCATCTACACTGCGAATTGTCCAGGCCTCACTGCCGTAACATAATATGAGTCTGGTCAGTGTTTTGTAAATTCTAGTTCATGTGTGTTGCTGTATTGCGTTTGGCTTGAAAATATTATTCATAATTTCTGTTACTGTGTTAAATTTTATTATTTTTTGACAAAAATATTTTCCCTCTTCGTATGTAAGTTGGTATCCGACATAGTTAAATGTGTTAGTTTGTTCTAATATTTTATTATTAATAACAATTTTACTGCCAACTGGGTCTTTTCCTAGGAAAGCCTTCACTTTAGATTTTTCTGTTGAGATTTGTATGCATATGTGTGTGTGTATATATATATATATATATATATATAATTGTCTTGGTTTTGGTAACTATGTATAATACATTTATAAACAACCATGTCTTGAAAATGATCTCACATAAGGAGATTGGAACGTCGACTCAATAAATTTATGCTATGACAGAGATAACGTTTATTTCCTTGTAATTATGAATATAAAATTGATCATGGTAATTTTCGACGTCTACTAGGTAGGAGCGGTGAGAATCTGTAAAAATATTTCAAAAAATGTTTTCATGATATCAACCTTAATATCTTAATTTCACTCCATCGGAATTCGTAAAAAAGGAACAGGAGCAAATATAAAGTAAGAGAGAGACACTCATAGCAGAGAGTAACAGAGTGACAGAGCGAATGAATGGGGGAGGATATAAAGAGCAAGAGTCTATGAGGAAAGAGAAAAGCCGACCATATTTACATCTAACTGTAGTATGTTATACGAGAGAGAATAAGGGCGATTTTATCAGTTTTTTTGCACATATATTGAAAGTAATAAAAACAGAGTTCTGCACATTTTGTACTTTCTTGTGGCTGCATTTATATGTCCTACTGAAACTGAAGTTGAGATCGTAAAGACTAAAGAATTAATTTCCAGTGACTATACACGAAAAAGCAATTTTTGCTGAGTCCATGAGATTGAAAATATTAGAAGACTAAGAGATGAAAAAGACTTCTAGAAACAAAAGGGAATGAAGTGTTTTATTGACCTGTATCCTGGCAACAAGCCACAGGCTGTGTTCTGTACCATTCTAACAAAATTTCAATTTATATGAAACCGTGTGGTGCTTGGCCATATACTACCGAAAAACTTATGCATGGAATGAATATCGCCCTATTAGTTATTATAAAGTTGAAATTAATTACACTGGTCTACAGTGGGTTTGTTGCCCTTGACATAAGATTAATTTCGGACATATTTACGCTCACAATTCATGAAACTATCAATGATTTTGGAAGATTTGCTCTGTTCTTTTTAAATTTATTTTCATTTTACACTACAAAAATCGGAAAAAATAAAAAATATAACATATATATTTATAATGCCAATTGTTTCTTTGAAAAATTAGTGTACAAGGACGTAAATAGAACGTAAAATGACGAAACCCCATTTTATACTTCAGTGAAACGCCTTTTAAGAGATTTTCTTCTGTAGTTTTTTAGGGGTCAATCTCTTTTTAAAGACCAGCAGTAATCTGCCATCATGTGACGGTCCCATCTACCCTGATACCTTTCCTCCATTACTTTTAAATCCTGGAGAAAGCGCTCTCCCTATTAGTCACTATAATTTCCTAAATTATCCGGAAATATATCCGGGTGACTTTATACTCATATTTGCTCCCAGAATATTCAGGCTTGCCAACATGTTTTTCACAATGTCTTTATAATTTGGTGTTTTATAGTTCCGATTGAGGGTCTTTCCACTTTTCAGCGGTTGCCCTTTTACCAGCCGGCTGCTGGCCCTTCACATCCACATGTGTCAATCACAGAGGTAGATGATCAACAGCCAGTGTAGGGGTGACATGTGGTTAGCATGTCGAGTCCCCCAGCCGTTATGGCTGGTTCCTCAACCTGGAGCCGCTACTTATTGTAGCTACCCAATTGCCTCACGATGCTGGGTGGGCACCGGTCCCATACTGGCCGAAATACCATGAGAAAATTTCTTCCCCCATGGAGACTCGAACCAGCGCAAGTCCCGTAGCTCTGCGCCAAGGCTTCCTACCTTAACCGCTCGGCTACGGCGCGGGACTTACCTAGGAAATTTTATACTAACAATACAAAACCTTCGAAGCTTCACTTTCCGGAACAGTCATACTTTGATAAAATTTGCATCTTTCATCAATTGCCGAATTTGAGGACCATCCAACGTTCCCCCTTTTAACGTTTCCATACTGAGCTTAGGAAATGTTCTACAAATATATTTGAAACATTCTCCTTCCTTGTCCAACGCTTTGACGAATTGTTTTATCATATCCAGATGTACGTTGTGAGTATTTAATTTTGTCAAATAACTGAGATCACGGCCGATGTGTGGAGTGAGGGGTGCGAGAGTAGGGATCACGTGATGTTTGTATGCGCGAAAAAAAAGCGCAGAAATCAAATCATGACTGGAAACATAAATGTTATATGTAACAAGCCATTTACCGTTAGGATAAAAGATACGCAAAAATCATAAAAACTAGAGCACAATCAGCATGTTCAAGAATATATTCGTAAACTCTGAGATATCCAGGGCAACAACAAAAATATTTTTTTGTAGACTTGTGCTATTAATTGCAATAAATGCATTCACTAGCAAAATGGATTTTATATCACGTATTTATTTGGAAAATACCGAATTAAAAATGTTCCATTTCGATTCCTCTGTTGCAGTTTGAAAATCAAGCAAATACTGATTGCAAGTATCAAGCAATACAATTATAGGGTTAAATCTATCTATCTTCGAGTTTTTATAGCTGCTGCCGTCTTCCTGTGCCAAACTTCCAAAGTCTACGATCCTGAGCATCTTCAACGCTAATCTTTCTTGCTTGCATTACTATATTCATGTTTTCCTCCCATGTTAACTTTGGTATACCTCTTTTCTTATTTCTGCTCGGATGCCATTGATATAGTAGTTTCGGCCATTGGTCATCTTCCATTCTTAAACTATGTCCTAACCATTTTAATTCCTTCTCCTCAATTCTTTCAATTATGCTTTCTTCTGCTTCCATTATGTTTCTAATTTCCTTATTTGTGACATGTTCTAATTTTGTCTTTCAGGCACTTCTGCTTAAATAATCAATTTCTAGAGCTATTGGTCTATTCTTGTAGTACTTACTTATTGTCCATACCTTACTTCCATACATTGCAACAGATTCCACCAATGTTTTACCAATATATTTATTTTGTGTCATCCCAAATATGCTTATCCCACAATATGGAATTTAACGACGATATTATTTTGCTACTCAATTCAATTCTATGTTTTGTGTTCTCTATGCCTATAACTTCAATGATATCCATATAGGGTTAAATAATTTACAAAAAAGTGCTAATGAGAAAAGCGCATATTTTATTCAAAATTTGTTAGATTGTTTAAAATATTTAAATGAAGAAGGAATTCATTCATAAAATATAATCTGTTTTTCACAATCTTCAAACTTGACCACTTTAGCTTCTTCAGTCCCTTTGTACCCTATATGCTACACGTAAGGTTCACATTTTTTCTCATCCTATAAAGAACACAAGATCACTATGATAGGTTTCAGAATTATGTCACACAACCGTGTTTTGATTTATTTCTAACGTTACATTTGGAAGTTCATATGGCATTTATAGACCTGGAAAAGGCATATGATTCTGTATCCATCAACAAGCTTTGGGTGGCAATGGAGAAGTTTGGAATATCTAAATCTCTCATACATTTTATAAAAATAATGTATGATTGTAAAGCAAGTATTAAGGTTGGAAATAGAATATCCTCAGAATTAGATATAACAAAAGGATTAAGACAAGGACGCGGGATGTCACCAACATTGTTCAAGATATACTGTATTTAGAAGATGTATTAATGAAATGGAATAAGTCATGTAGGGGAATGGGAATCAACATTAATGGCCATTTACTGCACAATTTATTATTCGCTGATGACCAGACTATAATAGGACAAGATAAAGAAGATTTAGAATATATGATCAGAAAGTTGGTCAATGCATTTGAGGTAGGTGGACTGAAGATAAATTATATTAAAACAGAATATACGGTAATTGGAGGAAATTCAGAAGACCTACAAATAAATAATATGATAATTAAACGTGTTGAAGAATTTAAATATCTTGGATCTATAATAGATAAATCTGGAACTTGTGAAAAATATATTATTAACAGAGTAAATTGTGCAAGGAAGGCGATTAGATCCCTGAATGGTCTTTTATGGAATAGAAATTTGACCAGAAAAACAAAAAAAGGGATTATACAGACAATAATAGAAAGTATACTTACATATGGATCAGAAAGCTGGACAATAAATGAAAGAATGCAGAAAAGAATCTTGGCGACAGAAATGAATGGATTACGGAGAAGTATGAGAATATCCAGGCTACAACATATTCGAAATGCATATATCAGACAAGAAATGGATGCACAAGAAACTGTTATCGATAGGATAACAAAGAGAGCTCTACAATGGTATGGACATGTACAACGGATGCCGGAAGATCAGTGGCCTAAACGGGTGTTGGATTGGATGGCACCAGGCAGAAGGAAGAGGGGGAGAAGTAGAAGAGCATGGTATGAGGGAATATATGATGTCATGATGAAGAGGGGTATGGAAGATGGACAATGGGAAGATAGGAATCTCTGGAAAGCAGGAATCAAGGGCAAACTGCTGTAAAGTGGAAAGCCTGTATTAAGTATTAAGTAAGTAAAGTAAATTTGGGTGAAGCACTGTATAAATCGTAAAATCTAAATAGAAGACTACCGTCATCAAAAACCTCAGTCCCATCAAATTTACGCTTCTTTTTTGTAAAAATGTTAATAATTTAGCTACTTAATAACTCTAACTCATGACTGGTTGATCCTCGTTCGTCCAGCTCGGAACACGGTCGCTCCCCTAGTGGGAGATTTCTTAATTAAACTAAATTAGTTATGCTTATTTCCTTATAGATGTCAGCGAGTAATATGTCGTTACTACATCGCCTCGAGGAGACATCTAGTAGCAAACTAAAATATTATTTGGACGAAGAATAATCGATTAATTTTGCTCAGAAACTTTTTATTCAGGCTTGAGTTTTTTACAAACCTGAAAATCTTCAAACTCGGGACCCGGAATAAAATCCCAAATGGAAGGTATGTTTTTTTTTATTTTTCCAGCCTAAAAATGCAACAACCCCGCCGGGTGTGAACCCGCAACCCTCGGGACTGGATGTTAGGAACATACTAGTAATCACTTTACTCCGCTATCGGTTAACAACTCGTTTAACAAAATAAAATTATAACTCTCAAAATCATTGTCAGGTTCACATAAAGACCAGAATTTGTAGCCAAGGATCACCCTTCGTTTTGAAAATTAGAATTACTTTGTACTTAAACAACCAATCTAATATATAAAGATGAATGTTTGTTTGTTTGTTTGTTTGTTTGTTCATACTCTATGCGTGGCCATACCGTTGATCCGATTGTGATGGGGCTTTATGCAAAATGTTCTGAAGATTCCCGGGATGAACATAGGCTATAAGAGAGTTGTGATAATCAAATCCTACACCCTTAAAAATCGCCCTTTGTAGTGGAAAACGTGAAAAAAGTAGCTTCTTGGACGCTTAAATGGCTTACGCTGCCTAAACCATACCAAATACACAAAATTAATGTAAACAGAATTAATCATCTCAAAAATCTCTACAAAAAAAGAAGTCCGCGACAGCATATGTTTATCTCTTACTGACTATGTAACTCATGCCCCAAATGGGAGTCAATGACCAATCAAATTTCAATGATTTCTGTTTTACAACCAATCAGAGTCGTGTTTCACGAAATATTTATCAGTGTTATAATTACCATATTAAAGAAGGCTCCTCCTTTTTAATATTCTGAACAGGTCTGACCATTATTTTGCAGTGACTGAGCCTGTGAGAAATACGGCTACCAGATTGTATAAATAGTGCATGAATGTCAACACATGCCGCATGCGGGAGTTAATATAAAACATTTGTAGCAATTGATTATACCACCAAAAAAAAGAAACTGTTTGCACTTTCTTAAATGTATTTTTTCCCAGGTAACAATCCAGAAAAATATAATTGTCATATTTACATCATACGACATCAGAAATGAATTAATATGCAATTTGATGTTTCATTTTTTTTTTCACTAGAGAGCATTCTTACAAATATTGCGTTCCTTTGGCAATAAATAGTATGATCTGGTTGCACTGATAAACAAAAGAAGCAGATGAAGCGTACCTATCGTTTCTCATTTGTTTTCAAACATCGCCGTTTACATTAAATATATAAATATTTTAAAATAATTATAGTTAAATAATGACATGTGAGTAAACAGCTTAATTTTATTCGTTAAATAGTCCTAACAAATGCCACTCTGATTTCCAAATTCTCTAGATAAATTCTCTCCTCACTTCGTGAGTCGTGAATTTATCGATAATTTGGAAATCACTCGTGGCATTACTTATGATAATTCCCAATAACCATTTTTGTCTTTCATTGATGCGAAGAAGATCGAGACAAGTACGTAGATTCGTGTGCAAACATAGCAGCACACGGTGGGTATTCTTTTACGGATAACTCACAATAACGAATTTTCTCTTTTAGCTCATTTATGCCAAGAATATCGGGATAAGTAGATTCCCGGGCAACATAGGGTAATCATTACGGGGAACCTTAATATAATTACGATATACATTTATAATTATTTTTCATTTTACGTATTCAACCAATCATAAGAAGTACATTATTTTTTGTCTCTCAGCCCATTTATTCCAAGAAGATCGGGATAAGTAAATTCCCGGACAACGCCGAGTAAACAGCACGTCGTATCTAAAAATAATTACGATATGAATTTTCCTTTTACTTATTTAACTAAACATAAAACACATTAATTTTCTTATTTCAGCTCATTTATGTCAAGATGATCGGAATAAGTACATTCCCGGGCAACGCCGGGGATTCAGCACGGGTATGTAAAAATGTAAATGTAAAATTATTTTTCCTGTTACTTATTCAACTAAACATAAAAACACATTAATTTTCAATTTATTTAGGCGTACCAGCGCACGCCGTTTATTACCTAGTTAAATAATAAAATACATATTTTTGTTAGATAATACCACTTCAGGATGAAGAGGTCGACTAGAGTAGACGACCGATTTTGCTGTGCAAGTTCAGACGGTAAGTAAAAGTAGCCTAAGGGCAATTGCACACACACCGATTTTGGACGGTCGATAAAATATCGACCATCCACATTCCAGTAGTGAACCATTGGATGACATTGGAGCTTGCACACTGGCCGACCACGGATCGGCACCGGAAAATCCGGCTAGCAGTCGGCAATTGCCACTGTAGACCGCCGGCGCCGGGTCGATGCCTGGAGTATAATGGCGCATAAGTTCAAATCAGAGCTTGCACACTCACAGATTGTTTACCGGTCCTCAGTTCTCGCTATAAGAAACAAAACATGGGAACTAAAACAAACAAGCTTCGATGGTATATAGCACTTAGAAAATTGAGAGTAGGTACAGTTTGGATGGTTGCACATTTCATGAAAAAGTAACGTCAAAATACTTATAACTACATTTCACCATGCTCTTAGTTTTAATATCAAATATAACTGTAATTGCAAAGAATGTAGTCTTGGTGGAAAGGCCCTGCGGCTAGCCAAATTAATGACAAGCGGTGAGCAATTCCTTTTGACTCTCCAGGATGTCCTAGAAAGGAGAGCCCCGGGTTCCTGCTTAAGCATTAGCCCCGGTGTAAATTAGAAAATGAATAAGTACCGATAATTGATAATAAATTAAAACGAAAACCATCATTCTAACCTGCATGGTAGCGACGATGTGCTCCGACTAGTATATGAATTCGTAATTTTTGAATATGGCGCTTGTGGCCGTCAGCCAATCAGAGGCTGGTGATTTTTTGAAGCTTGATTTTTTGTATTAATTTATTAGAATATCATGTTCGAGTGATATCCATGGTGTTCTTAATGCTTGTTTAAATCTAATACCGAGATATTATTAGTTTAATTTAATTTAAAATATATTATTGTCACGAATTTGTGTTAGCCATTCGCGTGGCTGTCTGGGGATGCCACGCCCCTTTTTTGAAAATGTGTTATTTTGGACGATTCGAAATATATATTGATGTGATTTCGATTCTGTGATATATTATGTGGTCCATGAATGCATTTGACGTGTTTTCAATTAAGTTTGATTATTTAAAGTGCCTAAAACGCAGTCGTATCTCTGAGCCAATCCGGAGGCTGTGTGATATTGCCACGCCTATTTTCGCGGTTTCTCGCGAGTTTGTACATTAGCAGCCCAAAGTCGATCCAGAGAAGTTGTGCACCCTATGATGGAATATAGAAGTCCGAAAAACCAGCGCCAAGTAGAAATGAAATCTTTCTCATCCTCTTTACCCGGCTCAGTGAAAAATTGGGAATGAAATTTACTGGTGGGAGCTAGGGGACCACTCCGGCATTCGCCTTCACGCTAAGGAAACCACCAGAAACCTTTAGCGGAGTGTTTATCTGAAAAAGAAATTATAATTATATTTATTATATTTTCTAATGATATTCTATGACACAGGATGATGCCCATCGGTCATCCGTTGCGCCACGTGCCACAGATGTGTAATTTTTAAAGTTAGAGGTATAATTTCGTTAAATAGCCCATTAATTTTGAATTTGGAAAAGTTATGGGATTTATATTTACTGGTGGAATCAAAGGGCCTACTCCGATATTTATCTTAGCGCTAAGGAAACCACCGAAACCTTAGCAGAGTAGGATTGAAGTTAGTGAGAATGATCGAAATATGGCCAAATCGGTCGGGCCTTCCAGCTTTTTAGAGGTGATTAGCTGGTTTTTTCACCTGTTTATAGTTAATTAGGACGGTTCTTATAGGCGAATAGCCGTCAAAATCACCTGGTATGTCGATATTCAGGAGTATATGTCAGACATTATTTGTGTCTATGCGATCGTTTGCCTACAGGCCATTCAGGTATTGACTGCCTGGGTGGACGATTTCTAAGGATCACTTCGTCCATGGGGGGATAGAAATCCACTACATGACTGTGTGTCGGACTTTTCGGAGGAAAGTTGAAGTCCTCCTTTTGTCTTCGACTTTTGGTTTCCAGTAGGTTTATATTTATATCCCAACTGTCAATTTCACCTTCGCCCCAGCAAAGAGAGTTCTGAAACAATCCCTAGAATTAGTTGTGGATTAATAATTTTCAACATAATATTTCTCCAAATACACATATGCGTACTAGAATGGCCTACTTGTGCTCTGAATTGTCAATTTTATGTTATTGTTGCATTATAATCTACTGGAGTTTTATATATAATTAAATAAGAAATGCGCACAACGTGCAAAGAAGATTGTTTTTAGTCGCTGCAGAGTTTCAACAACGATTCTGATCTCATCCTACATTTTAACACATGATATTTCTCGCACTGTTCGCCACATCTTGAACATCACGCAGTCTGGGCCGGGCTCGTGGAATTTCTGGTTGCTGCACAGCTTGTGGTGAAATCCATGCACAGGGAGACCGGTCAATGTGTGGCGCAATTCATATCCTCCCTGAGTCCATTCACGGTTTGTCATGGCGTCAGTAATATAGAATTCTTCCCATATTTTGCATTTCTTCTCGTGGAGTTCTTGCAGGAGGTCCTGGTAAGCTGGTGTCACTGGTAGTAGGAACTTCAGCCTCAGCTCTTCCATGTAGAATGGTTCTCTGGAGAGTTCATAAACAAGTCGTGAGGGTGTGTATCTGGAGTGACAGAGCACATTTTTTAGGTATGTGGTTTTTAGTTTCTCTAATTTTTCTAGGTTCGCTTTCTTTAAATGGACCCATATATTCTCTAACCCATATCTTGTAACGGGATCAACTATAAGTTCAAAAAGTTGTAGGGCTGTTTCTAGTGAGAGTCTGTTTATTGAATTAATGTCGCTTATGGCTGTTATCGCAGCACTTACTCTGTTATTGACATGGTGTGTAAACATTGGGTTTTATATATATACACATATGGTATAAGAAAAATAAATGCCTGGGCGGGATTCGAATCCGGATCTCTGAGTCTGTACCTCAGTGTGACATCCATTACACCACCAGGCAAATCCAATTCAAACATTTATTTTTCTTATATATGTATTATATTCCCCATTATTACTAGATGTCGAGAGAACTCGGTCTTCACTGCCATCTAGTAGCTGACTATAACAAGTAAGCAAATTAAAGAGAACATTTTTACATTATAGCAGTAACGCTTTATCGATGTTATAATTAAATATTTAACACACACACATATATATATATATATATATATATATATATATATATATATACATATGTAATGTAAAAAAATAGCAATCATTCAAAATGTACCCACTCTAAATTTTGTTAGTGACTGTTTGTTTTAATTGCCATGTTTTGTTTCTTGTATTTGTTTAGATTTCATAAGTAAATATAATTGATTAAATTAATTGATACATATAACCTCCCATTACAGGCTCGATAGGCCCTTGAGATGTTGAAGTGTCGATCTTTCTAGACAATCGACATGATATGTCAGCCGGGTTGTCGGTCCTATCTGATGCCGCCTTTGCCCCCAGAACATGCACCTAGTACTCATTTTCGTTAAGGAGCTGAGTCGACGCCAAGGGCCATAACTTAATGCCGCCAGAAAGTCTGATCCAGCTAAACTTGAACCCATGATTTTCCGATTTGTAGAATGATTCCTTAAGCAACTTCATTATATCGTGAACCATTAAAGTTGTTTAAAATCATGAACATGGTATTTTATATTGGGTTACAATTATTGAAAAAGCTAATTAAAGTGGAAAAACAGTGAACATATTGACTTCTTGAGCCATATATAAGGTCTGCTTATCTCATTTATGTGCTGGTATGTACACTTACAAATTATCGCGGACCTATGTATATAAATATGTGTAAAAGTTTAGAAAATACTAGCTCCATAATATTTTTATGTCATAATATTCATATTTTGCTTTTATTATTTTATATTTTGTTATAATTTTCTTCATATAATCTACACTAACGGTATACAAAAGCTCTACGGAATGTAATGCAACATAAAACGCAACTTTCACTTCGTTTCTACACATTTTTTTGACAAAATAATAAGTAATTGTGTAGTATATAATATCATGCTACATTTTTAAATTATCTATCAAGAGGGAGAAATTATATAGTATCCTGCTTGGAGTTCGGAATTCCTAAGAAGATACTTAGCCTTATACGAATGTGTCTAAATGGCACAAAGAGTAGGGTGCGTGTAGGCAAACAGTTTTCGGACACTTTTGAAATCCACAATGGGTTGAAGCAAGGAGATGCACTATCTCCTCTACTATTTAATTTAGTATTAGAGCATGCCATTAAATCTTTAGATGATGAGAAGGCCTACAACTCAATGGTATTAATAAGGTGTTAGTTTATGATGATGATGTAGTACTATTGGCCGACAGCGAGGAGATATTAAAGGGCAACACGCACACACTATTTGAGTAACACTAAGAAATTAGTACTGGAAGTGAATATCAATAAAACTAAATATATGGTCACACGTAGAAATACATTATATAATAGAAATGGACAGCTAATGAAAAAATGAGGAAAATGTTGAAGTTGATGAATTCAAATACCTAAGAACAATATTCACAAATAGGAATGAGATGCACAAAGAAATTAAACATAGCCTCAATTCTGGAAATGTATGCTATTATACATTGCAGAGGCTTTTGATGTCCCAACTCCATTCAAAAAACATTAAACTGAAAATATATAAAACTATTATTCTACCAGTTATATTATATGGGTGCGAAACATGGACTCTAACTTTAAGGGAGGAAAGAAAATTGCGAGTGTTTGAGAATCAAGTACTTTGGATTTTTTTTGGACCAAAGAGAGATGAACAGACAGGTGAATGTAGAAGACTACATAAGAATGAACTACATGGTCTCTATAGGAAACCAGAAATTATAAGAACAGTTAAACTCGTGGACTGCGATGGGCAGGACATGTTGCACGTATGGGGAATGAAAGAGGTGCATGGAAGCTTCTTGTCGGAAAGCCAGAGGGAATACGCCCAGTTGGTAGACCAAGAATAAGGTGGGAGAATAACATTAACTATTATTAGAGGGAACTAGATTATACCGGGAATGATTGGAAAGCATTATCTCAGGATAGGGATGTATGGGGAGCTTATGCCCGCACGGCCATGAACCTACGGGTTCAAGAGTGCCAGTCAGTAAGTAAGTATAGAGCCTATCTATCTACGAAGGGAATAACAGCCTAATGTGTTAGACGTTATTGGACTAAGTTTATTTAGTTACTGGTAAAATTCTGGCGTGTGTGCAAGCAGCGCTCCACCAATAAAATATCGATCGGCTGATATTTTACCGGCCGTCTAAAATCGGTGTGTGTGCAATTGTCCTAAGATATATAATTGTTTGTTTTTATTTTTATTCAGACTGAGTAGACAAACTGCCCTGAGCATTTCGACCTGGACGATATATTATTTTATAGATGAATGGAATGAAGTCAGCTTTACGTGTTTTACGCCAGGTTAATCTCTAATGACTCATAATACAGGGTGCCCACACA
Organism: Diploptera punctata; assembly: GCA_030220185.1. Taxonomy (NCBI): domain Eukaryota; kingdom Metazoa; phylum Arthropoda; class Insecta; order Blattodea; family Blaberidae; genus Diploptera; species Diploptera punctata. The sequence continues at coordinate 766,802 of JASPKZ010002720.1, read as the reverse complement.
GTTCTGCTACCAAAACAATATAAGTTAGCTCATAAATTACTTGAGAAAGAGACAGGCGGTTGTTTGCAAGGTATTCTACATTTCTCAAAGTTTGTTTACATTTGTTGCAGATTGTGATTTAAATGACAATGAAGATACCACAGTAAAAAACCAAATGTGTATGGTGGTATGCTGAGTCTGATAAATCACCAGTAACCCATATCCGAATGTTGTTGCGGTTAACATGTTTAGATACAAAGAAATTCGCTTCATCAGAGAACATCACCCTCTGCAGGCACTTACTGTCTTCGTCAATTGCGTTCAGCATGGAATCAGCAAATTCAGCACGCCGAGGGTTGGTAGCGACGCTTGCGTAATTTGCACTTTATTGGCCTGAAGATGTAGCCTCTTATGGAGGACTTTATGAATGGTTGATTTTGGTAAATGCAGTTCCCGTGAAGCATGTCGAACCAATTTTTGAGGTCTGAGTTGAAATACAAGTTGCCCATTGTCGATAGTTTCTTGGCTCACACTTGGTCGTCTACTCCATGGCAAGTCCATTACACTGCCAGTCGCTTGGCCCATTTAATTATGGATGATTTGGATGGAGGATCTCTTGCATATTGCCGGCGAAAATTTTGTTGAACTATTACTGGTGATTTACCAGACTCAGCATATATATTGGGTCATTTCCTTGTGGTGTCGTCATTGTCGTTTAAATCACAATCTGCAACAAATAAAACAAACCTTTGAGAGATGTAGAATACGTTGCAAAAAACCGCATGTCACTCCCTCAAATAATTTTATGAGCTAAATTGCATTGTTTTGGTGACAGGACATTGTGGACACCCTGTACAATTTTTGGTTTAGCCCCTTGCACCGAGGAAAGACTCCGTCCCTCCCGTTGCCCCCTACTGCTCTATTTTATTATTCAGGCTCGGAGTCATGACCAACTCCTTTGCACTACACTAGATCCCCACAATCACTTATTTTCAACATCTGTGGGTGCTAAACAAACGATTTTTCCTAACAAAAGACAGGGTGAAGGGTGATACGAAATCAGTGAATGATGGAATGGCGTGAAGGGGAGGGATGGGTGAATGGAGAGTGTTGGTGAGATGAATTTCGAAAACAGGAGAATCCCGAGAAACATCACGGATATCACGTAGGCCTATATCCCATCACAATACCCCTCTAAAACCGCCAGGAATTGAACCGGGATCCCAGTCAGGACAGCCGTACGTATAATAGGACGGGCAACGGCCAAAGTAATTGTTTACTACAATCACAAATAGCACAATGATGTTTTAAAGACAATGTTATTGGACGTACTATAGTGTACTATCTGTGAAGTGATCGGAGTTGTGTAGTTTTTGTGACAGAGATGAGCACTGGAGCAGATAACAACCGACGTGTAGTTGTCAATCTGTGTGATCACCAATTTGTCAACATTGTTCTTGTCTCAGTGCCATGCTTCAGGCAAAGATGCACATGTTGATCAATATGTTACAAGTTCATGTGACAACCGGCTAAACGACACCCTCTAATTAAAATAAGCAAATTCTAATACGATGATTCTATAAACTTGTTTACCTTGTGTGTACAGTTTCGCCGCAATGCAACGTGACAGATCTACGCTTCCTTTTGCCAGGTCATGTGGTAAATAAAGAAACATTTAAAAAAGTACAATACATTTAGGTATTTTAACGGCAAAATATAGATCAGTATACTGGTGTCGTGATCAATGTTTCGACTACAGAGTAAGTGATCCCTGTTCGATTCACAATGTTTGACTTGTGGATTTCATCTCTATATATACCGGGTGCGACATATGTCAGTTAACCACTGCACATGGTTGCATGAAAACAATCAGATTGGTTGAAAGTTTGAATACGGGATCATTAGAATATAATCTCAAACACTACTGCTCACTATAATCTCGAACTCTAGTTTCAACCAATCAGATTTTTTTTTCTTACAACCATGTGCAGTGATTAACTGACTTAGGCCACACCCTGTAATATCCACATTCCATCAGGTTCTAAGTACGTGTGAATGTGTTTGTGTGTTTAATTGTAAAAAAACCAAAATTAAAAAGTAAACAAGAGTTAAAATAAGAACATAGATTAAAAATCAATACTAATAAAATTCATTGTTAAAACCGTTGAGGTGGAGAGTAATAAAATAAGTTAAAATATATCTTCTTAGGTAAGATCCGTCGTCCTTAACTTATGAAATATGTATTCTTTATGCCTGTAGGCCTTTCAGAACATCCGTTCCATCTTCAGCAGGTCCTTCTTCGTTACAATATCTAGTATGATAGTTGATGCACGACAACACCACATTAGGACCAGCAGCATCAACAATCACACTAGATATTGTAGCGGAGAAAGGACCTGCTGAAGATGGAACTGATGTTCTGAAAGGCCTACATGCAAAAACAAATACATATTTTATAAGTTAAGGACGACGGATTTTACCTAAGAAAGTATATTTTAACTTATTTTATTTTATAGATTAAAAAAATACTATCACTAAAAAACTAATAAAATTTGAAGTTGATAACTACACGAAACTATAAACCATGAAAAGCATTAGCATTTAACAGGATTTTACACCTACATTTGGAACCTTATTATTGAATCTGACAATATTATACGTCTGGGAATGTACAAGATATAAAAGCATTATGAGCAATAATTCACAAAAATAAAGCATAACACTTAAAGCTTTCCTCAAACCTCTACATATGGAAAAGAAAGTGCGACGCACTGTTCTTTTAACTGTGGAATTTTAAAATCATTTAACAAAATTGTGTTAAGTTAAATTTAAAACATATCGTAAAAAAAGAACAACTTCCTGAATTAATTATTCTATAGAGGATTACATATTTAACCCTCATCTCAACAAGTATACAAAAAACTACTCTGATTTAAAGAGAAATAATTGTTCAAGCGAAATTCATTCAATTTTGAAACAGTTCTTTTGTCTAAATTTCCCTTTATAAATATGTGTTAATGAATCATTTGTGTATTATTAACAAGTACTCAAAGCATTCTGTCAATTTTTTAGAGAATGAACAAGGCCAAAATTCAATGGAATTAATAAGCTGTTAATTTATGCTGATGATGTAGTATTATTAGGCGATAGCAAGGAGATATTTAGGACGAATACGCACATTCTATTGGGACCGGAAATAAATATCCATCCATCCATAGTAATTCTGCCCGAAGGCATGTCCTTTACTGCAATCACAGTATTTTCATGCTATTCTTGCAGCTTTACTAGGGAATTGTATGTGTGGTAGCTTCCCGTTGCTTTCCACACCGGTGAAGGATGATGATGATAATGATAAGGATGATGATGGCCATATGATTTCGGGGACCGTTTGGGCCTTTAAAGTTTTCCTGACATTTGTCTCACAGGTGAGGAAAAACCCCGATAAAAACCTCATCCAGAAAAACTGCCCCGATCGGGGATCGAACCCAGGCCCGCTGTGTGACAAGGCAGCACGCTACCCCGAAACCACAGCGGTGGACAAATAAATATCAATAAAACTAAATATATGTTGACACATAGAAATGACACAACTCTATTTTCTTTCATTTTTTTTTTTTTTTTTTTTGCCTGTATATAACCTATCTGCGAATTTCTATGCTTTGAAGTGCACAACTTACGAATATATTCATGAAAGTGTTGAATGTGCTCTAAATAATTATAGAATAAAATCTTATAAAAGGTTCACTGAAGTATAACATGGGTTTTCGACATTTTTCCTTCTACTTCCGTCGGTGTATACTATTTTTTCAAAAAACAATTGACGTTATAAATATATCTTTTTTTTATATTTTCCGATTTTTGTAGTGTAAAACGAAAATAAAGATTAAAAAAATGGAAGAGCAAATCTTCCAAAATCATTGATAGTTTAAAAAATTGTGAGCATAAATATATCCGAAATTAACTTTATATCAAGGGCAACAAAATCACTGTTGAAAAATGTAATTTATATAACGAAAATGGACAAAATTAATGACAAATTAGGGGAATTTTGAGGAAGTGGCTGGATTCAAGTACCAAGGAACAATGATTTAAAATAGGAATGAAATGCACAAACAATTTAAACATAGGCTCAATTCTGGAAATGCATGTTATTATGCATTATGGGACTCTTCTCATCCAACTTAAGAAATCATTAAACTGAAAATATATAAAACTGTTTTTTTCCCAGTTATATTATGTGGAAGCGAAACTTGGACTTTTACTTTAAGAGAGGGGAAATAGTAAGAGTAATTTAGAATGAAGTTCTTAAGAAATTTGTGGACAATAGAGAGCAGATAGATGAATGTAGAAGACTTCATAACTGGTAGCTATATCTACATGATCTTTATAGGAAAACCAGATCTATTAAGAACAATTAAGTCTCGTAGGTAGATTATTGAAAGGATATGTGACACGGATGGGGAATGAGAGAGGGCTTCAACATCTTTGTAGGAGAACTAAAAGGAAAGCATCCAGTAGGCAGGCCAAGGACGAGATTGAAGAATAACATTGACCGCAATGTTTGGAAAGTAAATTATACAGGGATTGATTGGAAATCTATGGAGAGCTTAGGCACTTGCGGCCACGAACCTACGGGTTCGGTAATGCCGATGAGTTAATTTTAGTTAGTTCTCAAAGCAACTTATAATAAAACAGAATCTAGGCATTATATGAGTAAATATTTGCATATAGCATGAAAATGTTCGACCTAGTGATACATTAGACAAAATGTCAACTATTCATTTCAAAATAAATAGAGAGGAATTAAAATGATAATAATGTGATGATCTCTAAAACCCAGCATTTAAATAAATATTCTTCTTCTTCTTCACTTCACGGCACATTGCCTGGATTGCCTGTTCCGCCTCACAGTTGTTCTGTTCAATATTTTCACTGGCCTTCCTACATTCCTCGAACATCTTGGCTTGTAGTTAAATGCTGCTTTTGGTAGTCTTGTTCCATTCATTCTTTCTAAGTGTCTAAAGCATTTATGTCTATATTCTTTGATTTTATAATTTAATGGATACATATTTAACTTTTAACCCAGCATTTAATAATGAAGTCAACTGCCGTAGATCTTCTAGTATTTCATCACAATAGTAATATCCGAGGTCACAGGTATTTACCGGGTAGATGAATAGATGATAATATTTTTGGTGGGGAAGGGGTTATTATTGAATACGTCTTGGGTTCCGACTGTAATTTGGTGATATGTAGCGTGTTCTAGGAACTCTCTAATATCTAGCAGAACAAAGACATAATGGAACAAAGGATATAACATATGCTTGGCACGTCACCATTAAATTACCATTCAGGTCCCTATAAGACAACATTGGGGGTTTTACCTAAAAATATTCTAACAACTTCTGATAGATTTTACGTAACGGTATAGGGCTAAAGAGAGAGAGAACAGACAAATGAATGGAGGAAACTACAGTGAGCTCTATGCGAAATTATGTAATAAGAATCGTATTGTCTTGTTGACTGCGATGGGCAGGACATTTATCATGAATTGGAAATGAAAGAGGACCATGGAAACTTTATGCAAGGCAATCAAAGGGAAAGTGCTCAATAGATTGGCAGTCATGAGTTGGAAAATAAAATTAACTATGATTTTAGGGAGGTGAAATTTAAATGGAGTGATTAAAAAAAGCTCAGGATAGGAAGTATTAACTAAATCAATGCCAATCTCAAATACAGAGGTAAATTCCCGAGCTGTCATCATGAATCTCCGGATATGACAGTATCAACGAGTCAGTTATAGGGATACAAGTTTAAATTTACTTAGGTATGCGCATACACGGAGTCTTAACAAATAATTTTAATTTCCAACATGCTTGGGATAAATAATTTTACCATCAAAAGCATGGGGTGCTCTTTATCAATTAATATATTTGATAATAAACAGATATTGGTAAAAGTAAAGTCTCTAAGAAGAAAATGTAAAAATCATAAAAAGCACCCCACGCTTTTGATGGTAAAATTATTTTTTCCAAGCATGTTGGAAATTAAAATTATTTTTAATTTTTTTAATTCGGTTTTCTAATAAAGCGTGTTGTTTTAGTTTTTTAAAACCATTATTTATTTTTTAGTTTTTATTTTTAACATTTTACAGAATAAGACAAAAATTTAAATATCCTTAAATTCGATTCTATTGTGGTATGAGCTGAAAGTAATACTCTTCTAAAAAAACCTCCCAGCCGGATTTGAACCAGCGACCTATCGATTACAGAAATTATATACCACTAGAGTGTACCGCTCTATCAACTGAGCTCTTACAAAGATTGACTAAAAAGTCGACAAGTCCGCAACCTATTATACCAGTTTTCATTTTTTTTATTTTCTGATGATTCTGGCCATGATTCTAGAAACAAAATATGAAATTATTGTATTGTCACGGGTCCTTTACAAGTACACAAAGTTTTAAGTCGATCCAATGTTTCTAAGTGGGTGAAAATCGTGTTCAAAGATTCCGTTACATAGATACAAAGACACTTTTTTGTGTGATGATTCTGGCCATGATTCTAGAAACAAAATATGAAATTATTGTACTGTCACAGGTCCTTTATAAGTACACAAAGTTTTAAGTCGATCCAATGTTTCCAAATGGGTAAAAATCGTGTTCTAAGATTCCGTTACATGGATACAAAGACACTTTTTTTTATTTTCTGATGATTCTGGCCAGGATTTTAGATAACAAATATGAAATTATTATATTGTCACGGGTCCTTTACACGTATACAAAGTTTTAAGTCGATCCAATGTTTCTAAGTGGGTAAAAATCGTGTTCAAAAATTCCGTTACATAGATACAAAGACACTTTTCTGTCTGATGATTCTGGCCATGATTTTAGAAACAAAATATGAAATTATTATATTGTCACGGGTCTTTTACAAGTATGCAAAGTTTCAAGTCGATCCAATGATTTTAAGTAGGTGAAAATCGCGTTAAAAGATTCAGTTACATAGATACAGGTCAAGCTAATATAAAGCGTGTAAAAATGGGTCCCGCCATCAGTTGTATTAACCGATCGCTGTCTTTCTAATGTATTACCGTCTGCATCCCACTGTTTGCAATCCCTGGTCATGAGTGAAGACAGTAAATCAGAAGATGAATGGTTGTGAATGACATAATGTGTATGGAGGATATACTGACATTGACGTGTCTTTGTCAGGCGAGTGGTGTGGTCAGGAATATTTTCTAGTTTCTCTCGCTTTTCAAGACAAGTAATGGAGTTCCAGGCACAATTTCATCGTAATCATGATTACGTAATACTATTAAGTTGCATTAACTATCTTCTATTATGACAAACACACCAATGCTAATAAATTATATACAGGTTGCCTGGACACAGCCCAACAATCCAGATGCGATATATATTGTTTACGATATACTAAAGTCAGAATAAAGTTGTGAAAAATCTAAAAAAAAAAAAAAGTTTATAAGATGATCTTGAAGAATATATCCGGGCTGTAGGCCGTGGTCTTGAGGCTTGTAGTTCCCCGACGTTTCGCCAGAGATTGCGTCTGGCATCCTCAAGGGTTGTCTCTTGAGGCTGTATGTTCCCCGACGTTTCGCCAGAGACTGCGTCTGGAGAAACGTCGGGGAACTTCAAGCCTCAAGACAGCCCGGAAATATTCTTCAAGATCATCATAGTAACTGCGTCGTGAAAGCCTAAGCCAATACATAAAAAAGTTTATTTTGTCACATTTATAACAGTAAGAAGATACATATTTAAAACCATAAATTATGCTCAATAATCTCCTTCTTTAAGCCAATGTATTGGCTCTAAGACTTTAGAAAATAATCATTATACTATAACTAAATTTTAATACCTGTTATGATATTAAAGAACCGTTCGAACCATCTGTTGGATTTTTTATTATTTTTTTAAATATTGGCATAGTACATATTATGCGTCCAAGCGATGAGACTGAGTGGCGAGTTGATGAATTAAGAGCTACAAAGTCAACGTGCACAGTGCATTATAACAACAAAATATAACATGCAACACCCTCCTCGCGATCTGTCTCATCGCTTGGATGCACAGTACTTTCATTCCTTGATGCTTTACGGCTGTAGCAGAGAAAATGCGGAATATGAACCTCATAAATAATAAGGTATTAATGAAATTATATAAGTAACTCACAAGACCATCTTCGCTAGGTTTACCGTACAGGCCACATGGCATAAAACGAATTTGTACATAATGATGATATAATTAACTCGTTAAAAGCGCGTATCTAGAGAAAGTGGAGATGATACGGTCAATCAATTCAATGTAATATAACTGAATAATGTAATAACAAACGGACAGGACGTTAAGAGTCGAAGTAATGATGAAATCGTTGTGCGACATTGGGAATTTAGTCTCCACCGCAGTGACTTCTTTCTCACAGACCGATGGGAAATTATTTTTCTTCCAACACGGAACTACGTTTAATTGAATAGACACGTAGAGGTTGTAATAAAACAATCTATTTAATTAAATTTTATTTATATTTGATCCTCATTCATCATTTTTATCACACGTTACTGCTATCACACATGGAATTTTATTAAATTTTAATCGACGAGTTCTGTTCGTTTAATGGATCGTCTCGCCAGGTTGTCTCGGAAACCACATTGCATTATATTATGTTAATGTTATATTTATATTTAAAATGAAACAAATAAACAGGCTACATAATAATTTAATTATGATTATAAGATATTTATGTCAAATTATTGTAATAATTTTAATCCATGCACACAAATTAGAAACTACATAATAGTATATTACAATTCGAGGTTTTCGAAGTGGTTTTTACAGAAGAGAAGAAATTATTAAAAACCAAGCGATAGCGAGGTTCTATTTTCCGAAATTCTGTAAAACACTTCACAAACGTGTGTTGTACATAATTTTTTGCACGATGGTGTTTTCAAAATGTAAATAATAGTAAAATAATAGCATTTTTGTTGGAAATATTTGCGTTCACTATAAATAACTGACTAACGTTAACAGTCTGGCCAGTGTTTGTACGGTGAACGCCGAAAATAATTTAGTTAAGGTTACAGCAGACCTTTTGACCAATCAGTAATAAAATGGCGCAAATGTAAAATGTTTTACAATGCTTCAAATAAAGTTAAGTTCGTTTAAAATGCAGTGATTTGTATAATGTATATTAACACTAACTTTTGAATACATTTTTGTATATACGAATCAGTCATTTCGAAAAGGGATCATCTCCAATTTTTCTGAAATTCATTTATTTCCTTATTCCATGTTTACATACCTACTTCCATCGTTCCGTGTGAGAACGGATCAACTACACTATTCCTTTACCACTTCCTGACTATTCAGTAGCAATTTCAGATTCAATGCTTTATCCTGAACAAGTTGAACCAGTTCTTCTTCCTCTCCTGTAAAATTTGATCAGCTGTAGATGATCCCTTTTCGAAATGACTGCATACATTGTATGTAGTATACATAAAGGGCAGTGGTTTTACTTCCCGCACTAGGTAGGTAATTTGTAATATTACAGTATATTTATTTAGTTGTTTATAGGTTGGCAACCCTAAATTTAGGAAACTGAACTTTCAATCAAGGTCACCACTGCTGTAACTACGACAGAAAGCACTATCGTGCAAAAAGGCATTATTTGAAAAGTAATAATTATTGAAATGGGACACGCCGTAGCTTTGTGGTTAAGGCAATACGCTACAAACCAGAAAGTCGAGGGTTCGAGTCCCAGCGAGAGAAGGTTTTTTAAACTGACACAAACCTTCTGGCAAACTATGGCAATGGGGTCGACTCAACATCCAACGGAATTGAGTACCGGACGCTTATTCTGAGGTAAATGCCGCCATCACGCTGGGCTGACATCAAGTGCCGATGTCTACAAAAAGTGGGAGACTGAACCTCCTGCAACTAAGGCTTTTAGTGGGGTCACTTTACTTTACTTTAAAATTTAAGTAATTAATTGTTTACTTTGTAGTTCCAATTGTTATTGATAAGATTTTTTCTCGGCATGCAGAACATTTTATTCACAGAAGATTTATGCAATGAATGCGAAACATGGACTCTTACTTTAAGGGAGGGTAGACGATTACGAGTATTTGAGAATAAAGTTCTTAGGAAATCGTTTGGACCAAAGAGAGATGAACAGACAGGTGAATGGGGAGGACTACATAACAGTGAACTACATGGTCTTTATAGGAAGCCAGATATAATAAGAACAGTTAAGTCTCGTAGACTGCGATGGGCAGGATATGTGGCACCAATGGGGAATGAAAGACTTGCATGGAAGCTTCTTGTAAGGAAACCAGGGGGAAAACGCCCAGTTAGTAGACCAAGAATGAGATGGGAGAATAACATTAACTATGATTTGAGGGAAGTAGATTATATAGGGAATGTTTGGAAAACATTAACTCAGTATAGGGATGTATAGAGAACTTATGTCCGCGAGGACATAAACCTACGGGTTAGTGAGTTAGTTATCTTTGAAATAATGTTAAACCTTCTACTAACCTATGTGCTACAGATTTAAAGATTTTCCTTGCAAATCTGGACGGGTTATCGTTACTAATAAAGCTCGCACCACACAAGCCACCACTGCTGCACCACACAAGCATCCACTGCTGTCGCCTAGAAGTGAAATAATAAGAGTGTAAACCTAATAACGGGTTGGAATTCATTGCATATACAATGGGGGAAGTGGAATTTGTAAGAGAACTGTGAGGGTCATAGTGAACCAGATTTCAATACCTTGCACTTGCACAGGGTTGTTAGGATCCACTTCTTCCCTTGTTGAATTGTAGGGTGAGAATACTTCTTCCTTTATTGAGATTTTCGTCCGGCTTCCTTTTCCAATAATGGACATTATTAAACGAAAGGAATGAAAATTACATACTCCTAGGTGGAACTTTCAAGCATTGGCTGTATGCAGCATCTGTATATTTTCTAACTCTGTACAGCTAGCTAGCTAGTATTTTATTTAATGATGCACTTTAACAACTATATCAGTAGCATCATAATTCAAATGTATATATCAAATGGGCGGCATATTTTATTCAGAGCTGTCTTGTTTCAAATTTAAAACTGTCGTAAATGTACGACACAGGATTAAGATATTTAATCCTATTTCGAATGAAAATCTTATAAATTCATCAATGACGGTCGGTTTTGAACTCGCGATCCTCGGAAACAGATGCGATCATGGTATCCATAGGATCGAGTAGACAAACTCTGACTATATTAATTATATATTTTTGATTGAGACAGACTTAATTCTTCTGTCGAATGTGAAAAAGTTTCGAAAAGTTATGACTGGTAAACTTTAATATTTTCGTGGTATTGAGATTTCAAGTTCCCCGACGTTTCACCAGAGACTGAGTTCGGCATCCTCGTGGGTTGTCTTGAGACATCATCTTACTAACTCCGGCCGTGAAAGCCTAAGTCAATAGTAGGAATGAGTTCATGAAAACCAGTCTAAATTAAGAATATTTATTTATTTAGACTATTTAACTCATGCCCTAAATGGGAGTCAATGACCAATCACGTTTCGATGAATTTTGATTTACAACCAATCACAGTCGTGTTTCACCTGGAATTTATCAAATAAGTTTATCATATTAAAGAAAGCTCCTCCTTTTTAACATTCTCAATAGGCCAGAGCATTATTTTGCAGTGACTGACTCTCTAAGAAATACGGCTACCAGATTGTATACATAGTACACGAATGTAAACAGATAGTGCTTGCGGGATATAATATAAAAAGATATGTAGCAATTGATTATACATAAAAAAGAAACCACTCTTTACACTTTCTAAACGTATTATTTCCCAGGTAACAACCTTCCAAAAAAATATAATTGACATATTTACATCACAGGACATCCCCCCGATTGAGGGTCTTTCCACTTTTCAGCGGTTGCCCTTTTACCAGCCGGCTGCTGGCCCTTCACATCCACATGTGTCAATCACAGAGGTAGATGATCAACAGCCAGTGTAGGGGTGACATGTGGTTAGCATGTCGAGTCCCCCAGTCGTTATAGCTGGTTCCTCAACCTGGAGCCGCTACTTATTGTAGCTACCCAATTGCCTCACGATGCTGGGTGGGCACCGGTCCCATACTGGCCGAAATACCATGAGAAAATTTCTTCCCCCATGGAGACTCGAACCAGCGCAAGTCCCGTAGCTCTGCGCCAAGGCTTCCTACCTTAACCGCTCGGCTAAGGCGCGGGACACAGGACATCAAAAACAATATTGCGATCCTTTGGCAATAAATAATATGATCTGATTGCAGTGATGAACAAGTGAAACATAACAAACGTTTCTCATTTGTTTTCAAACATCGCCGTTTGCGTTAAATATATACATACTTTAAAATAACTATATTGAAATAATGATTTGTGAATAAACAGCTTAATTTTATTTGTTAAATAGTCCTAACAAATGACCTCTTGATTTCCAAATTGTCTAGATAAATCCACTCCTCACTTCGTGAGTCGTGAATTTATCGATACTTTGGAAATCACTCGTGGCATTACTTATGATAAATTGTGTGCTAGTTTAATAGAACAAAACATACAAATACGTATATCAGCTTATTAATAAGTTGTAATTAATATAAATTAGAATTTTTAAACTATTAAACTGTCTCCAGGTTTTGCAGTCAAATTTCATTCATTGTAGTATTCATGTGTAATTAAAGTTGTTTGTAATATTTAATGCTTAAAGGGAATTGTCAGTAGACGTAGTTACGTTAAAGATTTTGTAAGTTAAATAGAATTAAAATATAAAATTATTAAATATTCACCTAAAAGATCCGGCTCCTCAACATTATTACTTATTATTAACTAATAGGGTTGAGGAGACGAATCTATTAGGTAAATATTTCATAATTTTATATTTCAATTTTGAATAATAACTTAACGGAACGTATCATGAATCTTATTAATGTTGGAGTTAAATAGAGCAAATAACAATGGATAAATTGATAGATTTTCAGCAGATACTATGTAATTTCGATTACACTGAGCAACAAAAAAGTTAACTTTTTTTTTGTCTCAAAAAGAAGAATATGTGATTCTGATAGTATTTTTCTCTGAATTCAAATATGATATCGGGTTTTCTTCATCACGCAAGGCGAGAGACAGGAATTTATAATTTCAAATACTTTAATATTTTCTACATTCGTAACTGCACAATATTCGAACATTCGGACTCACCTAGAAAGTAAGAAATGACGATGTTCTGTTATATTTCGCTTATGGAGCATCCCTCTTGATGGTCCAACAATAATCGGCCAGCATATTAGGGTTTTTTTTTTGCCTTGATATCTCTTTTCCTTAGCTGAAATCTCCTGAGTTAGCTCATTTGGTTTTATTTTACAATGAACAAATGGACGAAAAAAGTTTATTATAAAATAATTATTTAAATCCATTAATTGAAATTGAAATAAAAAACTCGTATACAGTACCAACTAAATTGGAAACACCTTCTTGAAAGAATGAGTTCAAATCGGATCCCCAAAGCTGTTTATAATTATATACCAAGAGGACGAAGATCACTGGGCCGTCCTATGAAACGCTGGAGGGAAAATTTTCTATAGGATCGTAACAGGCCTTGGCCTAATACTTGGAAGGAAGAAGAAGAAGAAGATAAAAAACTATGGGTGATGGAGAAATTCCGAATACATATTTGAAAACACAATAAAAAAATGTATTAAGTTCAACTATTCGTACTAACGAGACAAAATTCAGGTTAGACAATAACATAGGTAAAATTCTGATATAACCTCACCATGTCTATTTTGGTGATATGTAGGTAGCACGTTTACCTCAAATCGAGAATCGCACATATGTTACGTACAAAGTTTCATATAATTAGAAGACATGGCTTGCCGATTGCACTTTTTTGGCTTTTTGGCATAATTACACACCCCACAACACATTGCATAATTAAGTCAGTTTCACTTTTCCCACAATTTTAATTCAAGAAACATAATTATGTGTAGGTATGTCCAATTCGTACGTCTCTATTTCCAGTTGGCTTCATGATCTAAGATAAAGCGTTTTCAGTTTAATTGAAGAGGGGATTGAAAAATTCATATTAAAACTCAGAGATTAAGCGCCCGTAGGTAGGCAAGAATGAGTTGAAGAATAATATATACTGTCATTATGCAAAATTAATTTTTATACAGGAAATGATTGAAAAATATAACCTAGGGATAGGGATGTATGAAGAGCTTATGTCGGCGGGGCCACAAATCCGTGGATTCGAATATTGTGAGTTAGTTATATACACACACACACATATGTATATATATATATATATATATATTATTTTTCCCTGTGCAAGGCAGAAAAGCCTGATTCCATTAACTGTAATAATAATAACAACAATAAAAATAGCTTTATTTTACATGGCAGAGTTAAGCCCTTAAGGCCTTGTCTACGACTCAACCAGGTTAATAATACAAAAATTATTCTTACATCTAAATGACAAAAAAAACATAAATATACATGGTACATCTACAATATAATTATTATTTAAAAATATTTTAATTTAGAGTTAACGATTGAAATATATAATGTACAAGATAGAAAAGTCAGATTAAAAAAATAACTATTAAACACATAGAATATATTTATTTATCGAGAAAAATTTATTACTTAACAACATGTAATTGTATAAGCGTGACTTAAAAGTGTGCGGCAACCCCTGATATCTTGAAGAAGGAAATTCCAGGAACGGGTAGAGACTACTGTTAAATATACATATATAGTCCACCGCTGTGGTCTCGAGGTAGCGTGCTGCCTTGTCACGCTGCGGGCCCGGGTTCGATCCCCGGTCGGGACAGTTTTTCTGGGTGAGGTTTTTATCGGGGTTTTTCCTCGCCTGTAAGACAAACGTCAGGAAAACTTTAAGGCCCAAACGGTCCCCGAAATCGTATGGCCATCATAATCATTATCATCATCCTTCCCCAGTGTGGAAATCAACGGGAAGCTACCACACCTACAATTCCCTAGTAAAGCTGCAAGCATAGCATGAAAATGCTATGATTGCAGTGAAGGACCTGCCTTCGAGCAGAATTACTATGGATTGATTTTATATATATATATATATGTAAGTAAATTAACCGATTGGTTTGTCTTGTGATAACATGTTCTATCTTTGACAATGGATCTGGTATCCTTCTAACTACAGTTACTAGCAAATACAGGGTTCCCACAAATGTTCTTTCGGATTTCGAACATGTGTAACTTACGTTAAATGAACTTACAAACATGAAACAAAAAAATGGAAAGAGGAGCTCAAAACGTTTTGGTTACAGTACCTTACAGATTCACGAATCCGGTCTACAGTTGTCTCACTTACAGCCGGGCGGCCAGAAGATTTCCTCCTACAGACATAGGCGTAGCGAGGTGGGTGCAGGGGGGTGCACTTCATTTTCGACCAATTAACACTATATAGAATGATATTTTCTTCTATCCGAAAGTAGGTGTAAAATGTTAAAAATAAATGTGAAAAATTTTTAAAAAATAATATGAAGTCCACCAAACCCAAACGACGTGATATATCGATTCATCAAGTACCTGTCCTAGTGGACATAAGCATCGCGAGTACGCCAGAAAATTCTGTACCTCTATTATGAACGGCTAACGCAGCATTCACTTCTCGAATTTCAGCTGAGTACCTGAGTTTGTTTTTCGGCGCCTAGACGCTTGTAGAAACTGCGCCTGACCTTGAATCTTCGTTGACAGCACACACTTATGTAATGGCATCTTTTTTTTTTTTACAGCTTTCTATTGGTCAACGCCCACTTACCGTGATTGGTCAAAGGTTCGCCATGCCTGTGTCTCGTATTTTCAACTAAGTTCGATAGGCTCAAATAATTATCCGATTGACTTTTTTTTCGAAGATTCTAGACTCATATTTTAACGTTGAACTACGCGTATTCGTGCATGTATGTGTAAAAAATGGATATAAGAAAATTCTTTGGTAAATACCCACACAAGTTGTATCATTGCAATATTATTTTTTCTCGGATAGTTTAGAATTTAGTCTCTCAACCTGCCACCGTTAACTTGTATAAACATAAACACTGCACTTAACAAAATAACTTCATAGAACAAAAATAAAAATAAAATTAGGAAAGAAAAAATAGCCCACATGAGATTTGAACCTATCCCTTAACATAAAAAGTATGCAGACCAGTGAGAGTTGTTAAGACCAAGCGAAATTTTGGCCATCTAAGTGTAATGAAATGTTTTCTGTTTTATTATTTTTTAATTATTTTGTCCGAGTCCTGGTTGTTGTAGCTATAAAATTAGCATTTATAATTTGAGAATTTAATGACTATCAACTCTTTATTTTCTAGTTTCCTAGGAGATTCAATAATCGAAATTATTGATTGCTCTTGCATATATTCAATTAGGGTAAAATTATTGAGTTTCCTAGCCAAAAACTCGTAAGTGGCTATAAGAAGATTGCTGCGGATAACTTGAAATATTTGACTTCCATCTTGGATATCATTATCTTCTGTGGCTTATATTTATTGCCTTTAAGGGGTAAAACGCTGGACAAAGGCGTTTTCAGGGATTTGATACAGTGGAGAATTGATGCCAGTTATATAAGCCTAAAACATCATTTAAAGGCTAAGAATGTTACCTATCTTTCACCACAAATTCAAAATGAATTGATTGAATTATGTGACTTTGAGGTAAATAAAATGATCGCGGATGATGTAAAAAATGCCAGAGCTTATAGTGTTTTAGCTGACGAAAGCAGTAACATTTCTGGAATGGAGCAATTGTCAATTGGTGTGCTGTTTTTATGAGAAACTGAATAAACTTCGAGAAGAGTTTTTGGACTATGTTGAACTGAAAAGAAAGGACGCCCAATCAATTGCTGCATAAATTGAGTTTTTTTCGAAGAGATAGTCATTGACCCGTACAAAATGAGGCCAGGGCTATGATGGCTACTAAACAATGCCAGGAAAAGATAACGGGGTTTAGAAACTTTTGCGCCAGTTTTTTTTAAGATATTTACTTCAACTGCGCGAGCCACAAAAACAATCTTGTGGTAAATTATTTGAGTAGTGTGCCCGAGGTGAGAAACACGATAGCTACAATTAAGGATATTATAAACTCTTTTTTCAAGAGTCGCCATTGAGAAAACAGCACGTCACAAGCATCCTCATGTTCTGCGAAACACGTTGGTCACAAAAATATAAAAGTATTGGGATATTTACGAAACACGTTTTTCGAATTGATGAACGACCTGAAATTGATTGCCATAGAAGGAAACACACTAAGCCGAAAACAAGCTGATTAGTTGCATGCTGCTGTAAGTAGAAGTATTTTCATCTTTTATTTGTGCCTGATAGCAAAATATTGTAGTTCATTGGAACCTATCGTTAATTCGCTGCATACATCGATTTAATTAAATGCACGTCCATGTTGAAAGCATTGAAAGCATGGTAATATAAAATCGTAAAAAACGGTTATGATATCTCAGAAAGCATCATGAAAGAGATGGAGATTATTGCTTCTGAGCTAGATGTGGAAATCACCAAGAATATCCAATAAGCAGACACATCGAGCTAATCCATAATGTAATCCCGAAGATTACTTTAAGGTGCCCATCTTAAATCCCTACTTGGACTCTTTTCACACAGGTTTGTCAGACAGATTTGGAGAACAACAGGGTCCTGCTATTGAACTTCAAATGCTGCAGCCTATGAACCTAAAAACATCTCTGAAATATGTCTAAGCAACGACGAGCAAAATTTAGAGTATTACAAAATCGAGGGTTGTCCACCGAAATTGAACTATGACACAGTATGTGAATAAAAACGAAGTGACAAGGACAAAGGAGGTCAGTTCGTTAACATCGTGGACGAGTTCTTTTTTTTCCCATTTATCAAAAAAGCAATTGCCATACACTATATCGTCGATTGAACACATTTTTAGCACCCTAAGAAGAGTGAAGACATGGTGCCGATCTACAATGACAGAAATCGCATGTGTATGCTTAGTCTGCACGAAAAAGGATTAAAAATGACATTGAAAAATTCAAACAAAACGTACTTAAAATGTTTTTCTCAAACGAAAAGGCGAGTCGAAACTGTTTGTGTAGTTGTATTTCATTAGTAGCTCAAATGTAGTTAATAGTTTCGATTCAATTAAGTATAACAATTAAGAAGTAAAAATTGTGGAATTATTTCACTCTCATTCTTCATATATCCTCTTCAATAGCGCTGTAGTTTTCTTCCGAAATATATTGAAGTTAGTTTTCCAATGCCACCACATTATCATTTCGACATTCTGGTATTCTGTCCTGGAATTGCGTTATTGTAACCCACTTCTTGGGGTGCTTGGGGTGCCTAGAAGGTGAAGTTACGCTGTCCTGATGGTATAGGATAGGTGATGATGATGATGATAATAATGCGCCAGGAGGAGCCTCAATCATAAACTTAATGAACATGTTATTAATGACTATTTAACTCATGCCCCAAGTGGGAGTCAATGACCAATCACATTTCAATGATTTTTTATTTACAACCAATCACAGTCGTGTTTCGCCTAAAATTTACCAACTAAAGTTTATCATAATAAAGAAAGCGCCTCTTTTTTAACATTCTGAATAGCATTATTTTGCAGTGACTCACTCTCTAAGAAATACGGCTACCATATTGTATATATAGTGCATGAATGTCAACACGTAGCGCATACGAGAGATAATATAAAAACATTTGTAACAATTGATTATACCACAAAAAAACACTGTTTGCACTTTCTTAAACGAATTATTTTCCAGGAAATCACGAAGAAAAATATAATTGACATATTTACATCAAAGGACATCAGAAATTAATTTATACCTATAACGTTGGTTATAAATTTCTCTACTAGGGTGCATTCTTACAACATTGCGATCTTTTGGCAATAATAATATTATGATCTGGTTGCAGTGATCAAACAAAAGAAGCAAATGAAGCGTAACAATCGTTTCTCATTTGTTTTCAAACATCGCCGTTTACATTAAATATATAAATATTTAAAAAGAACTATAGTTAAATAATGGTTTGTGACTATACAGCTTAATTTTATTCGTTAAATAGTCCTAATAAATGCCACTCTTGATTTCCAAATTCTCTAGATAAATTCGCTCCTCGCTTCGTGAGTCGTGAATGTATCGATAATTTGGAAATCACTCGTGGCACTACTTGTGATAATGATGGTTTTCCTGAAATTTGTCTTACAGGTGAGGAAAAATCCCGAAAAACCATCACCCAGAAAACGTGTCCCGACCAGGGATCGAACCCGAGCCCGCTGAGTGTCAAAGCAGCACGCTACCTAGAGACCACAGCGGTATTTTTGATTTGTTCGTTTGTACCCGGAAGGTACACAGTCGAAAAAATTTGCACCCCCCCCCATGCCAACAGATGCACCCTCTTGTCGTAATAGCAGAATACCACTTACGAATTGAAGGACCACTAGGTGGATCTTCAGCAAATCATGTTCGAAAATGTCGTTGAACAGAATTACAGATTGATGAACATGATAATCGAGGACACAGAACGCTCACCTATCACCTATACCAGCCATTTTCTCACTTTCAACTGTACGCAATGTTGTATGGAATTATATGTCATTGTTGCCAACTGTGATACTATAACCAAAACGGTTTGGGTTTCTCTTTCCATTAGTACTACTTTCGTTTTTGTTTATTTAAACGCAAGTTACAGGTGTTCGAAACCCAAAAGGGCATTTGTGGGAACCCTATATTATTCTGTTATGTATACTATGTATGATCAAAGTTTTTTTTATCCCTAAAGACAATCTGTCAATGTTTTGGATTCAAGATAAAACAAGTAAAAAGAAGAAGAAACGAAGATAATATATTTTTAATAGGAAATGTGCACTCAGTTGAGCATTAGGGACAGCACACACACCCTGACCCAAAGTGGAGATTTTTTTAAAATCCCCAACCCGCCGGGAATCGAAGACGACAATATAATAATAATAATAATAATAATAATAATAATAATAATAATAATAATAATAATAATAATAATAATAACAATAATAATAATAATAAATTCAACCGAGATTTGAGTTATATTTTGGCGAATATTCCTTGCATTGAATTTAGTTTTTTCGGACCAAATAATGTTGTGGCGAAGTATTTTATGTTTCTATACATTCTTTGAAATATTAAGAATTACGATTTTCATTAAATGGAGAAATAAATAAGAATCCTAAATCTCATATCCCAAAGGATTTTGTGGCAAGGCGGTTGTGTATTCCAATATGTGTGTGTGTGTGTGTGTGTGTGTGTGTGTGTGTGTGTGTGTGTTGTGTGTGTGTGTGTGTGTGTGTGTGTGTGTGTGTGTGTGTGTGTGTGTGTGTGAACGAGGGAGATGAACTTCACAGGTGGATGTTCCAGTATTCCTCCCGTGGGGAACGGCGAGAAAATGCTTTTCAACCAATGTGATAGGAAATGGATTTTTCTTCATCTTCAGCGACGGCTCGTTTTCACTCTTATTGGGTATTGACAACCTGAAAGAACTGCTTTTAGAAATGCAAATGTTGAAATTAAACGAAACCTTAATCGGAACCAAAACGTAATACGTAGTTTTACTCTCCCATTCACCTCAATTTCTCGCCCTTTTGAGTAAGCATAACTTATTTCCATAAAGAATGAATAACATATCGTTATTCGAGTAAAAGTTCCACAACTACCATTAATAATGAATTTTCTTAATGTCTAAAAGATGAAACTCTATGACAGATTTAACTCTATGGCTTATTAAACTATGTGGTTCAACGATAATTTACTAAGGCATTCCACTGGTCCAGATCATAAACAACTAAATCGATTTCACATCGCCTACTTCCACATTTACAGGGTGTTCTAAAATTCCCCTTACAAAACTTCTAGGACTTGCAGAGGGGACTGAGTTGATAATATTTACAATTGGAAATCATGTTCGGAAACTTAGTTTCTGTGCTACAGCCGTTTGAAAACAAGGATTGCCTAAACGTACGTTACGTGTCTCAACAGGTAATAGCTTCGCGATTTGTTTAAATCGAAAATTTCCCTATTGATTATTCCAAGAATTGGTGTCTTTTCAAAAAAGTCTAATTTTTTCGAAATTTTCAAATCTGCAAACATTGATTGTGGAGGGTGTATCCGGGATTATTAATACAAGTCATGATTCAGTTTCCATTTTGTTTCTTTGGTTATTAATGAGTTGAATTATAAAACAAGTGATGTACTGTGTCACGCCTCAAATAACATTACTTGTAAAAGTGGTCGCGTTAAAAATATGTTTTCAAACGGCTGCAGCACGGAAACGGTAAGTTTTCGGACATGGTTTCCAATTCTAAATATTATCAACTCAGTCCGCTCTACAAGTCCTAGAAGTTTGTAAGGTGAATTTTAGAGCATCCTGTATAATATACAATCCAATAGCATCATATCTTCTACGCCTAAGCATTCTATTAAATCAATTACAACTTAATAGTATGTTACGAAGTTCTAATATGAGAATAATTGTTCCTCACTATCACACATATCACACCGTTACTACCGGCACACTAACTAACTCACTGGCTATATCGAATCCGTAGCTTCATGGCCGCGCGGACAAAATTTCTCCATACATCCCTATCCTATGCAAATTATTTCAAATCATTCCCTGTGTAAACCTCTTCCCTCAAATCATGGTCAATGTTATTCTCCCACCTCATTCTTGGTCTACCAACTGAGCACTTTTTCCTCTAGTTTTCCTACAAGAAGTTTTCATGCCCCTCTTTCATTCCCCATGTGTCCCATGTCTCCTAACATATCAGTCTACGAGACTTAACTGTTCTTATTACATCTAGCTTCCTATGAATACTCTTATCATGTAGCTCACTGTTGTTTAGATTTACTACGACACACTACAAGGACTTAATATCGACTACACAAACACAGACATTACTGGCATTTAGACAGCTTCCTGTTCTCGACCTATCTGCTCATGACATTGTTTTCGTACAGTACTCGCTTCAGTGTCGTAAAATGCACTCTAAAATTGATTATGTGTAGAAACTAATAGCATACTCTTTAAAACTACCTTTGGTACACAATGTGGAATCTTTGATCACTTGATAAAAATATGGAGACGTTAATACACAGATACTACAGCGACAGTAGAAACAAGACGATTTACCCAGCTTCCTGTATGAATAACTCAATACGTTAACTTACGTTTAGCCTAACGAGATAAACCGTATGGACGACACAAATTGACGAGAACTTGTAACTATACAAATCACAACAGAACTGCACAAACTTCATGCAATGCCAAACTACATACGCCATAGTATAATCGGACCTGAAGTAAGTGTGGGGGATACTTCCGTGTAATGGAACTTAGTTGAAACCGTAAACTGACTATCGATATTTTACTATAAGGCTATAAATAATTATTTTACTTCGATAGCCTTGACAAATAACAGACAACGAGATTTAAAAAGACGTTCTTAAAGAGGTTTCACCATCACCTTCTATAGGAATGAACTATGCATGCGTAATTTTTCATTATTTTTGTTGACGTTGCCAGTAATGTTGATTGTGCGTTGTTTATGACTGTGTCTCCTTGTTTGCTTTGTCCTTTATTCATCTGTTTTTCTGGATATATCCTAATCCCACTCCTCTCTGCGCGCACGCAATGCGCGAGAGGGGATGTCTATCTCTAGCGACATGAACAGTCAGGCGGTCGGCTAGCGCCGCTCGGCCAAGGCAGTCTTCGACGAGAAGTAGAAGAGTCTTCTTCAGCATTGGGACCTTTAGTTTCGGCGACGGATTCGGAGAAGTGACTTGGAAACCTATAATTGTATCTCGTAAATATTATTGTAATAAATGCCCGTGGAGGATGAGTAATGTTGTAGTAAGTAAAAATGATTCTGTGCGGAGAGCATGCAATTCAGCAAGAGTAAATAAATATATGGCGGAAAAGTCTACTTGTAATAGTAGTAGAGTCGATATTAAAGATACCTGACCTTCTCAATCGTAACATGTACAGGAAGAGAGATATATTTTTTTTTGTACGACGTTGCGCTTATAGACTACAAAAAAACATTCAGGCGAATTAAATGCAATGCTTCAGGCGTGCATGACATTAGCATTTTAAATGCTAAATAAAATCATTGACATTATACTACCCGTAGTGAATCATATTTTTAAATCTTCTACCTTTTCTACTACATGAAAATAGACTAGGGTTCGCCGTATACCTAAAAATTGGTATATAATTCGTTAGGGCATTTTTTTTTTGCATTTTCTTAACGTTTTTAGGGATAGGTCATTTTGAAAATTTTTTACACTTTTCCGGAAGGCTGTGACATTATTTTTATTTTATTTAAGATTTTTATTATAATTCAGTATTTTTCCTTGTCAATACAATTTCTTGGAATTAAGTAGTTGTTTTGCTAACTACTACCCCTATTTTTCAAGGAATCTGCATAATGAACTTGCCCACTTCTAGGAATTTTATTCAATTTCTTAGAGCTTATGCAAGCTTCTACCCTTATTCTGATTGTTAACTGGAATTAAAAATTGCTGTAAAAGTGCACTGTGTAATTAAAATGGATTTTCTGCAATAAAAGGTACTGTAATATGTATTTTTTAAATACTTTTATTTTAATATTTTGATGTTAATTAAAATGGTATGTAATTCAGTAATCAAGTGAACACTTAATCTAATAAATAGTATTTTTATTGCTAATTCGTAACTTTTTATTCGTCATTTTTTTATTTTATTGGTCTTCTTTTTTTCATTTTTAGGTCATAAATGCATTTTTTATTTTTCAATTTTTTTACCAATTTATAGGTCATTAAATGCCTTGCCCTAGTAATCAGCCTACAAACTGGACTGACTTAATATCGATTAGCATCCTTCCGACATTATCTAAAGCTTCAGAACATGTTATACTTAAGCAAATTACAGAATACGGAGTATTTCTTCTTCTCCCTTTCCAGGATTAGGTCAATGTGACCTCTTCCGGTCTCAAGTCGCACATGAGACTTGTGAGTGATATTTCTTTAACTTGGGTGGGTTACCAGCCCAACCGCAAAACCCCAAACCTGGAGGACCAGAGTTTAATTTCGGAGTTGTATTTCTCCTAGACAGAGTGTCTTACAAGGCTAAAGAGCTCTGTCTGCCCCGAGCATCTGGTTTTATGGCGCCACAAACTCGCCATTCACCCTCCATCTTCAGTAAAAACAGTTCCACCACGTGAAGGTAGATGGAAGGATTTGATAGTGGGAGGCTATATACGGAGTATCGCCAAGCAAATTACTACCTCGATTCTTATAAATCCGGTTTTAGGTCTGGTCGTAGCACAAACACAGATGTGCTAAAAATCACTGACGATATTATTTTGTGAAGCCATGGATAATCGTGAATTGGATTTTTTTAATCTTACTTGAATTTAGCCAAACATTTGACACTATAGACCACAACTTATTTATAAAAAAGCTGAACCACCTGGATTATACTCGACTGACACCCCTCTATTCGTACTTGCAGGCGGACAAATACAGTGTGATTGATTTAACTCTCGTGTGCCGCGTGTTTGGGTTAAATTTCCAATTTCTGTCATATTCCCACAAACTTCAATAACACTGGTCAACATGATTTTTGTCTCATGAGAACCAATAGTTGTACTTAATGCAGTTTTTTATCGTGTTCTCAAATATGTATTCGGAATTTCCCCATCACCCACAGTTTTTTTATTTCAATTTCAATTAATGGGTTTAAATAATTATTTTTTTAATAAACATAGATTTCTTCCCAGAAAATCTTGGCGCAGTGAGCGATGAGCACGGTGAACACTTTCATCAGGAGATTTTAGCTATGGAAAAGATATATCATTTGTTGGACCATCAAGAGGGATGTTCCACAGGCGAAATATAGCAGAATATCGTCATTTCTTACTTTCTAGGTGAGTCCGAATGTTCGAATATTGTATAGTTACGAATGTAGAAAATATTAAAGTGTTTGAAATTAAAAAATGCCTGTCTCTCGAAAACCTTGCGTCATGGAGAAAAACCGATATCATATTTGAATTCAGGAGAAAACATACTATCAGAAACATATATTTTTCTTTCTGAGGCAAAAAAGTTTATTTTTTTGCTTAGTGTAATCTCTCCTTACTGCGTCTTAGCAACATATGTAAATTGCATTCTCTTTCACTTCTTTTCAAGCTTCTGCCCTCTTAAGCTCCTAGTTACCTGGCGTCCAGATTTGAGACGTTATATTCTCACTACAATTTTGACATTAAGTCACATAATAACAATCATTCTCACAGCTTATTTTCTTGTTCTGTTTCCTTCACTAGTAGCCACTGTCTTTTTCTGGAAATTCTTCCATCAAGAAATCAGGAGTTGCCACACACTTGGCAACTTTCAGTGAAGCGTTTACAATTTCTCTTTATTAACTACACTATTCTATACCATTAGTAATTCTATTTTAATTTTTGTATAACGTACAGCCTTTCAAAAAAAAAGTAGGCGCAACTCTTGATGATGGAAAGTTAGAGTTTTCAAGAGCGATTCACACCAGTACGTTGTTACATGTTCTGACTCGTTTGGGTAAAAGCGGACGGCGTAAGTCTCTCTTCATGCAGCATTCGTATCGTTCGCTTCAGTGGAGCAGTCGGTAAGATGCTCTTTTTTTCCGATGACGCGGACCCACGTTCGATTCTGGTCAGGTATATATTTTTTTATTTATTATTATTTAATAACGTCGTTAATTTTCATAATACCTATACATTACCAGGCTTCGTTATATAAATAAAATTGTATATATATGGAAATATTCCCGGTCTGGACAGGCTCCTGGGTGAGATTTTTTCGGGGTTTTTCCTCGCCTGTAAGATAAATGTCAGGAAGCTTAGGGCCCAACGGTCCCCGAAAATCATCCGGCCATCATCATCACCACACCCTTATCATTATCATTCTTCACCGTTGTGAAAAGAAACGGGAAGCTACCACACCTATAGTTACCTAGTAAAGCTGCAAAGCATAGCATTAAGATGCTATGATAGCAGTGAAAGACCTGCCCTCGGGCAGAATTACTATGGAATGGAATATATGGAAATAAATAAATTAAAGGAAACAGCTCATATATTATATATATATATATATATATATATATATATATATATAGAGAGAGAGAGAGAGAGAGAGAGAGAGAGAGAGAGAGAGAATGAAGAACAATTTGTAACGTCTTTTGTACTTTGTTTACAAAACACATGACATAATACAATTATTTATTTTCATTACTAATACAAAATGCGTCTGATTAATTTAAATTAAGTTATAATCTAATTGCATTATACAAGTAAGTTCTGAAGTACCGTATCGCTTCATAGAGACAATTTCTAGGACAGATTGATGTGGTCTAGTGGAGGGAGCTTCTGTTTCCCGTGCATGAGGCCGCGTGTTCGATCCTGCTGTCAATGCCTTTTTTTCTCTCTGTCGTCCTTATTTCAATTAATTTTCTTTCTTTTGTTTCATTTGTTTTGTTTTGTTTTATTTTCAGTATTCACTACTTCTTTACACGAAACTGTTTTCCATTGCACGACACACAACGAAATAGAACGGATTTAGTTTCTCAAATAGTTGTATACTTGTGAACCATATAGCTGATTTCTGATCATGTGTAGTGGCTTCGGTCTGAGACTTGAAAATTATCTGCGCTCCATCAATTATTTCAAAGGCTGTACATTTATACGTTAAACCTTGATTAAAACAATATATACTGTAGATAATAATATCGCATTTCAGGCAAACTATGTATTCATTACGTTTATTCTAATGTATATATATATATATATATATAGATAATATAAATATATTTTTGACATTTGGCAATGAAGGCAAATATGATATGAAAAGAAAAAAGAATGCTTGAGTCGGGATTTCATCGAGTTCAAATCCCGACTCAAGCATTCTTTTTTCTTTTCATATCATATATATATATATATATATATATATATATATATATACAGACTCAGAGATCCGGGTTCGAATCCCGTCCAGGCATTTATTTTTCTTATCATACCATATATATATATATATATATAAGGCTAATTACATTCGGCAACAAAAAAACAAGCTTTTTTTTGTCTCAGAAAGAAAAATAAGTGATTCTGATAGTATTGTTCCTCCTGAATTCAAATATGATATACGTTTTCCTCCATAACGCAAGGTTTCCGATAGAGAGGCATTTATAATTTCAAACACTTTAATATTTTCTACATTCGTAATTACACAATATTCGAACATTCGGACTCACCTAGAAAGTAAAAAATGACGATTTTCTGTTATTTGTCGCCTGTGGAGCATCCCGCTTGATGGTTCAACAATAATCGATCTGCATATTAGGATTCCATTTGCCTTGATATCTCTTTTCCATAGCTGAAATCTCCTGTTAGTTCATTTGGTTTTTAATTTACAATGGACAAATGGACGAAAAAAAGTTTATTAAAAATATTTATTTAAATTCATAAATTGAAATAAAAATTTAAAAAAACTGTGAGTAATGGAGAAATTCCGAATACATATCTGAAAACACCAGAAAAACTGCATTAAGTACAACAATTGGTAGTCATGAGACAAAAATTTTGTTGACAGTGTTATTGTACATTTTGTCTAATCTGATTGAATGGTAGACCATGACCTCTGCCAGTTAAATACAACAATTATTATTATTATCGTTATTGTCGTCGTCGTTATAAAATGATTCTGTGTCAAATATTCTGGATTTACAATTTTAATTTTTGAATGAAAAAGTATACTATATTAAACCAATTGAGTTGCATGTATTTATAAAATATTAATTTACAGATTTTCATTCAAAACTAGCTAATACTCGGCGTTCGCTGTTACACCTAAATAAATGAAACGTGCTTTTTATGTTTAGTTGAATAACTAAAAATAAAATAATTATAAATTTTTATCGTAATTATTTTTAGATATCCCGTACTGATTACGCGGCGCTCCCCGGGAATCTACTTATCTGGATCTGTTTGGCAACAATGAGCTGAAAGACAAAAATGGTTACTGTGAGTTATCCCTAAAAGATAGACATATACGTACTGTCGTGGACTTTTTTGTAGAGTTTTTTTTTAGATAGTGAATTCTTTATTCTTTAAATTGGTGTCTTTGTACGGTTTAGGCAGCGTAAGCCATTTAGGCGTCCTAAAAGCTATTTTTTAGTGCTTCGATGAACATATTTTTAGCTCCGGCCCTTAGTATGTATAGCTTTTGAAAAAAATGATAGCGCAACTATTGATGGTGGAAAGTTAGAAGTTTTGAAGAGCGATTCACATGAGTAATTTGTTACATGTGCTGTCTCCTTTGTGGTGAAATCCGGCGGCATAAGCGCCAATCATAGAGTTATACCAATCGTTATTGAAAGAATTTCAACAAATAAATTCATTAATTGAATTTCTAAGTTAAGAGAGTTATCAGATGACTGAAAGCATGTAATGGTCTCTTAAATTAATCAATAGTAAATTATCGCTTACTTCTGTTGCAGTATTTGTATCGTTCGCTTTAGTAGAGCAGTCGGTAAGATGTTTTCTTGCGACCACGTAGGCGTAGGTTCGATCCTAGTCAGATTTTATTTAATAACGTCGTTATTTTTTATAATGCCTACACGTTATCAGGCTACGTTATATAAATAAATTTGTATATATAGGCAAATTGATTAATTAAAGGAAACAGTATATATATATATATATATAATGAATAACGATTGTAAAATCTCGTTACTTTGTTTAAAATCACAAGGAATAACAAGATTGTTTATTTCCACTACTAATGTAAAATGCGTCTGGAGTATTGCAATCGCTTCAAACAGACAGTTTTTAGCAGGGAACGGTTGTGGTCTAGTGGAGGGAGCTTCTATTTCCCATGCAGGAGGTCGCGTGTTCGATCCCGCTGTCATGCTTTTTTTTCTCTCTCTCGTCCTTATCTCAATTACTTTTCTTTGTTTTGTTTTATTTTTGCTTTGTTTTATTTATAGCATTTACCGCACTACTTATTAGCGCGAAATTATTTTCCATTGCACGACACACAACGAAATAGAACGGATTTTAGTTTCTCAAATAGTTGGATACCTGTGAACCAAACAACTAACTTCTGATCATGCGCAGTGGCTTCGTTCTGGGACTTGAAAATTCCTGTGCGCCAACAATTATTTCAAAAGCTGTAAGGTAATATGTTATGTACGTTAATTGTTCCAGAAAAATGTTATAAATTACAGTAAAAATCCAATTCAGATCGGTCAAGTAATGTTTGAGTACATAAAGGACGCACACACACTCAGATAGGGTCACACTTATTTTTATATACAGTGCGATCAGTATAGCACTGGACAGCAGACACGGGGATTTCACTATACACTGCTGACCCACTCGCGGCGGCAACGGATAGCGTAGGATCCCGGTGATATAACACACATATTTTCGTAACTATTTTACAAATTGTCGTACTTGCCAAATTGAATCAGGGGTTGGAACTGTTCACCATCGTTTTCCATACATTTTGACACCTATTTATAAAATTTGTTGTACACCCTTCGACAAAAAAAAATTAATCATCTCTTGAACGCACAATTCTTCCAAGTCATACTCGGCACAGCGCTGGGTTCAAACTAGGAAACTAGTCATAATTGTACAGTCCCTGAGCTACTGTGTTAGGTGGCTTGAACTGAAGACTCTTCTACGTGTCCCGGTAGCTCAGCGGTAAAGCACGCAGTCACTGGTTGCTGTTAATGAAGATCGCAGGTTCGCGTCTTCAATTACACAGTTTTTTGTGATATTTGTATTAAAACGTTTTATGAATTAAATACATTTTATTTCGACATTTGAATTAATCTATACTTTTTAAGTTCATAATTTTTTTATACCGTTGAGGTTATAACAATGTTAAATTATATATTTTTACACGCTTTATATTAGCTTGACCTGTATCTGTATATGTAACGAACCTGTATCTATGTAACGGAATCTTTGAACACGATTTTCATCCACTTAAAAACATTGGATCGACTTGAAACTTTGTATACTTGTAAAGGACCCATGACAATACAATAATTTCATAATTTTTCCTAAAATTCTGGCCAGAATCATCGGAAAATAAAAAAAATAAAAATCTGTGTAATATATTGCGGACTTATCGACTTTTTAGTCAATCGTTGTAAGAGCTCAGTTAGTAGAGCGGTGGACTGTAGTGGTATATAATTTCAGCAATCAATAGGTCGCTGGTTCAAATCCGGGCCGGAGGTTTTTTTAGAAAAGTATTAAGCAATTACATTTTCATGGGATTCCGGTTTATGACAATCAATTAAACTAAAAATTAAAAAAATAAATAATAGTTTAAAAAACTGAAACAACACGCTTCATTAGAAAACCGAACTAAAAAATAAAAAAATAATTTTAATTTCCAACACGCTTGGGGGAAAAAATTAAAGTGGTCAACAAAAAAATCATCTGTAACACACCTAGAACAAAACTAGAGTTATCTACAAAAAAAATAATTTTACCATCAAAAGCGTTGGGTGATTTTTATGGTTTTTACGTTTTCTTCTTAGAGACTTTACTTTTACCAATATCTGTTTATTATCAAATATAAGTATTAATTGATATAGAGCATCCCACGCTTTTGATATTAAAATTATTGTTTTTGTAGATAACTCTAGTTTTATTCTAGATGTGTTGGAGATTATTTTTTTTTGTTGACCACTTTAATTTTATCCCAAGCGTTTTGCAAAATAATATTATTTTTCATTTTTTAGTTCGGTTTTCTAATAAAGCGTGTTGTTTTAGTTTGTTTAAACTACTATTTATTTTTACCTTGTATACTACCGTCTTCCTCAACTATCTAAAATTTTCGTTGATTTCACTCTAGGCCTTTCGATGCATGCTTCATCTTCTGGAGTTGTTGTAGTAGTATTGAATTAACTGTATGTCTAATAGAGGGTTTTGCTTATTAGGCACATTTTCGTTGAGAATGTTTGTATTCTTGACCTTCTTGATAATTTCGATTTCTTGTAAAATGTTAATTTTGTGTCTGTTGTTTTCTCTCTATATAATTTACATTGTATTATCCATATTGTTGAAACTGTGGCCGCTTTCTAAAATATTTTTAGCGAAATTTGATTTCATTGTTCAAGGAGAAGGCAAATCAAATTTCGCTGTTCACCAGGTTGAATCCAATCGAAAATGTATCGGCTAAGATGAAAATAGGGATGAACTCTAATTGGCCTGCAGATGCACGAAAAACGAAATATGGCTTATAGGCACAAATTCAAGACGCCTGGGATGCTCTAGCCGATCGTCCACGTGCCTGTAGAAATTTGATTGTATCAATGTCCCGCAGATTGAGGGCGGCAAATAGATGCTGAGGATTCATACACCCGATATTGATTTTGTTTTTGTTTAAAGTTTTTCATTTTAGAAGATATTATTTTTCTTTCTTCATTTAATTATTAGAAGATTTTCATTTATGTGTTTTGTGTGTGCATTAAAGCCATAAAACTCAAATATAAAATTAAATATGAAACTATATTACAGGCGAAATGCTATCCTAACATTCAGTAAAAAAAAAAAAAAGAAAAGTAGAACGGGAATCGAACCCGTTAGCTTACGAACACAGATGTTGTGTGTTAAACCGCTCGACCACGGAAACACACAAAGGGTCTCTCTTTTATGTTACTTGAGTGTGCACTACGTTAATTAGCAAACACCACAGTGCAATTACTGAAAACGTGTTAATGTGAATAAGGCTTCTGCGAGTGCTCACGAAGTTCCCCGATCGGTTGATAGAATCAAGAGATGACTCATTTTATTTTTTGTCTAAGGGTGTACGTATTATGGACTGTTGAACGTGACGGAATTTTTACACCCGGGAATCGTGTTTCAAAACGTCTTCGTACTTAGCTGGCAGACTGAGTTAACAAATATTGTTCATAAATAAATATACGTTGTTCAGTAGAAAAATTATTAGCCATTATACAGTTTATACTCATACACACTTGATTCACTTTACACTTATGTTTTATGAGATACAAATTTTAAAATTGAAATAACGTATACACACGTCATTCAGTTCACAAGGAAAAGCGATCAAGCATCTTATCTACTCGAGGTACACTATGTGGTTGTGAATCCGTGGGATGTAGTCGTAAACTGCTGAGTCAGCGCACATTTCAAGTCCCGTGCCTGCACGTGTAAGCCTTCGTTATCGTACAGCACAAACCCCGCGTCTGCCGTCCACTACTGTACTGATTTCACTGTATAAAGATATATGAAATAAGAATTTACATTTTTGTGTTAGTACTACGATCTTCACAATTCATTGTACATATTTTACTAGGAAACCGCACTGAAGCCATATGTTTTCTTTTTCTCGCAACGAACCTCTCTCTTTATATTAACTCTGCGGTCCAACAGCCTCTCACCGGGCGATACTGAACAGAATTTTCTGTTTCCTTCTAATTGAGTACTGTTGTTCTAAAGGATTCTCTGGTGGCAGCTTCTTCTAAATATATGAAATCTAAGTATAAGACAATAATATGTATGAAATACATATCAATGCAAAATAAATTATATATATATATATATATATATATATATATATATATATATAATTCTTCTATACGTGTATTTGTCACTCAACTCCTCCTAAACGACTGGAACAGATTATAATGAATGTTTTTGTGTGTGTCTGATTGGGTCCCTCGATAATTTAGATTCACAATTGGACACTCCAAACCCATTAGGTGTAGGAGTTCACCTGAAGTGAACATTTAAAAATTGCTCTACCGTTCCAAATTTTCGATGTTCGACAACGCAACTCAGTATATCCTATTGAAATAGGGTATGCTATGCTTTGCAGTTTTACTAGGAAATTATAGGTGTGGTAGCTTCCCGTTGCTTCCCACACCTGTGAAGGATGATTATGATAATGATAAGGATGACGATGATGATGATGATGACCGGTTTGATTTTCGGGGATCTTGGGCCCGAAGCTTCCTGACATTTGTCTTACAGGTGAGGAAAAACTCCGAAAAAACCTCACCCAGAAGCCTGTCCCTACCGGAAATCGAACAAGGGCCCGCTGCGTGACAAGGCAGCACGCTACCTTTAGACCACAGCGGTGGACAGTCTATTATTATAAGGTTTTGAAAAACAACTGAAAGTAACAATAATTTAAAATGCATAGTGAAATTATCACTATCTTTAAATAAAATGTTTAGCAATTTTAGCCCAGGTCTATGATAAGGAAATACTTGAACGATGAAGAGATTGTGTGGAGTCTGTTGATACTTGCGGTATTCAGAAAGCTAGAATCCTCGTTTCGATAGAAATTTAAAAAAAAAAACACAGTGAACATTTCATAAACGTCCGAACTTGTTCGTTTCTCAGTAGGGTGTGACTAATTGACGGGTAGGAATGGAGCAACAAACAATCACAAATTTTCAAACATACGAATTAAACTCGCATATTTAGTGCATTCTGAAATGATTAAATGTATTCTACGATCAAATCTCAAAGTAGCATTCGAAGACTACAGGTTCATTTATTGGCCTAAGTGTTTGAAACTCGCGAATAAGAATGTGAAATGCTACCACTTATCCAAGTCCCTCAGTTATTTTACTTACAAAATACTGGTTTCTTCTTGTTTTCTTACGTGTTGGAGAACCGCCACTGAAAAGGATTTCTTTTTTCTTTCTTCTCTCTACGTCTGCGATCTTCTTAAACCCTATTCTCGCTCCTAAGCTGAATTGAAGCCTATCTTCATCCCCTCCACGTTATTATCATTATTTTCTGGTCCACTGCACGTAAGTAGAGGGTGTTTATTTATTCATTTCCTTAATGCTTTAAAATTCTTTTCAGAAACTTGGCGAATAGGGAAGTACGAGAAGAAGAAGAAGTGAAAAGATATGAAGAAACCACATCAGGAAAATCTATTGAAAGAGTTTGTGATACAATTTCAACTTTTTTTCTTATTCGCATCTCAGATTTTTTTTAGATTGATATCTTTAGAAAGGAATCATGATGAAGTGTTGCATTTGCTACCCGACACGAGATTCTGCTATGTAAACCCTATTGGAATTCTGTCTTACTTCGCAACAAGAATACGTACTTTTCTTCCTTGTCCGATAACAATGTTAGAAATCGCTGGACCGAAGAGCACAAAGGTTGGTTTATTGTATTCTATGGCAACTATACCCTACTTTCTGTGCAGCTACGATTCTTCAAAGGCACCAAATTTACATCTACAAATTCTTTAGAAGTGCATGCATTATTATTACTATTATTACTATTATTACTATTACTATTATTACTATTATTACTATTATTACTATTATTATTACTATTATTACTATTATTATTATTATTACAATATGAATAGACTTTGCAGTGAATAATTACATCGCCAAGTTTAATTGTTGAATTAAAATATTATATAAATAATATTATTTATTTTGAAGAACAACACAAATATGATGAAGTGATAGACATGTATAAAAGTATTGATTACTGAAATTTTAATTTAAACGTGAAGGTTCTACTAAGGAAGTAATATAAATATCATAATGCAAGTTTTAATTAATATGTATGCACGTTTAAAATGTTCTTGTTACGAAATATATTTTAGCTATTTAGGAACAAATTTTTAATTAAAAAATCTAGCATCACTTTTTTTTTTTACCCTTTGGGTTGAAATGTTCGTGGAATGAATTTGAAGAAATCAGAGAAAGAAAGAACTGTGTCCAGCTTTGTCAAATTTGAAAATTCACCTTCTTTTGAATAGAAAAAATAACATATTTTAAGAATGGACTCTTCTAGGCTAACAAAATAAGCACTGTTGTACCAGCCTCAAGGCTATAGAGATTCGAGACATTCTATAAGACGATGGGAAGATGAAATTCTGAGAGCGGAGCAGGCCGAGAGTCTACCATGAACATGATGATGATGAACTCATCGGGGAAAGGAGAAAACAAGCCCTATGTGAGGTATAGTTCAATTGAGTAGAAAGATAATATTGCCCTACAAAATGTATTAATTTTGACTTAGAGAGATCAGGGCTTGCTTGGTTTAGGCTAGGGGCATGGAAATTGCAAAAAATTAGCGACGAGCACGATATGCGAATATGTCCAATGTGCGGGAAATTTGAAGATGAGATACATATATTAGGACAATGTAATGATTTAGAATATTGGAGACGCAGTTATTACCGGAAAGATTTCTAAATTCAAATCGGGAAAGATTGGCATGCTACGAGTTATTGGTAAATCCAGAAAATTGGATAAACTTGGGTAAATTTCTGGACAAAACGCGGAAAATAAGAACAACACTCATTCATGAATAAATATATGTTATCAAAATGCAATAACATTAATTCTTAATAATTATATATAAATTAATTAATGTATAATGCTATTGTGTTATTATTTAATTGTAATATTACTGTGTTTTTTGTAATTGTAATGTTATTGCTTTTTTTAGTGTATAATGCTATTTTGTTATTATTTAGTTGTAATATTATTGCGTTTTCTTTATGTAATTGTAATGTTATTGCTTTTTTTTTTGTTTTGTTGTTTATTTTTCTTCACACTAGTAGCAATTATTTCTTTATTGTAACGGACTGTCAAAAGCACGTACGGCTTACTGCCCGTGCGACACGTATCTGTAAATAATATTGTAAATATCTTACTTTTGTCTAATAAAGTCCTACTACTACTACTAATTTTGACTTGTGTTTTTTTGTTGAACCCTTCATATCTTATTGTCATATAACTGTACCAGAATCACAGTCTAAACGCCCAGAAAGAGATCCAAAATCTGAATAGAAATACCTGAAAAAATCTCCAACCCTCCGTAACTGGGATCTAAATAAGTTCGTCCGGAAAAGTCAGACACTTGTCTCCTGATATAGCTGGTCTACATATCCAAAAACTCCAAGCACAACAGGCCTAGAAAGCCCTTGGCCTACCAGCCGGCTGCTAGACTCACATCCACGTGTGTTAATCAGAGAGGTAAACGATCATCTAGCCAGTGTAAGAGTGACACGTGGTCAGCATATCGGATCCCCCAGCCGTTATAGGTGGTCTTCTCAACTTAGAGTCGCTATTTATTGTAGCTAAACAAACGCCTCAAGTTTCTGAGTGGGCACTGGTCCATACTGGCCAAAATTCCACGAGAAAATTTCTTCCCCCATGAGGACTCGAACGAGAGCAAGTCTCTTGCTTTAACCACTCGGCTACGGCGCGGGATAGTCTACATTATCATCGTCAACATTATCATTAATATTTGTAAGTAACAAAAATATATCTAAATTTGCTTTATGGGACTGCTTAAAATCTGTAGGTACGAGTAGAATCGACTCGAGACAGAGATGAAATACATTTCCTGTGTTACGTGACCGATCAGTTGAAAGACAACGCTCAGAGCTAGGCATGTGACAAGCATTGTAAACTACAATTATAACATGCGTTTACTCTACCATTTAATTGGTCTAATTTTCCCGCAGAGCCTGGACTACCCTTAATGAGGTCGTTATTTTGTTCCCTGTAGTCCGTTCTTCATATTATTTCAAATTGTTTCACATCAACTGTACTGCTTTGCTTCTGTTCATTACTTTACTCTACCTACCAAGTTACACTGACATTTTCAGTCACAGTTCGATAGCTGACCCTATCAACTAAATCATAAACAATCACATTTATTCCTTAATTATTATGTTTTAAACATATAATTAGTACAGTAACTATGTTTCATTACTTATGTAATTAAACAACTGGAAGTAAATATCAATAAAACTAAATACATGGTCACACATACAAATACATTAAATAATGGAAATGGACAGCTAATGACAAATGAAGGAAAGTTTGAAGAAGTGGCTGAATTCAAATACCTAGGAACAATAATCACAAATAGGAATGAGATGCACAATGAAATTGAACATAGGCTCAATTCTGGAAATGCATGCTATTATGCATTACAGAGACTATTGACGTCCCTACTCCTTAAAAAAACATTAAACTAAAAATACATAAAACTGTTATTCTACCAGTTATATTATATGGATGCGAAACATGGACTCCTACTTTAAGGGAGGAAAGGAGATTACGAGCATTTGAGAACAAAGTTCTTAGGAACATTTTTGGACCAAAGAGAGATGAACAGACCGGTTAATGGAGAAGACTGCATAACAGTGAACTACATGGTCTTTATAGGAGGCTGGATATAATAGGAACGGTTAGGCCTAATAGACTGCGAGGGCAGGACACGTGGCACGAATGGGGAATGAAAGGCGTGCATGGAAGCTTCTTGTAGGAAAACCAGAGGTAAAACGTCCAGTTGGTAGACCAAGAATAATATTAACTATGATTTGAGGAAAGTAGATTATACAAGGAATGATTGGAAAACATTAGCTCAGGACAGGGATGTATGGAAAGCTTATGTCCGCGCGGCCATGAACCTACGGGTTTGATAATGCCAGTGAGTTAGTTAGTTAATATAATTAATCATTTACGTTCCTTGTCTACTTCCGAGGCTCGCGATGTGAAACAGGATCGGATCGATCGATTTTTAGAATGAAAAATTCAAGGTAAAAGTTCCCTGGAAGGAAATTTAAGATTTTTCAGGCTCGTAAAAG
Organism: Diploptera punctata; assembly: GCA_030220185.1. Classification (NCBI taxonomy): domain Eukaryota; kingdom Metazoa; phylum Arthropoda; class Insecta; order Blattodea; family Blaberidae; genus Diploptera; species Diploptera punctata. The sequence goes on along the minus strand of JASPKZ010002720.1, from coordinate 729,058 downwards.
AACCTGAAGTCTGAATAAAAACGCCTTAATAAAGTTTAACCGATCTTTATCTATCCACGTAATACCTTAGTTACCTATTAGATGTCTCCTCGAGACGATATACTAACCACATGTCCCTCTCTGACATCTGTAGCAGTAACTAAATTCGTCAGGATAATAAACTCTCACCTGGAAGCACACATCTCCTGCTGCGGGACCAACGGGTATCACCCATCAATCAATGAATCAATCATCAATTTAACCTGTCTTTTTTATATGATTGTCCCGGACCATATCGAGTGGTTAAGGCAAAATGCCTTGGCGCAGAGCAAAGGGACTTGCGCTGGTTCTTTGATAATTGTTAACTTATTATTTTATTTATTTTAATAGGTTTGACAACATCTTACTGCAACCAATGAATCTATTGCTATTCTCGTAAGTAATTCCACGAGTGATTTCTAAATTATCGATAAATTCACGACTCACGAAGTGAGGAATGAATTTATGTAGAGAATTTGGAAATCAAGAGTGACATTTGTTAGGGTTATTTAACGAATAAAATTAAGCTGTTTGCTCACAATTCATTATTTAACTATAGTTATTTTAAAATATTTATATATTTAATGTAAACGTCGATGTTTGAAAACAAATGAGAAAGGATTGGAACGCATAATTTCCTTCCTTTGTTCATCACTGCAACCAGATCATAGTATTATTTATTGCCAAAGGATCGCAATATTGTAAGAATGCACCCTAGTGGATAAATGTATATCCAACAATATAGGTTTTAGTGAATTAACTTGATGTCCTATGATGTAAATATGTCAATTATATTTTTCTGCGTAATTTCCTGAAAAATAATTCGTTTAAGAAAGTGCAAACACTGGTTTATTATTTTTTTTGTGGTGTAATCAATTGTTACAAATGTTTTATATTATCTATCGGATGCGCTTTCTACTGACATTCATGCACTATATATACAATCTGGTGGCCATATTTCTTAGTGGGCCAGTAACTGCAAAATAATGCTATGACCTATTGAGAATGTTAAAAAGGAGGTGTTTTCTTTATTATGATAAACTTCAGTTGGTAAATTTTAGGCGAAACACGACTGTGATTGGTTGCAAATAACAAAATCATTGAAACGTGTTTGGTCAATGACTCCCATTTGGGGCATGTGTTAAATAGTCACACAAATTTCTCTGTCAGTCCTACCTTCATCGTTTAGCCTTTTCCCTCATACCACTTAAAACGTCATTTATTAATTCACGTTAATTTTGGCTGTCCTCTTCTTTTCTACCAGGTAGCACCCACTTAAGTCTTTGTTTTTCAGAATCTGTCATCTGCCATTCAATTTACATGATCACGCCATTTTAATTGTTTGTCTTTTCTTACTTTCTTTTATTTTTTGTTTGTTTTTGTTTTATATGAACTCCACAAAATTTCATGGAATTCATGAACTTATTATTATTGTCCATATAATTTATATTTTTACTCCTGCTTATTTACTTTTAAAGATGTTTATTAACTTTCTGATTGATATCGGACTCTTAAGAAATGAAAGCTCTTGAAGTTCTTATGAAAACATTTTAAAAAATTACACATCTTCACCGATTCTATCTAGTAGACAACGATAATGAACATGACCAAAATATATCCTATTCATTCATTCATAGTGTTCTGCTCAAGAGCAGGTCTTTCACTGCAAACTCAGCATTCTCCACTCTTTCCTTAACTCAGCTTTCCTTTTTTGTATCTGCATTTATTTTAATATTGTGTATATATATATATATATATATATATATATATATATATATATATATATGTGTGTGTGTGTGTGTCTGTGTGTGTGTGTGTGTGTTTGTCCACTAACGCTCTTGTAATGTTTGTTTTATCGGGAACAAACTTGGCATATAGCATAAATTAAAAAGGTCGTCAAGTTCGTTAATCAGTCAAATTGGACCATTGGGTGTAGTTGTTCACCTGAAACAAACATTTTAAAACCGCTTTAACGGTTTCAATTTTCGATGTTTCGGAATAAAACTCAGAATATGGCAATAAAATAAATCGAGAAAGATACTCTCCAAAAATCAGCGAAATCCGTTCATTTATCTGAAACCCGAAATTTAAAAAAAAAATCACTCTAGCAGCCGCCAATCGTCCGAATGAGTCGGTACATAATACAAGTTAATTAACATTTAATTTTGCATTATATCCTATAACATATGTTAGAATATTATAATGATGTGAAAAGAAAAATTAATGTCTGAACCAGGAATCGAACCGTGGACCTCTCGTATTCCGTACGAGCGTGCAAAACCACTACACTATTCGAGACATGGTACAAACATTAACAATTCTTTCCACGTATACAAATCTATATTTCTCGTTTCGTCCGCTGCCACGTAGATGTCACTACCTACGTCTACGGCCGGCTTCATTTAGAAGTATCTATATTTGAGATATATTATATTAGGATAATTTAAATATGAATAAAATTGTACATCTATATTCAAAATTCGGTTATGATGGGTTTGTTTTCGCTGCAGTCCGACATTTTTAATTAAGTTGGCATGCGAAATTGAGTCTTTCAGACCTACAACTATCATATAACTTACAGACGCCTCACACAAAAGACACAACTGACGCTATGAAGAGGGAGGCTTAAGCTTTCTTCTAATCTAAATCTCAAACATCCTGATTTTCCCGTTAAGCGTTCCACTACCTCGTCTCAAGAGTACACAAGTATCGGCCATTAGAAACTGAATTCCGATGGAGATCAAAATAAAGTTTGTCGGACGGGATGCGGACAAGCAACTCTAACCTATTCTTGTGCGATCGGACATGTGCTACTAAATAAAACTAATCTCAAAATCTAACTTAAAGAATCAACCAAAAAACAACGAAGATATAAAAGGCACAAATAAGTCCATAATCTATTGATTGCTCTATAGAGCACTCGTATTATTAACCAAAACTCGAATGTCTCCAATTTAACAAAAGAAAGATATATCCCGTTAACCAGAAACATCGGACTGAGGAATTCGTTTAGATGACTCAGTTTCAACGTGACGGATATTTTACTGTTCATTTGTTGATGAAAGTATTTCCACTTCTTAAATTGTCAACCGTTCTATAAGCCCGCAAATGCGCTGAAATGAGATATTCTATGAAATAAAACATATTAAAAAGAATTTATTTTATTGCCAGGACATGTGGCACGAATGGGAAATGAAAGACGTGCATGGAAGCTTCTTGTAGGAAAACCGTAAGGAAAACGTCCAGTTGGTAGACCAAGAATTAGGTGGGAGAATAACATTGACTATGATTTGAGGAAAGTGGATTATACAAGGGAAGATTGGAAAACATTAGCTAAGGATAGGGATGTATGGAGAGCTTATGTCCGTGCAGACATCAAGCTACGGGTTCGATAGTGCCAGTGAGTTAGTTAATTGGTTATAATGATAGCTCTCAGAATAGGTCTAATTAAATATAATCTCATGCGACATGAATCGAACTGGAAAGTTGTTAGGTACAAGGCCAGTCTTAACGAGACAGAAGAACAAATTGGCAGCCAGGCAAGGTTGGAGTTGATTGAAACTCGGGGGGTTTAGAGCTCTGTATTATTAGAGCACCGCGACAGATCGGATCCTCAAGTAGGACTTCAATTAGCCTCCGTCCAATGTCACATCTTGAAATCTAATCCATCCACTCAATGTTCAAAGTTTTTACTACCTCTGTTTATTCCCTAATCCACAATATCCACGAAAGATCTACTCAAGTGTATTTACTTCTGACAAATAGGCGTAAGTATTATGCATCATAATTTTACTTATTTACATCATCAACTTCTAAAACCAATCACTTGTCAGCGAGCAATTACTCTCTTTTTTCAACTACTTTCTTTACACCTTCCAAAACAGTATTCCTTGCTCTCGCCGTTAACGTTTTCACAAAATTTTGCTTTCGAAAACCGTATTAACCCTTAAATTGGCGAAACATTAATTTCTTCTGCTAGTTACTTTAATGTTTCGGACCGCAAAGAAAACAAAATCATGTAAAACTGTATGTTATTATTGTAGGATACATTATTACGTAAGTTGACGTAAACTTAATTAAACTATAACATTTGTGTTTTATTGTTTTATAAACAATAATAAGTAAATAAATGAAGTCAATGCATCTTAAAAGATATATTGTGAAGTTAGGGGTTAAGGAACTTAGTCTGACAAAATACATGACCAATTTTTCTTCAACCATTTGTTTTAAGATTAATGACTTTCCCTCAATTAATGCTATAAATATACTCAATAATGTTACACGGTGTTGTATTTTCGTCAAAAAATTAAATCTACTGTTCTAGGGCAATAACAAAACAAATTAAGGACATTAAAAAGAATGCAACAATAATAATCAATCCAAAGTAATTCTACCCGAATGCAGGTCTTTCACTATATTATAGCATTTTCATGCAATGTTTTGCAGCTTTACTAGAGAATTATAGGCGTGGTAGCTTCCCGTTGCTTTCCACACCGGTGAAAGATGATAATGATAAGGGTGACAGTGATGGCCGGATAATTTTCGGAGACCGTTGGGCCCTAAGCTTCCTGACATTTGTCTTACAGGTGAGGAAAAACCTCGAAAAAAGCCTCACCCAGGAGCCTTTCCTAAATGGGAATCGAACTGGGGTCCGCTGCGTGACAAAGCATCATGCTACCTCGGACCACAGCAGTGGGCAATAATAATACTGTTTTTTATTTATAAACATGTTTACAATGTAATAATAATAAAACATTTTTCTGTGCCCAAAACTTTTTAAATTTTTATCTTCTTTCTCCATTATACTCTATCTTCTCATTCCAATTCTTCCAGACCTAGCTCCCTCATACCTATTCTGACATCATATTAATAATTGTAATAATAATAATAATAATAATAGTAATTACAATGATAATAATCATATATGAAGGGAATTCAAGACAACATGAAGAAGAGAATATGACAGAAGCAGACACGCAAGATCGGGAAGTGTGGAAGAAAAAAAATGTATATTTTGTTTGAGGATACCTGTGTAAATAACAGAAACAATCCTGAATTAATAAAAAATGATAATTATAGTAATTGCTATAATAATAATAATAATAATAATAATAATAATAATAATAATAATACAAAGGAAAGGGAAGAAAAATGATAGTAAATCAAGACATTAGAATTACAATACCTTATGTGAAATACGTTTTTACCTCAATTTCATTTATGTACCTTCAGCGCTTTTCAAGTTTTATTATTTCAAATATTATGTAACAGGATTTAGATTTTTCTTACTAACTTTATATTCTTCACCACTGTACAAAAAAATTGGATACGGAGAAGAAATTAGGGAAATTTCAACAGATATGTGGTTCAATAAGAAGATGCTTGAGAAATATCACGAGAGAAACTCAATTGAAATTTTACAAAACAGTAGCCGTTCCAACGTTAACATAGTTTTCTGAAAATTGGTGTTCAACGACCTCTAATAAACACAAAATGAGACAATAGAAATGAGATTTCAGAGATTCGTTGCCAGGTGGATCTTTAAGAGATCATAACAGAAGTCAAGATATTAAGAGATAAATTACAAATGTATAATATAAAAGAGGGAACATACAGAAATAAATGTAAATGGTTTCAACGTGTAAAAAAATTCTAAATAATTGTTTATCAAAACAGACCGCTGTGGTCTCGAGGTAGTGTGCTGCCTTATCACGCGGCGGGCCCGGGTTCGATCCCCGGTCGGGGCAGTTTTTCTGGGTGAGGTTTTTATCGGGGTTTTTCCTCACCTGTAAGATAAATGCCAGGAAAACGTTAAGGTCCAAACGGTCCCCGAAATCATATGGCCATCATCATCATCCTCCCATCATCATCATCACCCTTCAGCGGTGTGGAAAGCAACGGGAAGCTACCACAACTACAATTCCCTAGTAAAGCTGCAAGCATAGCATGGAAATGCTATGATAGCAGTGAAGGACCTGCCTTCGGGCAGAATTACTATGGATATATATATATATATATATATATTAAAGAGAGAATATACAGAAATAAACATGAATAGTTTGAACATGTACTAAAATTCCAAATAATTGTTTATCAAAACAGATTTTTGATTATAGACTTGGAGGCCGAAGAAATGCAGGAAGACCGAAACGACGTTGGAAGAACGACCAGTCGCACATTGTGCAGCGGAGAGCGGAACGGGTCAATTGGCCCATACCTTGAAGACGATGACATTATATTCTTCCTAACATTATCATAATAATTATCACAGTTGCTACAGGCCTCGTCTGTCCCAACAATACGTGTCTATTTTCTTATGTCTTCTGAAATATCATAATTCTCAAGATAGTTTTTTTTTTTTCAAATTCCCCAGGTTGTCTTTCGACATTCCTGGTGTTCTCTCCTGGCATGGCGTACTTGTAACCCACCTCTGAGGTTGGGGCGCCTGGAAGGCGATGATATGATGGGTGATGATGATGCTGATAGTGGTGCGCCAGGAGAGTCCCTAATCCTAAGCTTAATCTAAGATGAATATGAATGATGATGATTGCGATGGCCATATGATTTCGGGGACCGTTTGGGCCTTAAAGTTTTCATGACGTTTGTCTTACAGGTGAGGAAAAACCCCGATAAAAACCTCACCCAGAAAAACTGTCCCGACCGGGGATCGAACCACAGCGATGGGCCATTCTCAAAATTGTTATAGTCCTTTTTTTGCAGTTGAATCGCGTGACAAATAGTTCAACAAGCTGTAGCGGAGTCACATGTGATTTTCTAAAACCGAACTGTTGATCGCTACAAACAAGCGCAAAATGCTTCACAAAACATATCACAGAAAAGACAACCCAGGCAATAATGGCAATGCACGAAATAAGAAACATTAGATCCCTCACCTTAGAGACTGCAATGCTGTTATTTAGAGCAAAAATTCTACCAATACTGACATACGGCATAGATATCATATGGACACATTTAACAATGAAGAATCTTTCCTCTCTAGAAAGGGTGAAAGCGAGATATATAAAGGCAGTATTAGGAGTGTCAAAAGTAACACATTCAAGACTCGCATACCTACTGGCGAAGGAAACTTTCCTCATCGACGACCTCAGAACAAGCGTACTCTTGCCCAGCACCAGCGCATCTGAGCAGCTGCTAGCAACATTGAACAGAAAAAGGGAAGAAATACATCCAGAATTCTACAGCACCGGGGCAATGGTGGACCGTGCGTGGACAAAAGAAAATTTCGAAATGAGACACGTCATCACTAGGTTGGCAGTCCATGGATTCCACCACCTGATATGCAGCAACACAAAATTTCATGAAGCAAATATAGACTGTAAATGTACGCTATGCGAAAAATCGTGTGACCGATATCACATTGAGCTATGCACAAAAAGAACAAAGACAATGTGTGAATATACAAATATGTAAATTTAATCCTGGCTATTTGGCTGCAATAAAATTATTATTATTAATTAGATCTGCCTCTGAGGCTTCTGATTTTAGTCTTGCCAAAATATGTTTCTCATTATTATGCTAAGCACTGGTAGAAGACTGACTGGTTGTATGTTGTCAGAGTTGTATGGGTCTTAATGGGGTTTGGGAGAGTGGTAACTTAAACTTTATCCACACTTTACGGGAGTGGAACATAAAGCACCCAAACAGGTATCACACACAAGATTATCCTTTTATAAGTATATTTAAATTAGACTATTTAACTCATGCCCCAAAGGGGAGTCAATGACCAATCACATTTCAATAAATCTTGATTTACAACCAATCACAGTTCGTTTTTTTACCTACATTTTATCAGTTTAATTTTATCACATTAAAATCAAGCTCCTCCTTTTTAACATTCTGAATAGGTCAGGACATTATTTTGCAGTGACTGACTCTCTAAGAAATACGCTGAATATAACAATTTATGTATTAAGATGTAAGAATCCCAGAATGCAAGTGGCTGCCAGATTCTATATATATAGAGCACGGATCTATACAGATACTGCTTGTGGATATAACAGAACATATTTATAGCAATTGATTATCCAAAAATAAAAAGAAAACTCTGTTTGCACTTTCATACACGTATTATTTCCCAGGTATTGACGTTCCAGAAAAATATAATTGACATATTTACATATAGGACATCAGAAATTAATAAATAACCTATAATGTTGGTTATAAACAGTTTGATGCTTTTTTTTCATTTTTTCTCCACTAGGGTGCATTTTTACAATATTGCGAACCTTTGACAATAAATAATACGATCTGGTTGCAGTGATGAAGAAATGAAACATAATAAACGTTTCTCGTTTGTTTTCAAATATCGCCATTTACATTAAATATATAAATATTTTAAAATAACTATATTTAATTAATGATTTGTGAGTAAACGGCTAAATTTTATTCGTTAAATAGTAACAAATGCCACTCTTGATTTCCAAATTCTCTATATAAATTCACTTGTCACTTCGTGACATCATGAATTTCTCAATAATTTGGAAATCACTCGTGGCATTACTTATTTATGACAAGATCGAGACAGTGAACTGAATAATAACACGAATTTCACGTACCGTATTTAATTTATTTTTTGTAGATTTTAATCAAAGGTTTTAATGTTTCCGCCTTTTCATAACAATCAAGCATAGAATTATGCTGCCATGTATTGCTAATGTCCACCGCTGTGGTCTCGAGGTAGCGTGCTGCCTTTTCACACAGCGGTCCCGGGTTCGATCCCCGGTCGGGGCAGTTTTTTTGGGTGAGGTTTTTATCGGAGTTTTTCCTCGCCTGTAAGACAAATGTCAGGAAAACTTTAAGACCCAAACGTTCTCCGAAATCATATGGCCATCATCATCCTTATCATCATCATCCTTCACCGGTGTGGAAAGCAACGGGAAGCTACCTCACCTACAATTCCCTAGTAAAACTGCAAGCATATCGTGAAAATTCTATGATTGCAGTGAAGGATCTGCCCTCGTGCAGAATTACTATGGATGGATGGATATTGCTAATTTTAATCACGAGTTATCTTCACGTCTTATTTTTTTTAATATAATCATATTTTCTTATAGACCTTTAAAAATACCTCTGTATATCTAGCTACATTGTTAACGTTATCTCCTTTAACCCTGGAACCTGACGGTTAAACTTTTTATCAATATTCCTGATTGTGGGATCACAGTGACCCCTCACATAATTTTAGTTATAAAAGTGTTTATTTTAATTGGATTTGTATTAAGTTTTTCTATTTTATCATATTATGCATTCTAGTAAATTAAACTTCCATATTTACTACCATTAAGCAGACCATGTTTTTCCTCACCTGTAAGACAAATGTCAGAAAAACTTTAAGGCCCAAACGGTCCTCGAAATCATATGGCCATCATCATCATCGTCATCCTTATCATCATCATCATCACCATCATCCTTCACCGGTGTGGAAAGCAACGGGAAGCTACCACACCTTCACAATTCCCTAGTAAAGCTGCAAGCATAGCATGAAAATGCTATGATTGCAGCGAAGGACCTGCCTTCAGGCAGAATTACTATGGATGGATGTAAGCAGACCATTGAGGGTCAGGGACTACATAACTAATTAACTATATAACTATCTCACATTGAAATCACACGCCAGATCAATGAAATGTTATTTTGACAGTTCACTACACGAAGCACAAAGGAGGGACCTGTGATCATTGCACATGGGATTATTGCAGTCCACACATTCCGTAGCTAACTTTTTCCTAGGGCAGAAATTACATATTTTTCTTCCACTGAAAGCTACGGCTTCTGTTATGTTGTTGTGTGCACCTGTTTCTGTTGGACCCCGGGATTTTTAAACTGACCCAAACCTTCTGGTGGCACTATGGCCCTCTGGAGTCCATTCGTCTCTAACGGAAATGAGTACCAGACGCTTCTTCTGGGAGTAAAGGTGGCCGTCATGCAGGGATGATAACCCGACTGACATCAAGTGCCGATTCTCCAGAAAAAGTTGGAGCCTTAACCTCCTACTACCCCAAAAGCCTCTTGAGGCCTGTAGTGGGATCACTTTAATTTACTTCACTTTACTATTACTTCTGTTTACGAGTTCACTTATTTCATCACTTGTGAGCCACTTACTTGAAAATGTCATTATAAAAATATAATAAAATACAAATTAAGAAATTACTGTTTCACTAACATAGATTAATTACTATATAATTGAAAGACATGACAGCCTATAGGCCTAATCACGAAATTCAGTTTGAAGAAAAACACATTATTACCTGACGGTGGGGTTTGTATGGCCCCAACTATTATCACAACAAATATTTCCCTCTCCCTCTTGTAAACTATTTTATGAAAACTCACAAAACTCTCACCACTTAAAGAACAAGGTTAGAACTGAATTCTCACAAAGCTCTGAAAAAGTGAGTCCGAAATTACGAATGTTGAGATGAATATAAATATCTGTGGGGTCACCAAGACCCCCATCATCAGGTTCCAGGGTTAAATATATATCACTGACATGGAAAAAATCAGATATATTTTTTTTAATAATTTATTAACGCTAATTTCGACTAAGGAATAAAAAATAAACGAAAATATAAGCAGGGACCGTATGTTATATAGATTGGTCTTCTTCATCATCCAACCAAGTCTTAGGCTTATAGGCCTGTTACAATCTCACTGATGGATTTTGCATCCAGCGTTTCCTTGGACGGCCCTAAGATCTCTTCTCTGTTGGGCAATTACGAAGCATGGCCTAGGGACCTCTATCTGAACACACTCGTCACAAATGTCTCACCCAATTGTATCTATGCATGTATTCAATGACCGGTTCTCTTGTTCCTTTGCTCAAAGTCCATTCCTCACAGCCGTAGCAAAGTATAGGTCTTGCTAAGCATACAGATTAATATAGGTTAAATGACAAAATAAATGTATATAAGTGTTATTGGTCCTAACTATTATATAAATCGATGAATGCAACTCTCAGTTGTAACCAACTACTATCCAAAGAATAGCTGTTGTGAAAATAACCATACATAATTAATAAAGCTATTAAATGATTTTAAGTCGTATATCCACCCATAGTAATTCTGCCCGAAGGCAGGTCCTTCACTGCAATCATAGCATTTTCATGATATGCTTGCAGCTTTACTAGGGAATTGTGTAGGTGTGGTACCTTCTCGTTGCTTTCCACACCGGTGAAGGATGATGATAATGATAATGGTAAGGATGATGGCCATATGATTTCGGGAACCGTTTGAGCCTTAAAGTTTTCCTGACATTTGTCTTACAGGTGAGGAAAAACCCCCATAAAAACCTCACCCAGAAAAACTGCCCCGACCGGGGATCGAACCCGGGCCCACTGCGTGACAAGGCAGCACGCTACCTGGAGACCACAGCGGTGGACAAATCGTATATATCAATCGTAAAATAAAGTTTAAAAAAATGAATGAGTATTTTAATGTGTACGAAATTCATAAGAATGCACAAGTAACATTCTGCAAATTGCTTTTAGAAAATCATAAATTTGGAGCCAGTTTGTATTGGACATTTATACTTGACATATGTACAGCTATAATACTTGCTTTTTCCCTATTTTTCGTCTATTTATTCTTCCTCTTTTAGAAGGAATCTCACTGTCTATAGGACTTAAAACTCTGAACTCGGAAGAAAGGAAGCTGGAACTCACAAAAATACACCAACAGAATTAAATATCCCATTTCCTTGCAAATCGAACCCGGGTCACTGGTTTCGCAAGGAGATATGATGCTAAGGAGACCACCTTGTTCTCTTCATAGTATTAACTTTAAGTATAACAGTTATGAAATTTACAATCATGAAGAAAAAAGTGTAGCAGATATGTACACCATGCAAATGGAGATGACCTTCTATTTTAGCAGACAAGTGCGGGCCAATGAAGTTTTTAACCCTCAAAATGACATAAACATATGGCATTTCACTAAGAGCAGTGCCTTGTAATCCATGGAATCTCTCTGTCTCTCTTTCTATCTTTCTCTCTCTTGCTCTTTCCATTTTGGTGCGACACCGCAAAAATCACAGTTTGCTCTCTCTATGTGTCACACATTGGCCATCCGCCCGAGTTCCTTCCAACGGGTTTGGACTTTAATTGGTCCTTCTCGGAAAGCGAACTTGATTAAGGGAAGGTTTATACAGTAGCCCAATATAGATTCCAGAGTTTCTGGTCTCTCCACTTGCTTCTTTTTCGCAGTCTCCAGTTTGTAATCCGCAGGAGGGAAGATCTCGGGGGATGGGTGATGAAAATGGCACAGTGGAGTGTCTCCTCACACAGATTCATAAGGGTTTCAGTTAATTAGAATGGAAATCCTATACAACTCTCAGTTGGATCTGTGTTTGGTATATGATGCAGGACTCCCCTATATTCCAACCCTCACCCTAAGTTAACAGAGGACTCTGATAAGAACTTCTCTTGTTATATCGCATAAGTTAGCAAAACACACTCAAACTAAATTCTGCATTGCAACATTAAAACTCTAGTCGTAATTATCGAGACAAAACTTTATTTTCATGAATCTCACCTAAGACTTATTCATTTAAATATTCTATAATAATTCACAACTTTTACTTTTTTGAGCTCCATGTTTTAATTCTTTATGTTTTAAATTATAATATTCGGTGCAGTATTGGAAATGTAAAACTGTAAATATGGTTGCAAGGAATTCTCAAGAAAAATTGTCTAGAATTCATAATAATAATGTACGAATAATTGGTCAAGACACTGTAAATATATGGGAATTCAAATAAAATATAATTATTATCTCCACCATTTACTCTTCGCAAATGATCAGGTGGTGATTTCTCAGGATCCAGATGAATCATCTTTCATGTTAAGGAAATTAGAGATAGAATACTAAAATGGGGATTACAGATAAATTATAATAAATTAGAATATATTTCACTGGATACAACAGATGAGATAAAATATAATTCAAGAAGGATACGTAATGTTAAAAATTTTAAATATTTAGGATCTATTTTAGATAAAAGTGAGAATTCAACTACAGAAATTGAAAGAAGAATAACTGATGGAAGAAGAATCATTGGTATGTTGAACTCAGTGCTTTGGAATAGAAATATAATATATAGAACGAAGAAAACTATATTTCAAGTTCTGTTACAAATCATTTTATTATGTGGGTCGGAAACCAGGACAGTAAATAGAAAACAAGCCAACAAGCTGTTAGCAGTATAAATGGATTTTTGGAGGCGATCGACAAGAATTTCAGGAAGGTATAAGGTCAGAAACAGCACAATAACGGAAATTATGTAAGTTGGAAAAAAAAAACATTAGAAAAAATAGAACAAAAAACCTTTGAAATGGTATGGACACCTCATAAGAATGGAAAAAGAGAGTATACAAAGAAGATCCTTAACTGGAAAGCTAATTGAAGAAGTGGAAGAGGCAGGCCAAGAGAACGATGGATGGATTGAAGAGAAGTATGGAAGCTAGAGATTTGAGGGGAGAAGATGCTTTGGACAGGAATCTCTGGTGACAAATCACTTTGGTTTGAAGGAGAAACACTGTATTGTGGAATATTCTTAAATAAATAAAAAAATAATAGTAATAATAATAATAACAATAAATTAATTTATGTAGAAAAGGATATTGTACAAGAGATTGAAGAAATCCAATTAAGATGGTATGGACATATAATGAGAAGAAGGGACACAGAAACAAACAAAGAAATATTGAAATGGATACCTCCTGGAAAGAGGAAAACGTGGTAGACCAAAGCCAACGAGGATAAAGGGAATTCAAGACAACATGAAAAAGAGAAATATGACAGAAGCAGACACGCAAGACCGAGAAGTGTGGAAGAGGGGAATTGAATATTTTGGTTGAGGATACCTGTGTAAATAGCAGAAACAGTCATGAAATGATATGAAGTGAATAATAATAATAATAATAATAATAATAATAATAATAATAATAATAACAATAACAATAATAATAACAATAACAATAATAATAACAATAATAACAATAATAATAATAACAATAATAATAATAATAATAATAATGTATCACAAACATGGAGGTTCTTGACTCCCATGTATCCATATTCTGAATAATTTTTGTAGTCATTCCACATAAGTAACCTACTTTTGCCTTGGCCTTGGCCTATATGCTGGGAGCTTTCCCTCTGGTTTAGCTACAGGAAGTTCTTTTTTTTGTCCCAATTTAATTCCCCAATCTTGCCGTCGCATTATACGAGACTTAACTACTCTAGTTTATAGCAGGATTTTAATATTGCGTAAATAATAAAATTAAAGTTAATAAATGGTATTCTACTTTAAAATTATTTTTATACATACATTTCAACTTTAAATGAAAACCTAAATATTTTTATTAGTCATTATTGAATAAAAATCTCATCCTAATAATAAAAATATTTTAATAGACAAAGATCTTCTTAATAATGCTTTTAAAAATTATCTTAATTCATTCTTGTCAAAATTCTAAAATATTTCAATTAAACTTCAAAAATAAAATAATTTTATACTCTCATTAATGAAAGTAAACTAAACTGTGATTGGAAATAAAACACTTATCTTTCTTTTATGACCAATCGGATTTAACCTTATATTAAATATAATTATTAACAATATAAATTAAGAATAATGTCATGTGATATAATTCATTTTATATTATAACATGTTAAATTTATTGTTGTGGTGTCATCTTTTAAGCCGAGGGAAATAAAAATAGCTTAAGTAAAATTTAATAATCTCTTCGATTCAAAGATACGGCGAAGTGAATATTTTATATTTAAAACAAAATAATCAATATATTTAATAAGAATAATTGATTTACATACCGGTATATGGTGAAAAATTTTAGCACCGAAAATCACTTAAAGAAAAGTTAATATCTTAACATTTGAATCTTCTATGTAAACCTACACTCCGAGACAACACAACTTCTTGAGATTATAAACAGAAACTTATATTTGTATATGGATTAAATTGTCGCTTACGTCTATTATTTCAGTTAGATTTTAACTAACCATTCCTCGATCTATTTGCTGGCTTGTAACTTGTAATTAACATAAAGTTTTTAGTGAAAATATGAGAAAAATACTATATAAACTTTAATGAATAAATATATTAGTTAGGGTCTGTGTAATATAATTTATATTGCGTTTTTGTGTTATTTCATTTATGGATTATGTTGAAGAAAATAACAGATGGCAAATAAGTAGGCATACAATCGCTTCTTCCTTATGACTCAGTACAGTAAACCTCACCTGCTAAATCTCCTTGGAATTACGCTCAGTGCCGCAATCTAATGTTCGCTACAGCAAATATAACATATAAAAATGAATGTTTGTTTGTTTGTGCTTTATGCGCGGCCATAGCGTTGATCCGATTGTGATGGGGATTTTTGCAAAATGTTTAGGAGATTCCCGGGGTGAACATAGGCTATAAGAGAGCTGTGATACTCGACTCCTACACCCTTAAAAATCGCCCTTTATAGTGGAAAACGAGAAAAGAGGTAGCTTTTTGGACGCTTAAATGGCTTACTCTGCCTAAACCATAAAAAATGCACAACATTAATGTACACAGAATTGAATATCTCAGAAAGCTCTACAAAAATCCGCGACAGCATATGTTTTAACTCTTCCGGTTAACTCACTATAACCATTTTTGTCTTTCATTGATGTCAAGAAGAATAAGACAAGTACGTAGATTCTTGTGCAAGCATAGCAGCACATGGCGAGTATTCTTTTACGGATAACTCACAATATCGAATTTTGTCTTTTAACTCATTTATGCCAAGAACATCGAGATAAGTAGGTTTACGGGGAATCTTAAAATAATTGCAATATACATTTATAATTATTTTACATTTTACTTATTCAACTAATCATAAGAAGTACATTAATTTTTGTCTTTCAGTTAATATATGCCAAGAAGATCGGGATGAGTAGATTCCCGGACAACACCAGGTAAAGAGTACGAGGTATCTAAAAATAATTACGATATAAATGTTTCCTTTTACTTATTTAACTAAACATAAAACACATTCAGTCTCGTATTTCAGCTCATTTATATCTGGAAGATGGGGATAAGTAGATACCCGGGAAACGCCGGGTAATCAGCACGGGGTATCTAAAAATATAAATTTATAATTATTTTTCCTTCCAGTTATTGAACTAAACATAAAAGCACATTCATTTTCATTTACTTAAGTGTAGCAGCGCACGCCGGGTATTATATATATATATATATATATATATATATATATATATATATATATATATATATATGGTATGATAAGAAAAATAAATGCCTGGACGGGATTCGAACCCGGATCTCTGAGTCTGTACCTCAGTGTGATAAATGGATATCACACTGAGGTACAGACTCAGAGATCCGGGTTCGAATCCCGTCCAGGCATTTATTTTTCTTATCATACGATATTAAGCTTGCATTGCTCAATGTTAAATATTTAATTATAACATATAAATATATATATTATTTAAATTTAATATCACATGAATTTGATACTCTTAAGGTGTATGTAGGGGATGAATGTCTACATCTGCAAAATAGATTGTAATTGGACTACGTAATTTCTTAATTTGTATGATTTTTTTGCTTTAACTGTTAAAGGGAACACTATAGGCTTATTATACTTCGAATGAGAATTTATAGACACGTGCAGTTTTTGTTACCCATCATTTATTTTTTGTAAGAAGTGATAGCTCTGTAAAAAATCTCCCAGTATCGGATGATTAGTGGAAGAAGGCGCCAACTATTTGTCTGCGGAGAAGTGTGAGAGTGAGATTTTCATCTTCATCAATCAATCTTCGCCAGTTTAGTTGAAAACCAAAAAACATCCAGTCTTAACACTATAGAATTTAATCCTAACTGACTAGAGAACATAAAAACTAAGTTGACACAAAGAAACGAGAGCGAGAATGACAGGTAATAATAGCGTCTTGAAATTAATACATATTTATTAGTAACTCAGAAATATACTCAACAATATTACGTTGCGAGGTTGGGAAGTGGTTTTTACAGAATCGAGGAATATGTTTAAAAATTGAGGGATAACGAGGTTTTTAATTTCCGAGATTCTGTAAAACACTTCACAAACATGCGGTGTACATTATTTTTTGCGAGATGGTGTTTTCAAAATAATAGTAAAATAATAACATATTTGTTGGAAATATTTCCGTTCGTTATAAACAATTGACTAACGTTAACAATGTGGGCGATGTTTATTAGTTGAAACAACAGGAGGCCTTGAGAACATTTATAGATAACATGGCCGCAAGTATGTATTTATTGTTTTATATTGTTTCAAATAAAGTTCAGTTCATTTAAAATGCAGTGATTTGTTTCGTATAATGTATATTAACACTATCTTTTGGATATTCTTTGTATATGCATTATATGTAGTTTACATAGTAGTGGTTTTACTTCCCACACGCGTTTTGTAGTATGTAATATTACAGTTTAGTTATTTTATTACAGTATAGTTATTTAGGTTGGCAACCCCGAAATGTAGGAAGTTGAACTTTCAGTGATGGTCGTCATTGCTGTAAGTACGACACCACGCACTATCGCGCATAAAAATTAATAACAAAAGAACGCACAAATTAGGTCTCTCTGACTTTATCGGTGGGTCAAGTTCCCCAGCGAGCAAAACTAAAGAGCATTTACCCGTCTATATTATGTGAATAACGATATTCTAATGAGATGTTAAATAAATAATATTTACCTGGTAAGTCAGTCGTCCTCAACTTAGTTATTAAACTTCTTCAAGTTATTCTAATATGGAGGCCTTTCGAAAACAATGTTTCATCCTCTGCGTTTTAACTGGAACTGACGGTATTATATAGGTTGTATAACGGATTTATGTCTGAGGTTATATTCTCGTTGAGTAGTTCTTTATTCCTTGCTTCTTCTTGAAAACAGAGTTTCTAAAAGAAGCAAGGAATAATGACCTATTCAACGAGAACATAACTGCAGACATAACACAGTTCCAGTTAAAATGCAGAAGATGAAACATTGTTTTCGAACGCCTCCATATTATAATAACTTGAAGTTTAATAATTTAGTTGAGGACGACTGACTTATCAGGTAAAAATTATATATTTAACATCTCATTACATAACCTCAACGGTGCTTTAACATGAATTTCAAAAGTGTTGATCGATATTCTAAACCATCAATCATGAACTAGTGAGTAACACCATTCGGAGCAAGATCTCTCAGTACTTGCGGGCAGAGAGAGAGCAAGTGGATGAGGTCTTAAGGGGGAATGTGACCTTACTTCAAGTAACACATTTTATTGTAGTCAAAATCAATAGTGAATATGTTTAACTCATTATAGCACTACTAACATACCGGTATATTAGTTTTAAATTTATATTTGTTAGCATTAGAGATACTTTTATTTTTATATTTTATTTTTACGTTTTCATTAAATAGTATTAAGAGTAAAATATTAAAGAATTTCATAAATATTTCCATTAAAGATACTTCTATCAGTAGGACCAAATCAATTCTTAGTTTTTAAAGTAATCTAATGAAAGCATGTTTAATAAAATATACATCATCATCCTGCCAAGTATTAGTCCTAGAAGAACTGTTATGGCCTGAGAAAGTGGTTTTCGTGCCATCTTTTCATAGGTCGACCAAGTGACCGTTTCCCATTTGGACAGTAGTTCATTATTGCCTTGGGGATCCTGGATCTAGCCATTCTTGAGTCATGTTCCTTCCAGTTTAGCTGATATCTGGAGATGTAGTCCAGTATTGGTGACACAAAGTTCTTGAAGGATTTCTACATTTTTTTTTCGATCCCATTTGGTGTAGCCAGCTGTTCGGCGCATAAATTTCATCTCACAAGCTGTTAGTCTGCTTTAATCTCTCGTCCTTATAGTCCACGCTTCACTCCCATAACATAGGACTGGTCGAGCCATTATTTGATAAAGACGAGTACGAGTTGATTTTTGCACTAATGAAGGTTTTAAAACTCTATTAATGATTCCCATTGAATTGTTGAATTTCACAATTTTCTCTGGTAAATCCAAATTTTCAACAAAAGAGAGTTTATATCCTAAATAAATAAACTCATTAACTCTCTCTAAAATGTTATTTAAACACATTTTGCTTGGTATTGGGGATTTTCCACAAAAGGCCATTATTTTAGTTTTATTGGTAGATATTTCCATTGAATATTTCTGGGCTATCAAATTTAAATTATCTACTCACCATTGTAAATCATCTTCAGATGTTGCTAGTAAAACAAGATCATCTGCAAACATTATTATATATAATTTTAAATTTCTATTGATGGTGATACTTCCATGTTTTGTTTCTCTAAAGTCTTTTACAATGACATTCATACATATATGTTAAAAGGTAGAGGGGAGAGGCCACAGCTTTGTCTGACTCCTGAGTTTATTTATTTCCACTGAGTTATTTTTTCTTTTATTTTTATTGCAATGAGAGTTGAGTTATAAATGTTATAAATATTATATATGATCTGCTTTGGGATCTGTTCTTTCATCAAAATTTCAAATGACAGACTTCTGTTCACTTCATCAAAGGCTTTTTTAAAGTCAATAAATGCAAAGTGTGTTTCTATATTTAATTCACGATGTTTCTCAATCACAATTTGCATTGTGAAATATCCATCAGAGCATGATCTACCCTTCTGGAAGCCATTTTGTTCTTCTCCAAGTATATCTTCATAATATTTATATAATTTATTCTTAATAATAGTGGAATAAATTTTGTAACCAGAGTTTAGTAAGCTGATCCCTCTGTAATTATCACAATTGGTCTTATCTCCTTTTTTTAAATATTGGAATTACTAATGATTTTGACTAATCTTGAGGTGTTATTTTCTCCTTGCCATATGATATTCAAGAAGTTTAAATATATTTTGAGAAATAGTTGACTGGAATGTTTAAATAGATCAGTGGGTATTTCATCTTCACCAGGTGCTTAGTTACTCTTTATAAATTGTTAAAGCTATTTGAAGTTCTCCTAAGGAAATAAAGTATCTTTGTAAATTATCTGGCTCTTGTATCTGTAAAGAGGGACAGTTGTTTGTCCATAAATTTTGATAATAGTAATCCATTTATCATGAGGAATTATATTTATTCTAGCAATATCTTTGTTTTCACTATTTAAATTTTTTCAAAATTTTATATATATTGATGGTTGGGGCCTTGTTACATCATTCTCCAAGAAGGATACAAATTGTTCCCAACTTTTCCTGTGGTGCTTGCGGACTTCACGTTTGGCAATGGCTCTTTTCTGTGGTATTCTATTTTATCTTCATAATTTTTTATACTAATGAAGGAGTAGTGAAGTGTCTCATATAACCTCTCCTACTCAATTCTCAAACCTCACCTTCTCGTGGTGCAACCTGTTTTAACAAACGAGGTTCTGGGGACCGAGTCATGGCGGTATAACCATTCCAACTAATACTGAGTAAATGCAGTGAAGCAGGTCCAGATGCTTAAAGATGGCAACCCCATCGCTGGACTTACCACCTCCTTGCTAGCAACTAGTTGGTGGAACATTCTATTGCTTTCAAGCCTGATAAAAGGAAAAGCCAAACGGATCACCATGATGACGACTTACGAACGAATAAGGCTAATGAATGGAAAAAAGAAAATATTTTTAAATTTGCTAGATGGAACGTTCAGGGAATTGCTCATAAAGAAGAACAACCACATGACATTTAGGCAAAAAAAGGAATACATATCGGTGCTATTTCTGAAACAAAGTATTCAGTTTTATTCAGGCGTACCCTCAGAAGTAAGAGCACGAGCTGGGATTATGTTAATAATAAAATATACAATATAATGAACCAATTATTTTTGTTTTTCCTACGAAAATTTTCATTCTATTTGACACTTTTTGGAGATTCGTAGTTGTAATAATAATAATAATAATAATAATAATAATAATAATAATAATAATAATAATAATAATAATAATAATAAGCTCACTGGCTCTATCAAACCCGTAGGTTCATGATCGTGCGGACATAAGCTTTCCATACATCCCTACCCTGAGCTAATGTTTTCCAATCATTCCCTGTATATTCTACTACCCTCAAATCGTAGTTAATGTTATTCTCCCACGGCATTCATGTTCAACCAACTGGGCATTTTCACTCTGGTTTTTCTACAAAAAGCTTCCATGTATATCTTTCATTCTCCATATGTCCTGCCCATCGCAGTCTACTGTTCTTATTATATCATGCTACCTATAAAGACCATTTAGTTCAATAATAATAATAATAATAATAATAATAATAATAACAATAACAATAATAATAATAGGGTGGATAGAACAACCCTGAAGCGGAACAGGAAATTTGCTTTGCATGTGAAGTGAAGAAGAAGAAGATAATAGGTATACAAGCGGCAGGTAGACCAACAGGAGAAACCCAAGTAGTAAACAGGAACATCATGGACAGAAGAGAGAAAAACACCATAGTCAAAAAATGAAGGACGTATGGAGAAAATGGAAACATCTTAATACTTTGTGAAGTCCCACATAGGTTCATTCGCAAAAAAATATTATGATCATGATTATGATCATGATCATGACGATTATGACGACGACGACGATTATTATTATTAGTTTATTATTATTATTACTACTATTATTAATTATTATTATTATTATTACTATTATTAATTATTATTATTACTATTATTATTTATTATTACTATTATTACTATTATTATTATTAATTATTACTATTATTTATTATTATTACTATTATTATTATTACTATTATTATTACTACTATTATTATTATTACTTTTATTATTGTTATTATTATTACTTTTATTATTATTATTATTACTCTTATTATTATTATTATTACTCTTATTATTATTATTATTATTATTATTATTATTATTATTATTATTATACTATCAAATTAATTCGTGTGGCCTCATTATTTCTGTGCATTTCTAGGAACTGGCATTTTCAGAGCAATTCGAGCTCGCTCCCTAGAGCAACGAGATGGTTACGTCTGTTCTAAACTTCAGAATCTAAAGAATAGTCCTAGCTTTTTATACATTTATGTAATCAAAACATAATGTATTATTACGTATAAATTACAAATGAATAAAATTAGTAAATATTAACATTTCAATCTTAAATTAAATAAAGCAATATATTGGGTGAAATAGACAAAAACAGACTTTTCTCCAAATAAACTTAGATGTAACGTTAGTTTGGATTGATGAAATGGGAACATTAAAGCAGTGCAATGTTTCTTGCTAGTTACAGAGTCCAGGATATTTACAACCGTTTCTTTCTCTACCACGTTTAAATCAGTCCATGGCAAAAATAAACTACAAACTATAACCCTGGTTTCACAATATTTTATTGTTTCCATAAAGCTACAAATAATAACTTAAACTTTATGACAATAGTTATAAGAACATGATTGGAAATCAAAAGTAATACTTACTTAATTACTTACTCACTGGCACTATCGAACCCGTAGATTCATGGCCGCGCGGACATAAGCTCTCCATACACCCCTATCCTGAGCTAATGCTTTCCAATCATGCCCTGTATAATCTCCGATTCAGGGTCTTTCCACTTTTCAGCGGTTGCCCTTTTACCAGCCGGCTGCTGGCCCTTCACATCCACATGTGTCAATCACAGAGTGTAGGACAGCCAGTGTAGGGGTGACATGTGGTTAGCATGTCGAGTCCCTCAGCCGTTATAGCTGGTTCCTCAACCTGCCTGTCCCTACTTCCCTCAAATCATAGTTAATGTTGTACTCCCACCTCATTCTTGGTCTACCAATTGGGCGTTTTCCTTCTGGCTTTCCTACAAAAAGTTTCCATGCACGTCTTTCATTCCCCATACGCGCAACATGTCCTGCCCATCGCAGTCTACGAGACTCAACTTTTTTTACTATATCTGGCTTCCTATAAAGACCATGTAGTTCATTGTTATGTAGTCTTCTCCATTCACCTGTCTGTTCATCTCTCTTTGGACCAAAAATTTTCCTAAGAACTTTATTCTCAAATACTCGTAATCTCCTTTCATCCCTTAAAGTAAGAGTCAATGTTTCGTATCCATATAATATAACTGGTAGAATAATAGTTTTATATATTTTCAGCTTAACGTTTTTTGAAAGGAGTTGGGACATCAAAAGTCTCTGCAATGCATAATAGCATGCATTTCCAGAATTGAGCCTATGTTTAATTTCTTTGTGCATCTCATTCCTATTTGTGATTAATGTTCCTAGGTATTTGAATTCAGCCACTTCCTCAAAATTTCTCTCATTTGTCATTAGCTGTCCATTTCCATTATATACTGAATTTCTACGTGTGACCATATATTTAGTTTGCTGATATTTATTTCCAGTCCTAATTTCTTAGTGTAACTCAATAGTGTGTGCGTGTTGGCCTTTAGTATCTTCTCACTATCGGCCAGTAGTACTACATCATCAGCATAAACTAACAGGTTATTAATACCATTCAGTTGTAAGCCTTCCTCATTCTCTAAAGATTTAATGGCATGCTCTAGTACAAAATTAAATATTTGCAATTAACAGCCCCTTAATTTTTCCATGTTTCTTACATATTTTGTAGGGGCAATAAAACATTGTTAATTGGTCGTGGTTCGGACTTTGTTCCTGCAATCAACTGAAATAACCTAAAAGTTACAATATAAAAGTAGAATACCCGAGATCTCAGTCTTCCTCAACTTTGGATGTAGGATGTGGAGTACGTTCGGAGCATATGCTCCATCTTCAGCTTGTAAATCGGTACTGGTTGTTCGTCAGAATCTTGTATAGCGGGTTAACGTCACTGGGTGAGTTCTCATTAAGCAGGTGAGTGTTCCTGTTTTCTTTTAATATTTTTATCTGTTCGAGAATGTTGATTTGCAGTTTGTCGTTTTCTCTATGGATGATGGATAATGTGTTATCGATGTTATTAAATTGGTGACCTGTTTCTATGACAGGTTTTGCAAAACTAGATTTTCCTTGATTAAATCAGAAGTCCATAAGATGTTCGTTATATCGTATATTAAAATATCTTCTTGTTCTGCCGATATATATAACTTCTCACAGCTGCTGCATTTTAGTTCATAAACACTTTTGTTTTTACACATGTCCGTTTCTTCTATTTTATTTGTGACTAGCTAATACCCGGCGTGCGCAGCTACGTCTAAATAAATGAAAATTAAAGTGCTTTTATGTTTAGTTGAATAAGCAAAAGGATAAATAATTATTAATTTATATTTTTAGATACCTCGTTCTGATTACTCGGCATTGCCCGGGAATCTACTTAACCCGATCTTCTTGACATAAATGGGCTGAAATACGAAAATTAATGTGTTTCATATTTAGTTAAACAAGTAAAAGGAAACATTTACATCATAATTATTTTTAGATACCCCGTGCTGTTTACCCGGCGATGTCCGGGAATCTGTTCATCCCGATCTTCTTGGCATAAATGTGCTCAAAGACGAAAATGATTGTACTTCTTATGACTAGTTGAATAAGTGAAATGAAAAAATAATTATAAAGGTATATGGTAATTATTTTACGTTTTCCCATGCTGATTACCCAGCGTTGCCCGGGAATCTACTTATCTCGATATTCTTGGCATAAATGAGCTAAAAGGCAAAATTCGATATTGTGAGTTTGCGTAAAAGAATACCCATGTGCTGCTATGCTTGCACAGGAATCTACGTACTTGTCTGGATCTTCTTGGCATCAATGAAATACAAAAATGGTTATTGTGAGTTATCCGTCAGAGATAAACATATGCTGTCGCGGACGTGTTTGTAGAGCTTTTTGAGACATTCAATTCTGTGTACATTAATTGTATGTATTTGTTATGGTGTATGCATCATAAGCCATTTAAGTGTCCTAAGAGCGTTTTTTTTCACGGTTTCCGCTACAAAGGGCGATTTTTAAGAGTATAGGAGTTAAGTATCACTACTCTCTTACAACCTATGTTCATCCCGGGGATCTTCGGAACATTTTGCAAAAAGCCCCATCACAATCGGATCAACGGTATGGCTGCGCATAAAGTACGAATAAGCAAACAAACAAACATTCAGTTTTATATAATTACTTACTCACTGGCACTATTGAACCCGTAGGTTCATGGCCGCGGGGACATAAGCTCTCCATACATCCCTATCCTGAGCTAATGCTTTCCAATCATTCCCTGTATAATCTACTTCCCTCAAATCATAGTTAATGTTGTTCTCCCACCTCATTCTTGGTCTACCAACTGGCCGTTTTCCTTCTGACTTTCCTACAAGAAGTTTCCAGGCACGTATTTCATTCCCCATACGTGCAACATGTCCTGCCCATCGCAGTCTATGAGACTTAACTGTTCTTATAATATCTGGCTTCCTATAAAGACCATGTAGTTCATTGTTATGTAGTCTTCTCCATTCACCTGTCTGTTCATCTCTCTTTGGTCCAAAAATTTTCCTAAGTACTTTATTCTCAAATACGTGTAATCTCCTTTCCCCCTTAAAGTAAGAGTCCATGTTTCGCACCCATATAATATATAATACTGGTAGAATAATAGTTTTATATATTTTCAGCTTAACGTTTTTTGAAAGGAGTTGGGACATCAAAAGTCTCTGCAGTGCATAATAGCACGCATTTCCAGAATTGAGCCTATATTTAATTTCTTTGTGCATCTCATTCCTATTTGTGATTATTTTTCCTAGGTATTTGAATTCAGCAACTTCCTCAAAATTTCCCTCATTTGTCATTAGCTGTCCATTTCCATTATATACTGAATTTCTACGTGTGACCATATATTTAGTTTTACTGATATTTACTTCCAGTCCAAATTTCTTAGTGTTACTCAATAGTGTGTGCGTGTTGGCCTTTAGTATCTCCTCGCTATCGGCCAGTAGTACTACATCATCAGCATAAACTAACAGCTTATTAATACCATTCAGTTGTAAGCCTTCCTCATTCTCTAAAGATTTAATGGCATGCTCTAGTACAAAATTAAATAGTAGAGGAGAAAGTGCATCTCCTTGCTTCAACCCGTTCTGGATTTCAAAAGTGTCTGAAAACTGTTTGCCTACACGCACCCTACTCTTTGAGCCATTTAGACACATTTGTATAAGTCTAACTAATTTTTTAGGAATTCGGAACTCCAGCAGGGCACTATATAATTTCTCCGTCTTAATTGAATCAGTTGCTTTTTTGAAGTCTACATACAGTTGATATATTCCCATTTCTTTTCTAAAATCTGTCTTATACTAAAAATCAGATCTGTTGTAGACCTGTTTCTTCTAAGTGCACATTGATGATCTCTTAGAATGTCATCAATATAGGGAGTAAGTCTGCTTACTAATATATTTGTTAGAATTTTGTACGAAGTTGAAAGTAATGAGATGCCCCTATAGTTGTTGCAATCAGTTTTATCTCCTTTCTTATAAATTGGTACGATAATTGATTGTTTCCATTCATCTGGAAGAGCTTCTTTTTCCCAAATCATACTAAGCAACCAGCGTATCTTGTCCATCAATTTCTCTCCCCCTGATTTTATCAGTTCTGCTGGTATCTCATCTGAACCTGATGATTTATACATCTTCAATTTTTCTATCGCCATTTCAACCTCTAATGTACTTGGTTCTGCGAATAACATTTCTGCTGTCTGTAAATTATCCTCCTCAATGTCCTGTTCTGTATGTACATTTAATAGCTGACTAAAGTAACTTTTCCATCTATTTAATATAATCCTGGAATCTAAAACCATATCCCCATTTCGATTCCGAATTATGTTTGTTCTACCTGAAATCCTTTCTTCTCTATACTACTTCCCTAATATAATTATCTAATGTTCCTATTTTTTGCATTAATTTCAAGATCATTAATCTTCTCTCTCAAATATTCCCTCTTTTTACTCTTTAGTAACTTGGTGGTTTCCCGTCTAACACTACCCAATTGCTCTGAATTTACCTCATTTGGTTTGTGTAACCATTTCATTTTTGCTAGCTTTCTTTTCTTTAAAATGTCGGCAAATTCCTCATCAAACCATTTCTTGTTTTGCCTCTTTTTTAAACAACCAATGCTTTCTGATGCTGACAATTTAATAGTATATCTTATAGCCTCCCATTCTTTATTTATATATGTTTCTTCTTCGTTTGCCACATTGTCATCTGAAGATTCCAGTACTTCAAATCTATTAGCAATTTTGATTTGGTATTCTTGCCGCATTTCATCATTTTTCAAGTTTTTTAATTCATATTTTACAGAATCATCTTTAGCGTTTGTTCCTCTCATAAGCGATAGCCGTTGTCTGATTTTCACTCTGACCAGATGATGATCCGAATTGCAGTCTGTCCCTCTAACTGATCTAACATCAATGATGCTACTGTGCCAGCGTTTATCCACTAATACATGATCTATCTGGTTCAGAGTTTCTCCATCTGGGGACGTCCAGGTGTATTTATGAATATCCTTATGCTGAAATGTTGTGCTCTTAACAATGAGATTCTTTGATGTGGCAAATGTGACTAATCTAACCCCGTTGTCGTTACTATCTTCATGAAGACTGAATTTGCCTATTGTTGGTTTGAATATATCTTCCCGCCCCACTTTTGCATTAAAATCTCCTAAAACAATATTCATATGATATCGTAAAAGGCTACATTTAGTTTTGTATATTAGATTTTATTATTTAATTTGTTGTTTGTTCCGAATGCAATGCTTACATTTTTATCATGTCGTTTAATGGTTTTAGCCAGTTTTTGTGTTTCGGAACCAGTATACGTGACAGTTAAACACTTAGTTTTATTTTTATCAATTTCCATATTTAATGCCGTTAAGTTTACTAATTCTTCTTTCTTTCTTTTTTTTATTCCTTCTCAATTTGTCTTTGATATAACCGTTTCTGGATGCTAGAAGTTTGATGTATTTTAGTTCTTTGTTGTAATTTTCTTGGTTGAGCGGTAGTTTTCTCATTCTGCAAATGAGGCTGGTAAAGGTATTGATTTTTTATTGTAAAAGTATAAATGAAAGAACCTATTAATTAAGATCTGGTCCTCTTTCGCTTTTAAATGGCAGTTGAATAAAGAAAAATAGGGACGAAGTAACTAATTATAAATTGCTATCCCGTCGTTAGTTCTAGTACAGTAGTTATATTCGAGTGATATTATCTCTAACGTCAACACAAAAAACAGAAAGAGCTATTTTATCTCTGTATAATGATATTTAATAGTTATATTAGATTAAGAATAAATCTAAAACCGAAAAATACGCATTCGCCAGCTGGATGCGGTTCGCGGACCGCTATTTATAATCTTACCTAGACGATTACTTGCCAAACATTCTACGTCACTTGTTCTACTGTTATCCAGTAAGAGTTCACCTCAGAAATGTGTTCTGAATCAAAGTCGTACAGTACTTGAACAAAGCCAAAAGAAAAACGTAATGGTAGAATACTCCACAAATGTCGCAAACATCGAGTTTACTCGATATCAAAGTTTATTCTGGTTCTTGGTAATTAGTATTTGTACATATAATGGTACAGTTGGCAAGTTTATTATAAAGTTTTGTTTGAACGAACATGGAATGTACTCTGAAGCACAAAAGAGGAAAATGTTCCGCTAACTTGCAGTGAAAAGGTATCGTGTGTATGACGTTGTAAAATTTGGCTAATCACAAATCAAAGCACAACTCTACTAGCTAAACTTTATGAATAGGTTACGGATGTGAAAGAGGCGAAATATCTGCATTTATTTGAAAATTCAAACGTTAGGAAACTTGGTTTCATCCTACTAATTTTATTACTAGCAGTATTTCTACAGAGAACGATAATAATAATAATAATAATAATAATAATAATAATAATAATAATAATAATAATAATAATAATTGCTATCAATCATTGTAAAAAACAAAAAAAACAGGCATTGATAATATTAATAATGATCTAATAAAATATGGCTCTGTTCAACTAAAATAACGTCTCTTAGATGTGTTGAATAGGCTATATGCAGGAAGACTGGTCATATCCCAGAAGAATGGAAGATGCCAAAATACACTGATCAAAAAAATTAGGGGATATTGTAGAATAACCTATTAAGACTATGTTTTTTGGAATAGTATTAGATGCAATCACTTTCTATTACTCCAAGATAATGTAAACAAGAGTTTGAAGTTGTTACGTAACCTCGGTACCACACCAGAGGGCAGTGTCCGTACTGTTGATGTGAAAGGGTGGTGTGGGGTGAATGTTTTGTTGCTGTTTTTAAATCCAGTCCAGTTTTCAATTAGTGAATGACTTGCCTTAGGGACAGTGATGTCTCGACAACGTGATTTGCCTGAACCAATGGCTTGGAGGGTCATAGGAAGGATGGAAGCTGGACAGACACAACAAGAGGTGGCAGAAGCCATTGGTGTGTCTCAAAGCGTGATTTCCAGTCTTTGGAATCATTTTCAAAGAACATACTGTTCACAGAAGAGCCGGACAAGGTCGACCAAGGGCAACAACAGCAAGGGATGACCGTTACCTTTTGTTAACAGCCCGTCGGAATAGACAGCAGAATACAACTCAACTGCGAAATACACTTTAAACAGCAACAGGACGCAGGGTGTCAACTCAAACTGTCACTAATCGACTGCATGGAAGTGGTCTCTATGCCCGTAGGCCCATGGTGTGTACCAGGTTAACTCCACAACACCGTAGAGATCGCAGAAACTGGGCGGAGGAACATCGTGGGCGGAGGCATGCTGAATGGAGATCAGTTCTTTTTACTGATGAGTCGCGATTCAACATGGAATGTGATAGTCGGCGTGTATTCATCTGGAGAGAAAAAGGGACACGAAACAATCCAGCTTTTGTACGTGAAAGATCCCCATATGGTGGCGGTGGATTGATGGTGTAGGCAGGAGTCAGTAGTGGTGGACGTACGGACCTCTACGTTATCTAAGGTGGTACTTTGACTGCGGTAAAGTATAGAGATGAGATTCTCCGACCTTTTGTCGTTCCTTATGCTGATGCCATAGGTGATTCTTTTCTTTTTATGGACGATAATGCTCGACCCCACAGAACTGGCTTGGTGGACGACATGCTTGAAGTGGAGGGTATCGAGCGTATGCAATGGCCGGACTTAAATCCGATTGAGCATGTGTGGGATGCATTAGGCAGGTGCATTGCAGGCAGACCAGCACCTCCCACAACTGTTCCAGAGCTGCACATTGCTCTTATGGAAGAGTGGCCACGTATCCGCCAGAACTCATTGCTAACCTCATTGCATCAATGCCATACAGGTGTGAGGCAGTGCTGGCCGTTCGTGGAGACCATACGCCATACTAAAGAAACATTTTCACCCATGTTAATGTTGCTTTGTTTGTTTGCCATATTCCTAATCAGGATCTCTTTGACATCTGGTGTGGTACAGAGGTTACGTAATGACTTCAAACTCTTGTTGACATTCTTTTGGAATAATAGAAAGTGATTGCATCTAATACTGTTCTTAAAAACATAGTCTTAATAGGTTATTCTACAATATCCCCTAATTTTTTTGAGCAGTATATATCATATTTATAAAAGAAGGAGATCGTCACATCTGTGAAAATTATAGAGGCATAAATGTCTTGGGTGCCTGTTATAAAATCTATGCATCTATATTGAAAACCCGTTTAAATGGAATTATGGAAAACATTATTCTAGAAGCCCAAAATGGATTTAGAAAAGACAGATCCTGTTCAGATTCTATTTTCACTATAAATCAAATAATTGAGAAATACAGAGAATATAATATACCAACTTTTATGGCATTTATAGATCTTGAAAAGGTATTTGCTAAAGTTAACAGAAATAAATTCTGGAATATAATGAAACAGAAGGGCGTACCTCAGCACCTAATAACTTCAATAAAAAGTTTATATGTAGAAAATAAAACAACAACAGAAACTGGAGTAAAAAAATAAAAGAATATGACAGAAACAATAAATAGAAGTGTAAGACAGGGATGTCCGCTTTCCTCCTCCCTTTTTAATATTTATATTGACGATATCATATATAATTGGCAGATATATTTGGACTCGCATTTCAAATTAATAAATAATATATTAGACACCTTACTTTTTGCAGACGACCAAGTTCGAATATCGAGCTTAGAAGATGGTCTACAGAAATGACTATTTTCAATTAAATAACATTATATTATACAGAATTATAATTTCACAATATCAATAAGTAAAACGAAAATCTTAGCTTTTAAGTGATCAGATACCGTAAAAGCTAAAATAACTTTGTAGGGGATACCCATTGAACAAGTGAATCATTTTCGATACCTGGGTCATGAATCTCCTATTTTAAAAATGAAGATATTTTTAACAAACTTAATAAATATAATTATATATGTGGCGCAATTAACAGATTATTTAAAATACAAGAAAGGAAACAAAACTAAAATTTTATAAAGTTGTGGCAGTCCCCTTACTATTTTATGGTAATGAATATTTTTGGTTTTAACTAATAGAGAAGAGAAGATTATAGAAGCAGCTGAAATGATATTTCTGAGAAGTTAGCTAGCTGCAAACTTCTAGATAAAAGAACAATTGAAGATATTAGAAATGAGCTAAATATTTTTAAACTTTTAGATAAAATAAAAGAATCTACGAAAAACTGGAAAAAAACATGTTCAAAGAATGAAAGATGAACGCATACCAAAACTCATACTTAATTAGAAACCAAACGGAGAAAGGAATGTTGGTAGATCGAAAAGAGATGGCTTCAACTTTTTGAATGAGAATCTATGAGACCGGAACAAACCACATGGGCTTAATCGTGATTATTGTTGTTGATGATGATAATAATAATTATAATTATAATAATGTATCTAATCTAGAACATGATCTACATGGACGACAATTAACTACTTATAGAACAATTAAATATTTAAATAAATCAGAAAAAGAAGCTGCAAATATTCCTACATCAATATCAGAAGAACATTGGATAGAATATTTCAGAGACCTGTGGTACAACGAGAATGAAAACGAAGAAGAACCAAAATGTGAGAATTTGAAAGTAGATAAAATACAAATGGATGAACTGGAAGAATCGCTCAAATTAACAAATAATAGAAAAGCTAGCGGACCAGATGACAACAATTCAGAACTAATTAAATATGCAGATATATTCTTTAAATTAAGATTCTTGAATTTTCTTAATGTGTGTTGGGAGAATCATAATATACCAGCAACATGGAGGCAAGGTATAGTAAAACCAATTTACAAGAAAGGAGAAAGAAACCAACCATATAATTACAGAGGCATTACCCTCCTAAATAGTGGATATAAAATCTATGCTAGAATAATAGCAAAACGAATACAACGAATCACTGAAGTAACACTAGCAGAAGAACAAAACGGGTTCCGAAAAGGAAGATCTTGTACCGATGGAGTATTTGCCCTGAATCAGATAATAAACAAAAGACAAGAAAAAAATCTAGAAACACATTTGTTATTTATAAACTTACATAAAACATTTGATCGAGTAAACAGGAAAATATTGTGGAATATCCTAAAAGAAAAAGGCCTCCCTATTCAGATTATAGAAACTGTTAAGTGCTTGTACTATGGAACAAATATTTGTATTGACCCTCAGTTGACTGAAAATACGACATTTTTTTCAAATAAACCAAGGAGTACGACAAGGGTGTTCACTCTCACCTATATTATTTAATATTTATATGGACGATATCCTAAAAGAATGGAGGAAGGTTTTAACTAATGAAGGAATATTAATTGATAATAAAGATAAAATAAATGCTTTATTATTCGCTGACGATTTTGTACTTTTAGCAGAATCTGAAAATTAGCTCCAAATGTTAGCATATAAATTTAAATTAATAGCCAATATATATAATTGTAAAATATCAATAAATAAGTCAAAAGTAATGGCATTTATTGGTAAATATGGAATTAGATCAAAAATTGTACTGGATAACAAAATAATAGAACAAGTATCACATTTCCAATATTTAGGATGTGATATAACTTATAGAGAAAATAAAGATATAGAAAATAAATTAAATAAATTTCAGGCTATTTTTGGAACCATAAAAAGAACCTTAGGTCGGAAAACAAGGAAAGATACGAAACTTAAATTATATAAAACAATGGCTGTTCCTTTGTTGTTGTATGGAAGTGAAAATTGGATAATGAAATCAAGGGATAAAAGCAGGATACAGACTGCGGAAATGCTGTTTTTGCGTAATGTGAAAGGATGCACAAGAGCGGATAGAATAAGGAATGAAACTACACGAGAAGAATTAAATATATATAAAATTGAAGATAAAATCAGTGAAAATAATAAGAAATGGTCAGAACACTTAATGAGAATGAACAACGAAAGAATACCAAAAAGAACCTTCCTGTATAATCCCAGAGGAACAAGAGACGTTGGCCGACCACGTAGAAGATGGACTCCACTTTTAACTTCGCCGGAACAGGCTGCATAGCCTAAACCTTGTAGTAGAAGAAGAAGGAGGATTATAATAATAACACAATATACTAATAACAGACCTCTGTACACATTATGGTTAGACATTAGAGACAATTAAACATGCATCTCACTTGCAATATTCCTCCAATGAAAAATGCAGATGTAACATGACGAACTAGCAAACATTACATTTAGTCAACGACTGAGCACACAAATCCCTATCTATACGATATCAGTCAGTAGCTAGAATGCTAGATGATAGGTGGACAGTAGCGAACAATATTCTGCTGAGAATGAGACTGGTTCCGAAATACCTATAATGTTTTAATTATTTTAACAGTAAAGTTGAGGATGCAGCAAAACAAGGTTTAATTTTACAATTTTATAATTTTTATGTTTCCTGAACACAAAAACTAAAAGAGAAACTGTGTTTGTGAGAGACGTATAGCTGAATAAGTACACATGCTTATACAGGGAATTATCTGAAGGAAACAAAGGTTATTTCACATTTTTGTGTAAACTTGTGTGAAATCAAATTAATGGAATTCGGCCTCTACGAACATCAATATGTGAATAATTCTCCATCACTGTAATCACGAGCTGTCGAAAATTAAAGTGATTTAAAAGGAATATAAACTTATATTTGATTTCAAATTCGTTTATGTTATCATCAAAATTATTTACATAATGTGCATGTATAAAGATTGGAGGTTATTTTATAATTTTATTATTATTGTTATCTTTTTTCAAACTACAAT
Organism: Diploptera punctata; assembly: GCA_030220185.1. Taxonomy (NCBI): domain Eukaryota; kingdom Metazoa; phylum Arthropoda; class Insecta; order Blattodea; family Blaberidae; genus Diploptera; species Diploptera punctata. The sequence continues at coordinate 694,788 of JASPKZ010002720.1, read as the reverse complement.
TTGCCTAATTTGAAACTATTTATATAATAATAATAATAATAATAATAATAATAATAATAGTAATATTAAATAATAATAATATTCATAAATAATATAATCACTTTCAACTTTTTAGTATGATTGCAAAAAAATAAAAACAATATAGTATGGAACAAAACCAACGTCAAAGTTGCAGTACATCAAGTTTTTTTTTTTTCTTTTCGTTTATACTGTTTTTGCTTCTCGTTTTATATTTTTGTTAACTTTATTTTATTCTCTCATATAGACAGAAGAACAGAACATTCACACACACACCCAAGATAGAGATTTAAAATCCCCAACCCTGCCGGGTATCGAACCCGGGTCGCCGGAGTGGAAGGTAGGGACTCTATCGACTACGCCACGGTGACGGACAGTTTAAACGATGTAAGCTACCAAAACTTTGTTGGAGGTTAAAACACTAATCACTCAACAAATAATAGTAATAATGATACTGTTAATAATAATAATAATAATAATAATAATAATAATAATAATAATAATAATACTTACACACTGGCACTATCGAACCCGCAGCTTCATGGCCACGCGGACATAAGCTCTCCATATATCCCTATCCTGAGCCAATGTTTTTCAATCATTCCCTGTATCATCAACTTCCCTCATATCATAGTTAATGTTAGTCTCCCACCTCATTCTTGGTCTACCAACTGGGCGTTTTCCCTCTGGCTTTCCTACAAGAAGCTTGCATGCATGTCTTTCATTCCCCATACGTGCAACATGTCCTGCCCATCGCAGTCTACGAGACTTAACTGTTCTTATTATATCTGGCTTCCTATAAAGACCATGTAGTTCGTTGTAATGTAGTCTTCTCCATTCATCTGTCTGTTCATCAATAATAATAATAATAATAATAATAATAATAATAATAATAATAATAATAAATAACATTTTGTTTCTAAACGCTTAGATTTCCTAAAATAATATTTTATTTCAGTCTAATGTTTTTTGGAGGGAGAGGAATATATATTTTCAATTCCTAATTACGATGTAACTGCGCTAATATTGTTATACAATGTTTAACTGTATCACTCACATGAATTGATATGATTTGATGTTTCGTATCTATAAATCCACTATACATGACCAAACTTATTGTATTCCAAAACAGTACGGTACTATTTATCGGGATTGAAATGAAACTGTAAATTAACAATGAGGGCTTTCATTAAAATTTATCATAACATCGAAAATAAAGAAGCATCAGTACTGTAAAGTAAAAATTCTCTTTAATTTGCTTACTTGTTATAGTAGCCACGAGAGGGCAGTGAGACCACCACTCATGATAGAGAATATATATATATATATATATATATACGAATGTTTGTTTGTTTGTTTGTTTCTTTCTTTGTTTGTTCGTTCGTTCGTTCGTACTTTATGCGCGGCCATACCGTTGACCCGCCATACCGTTGATCCGATTGTGATGGGGCTTTTGCAAAATCTTCAGGAGATTCCCGGGATGAATATAGACTATAAGAGAGTTCTAATACTCAACTCCTATATCCTTAAAATTGAATCGTTTATTTCAAAAACGACAAAAAATCCAAAATTGAGTTATTGGGCGATTACTGTTTTGTGAAGGTAAATATATCGTTTAATGCACAAAAATGTCAAATGCTGTCCCCATGTGATAGTGAATCAAAGTCTGTAATTTCTTGTTTAGTGCAGAAAGAAGTCAAGTGACAGCGCTTGAATGGTTTCTGCTCCAAACTGCAGGATTTTTGGCGATGTGCTGGATCAATGATTTTGGCAACCGTGCTTGTGAATCACAGCTGTCTGACTTGCATTCTTCAGTAGTCATTTGGTGTGTGACAACATTGTTGTTCGTGTGTATTACTTTACAGTGTCCAGTTTAATAACTGTTTCTTAGTAATGTTTATGCTGAATTTGTTAACATTTTGTGATGATTACATTGTAATAGTAAACATGTCTAGTTCTGATGAAGAACATGCTCCAAAGCGAAGATGTGAAGTTGTCAACAAAGAGACCTACAAACGTAATGTTGTTAGAAACGCTAGGATTAAACGAGAAGGTTATGTTTCACTCTCTGGTAAGCAAGTAGCTGAAGAAGCTAAGCCTAGCCTAGACAGTTTAGCCTGTAACTGTAATGCTAAATGCTCAAAGCAAATTATTCGTCAAACAATAGATAAAGCTTGGGATTACTTTTATTCCTTTGAAAATAAAAACTGTCAGGATACATGTATTCAAATAGTGATTGAAGTGAATGAAGTCAAACATATAACTGAAAAGAAAACTCTAGAAGAAGAAATTGGCGAGGAAAACGAAGAAGACAGTTTTAAAATAAATCATTCTTACAAATATCGCTTAGGGATTGGGGGAGATAGACAGGTCGTTTCAATATTCACATTGTCACCACTCAAGACATTACATCTTTAAAAAATAGTGGCCTCAGTCGTACAAAAAATTACAAATTCTGATGAAATCTCTGAAACAGCCTATACAAAGAACAAGACTGAAACTTATAAGATTTCAACTTGCATACAAACACTTTTGTTATAACAAGAACGTGCCAAGGAAAGTAGTTGTGAAGCCATTTATAAATGGATTTATATCAACATACACGTTGCTAAAAACACATCCTCCTTCTGCCTTACCTACACACAGAGGAAGGATGAGTAAAAAACAAAATACTTAAAACATCATATTCTTTTAAATATTTTTATAATAGATGAATAAAATATTGTTGTGCTTAAAAATTAAAAAAATGTGGTTTAATTTTTATTTTATGATGACCAAAAGTACATATTGTTTGTGCAGAATTTTTATTCTATAAGTTTTCAGTTTGTTTTTATGGTTTATTTTACTCTGTGTAATACTGGGCCCTATTTTTTTGTGAATGTTGTAGATTCCAATAAATGTGAAAAAAATACAAGATTTACAAGCTCTAAAACCATATTTGGTTGGATATGAGGAATTTTATGAGAATATTTTTCAGTTGCATACAACGGAAGCAGAATGCGCTGTATAGCGAGTATATGATGACAAATAGTCATTCCCGGACAAATATGTATCAATAACTATTATATTAAACTCAAAAGTTCATTTTTCATTTTACTTTTCAAGTCCCTGATGAAATTAGAATATTTCATACAACATTTACAATAGTGATTGTTGTTTATTTCAGAAACCACTCAAGTGCAAACTTATTATTATTATTATTTTTCATTTGTCTATATAGATAACAAAGGTATTTTGTTTATCAAACAGTTACACAAATGGATAACTTTCATAGAAAAAAAATATGAATTTTCTAAAAATAAACTTGAAGTTGCTATGGAGTTTTCTTTGATTTACTCAAAACCAACAACTTGTTGTTTAACTGGTTTTTTGAAATAAACGATTCAATTGTCCTTTGTAGTGGATCATATATATAATAAAGTAGCTCTTTGGACGCTTAAACGGCTTACGTTGCCTAAACCATAACAAAAACACAACATTAATGTACGCAGAATTAAATGTATCAAAAAGCTCTACAAAAACGTCCGCGACAGCAATCTCTTACGGATAACTCACAATAACCATTTTTGTCTTTCATTGATGCCAAGAATACCGAGACAAGTAGGCTACATAGATTCCTGTGCAAGCACAGCAGCACATGCGCGTATTCTTTTACGGATAACTCACATTAACGAATTTTGTCTTTCAGCTCATTTATGCCAAGAATATCGAGATAAGTAGATTCCCGGGCAACACCGGGTAATCAGCACGGGATATCTAAATATAATTACGATATAAATTTTTCCATTCACTTATTTAACTAAACTTAAAACACACAAATGTTCGTATTTCAGCTCATTTATGTCAAGAAGATCGGGATAAGTCGTTTCCCTGGCATCGCCGAGTAAATAGCACGGGGTATCAAAAAAATATAAATCTATGATTATTTTTCCTTCCACTTATTCAACTAAACATAAAAGCACATTAATTTCCATTTATTTAGGAGTAGCAGCGCACGCCGGGTATTAGCTAGTGGAAACTAAATGTTTGTCACTAACATATCAAATTAACGCCGGATATTTACCCTCATTTAATAATAATAATAATAATAATAATAATAATAATAATAATAATAATAAGGAGTTGTTTTGTTCTTTAAATATTATTAATTTTCTATTTTAATGTTAGAATGAAATATTTATTCATTCTTAAGATTTGTAGGAAATGCAATTAATATTTAACTTTTACTACGTCTAAGTTGCAAAACGTTTAAATATGTTATCTTATATCGATAGTTTGAAAGGATTTGATATTGGGGAGTGAGTCAGCCAATAAGCTAACGGCCTAATTTAATGACCAATCAGATTTGAATACGGCGGGACATTGAGAATTTCCAAAAATGAACAAGTTTCCCGTTAAAACAGAGAGTCGGCAACAAAATCTAGAGTTCGAGCGTGACCAAGTGAGTTCCAAGTGAATTATTAGTATTCATTATAAAATTGATTAAATACTAAACTTTATTAACTTTAAATGCAATAAAATTGTTAAACAATTTTATATGTGAAAATCTTAATGGGACTTCAATTATATTTACTGACAGTTACGTCGTAAGTGAATACAAGAAAGTTGTGCCATTGATATTAAAAAGTGGGAAAATAAGATATATAGTGGCATTGTGAAGAAACATAAAATAATCTTCGGGGATTCTACACTTTAATTTACCTGATATATTTTGTCCTATAGAACAACAGTGCGCATGCCTCCAGAGATTATAGAGCCAGCGATAACCCACCATCGAACTACATATCGATTATTATCGTTGTTTCGATTATATCTTTATATATATATATATATATATATATATATAGAGAGAGAGAGAGAGAGAGAGAGAGAGAGAGAGAGATTAAAAATGTAACGAACCTAAAAACTAACTTATTAACTCACACTTAATCAAATTCAATTACTCTAACCTAGTGTAGATCCCATGAAACGCCTTTTTACACGCTTTATATGCTATGTATCTATCTATCTATGTAACGGAATCTTTCAACGCGATTTTCACCCACTTAAAATCATTGGATCGACTTGAAACTTTGTATACGTGTAGAGGACCCGTGACACTACAATAATTTCATATTTTGTTTCTAAAATCCTGGCCAGAATCATCCGAAAATCAAAAAAATGAAAACTGGTATAATAGGTTGCGGACTTGTCGAGTTTTTAGTCAATCGTTATAAGAACTCAGTTGGTAGAGCAGTGAACCCTTAGTGGTATATAATTTCAGTAATCCATGCGTCGCTGGTTCAAATCCGGCTGGGAGGGTTTTTTTATAGAAGAGTATTACTTTTAGCTCATACTACAATAGTATCGAATTTAAAGATATTTACATTTTTATCTTATTCTGTAAAATATTAAAACTAAAGAATAAAAAATAAATAATAGTTTTAAAAAACTAAAAGAACACGCTTTATTAGAAAACTAAATAATGAAAAATAATTTTAATTTCAAATAACGCTTGGGATAAAATAAAATGGCCAACAAAAAAATCATCTCCAACACATATATAATAAAATTAGAGTTATCAACAAAAATAAAATAATTTTACCACAGATTGAAGAAGTTCACAATGACGGGCTTCACGTAATGTGGTTGAAAGGCTGCGAGAGGCATCGCCGATAAAACAACAGAAACATAGCTCTGGTGAGAAATTTAAAATTCAATATCCAGTCTGGAATGGAAATCGTCCTGCCGAAGTACAAGGTTATATAACGATCCTAATGTAAGTTTACACTATGCTACCGATTACTCTCCGGTGATGGACGGACATCAGCAATAGAAGGGTTAAATGAAGAAAATTATTTACATCTAAAACAGACAAGAAATCTGTTCCTCTTAGTTTTAATATCGAGTTACAATGCATTGAGTTCATTAGAGTGAGAACCAGTGCTTTAATGTTTATCGACTTGTTTGGAAGAGAATATTAGACACAAAGAGCATGGAGAAAACTGTTGTTACTACAGCGAGTGCTTTGTAACGTGTGCTACAGCACACGGTTTAATCTTTATTTTTTGTAACCGTAACTTTAGATATTGGCCAACAGTTTGTTCAAACAAAACTAGTAGAGACTTTTAGAACACAGGGACACAAAGAAAAGACTGGGAAATAAATAATACTACCACCCCACTTTTTTATTTTACGAGACTTTTGACTTAAAAGAGATCTAGTGTATGTTTACATCTTTTTCGACATAACATAGAAGGACCGCTGGCGCCGATTTGTTTACAATGTTTCAGAACAGTACTATGTCTGATGTTCTATCTATATATTTAAAAAACCAACGTCATCATTTGAACAAATTAGCTTTTATTAACTTCCTAAAGATAAAATATTAATTTTAACAAAGTAATTACTTTAAACATCGAAAAAAGAATAATATAGACGAAGAAGGATATTGGCACATTAAATTATATTTTATGGAGTAAGCATATAATCAAGACGATGATTATATGCTTGCTCCATAAAATATAATTTGATATGCCAATATCCTTCTTCGTCTATATTATTCTTTTTTCGATGTCTAAAGTAATTACTTTGTTAAAATTAATATTTTATGGAGTTCGGAATTCCTAAAAAGTTAGTTAGACTTATACGAATGTGTCTAAATGGCACAAAGAATAGGGTGCGTGTAGGCAAACGGTTTTCGGACACTTTTCAAATCCAGAATGGGTTGAAGCAAGGAGGTGCACTATCTCCTCTACTATTTAATTTTGTACTAGAGCATGCCAATAAATCTTTAGAGAATGAGGAAGGCTTACAACTCAATGGTATTAATAAGCTGTAAGTTTATGCTGATGATGTAGTATTGTTGGCCGACAGCGAGGAGATACTAAAGGACAATATGCACACACTATTGAGTAACATTAAGAACTTAGGACTGGAAGTAAATATCAATAAAACTAAATATATGGTCACACGTAGAAATTCATTATATAATGGAAATGGACAGCTAATGAGAAATGAGGGAAATTTTGAGGAGGTGGCTGAATTCAAATACCTAGGAACAATGATCACAAATAGGAATGAGATGCACAAAGAAATTAAACATAGGCTCAATTCTGGAAATGCGTGCTATTATGCATTGCAGAGACTCTTGATGTCCCAACTCCTTTCAAAAAACGTTAAACTGAAAATATATAAAACTATTATTCTACCAGTTATATTATATGGGTAGCGAAACATGGACTCTTACTTTAATAGAGGAAAGGAGATTACAAGTATTTGAGAATAAAGTACTTAGGAAAATTTTTGGACCAAAGAGAGATGAACAGACAGGTGAATGGAGAAGACTATATAACAATGAACTTCATGGTCTTTATAGGAAGCCAGATATAATAAGAACAGTTAAGTCTCGTAGACTGCGATGTGCAGGACATGTTGCACGTATGGGGGAATGAAAGACTTGCATGGAAGCTTCTTGTAGGAAAGCCAGAGGGAAAATGCCCAGTTGGTAGACTAAGAATGAGGTGGGAGAATAACATTAACTATGATTTGAGGGAAGTAGATTATACAGGGAATGATTGGAAAGCACTAGCTCAGGATAGGGATGTATGGAGAGCTTATGTCCGCGCGGCCATGAACCTATGGGTTCGATAGTGCCAGTGAGTAAGTAAGTAAGCATATAATCAAGAGGACTAAACTATTTAATATATAACACAATTGTGAATAACATTTTATTATATGATACGGAAACATGGACGTTGAAGCAAAAACGCAGAAATAAATTATTAGTCACAGAAATTGAATTTTAAGAATATCAAAATTAGATAAAATAAAAAAAAATACAATAAGAGAAATAATGAATGTAGAAAAGGATATTGTACAAGATATTGAAGAAATCCAATTAAAATGGTATGGACATATACTGAGAAGAAGGGACACAGAAACAAAGAAGTTCTGAAATGGATACCTCCTGGAACAGGGAAACGTGGTAGACCAAAGTCAACGTGGATAAAGGAATTCAAGACAACACGGAGAAGAGAAATATGACAGAAGCAGACACGCAAGACGGGGAAGTGTGGAACAAAAAATGTATATTTTTGGTTCAGGATACCTGTGTAAACAACAGAAACAATCCTGAAATAAAAGAAAATACTTTTTGGAGCATATCGCGCTTTATCAACGTTATTTGAGGCAATACGCTACGCTGCGCGCTGGTTCGATTTCCGATAGGGTTAGGATTTCAAACTGACTTAAATCTTCTGGAGGCACAGTGGCATTGGAGTTGAATCAGCCTCTAACTGAAATGAGTATCAGACTATGTTGGGGTAAACGCGACCGTCACGTTGAACTGACAAGCCTACTGGCATCTAATACCAATTGTCTGGAAAGGTGTGAACCTTAACGTCTAGTATTCCAAGGGTTTCCTAAGCCATGAAGTGAGATCTATTCACTTTATAAACAGGATTAAGGCGGTATGGCCTGGGCAAGGCGTGGACTATATGTATCTCAGGGTTGTGGATTTTCGCCGTGGGATAAGGCGAGGTTCGAACTAAGGATAACAGGGTACTATCAGGAGGCTCACCGAGACAACACTGGTGTCGATTAGATGATATTTATTATATCACATGTAGCACAAGACTGTTACAGTTCCAATTCCAGAACATTGGATTGAATTGGATATATTCCGGTATCTTTCACTTCGGAATGGTCGCAGGAATGCGAGTAGCGGTCGATACTGGACCTATTTTATTAGTATCGTGGCTATTCTATCGCGTTTTGAAACACTGATAATTACTGTCTTCACACGACCTAAGGTGTGATATAACACCAGCACACTGATGCTTTTAAAATAAACATTTAAAACTTGCCGTTCTTGGCCTAACACATTTAGTGTATCTAATGGGTCGCTTGCCTGCGACCGGCGAAATATACGAGTCCGCACTGCCGCGGAACAGTTAATCCTGCGCGGAGTCTTATGTTAATTTTGTTCCACCCGTGAACCCATCCCGGAGGAGACTACTTTCCCGATATTCGGAATAAATCCAACTCCATCTTACAAGTACACTTTACTAAACCAATATTTTCATTGGCTGAACATACATAAAAAACGCCTTACTAGCAGAATGATATTGACTTATGGACTCTGATTGGGCATTATGGTTCCCACTATAGTTCAACCAGAATTTCGGGACATTAATTGGTCTATGTATTTACAGGGTGTGATTTTCACACGCTGGTGAGAAGTTCATTAATTTACTGAAAAGAGATGGACATAGTTTTTGGCTACTGTCGCCATCTCAACAGGCGGTCTAGTACTTTTTGACACACTTAAAGTTGACCGTCATTTATCTGTCTGGAAGGATTTTTCTTGGCAGCTGAAAAGAGAAGAAAAAAAAATTGATCCTTTTATGAATTTTCTACATCAACTTGAACCGCACATATTATTTCCAAAACATATGAATTTAATTACTATGTTTTTTCGACTAATTATTACAATAATTTAAGTGGTGTGGAAATAGTTTTGTAAATTATATTCTCATCGCTATTTACTCACATCTAAATACGCTATAAAAATAAAAGTTGGAGAGTTAGTTCTTGGCCTAGAGATATTAACGCAGGAATTAGATAAATCGTCCTTGGATATAGTCGCTTTACAGGAAGTTAGGTGGCCAGGAGAAGGTAGTCAGGAATCAGGAAGCTTTGCATTATACTATGGGGGTGCAGAAAGACCTGCATTTGGAACGGGTTTTTCAGTCAGGAGGAGGATCCTATCCGCTATCCGAGATATTAAGTTTGTTAGTGATAGGATATCATACATAATTCTAAAGGGTAAACGACATGATTTTATAATTGTAAATGTACATGCCCCCACAGAAGTTAAAGATGGCAAGATCAAAGATAAGTTCTATGAAGAATTAGAATGCTTATTTGATAGCCTTTCACGATATTATATGAAAATTGCCTTAGAAGACTTTAATACAAAAGTGGGGCGGGAAGACACATTCAAACCAACAATAGGCAAATTCAGTCTTCATGAAGATAGTAACGACAACGGGGTTAGATTAGTTACATTTGCCACATCAAAGAATCTCATTGTTAAGAGCACAAAATTTCAGCATAAGGATATTCATAAATACACCTGGACGTCCCCAGATGGAGAAACTCGGAACCAGATAGATCATATATTAGTGGATAAACGCTGGCACAGTAGCATCATTGATGTTAGATCACTTAGAGGTACAGACTGCAATTCGGATCATCATCTGGTCATAGTGAAAATCAGACAACGGCTATCGCTTATGAGAGGATCAAACATTAAAGACGGTTCTGTAAAATATGAATTTAAAAACTTGAAAAATGATGAAATGCGGCAAGAATACCAAATCAAAATTGCTAATAGATTTGATGTACTGGAATTTTCAGATGACAATACGGCAAACGAAGAAGAAACTGATATAAATGAAGATTGGGCGGCTATAAGATATACTATTAAATTGTCATCATCAAAAAGCATTGGTTATTGAAAGAAAAAAAAAACAGGAAAAACAAGAAATGGTTTGGTGAGGAATGTGCCGAAATTGTAAAGAAAAGAAAGCTAGCAAAAATGAAACGTTTACACAAAACAACTTAGGTAAATTCAGAGCGATTGTGTAGTATTAGACGGGAAACCACCAGGTTACTAAAGAGTAAAAAGAGGGAATATTTGAGAGAGAGAAGATTAATGATCTTGAAATGAATGCAAAAAATAGGAACATTAGATAATTATATCAGGGAATTAGGATGGGAGAAGATTGGGTTTCAGGCTAGAACACTAAACAAACATAATTCGGAATGAAAATGGGGATATGATTGCAGGTTCCAGAAGTTATATATAAATAGACGACAAAAGTTACTAGAATCAGCTATTAATTGTACATACAGTAACAGGATATTGAGAGAGGATAATTTACAGACAGCAGAAATGCTAGTCGCAGAACCAAGTGCATTAGAGGTTGTAATGGCAATTAGAAAATTGAAGATGTATACAGCATCAGGTTCAGATGAGTACCCAGCAGAACTGATAAAATCAGGGGTGATAAAAATTGATGGACAAGATACGCTGATTGCTTAGTATGATTTGGGAAAAAGAAGCTCTTCCAGATGCATGAAAAAGATCGATGATCGTACCAATTTATAATAAAGGAGATAAAACTGATTGCAACAACTATATGGGCATCTCATTACTTTCAACTTCGTACAAAATTCTAACAATTATATTAGTAAGCAGACATACTCCCTATATTGATGATCACTCTAGGAGGTCATCGATGTGCATTTAGAAGAAACAGGTCTAAAGCAGATCAGATTTTTAGTTATAACACAGATTTTTGAAAAGAAATGGGAAATATAATGATACTGTACATCAACTATATCATAGACATCAAGAAGGCATACAATTCAGTTAAGAAGGACAAGTTATATAGTGCCCTGCTGGAGTTCGGAATTCCTAAAAAGTTAGTTAGACTTATACGAATGTGTCTAAGTGACACAAAGAGTAGGGTGCCTGTAGGCAAATAATTTTCGGATACTTTGAAATCCACAATGGGTTGAAGCAAGGAGCAAGGAGATGCACTGTGGTCTCCTGTTTACTATTTTTAAATTTTTGTATCTAGAGCATGCTAGCAAAATTCTTTAGAGGATGAGGAAGGCTTACAACTCAATGGTATTAATAAGCTGTTAGTTTATGCTGATGATCTAGTACTACTGGCCGATAGCGAGGAGATACTAAAGACCAACACTCACACACTATTGAGTAACACTAAGAAATTAGGACTGGAAGTAAATATCAGTAAAATTAAGTATATGGTCACACGTAGAAATTCAGTATACAATGGAAATGGACAGCTAATGGCAAATGAGGGGAAATTTTGAGGAAGTTGCTGAATTCAAATACCTAGGAACAATAATCACAAATAGGAATGAGATGCACAAAGGAATTAAACATAGGCTCAATTCTGGAAATGCATGCTATTATGCATTGCAGAGACTTTTGATGTCCCAACTCCTTTCAAAAAACGTTAAACTGAAAATATATAAAACTATTATTCTACCAGTTATATTATATGGGTGCGAAACATGGACTCTTACTTTAAGGGAGGAAAGGAGATTACGAGTATTTGAGAATAAAGTTCTTAGGGAAAATTTTTGGACCAAAGAGAGATGAACAGACAGGTGAATGGAGAAGACTACATAACAATGAACTACATGGTCTTTATAGGAAGCCAGATATAATAAGAACAGTTAAGTCTCGTAGACTGCGATGGGCAGGACATGTTGCGCGTATGGGGAATGAAAGACGTGCATGGAAACGTCTTCTAGGAAAGCCAGAAGGAAAACGCCCAGTTGGTAGACCAAGAATGAGGTGAGAGAACAACATTAACTATGATTTGAGGGAAGTAGATTGTACAGGGAATAATTGAAAACATTAGCTCAGGATAGGGATGTATGGAGAGCATATGTCCGCGCGGCCATGAACCTACGGGTTCGATAGTGCCAGTCAGTAAGTAAGGAATTAAGTAAGAGTTAGTACTTGGCGCTGAGAGATGATTACCAAAATCTTCACACATTTTAGATCTATTTTAAGTAATTGGGTATAACGAACTACAAAATCCAAGCAATTTTGATTAAAATATTGCCAGACTCGTTGTACGTTTTATAACATCAGTCGTTCGTATTTTTACAATTAATTAAGGATTTTTAATAGGCTCTTCTTCAAACGCTCTTTATATCTTAACCAATGTTAACCAATACGTGTTCAACTTTGTCCTGATAATTGTTTATGTCTTCTCACTACACAATTAACTTACGCTAGAACTGTTGGCTTTTCACTCATATGAGACGCATTTAAAATATAATAATACCCTCAACTCATGTCCATCTCAGGGTCGAGTCGAGGGATGAGATAAGAAGAAGTCCTTATATAGAGATCTGTGAATGCAAGAGGGGCAGATGAATTAAATGAAACGAAATGGATTAGATAAGTATGGAGAAACGATGGAATGAAATTGTTGCTGTGGAAAACGGGAGAAACCCCCGATAATACCTGCCCAAGCTCTGTTTGGTCCGCCATGAAACCCACATGGAATAACCGAGACTCGATCTCGTGACCCCAACGGTGAGAGGCGAGCGTCTAACCGCTTGCGCCACGGAATCGCCTTGAATTTAATATACAGTCGTTCAATAAGTGCAGCTAATTTTAAGTTACTTGTTGAATTGGTATTAAGTGACTTTTCAGCTAGAAATAATGTTGTTATCATAATGCCACGAGTTAATTTATCGATAATTTGGAAATCAAGAGTGGCATTTGTTAGGACTATTTAACGAATAAAATTAAGCTGTTTACTCACATATCATTATTTAAGTATAGGCCTAGTTATTTTAAAATACGTATATATTTAATGTAAACGGCAATGTTTGAAAACAAATGAGAAACGATTGGCACGCTTCATTTGCTTCTTTTGTTCGTCACTGCAACCAGATCATATTATTTATTGCCAAAGGATCGCAATGTTGTAAGAATGCACCCTGTTGGACAAATTTATAACGAACGTAATAGGTATTAACTAATTTCTGATGTTCTATGATGTAAATATATCAATTATATTTTTCTGCAACATCATTTCCTGGAAAATAATTCGTTTAAGAAAGTGCAAACAGTGGTTTCTTTTTTTTTTGTGGTATAATCAATTGTTGCAAATGTTTTTATATTATCTCTTTCTGTTGACATTCATGCACTATATATACACACTGGTAGCCGTATTTCTTAGGGGGTTGGGTCTCTGCAAAATAATGTTATGACCTATTCAAAATGTTAAAAAGGAGGTACTTTCTTTATTATGATAAACTTTAGTTGGTAAATTCTAGGCGAAACACGACTGTGATTGGTTGTAAATAGAAAATCATTGAAATGTGATTGGTCATTGACTCCCTTTTGGGGCATGAGTTAAATAGTCAAAGTAAACTCCATGGTTTGCAAACGGTCTTATTAACATTAATAAATAATAGGGTCTAAGAAAATAAAATCTTAAACATATACAATTTTACAGGCTGCAAGCTAATACAAATATAAAGGGTACAGGAAAAGAACCAGGGAAGTCACTTCTTTTTCATCGAAACCAAGTTTCAGGTCTAATTAGACTCTCCATGGAAAGGACTATCGTTTGTAAGTGTGAAACAATAAAAGAATGCAATTTATTCAGTTGTTTAATTACCTGAAAAGTTAGGCATACAGATAGGAAAGTAAGTATATTGCAAAAATATATATGAGTATGTTTTCTTGGTTTCAAGGAAAAGGTGACTTACCTAGTTTCTCCATTTTTCCTTTCATTAAATACAAATATATATATATATATATATATATATTGCTGTATTCGAGAAAAAATATTTTTATTATGTAAAGAGGCGCCATGACAAAACGTAATCTGAAGCCTATTTTTAACAATAAATTAGTAGGAATTGGCACATAATATTTTCTTTCGACGTAGAATACATATTCTATATGTTTTTCATTTCAGTCTATTCTTCTGATGACATACAGCACATCTCTATCCATCATAGGTGTCTCTCATTCCCTCTTAAGATCTACATGTGTATTATTGTAGCTCCCTTTATCATTTGATATCCCTCCATTCTTCCTTTGTGTTACTTCTATTACTTCTTCCTATTTTTAATTTTTTTTTTAATATCATGACCTATGTTTTCATTTCACTCCGATTTCCGTACGATGTATTCTGTCAACTTACTGTTTTTAACAAAATAAACAATCACACTATTAAATTTCAATGTCTAATAAAATTATTTTCTTATTTTTTAATACTTTTTGGTACAAACCATTACTATTTTCCTATTTGCTTATCTCAACTAATAAGAAGTATGTAGTATCAGAAGAACATACGTAGAATTGCACGCAGCTGTAAGAAAGTGCCTTTATTGAGCTCATGCGATGAAGCGACCTTTTCTACAGTAGTTGTGCAAATAACCATTCCAACTGAAGCGCAAATTTTCATCTTGTACTGCAATATTACATTGATTTATGCTAGTCAAACACTTGAGAAACGAGGACACATTTGCTGTTCAAATCAAAATCTGTCTCTGCTATGAAGTTCACAGTCTGGCGAACTCAATATGTTCACTGTTTACTTTACATTACGTTAATTTGCGATGCAGGCGTCAGATACTGCGCTCACGCAATGATACTTGTCCGTCATCAATCAATGTTACTGATTGGCTAAAGACCTTCATATTCTCTGACACTCGATAAACGCGTGACAAAATAGTGTTTCAATAGGGGTGGGGGTTATATTTCACGTATCTCAGGGTTACTGTGTTATCATGTACAGCAATGTTTGTGTTTAATTTCGAAATTGTGTTTTGGCGGAGGGGGAGGAGAGAAGAACGTCCCCTGGATGTAAAGGTATGAAGCGTGTACAAATAATATTGCACGCACCAACACTGGCTATTTTCAAATCTGGTCCTCGCATGTTCGATGTGTAAATGTGATCCTGTCGCGAGATTTTATTACTTGTGACTGTATTTTACTTACATGTTATATAAAATGTGAAAATAAACTATCGACAAATCTTCAGAGGTGTTCTGAAATGTTAGCTCATTGGCTGACTAATAACACTGGTCAACGTGATTTTTTATCTCATGAGTACCATAGTTGTACTTAATGCAGTTTTATCGTGTTTACAAATATGTATTCGGGATTTCTTCATCACGCACAGTTTTTTTATTTCAATTTCAATTAATGGATTTAAATAATTACTTTTTAATAAATGTTTTCGTCCATTTGTCCATTGCAAAATAAAACGGGGAACAGCTTCATCAGGAGATTGCAGCTATAGAAAAGAGATATCAAGGCAAATAGAATTCTAATTGCTGGACGATTATTGTTGGACCATCAAGGGAGATGCTCCACAGGCGAAATATAGTACAAAATTGTCATTTCTTACTTTCTAGGAGAGTCCGAATGTTCGAATATTGTGTAATTACGAATGTAGAAAATATTAAAGTGTCTGGAATTATAAATGCCTGTCTCTCGGAATCCTTGCGTGATGGAGAAAACCCGATATCATATTTGAATTCAGGAGAAAACATACTATCAGAATCACATGTTTTCTTTCTGAGACAAAATAAAGTTTTTTTTTTTATGTTGCTCAGTTTAATTTTAGTATCTGGTACATAAAGTCGGATATTTACACGTATTTAGTAATAACAGGGGTTACGTTATTTTAATATATATATATTTATTTATTTAATATTTTATTTTTTATATTCAAGGAAAATCTGTTAAAATGCCGTAAGTATGAATATGGAAGAAATATATATATCATCATCATCATCATAGTACATTCACGAATTTAGGCCATTTGTTGACCTGTTTCGGCCTCAAGAGAAACACCATCCAAAAGTCTTTTGAGTGGACGTCCTGGTCTTCTTCTTTCTGTAGATTGATATCTTAACATTTGTTTGGGTATTCTGTGATCTTCCATTCGATGAACATGTTGCATCCATCTTGACTTATAATCAGAAATTTTGTTTTCTAAAGATTCCATGTGTAATTCTTATAAGATGTCTTCATTTTTTTTGTGATCTAATAGTGTGTATCCTGCAGTCCTCCGAAGATATCTCATTTCAGCAGATCTAAGTCTCTGTATATCCTTCTGTTTCAACGTCCATACTTCGCTACCATACAAAAGAGTTGGAAGAGCCAGTGTTTTATACACTTTCAGTCTTGAATGCTTTTGGACTAACTGTGACTTGAAGATAGAATTTATTAACCCTAAAATTCTTAAAAATTTAGATATTTTTGCATTTACATCCTTTTCTTCTTCATATGAGATATTGCATCCTAGATATGTAAAATTATTCACCTGCTCAAAAATGTTATTGTCCAGTACAATTTTACTTCTTACAGGATCTACACCTTGAAATGCCATAATTTTTGTTTTTTCTGTAGATATCTTTAATCCATATTCTTCTGTAATTTTGTTAAGTTCATGCAGACCTTCCTGTAGATTATCTTCGGAATTTGTTATTATCATTTGGTCATCTGCAAACAATATGGTGTTTAATTTTATATTTTCTGATATTCTTATTCCAAATTTATATTTTTTGTTCCAGCAACATATTACTTCATTGATATAGATTGCAAAGAGTGTTGGGGATAGGGGGCAGCCTTGTCTCACACCACGACTTATAATTCCTTCTTCAGAAAATCTGTTATTTAATTTAATCTTTATGGTGTTGTCTTTGTAAATATTTTGTATGTTCTGCCGAAGTAAATTTGGTATATTTCTGTCTTCCAATATATTTAAGAGTTTTGATCTCTTGACTGTGCCGAATGCTTTTTCAAAATCTAAGAAAGCAAAATGGGTTTCTAAGTTGAATTCTCTTATTTTTTCAAGCAATAGTTTAACAGAATATGCTGAATCAATGCAGGAATAATATAAATATATATTCTCTTTAAAAATTTGCTTAACTGTTATGTTAGCCACTAGATGTCAGTTGGAACAAATTTCCGCTACCTCTTGTGTGAATTGAGAATACTACATGTATAAGAAAAATGTATGTTTATGTTGGAATTCTTGGGTAGCTCAGGTCTTTAGAGCGTTAAATGTACAGAGTTTAGAGACTCGGGTTCAAATCCCGACTCAAGCATTCATTTTTCTTTTCATATCATATATATAACCGAATATAAGTTATTGTTGACTATTTAACTCATGCCCCAAATGGGAGTCAATGACCAATCACGTTACAATAATTTTTTTATTTACAACCAATCACAGTCGTGTTTCACCTACCTCTTTATCGATTTCTCTTTATCAGCTCCTGTTTGTGTGATAAAAAAAGCTCGTCCTTTTTAATGTTCTGAACAGATCAAAGCATTATTTTTTCCAACAAATACATTGAATATAGCAAATAATGAACAGATTCCTTGATTTTACTGAGTTGTTTACTAAAATAATGAATAACCCGTAATGTTGATTATGATATATAGTTTGATGTGTTTCATGATTTCTCCACTTGGGTGCATTCTTACAATATTGCGATCTTATTTGGCCATAAATAATAGGCTATGATCAAGCTGCAGTGAATGAACATAACCTCACATTTCTGATTTGTTTTCAAACATTACCGTTTACATATTATATATAAATATTTTTAAATAACTATAGTTAAAGTGAGTAAACAGCTTAATTTCATTCTTTATATAGTCCTAACAAATGCCACTCTTGATTTCCAAATTCTCTAGATAAATTCACTCCTCACTTCGTGAGTCGTGAATTTATCGGTAATTTGGAATTCACTCGTGACATTACCTACGATAATATTATTTGGACCAGTAAAATTTCTAGAATCAATTAAGCATTTAAAGGAACTTGAAATAGCAACTGCCACATTACTTTGAAGTGATTGGATAACTTGGATGTAAGTCCACCAATAGCACTCATGGGCCAGGTTGATTAACCAATTACATTTGAATGGCTTAATAGGAATATTGTATTGTGGAAAGGAGATCCTTCAAAATCTGGCATTGCACTGGAAGATGTCATGGCGACAAGTCTATACAATAACGGTCGCACATGATTTGTTTAATATTAAGCACAAATCTATTGATAAATGAAAAAATAGTGATTTATATAACAAAATATACTTACAAATATATGTGCATTTAATTTAAAGTCAAAATAGTAACTTTTGAATAACATAAAGTATATGAATTGAGTCGTCAATCGTAATTAGCTTCGCCATTAATAACGGTCAAAATATAACAGATAACAAGAAGGCTAATAACTATATTTAAAAATAAGAATCAAGATTTCACTCAAATTTACTAAATGTGTTTTATTTGAGTGAAAACCAATTTTTAGTCTTCCCTCTGTTCCCCTGAAGGGAGTGATGTATGCTGTGGCAAACGTAAATTGAACCCAGGACATCTAGAAGGAATCCACATAACGGTAGGTGGAAAGTAAAGTGGTGTTACAATATCCATTACATCTTTAAATGGTCGCTCAACTTGACCCAATGTACAACTTTATATGATGCCACAAGTGGTGCCGTCAATAACTTTATATATCATTATAATAATTTAAAGATTTAAATAAAAATAATATCTAATCAATTGATTTGGTGTTTACTTGATGAAAATCCATTTATATATTCATTAAATAAAAATAAAACTGTTAAATATTTGTTTTTATTTAATTAACATAGAAATAATATGTATTTACAGTACCTTCTATCACATTATTTCGTAATACTAGTTCGTTTAAAATACATTTTTAAAACTAAATGTATTCGGGTATGAAGAACTATTTTTAAATAATGTTTTGAACAGTGCAATCAGTATAGGATTGGACAGCAGATGTGGGGTTTGTACTGTGCGGCGACGAAGGCTTACACGTGTAGACAAGGGACTTGAAATGTGCGCAGAGTCATCAGTATACAAGTACATCCCACTCATTCACGGTCGCAGTCAGATTGTGTGATTTCGAGTGGATACGGTGCTCGCTCGCTTTTCCTAGTGAACTGAATGGCGTGTGTATAGGTCATTTCAATTTTAAAATTTGTATCTTATAAAACAAGCGTGTATAAATGTAAACTGAATGACGTGTGTATACGTGTGAAGTATAAACTGCATTATGGCTAATAATTTTTCTACTGAACAACGTGTATATATTTATTATCAATATTTGCTAACTCAGTCTGCGAGCCAAGTACGAAGACTTTTTGAAACACGATTCCCGGGTGTAAAAATTCCGCCACGTTCAATAGTCCATAATCTGTACAACAAACTTTATAGAGGTGTCAGAAATGTACGGACAACGAAGGTGAACAGTTCCAGCACCTGCTTCAATAAAGTTCGTAAGTACGACAATTTATAAAATAGTTACGAAAATATGTGTGGTTGTATCTCCTACGCTGTCCGTTCCCCGCCGCGATTGCGTCTGCTGTCCACTGATCGCACTGTGTATGACATAAATTACTCATATAAGCTTATATTACAATGTAGTTGCACAGCGTGGATTAATGAGATTTTATAATTTACCGTAACTTAAACGTAGGCTAGTTAGTTTAGAGTTATATTATACATTAATATACATTTGCTAATTTATTTGTATTTTAGGCAACTTTCATAAGTATTAGATGCGTTGGTTTTAAAACAAAAGGTAGCTTATTAGATCTGACTGAATTAAAAAAGTCTTAAAGACATTAATAAACGAAATAAATAAATAAAAATATTTTCATTATTTAGATATTATTTAAATTATTTAAACATTATGTGAATATTTAACTGCAGAAATGAAGTTCTTACGTTCAGTAACAGGTGTGACAATTTTGGACAGAAAAAGATATGAAGATATTAAAAAAGACTTCAATAATTTTAATTTAACATATAAATTTGGGAAACAACTGGTATGAACATGTTAAAAGAATGCCTACAGATAGAATCACCCAGTTGTTATTAAAGTACAAACCAATACGACGTAGAAGTGTTGGACGCCCATTTACTAGATGGAAAAATTCATTAAATCCCACTTGATGTGAAGACATTTCAAAAGGCCTAATTTCATGAAGTAGTAGAAGAGAATAAATATTTTTTAAAACCCATCCAAAACTACGGGACACCTCCTATGATTAATAAAAATATCAACCAAGACGTCAAAGAAAGTCCTATAATATGTGTGTTAGACAACTGCGCTATGATGATATTTGTTTGGTATTTTACGTTTCCCTTTCTTTCAGGTCGTGATACTCTGGTTGAATAAAGAACTAAATTTACATTTTACTGTTTTAAATAACATTAAAATAAAATTAAAAACTAAATCCATGGGTCGACAGTTGAGAAGAGTCCTGTTTAATTAAGTATCGTTTGACTTGCAGTTATTCTGTTAACAGCGGCTTTCCACCGTAGGGATTGACAGTTACCCTAATGGAACAGTGATTTTCACTCGACTTGCGGCCGATAGCAGGAAAAGTGACTGCAAACATTGAGTCAACAACTCGCGCTGCTCACGCATTGTCAACGCTACTGGCTGCAAGACGAGTGAACCTCACTGTACAATGAGCCACATTGTTAAACTCAATAGGCGTACTATTAAAGAGGTGGATTAGTGGTTAACATGCTCGCATCTGGTTCCGAGGTTCGCGTGTTCAAACCTGGTGGATTGATGCTTGTTTTTACGGAAGTAATAGTCATGAATTGGGCTAATTTCACAAGTAAGTAAAGCCAAGGGTCTCCTGTCAAAATATATAACTCGTAAAAGAACTTTGAGCCTAAAATAAAAGGCATTTGAACAAGCCATGTCGGCTTTTCACGACCAGATTTGAATTTCGACGCTAATCACCGTAGATGTTTAAAGGGCGTCGTTAAATAACATACAAGTCATCTATATTACAGTTAAATTTTATATTTCTAAAAATTGTTAGATCTTATATTTTACTTTTAAAATTCAAGTAAACTCTAACATGTGAGTGATACGTATAGTATGTCCCCAGGACCGTCCAACAATACATGTTATAGATCAGAAACGGAAAAATCATATAAAATAATAAAACAGTAACGAAAGACAAATATTTTATTACATGATTATTATTCATGTTTTTTAATAATCTATACATTTTCCCTTGAACATATTTTTCTGTTTTGTTTTCTTTAATTAATTTCCCTTGTTTTCTTTTATTCAACTTTTGTTTTTCTTTTTCACATAGAAATAAATAAGTCACTGGACAACAAGGTGGAGATTTAAAATTATTTACCCCGTCGGGAATTGAACAAGGGTCTTCGCAGTCGAAAGTTGCTATTCTACCGATCACATCATGGCGACGGGGATAAGTTAAAAATATATTTTCCAAAATACAAGAATTTCACGACCATGGTCTTGAAGGGAACACATTCAATTCTCATCTTGTAAGAAAAAAAGAATCCCCGATAACCATGGAAAACCGAAGTTCATTGAATATTACAGAAATACAATACCTAAGAATAAAAATGGGAGAATTAATAATTTCCCACAAAATAGTGCTAATCACGACTTTTTTCACGAAGTGTCATATAAACACTTTTTGAAAGAGGAATGTCAGGAGAAAACCAACCACTAAAATAATGCTGATGCCAAAGAAAACTGGAAACTGTAACGAAGGTATAAAGTCATAGTTCACCAATGACTGGAACAATACATAATAATAATAATAATAATAATAATAATAATAAATAATAGTTTATAGTGGTGAAGTTAAGACCATGTGGTCTACTATTTTTCTTCAACACGTTTAAATTAATCAAATATCAACAGTAATGAAATGACTATGGTTAAGTTAATAACTCATAAATAGGTCTACACAATATACATGAGATAAGGAGAGTAAAAAATATAGTAGTAATAATAATAACTATTATTATTATTATTTTAATAATATTAATAATAATGTCCCGCGCCGTAGCCGAGTGTTTATGGCAGGAAGCCTTGGCGCAGAGCTACGGGACTTGCGCTGGTTCGAGTCTCCATGGGGGAAGAAATTTTCTCATGGTATTTCGGCCAGTATGAGACCGGTGTCCACCCAGCATCGTGAGGCATTTGGGTAGCTACAATAAGTAGCGGTTACAGCTTGAGAAAACCAGCAATAACATGCTGACCACATGTCACTCCTACACTAGCTAGATGATCACCTACCTCTGTGATTGACACATGTGAATGTGAGGCCAGCAGCCGGGTAGTAGGCTATGGGTCTTCTAGGCCTGCCGCGTCATGGAAAAAAAATTATTATTATTATTATTATTATTATTATTATTATTATTATTAGTATTATTATTATTATACCCAAGGCTTAATTCTTGAAATGCATACCATTATGCATTATAAGGTCTCTTGTCCCAAATCCTTTCAAAGAATGTTAAACTGAAAATATATAAATCGGTTATTCTCCCATTTACATTATATGGATGTCAAACACTGACTCTTACTTTAAGGAAGAAAAGGAGATTTCGAGTTTTTGAGAATAAAGTTCTTAGGGAAATTTTTGGACCAAGAAGACAAGAACAGACAGGTGAATGGTGAAGACAACATAACAGTGAGCTAGGTCCTTATAGGAATTCAGATATAAGAAGAACAGTTAAGTGTCATAGACTGCGATGGACAAGACATGTGGCAAGAACGGGAGAATGATAGATATGCATGGAAGCTTCTTGTAGGAAAACCAGAGGGAAAACTCCCAGTTAGTAGACCAAGAATGAGGTGGGAGATCAACATTAACCATGATTTGAGGGAAATATATTATACAAGGAACGATCGGAAAACATTAGCTCAGGGTAGGGATGTTTGCGCGGACATGGACCTACGGGTTCGATAGTGACAATTAGTTCGTTTTTAGTTCGTTATTGCATATTGTCCCAGTCATCTGTGAACTACGATTTTATATACTGCTCAAAACAATTAGAGGAACACTGTGAAATATGCAAATATTTTTTCATTGGATAAAGTTACAAACATGAAATTAATAAAGTACATTATTTGTTGTTATTTATTTATTTATTTATTCCTCATGTCAGTAAAAACAAATGAATAACGCCGACAATTAACTTTTCAAATAATTCCGCTATGTAAGCAATTGAATATTGTGCTTATTTTTAAAAGTTAAACACTCGTTATATAGAGTTAGTATCGTGTATGGCCTCCACGACATTCGATGACACTTTGGCACCTTCGTGGCATGCTCCCAATAAGATTCTGGATTTCCTCTTGCGGGATATTCTCCCAATCCTCCTTCAGAGCATCTCCAAGTTGCTGCAGAGTTTGTGGAGCTTGATGTCGGTTCCTGACCTTCCTGTCTAGAAGATCCCACAAGTGTTCAATAGGGTTGAGGTCTGGTCTGACCGCTGGCCACTCCATTACCTCAATTTCATTCCTCCTCAGGAAATCCCTGGTGACAGCCGCAGAATGTGCCCTGGCATTATCCTGCATAAACAGAAATCCAAGGCCTACTCCAATGGCAGCAGGTACTACATGCTCTTCCAGAACGTGCTCGATATACCGGACAGCATTCAGTCGCTGGGGAACAAGTACAAGGTCCGTACGATTATTGTACATAACTCCGGCCCACACCAATATGGAACCTCCTCCGAATCTATCAATTTCCTGTAGAGCCTCCGCAGAAAATCTTTCTCCTGGCCGTCCCCACACCCTCAATCGATCATCACAACGTGTAAGACGGTACCTGGATTCGTCCGAGAAGAGCACAGACTCCCACTGGTTCAGGTTCCAATCACCATGGTTTTCAGCATACGTACGTATTGCTGCCTTATGCCCATTTGTTAAGCGTGGTTTTTTAACGGGTCTTTTTGGACGAATATTCTCTTTCCTTAATCTGTTCCTTATGGTTTGGTCTGAAACCCGGATTCCGGAAGCCATATGATGGTCATTCTGCAGGTCTTTTGCAGTTTTTGTACGCTGTCGAAGAGCAGAAAGAAACAACGTATCTGTCATCCTGGGGGCTTGTTTTAAATTTACGGCCCTGGCCACGTCTTCTACAATACTGACCTGTCTCTCTGTGACTGTTGAGTAACCTGGACACCACGGAAGGAGAAACCCCAAGCTCTCTAGCTACTTGTCGCAGAGATTGACCTTGTCGTAAAAGATGTAGAGCATGATACACTTCAAACTCATTTAAATGCCTCATTTTGTCAGAGACTTCAATAAACAAGGCAATAATAAACATTCGTCATTATAGCAACATCAGGAAGCTTACCAATTAGAAGTGGCCAGTGCCTTCCAAAATAAAAAAATTCTCTATATTTGTTATTTGAGGTACTTTCTCTGTATTTAGGCCATGGATCTTTAAAATGTGTATCCAATGATAAAATTAATAATTCAATTTACATATTGTCCAACTTTCAGCATCACAGCTTTAAAAAACAATTACTTATTCAATTTATTACAAGTGTTCCTCTAATTGTTTTGAGCAGTGTATTTTTTATAGTTCAAGATTTATTTGGCATCAGTATTATTTTAATCGTTGGTTTGGTACTGTCCTTGATGTAAAAGGGGGGGGGATTCGTAGTGTCGGATAGGCGAAACAAGGAATAGTGAGATGTTCGATGTAGATGTACAGCTGTTGTCTCTCGATCGTGTTTTTAATTTAAATAGAGCTGTAAAGGTCCTCGATAAGCTACTAATTAACAAGACACATCTTCGCACTTACTCAAATGCACTTATGTACAATCTCCAATTTGGATTGACCCCACAAAAGTGATGTTGACAGTGAAAAAAAAAGTTAAACATAAACGAGGGCAACATTGTTAGTCAGTTTAGATGTGAAAGGTACATTTGTTACGACCTAGTGGCCAAGTATCCTTAACGATCTCCAACAAATAAAGCATCTTTAAAATATTTTTATATTAGCACAAAATGTTTTTCACCTACGTGACAGTAATGATGTTTGATGCGGGTCAAGTCTTTGGAAGGTCATATACAACTCTCCCCTAGATGTAACCTTCTTAAAACTGTACTATATAGTAACATTTGCAGGTGACTTCCTAGTCTTGACTAATGGAGCTAGTCACGTCGAAGCAGAATATTACACCAACACAGAAATAAAGAAAATTATTGAAAATGTCCAAAAAACTATAAGATGATTTTAATTAAATAAATCAAAGGCTTAATTAATAAAAAACAGAAATAAAATGACAAAATGTATTTGGATTTTAAAATACTGTAGCAAGTAAAGAAACGAATATATCCGGGAATTTATTTGGACTATTTAACTAATGCCCCAAATGGAAGTCTATCACCAATCACATTTCAATAATTTTTTTATTTACAACCAATCACAGTCGTGTTTCGCCTAAAATTTAACAACTAGAGTTTATCATAATAAAGAAAGCACCTCCTTTTTAACATTCTGAATAGGCCATAGCATTATTTTGCAGTGACTGTCTCTCCAAGAAATACGGCTACCAGATTGTATATTTAGTGCATGAATGTTAACACGTAGCGCATATGAGAGATAATATAAAATCATTTGTAACAATTGATTATACCATAAAAAAAGAAACCTCTGTTTGCACTTTCTTAAACGAATTATTTTCCAGGAAATGATGCAGAAAAATATAATTGATATATTTACGTCATAGGACATCAGAAATAATTGATACCTATAACGTTGGTTATAAATTTGTCCACTAGGGTGCATTCTTACAACATTGCGATCTTTTGGCAATGAATAATACTATGATCTGGTTGCAGTGATCGAACAGAAGAAGCAAATGAAGCGTTTCTCATGTGTTTTCAAACATCGCTGTTTACATTAAATATATAAATATTTTAAAATGATTATATTTAAATATTGATTTGTGAGTATACAGTTTAATTTTATTCGTTAAATAGTCCTAACAAATGCCATTCTTGATTTCCAAATTATCTACATAAATTCACTCCTCACTTCGAGAGTCGTGAATTTTTCGATAATTTGGAAATCACTCGTGGCATTACTTATAAGAAATTCAACTTTTGAAGGGACATAGAGAACATATCATAAACATTTCGCAATCTAATAAATAATCCTAAGCATAACAACAAAGCGTCAAAAAGGACTTTGATACCAAGTCTTGAAAATAATACACAGTATAGCAATGGTTCCATTATTCTAACTTATTGGATTACTGGTCTGAGACGAATCGTTAAAAAAAAAACAAAAAATCAAGAAACTGCAGAGAGCACAACACTCATGAACATTAATATTACAAAGGCTCTTTTTATGACTACAACTTAAGGAGAGGAATGTATGGTACCAGGAATGTTATTACAATTCCAGATGGACGTAAAAATACTGAGCAACACACGGGTTAACAGAAAATAATCTTGGGAAGGATGAGCCCCGTCCAGTACGATCCTGGAATCGGCCTGCACACAATATCACCATCGACTTGGTCAAAAATGATACACCCTATCCCATATACATACACTCACAAATGGCATCAAATTCCATTAGGTACCTGACGGCTTCTACCTCGAGTGAAGCCTAATTGACATTCAGGGATTGAGACTGTTTCTACTCTGTTCGTTAAGATCTTCATATATATTTTGAAGAGGCTGTTTTCAAGTGCCACGCCTCTGTAATCATTTGGGTTCGCTTGTGTCTTATTTTCCTTTGTATAGCACTTTAATGAGAGATCTTCTTCAGCCGTTTGGTATACCCGAGTTTAGGCATTTGTTATTCTTACAACATTGCGATCCTATGTGGCAATAAATAGTATGATAAAGTTGCAGTGATGAACAAATGAAACATAACCAAGAATTTCTCATTTGCTTTCAAAAATCGCCGTTTATATTAAATATGTAACTATTTTAAAATAACTATATTTAAAATAGATGCGATTTATGCGCCGTACAGCACGCTACGCAAAGTGGGATCATAAACCAAAATGAGGAAATTATGGACGAGTTGGATGTAGAACCCATTCTTCACCATATACAAAACTACCAGAACAACTGGAAAGCCCATCTTCAACGAATGCCGTCTCATAGAATTCCAAAAGTCATACTTCGCTACTGCCCCCCAAGGCAAAAGATAGCTGAGACGTCCAAAAAAGCGCTGGATGGAAAATTACTCTTTGAGATCGTAACAGGCCACACGGCCTCATATTTGCATGGATCATGATGATGTACTTAAAAAATTATTTGTGAGTAAACAGCTTAGTTTTATTCGTTAAATAGTCTTAATAAATGCTACAATTGCTTTCCAAATCTTCTAGATAAATTGGAAATCACACGTGGCATTACTTATGATAATCATGATGATGACGACGATGATGATAATAATACAAATAATATAATGGAGTAAGTAGTTTCAAGTCTATTACTTTCCAAGTTACAAAGACAGAAATGGTATTTCCATATTGTAACTTGTAACCAGTTATTAAGACCAAAGCTTTTTAACTCAGAAACTCGTTGGCTTTAAATTGGAAACACTGTAGCCCCCCCCTCCCATGCACATAACCAATTACAGTTATAGAGAATTACATTAGAACAGAAACATCTGTGTCTATTCCCCACCCTTGTCCAATTTAGAAGTTACAATATGCAAAACCTGCGATTGAATGTTGGCAATTCAGACATGTTTTCTGAATGCAGAAGTATGCTACTCATGCACAACACAACAGGCAGTTAAAATTTCCAATAACACCTTGTGAACTGTGTTTTAATAAGCCCCAAAACGCATTTCCACCTATTTAAAAATAAACTATCTATAAAACATAGTGTGGGCTACAATTAAAAATTGCTGCTTAAGATCAAAGGTCGTTTTTTAGATCAGCTATCAAGAGAAACATCAAATGACTCATCTTGGAAATTTGCTAAAGTATTAACGGGGTCCTATAAACTAAGAATAACTTAGAATTAATTACTTCACCTTTTGTTAGCTCCTGCATGGTTTATATTGAATAATCCCGGTTCGTGCCCCTCTGGACATGGGTGATTCCCCTAGTGGGAAGTTTTTTAACCAAAATAATTGAGTTACGGATATTTACCTATAGATGTCAGTGAGTGACATGTGGTTAGTATATTGCCTCGAGGAGACATCCAGTAGGAAATTAAGATATTTAAATCGAGGAATATCGGCTAAATTTTGCTCCAAAACTTCTTATTCAGTCTTCAGATGTTTAGAAGCCTGAAAATCTTCACTCCCGGAGGACTTGTCACTTGGACCTTTCCATTCTAAATATCCATCGACCCTGGCCGGGTCTAGAGACTAGGTGCATAACCACCAGACCACCGCATGGATTATCAGTTTAAAATGACAACTAACAATACAAGTTATGGTTAAGGACAGGCCCCTATACTGTGATCTCACTATAGGCTTTAGGACACCCTTGAGCTGCTGGGAGGCGAAGGCTCCCATCTTTCTACACATATCACCCCGGTTGTTAGCCCTGCATGACGGCGTCTTTATCCTCCAAAACACACGCCTGGTACTCATCTTCGTTAGAGGCTGAGTCAATTCCAGTGACATGGCGCCCCCAGAAAGTTTAGGCCACATCGAGACTCGAACCTGCAACCATCCGGCTTATAGCGTACTCCGATAAAAATGTACACTATGGAGTGCCCCACAAGAATATAGGCCAACTTTAAAATATTTGCAAAATTATTTTATATCCGTATCTTCCAATCAAAGAT
The DNA here is from genome assembly GCA_030220185.1 of Diploptera punctata. Taxonomy (NCBI): domain Eukaryota; kingdom Metazoa; phylum Arthropoda; class Insecta; order Blattodea; family Blaberidae; genus Diploptera; species Diploptera punctata. Next base: position 665,578 of record JASPKZ010002720.1, on the reverse strand, counting down.
TTTTTATGTAGCCTACTAATTTATCCGAAAAATAAACGCAATGGAACTCTTCGGTTCCATAATAAATTTTATAAACCAAAGGAATAGTTCAATTGATTCTGTGGGGTCTAGCGTCCCATTAGTATAGCCTACATAAACCCTGTTTGAGTAGCATATTTGTTTAAAATACCCATAAGCTACTAATATAAGCATAAATTAATGAACTAAAATTCTTCATACAACAGATTTAAAACGCTCTTACCTTAATCTTAGTCTTTATTTAAAAAAATGGCAGCCAATTTAATATAAATAGGGAAAGGATTTTGAGATGCGGCACCTTTACAAAACTATAGCTGTTATCATACTAATAGTTCAATATACCTTATGTGTATGGGGGGATCAAATGAAGCGAAATGAACACAATTTGTTGCACCTTTTTGCACATTTTCGTGAGATTATTACACTTCGCCCCTTTTTCCCTGAGTGTTATGCTTTGTGACCTATTCTTCAGTATTTTTAATAGATAGGGCAGAAAAATGTATATTTTTCTTCTTGAAGAGCTTTTTAAAATCTCAATCAGAATTCAACAATATTAAATAAATATTAAAACATAAATTATGTAATGCCAAATCTGCAGCGTGAAGTCAACAATAGTAAATAATAAGTATTAAAATATAATTTATATTGGACAGAATCGAACTGTGAAATGCGTCATGTCACTACCGGATTGGCAGTCCATGGCTTCCATCACAAGCTATGCTGCAACAAGACATTGCATGAACCTAATGACAAGTGTACATGTGTTCAGTGTTAAAAAAATTCGAAAATTACCATATTCTAATTTGTGAAAAAAACGACTTAAGTCAATCAATTAAGACAATTAAGCACTTTACATTTGATAATCTGCATGATTTGTGCGCATTTTTCCTTTATTATTGAAATATAATTTATGTACACCACCAGTAATTTATATCCCTGCAATAATGACCAGTCTCCAGCTGTTAAGTTAAATTTAAATTTAAACAGTATTGTTGTAACAGTTTAAAATAAGTACAGTTAGTACTGGCAATAATGTAACAGATAGAACAAGTGTCAGATTTCTCTTACTTAGGGACTGTATTTGTAGAGTATAAGAGTGACATTGATTCAAAATTACAAAAATATAATAAAATGAATGGGGTAATACGAAGACATTTTGGTAAACAGATGAGGACAGAGAAAAAACTAAGATTACATAACATCACATCAAAAGCTGCTCTAAAATACGGAAGTGAAATTTGGAATTTAAATAAAAGAAACTCTCATAAACTTCAAGTAAGCCAAATGCGCTTCTTACGATCATTGTTAGGAGTTAATAGACTGGATCACCAGAGGAAAACTTGGTAACAAGTTTAAATGAAGATATACAAAGATACCAACATGAATGGAAAAATCATCTCAGGAGAATGGCAAGAAATAGACTTCCAAAATTGGCATTCCACTATACCCCAACTGGACATAGGGACCAAGGAAGACCAAAACATCGGTGGAAAGATCACGAACATCTTTGCTAGGTTTACCGTACAGGCCACATGGCCTAAAACGAATTTGTCCATGATGATGATGAATAATGTAACAGTTTTCTATCTACCAACTTGTTGTTGGCTGTGTTTTACAAGTCTGAACCACAACGTATTTTTCTTAGTATTGCAACTGGGTTTTCACAACAATAACATGGCGAATGTTGAGAAGGGTAAGTTTTATGCACTTTCAGAAGAATTCAAAACGCAATTTATCAAAACTCATTCTTCGATGTTTCATCTGCGAAGTAAATATTGCAATAAACTAAAGAACTATGAATTAGCCTAGATCTTGAGGACTCTGTAAAGAAGACAAATTTGGTGCAAAATGATGTGCATATTAGGCTATATAAACTGAGTTAAAGTAACTGGGTTAAACCTTAATTCAATTGTTTCAGCAGCACCTTTTTTTTTTATGTATTTTCAGGACCTTTTTTTTCCCTTTACGACCAAAATTTGCACCTAAATATCCCTTCCCTGAAGTATTAATAACCGTACAATTACTTCACCTAACTTCATTATAAGTTAAGGAATACGAATCTATGTTTAATTATTATACAGTTCGAGATAGAAAATTATTTAAATACGAAAGCTTAAAAGTAATATATTATTTTTGCTTGTATTCAATTATTTAAACGACTTTTAAGAAATTTATTAAATTATCATTCATTTTTTCAATAAGTCGCAGTTAACGCAACCGATTTAAAATTATCAAGGCTACTTTAACCATTTATACAGTATTTATCTTGCAGCAATTAAAAACCTAGAAATTCAATTAATAGGCCAACAACGAAGTGACATGCATATAGACAGTTTTAAAGGTTTTTTTTTTTCATAAGGATCGAAGCAAGTCTGATTTGATTTTATGCAGCTGTTAGTCCTACATGTTCGCTGTCTTTTGTAGAGAATTTTGTATGACTGTAAAGAAATAAGTTATAATTATCAATTAGAAACATTCAAATAGAATGGTTGCGCGCCTTTATATCCCACTATAACGATATTAAATCTCACTTACTTTAGAATTAAGTAGTGCTTGCAATCTGCGAAGGGTTCGTTAGCATTTCAACTCACCTGCAAAAGAATAAAACATTATTAAAAATAATGTTAAAGATCCAATTCACATTAAAATAATCTCAAAACAATCATACCAATCGTAAGAAAAGAAGAGACTGTAAAATAAAATGGAACTACTTTAATTAAAATATAAAATTCCCTACTCCTAATTTCCTTCCCCCTCATTTTTAATAATAATGATAATAATAATAACATAATAATAACAATAGTAATAATAATAATAATAATCATAGTCCGATCACGAATTTAGGCATAAGTAGAAATACTATTCAGAAGTATTTTGAGTTCTTTTTCCTGCAGGCTGGCAGATTAACATCTGCTTGGGTATCCTACGATCCTCCATTGGATTAACATGTTGCATCCATCTTGAATTATATTCAGAAATTTGATTTTTTAAAGATTCCATGTGTAATTCATCTCCGCTCGCATATTTTAATAATAATAATAATAATAATAATAATAATGATAATGTTTTAACAAAAATTACTTGGAATGTTTTCTGATAGTAATTAAAGTAAAAACGAGTTGGGCCATCTATCAACATGGTTTATTACCACGATTGTACCAATCTTTGGTTTTTGATGCGAAGAATTCGTTGACACCCAATTTCACAGCTTTAAATATTTTCGAAATTTCACACAAGAAATGGGCCATGGATCGAAAGAGATGGCAATATTAAGGCGCAAGACCAGGCAATATGTTGAGTGTGGTAGCAGTTCGATTCGTCCCAATTCCAGAATTTTGTCACCCATGTTCGTGCAGTATGAGATCCGATCGCATTTGAACTGCGACCCTCAACATTACACAAATCGTTCCAGTTATTAACAATAAAGATTCACATGGACTGAACGCTCATTTTATAACAAATTCCAAGTGAATTACACCTTCAGATTCCACCAGACACACAATCTTACATTGAAAACCAATATTACTTTCGACACAACCTAAAACTCTTTTAATCATATGATAATAGATATGACTCCCTTCTCTCTCTCTGTCTGATTAGAATCCAGATACAAGTCAAGGTTACATTATAGTCCAGATAAAAGTAACGAGAAACCTTTCAGTTCTTCGAAAAATTAAATTTGACACTTCTTCAACGTAATATTTATAAGAAAAATAATTTAAATATAATGCATATGTTTTGAAAAAGAATAACATTGTAGTTTTCAGATGGAAAAAATCCGCAAATGGCAAAAATGTTTCTTTTTTCAATTTTAAAGTGTAAAAAAAATTATCCAAAAAATAGCATGTAATAGCGATAAAAAGATAAAAAAATTGTTCAGTTGAAATCGGCTGAAAACGTTTTGTAAAAATAAAAAATAAATACGCACGAAAACGTGCGGTTTTTAAAGGTTTAATTACCAAGCCCGCAATCATTGTAGAAACTTCCTCCGGGGTTTAAATTGTAGCCATTATGACGCCCACTTATAAAAATATTTTATACGGTATTATTCGCAATTCTTACTAGAATTCTTGTAAGTAAGTGTAAAAACGGGTGTCTCCGAAAAATGGCTGCCATTTGGTCAATACTCTCACAGCAAATGTTCAGACTGCTTTTAATTCTTAAAAATATGGCTTTTCAGGGCAAAGTGCCAGTCAGAGCAAAAATAGTAATCAATAATGAAATAATAGAACAGATAGCACACTTCAACTATATTGGTTCAGATATAACATATAACTATGATTGGGATATACATAATAAATTAAACCTATATCAAATTATGTGTGGCACCATAAGAAGAACCCTCCAAAAGAATCGAAGAGAAACTCAGCTCACGTTTTATAAAATGATGGCTGTTCCTGCTCTTTTATATGGATACTTACAAAAAAATCTCACACATTCAAGCCACTGAAATGAAATTTTTAAGATCCGTAAAAGGATGTACATGCATGGATAGATTACACAATGAATCAATAAGAAATGAACTGGAGATATTTTCAATAGTCGATAAACTAGAAGAGCACAAATACCAATGAAAAGAACATTTAGACAGAATGGACAACACAAGATTACCCAAAACGATCAACATCTACAAACCACATGGAAAAAGATCATAGGGAGGCCAAGGAAACGATGGACTTGAGACCGGAACAGGTCGCATTGACCTAATCCTGGAAAGGAAGAAGAAGAAGAAGAAGGATTGTTTTAAAATCCCACATGATTAAAAGTTCGAAAAGTACAATTGAATATCGAAACAAAAGGCTTCATAAATAGCTCGGAGCAGTCGGAGGATCGAGAGAATTTTACACGATTTCTGTTTTTGTCCTCCGGCTATGCGTCAGATCGAAATAGCCACATATTTGGAGACACTGTTTAGGTATTTAGTTACATTTAACGTATTTTTAATTAAACGAGAGTTGTAGAGGAATCTTTCAAGAACGAAAAGCACTTTGAGAATTTTTTTGTAGGACCATTATTGGTATTTTTTCTTATTCACCCGTTTTTACACTTTCGCGAATTCTGCTGAAAGTTGAAAATATCATCTTATGTAAAGTCGGCGTCATAGAGGACTACAATTAAAAGTCAAGGCATTTCTCTACAATTATTACGGGATTGGTAATTAATTTCTGAAGAACGGAATTTTCTTCTCTTATTATTTTTGACACAAATTTATTAACTGATTTGAACTGAACTAGGCCTTATTTTTTCATGTCTTTTAGCATTATTATGTGATTATTGAATACCCTAGAAGCTGCAAAGCATAGCATGAAAATGCTATCATTGCAGTGAAAGACCTGCCCTCGGGCAGAATTACTATGGCTAGATGGATGTGATTATTTTCGATAACTTTACACCCATAAAATTAAAAACCCACTTTTTTTGCATATTTGTCGATTTGTTCACATGAAAGCTACAAAACGATTTTCTTTCCAAAGTATATACTTGAACAGGATCCACTAGGCCTCAAGAACTCAACTGAATTGGTAGCTATGAGAAATCTCATTAATAAATCTGCAATTAGCTTCAGAAATATTGCATAACACTAACCACGTAGCCTACATATTTGTGTTAATATGATAGCAAGCAATTATCTTCTGATTTGTCTTTCCTGTGGATATATTTTATATTTATCAACAGAATAGAGTAATACGTAGAGCACGAATTCAAACATTCAGTTGTCTTAAATCAATATTTTACATTGTTAAATTGTGTTCCTATGTGTATTTACATTCAGAAAAATAATCAAGTAGATAAGTATAATAAATTAAGGAGTCTATGCTGATTATGTAGTACTATTGGGCAATAGCGAGGAGATACTAAAGGTCTACACGCACACACCACTGAGTAACACTAAGAAATAATAAGAAATAATAATAATAATAATAATAATAATAATAATAATAATAATAATACTTTATTTATTCTGGCAGAGTTAAGGCCATAAAGCCCTCTCTTCCACTCAACCAGCACAAATACAAATAAATATTCGACAAATATAGATATACACTATACTAATTATAAACAGTTAAAGATACAATAAATGTAACAATGTAAATGCCATGTACAAACAACATTTTGAGACTGGAAGTAAATATCAATAAATCTAAATATATGGTCACACATATAAATATATTATATAATGGAAATGGACAGCTAATGACAAATGAGGGAAGTTTTGAGGAAGTGACTGGATTCAAATACCTAGAAACAATAATCACAAATAGGAATGAGATGAAAAAAGAAATTAAACATAGGCTCAATTCTGGAAATACATGCTATTATGCATTACAGAGACTATTGACTTCCCAACTCCTTTCAAAAAAACGTTAAACTGAAAATATATAAAACTATTATTCTACCAGTTATATTATATGGATGCGAATCATGGACTCTTACTTTAAGGGAGGAAAGGAGATTACGAGTATTTGAGAATAAAGTTCTTAGGAAACTTTTTGGATCAAAGAGACATGAACAGACAGGTGAATGGAGAAGACTTCATAACAGTGAACGAACTACATGGTATTTATAGGAAGCCAGATATATTAAGAACAGTTAAGTCTCGTAGTCTGCGATGGGCAAGACATGTAGCACGAATTGGGAATGAAAGACGTGAATGGAAGCTTCTTGTAGGAAAACCAGAGGGAAAACGCCCAGTTGGGAGACCAAGAATGAGGTCGGAGAATAACATTAACTATGCTTTGAGGGAAGTAGATTATACAGGGAATGATTAGAAAATATTCTCTCAGGATAGGGACGTATGGAGAGCTTATGCCCGCGCGGGAATGAACCTACGGGTTCGATAGTGCCAGTGAGTTAGTTAGCTAAAAATTCATGGACAGTCAATATTATCCTATTTTTTATAAGTGTTGTAATAAAACTGTACCCTGGAATAGCACAGTTTGACGGGGAACAAACATGTGGTCGACCATAAAAATGCTTCCATCATATCTGATACATCTAATTAATTTCACACATAATGACGAAGAAACGTGGTATTCATAAGTATCGAGATATAGAGAACAATCATTTTGTGTTAAATATCATAACGCGATTATTATGGTTTGCGGTCAGATATCTTAGCACAGCTAGGTATAGTACCAACCTTTCCAATCCGGCAGTTAGAGTTCGATTCCCGACAAGGTAAGGTTTATAAATACCCACCTTGGAGTCTATCCAGGTGAACTAGTTTTCACCATCGCCGCCTCAACTTCCGAGATTCCTCTATAAAAAACACTGGACAACATGATTTTTATCTCATGAGTACCAATAGTTGTTCTTAATGCAGTTTTTTTATCGTGTTTTCAAATATGTATTCGGAATTTCTCCATCACTCACAGTTTTTTTTATTTCAATTTCAATTAATGGATTTATATAATTATTTTTTAACAAACGTTTTTTCGTCCATTTGTCCATTGTAAAATAAAAACAAATGAGCTAACTCAGGAGATTTCAGCTATGGAAAAGATGTATTAAAGCAAATGGAATCCTAATATGCTGGCCGATTATTGTTGGACCATCAAGAGGCATGCTCCATAGGCGAAATATAGCAGAAAATCGTAATTTCTTACTTTCTAGGTGAGTCAGTGTATTCGAATATTGTGTAGTTACGAATGGAGAAAATATTAAAGTGTTTGAAATTATAAATGCATGTCTCTCGGAAACTTTGCGTGATGGAGAAAACCCGATATCATATTCGATTTCAGGAGAAACTATACTATCAGAATTACATATTTTTCTTTCTGAGACAAAACAAAAAAAGTTTCTTTTTTGTTGCTCAGTGAAATCGACTGGAGTTGATGGACTTTTAAACATAAAAATGATTAGAATAGTCTCCTTCGGAAAAAGTAAAGTCATGAGTGTCATGTCGTAGATTTATGGAACGTTTACGTTCTTAGTAAAATTTGTCAGCCACTTCATACCCAGTTTACTGCGATGCTAATGATCTGAGTCGTCAAAGAATGTTCATAAATGAGATTGGTTGCTGATTGTGATGGTGACTCTCGCATATCCCTAACTACAGATCCAGGGAGACCAGTCACTCTGTACCTACCTAAGAGTGATTCAATACCTATTCCTCGGTTAGTAACGCACGGATCATTGACCTCTGTAACTCAAACGGGAGATAAATCCTATAATATGATAGGGGATAAACATATCATCATCATCATCATAGTACATCATTATTAACAGATACGAGAGTATTTAGAGGAAGTGATATTTATTCAAATCTCTATTTAGTAATCTCAAAAATAAATATATTAGCGAGATGGAAGAAAACTAAAAACAAATATAGAAATAAAGAGACCACATTCAAAGTACATTTATTACAAGATAAAAGTGTACAAAATCTTTATCAGATTAGACTTAATGAACAATTAATATTAAAACCTACTTCCGAAGAAATAAACCGAGAATGGGATAATATAAAAGACAGCATTGATAAAGCAGCATATGTGGCATTAGGAACAAAATATAAAATATATAACAAGAAGGGTTTAAGAATATGGAATGAAGAATTAGAGAGGATAATAAAAGATAAAAAAGAGGCTTATCACAAATATTTACTGAACATAACACCAGAATTAACAGCTGATTACAAACATAAAAGTGCAATAACCAAAAGAGAAATTAAAAAAGCACAAAAAATTCAGTTGGGATAGATATATAAGTAGACTAGAATACGTTATACATGGGCAGCAAAAAATAGCCTATAAAGTAATGAAACATCTAAATAAACAAGAAAAAGATACAATACAGATCAATGTAATTGAGGAGAAACAATGGGAAGAACATTATAAAAAACTGTAGTATAATGAAAATAAAATAACTAAAGATAACATATATGAGTGTGAGACAGGAATAGATATGATAACAATGGAAGAATTAGAAGAATTACTGAAAACAACCAGGAACAGAAAAGCAGCTGGAATAGACGGAATTAATATGGAATTAATAAAATATGCAGGAATTTTTTTTTAAACTGAGATTATTACATTTTTAAATTTATGTTGGAAACAAGCAATACCAGAAACCTGGACAACAGCAATAGTACAATCTATTTTAAGAAAGGAGAACGTAACGACTGCAACAACTTCAGAGAAATAAGCATTTTAACTGCACGCTATAAAATATACTCAAGAATCTTAACATTTAGGTTAAAACAAATAGCAGAGGTAATGTCAACAGAAGAACAACGTGGATTCAGACCAGGGCGTTCATGTATGGATAATATATTTACAATAAAAGAATGTATAAACAAAAGAAGAGAATATAACAAGGAAACACACATAGCTTTAATTCATTTTGTCAAGGCATTTGATAAAGTAGACAGAGGAAAACTTTGGACAATTTCAAAAGAAAAAGGAATTCCGAAACACTTAATAGCAGCTGTAAAGAGTTTGTACTGGAACACAAATTTTGTTATAAAAAACTAGAAATGAAGTAAGTAAATATAAAATTCATACTAATCAAGGAGTTAAACAAGGATGCAGTATCTCTCCAGTTTTGTTTAACCTATACATCAATGATATAATAAAAAATGGAACGAAGAAACAAATAAAGGAATAAAATTAGATAAAACACACTACTTGAAAACATTATTATATGCTGATGACCAGGTAATAATAGCAAATACGGAAGTCGAAATTCAAAGGGATATTTTTAAACTACATAATATATGTGAACAATTTAATCTCAAAATATCCATAGAAAAAACTTAGGTAATGGCATTCCAAGGGAAAAATCAAATCAGATCCAAAATAGTAATAGGAAACAAAATCATAGAACAGGTAAACCATCTCAATTATCTAGGATGTGACATTTCATTTAATTATGATAAAGATATAACTAATAAAATAGCAAAATTCCAGGGAATATGTGGTACGATAAAACGGTCACAAAATAACAAAACAACAAGAGAGACCCAATTGAAATGTTATAAAACGTTGGCAGTACCGGTACTGCTCTATGGTTCAGAAGCCTGGATACATAAAAAACAAGATCTAAGTAGGATAATGGCGGCAGAAATGAGATTTTTGAGATCTGTTAAAGGGTGCACTAAGGAAGACAGAATCTAGAACACAGAAATAAGACAGGAACTTGAAATATTTGCAATAACTGATAAAATAGATACATATAGACAAAAATGGAAGCAACACATAGACAGAATGAATGAAGATAGATATCAAAAACAAATAACAAAATACAAACCTAAAGGCGCCCGAGATGTGAGCAGACCTATAAAGAGATGGGCTGAAGTCGGAACGGGACAACAGACCTAATCCATGAATGCAGATGATGATAATGTGGTCATTTGTTAACCTGTTTCGGCCTCAAGAGAAACACCATCTAGAAGTATATTGAATGGAAGTCCTAATCTTCTTCTTCCTGCAGGTTGATATCTTAACATTTGTTTGGGTATCCTGTGATCTTCCATTCGATGAGCATATTCCATCTACCTTCACTAATAATCAGAAATTTTATTTTCTAAAGGTTCCATGTGTTATTATTCTAAGATGTCTTCTTTTTTTGTGATCTAGTAGTGTGTATCTACAGTCCTCCGAAGGTATATCATTTCAGCAGATCTATGTCTCTGTATATCCTTGTGTTTCAACGTCCATACTTCGCTACCATGGGAATAAATATAATGAAAAGAAAAAATAAAGAATTTAGTGGATCTGGTTTTATGGTACCTCAAATACGTTTTGTAATTAAAGCAATCAGTACTAGGCCATCACCTATTGAATTAATTACAGAAAACTAACGAAAATTAAAGATCGTATATTTTTTAAAGGCAAGTCTAGGTTTATAGAAATGTTATCCGTAGGATTCTTTCATATACGTATTCAGGGTGTTACTGATGCCAAAACGCGAACTCTATAAATCACTCGAAACCTAGCATATATGCAGAAACATGCAACTGTCTCTCTTACTTTCCCCTCTCTCTCGGAAATTGGATCGTGACATAACTGGATTTCAGTTTCAATATTTATACACAGTATATCATCAGCAATAGAATGAGCAGCTGCACATTTTTCTCTTATACAAGTATGTTAAAAGATGCCAATATGACAGTGTTCATATTGCTACTAAATTAATCACCTATCTCTATCTCTCAATACATGCAATAAATACGCTTGCATTGCTACAAAAATAGAGTTCATTAACATGACGTAAAAATAATTTATAGCTCGCGTTTTTTTATAGTTAGGTTACAAGGTTATGCAATATGTAGAATACGTGCCTGGGGGAAAACAATATATACATCATAATAATGTTAAAATGCCAAACTGTGAGATAAATAAAGTATTAAAATATATTGTCCTCCTCCCGATTCAAACTGACCTATTAAAGTGAAATGAGAACAGCGGATACAAATGTAATGATGCTGGAAAGAGGGAAAATGTGTTTCGGTACACATGTTATAAAAATGGCACATTTATTACAATACAGAGAATCGAAGATGAAAATATCAAAGTAAAACAGACACATGGTTTGTCAAATGGAGTTCGCGCAAATATAAAAAGGAACGAAACGTATTTTCTAACCTTTCTGTTACTGGCAGATGATATCAATATTTAAGTAGTGACAATTAATGCATCACCAACTACAAATGTTAAGGTACTTGCATTAATAACACGTTTTATATATGATAAGTCATTACAAAAAAATATATTTTTTTTTTAATTTTACGTCATTATAATTGACTAACATTTCTCACAGGAGGTTGAATGGAAAAGTTATTATATAGGGTGTCCACAAAGTCCTGCTACCAAAACAATGTAACTTAGCTCGTAAACTATTTGAGATAGAGGCATGCGATTTTTTGCAACGTATTTTGCATATCTCAAAGTTTCGTTTACATTTGTTGCAGCTTGTGATTTAAACGACATTGACGACATACTGAAAAAAAAAACACCTAATTTGTATGGTTGTATGCTGAGTCTGGTAAATCACCAGTACCCCCATATCCGAACGTTATGGCTCTTAACATGTCCAGACACAAAGAAAGTCGCTTCATCAGAGAACATAACCTTCTCCAGATAATCATCGTCTTCGTCATTTGCGTTCAACATGGAATCAGCAAATTCAGCACGCTTGCCTAATTTGCACATTATAGCCCTGAAGATGTAGCTGCTTATGGAGGACTTTGTGAATGGTTGATTTTGGTAAATTCTGTTCCCGTGAAGCACGACATATCAATTTTTGAGAGCTGAGTTGAAATCCAAGTTGCACATTGTCGATAGTTTCTTGCTTCACACCTGGTCGTCCACTCCGTGGCAAGTCCATTGCGCTGTCAGTCGCTAGATATGTTTCGGCCCATCTAATTATCGATTATTTGGATGGAGAATCTCTTCCATACTGCCGGCGGAAATTTCGCTGAAGAGTTACTGGTGTTTACCAGACTCAGCATACCACCATACACATTGGGCCTTTTCCTGTGGTGTCGTCATTGTCGTTTAAATCACAATCCGCAACAAATGTAAACAAAACTTTGAGAGATGTAGAATACGTTGCAAAAAACCGAATGTCTCTATCTCAAATAGTTTATGAGCTAAGTTATATTGTTTTGGTACCAGGACTTTGTGGACAACCTGTACACTTAAACAATTACCTAATCAATATTAGATATAAAATAAATATTCTACTTTTAGAATAATTAATTTAAAATTATTTTTAAATTTTAATTATTTTAATTATTTTTCCCATGTTCTATAAGTTTCAAAAATAGCAATAAATTATAGAATTTCAATTCACAATCAAACTAATGCAAGTATCTATATTTTTAAAGTATGAAATCTGGCAAATACATTTAGAATGTGTTATATGGAACTTACGTTTATCCTATTAACCAGATACTGTTCCGAATTATAGTAAATGTCAGATTTTCTCGGAAAAAATATTTCTACAGATGTTTATTCGTGCGTTACTCTATAATAAGGGAGTAAACTGGTCGGACGTCCACTCAATGGACCACAATGGACGTCAGAATAGAAACAAAATCCCTTTGGTATTTTTCGATAAAATACGTAATATGCGGTTGCAATGTTAATAATTCTCCTTGTGTAACACTAATAACAAACGTTTGTTTCGCTTTGTCTGTTTTAATTTAATTTTTGCTAAAACCAAACATGGTATAAATAAAACAAAGTAGAAAATTGTTCATTTCACGTTCACTATGTAGACGTGCTGTATGAAAAAACGATCGATATTCCACACCATTATAAAGTAATTCAGGAACGGCATTTTATACCATTTACTCGACGATTTGTGAACCAAAGTATATAAGATTTTTTTATTAAAAATACTCCAACGCGGTTACATTACTTCTACCCTGTAAATTTACAAGCGCTTCTTACCTATGGATCTGAAAGATGATCATAAAATTACAAAAAAAGTTTTTGCAAGAAGCACAAAAATATGTAGAGCACAACATGCGATGAAAAGAATAAAAGGGCGCAGACGAAACGGTAATAGAACAAAGAAAAAGGTCTCTCAGCTATTAAAACGATACATTGAAAGGAAAATAATTCAAATGCATTGACTTAGGCTTTCACGGCCGGAGTTATTATCATGATCATGAAGAAGATTTCCGGGCTCAAGATAACCCTCGAGGATGCCGGGCGCAGTCTCTGGCAAAATGTCGGGGATCTTGATGCCTCAAGACCACGGTCTATAGCCCGGAAATCTTCTGAAAGATTAATAATTCAAATGTTTCACTACTGGGATATAAGAGATATTATTGACACAGTAAGCCCCATAAAGGGATTAATACAGCCATGTTAGTTTATTAAACTCAGTTCTTCAATGTCGCAGTGCTGTAATTAAAAGTTAGGCGTGAAATTATGACTAAATTTTACGGTATTACGTGTCTCTTGGAGTTTTCTTTTTGTGCTGTAATTTTACTTGATGGTTGCTCTGGATTTTCTTTCCGTTCGAATAAACTATACTGAAGATCTTCACGTCCTCGAAAAGTCCACTGACCCAACCCGGAATTACACCCGCGAACCTCAGATGATAACCACTAAATCGACGTTATACCTACATTAGAGAGGAGTTTTAAAGATCAAATCTAAACACGGGAATTAAAGAAAATTCTGTAAAGTGCAGTTACATTAGATACTAAAAAAATCCACAATTTAGCATAGGCCCTGTTGCAATGTAAAGTAATTTACTAAATAACTTAGGAGGATCTTGGGATAATAGAAGTTTACCGCTCCCACTATTCTAGCAATAAGCACGAGTAGTCAGCCCGTTTGTCAGACCTGCGTAACCGCCTTTACCCACAAAATGTAGTGTGGCACTCATTTCACTAGAGGCTGAGTCAACTCCAGGGTCATGGTGCTGCCAGAGTGTTCGACCAGTTTAAGCAACCTAACCTCTTCGGGAATCAAACTCGCGACTTTAAGCATAACGCCTTAACCATCTGTGCTACGGCGTGCCCAATGGTGTAATGTACTCAATTTATATAAATTAGGGCAAAAATAATTCAAGCATACTTCTGAGATATCAATATTTCACATTCATTCTTGTGCCTTGATGTTAAATCGGTACAAAAGGAAATGTGCTCTAGAAGAATAGAGTTCTAAGAACAAGTGACATTTATAATTTCATCTATTCACTTTATTCTCTTTCATCTAGATGTCTGACATATGGAAGTTCCCAAGGTGAAGAAACATTAATTCAACATAGTTCTGTGAATTCAATTTCTGCTGGTTCATAGACATCATCTCTAGCTAATTATCCAGAGAGAGAGAGCAAACTTGCCCCAGCTTAATAAAATAACTTTAAGGGGTGGAGACAACTACCCTTTTAACATTTCTAATGAGTTCATTAAATTCACACCACAACTGTTGTTAGCGAACTTACCAAATTCTTAACGTTTTGCGCCTCCTATCTCCCTCTCCCTACATCCCTAGGATGGCAATGTAATGCATGTAAAGCTTTTGTCCCTCTCTAGCTACTCCTATCGGATTGGAGATCGTTCCTTCTGAATTTTTAAACGTTTTGGACACTTCCCAAATAGTACACTAGGGTATACAGAAGACACAGATAATTGTAGATGTGGATCAGATTCTAGAGTATATTGCGCTAGCTTATTTTCAGATAACAAAGTGTACCAATGGTTCTAAAATTTTAAACTAAGGATTTCAGGAGTTAATATATAACTAAATAAAATTAATATAGAACACAAACAAATATACAATATACACTAACAAGACAAATTTCCAATCCGTAAAATTATTTCACGCTCATACTTTGTAAATCAAAATACATTATAAATATTAATTGTATTGTCTTCTTCTTCTTCTTCTTCCTTCCAAGTATTAGGCCAAGGCCTGTTACGATCCTATAGAAAATTTTCCCTCCAGCGTTTCATAGGACGGCCCAGTGATCTTCGTCCTCTTGGTATATAATTATAAACAGCTTTGGGGATCCGATTTGAACTCATAATATGTAATCGTTTATGTTTATTGTAATTTAGATGTAAGACTATCTTTTGTAGTTTTTAATACCTGGCTGAGTGGCAGACAAGTCCTTAAGGCCTTAACTCTGGCAGGTAAAATAAAGCTATTATTATTATTATTATTATTATTATTATTATTATTATTATTATGTCCTAAAAGGCTAAATTTATAAAATAAAAAATCCAAACTTACGAATAAGATATTGAAACATATTTTAAATGTGAGGTGGGAGAATAATATTAAATATGATTTGAGGGAAGTAGACTATACAGGGGATGATTGAAAACCATTAGCTCAGGACAGGGATGTATGGAGAGCTGATGTGCGCGCGGCCACGAACCTACGGGTTCGATAGTGCCAGTGAGTTTAGTTTAGTTAACATGGTTTAAATATTGATAACGTTACACCTGTCTTGATTATATTCCACCGTCATATGTGATTATTATTTTATGTATTATTTATTATTTTATGTATGACCCTCTATACAAATGTTTTAATTTTAATAATAATATTTTTAAAGTTTAGTTTACAGATCGTCCAGGCCGGCCGAAGGTATGATTGCAAGTTTAAGTATATTCTCATGCATTATAAAGATGAAGTAATGAGGCATGGATAACTACTCTTATGTTCTGGCATACTTTACTACAGTTAATTTTAAAGTAGACTACGAAGGAACCAACACTAATTTCGACTCGAATAAATAAAATCACTACATGTTAGTGTCCGAGATATAAACTATAGCATGCAGATAGATATACACTATACAATCAAACACATTGAGACATCCTAAATGATGCTCAGACGATAATTCAGATTGGTTTGCATGATCACACAGTGTTGTGCATTGTTTAGTAATACGAACAATAACAACGTGCGTTAGATCTGCGACTCAACATGACATTTTCTGAAACTGTCAAAATATTTTAAAAAATGCAAATGTTATAACATTAGAACATGATGGTATTATAACTAAACAACGATTGATAAATAATTATACCCGAAAGGGATCTTCAATCTCAGAAGAGGATGACCCACATTGTTGAATGAATCAATCACCTACGAATTCAACCGTGGTACCAGCAGTCTTAAGATACAAAAAAATCAACTCTCATTGTCGGGCAGTTGTACAGAAGCCAAACATTATCTTGTGAATACAAAGCGTTACCTGTAAAAAATGCCATCCCGGACAGCGGACAATTCGAAAACTGTGAAGTTTAGCCACGAGTTACACTGCTCGTTATGGCAGTCTGATGGAAATACGAGTATCTGTTCGTCGGGAATGTCAGAACGCGATACCTGCTATTTGGATCGTACCAACAGACAAATTCAAAGGAGATGGCATTATGTCTACATTTTGCTACTGTTTCTCATGATCTGGGTTTGGCTCGCTACTAAAACAGATTCTAATTTTAAAGATCAAAGATTGTGAAGAGACTCTTAATAGTTTTTGCACCTACCATAGAGAGCCAGTATGGACAATACCTTTGTTTTTACCTGTATGTCATAAAAATATGTCTGTATGGAGGTGGTTTCGAGAAGATAACGATCAGGGAATTGAATGGCCGGCCTAGATCTGGTCATAGCACAACCACAGCTTTGCTAAAAATTACCGAAGATATTCGTGAAGCCGTGGACAGACGTCAATTGACTCCTTTAACCTTGCTTGACTTCAGCAAAGCTTTTGACACAGTAGACCACGACTTACTTATGATAAAGCTCAAGCACCTACATTTGTCTGACAGCGCTGTATCCTGGTTCGACTCATACCTGCACGGTCGTCAACAATACGTTTCATTAAACTCTAGATCTTCGACTTGGCGTAACGTGCCGGCTGGAGTCCCCCAGGGCAGTGTTCTCGGACCTCTTCTTTTCTCAATCTACATAAATGATTTGCCAACTGTACTAAAGCACTGTCGTTATCACCTCTACGCTGATGATCTCCAAATTTACCTACATTCACCTCCTCATTCTCTCTATAACAGCTTGATGAAAATGAATGACGATCTCATATCCATCTTTAACTGGTCTTCAAGTATCGGTCTAAATCTAAATCCTAACAAGTCACAAGTAATTCTAATGGGACAACAAAGACTGCTTACAACCTTTGACATATCTACACTTCCAAACATTACTATAAATAATATAATTATCCTTATTCTTCTTCAGTAATAGATCTTGGACTACATCTAGACGCAAATTTAACCTGGCAAACACAAGTGAAACACATATGTAAAAAGACTTTCTCCATCTTACATTATCTTAGACGTTTAAAGAATTTTCTCCCAGTTTCGTTAAAAAAAATCCTAGTGCAGAATCTTGTGTTACCACACTTCGATTATTGTGACATTATATATAATGATCTAAACTATGCCTTGTCGCAGAGACTGCAGCGTGTTCATAATGCTTGCATTCGATTCATTTTCAATATCCGCCGTTATGACCATATTTCCGAACACTTTAATAACCTCTCTTGGCTCCGTCTTACTGACAGACGTAAATTGCACTCTCTTTCGCTACTTTTCAAGCTTCTGAATTCCTACATTCCTACTTACCTGGCGTCCAGATTTGAGAAGTTATCCTCCTACCACAATATTGACACTAGGTCACAAGATAGCAGTCTGCTAACAATTCCTCTTCATAGAGCACTCCTCCTATTCTACTTCCTTCACAGTAGCCTCCGCCCGCTCCTGGAATCTCCTTCCTCAAGATATCAGGGGTTGCCGCACACTTGGCACCTTTAAGTCACGCTTATACAGTTACCTGTTGTCTAATAATTAATTTTTCTCTATTTGTTTAATTTTATACTATGTCATTAATCTTTTCCTCGTT
This sequence comes from Diploptera punctata, assembly GCA_030220185.1. Taxonomy (NCBI): domain Eukaryota; kingdom Metazoa; phylum Arthropoda; class Insecta; order Blattodea; family Blaberidae; genus Diploptera; species Diploptera punctata. The sequence continues at coordinate 647,225 of JASPKZ010002720.1, read as the reverse complement.
TTTTATATATTTTGTACATATTATATATTTAATTCGTTAAATTTAGAGTAAATCAAAATACATTATAAATATTAATTGTATTGTATTCATAACTTGTAATCGTTTATATATATATATTGTAATTTAGATTTAAGACTTTTCTTTTGTATTTTTTTTAACCTGGTTGAGTGGTAGACAAGGCCTTAAGGCCTTAACTCTGCCAGGTAAAATAAAGCTATTATTATTATTATTATTATTATTATAGAGCCCCGAACTTAATTGAATCGAATAGTTATGGGAAGAATTAGAACACAAGACTTCGCTCCAGACCCGAACGATACATTTAATTCATGATCAAATACAGAGATAAAGTACATCAAAACGTGAAACATTTTGAATATCATGGTACGAACGTTGAAAATGAATGGAAAGTGGAATAGGTCATATAGCATTATTTAAAGGGAGGGGACAACTTAACCATATATACCGTATCCTGGGTCGAGTGCCTGACATTCCAATTAGCATGATCAAAAAAAATGTTGGAGCAATGGTGAGATCAGTAATGCACTATGGTAGTGAGATTTGGGCTATTCAAAGAACGGAAATACTAATAAGGTATATACGCATGTTCGTAAATATATTACAGGACTTAGTAAGGCCGTTTGTAACTTTGGAATTTCATATGAATTTGGATCATTTCAGGACGATATAAACTGCAAAATTGGTGTACTCTGGTATTGGTTGCGGCTAATCCAAGGTGAATAAATAATACTCAGAGTAATTTATTATCTCCACCAAATTAGAAACATAGATGTGAAATTCTGGGCAAGCGAGGTTAGGAGAGAACTCCAAAAGATTGGAATGGGTTGGTTATGGGGAAAAGGGACTGAACATCACAGGAATATATGGAGAAAAATAAGGAGGTGCTTAGATATAAACCAACAAGATATTTCGTTCAATCTTTTCACAAAGAGAACTAAAAACAAGTTTGGGGAAAAGAATCTTATATACTCAATCTAGGATTTAAAGAGAGATCTGGGCTTGCTTGGTTTAGGCTGGGGGCATGGAAATTTCTAAAAATTTACGACGATCACGATATGCGAATATGTCCAATGTGCGGGATCTTTGAAGACGAGATTCATATATCAGGATAATGTATCGATATTTGAGGCGTCAGTTATTACCGGAAACATTTCTAAATTCAAATCGTGACAGATTGGCATGCTACGAGCTAATGGTAAAGCCAGAAAATTGAATAAACATTTGGTAAATTTATAGACAAAACGCGGAAAATAAGAACACCACTCAATCGTGAATAAATAAATGTTAGTAAAATGTAATATTATTACTACTTAATACTTATATGAAGGTAATAGAGTGAAACCCTTGAAAGAGGTAGTCCACTCCAGGGAGTAGGCGCCCCTGCCCTTTTGTGAGCTCCAGGTCCCACTCGCCCAGTGGGTAGTACCTGGGTAGGGCCCCGTCCACAGGGTTACGTGGGGAGAAGAGAAGTCCCCAAAGCCGTAGTGAAGGCAACTTCTCTAGGAGACGAACACTCCGAAATTGCAGTTCCCTGCCCTCCAGGAAGAGGGGTTTGGCTAGAGGCTGGTAACCTCTACTAGTAAAAAATAACTTACTCATAAACTTCAGCAGAAGAAAAGCCGGATTGATAAACCTTATGACGACCACAGCAAGAAAAAGTCTAAAAAGAGTTTTGGAATACGTGACCAGCTTAAAATAGCGACTTGGAATGTCACAGGATTGGGAAGCAAAGAATTCGAACTAGCAAAAGAAATGAAAAATAAAAATATAAATATATTAGTTGCCTCAGAAACAAAGAAACAATTGAAAGGATCACAAATTATAAATGATATGATGATGTTTTACAGTGGAGTAAGTCAGAAAGAAAGAGCGAAAGCAGGAGTGGCGATATTTGTGGATAAGAAATGGGGACCCAAAATAGACACGTATAATTGTATTAACGAAAGAATAATGACAATGCGATTTAAGCATAATAGAGGACATATGACAATTATAGCAATATATGCACCGGAGGAAGGGAGAGATGAAGAAACAAAAACATTTTATACTACTCTACAAAAGGAAATAAATAAGATAAACAAGAACGACATAATAATATTATTAGGAGACTTTAATGCTAGAGTGGGGAATCAACCAGTAGCAAATGTAATTGGGATCCACGGAGAAAATGTCATAACTAAAAATGGACAAGAATTAAAACAATTCGCAATTTTTAATGTTTTTAAAATAACAAATACATTTTATAAGAAAAAAGATATTCACAAATATACATGGTCAGCACGAGGTTTTCGTTCACTGATAGATTATGTGTTAATCAAAGCATCATCATTATTAACAGATACGAGAGTATTTAGAGGAAGTGACATCTATTCAGATCACTATTTAGTAATCTCAAAAATAAATATATTAGCGAGATGGAAGAAAACTAAAAACAAATATAGAAATAAAGAGACCACATTCAAAGTACATTTATTACAAGATAAAAGTATACAAAATCTGTATCAGAATAGGCTAAATGAACAATTAATATTAAAACCTACTTCCGAAGAAATAAACCGAGAATGGGATAATATAAAAGAAAGCATTGATAAAGCATCATATGAGGCATTGGGAACAAAATATAAAATATATAACAAGAAGGATTTAAGAATATGGAATGAAGAATTAGAGAGGATAATAAAAGATAAAAAAGAGGCTTATCACAAATATTTACAGAATAGAACACTAGAATTAAGAGCTGAATACAAACATAAAAGTGCAATAGACAAAAGTGAAATTAAAAAAGCACACAAAGTCAGTTGGGATAGATATATAAGCAGACTAGAATACGATATACATGGACAGCAAACATAGCCTATAAAGTAATGAAACATCTAAATAAACAAGAAAAAGATACAATACAGATCAATGTAATTGAGGAGGAACAATGGGAAGAACATTATAAAAAACTGTGGTATAATAAAAATAAAATAACTAAAGATAACATATATGAGTGTGAGCGTGGGATAGGAATAGATATGATACCAATGGAAGAATTAGAAGAAGTACTGAAAACAACCAAAAACAGAAAGGCAGCTGGAATAGACGGAATCAATATGGAATTAATAAAATATGGAGGATTTTTTTAAAACTGAGATTATTACATTTTATTAAATTTATGTTGGAAACAAGCAACAACAGCAGAAACCTGGACAACAGCAATAGTACAATGTATTTTTAAGAAAGGAGAACGTAACGACTGCAACAACTACAGAGGAATAAGTATTTTAACTGCAAGGCTATTACATGTACTCAAGAATCTTAACATTTAGGTTAAAACAAATAGCAGAGGTAATGTTAACAGAAGAACAAAGTGGATTCAGACCAGGGCGTTCATGTATGGATAATATATTTACGATAAAAGAATTTATAAACAAAAGAAGAGAATGTAACAAGGAAACACACATAGCTTTTATTGATTTTGTCAAGGCATTTGATAAAGTAGATAGAGGAAAACTTTGGGCAATTTTAAAAGAAAAAAGGAATTCCGAAACACTTAATAGCAGCTATAAAGTGTTGAGCTAACAAGAATGCAGTATCTCTTCAGTTTTGCTTAACCTATACATCAATGATATAATAAAAAATGGAACGAATAAACAAATAAAGGAATAAAATTAGATAAAACACACTACTTGAAAACATTATTATACGCTGATGACCAGGTAATAATAGCAAATACGGAAGACGAACTTCAAAGGAATAGTCTTAAACTACATAATATATGTGAACCATATAATCTCAAAATATCCATAGAAAAAACTTTGGTAATGGCATTCCAAGGGAAAAATCAAATCAGATCCAAAATAGTAATAGGAAACAAAATCTTAGAACCGGTGAACCATCTCAATTATCTAGGATGTGACATTTAATTTAATTATGATAATGATATAACTAATAAAGTAGCAAAATTCCAAGGAATATGTGGTACGATAAAACGATCACTAAATAACAAAACAACAAGAGGGACGCAATTGAAATTTTACAAAACGTTGGCAGTACCGGTACTGCTCTATGGTTCAGAAGCCTGGATACATAAAAAACAAGATCTAAGTAGGATAACGGCGGCAGAAATGAAATTTTTGTGATCTGTTAAATGGTGCACTAAAGGAAGACCGAATCAAGAATACAGAAATAAGACAGGAACTTGAAATATTTGCAATAACTGATAAAATAGATACATATAGACAAAAATGAAACCACACATAGACAGAATAAATGAAGATAGATATCCAAAACAAATTAAAAATACAAACCTAAAGGCACCCGAGATGTGGGCAGACCTAGAAAGAGATGGGCTGAAGTCTGAACGGGTCAACAGACCTAATCCATGAGTGCAGATGATGATTTAATACTTCTATATAACCTAATTAATGCACAATATAATTGTATTGTTATCTAATTGTAATATTGTGTTTTTTATCTTCATATTATCCTAGACATTATGTTATTGTAACTCTGTCAACAGTAAGTACGTCTTACTGCCCGTGTGATCCATATTTGTAAATAACATTGTATGTATCTTACTTTTAGTTTAATAAAGTCCTACTACATTCTTCTTTCTTCTTACCTTATGTTTACAGCTCTAGCGATCTGCCACTTCTCTACAAAGTTCAGATGCCTTCTGATATGACTTTCTGTTTCGAGGAGGACTGTTATAAAGATAAAAGATGGAACCACTCCTCAATTTAAGCACCTGAGAGTTTGAAGGTAAAGAATGTGATTATGAGTTGTTGGCTAGGTTCTACACACTTCTAATAAGCAATTAGTAAGTAGTGTTTAATTTATTTAATGTTGGTTACATCCGAAATTATTTACAATTCAGATTTTCAGCTGTTGCATTACGACATGTTACCTATATTTTTATAACTGAAGGTTCTTAATGCACTTGTAAAATTTAAGGTACAATCCGATGACTACTAAATCCGCATCTCAAGGAAGTCGGAGAAAGCGTCCGTCTCAAAATCCGTCTATCACAATTTGATCTACGGAATACTTCCGCTGACCAAAATGCGACTTCTTTCTAAGAGGAAGTTAAAAGTCTGAGCTGCAAACCTGCGTTATGTAAGATTTATATACACCGTGTCCCATTCAAACCTCACACATTTTAATTATCATAACTCTCAAAATATGCGGAATTATGTTATGAGGTTGGTATTAAAAGAAAGAGAAGCTCAAAGAATTTTTTTCCATTGTTCCAGTTAATCCATCTGTCGCATGTTGCACAATAATGACATAAAACAAATGGTGACTCCTCAGCAACGAACACAAACTGTTTTCTGGTATGCAGAGACGAAGTCAATATTTACAGTGCAAAGAAGTTACCAGAGAGAATATGGAGGAAATGCACCTTATGGGAAAACCATTAAGACATGGCTTGAGAAGTTTCTGGCGACTGGAAGCGTTAATAAAGAATCAGGAGGTGCTCGTACACGTGTTTCGGAAGAAAAGATTGAAGAAATTAGAGCAGGATTTCAGAGAAATCCACAAAAATCAATTCGCCAAGCTTCCCGGCAGTTCAATGGACATGTTGTACAGAACGTGGCACGAAATCGAATGCAGACTTGATATTGTTCTTGCCAGTAATGGTGCACATATAAAGGTGATTTAGCGTGTGGCAATGAAAATTCTTTGAGTTTCTGTTTCGTTTAATACCGGCCTCATTTCATAATTCCGCATACTTTGTTAGTTATGATTAATTAAAATGTGGGAGGTTTGAATGGGACACTCTGTATTTCGATACTCAGACACAAACCTAACATATTATATGGCTATCTGAATACTTTTAGATAAGGAACTATTGAACGAAATGTTGATTTGAAGTTCTGAGAGATGCTGAATGACGCTGATTTGAAGTTCTGAGAGATGCTGAATGACGCTGTCGTGTCTATTAATCGTCCAAGACTTCGTATAGTCTGAAGTCGAAGACGTATTTATTTCTGATGGGTGCAGTGTCCCTTATCTCAAAATAGTCTGTTTGGATTACTCTCCCCTCTGCGATCTTTTTATCTAAGATATCTGAAACTTCACATATGGGTGATTGATATACAAAAGTTGGGTAACTTTTCAAGTTATTTTGTTTATCGCACTTTTTATGTTAAATTAATACAAATTTGGGTATTTAAATAGATAATATTATAAATATATTGGTCTAAATTGGGCCAGTCAGTTTTGTGAGTAGATTTTGAGATATTTCGATTTTTATGAATTTATCTGTCAGAGGACTAACGTGGCTGTCACAGTACTGATTAAATAAACAATTTCATAAGAAAAATATGACATTTATTAACATTTTGAGCAAATTTCTTAAAAATCTAATAACGGCAGATATTTTGTTGAAGTATTACTTAGGTAAATCATTTAAGTAACTAATACTATGTAACATCGTGAGAACTAGCTCAGTCTTCTCCATAGTTTCAATTTGTCTACTACATCTCCAGATACAGCACGTTTAAACTTTAGTTTTTCTTCATGACTTTGTATTTTACTGTAATTTCTTCTAATTGGATTTTAATAACTTCACCGCAAAGGGTCTTCTTCACTTCCTTTGGTTTAGTTATATCTTCACTATTTCTTCAATTCTTGTTTTTGGCGTTTATTAAACCGATGTGTAACATTTTTAAACTGTTTTTAGTTCTTTTATATTTTTGACGCTGAGTATTAAGTTTAGTCTTAAGTTTTTTTATTAAAACTTTCATCTTTTTTTGGTTACCTATTTCTATGCTTTCTCTGTTTTTTTTGCTTCACTTCTTTGCTTCTTTCGCTAATGATAGGTCTATTTTCTTCAGGAACTATTTGTATTGCTTATATTTCATCGTTAGTAGTTGATGGTGTATTCTGGCTATAAAATTATGAGTCGTTCGGTTTAACAGTTTTTTTTTTTTTTGCCTGTACTTTGATGAATATTCTCTCCATTTTTTCTACTTATTCCTTTCTCCCGAGGTGTCATTTCCTTAACTAATTTTCTTTGCCCTTTCTCATTTCTTAATGTACTGGATCCTTTGTTTTTCTCTGTATTCCGCTAATTTAACCGGATCACTTTTTATTTTGACTAAGCGTGACTTTTCCGCTTCTGTTTTGTTTTTAATACTTCTTCCCTTGACAAATTAAGTTTTGTTTAGGCGCCATGTTTTTGTATGCTAAAACAAATAAAATAAATGCTTAGACACGGTATCAGTTGAGATAAAACCATATCAGCACTCTGGCGCAATATTAGACAACGGACTGACGCCAAAGTACTGATAAAAAGGACATCAATTTGAGGTTAAACTCGGAACTAATATTTATTATGGTATTTTCGAATATTTACCCGCTACATTTTAACAAATTACAACTAACTGTGTATAAGTCAAAATAAAATACAGGTGTAAATATAAATAACAACTTACCACAGTACTGAAATGTTGACTGGCCCCAGCACGTCTATTCACAATAACAGCGAGTTTTGCACTGTCATCGTAATGGCGGCCGCCAAATGGCTAACTTCACTACCAACATTTAAAATCTAACACAGTTTTAATTTTGGGTCGGCGATATTTTGCGGGAATTTCAAATTTTAAAAACGCACAGCGGACTGACGAATATTTTTATTTTAAATTTCCAATTGCTGAGTTTAGATGGCAGCACCAATTAAAGGATACAAACTTAGTTGAGACCGATGGTATCATATGTTATACCTTAAATAAAACTCCAAACTCCCTTAAATACCTCCTTAAAATGTTTTTTTTTATTTCTTGAAAAAGTATTTCACTTTGAACCCCTATGAGCCCAGTAAACGTGAAAATTAAATTGAATTGACAAAATCTCAACTCATAACTCATAAAAGACAATCCTCAAATTTTTAACCACAATTATTTTTATTTAGTCTCTAGAAGCACAAAAACGTGTATATGTCTTATTAAACCTTATTTCGGGACTGAAGAGTTAATGCCAGGATTGAATGAGGATTCAGATGTCCCATCAAGATGAAGCACCGCCTCACTATCACTATCAGGTTTAAAATTATCTTAATTTAGTAGAACTAACAGGAACTCGTCACAATATTCTTATGAAAGGCCTCCGCGATTCGCAGATTTAACCGCGTCGCACGCCGTGCTACGGGACATATGGTGGTACGAGTCTCAATGGGGAAAGAAATTTTCTCATGGAATTTCGGCCAGTATGGGACCGGTGCCCACCCAGTATCGTGAAGAATTTGAGTAGCTACAATAAGTAGCGGCTCCTTGTTGAGAAAACCAGTTACAACAGCGGAGGGACCCTATATGCTGACCACATGTCTCCCCGTTACTTGCTCGCTGATCGTCTACCTTTGTGCTTAATACATGTGGATGTGAGGACAGTAGCCGGCTGGTAGACCAAGGACCTATTATTAATGTTTTTTATTGAGTTACATAATGGGCAGTGTTTACGTTCCTCGTCTACCATACGACTTACATGAACTTCAAATGAGCACTGAACAAGCCGTAGCTACATTCACATCTGACGTGTTGTTCAGGGTCTGGGAAAAGTTAAACTACCGTATCGATGTTAGTCCCATTATACAGGGTGCCCATATCGAGCCACTGTTATAAATTCCTAAAAAAATCTCCGTTTCATCATGTGAAACACAAATCGTCAGCTTACATAGGTTAATGTTTGAATAATAAATGTAGCTTTATTTGTATAAAACAACAGGAACAACTATTACGAAACCATCATTTAGTACAAAACACACTGTTACAATTTTATAAGTTTCTCGCAACACTAGTATTAAGATATGGTAGAGAAGCACCGATAATACGAAGCAGAAATTAATGCCCAATTACAGGTAATGAGATGCGATATATTCTCCATACAGCAGGCTCTACAAAGTAGGACCATAAAAGAAATGAAGAAATTACGGAAGAGTTAGGTGTAGAACCCAACCTTTGTTTAGAGAAACTGTGGATTTCAAAATATAGCAAGTAAATTATGGAGAGGAAAGCTGAAGTATATCTTAATTTCTTCTCCTTCTTCCTTTCCAGGATTAGGTCAATGCGACCTATTCCGGTCTCAAGCCCATCGTTTCCTTGGCCGTCCCAAAGATCTTTTTCCATGTGGTTTGTAGGTGTTGAATCGTTTTGGGTAATCTTGCATTGTCCATTCTGTGTAAATGTTCTTTCCATTGGTATTTGTGCTCTTCTAGTTTATCAACTATTGGAAATAGTTCATTTCTTATTGACTCATTGTGTAATTTATCCATGCGTGTACATCCTTTTACGGATCTTAAAATTTCATTTCAGTGACTTGAATGTGTGAGATATATTTTTTTGTAAGTACCCAAGATTCAGATCCATATAAAAGAACAGAAACAGCCATAATTTTATAAAACTTGAGCTGAGTTTCTCTTCAAGTCTTTCCGTGGGTTCTTCTTATTGTGCCACACATCATTTGATATCGGTTTTAAGTATTATGTATATCCCAATCATAGCTATATGTTATATCTGAACCAAGATAGTTAAAGTGTGCTATCTTAATTTAAGATCAAAAGTAATAACACTTCAAACAGATCCACATGTGAGCGACATTTAGCTAGTCAGTTCAGACATTTAAAAAAATAATCATCATCATCGTCCTTTCAAGTATTAGGCCCAGTGGCCCGTTACGGTCTCCCGCCATCTCCGAAACGGTCGACCCACAGATCTTCTGCCTCGAGGAATGTAATGAAGAATTTGTTTTGGTATTCTGTGACGATCCATGCGCTGAATATGTGCTAGCCAATTGTTTCTATATTCTTGGAGGTATTCAGATATAGGTACGATGTTTAACTCTCTGGCTATTGTTGAATTTCTTTGGTGGTCTAGAAGGCTATAACCTGCAGTTCGTCGCAGAAATTTCATCTCCGTGGCTGTAATATGACGATCATCCTGAGTTCTGATGGTCCAAGCTTCACTGCCATAACAGATTATGGGTCTAGCGAGAATTTTATAGATTTTCATTCTTGTGTGTCTCTGCACTTTTGATGGTTTAAAACTTGGTTGATAATTCTTAAAGCTGTATTATAGTTTTGTATTTTAAAGGATATATCACATTCCTCATTATAAGTTAGATTATATCCTAAGAATTTAAATGAATTAACTTGCTCTAATATTGAATTCTAAATACAAATTTTACTTATTACTGGGAATTTCCCTTGAAAGGCCATAAAATAAAAATAATAAATAGAAAAATTATAGGCGCACAAGAAATAAGAGGAACAAATATATGGCATTACAGAATATAGATGGTGAAATAGTATTGTGTATTTGGTGCTGATGTTGGCGTATGAATTATATGCCAACATCAGTACCAAATGTCATACCGAAGATGGAACATGTTCTGAAAGGCCTACATTGTTTTAACTAAATTATGAATATTGATATAAAAAGGTAGTTTCTTACTTACTCACAGGCACTATCGAACCCGTAGGTTCATGGCCGCGCGGAAATACACTCTCCATACATCCCTATCCTGAGCTAATGCTTTGAAATGTATTTCTAACACATCAAAGAAATTAACAATTAATTTAGGAGACATATTAGTTTGAAATATTCTAACAAGTAATTAGAAAATGCCGACTACTGTTATGTGACCGATTGTATTCTAGTTCCTGTTTGTCCATACTTCACTACCATACAAAAGAGTTGGAAGAGACAATGTTTTATACACTTTTAGTCTTTAATATTTTTGGACTGACTGTGGCTTGAAGATAGAATTTATTAAACTTAAAATCCCTAAAAATTTAAACAGAAAAAAAGACTTAATGAATATTCTACTCTATAAAATTGCAAAGAAAAGAAAAAAAATACAAGAAAATTACTTACCATCCTGAAATGCATATAAAACTTCAAAAATTTTTGACAAATACAAAACCATTGTATTCTCGATAAATTCCAAAATAAAATATTATTATTATTATTTTTTGCTGGATCTAAACATAACAGATATCTAGGATTATTATTATTATTATTATTATTATTATTATTATTATTATTATTATTTGCTGGATCTAAACATAGTATATATCTAAGAACCAAATTATACAATGAATTAATTAGATCCAGAGCTAAGCAAACTAAATAAGATGGATTTAAGAAAGCAATTATATTAATTATTTAAATATTGTAAAATAATAAGTAAATAGTAATCTACTTTGGTTTATAATATTATTTCCTGATGTATTTAGTTTGATATTTAATAGATACCGTATCTTAAAACTTTATGATTACTTCTAAATCTTACAATTTTGCTTACATATTTTACAACATTTTTGCCATTTGAAAGTATTTCTAACACATCAAAGAAATTAACAATTAATTTAGGATACATATTACTTTGAAATACTCTAACAAATAACTAGAAAATGCAGACTAGTGTTATGAGTCCGATTATATTCTAGTTCCTCTTTTCATAATAAAATGTGTAAACTCTATGTTTCGAAATTATAACGATTTTAATAATATAATATTCCAATGAGTGCACTGAAAATAAATAAACATAATTTGTTGACAAAGTCATAATCTGTAATGTTATGAAACACGACATTAAAACGTACACAACACTAAATTTACAGCCATTGTTTTATGTTTAATTATAGATTATGTCTAATTCCACGTATAAATTTGCATTTCAAAATGGATTGAACGACAACAGAAAAGAGAATCCATTAAAAAATAACATAGTCAATTGATTTGTTGATCATTTAACTGTCATGCTGTGGATTTGTTTACATAAATGTAGTTGATGAATATGTCATCAGATAACAAAACGTGTAATTTTCGCAACTCCTATTTCGCTATATAAATCTTCGTGCAATGCACAATATACCAATATATTCCCTTTACGATATTATTGCTCTTATCAGGGACACTGATTTATTACAAACAGCCATTACAAATGACAATTTTAATTCACATATATGTAAACAATATAAACCTGACAACCCAATGGTCTACGAGTAACACCTTTGCCTCCCATCGCAGGAGCACCTAATTTTATTTTCAATTATATTTAATTTTCTGGTTCAGGTTTAAAGCGTTTTCCTGAACTCTAACTAAAAGGGCAGGATATTCGTCCTGTAAAGTCACGGCCACATAAATACCTAACGTATTCATGCAAATTAACTGGAAATACAATAATGTCAGTTAGTCACTCTAAAGTCACGGCCAAATAAATACTTAACGTATACATGCAAATTAACTGGAAATATAATAATGTAAATTAGTTACTGTAAAGTCACGGCCACATAATTACCTAACGTGTTCATGCAAATTATAGCGAGGAGACACTAAAGGCCAACACGCACACACTATTGAGTAACACTAAGAAATTAGGACTGGAAGTAAATATCAATAAAACTAAATATATGGTCACATATAGAAATTCATTATATAATGGAAATGGACAGCTAATGCCAAATGAGGGAAATTTTGAGGAAGTGGCTGAATTCAAATACCTAGGAACAATAATCACAAATAGGAATGAGAAGCATAAAGAAATTTAACTTAGGCTCAATTCTGGAAATGCGTGCTATTATGCATTGCAGAGACTCTTGATATCCCAACTCCTTTCAAAAAACGTTAAACTGAAAATATATAAAACTATTATTCTACCAGTTATATTATATGGGTGCGAAACATGGACTCTTACTTTAAGGGAGGAAAGGAGATTACAAGTATTTGAGAATAAAGCACTTAGGAAAATTTTTGGACCAAAGAGAGATGAACAGACAGGTGAATGGAGAAGACTACATAACAATGAACTACATGGTCTTTATAGGAGGCCAGATATAATAAGAACTGTTAAGTCTCGTAGACTGCGATGGGCAGGACATGTTGCACATATGGGGAATGAAAGACTTGCATGGAAGCTTCTTGTAGGAAAGCCAGAAGGAAAACGCCCAGTTGGTAGACCAAGAATGAGGTGGGAGAATAACATTAACTATGATTTGAGGGAAGTAGATTATACAGGGAATGATTGGAAAGTATTAGCTCAGGATAGGGCTGTATGGAGAGCGTATGTCCGCGCGGCCATGAACCTACGGGTTCGATAGTGCCAGTGAGTAAGTAAGTTCATGCAAATTAACTGGAAATACAATGATATCAATTAGTCACTCTAAAGTCACAGCCACATAAATACTTAACGTATTCATGCAAATTAACTGGAAATACAATAATGTTAATTAGTCACCCTATAGTCACGGCCACATAAATACCTAACGTATTCATGCAAATTAACTAGAAATACAATAATGTAAATTAGTCACTGTAAAGTCCGATTTCCGATTGAGGGTCTTTCCACTTTTCAGCGGTTGCCCTTTTACCAGCCGGCTGCTGGCCCTTCACATCCACATGTGTCAATCACAGAGGTAGATGATCAACAGCCAGTGTAGGGGTGACATGTGGTTAGCATGTCGAGTCCCCCAGCCGTTATAGCTGTTTCCTCAACCTGGAGCCGCTACTTACTGTAGCTACCCAATTGCCTCACGATGCTGGGTGGGCACCGGTCCCATACTGGCCGATGTACCATGAGAAAATTTCTTCCCCCATGGAGACTCGAACCAGCGCAAGTCCCGTAGCTCTGCGCCAAGGCTTCCTACCTTAACCACTCGGCTACGGCGCGGGACACTGTATCCGATTGAGGGTCTTTCCACTTTTCAGCGGTTGCCCTTTTACCAGCCAGCTGCTGGCCCTTCACATCCACATGTGTCAATCACAGAGGTAGATGATCAACAACCAGTGTAGGGGTGACATGTAGTTAGCATGTCGAGTCCCCCAGCCGTTATAGCTGGTTCCTCAACCTGGAGCCGCTACTTATTGTAGCTACCCAATTGCCTCACGATGCTGGGTGGGCACCGGTCCCATACTGGCCGAAATACCATGAGAAAATTTCTTCCCCCATGGAGACTCGAACCAGCGCAAGTCCCGTAGCTCTGCGCCAAGGCTTCCTACCTTAACCGCTAGGCTACGGCGCGGGACACTGTAAAGTCACGGCCTCATAATTACCTAACGTATTCGTGCAAATTAACTGGAAATACAATAATGTCAATTAGTCACTGTAAAGTCACGGCCACATAAATACTTAACGTATTCACCCAAATTAACTGGAAATACAATAATATCAATTAGTCACTCTAAAGTCACGGCCACATAAATATTTAACGTATTCATGCAAATTAACTGGAAATACAATAATGTCAATTAGTCACTGTAAAATCGCGGCCACATAATAACCTAACGTATTCAGGTAAATTAACTGGAAATACAATAATGTCAATTAGTCACTCTAAAGTCACGGCCACATAAATACTTAACGCTTTCATGCAAATTAAGTGGAAATACAATAATATCAATTAGTCACTGTAAAGTTACGGCCACATTAATACCTAAGGTATTCGTGGAAATTAAGAGGGAATAAAATAATATTAATTAGTCACTTAAAGTCACGGCCACATAAATACCTAACGTATTCATGCAAATTAAGTGGAAATACAATAATGTTCAATTAGTCACTGTAAAATCACGGCCACATAAATACCTAAAATAATCATGCAAATTAAGTGGAAATACAATAATATCAATTAGTCACTGTAAAGTTACGGCCACATATATACCTAAGGCATTCGTGTAAATTAAGAGGTAATAAAATAATATCAATTAGTCACTTAAAGTCACGGCCACACAAATACCTAACGTATTCGTGCAAATTAAGTGGAAGTACAATAATATCAATTAGCCACTATAAAGTCACGGCCACATAAATATCTAACGTATTCATGAAAATTAAGTGAAAACAAAATAATGTAAATTTGTCACTGTAAAGTCAACGCCCACACAAATACCTAACGTATCCATGCAAATTAAGTGTAAATAAAAATAATGTAAAATAGTCACTGTAAACGGCGACACAAATACATAAGGTATTTATGCAACTTAAGTGGAAATACAGTAATGTCAATTAGTCACTGTAAAGTCACGACTACATAAATACCTACCGTATTAATGAAAATTATGTGAAAACGAAATAATGTCAATTAGTTCACAACAACAGAACGTAATCATCATAGTTCCATTAAAAACCACAATATTATGTGGCGCGAGAGTTCAGATGCCAATCAAGAGTACTATATGATGTTTATGACGGGTTTAAAATTCGCGGTGTCTTGATATTTGGGAAAGAATGAATACAAAATAATGAATTTTTGGAGGTGATCGATAAGAATTTCAAGAAGGGGTAAGGTCAGAAACAGAACAATAAGGGAAATTATGCAAGTTGAAAAAAACATATTAGGAAAAATAGAAAAAAGACGTGAATGGAAGAAGAGAGAATACCAAAGACGATCCTTAATTAGAAAGCTAATGGAAGAAGTGGAAAGGGCAGGCCTAGAGAACGATGGATAGATGGAGTGAACAGAAGTCTGGGAGCTAGAGGTTTGAGGCAAAAAGATGCTTAAGACAGGAACTTCTGGTGCAAATTACTTTGGTTTGAAGAAGAAACACTGTAGTGTGGAATATTCCTAAATTTAAAAAAAAAATGAATACAAAACACTTTTATAAATATTTACTTGGATTCACTATTTCTTCTCCCTGTTATTACATTGTTTAATCATTTAACTTTTTTTATTTTTTCACACAAGTACAATACACGCCCAGACCCAAGGTAGATATTTAAATCCCTTATCCCGCCGGGAATTGAAGCCAGGTAGTCGAGTGGAAGATAGAGACTGTGCTGACTTCGTCACGTCGACGGACTATAGTCTACTCATTAATGACCGTTTTATCACATTATTATGTGACAGAAGATGATCATATTAAGCGGGACGTCCAGTTCCTCTAGGGCGAGAGGGACGCCATACTAAACACATTTTATAATAAATTTATCATAAGTAATGCCACGAGTGATTTCCAAATTTATCAAGAGTGGCATTTGTTAGGACTATTTAACGAATAAAATTAAGCTGTTTACTCACAAATCATTATTTAAATATAGTTTTTAAAATATTTATATATTTGTGGTAAACGGCGATGTTTGAAAGCAAATGAGAAACGATTGATACGCTTCATCTGCTTATTTTGTTTATCACTGCAACCAGATCATATTATTTATTGCCAAAGGAACGCAATATTGTAAGAATGCTCTCTAGTGGAGAAAAAATGAAACACATCAAACTGTATATTAATTCATTTCTGATGTCCTATGACAATCATATTTTTCTGGAATGTTATTACCTGGGAAAAAAGACATTTATGTAAGTGCAAAGAGTAGTTTCATTTTTTGGTGCTATAATCAATTGCTACAAATGTTTTTTATATTAACTGCCGCATGCGCTACGTGTTGGCATCCATGCACTACATATACAATCTGGAGGGTCAGTCACTGCAAAATAATGCTATGACCTATTCATAATGTTAAAAAGGAGGTGCTTTGTTTATTATGATAAACTTTAGTTGGTAAATTCTAGGCGAAACACGACTGTGATTGGTTGTAAATAAAAAATCATTGAAATGTGATTGGTCAGTGATTCCCATTTGGGGCATGAGTTAAATAGTCATAGAGAGAAGTTGTAATATAATTATAGCATTTAAAACAACTTTCAATAATAAAAATATATAAATGAGCCTATAATTGGCTAGTCCATTCAGACAGAGGATTAAGAACACATTCTGAAGACCACGGGTTCAAATTCAGGGAACGACGAAGTTTCGTATACAGTAATATATTAAAGGACACTGTCTCATGTATCTTGCCATTATCGCCAAAACTGACCATAAAAAGGATCAATATTTTATTGTTTTTGGGGGCCCTCCTACTTTAGGGTTCAGATTTTTAAATCCGTAAATATATGGCACGGAATGACGCTTTGCGACCTTTCCGAAAGAGGTAATTCTCAGAATTTATACGCCTTTAAATAAAATCAGACAAAGCCAAGTTTGAAACTGGGAAGCTTGGTACCAAAGCTGATTATCACTACATCCGCTTTTGATTATTAGTTTGGCACTATGAATAGATGCCCATGTTCAACGTATCATTAAACAAGTGTTGAGACTTTGGTTTAACATACAGTAGAATTTTGATAAATAGAGCAGGCAATTTACGTAATTACGTATTCTGTTCCTGTATACAGTATGCAGTTATAAGAAAAGCTAAAATGTCGAATAAATACACTGCAAGGATCCGTATTCCAAAGTTTTAAATTACATATTTTAAGCTATAAAACGTATTTCACACCATTGTTCATGATTTTATATATCTTTGTATTATTGCGGAATTACTATACGATTCCGCCAGCCCTATTCACATTCTTTGCAAAGCAATAAAGGGAAATAATACTATAGTTTTATTATTGGTGTGATTCTCATACATTGCCGTCAATCCCATAGATTTCCATTACATTCAAAGCTAAATTGGACGAAATTAAAATATAAAATTATGGAATATTCACCTGAAATGCCCGTCTCCTCTACTTAATCAATTATTTAACTGTAGCGCTTTCGGGACTTATCCCATCATCGGCAGGATTCAAAACTGATGTTTCACTGAAGTTCTGGTAGAGAGGGTTACATGTATTGGGTTCGTTTTCGTTTATCAGACTCTTGTTGTTGTGAGCTGCTTTCATGATTTCCATCTCTTCGGATACGTTTATCTTCGCTGGATTATTTTCTCTGTGCATTACTGTTAGGGTGTTTTCAATATTTAACATGCGATGTCCTTCATGGATAACGTGTTTTGCATAGCTTGATTTTCATTCTGCGTGAATAAAAACGTAAAAATAGCATACAGAACCAATAACAAATTAAACAACATAATAAACAATAACATTGAAGAAAATAACATTTTCAACAGCAAAGGAATATATAAATTGGCATGTAAGGACTGCAACAAATGTTATATAGGAAGAACAAACAGAAGTTATAACATCAGGTTTAAAGACAATTTTTGTGACTTTATTCACGCAGAAGAAAAATCAAGCTATGCAAAACACGTTATCCATGAAGGACATCGAATGTTAAATATTGAAAACACCCTAACAGTAATGCACAGAGAAAATAATCCAGCGAAGATACACGTACTCGAAGAGATGGAAATCATGAAAGCAGCTCACAACAACGACAATCTGATAAACGAAAACGAACCCAATACATGCAACCCCCTCTACCAGATCTTCAGTGAAACACCAGTTTTGAATCTTGCCGATGATGGGAAAAGTCCCGAAAGCGCTACAGTTAAATAATTAATTAAGTTGAGGAGATTGACCATTTCAGGTGAATATTCCATAATTTTATATTTTAATTTTGAATATTACCTCAACGGAACACATCATGAATCTTATAACAGTTAATTTGGTCGAGTTAGATGCTGACTCATTTTAAACGTTTTTCTTGTTCTCAAACGATTCAGAACAATCTAATTACCTAGCGTCAATATATGTTATCTTCTCACCACAATATTAACACATGGTCACAAGATAACAGTCTGCTAACGATCCCTCTCCACAGCACTTCTTCTTTCACAGTAGCCTCTGCCCGCTCCTGGAATTCCCTCCCTCAAGATATCAGCAGTTGACGCACACTTGACACTTTTAAGTCACGCTTATAAATTACTTGTTAAATAATTAATTTTTCTCCAGAATTAATTTACTCTACGTCATTAATAGCAGCTACATTTCTCCCTCATTTTTCTACGTTGTACATTTTATAATTCAGTAGCTAATACTCGGCGTGCGCTACTACGCCTAAATAAATGAAAATTAATGTGTTTTTATGTTTAGTTCAATAAGTAGAAGGAAAAATAATTATAACTTTATATTTTTAGACACCCCGTGCTGATTACCCGGTGTTGCCCAGGAATCTACTTATCCCGAACTTCTTGACATAAATGAGCTGAAGGAAGAAAATTAATAGGCCTATACTTCTTATGATTAGTTAAATAAGTAAAATGAAAAAATAGTTATAAATGTATATCGTAATTATTTTAAGATTCTCCGTGCTGATTACCCAGTGTTGCCAGGAATCTACTTATCTCGATTTTCTTGGTATAAATGAGCTGAAAGACAAAATTTGCTATTGTGAATTATCCGTAAAAGAATACCAGCCATGTGCTGCTATGCTTACACAGGAATCTACGTAGGCTACTTGTCTTCATCTTCTTGGCATCAATGAAAGACAAAAATTGTTATTGTGAGTTATCCGTAAGAGATAAACATATGCTGCCGGGGACGTTTTTGTAGAGCGTTTTGTGATATTTAATTCTGTGTACACTAATTTTGTATATTTGTTATGGTTTAGGCAGCGTAAGCCATTTAAGTGTCCAAACAGCTACTTTTTTTCACGTTTTCCACTACAAAGGGCGATTTTTAAGGGTGTATGAGTCGAGTATCACAAATCTCTTATAGCCTATGTTCATTCCGGGAATCTCCTGAACATTTTGCAAAAAGCCCCATCACAATCGGATCAACGGTATGGCCGCGCATAAAGTGCGAACTAACATACAGACATTCATTTTTATATATTAGATTTGTTAAATCTATTGAAAATCAATATATATTTAATTAATAATTGTATTGTTGACAGAGGCCTATTATATAATAATTTTAATGTCTGCCACGCTGATCTATTGTTAGGTTACTTGCCTCTAGTCTCGAGTGTCACGGGTTCAAAACCGGCCGTAGTTGATGGATTTTTTTAGGGTGAAAAGTCCAAGACGGATGTCCTCTGAGAGAGAATTTCAGCGCAGGACCCCGAATTGGATATTTTCAGGCACGTAAAATACATTAAGCTTGAAAAAAGAGGCTTCTATGCACAATGTACTGATCTTCACCATCCACGTAATATCGTAGTTGCTACTAAATGTCTCATTGAGTCAGTGTACTAACCATATGTCATTCATGACATCTGTAGAGAAATAAGCGTAATTAAATTAGTCTGTTTAAGAAACTTCCCACTATGCAAGCAACCATGTTCCTAAGTGTAACTGTCTTCGCGTTAGTTTTCTCACAAACCTAATCATTTATGTGACTAACCAAAACTATTTATTGTTTTGTGTCTCTAGGCGTTTCAAATGAGACGTACCTGACTTGAATTCTCCGCACTGTTAAAATTAATTAGAAATATAAAATATGTAACATTTTTACAAATTCAAGAGAAAATTTTCCTCTGATTTTAAATTAGAAAATATCTAAATATAATACATATGTGGTATGAGGTAATAATTTACTTTACTAATTCATCAGTAGAGAAATTCAAGAAACTAATTAAAAATAATACAAGTCGTTCCCTGTAGCTAAAGCTTTGATTTTCGAAGTTCAAATGTGAATTCTCAGAAACAACTCGTTGAGTTTCTCCCCCGAGCTGCTGAATTCTTGAAAACTTGATATTTGTTTATGAAGTAATTTGTGAACCACATTTTGTAGTGTGGAAGTATTTCTCAATATAAATAGGAAAACCTGTGATTTGCATGGGTTTGTAATTTACGAGACCAAGGAATTCTCGTCTGACATTCTTGACTTGAGAAGTGACACTGCGAGATTGCTCGTATGAGCGTGGAATTTGTTTGTGCGCCTCTTCTGTTTTTCCTTCATCCTCTCTACACTTTCCTTTCAACAACTAAATAATGCTAGAATTTCACCATATATTTCTATCTTTCCTTCTGCTATAGATCGAAAATCTCATGGCCTCATTCGCACGACGATATTGGGTTCTCCGTCTTACTGTTGGAGTTCTAATGTAAAGGAATTTTTCAACTATAATATGACCAACCCAACTTCCGTTTCGGAAAATATGATGTAACCAGGTACTTCAAAGTAGGGATATATGCGGTCTATACCGTAGTCTGCCTTAGTTTATGTTGTACTGTAAACAAAGTCACAAAAGGTATCCTTCCGCAGGTATCTGTGATTGATGGAGCTATGGTACTATTTTATGCGCCATCTGATGTTTAATGTATTCAACATGAGCGGCCATGTTGAAATAACTAAATATTCCTCTTAGTCAACTGACATGCGTGAAATGGTGTTATATTTAAATTTATATAAATTTATACTTACCGCTCATCATTGTTATTTTTTCATACATGTTATATTGTATTTTATTACTTTATCATTATTTTTTTGCCATAATTTTGTTCATACATAATAGTTATAATATATAAAATGTAGATTGCTCCTCAGGGGTCCCCATCTAGGGGATAGGTGAATGGCGACCACAAGGTGCCCAAGCTGAACAAATCATTGCTTCCATTTACTTGTGTTTTGCTCCATACTTTTATCTTTAACTGATCTGGTATTTCTTCTTTTCTTCCACTTACTTATACCAGACTTTTTTAACTTTACTATCTAACCTCTCTTGGTTAACTCTTGTTTTTTCTTGTCTTTCCTTTGTTCCATTTCTTCTTTCCTATATTTTCTTTTCTTCTCTAGAAGAACCTGACCACAGGCCATAATATGGCAGCCCCATCACTGGTCTTGCCTTCCTTTGGCCAGCAACCAATCGACGGGACTATTATTATGCTTTCAAGTCTTATACGAGACTCTGGGCCGTCGTATAAAACGGTGGAGGGAAAATTTTCTATAGGATCGTAACAGGCCTTGGCGTAATACTTGGAAGGAAGAAGAACATTTAGATTGATCAGGGAACTATGTTTTCATCTACGCCGCTGGACAACGATGTCATTAGGTTCATGTGGCCAATGAAATCACACTTAACCACGTGCTTCTGTTTACATTACAACCTAAACTAAGGCACAAGTAGCTCTTTATTAATGTCAAAACGATAGTTTATTCCTCATCTGGTTGAAGAGTAGATAGAAAGTGAAAAACAAATCGCCAGTAAACCAATCACCACGATACGGTAATCTCTAAAAAAAATAACTATATTTTTATTTAAGAAACATTTATACAATAATTAATTTCAAATAATTAATTTCTGGTAGGTACTGGTGCGCTAAAGATTATCGTACTCTCCTCTGATTCTAGGTACGCGGGGTTGAATCCTGTCAGAATTGATGGATTTTTAAGGACTTACGAATCCTAATCATGTCTTCCTTTGCAAGGGAAGTTAAAGCTGTGGACCTAGTAGAGAAGATTTACATTTTACGTAAAAAAATAACTTCAAAACTAAAATAAGAGGCTTCTTGACCACAAGATTTAAATTTGGTTGCTATTCACCTGACCTGTTACCGAACATCATTAAACAAAGTACTTATTAAGGGCACTATTTGCCAATGCAACAAGAATGTCTTTCTTATGACATTTCTGCCATTTTATTCTGGATTGTAACCCACTTCTGAGTTTGGAGCCCCAGGAAGACGGAGTTAAGTTACCCCGAAGATATGATGGATGATAAATAATAATGAAGTATCAGAAGAGTCCTTAAACCTAATCTTAATCTAAATTTCAGACCATTGGGGAGCACAGGAATTATTGTTTTTAAGAATAAATTCCTATGATGTGTCCGGGAATCGAACCCGAGATCTCGTGAACTGTAACCAGAAGCTCTGACCACAAGACCATGAGGTCTAACATAGGTACTAACATAAGGAATTTTGACAATGTCTTAATGCTCTCACCTTACAGATAATATGCATAACCTAGGTGTTATCCACCAAACAATAGTAGGGTATATTACGATGCGAGGTTGGGAAATGGTTTTTGCAGAATCCAGGAAAATGTCTAAAAACCGAGCGATAGCCAGGTTTTTAATTTTCGAGATTCTGTAAAACACTTCTCAAACGTGCGTTGTACATTGTTTTTTTGCGCGATGGTGTTTTCAAAATAATATATTATAGTAAAATAAAAACATCTTTGTTGGAAATATTTGCTTTCATTATAAACAATTGACTAACGTTAACAGTAAGGGCAATGTTTATTAGTTGAAAGAACAGGAGGCATGACATCATTTCAGTGCTAAAATGGCAGCAAGTACGTGTTTATAGATTTATACTGTTTCAAAGAAAGTTCAGTTCACTTAAAGTGCAGTAATTTGTTGCATGTATTCTAATGTATATTAATACTACATTTTGGATATTTTTTGTATATAGATTGTATGTAGTATAAATAGAGAAGTTAGAGGCAGAAAAGACACCAGATGATTAGACGATATTAAATAAATTCTTTGTATGCGGATACAAATAGGAAAGCTGAGTTAAGGAAAGAGTGGAGAATGCTGAGTTTGCACTGAAAGATCTGTTTTTGGCAGAACACTATGAATGAATGAATACATAGAGGCTGTGGTTTTACTTCCCACACGCGTTTTGTAGTATATAATATTACAGTATAGTTATTTTATTACAGTATAGTTATTTAGGTTGGCAACCCCGAAATGTAGGAAGTTGAACTTACAACCATGGTCGCCATTGCGCTATACGTACGACAAAACGCACTATCGCGCAAAAAAGTCCTTACCATATACAGTGATGTCTATCAATATATTAGTTTGTATAATGTTATCACATTTTTATTTAATTATCTATCTCATACCACGTATTTTTCTTTTTGTGGGGTTTAGGGTGCTTCCTAGTAGGAGTGTTTTAACAAGGCTAATTTATGTATGCTTATTTACCCACAGATATCACATCAGTAAAACATTTGGCGGGTAACTAATTAATTACTTGGATGAGTAACGGTCGGGTAAATTTTTCATAGAGGTCTCTTTATTCAGGCTTGTGGTTCTTTTACGAGGCTCAAAATCTTGAGACTCGGGACCCACGCCTGAAACTCCCTCCACGAGGACACTTCACTTGAATTTTTCAATCCTAAAATCCATCGATCCCGGCCAAATTTGAACCCCAGTCCTCGGACCTAGAGGCAAGGAACTTGCCCACAGATATAAGTATTTTCAACTTAAGCTTTTACAAGAGAAATTCCATAGATAAGAAAATTTCTCGATTTTATATAGAATTCCATGGTGTTGCAGAATTCGCGAATGTTTCTCACACCATTCTTAAGGATTGTATATGATCTACTACAATGCATTGATATACTGAATTGTACTAAATTATTGTTTTATATATTGTATATATATTATATATATTATACATATATATATATTATATATATTATATTTTTTTTATTCACTAATCTCACAATTTTCGTATACTGTACAGTTATTTACATTACGTTGATCAAGTCGTTCCAAAATTCCTTGTTTCATAAAATTGATGTTCAACAATTCGTGCAATTGCATAATTTTGGAATATCCATTGAATATTGGTTTACAAGACACCCCATCATGGTCATAACTGGCCCGATATTGAAGATAACGAGGCTATTTTAAAGTAAAGTAGGAATGATTGTAAAGTATCCAAAATAATACAGTAAAACGAGATAAAATGAACATTAGATATTCAATATTACATTATATAAGATATAAGCAATTAAATTGGTATGGACATTCACGACGAATGCAAGAAGAAAGATTACTCAGAAAAATATTGGAATGGTGTCCACCTGGATGAAGAAGGAAAGGAAGACCTCGAAACTCGTAGATAAAAAAATAAGAAGTGGAATGAGAACAAGAAGATAGGAGGGCATGGAGTGGATGGGCAGAGACGAGTGGAGGAAGAAAATAAAAGTTTAGGCACAGAAAGATCTGTAAACACGAAAAATGTGTATATAAATAAATAAAACATAATATTAGTCATTAAGTAACTGTCATGTTTAATAAGAATATATATATATGTGTGTGTGTGTGTGTGTGTGTGTGTGTGTGTGTGTGTGTGTGTGTGTGAATAGTGTGTTTCGTGTTATTATTGTGTTGTCTCGGAAGAGGCCGTGACATTGAGCTGATCACTCATTCGGGGAGGCCCTCGTGCAATCAAAAAACTATGTGTGAGATCCACAGTTTTAACATCCCTCTCCCCAGAGTTGGTACCACTGCAAGTACCGGGTGGCTTCTGGCATGCATACAGTACCTACAAGGTGAGAGGTTAAACTGCGTTAATGAGATGAATATAATTAAATTTTACTTCTTTGGTTAACAAGTAATTATGCATGCACTTAAAAAATCAACGGATATGAAATTGACAAAAGAACAAATTCACCTCAAGATATTGCGATTAATTTCCTACTAAAAAGGCAACTAATTAACTGGTCAATGTAACACCTAGAAACACATTTGTTATTTATAGAATTAGATAAAGCATTTGATCGAGTCAACAGGGAAATATTGTGGAATATCCTAAAAGAAAAAGGCCTCCCTATTCAAATTATAGAAACTGTTAAGAGCTTGTACTATGGAACAAATATTTGTATTGACCCTCAGTTGACTAAAAATAAGACCTTTTTTCAAATAAACCAAGGAGTACGACAAGGGTGTTCACTCTCACCTATATTATTTAACATTTATATGGACGATATCGTAAAAGAATGGAAGAAGGTTTTAACTAATGAAGGAATATTAATTGATAATAAAGATAAAATAAATGCTTTATTATTCGCTTACGATGTTGTACTTTTAGCAGAATCTGAAAATTAGCTCCAAATGTTAGCATATAAATTTTAATTAATAGTCAATAGATATAATTGTAAAATATCAATAAATAAGTCAAAAGTAATCGCATTTATTGGTAAATATGGAATTAGATAAAAAATTGTTCTGTATAACAAAATAATAGAACAAATATCACATTTCCAATATTTAGGATGTGATATAACTTATAGAGAAAATAAAGATATAGAAAATAAAGTAAATAAATTTCAGGCTATTTGTGGAACCATAAAAAGAACCTTAGGTCGGAAAACAAGGAAAGATACGAAACTTAAATTATATAAAACAATGGCTGTTCCTTTGTTGTTGTATGGAAGTGAAAATTGGATAATGAAATCAAGGGATAAAAGCAGGATACAGACTGCGGAAATGCTGTTTTTACGTAATGTGAAAGGATGCACAAGAGCGGATAGAATAAGGAATTAAACTATACTAGAAGAATTAAATATATATAAAATTGATGATAAAATCAGCGAAAATAATAAGAAATGGACAGAACACTTAATGAGAATGAACAACGAAATAATACCAAAAAGAACCTTCCTGTATAATCCCAGAGGAACAAGAGATGTTGGCCGACCACGCAGAAGATGGACTCCACTTTTAACTTCGCCGGAACAGGCTGCATAGCCTAAACCTTGTAGTAGAAGAAGAAGATGTATCAATATCTTTATTTTACTAACAGAGATAATCTTTGGACTTGGTATCGCTATTCCGAATTACATTCGTATAGCAACCCTCCATCTCTCTGTTCTGACATCAGTACCCAAATCAAAACGAATAAGCGTCACAATACAGTTCAATGTGTTTATATCGGAAGAAAATGTAAATATTCTGACTACTTAACTCATGCCCCAAATGGGAGTCAATGACCGATCACAATTCAATGTTTTTTTTATTTACAACCAATCACAGTCGTGTTTCGCCTAAAATTTACCAACTAAAGTGTATCATAATAAAGAAAATACCTCCTTTTTAACATTCTGAATAGGTCATAGTATTATTTTGCAGTAACTGACTCTATAAGAAATACGGCTACCAGATTGTATATATAGTGCATGAATGTCAACACGTAGCGCATACGAGAGATAATTTAAAAACATTTGTAACAATTGATTGTACCACAAAAAAAACACTGTTTACACTTTCTTAAACGAATTATTTTCCAGGAAATAACGCAGAAAAATATAAGTGACATATTTACATCAAAGGACATCAGAAATTAATTAATACCTATAACGTTGGTTATAAATTTCTGCACTAGGGTGCATTCTTACAACATTGCGATCTTTTGGCAATAAATAATATTATGAGCTGGTTGCAGTGATCTAACAAAAGAAGTAAATAAAGCGTACCAATCGTTTCTCATTTGTTTACAAACATCGCCGTTTACATTAAATATATAAATATTTTAAAATAACTATAGTTAAATAATGATTTGTGAGTATACAGCTTAATTTTATTCGTTAAATAGTCCTAACAAATGCCATTCTTGATTTTCAGATTTTCTAGATAAATTCACTCCTCACTTCGTGAGTCGTGAATTTATCGATAATTTGGAAATCAGTCGTGGCATTGCTTATGACTACTTGCATGTGCCAACAGAACCTATATTTTAATAATTTGTAAATTTCAGCAGAGACTAAAATTTCTGCTTAATTTATTTTGATACTTTTTAAAATATACTTTATTTATTAAATTTTGGCGGCTGCGTGGCGCAAACGGTTAGATGCTCGCCTCTCACCGCTGGGATCCCGAGATCGAGTGTCGGTCACTCCATGTGGATTTCGTAGTGGACGAAACGGAGTTTGGGCAGGTTTTTCTCGGGACTTTCTCCCGTTTTCCCTGCCACAATTTCATTCCACCATTACTTCATACTCATCTCATTCATTTCGTTTAATTTTATACATCTTCCCCTGTGAAGGCACGTCAGGCGTGAGCGGCCGGCACCCTTGCAATTTACAGACCCCAATATAGGGGCTTCATCTCATCTCATCCCTCTTCCCGACCCCGAGTTTGGCACGAATTGAAGATATCTATTTTATTTTTTTAATTTCACGATTTAATATGTTGGTTATCTTTACATATACACATATAATTCTTCTGTACGTGTGTTAGTCACTCTAATCCTCCGATCGATAGTGGATCGACTGGATCGATAGAGATGAAATGTTTTGTGTGGGTCCTTCGATGGGTCCTCTAAAACCATTAGGTGTAGGAATTCACGTGAAGTGAAACTTTAAAAATAGCTATAACGCTAGCTGTCACATTTTTCGATGTTTCACAACGGAACTCATATAAAATAAACCGAGGTAGGTTTTATCCTAAAATAAGCGACATCCGACAATTACAAGTGGAAGTTTACTTGAAACCCGAATTTAAAAACTGCCTAAACGACTGGACCGATTTAGATGATTTTTTTTAGTGGGTCCCTTGATGGTTTAGATTCACAATTGGGCTCGGTAAGTGGCGCTGCGATCGGGTTATAGGAAATGTTTAATGTCAGATGTGTAGTCATCTTCATTATCGACACATTTAGCGCGACAACTACATGACGTTATAAATATTGATTTATAAATATGGAAGGTTCACCCGAATTGGGCATTATTCTTTGCTATATTCGGAGATAGATTTTGTTCTTTCACGGCACTCAGTGATATGATATTGGTTGCATCTCTGTCCGCACAATTCACACACACCACATGACGTTATCATGTACGCTTAACAGATGGCAGTGAGGAGTTTTCTTGCGAACTTATTTGATACGTCTTAATTAGTGAATTTTATGGTAAAAAAAGAACTTGTATTTTTATCGTCCGGCCATGATGCGAGAATTGAACGTTCGGGCAGAACAACATCTACCAGTCCGCTAGTTTCATATGTATTTTCAACGGAGATGTGGTTATGTTTTTGCCTTCCGTCTCCGTATTCATGTTGTAAGAATTCAAATTCAGTTGTCGTATTTGATTTATATGTTTCTTTCTTTATATGTATTTTGTAGGGTTGTTATGTTTGTTACGACACTGCAATTAAGTTCCGATGTACTACGATCATTATTAGTCTTTAATCCAGTTTACAACGTTACTGTAACTGCAATTATAGACCCACCACTATGAGGCCTACATTGCCATTCATGATAGTGGTCCGTCTAGATCGCAGTTTATTTAAATCTCCGAATTATGCAAGTAACTTAAATTGTTTTAATCTTGCTCTCATTATGAGCTGGCCAAGTTTTTTAGTCCTGCCGCGAGTACGAGAAGGCCAAGAAAGAATTATATCTGCTCCAGTTCTATAGCAGTTCCTTTTCAAGTTTTAAGTTCAGTCCTGCTCTTAGAACAAGTCTGCTCTAGACATGAACAGATCCTATTCAAAATAGCATTATGAAAAAGCCTAGTGGAGTATTAATGTAATTACGTTGTAGGGACAATTTAACTCGTGCCCCAAATGGCAGTTAATGACCTATCACATTTCAATGATTTTTTATTTACAGCCAATCACAATTGTGTTTCGCCTAGAATTTACCATGTAAAGTTTATCATAATAAAGAAAGTACCTCTTTTTTAACATTCTGAATAGGTCATAGCATTATTTTGCAGTGACTGACTCTCTAAGAAATACGGCTACCAGATTGTATATATAGTGCATGAATGTCAACACGTAGCACATGCGGGAGTTAATATAAAAACATTTGTAGCAATTAATTATACCACCAAAAAAAGAAACCACTGTTTGCACTTTCTTAAATGTATTTTTCCCAGGTAATAACATTCCAGAAAAATATAATTGTCATAGGACATCAGAAATGAATTAAGACACAGTTTTATGAGTTTCATTTTTTCTCCACCAGAGTGCATTCTTACAATATTGCATTCCTTTGGCAATAAATAATATTGATCTAGTTGTAGTGATGAAAAAAAGAAGCAGATGAAGCGTACCAATCATTTCTCATTTGTTTTCAAACATAGCCGTTTACATTAAATATATAAATATTTTAAAATAAATATAGTTAAATAATGATTTGTGAGTGAACAGTTTAATTTTATTCGTTAAATAGTCCTAACAAATGCCACTCTTGATTTCCAAATTCTCTAGATAAAATATTGACTCCTCACTTCGTGAGTCGTGAATTAATCGATAATTTGGAAATCACTCGTGGCATTACTTATGAAAAAGAACTTTCGTTGAAATGTGTACTCGGTGTTTGAGACTTGCTAAATAAATCAATAATTGTAGTGAATTTAGTTAAACAAGTTCTCTGCACGATTATACACTGCCGCTCAGAAAGATTGAGCGTATGAAATATATATTTTTTTTTATTTGCAAATGCCGCAGGTTGTCTTTTGACATTCCTGGAGTTCTCTCCTGACATGGCGTACTTGTAACACATTTTGAGGTTGGGGCGCCTGAAAGGCGGGGTTCCGTTGCCCCGATGATATGACGGATGATGATGATGATAGTGGTGCGCCGGAAAGTCCCTAATCCTAAGCTTAATCTAAGATGAATATGAATGATGATTGCGATGGCCATATGATTTCGAGGACCGTTTTGGCCTTAAAGTTTTCCTGACATTTGTCTTACAGGTGAGGAAAAACCCCGATAAAA
Organism: Diploptera punctata; assembly: GCA_030220185.1. Taxonomy (NCBI): domain Eukaryota; kingdom Metazoa; phylum Arthropoda; class Insecta; order Blattodea; family Blaberidae; genus Diploptera; species Diploptera punctata. The sequence continues at coordinate 617,091 of JASPKZ010002720.1, read as the reverse complement.
ACCTCACCCAGAACAACTGTCCCTACAGGGGATCGAACCCGGGCCCGCTGCGGAACAAGGCAGCACGCTATCTCGAGACCACAGCGGTGGACAGCGCTTGAAATATTCAGTCTCACGTCTTCCGCACTGCGCATACGAACTTTGCTCACACGACTATGCAATATTTAAGTAGCTTAAATTCTATTAATTGGTTTAGTAGTCTGAAATAGGTTTCATATTAGACCGGTAGCGTATGCTGAGGCTCTGAAGAATGTAACATTTGTATAAATTCAACACAAATATGTATGTTAAGTTAAAAACTTTGTTCGTAATTAGCGTATATGTATATATATATATATATATATATATATATATTTAGGGGTACGCCGTAGCGTAGTGGTTAAGGTACTGAACTACAAGCCGGAGGGTCGAGTATTCAAGTCCCGTTGGGGTCTGGATTTTTAAACTGACCCAAACCCTCTGGTGGCACTATGGCCCTGGGGTGGACTCAGCCTCTAACGGAAATGAGTACCAGACGCTTCTTCTGGGGGTAAAGGCGGCCGTCACTCAGGGCTGACAACCCGGCTGACGTAAAGTGCCGATTGTGTAGAAAAAGTGGGAGCCTTAACCTCCTACTACCCCAAGGGCCTCCGGGCCTGTTGTGGGATCACTTTACTTTACTATTTATTTACTTAATAATATATGTTGATCTTTAAAAGAGCTATAATTGGCGATTTTTTAAAATTTACAACACTTATTTTAAATATCATCTTTTAAAAGAAAACTAAATTTGTATTTGCTCTAACCTCAATTTCATCATTACCCAGTGAAAGGTTCATATAAATTGACGATTCTCGTATAATTTATCATATTTATACTATTATTATTATTATTATTATTATTATTATTATTATTATTATTATTATTATGTTATGTGGCACGCCGTAGCGTAGTGCTTAAGGCACAGCGCTACAAGTCGGAAGGTCGCGGATTCAAGTCCCGGTGGAGTCAGGATTTTTAAACTGACCAAAATCTTCTGGCGGTACTATGGCCCTGGGGTCGACTCAGCCTCTAACGGAAATGAGTATCAGACGCTTGTTCTGGGGGTAAAGGCGACCGTCACGCAGGACTGACAACCCGGCTGACATCTTGTGCCGATTGTCTAGGAAAAGTGGGAGCCTTAACCTCCTACTACCCCAAGGGCCTCCTGAGGCCTGTAGTGGGATCACTTTACTTTTACTTTACATTAGTATACTATTATTATTATTATTATTATTATTATTATTATTATTATTATTATCGTAAGTATTATTATAAGCCAGATATAATAAGAACAGTTAAGTCTCGTAGACTGCGATGGGCAGGACATGTTGCGCGTATGGGGAGTGAAAGATGTGCATCGAAACTTCTTGTAGGAAAGCCAAAGGGAAAACGCCCAGTTGGTAGACCAAGAATGAGGTGGGAGAATAACATTAACTATGATTTGAGGGAAGTAGATTATACAGGGAATGATTGGAAAGCATTAGCTCGGGATAGGGATGTATGGAGTGCTTATGTCTGTGCAGCCATGAACCGACGGGTTTGATAGTGCCAGTGAGTAAGTAAGTAGGCCTATTATTATTGTTATTATCGTATAAAATGTTGTTTGCATACGAAATTTACATTGCTATATTTAATATATTTTTAACTCTTTATAATTAGTATAGCCTAATGTATAGGGCCTATCTATATATATTAAATATTTATTTGTATTTGTGCTGGTTGAAAGGATGAGAAGGCCTTATGGCCTTAACTCTGCCAAAATTATTATTATTATTATTATTATTATTATTATTATTATTATTATTATTATTATTATTATTATTACTTCTCATTTTTTAGATGAATAAAAGCGGAATTTTCTGAAATACAATATTTCTTATCTTATCTTTTTATAAATATTAGCATTTTTTAAAAATAATGTACAACTGAAAATATGAGAATGTTCTATTAAATGGATGCTCATTTATCTGATATAATTTTATGATTTCTATTTTTTTTCAATGCCGTAAATTTGAAACATAAGAAATTAAAAAATATGTAAAATATGAAAGGCCTATTTGTTACGACAGAATGATCCAGTTGAAGATGTATCAGAAGTTTGCAATGCAGACAACATGACGTATGTATTACGTGCTTCGTAAGACTTAATATTGTACAATAATCAACGAAGGAAAGCAGAATGTTTCCAATTTACCCAATCAAAAGTATCATGATTACAATAGACTCAAGAGTTCCCATATGATGAAACATTACATTCTGGTTCGATTGTAATATCCTTTCTTTCTTCTTTACTACCGGTATATCTCCAACTTTTGTAGGGTTTACATTTATATTGTCTTTCAAGTCAATAACCTGGCAAATCGCTGTAAGCAAAGTGAATTGAACTTTGAGCCACACATCTAGATCCTGTATATATACTTTGGGAGTCTACTCAGTATCCGTGGTTAGCAAGATTCCAGGACTGATAATTTAGATATTACAAGATAACGGATAAACATATCACTACCTATCAAATTATTTTTTCTATAATCGGGCTATTTAAGCTACTAACTGTATCTACTTCTCCAAGAGAACAGACATACCCCACACAATTAATCTGAAATATTATTAGAACTCAATGGAATGTTGAAGAAATGACAGCGAAAGCCCATGTTCATCATAAATAATGCCACGAGTGATTTCCAAATTGTCGATAAATTCACGACTCACGAAGTGAGGAGTGAATTTATCTAAAGAATTTGGAAATCAAGAGTGGCATTTGTTAGGACTATTTAAAAAATAAAATTAAGCTGTATACTCACAAATCATTTTTTAACTATAGTTATTTTAAAATATTTATATATTCAATGTAAACGGCGATGTTTGAAAACAAATCAGAGATGTGAGGTTATGTTCATTCACTGCTACGTGATCATAATATTTATTGCCAAATAAGATCACAATATTGTAAGAGTGCACCCAAGTGGAGAAATAATGAAACACATCAAACTATATATCATAATCAACATTATGGGTTATTCATTTATTTTTTAGTAAACAACTCAGTAAAATCAAGGAATCTTTTCATTATTTGCTATATTCATTGTATTTGTTGGAGAAAAATAATGATTTGACCTGTTCAGAACATTAGAAAGGAGGAGCTTTCTTTATCACAAAAGCAGGAGCTGATAAAGAGAAATCGATAAAGAGCGAGGTGAAACACGACTATCATTGGTTGTAAAACAACATTCATTGAAACATGATTGGTCACTGACTAAAATTTGTGGCATGAATTAAGTAGTCAACATAAATGGAGGCAGCACTTTCTTAGAATGTCAGAATATTGTTTACCAAAAAAAATAGTATATTATGATGCGAGGTTGGGAAGTGGTTTTTACAGAATCGACGAAAAATGTTTAAAAACCCGAGCGATAGCGAGGTTTTCAATTTCCGAGATTCTGTAAAATACTTCACAAACGTGCATTGTACATTATTTTTTGCGCGATGGTGTTTTCAAAATAATAGTTAAATAATAACATCTTTATTGGAAATATTTGCGTTCATTATAAACAATTGTCTGACATTAACAGTGTGGCTAATGTTTATTAGTTGAAACAACAGGAGGCCTTGAGAACAATTATTGATAACATGGCTGCAAGTACGTATTTATTGTTTTATATTGTTTCAAATAAAGTTCAGTTCATTTAAAATGCAGCGATTTGTTTCGTATAATGTATATTAACACTACCTTTTGGATATTTTCTGTATATACATTGTACGTAGTATACGCAGAGGGCTGTGGGTTTTTACTTCCCGCACCTGGGTGTAAATAGGCTATAATATTACAGTATAGTTATTTTGGTTGGTAACCCCGAAATGTAGGAAGTTTAAATTTTAATAATGATTGCCATTGCTGGTAAGTACGACAAAACGCACTTTCGCGGAAAAAAATTATCACCCTGCAAGAAACAGAGATTTAGGTTGACCTCATCGCCGTTGGACAGGTCAGTTCCCATAGTATTTCACAGATGGGAATAAACCCATATCTGTGTTTTTGCAGAAGAAGAAGATGAATATTAATTTTAATAATAGGCCTATTCAAATATAGGGAGTTCCTCTTTAATGTACCTACTTTAAATCGTAAAATTTAAAAAATAATTAAACAACACTTTTTTTCTGGAAGATAAAAAAAACAATTAAAGCTTCACATTTTACATGTCCTCTAAAAATTATAGTAACCGATATTAAGGCCGTAGACAATTTCCTGCCATGCATGTTGTTTCCATTACACTGAGCAACAAAAAATAAACTTTTTTTTTGTCTCTGAAAGAAAAGTATGTGATTCTGAAAGTATTTTTCTTCTCCTGAATTCAAATGTGATATCGCACTTTCTCCACCGTGCAAGGTTTCAGAGAGACAGACATTTATAATTTCAAACACTTTAATATTTTCTACATTCGTAACTATACAATATTCGAACATTCGAACACACCTAGAAAGTAAGAAATGACGATGTTCTGCTACATTTCGCATGTGGAGCATCCCTATTGATGGTTCAACAATAATCGGCCAGCATATTAGGACTCCATAGCTGAAATCTCCTGATGAAAGTGTTCCCCGTGCTCATCGCTCACTGCGCCAAGATTTGGTGCGAGTGCAGGAAGTGCATTTTTAAGGACGATTATTAAAAAAATAATTATTTAAATCCATTAATTTAAATTGAAATAAAAAAAATGTGGGCGATGGAGAAATTCCGAATACATATTTGAAAACACGATAAAAAACTGCATTGAGTACATCTATTGGTACCCATGAGACAAATATAACTTACTGAATTATATCTTAATAAATATGGAAATCAAATCAAACTAAGTTTTATTTTTATTTGATTAATATAAATCATGTTGACCAGGTGGGGCACGCCGTAGCGTAGTGGTTAAGGCACTGAGCTGCAAGCCGGAGGGTCGAGGGTTCAAGTCCCGTTGGGGTCAGGATTTTTAAACTGACCCAAACTCTCTGGCGGCACTATGGCCCTGGGGTCGACTCAGCCTCTAACGGAAATGAGTACCAGACGCTTGTTCTGGGGGTAAAGGCGGCCGTCACGCAGGGCTGACAACCCGGCTGACATAAAGTGCCGATTGTCTAGAAAAAAGTGGGAGCCTTAACCTCCTACTACCCCAAGGGCCTCCGGGCTTGTTGTGGGATCATTTTACTTTTTACTTTACATGTTGACCAGTGTTATGGAATGGCTGCAATTATGTGTTCCCAAATATCCTCAAGATCTATGAGTGGAATAACGTACGACCAAATTTTATCTTTCACGCAAGTCTAAAAGAAGAAAAGAGAAGGAGAATTTACGGTGACTATTTCGAACATTCGTTTGGTCTCGAATGGTAACCATAACCATCCTTCTTTTTCCAGAATCGCGGGTTCAAACTCTGCCGGCGTCGTAGTGTTTCAGGGCCTAATATCCAGACTATGGGTTCCTTCGGAAGAGAAGTAAAGCCATTGGTGCTATATCGTAAATTTACGGAACGTAAAAGAACGTTAATCTTAGAATAAGAGATCTAAAGCAACATTTATCGGCCCTATCAGGCCCTTATTGCCAAGCATATTATTTTGTGCTGTTACAGAAAACACATTTACCTATCTACCACTCATTAATAATATTATTCCCTATCTCCTCAATAGTTGTGTTGTATCAACTAGGCAGAGTACCACAGGTTTTAGGTGTTCTCTTATTTTATTTTTACTTAACGTCGCTCTTTATCAGCTTAGATCTATGCGGTCGCAATTCACATTGATTTGAAGTAAAAATAACTGCTCCAATATAGTAAGTAGACCTTTATGCTAATGATAGTGTCGCCTGAAGAAAAAAGGTTGAATTACACTGGTCAACATGATTTTTGTCTCATGAGTACCAATAGTTGTACTTAATGCAGCTTTTTATCGTGTTTTCAAATATGAATTCGGAATTTTTCCATAACCCACAGTTTTTTTATTTCAATTTCAATTAATGGATTTAAATATTTTTTTTAAATAAAAGTTTTTCATCCATTTGTCCATCTTGGCGCAGTGAGCGATGAGCACGGAGATCACTTCCATCAGGAGATATCAGCTATGAAAAGAGATCATCATCATCAACTTCATTCATGGATTAGATCTGTTGACCCGTTCCGACTTCAGCCCATCTCTTTCTAGGTCTGCTCACATCTCGGGCGCCTTTAGGTTTGTATTTTGTTATTTGTTTTGGATATCTATCTTCATTCATTCTGTCTATGTGTTGTTTCCATTTTTGTTTATATGTATATATTTTATCAGTTATTGCAAATATTTCAAGTTCCTGTCTTATTTCTGTGTTCTTGGTTCTGTCTTCCTTAGTGCACCCTTTAACAGATCTCAAAAATTTGATTTCTGCCGCCGTTATCCTACTTAGATCTTGTTTTTTTTATGTATCCAGGCTTCTGAACCATAGAGCAGTACCGGTACTGCCAACGTTTTGTAAAATTTCAATTGGGTCTCTCTTGTTGTTTTGTTATTTAGTGATCGTTTTATCGTACCACATATTCCCTGGAATTTTGCTATTTTATTAGTTATATCATTATCATAATTAAATGAAATGTCACATCCTAGATAATTGAGATGGTTCACCTGTTCTATGATTTTGTTTCCTATTACTATTTTGGATCTGATTTGATTTTTCCCTTGGAATGCCATTACCTTAGTTTTTTCTATGGATATTTTGAGATTATATTGTTCACATATATTATGTAGTTTAAAAATATTCCTTTGAAGTTCGTCTTCCGTATTTGCTATTATTACCTGGTCATCAGCGTATAATAATGTTTTCAAGTAGTGTGTTTTATCTAATTTTATTCCTTTATTTGTTTCTTCGTTCCATTTTTTTTATTATATCATTGATGTATAGGTTAAACAAAACTGGAGAGATACTGCATCCTTGTTTAACTCCTTGATTAGTATGAATTTTATTTTTACTTACTTTATTTCTAGTTTTTATAACAAAATTTGTGTTCCAGTACAAACTCTTTATAGCTACTATTAAGTGTTTCGGAATTCCTTTTTCTTTTAAAATTGTCCAAAGTTTTCCTCTATCTACTTTATCAAATGCCTTGACAAAATGAATAAAAGCTATGTGTGTTTCCTTGTTATATTCTCTTCTTTTGTTTATAAATTCTTTTATCGTAAATATATTATCCATACATGAACGCTCTGGAAAAAAGATATCAAGGCAAATGGAATCCTAATATGCTGGTAGATTATTGTTGGACCATTAAGAGGCATTCTCCACAGGCGAAATATAGCAGAAAATCGTCATTTCTTACTTTCTAGGTGAGTCCGAATGTTCGAATATTGTGTAGTTACGAATGTAGAAAATATTAGTGTGTTTGAAATTATAAAGACTGTCTCTCGGAAACCTTACGTGATGGATAAAAACTGATATCATATTAGAATTCAGGAGAAACAAATACTCTCAGAATCACATATCTTTGTTTCTGAGACAAAAAAAAATGGTTTATTTTTTTGTTTCTCAGTGTTATTAATTTTAAATGCATTTTGTATGAATACCAATTGTTGAGTACAGGACTACGCCGAAGATACGAACATTTAATAAATGGCAATGCTTTATTTAAGGCTATAAGGTATTCATGTCCACTGGTGTGGTCTTGAGTTAGCGTGCTGCCTTGTCACGTAGCGGGCCCGGGTTCGATTCCCGGTCGGGACAGGCTCCTGGGCGACGCTTTCTTCAGGGTCTTTCCTCACCTGTAAGACAAATTTTAGGGCTCAACGGTCCCCGAAAATCATCCGGCCATCATCATGATCCTTATCATTATCATCATCAACCTTCACCGGTATGGAAAGCAATGGGAAGCTACCGCACCTATAATTCCCCAGTAAAGCTGCAAAACATAGCTATGATTGCAGTGAAAGACCTGCCCTCGGGCAGAATTACTAAACAGAAAGAAGTTAATCATGATAAGAGAAGAAATGAAAAGTAAGTGTGTTTATTTTCATGCCATTACCATTTATATAATTTATTTAGTATAGCTGTTGTAACTTATAATATGATGATTTTAATGTCATAGATATTAATTGATATGTTGTTTTTTCTGTATCTCTGAGTTAACACAATCGACACTTCATACACCTTATCTATTTCTATATGTAATTAAAGCAGTCGGCCCCTATAGACTATTGCTTAGTTTTTATTTACACCGTTTTTATTCTATGTATTTTTCCTTTTTTATTTTAACATTGTTTATGTATCTTAATGTATTAATTGTTTACACATCCAGAGTGGACATTACAAATCCCTTACCTACCAGGAATCGAAACCGCCGGATTGGAAGGTAGAAAGCTAAAAATTCTACTGATTTGCACGGCAACGGACAGTAGGTTCGTAGGTTCGAATTTAATTGAATTGAAACCGTTGAATTCCTGAGTATATTTTTATTCTGAAGAAGATTAATGCCGCGAATTTGGTGTCAAAAGTTTACGGCACGTAAAAGAACCTTAAATTTAAAATAAGAGGTATCAGAGCGGAATTTGTCAGACTTTTCAGGTTTGATTTGAATATTAACGCACCATGAATCGTTAAATTAAATTAATGATTACTTATCTTCAAACCCTTAGTTTCAGTATGCAGGTTTCAATTATTAACATGTCTACCTATATTTGGTTAAGAATTGTTGGGATATTTAAGTTACAGAGGATTTATTGTATAATCCCACACCCACGTACTCCATCTGCAACAAGGTATATTACAATGCGAGGTTGCAAAATGGAGTTTACATGGGCGAGGAAGTGATTAAAAAACGAACGATAGCGTGGTTTTTAATTCCGATATTCCGTAAAACACTTCACAAACGTAAATTGTACATTACTTTTTGCACGAAGGTGTTTCCAAATAATAAATAAACATATGTGTTGGAAATATTTGCGTTCATTATGGAGAACTGACTACCATTAACAGTGTGGCCAATATTTATACGGTAAATGCCGAAAATAATTTAGTTGCGACTACAGAAGGCCGTGACACCAATCATCAATCTAAAATGGTGGCAAGTATGAATTTATTGTTTTATAGTTTCAAATAAAGTTCAATTCATTCAAAATTCAGTGATTTGTTTCGTATAATTACAGTAGGCCTATATTAATATTACCCTTTGGATATATTTTTGTTTATACATTGTACGAAGTATATATAATGGGCGGTGGTTTTACTTCCCGCACTAACTAACTAACTAACTCACTCACTGGCACTATCGAACCCGTAGGCTCATGGCAGCGCGGACATAAGCTCTCCATATAACCTTATCCTGAGCTAATGCTATCCAAGCAGTCCCTGTATAATCTACTTCCCTCAAATCGTAGTTAATGTTATTCTCCCACCTCATTCTTGGTCTACTAACTGAGAGTTTTCCTTCTGGTTTTCTTACAAGAAGCTTCTATGCACATCTTTCATTCCCCATTTGTGCCACATGTCCTGCCCATCGCACTCTACGAGACTTAACTGTTCTTATTATATCTGGCTTCCTATAAAGAACATATAGTTCACTGTTAAGCAGTCTTCTCCATTCACCTGTCCATCTCTCTTTGGTCCAGAAATTTTCATAAGTACTTTATTCTCAAATAGGCCCTACTAGTAATCTTCTTTCCTGCCTTAAAGTAAGGGTCCATGTTTCACATCCATATAATATAACTGGTAGAATAATAGTTTTATATATTTTCAGTTTAACGTTTTTTTTTAAAGGAGTTGGGATGTCAAGAGTCTCTGTAATGCATAATAGCACGCATTTCCAGAATTGAGCCTACGTTTAATTTCTTTGTGCATTTCATCCCTATGTGTGATTATTGTTCGTAGGTATTTGAATTACTGCACTAAGTAGGTAATTTGTCATATTAAAGTATAGTTATTTAGGCTTATAGTAGGTTGCTACCCCGACATTTAGGGAATTAAACTTTCAATCATGTTCGCCATTGCTCTAAGTACGACAGAACACACTATCGAGACAAAAAATATAATTTTACTGTATTACTAAGTTTACCTCTGTCTGAATTCGGAGAACGTTAAACAAAATGTGGGATTTGAAGTTTTCCTATCGTGGAGAAAATGGGAACAGTTTTCACTCCATAGTATACGTTGTAAATTTTATACACGACAGTTAAATTTATACTGGTTGGAAGTTGTTTCCTCACCAAATTACTACAAAACCACACACAGTATTGGCACTAGAAAACAATAAGTTATAAGAAAACCTGAAATCTAATTTAGGGAGCAGGCTGTGTGTGCAGTGTTACAGCTGTTAGACATAAAGTTTGTTTTCCACAGACCATAAGATACTGAAACGTTCTAGCAAAAACTTTTTTAAGCGCAAGGCAAAACAAAGAACAAATACCATAATGTAAGAGAAGGAATATAAATATGATAACGTAATTTTCAGTAAGTGTATGGAAGCATTTTAAAATACTTACTTAATTCAGACTTTCAAATTTACAGCAGTTCGCCCTTTATTCCTGCTTTCCAGAGATTCCTATCTTCCCATTGTCCTTCCATACCCCTCTTCATCATGGCATCATATATTCCCTCATACCATTTTCTTCTACTTCTCCCCCTCTTCCTTCTATCTGGCATTATCGCCTCACTCTGATGGTTAACAGTTTATATAAAAGCGGGTGCCGCGCGGCAATGCTTGATATGCGATGTTGTCACGTTTGTCATAGCGCTATGGGCATGTATTACACAAGGGCAGAAGACATTGATTATTTATTTTATTATTTAATTTTTATGTTATTATTTGGTATTGTTTAACTTTTACAATTAAAATTAAAATTATATATGTATTTATTTATTAAATAATTTAATTCCAACATTATAAGTTATAACCTGTAGCTCTACATAAATTTAATATTCATACATCATGCTGAAAATTACATATTATTATTATTAATATTATTATTATTATTATTATTATTATTATTATTATTATTAATATTATTATTATTATTATTATTATTATTATTATTATTATTATTATTATTATTATTATTATTATTATTATTATTATTATTATTATTATTATTAACCGTTCGGTCTGAAACATTTCCACATGGCCGCCACGTGTTGAAATCGCTTATATGTTAAACTAATATAGTATGTAGATATTGTATAATTATTCGAGCTACTTATCGCAATAGACCACTGATAATAATTATACCACTAAATACGGTATACAATTTTATAACTGGATCGAAAGCTCCACGTCGTTCCGAGTTTTTATTGAAACTGAGGGAAGAATAGCAATGTGGCAACATCGTGGTACTCGCGATACTCGGGATCTTTGTATTTTAATAACATATAAGAGATGCGGGGAAACAAAGCGAGCCGCTTGTTGAGCATCATAGTGAGGCTATAATACCATCCAATCTAACACCTGTTTAGGCCACTGGTCTTCCGACATCCGTTGTAGATGTCCATACCACTGTAAAACTCTCTTTGTTATACAGTTTCTTGTGCATCCATTTTTTGTCTGACACATATATTTCTAAAATGTTGTAGCCTGGATATTCTCATACTGACATGATTAATGGTAATGGTTACAAATTCCATTATCATCAAACTTTTTCAATTGGTATGCTTGAAAATCGGGGTAATGAGATCTTTATAAGACCCAATGAGAAATAAAAGTTACAAAAAACACTCTACAAACATTTTAAAAAAAGATAAAATTTCATTTGTAAGTCACTGACTCCATCGAACCCGTAGGTTCATGGCTGCGCCGACATAAGCTCTCCATACATCCCTATCCTGAGCTAATGTTTTCCAATCATATCCTGTACAATTTATATCCCTTAAATGGTGGTTAATGTTATTCTCCTACGTAAATCGTCGTCTACCAACTTTTCCCGCTGGTTTTCCTACAAGAAGCTTCCATGCAACTCCTTCATTCCCCATTCGTGCCATATGTCCTTCCCATCGCAGTCTATGAGACGTAACCGTTCTTATTATATCTGGGTTCCTATAAAGACCATGTAGCTCACTGTTACGTAGTTCCCTCCATTCACCTGTCTGTTCATCTCTCTTTCGTACAACATTTTACCTAAGACATTATTCTCAAATACTCGTAATCTATTTTCCTCCCTTAAAATATGATTCCATGTTTCGTATCCATATAATATAACGGAAAGAATAGCAGTTTTATATATTTTCTGTTTAACGTTTATTGAAAGGAGTTGGGACGACAACAGTCCCTGTAATGCATAATAGCATGTATTTCCATAATTTAGCCTCGTTTAATTTATTTGGCATCTCACTCCTATTTGAAATTATTGTTCCTAGGTATTTGAAATCAGCCACTTCCTCAAAATTTCCGTCCTTTGTCATTAGCTGTACATTTTCATTATATAATGCATTTCCATGTGTGAACATATTTAACATTTTCCAATATTGTTATTTTAACACAGTTCCAATAATGGATCATAATATAATGATATAGTGAAAAGAAAAATTAATATCTGAACCAGGAATCGAACCGTGGACCTTTCGTATTCCGTATGAGCGTGCAAGACCACTACACTATTCGAGACATGGTACAAACATTAACAGTTCTTTCCACATATACAAATCTATAATTCTCTTTTCGTCCGCTGCCAGATAGATGTTACCACCAACGTCAACGGCCAGCTTCATTTAGGAGTATCTATGTTCGAGAATTTTACACCACCACTTTTTTTATAAGCAGTAATAGATGTTGTTTAACATTTTCCAATATTATTATTTTAACACAGTTGCCAATAATGGATCATAATATAATAATATTGTGAATAGAAAAATTAATGTCTGAATCAGGAATCGAACCGTGTACCTCTCGTATTCCGTATGAGCGTTTAAGAATTTTACACCACCACTTTTTTATAAGCAGTACCATGTCTCGCATAGTAGTGGTCTTGCACGCTTGTGCAGAACACGAGAGGTCCACGGTTCGATTCCTGGTTCAGACATTAATTTTTCTTTTCACAATATCATTATAACATTATAGTGTGAACATATATTTAGTATCAAATTTTTAATTAATAGAATACTAATAAATGATTTGACAATGTTTGTTGATTATTACCTGTACTTAAAAGCTTCTCCAAAGATAGATTTCTCATACCCGACAGTTCTTTGATATGCCTCTCATATCTACTACAAGCATACGATGGTTTTTAACTAATCCCATGAAAGACGTTAAGTTCTCGAGTTTTAGAAATTATTATAGCATATAGATTTATTATCTATGACCGAGTCGAACCCACTAACCAGTAAAGTAACACGAATTAAGCTGCGTACAAACTTATATCTCGCATCAGGAAAACAATTCTAACTTATATGACTTACCTTAAACTAATTAAATATTGAAGCAGTCAAAGAATAGAATAAGGCAGAAGGAGGCATTTTGATTCCTTGGATAGAGAAAATAAAGGTACAATTTCAAAATTACTGTTTAGGGAATGGATAGCCCATTATTTAAGAAGCGAGGACGTCATTGAACTAAAAATTGGCAACTAGTTGCGCAATTTTGTAAAGAGACAGAACAACAAAAATGTCAGTTACAACAACGGAGAGATTTCTCAGGTCGGGTCATGGGAGACTGACAAGTTAGAATCTTTTAGAGGAATCGAACGCGAAGTAAAAACATAAAAATTCTTGCGTTGACTAGGTAAACTGAGAAAGCGAAAAATTGGGCCTAAATTAGTAAATTTACAGGCCTGCATACATAAGTTCAATTTTACAAACAGTATATAGATGCACGTCGGATGGCAACAAAAACAGTGGGCGCTATTCTGTGCGAGTGTGAATACACGAAAACCAAAAGAGAAACATTCCAAAAGCATGTAATAAATTCAGGCCAGCACAGCCCTTATACGATAGTGAAATACAATAGTTTTCAAGAATATGCAAATAAAATGGATTTTGAAAAACTTAAAACATTTTAATACAAATAGTGGCATGAAAGAATAAAAAACAACAAACAGTTTGTATAAATTTAAAATAATCTATGTTTATTAATGTGTTTGTTTAGTATATAGCCTTACAAGTATTTTAATGGAGCATGCAGTAAATAAATAGGTTAAAAATACAGTAGGGCCCATACAGATCAAGTATACTTTCCATACATGCAGTTATATAGGATAATGTGCGTCGGACACGAAAGGAAACACCAGTGTAACAGTTAATTACTTTAGAAAAATCTAATAACATACTCAAATTAACATGATTTTTTATTTATGATGCAGACGGTAACCTTTAATCCAGATTTTATGTTGTATAAATGCTAATCAATAGCTATTTAATCCTACTTTAAGTTAATACCTGACTCGAAATTTTCCTTGCATCTCGAAAGAACCCATCTCATTTTAATATTTAATTGGTTATTAAGTCTTTAAGATGTTTTTCTTTACATCATAACTGCACAAAAATTTTCTATTTAGATGGGAAAAGTTTATTTTGAGCGGTATCTGCTATTAAAATATTGATATTATTATTTAATTTTAAATATCAACAGGATCAGTAATACGAATAAATTGCATTTTGCTATTAATTTGTTCTTAAAATAAGAATTAGCCTATTTTTTAACGATTTGGTTGAATTTTTAATTTAGGAGTTTGAATCCGCATCCATCTGTATACGAACCTCAAACTATATCACTAGAGCCAACCCGCTCGATAGTTCCGTTTTATACAACACAACTAAGTCGTAACCTCAAATTATTTCCTGAATTTGTTTCTTAAATAATCTCCAATCAACGTATTTATACAATCGAGCCTTAATGTATTAAATATACGAATGTATAAATTAACTGGAAGATTTGTATTTCTTTTTATCTGACGTCCTTCCAGAAGGAGAATTAATTTTCGCGGGACTAGAAGCGCAGGATTCCTAAGATCCTCGTTTATATTATAATTAATCTAAAATAAATTCTTATTAAAAGGCATGCAGGAACCAGAAACATCAACATTTGGATTAGGCCTAATAAAAAGCCATCTCACTTTGTCAGTGCTTCTCTGATCGAATCGAATCTTATTTCCTTAAGCTCATTCTTTTATTTTTTAAAACACGAACAGAATATAACGTAGTGTGCGTTTGAATGAGACATGGAGAAGAATGACACTCAATATGAATGTAGCCACTATGTCCCATGAAGGTCTAGGGCCGCCTACAAAGGGGGGGGGGGCTCAATTTTAAAGTTTTAAGTGGTTCACGTGGTGAGCTAATTCACGCGAACATTATGTTTATAGAGGTTTTCACTTGTGCACTTCACTGCAGTTTATTAAGAATTTTAGTCCATTCTTAGATTGTTCGCTAGTTGTTCCCACTTGTTCCTGTTGCGGGCTGTGGTTGACCAATGTCCTCCCAACAACAGTTTGAACGTGTCTGCCCATCTTCTTCTTGGCCGACCTCGTGTTCGTCTTCCAATGTAGGGGTCCCACATGGTGGTTTCCCGCGCCCATCTGCCTTGTTGTTGTCTTGTTGCATGACCGCCCCATGTCCACTTTGTTTGGATGGCTTTTTGAGTAATGTTCTTTGAAGTTGTAATTTTCTGTAGCGCCATGTTGGAAATCTTATCCCAGAGTGAGACACCCAATATCTTCCTCTCCATCTTCCTTTTCAGCAGATTTCAATGTTCCTCCTTTGCCTCTCTGTTAGGGCCCAGGTTTGGCAGTCATATGTTAAAACCAGGAATACGCATGAGTTGAGGGCTTCTAATCTTATTCTTTGGTTAAGGGACTTGTCCAGAAATATGAATTTCAGCGCCCAAAAGGCTTTCCAAGATTGTGTGATCCTCCTTTGTATTTCTTTCTCTGTTCCTTGGTGAGACAGTCTGTCCAAGGTAAATGTAGTCATCCACATATTCTATGTCTTTTGCATGTATCGAGATTGGTGTTGGCATCCTGTTCGTCATTACTTAAGATACTTTCGCCGAATGTACAGGAAAACGCTCACTGTGTTTACAAAGAGACCTAAACACGTCTGGGGAAAAGAATCGTATATACTCAACCTAGGATTTAAAGAGAAATCAGGGCTTGCTTGGTTTAGGCTAGGAGCATGGAAATTGCAAAAAATTAGCGACGAGCACGATATGCGAATATGTCCAATGTGCGGGAAATTTGAAGATGAGATACATATATTAGGACAATGTAATGATTTAGAATATTGGAGACGTCAGTTATTACCGGAAAGATTTCTAAATTCAAATCGGGAAAGATTGGCATGCTACGAGTTATTGGTAAATCCAGAAAATTGGATAAACTTGGGTAAATTTCTGGACAAAATGTGGAAAATAAGAACAACACTCATTCATGAATAAATATATGTTATCAAAATGCAATAACATTAATTCTTAATAATTATATATAAATTAATTAATGTATAATGCTATTGTGTTATTATTTAATTGTAATATTAATGTGTTTTCTTTATGTAATTGTAATGTTATTGCTTTTTTAGTGTATAATGCTATTGTGTTATTATTTAATTGTAATATTATTGCGTTTTCTTTATATAATTGTAATGTTATTGCTTTTTTTTTTGTTTTGTTGCTTATTATTCTTCACACTAGTAGCAATTATTTCTTTATTGTAACGGACTGTCAAAAGCACGTACGGCTTACTGCCGTGCGACCCATACTTGTAAATAATATTGTAAATATCTTACTTTTGTCTAATAAATTCCTACTACTACTTTTGTTTTGTTGTAGTTTATTTCAAGCCCGATCTGATTGGTCCGGTCATTCAGTTCTGTTAGCATTTGATGCAATTCGTTTGGAGACCTGGCGAATAGTGCGACATCATCCGCAAATCATAGGTTGGTTAGCCTTCTGCCATTTATTATGATGCCATATTTATTGTCCGATTTAAGCTTCTTGAATACTTCCTCTAGTACGCTTGTGAACAATTTTGGTGAAATTGGGTCGCCTTGTTTAACTCCTCTGCCTAGTCGGAAGGTCTCTCCCTCTCGTTCCGTCTTCACTTTTGCTTTGCTCTGGGAATGCAAATTGCCTAGAATTTTGATATACTTTGATTCTATTCCTTATTTCTCTAGAGCTTTCAGCACACTTGAATGCTCAACAGAGTTAAACGCCTTGGTGTATTCGACAAAAGCTATGTACAGTGACAGGTTAAATTCGTTGAACTACTCTATGATCTGGTTTACTGCCTGGAGGTGGTCTGCTGTACTGAAACCTGATCTGAAGCCTGCTTGTTCGTTGGGCTGGTTTTCGTTCAGAGATTTTGTGAGCCTTCTTGTTATTACCTTCGAAAATAATTTGTATATGTTGGATATGAGGCTTATAGGCCTATAGTTGTTTAATTCATCTTTGGGGCCATTTTCATGCAGCAGTATAATTGTGCTTGTTGTCCATTGTTCAGGTATGCTTTCTTCCTCTAACATTGTATTAAATAATATGGTGATTGGGCGTACTAGTATCTCTTCCCCGTATTTCAGGTACTCGTTCCATATTCCGTCCTCTCCTGGGTTTTTTTTTCTGTACTTTAGCTCTTTGATCGCTGTTCTAACCTCGCTTTGGAGTATGGGCGGAATCGTGTTGCGAATATTATTGTGTTTTTCTTCTTCTCCGTTAGCGTATGTTGGGGGGATTCTGCTTGTGTACAGATGTTTGTAGTAGTTTGTTGCTTCTGCTATGATACCTGGTCTTGCTGATGTGCGTTCTCCGGAGGTTTTCTTGGTTCTAAGCATCCACTGTTTACCCCTTGTTATGTTTCGTCTCACTTTCCTGGTCGATCTAGTGCTTTCGAAGATTGTTCGCGGATGTCCAATCGTATCGCTCATTTTGTTAGTTTGTCTGTTTCCCTGTATTTTGCTTATTCCTCTGAGGAGTGCAAACCCCTTTGTCGAAGTCTCTCTCTCTCTCTCTCTCTCTCTCTCTCTCTCTCTCTCGTTTATGAGTGCGATTGTTGTTTCATGTAGTTTGTGTGTAGACCATTTTGTGTTTTCATTTCTGATCGCTTTGTTCCTGGCAAGAAGTATGCCTTGTTCTATGGTCTTGTACAATTCCATGGTGTCCCATTCAGAATTAATTGGCTTCTTTAGCATTTGTTCATGTAGTTGTGTGAGGAACGTTTCTTTGTCCAGTGATTCTCTCGGCGGTCTCGCAGGTTTAGACTGGTAGGGATTTCCTCTGGGTATTTTCAGCACTGCTCGGACCATCCTGTGGTCGGGGTCGAATTTTAGTTTCTGCACCACGTTTATGTATTTAATTATTCTCAGGGTGTTACCTAGAATGAAGTCTATTTCGTTTAATGTTCTTCCGTCTGGGGATCGCCATGTCCATCTTTTCTGTGGCTGTTTCTTGAAGTAAGTATTTAATACCTTCAGTTCTTGTGCTTGCGCAAATTGTATTAGCCTGGTTCCCCTGTTATTCCTCGTACCGTATCCGTGTGCGCCTATTGTTTCTTCTTCTCCAGTGCCTCTACAGTCAATTTTACTATTAAAGTCGCCCATCACAATGATTATTGGTGATCTGTACTTATCTATTGTGGTCTCTAGTAGATCATAAAAATCTTCTGATGATGTTGGGGCGTAGGCTTGTATAATCGTAATTTTATGTTTTTATTCCTTGATAACCAACGCTGCAATTCTTTCCGTCACTCCCACTATGTCGTATATTAGGTGCTTTGCTTGTTTTCGTATTATAAAGCCCACTCCCTTTTGACCCGGTGTTCTTTCCAGGTGGTACCATATGTCTCCATTTGTCCTCTCTCTTATGTCTTCTCCCGATTTTCTCACTTCGCTCAGACCTAATAAATCAAATTTGATTTCCTGGAATGCATATTCGAGTTCTATCTCTCTTTCATATGTACCAAGTGTTCTAGTGTTTCAGGTAGCAATAGTTATCTCGTGGTTTCTTGGTGCTAGCGGGTGTTGTGTGGCGGCGTGATTGTATAACTCCCTATTCAGGCCTGTGTCCATACTGTTGATTGTTGTGGCTTGTGTGTCCTTGGGTCTGTGGGTACGTTCGGGTGTTGTTGGTGCCTTTATGGGTGTGTTGTTTGAGGCATCGCATTCCAGTTTACCCACTGGTCATTTATTATGATCTTTTGATACCCGACTTTTACAATATTGCCTTTTTCCCCTCTCTTCTTTTGCTTTCTTCCGTAGTTGGCTCTGTATTTGACTTTCCTGGTACGTCATATCACCGTCAATGTAGGTTTCCTCTCCGGCTAGTTTGTGTTTGTTCCTCATTATGCTTATTTCCTCATTATGCTTCAATATGTGCTACAGAAAGACAATGCTTGATATACGGCTGCAATTTAAATATTATGGTTAAAGACTCAATATGGCAACCTCAAAACTATATGTAAATTCCCCACTTACTTATGGCGAAAATACTGAAATATTAGTTAAATATGAACAGAAGAACCGTTCTCAAGCAATTAATGTTCAAGTATGAAGGAGAGCAATATTATGCCATTTTAATATTTATTATATAACTGACGTAATGATTCAAAGCTGATATTGAAACGTCCAAAACTTTTTTCTCGCAGATGTGATATAATTTTATGTTCCGAGAATCTGACACGAGATCTGTGACCCTATTCATCTTCGGACGAAAGTAAGTATTACCACAGCAGTGTTCGAACTACGTACAAATCCTCGTCATTAGACCAACAAAATATATTGTATGAAGGAGATTGTTCGGGATGTTCCAAGCACGTTCATAAGTCTCAAATATATATTCTTCCTATAGTCAGAATATAAAATAAAATGTATATGAATATGTAACTTATATTAAATAGGAGAATGCGCTCAGCGACTGCCATATTTTAAACAGTTTTAAATCTATGTCTATATTACAAGGATATATGTGAGATTATAATAAATTAAGAAAATAATTTTATTGATCAACTGATAAAACTAACTAATTAACTAACTAGCTCTATCAAACCCTTAGGTCACGCGGACATAAGCTCTCCATATATCCATACATTGAGCAATCATTTTCTAGTCTCCCAAGGAAATTGTATCTCTCTCTAATCCGGATTACTGTTATTCTCCCAGCTCATTCTTGGCTTAACAACTGGGCGCTTTACCTTTGGGCTTTGCCACAAAGAGTTTCAGGTAGTGAGTCAGATTCCAATTCGGATCATCATCTCATCAGGGTGAAAATCAGAGAATGGTTAACGCTTATGATAGGAACAAACACTAAAGATAATTCTGAAATTTTTTAATTAAAAAACTTGAAAATAATGAATTGCGGAAAGTATACCTGTTCAAAATTTTTAGCATTGTAATACTGGAATGTTCAAATGAGAATGTGCCAACCGAAGAAGAAACTGAACTAAATTGAGAATGGAAGACATATTATATTGTCAGCATTTTAAAGCGTAGGTTATTTAAAAAATAAGTAAAATAACTAATCATTTGACGAACAATGTGCCGATATTGTAAAGGAAAGACAAATAAATTGGTTGCATGTGCCAAATGTAGTGAATTTAGAATATTCGGGCAAAAAGAAGGAATATTTGAGAGAGAAGATTAATGATCTTGAAATTAACACATAAACTAGGAACATCTGAGAATTATATCAGAAATTTAAAATACAAACGGAAGTGTTTCAGGCTGGAACAAACATAATTAGGAATGCAAATTGGGATATGATTGCAGATTCCAGGAGTATATTAAAAAAATATAAAATTATTTTAATCAGTTATTAAATGTACTTAAAGAACAGGATATGTAAGATAATGATTACAGACAGCAGAAATATTAGTCACATAACCAAGAGCATTACAGGTTGAAATGACGATAGAAAAATTAAAGATGTATAAAGCATCAGGATCGGATGGGATCCTAATAGATCTGATAAAATCGTGGGGAGAAAAACTGATGAATAAGATATATTGGTTGCTTGGTGTAAATCAGGAAAAAGTGGCTCTTCCAAATGAATAGAAATAATCGATTTATCATACCTATCTATATAAAAGGAGACAAAACTGATTGCAACAACTGCAGGGGCATTACAATGAACTAGTACAAAATTATCACAAATATATTGGTATCCAAACTTACTCCCTATATTGACGACTTAATGGAATATCATCAATGTGGATTTAGGAGAAAGAGATCTGCGATAGTTCGGATTATTTGTATAAGATATATTTTGAATGAAGAAATGGGAATATAATGGTACTGTACATCAACTATATGTAAATTTCAAAATTGCATACGATTGAATTAAGAGGAAGAAGTTGTATAGTATCCTGCTGAATTTAGGAATTCCTAAAACAATTATTTAGGCTTATTCGAATGTGTTTAATGGCATATAGAGTAGGGTGCATGCAGGCAAACATTTTCCTGATGTATTTGAAATTCAAAAAGTTAACATTTAAAGCAAAGAGATACATTATCTCCTCTACTATTAAATTTTGTATAGCAAGCCATCCAATATTAAGAGATAAATAAGATGATAGTATATGTTGCTGAAGTAATATCATTAGGCGAAAACGAGGAAATACACTCACATGCACATTCCACAATAGAATAATAATAGGGTCTGGATGTAAACATTAATACAACTAAATAAATGGCCACACACATAAATTTACAACATAATGGGTAACGGACATTTAATAACAAATGAAGAAAAGTTGGAGAAGTGACTGAATTACAAATACCTAGGATCAATAGTTACAAACAGGAGTGAAGTGGAAAACGAAATTAAACACAGACTCAATTACTGAAATGCATGCTATTACGTAATATAGAGACATTCGTCAACTCAACTCCTCTTAAAAAGCTTTAAAATGAAAATACATAAAGCTGCCATTCTCCCAGTTACATGGATATGAAACATGTATTCTTACATTGAACATTTGAAAATACAGTTCTTAGGACAATTTTGGACCAAATAGAGCCGAACAGACAGATGAATGGAGAAGACTATTCAGGACCCACGGCTTAAAGTCCCTCCCAGTAGACTTGCTCCTTTGATTTTTCCATCTTTAAAAAAAAGTCCATCGACCCCCAGTCTGGTTTAGATATTTTTCATCGTGTTTTTTTATTACATCTTTGCACGTACATTTTTGTCATAATAAGTCAGTCCCAAACTTGCGAGAATGTGATATGTTATTAACTCTACGTAATTAGAGAGTCTGACGTATTGGGATCCATAAACTAATTTGTAACTACAAAGTAGGTTACCACTTCAATTACTCTGTCTTTAGAATATAACTGAAAAAAAATAGTGTTTCCAACTCTCGTGAACCACAATACAACGAGGTGACAGGACTACGACCACTTGCTTAAACTTCTCTTGTTTCTCCCTACCTCCCTCTTAACTTCTAGATGACGCAGGCGGTATCTAACCCCTTCCTTGTTTTTATGTCACATCTATTTAATGTAAAATTATATTTTAATTCTACTCGTTATAGCAATTAGATTTAAGGAACTCGGATATAAACCAATAGAACAAGTGGTAGGATATAACTTCCTAGGTTTCGAAATATCATACACAGCGGAAACAGATATAAATAACAAACTAAATAAGTTTAATTATATAACAGGTACACTAAAAGGAACTTTGAAAAATAAAGCCAGGAAAGACTCTATAATGAAATTATACAAGACAATGGCAGTGCCTATTATTACTTATGGATCCGAAACATGGACAGTGACAACACAACAATCTGCCAGAATACAAGCTGCTGAAATGAAATTCCTCAGACCAATAGCAGGATATCAAAGAACCGACAAAAAACACAACACAGAAATAAGACAACAACTAAAAGTAGAGGAATTAAACACAACAATAGTGAAATACAGAACAAACTGGAAAGAACACTTGGCAAGGATGACTGAGAATAGAATACCAAAAGCAGCATACAGGTATTCACCACGAGGAAGAAGAAGTTTGGGAAAACCGAAAAAAAAAATGGAAGCAGCAGCAATTTGGAACCGGAAGAGACCAGTAAATACGCATAAACCGTGAAGAAGAAGAAGAAGGAACTCGGATATTTAATGAAATCCACTTTTAAATTTACTTTTAATCCCAACCTGAACGATTTATTCAGTCCCCAATAGCACGATCATCCACCTCAAACCATTTCAAGTTTTACTTTTTTCTTCTTAACATTGTGTCCCTAAAATAAATAAAGTAATAAAAATCTTAACTGTCCTATATTTCAAATTTTAGCCTTTAAGTAACCCATCATCATATAAACTTGCCAATGTATCTCAATCCTACGCACCCTAAAGTATTTTTTCTTCAAAACGATTTTTATTCAATAAACTGTGTTTTAATAACATTTTTGTATAAGTAAAAAATATTGCTGGAAATGTAGGCCTATATTTTAATACGACAGGTGCTCGAAATTAAATTGGGCTCATTCAAAAATTTAAATACATTATTATAGGCCTAGAAATTGGGGCACAAAAATAAATTATACACAGGCACTAGAAACGCATATTATTATGCATTACTAGGGACTCTTGCCATCCCAACTTCTCTCAAAATATTAAACTAAAAACATATAAAACAATTATTCTTACTATATATATATATATATCCATACTAATTCTGTCCGAAGACAGGTCTTTCACTGCAATCATAACATTTTCATGCGATACTTTATAGCTTTGCTAGGGAATTATCGATGTGATAGATTCCCGTTGCCTTCCACACCGGTGAAGAATGATGATGATGATGATAATAAGGATGATGATGATGGCCGGATGATTTTCGGGAACCGTTGGGTCCTAAGCTTCCTGACATTTGTCTTACAGGTGAGGAGAAAACCCCCGAAAAAACCTCACCCAGGAGCCTGTCTCGATCGGGAATCGAACCCGGGCCCGCTGCGTGACAAATCAGCACGCTTCCTCGAGACCACAGCGGTGTACATATATATATATATATATATATACCTATATGATACAAAAAGTACACCGCTGTGGTCTCGAGGTAATGTGTTGCCTGTAACGTAGCGGGCCCGGATTCGATTCCCGGTCGGGACAGCTCCTGGGTGAGGATTTTTCGGGGTGTTTCCTCACCTGTAAAACAAATGTCAGAAAGCGTAGGGCCCAACGATCCCCGAAAATCATCCGGCCACCACAATCATCATCATCATCATCCTTCGCCGGTATGGAAAGCAACGGGATGCTACCACACCTACAATTCCCTAGTAAATCTGCAAAGCACAGCATGTAAATGTTATGATTGCAGTGAAAGACCTGCCTTCGGGCAGAATTATTATGGATGGATGATACAAAACACTTACTCTTACTTTAAGGGAAGAAAATTGATTACGAAAATTTCAGAATAAAGTTCTTAAGAATCCTTTTGGATCATAAAAAAAGACGAACAGACAGCTGAATGAAGAAGATACATAACAATGAACTACACTATCGTAATGGGAAACCAGATGTAATATGAACAGTTAAGTCTCACAGACTGTAATGGGCATGATATGTGCCAAATGGGATAATGAAATGGGTGGCCTGCTTGGAAATTCTTATAAGAAAACCAGAGGTAAAGCACCTAATTCATAGGTCAAGAATGAGGTGGAAGAGTAACGTTACGCATGAATTGAAACAAGTTAATTATAAAAGAGACAATTTCAAAATATTAACTAAGAATAGGGATGTATGACGAGCTTATGTCAGCGGGGTCATGAACTCCGAAATTGATAGCCAGTGGGTTAGTTATTAATAAATATATAGTGAGTTTCAGTGGACTTGCGGCCACTTGAGTGTACGCTACGTCGGCAGCGCGAGTTGATGTATCAATGCTTGCAGTCCCTTTTCCCGCTATCGGCCGCAGGTCGAGTGAAACTCGCCGTATATTTTACTTCCCTCAGCATAACTATAATCCCAAGTGAAAATTTTGTACAGGAGTTCCAACATGCAATAATAAAACTATGTTAGAAATTTAAAATATGCACTATATTAGCGACCAAATATTATTTTATTAAATGTATAAACTTTATAAGGAGGGTTGTTTCCGATCTCTGATAACAAATTGCCAAGTAGATTGGGACGTTGCAGTATGAGTCATCAGGACAGGAGTGTGCGAGGTGGTCAAACCAGTCAGTGTGCTGCTTCTGTTACACTCGTACGCGTGTTGCTCTCATAATGCCTAAGAAGATAGACCCGTTTTGGGAAGGGTACATTACTGCCCTTTCCGACGCTAATTATAGTTATTCCGCGATTATTAAGGCTCGCAAAAACGTAATTTTATGGTGTCAAAGTGTGGAATTAGCTCAGTGCTTAATAAAAAGGGAAAGGGTCGCTTGGGATTAATTCCAAACCGAAAAAAACGGGCAAATACATGACCTGCTACTACCCGCACCCCAGATGTAATCAGAAAGGTCAAGGTCTTTAACCCTGCCACACAAAAGGTGATTGCGAACAGATTGGGAATATCCCTTAAAACTGTAAACACCATAATAAACAAAGATTTGAACATGGAGAAGCGCAACAAAAGCAGGGTTCGTAAATTGTTGCCACGTCACATTTCCGAATGCCGCACCTACGGCAGGGAACTATGAAAAGCACCTGGCAGGAGAAAAATGGAAATGTTTGGTCACACTTGATGAAGCAATGTTTATCTAGGAGACTGCAAAAAACCCAGGGCAATTCACTATAGAGAAAGGGGTGAAAAAAAATCAAAAGTGCTATGCGGAATGCAGAGAAAGTTTCTCCAATGGATTTATGGTCATCGCGGAATATTGCTACAATGAAAAACTGACCATTCGTAGAGTAGCTACTAAAAAGGTCAAAATCAACTCCCAGTACTACCAGGAAGAAGTTCTCATCTACTTTATCCGACTGAAATCCCAGCTCTCTATGGTACAGACAAAAACCAAGTCTGGGTGCACCAAGACAAGGCCTCCAGTAACACTTCGGGTTCAACACTGACATTCCTGGAATACATGCTATTCCATTCAGCAACATCCCAGTGAAGTCTCCTGATGCATCACCGATGGACTTGGTGTCTTTGGACTCTTCAAAAGGGCACTGGTAAACAGGCGTCCTCGAACAATAGACGGTCTCTCAAAAGCATATAAAGAGGAGTATGTGCCTATTAGTGGGTGTTACTCTGACTGCAAACTCTTCTTGGCAGGAATTCCCCAAGGTGCAATACTCTCACCCATCTTGTACACACGTTATGTGTCTGATATTCCAACTCCGAACCGTATCTAAATAGCTCCTTTGCTGATGACATCTGTGTGTATCATCAGACACCTTTCCGACTACTTAAACGCCGCATCCTAGTGCTCCAATCGGCACTAAATAACATCCACTCCTGGCTTCGTCTCTGGAACATCAAACTTAGCGTTAATAAAACAAAAGCTGTTTTATTTACAAAACCCAGTAGACGAAGCCCAGTCCAACTCACCTTGGGAGCCCATCAATTGGCCCTGGAGACTTCAGTCAAGTATCTTGGAATTCACTTGGATTCCAAGCTAACTTTCAAAATTCACAATAGACATCTTCTTCACCAGTCAAATGCGGCAATTGCCATACTATATCCATTTTCAAGTCGCCTACACTGTCATCTCGGATCAAGCTAACCTTATATGCAGCTGTGATCCGTAGCATGCTGCTATATGGTTGTGAAGCCTGGAGCATCCTCGCTGCTTGCCACAAAAAGAAAGTTCAAATAATTCAAAACAAACGTTTAAAAATCATATTTTCTGCCCCGCTATACACGAGGATCGCAGAGCTGCACAACGTAGCCAATATGCCATATATTGCGACCCAAATTAATGACAGAGTGGAACACATGTTCCAAACTATTCAAACTCATTCGAACCCTATTGTTCGCAACATAGGACACAGACTACAGCTGCGTGCTGTCCACAAAAACATATTTACCAGACCCCCATGATGGTCTGGATAACAGAAATGAGAACTGTGCTACAGCTAGAGTAGAATGACTCATTCCACTCGGTCGGCTTTCGGGCTCTCTGCTTGTCTGACCAGTGGTTTCCGATGCCCTGCTCTAGAGAGGAAACATCTCATTTCATCTATAGAACTCCATTTCCACAAACATATTAAATAAATTTACAAAACACCCTTGAAAACAATAGAACACCAACGCCACTAACTAGTGACAACTGAAGAAAAACCACATAACGATAGCCACAAAGTTATTAGCCGCCAGGGAGGTACAACTGGTTCCAAACGCGGCACACTGGGCGGTGCTACGCGCCGCCAACACATAGGATAGGATAAAGAGGATTGGGAACTTCTAGATATAGCTCTGCTGCGTAAGAGTCTTCTGCAGCGGAAACTCCGATGCCGAACCATAGCTCGGGTGAAGAGCCATCAATTAGAGCATGCTCAATGGTGGAGACACGACTTTTCTTAAGGTAAAACTTAAAAATCATTTGTTATCAGAGATCAGAAACAACCCTCCGTAGCATTACAACTAATTTTTAATTTACATATAAGTAAACACTACAAGCTCAAAAAGGAAAAACAGAACTTTAGGTTATTTTAGTACAAGATTTCATAGACTGGAGATCTGTCAATCACAGTTACGCAAAATAACTGCATCTTATCATTTTTAATTTTCATAAATATTGTGGTATGGTTCCCAATACCGAATAAAATTTTGCACGTTAGAAAAGTTGTAAGTAAGCCTTATTCGTTAACATTTATAGTATCACTTGCCAGAACATTATATCTTCTTTCGCCCTATTGCACATCCTGGCAAATTACTAATATATATATAATTGAAAAATTATTTTAAATAAATCTAACTTGTGCATTTTACCTCACAATTCATTATTCGAGCAAGCAATACTTTATCTGCCTTTATTTTTATTAAATAACATTAAGATTAATCTGAATTATAAGCTATGTTATACATACGCTATATTACATTAATTTCCTTAGTTTTCCATGCGTATTTTCATGTTTATAGAAACGTGCTGCCTAATGTAAAATTTATTTCGCTGTTTTATTATTGTTAATTTTGCAGAATTTACCGATCTCAAACATCCTAGTAATACCTTAATTGACTTCTAAATCTCTCACTGAGTCGCTGTATTGACCGCATGCTACTCATGATATATATGGAGAAATAAGGTAACTAAATTAATTTGCTCTATTAACTTCTAACAAAGGAGAGGCAATGGCTCAACACTGGGCTACGCCATTATAGATAGATATATAGATTGTTAATTTTAATTATTAACATTATTATTAACATTATTATTAACATTATTATTATTATTATTATTATTATTATTATTATTATAACTGCTAATTCCTGCCTTAGTATCTGTAGCACCCCGCTATTATATAAAGTACTAACATTATATGTTTCTACGAACATGTCCCTATGTTTGAGCCTATGGCATGGATTCCCTGAAGTAGTCCCCGTCCCGGAGAACCGGACTACATAATAGTAAGGTACTTGATATATATAGGAAGCCAGATAAAATAAGAACAGTTAAGTCTTGTAGGCTGCGATGGACAGGACATATGGCTCGTGTGGGGGATGAAAGAGGTTGGAAGCTTCTGGTAGTAAAACCAAAGGGAAAACGCCCAGTTGATAGACCAAGAATGTTATTAACCATGATTTGAGGAAAGTAGATTATCAGGGGATGATTGGAAAACTATAGCTCAGGATAGAGATGTATGGAGAGTTTTATGCCCGCACGGTCATAAACCTACGGGTTCGATAGAGCCAGTGAGTTAGTTAGTTAGTTAGTTAGTTAATTAGTTTTTATGACTGCTACTCTTTTCATTGAGAGTTTGATTAAATTTTCATTCAGTGCCTAATGTTGTAATTATTGTGATTGTTGTAACATTATATATATTTGTCCTAATTGTATGATAGAGAAGGGAATATAGCCTTAAAATAGAGTAATGTATATGTATATGTATATGTATATGTATATGTATATGTATATATATATATATTATAAATATATATACAAGCGTTGCTGCTATAAAGTAAATATTCTCTTTAAAAATTTGCTTAATTGTTATGTTAGCCGCTAGATGTTAGTTGGAACAAATTTTCGCTACCTCTTGTGTGAATTGAGAACACTACATGTATAAGAAAATTGTATGTTTGTGTTGGAATTCTTGGGTAGCTCAGTTGGTTAGAGCGCTAAAGGTACAGACTTTAGAGACTCGAGTTCAAATCCCGACTCAAGCATTCATTTTTCTTTTCATATATATATATATATATATATATATATATATATATATATATATAGAGAGAGAGAGAGAGAGAGAGAGAGAGAGAGAGAGACAGACAGACAGACAGAGAGAGAGCCTTAATTCCACCAAGCAAATAAATAATTAAATAAAATATACCAAATCAACCAAATAATTATGTGCAAACATCAATATTGCTACTTAGGGTCCACTGCCCCAGTAATTAGGCAATACATAATGCACCGTCGTTACTCACAGACATTTTCCCTACTTTTAATTAAGTTTAAATAAAACATAATATGACAATTTATTCAATTTAATTTCAATAAAATATATACAAATAGAATCCACCAGTATTTAGTTGATTATACTTTGTCAACTTTTAAAAAGATTAACGAGGTAAAAATTTCATTTTTTTTGGATGCTGGGAAATTTATTGCTGGGTTATGACACAAATTGCACATTGTCAGGACTGATGTAGCAATATATCGAAACAAATGGCTATCGGAAAATATCGCAATGACATCGCAGTACATATGTTTTGTTTTTGTATTAGTGTCAGTAATTAGCTTAACAGTGTGATACCAATTAATCAATTACTGGCATTTTCCTGATGCCCGGATACCGAAATACTATTAATATCATTTCAGTTCCAATCAAATTTAGATTCCTGCATTAAAACCTTGTCCAATATGCATCGCCATTTTAAATCCGTTTCGTCAACTTTTAATTTGTTACCATCCAAGCTTATTTTGACATAACATTACTTTTTATTGATACAGAAATTGTTTTAACAGGCTAAAAATCATTGAACGATGTCTAATTGAAAATCAAGTCAATTTAATGCAGTTATGACTTTGAGAGGAAGATACGATTAAAATTATGCCTGTCAGATACAAAACTAATGGGTATTACACTGAATTCGAAATTGAGGCAACCATATCCATTAAAAAAAATATTCGTTCGTCTAGAGGCATTTATTTTTAATACATTTCAAACATCTGTTAGGTAAATTACACAATATAAATGTGTACATAACGAGATATTACTATCAATACGAAGATTCAAAGCCGAGCAGATATAAGTTCTCCATGCACTCCTGTCCTGACCAAATGTTTTCCAATCAGTACCTATATATTTCACTTCCTCTCAAAATGTTGTTATCCCACTTCATGTTTGTCAATTTATAAGATTCATGATGTGTTCTCTTGAGGTATTATTCAAAATTAAAACATAAAATTATGGAATATTCACCTGAAAAGGTCCGTCTCCTCAACTTAATTAATTATTCAACTGGTCAGTTTTGAATCCTGCCGATGATGGGTCAAGTTCCGAAAGCGCTACAGTTAAATAATTAATTAAGTTGAGGAGACGGACCTTTCAGGTGAATATTCCATAATTTTATATTTTAATTTTTGTCCACCCAGTCGGCGTTTTCCCTCTGATTTTCCTAAAAATACGTACTTCACTAATGTAATCGTATTCTTACATGGTTAGTGCCATAACGTTACTAGGTCGGTCAATCCGCATAAACAGATTATATATATATATATATATTTACAAGATACACATTGGATGCAGTTGTTTGCTTCGGAGAAGGTTTGAACTTCAATGAATTTGACTATATAACTCATGCCCCAAATGGGAATCAATGACCAATAGCGTTTCAATGAATTTTGTTTTACAACCAATCACAGTCGTGTTTCTCCTCGATAATTATCGAATTTTGATTAACAAAATAAAGAAAGCTCCTCCTTTTTAATATTCAGAACAGGTCAGAGCATTATTTTGCAGTGACTGACTCTCTAACAACAAATAATGAACAGATTCATTCGACCTAAATATTTGATAATTGTGTGTTCAATAATTGTGTTTTTTAAATACTGATTTTACTGAGTTGTTTCCGAAAAAATGAATGAATAACCTATAATGTTGGTTACAATACACAGTTTGATGTGTTTCATTTTTTCTTCACTAGGGTGTATTCGTACAATATTGCGATCCAATTTGGCAATAAATAGTATGATCAAGTTGCAGTGATGAACAAATGAAACAACCAAACATTTCTATTTGTTTTCAAGCATCGCTGTTTACATTTAATATATAGGCTAGTTATTTTAAATAACTATGTTTAATATTGATTTGTGAGTAAACATTGATTTTCAAATCCTCGAGATATATTGGAAATCACTCGTCACATTACTTATGAAAAACGCAATTCATACACATATTCATACTGAACAATGCGGACATGATGAAGATTGTGATGGTCAGATGATGTTCGGAGATCGTTTGAACCTTACATTTTCCTGAAATTTGATTTACTTATGAACAAAAACCCCCGAGAAAACCCTCACTCAGGAAACTTGTCCCGCCAGGAATCGAATACGAGCCCGCTGAATATGAGGCAGCGACGCTATCCCAAGACCACAGCGGTGGACAAATTGTATAAATATATCGCTCATTTGCTGCAACAACGTCATAACTCAAAAAATATAGTTTTTCAGGAGAAGCATTTAAAGAGTTTGAAATCCAAATACCTTTGCCTGTACTTGTCGTAAATATCAAATTACTATACCAACTCATTGTATACAATAGCTTATGTCGTTCTTCCTGAATATAGAACTGAGTTTTGTTTTTCATGTAGTACCAATAACTCAAAATTGACAAGTTTTTAGTTACGACGTTGTTGCAGCAAATAAAAAAAACTCCTGGCTGCTGGCCTCACATCCACATGTGTCAATCACAGAGGTAGATGATAATCAGCCAGTGTAGGGGTGACATGTGGTCAGCATGTCGAGTCCCCCAGCCGTTATAGCTGGTTTTCTCAACCTGGAGCCGCTACTTATTGTAGCTACCCAAATGCATTACGATGCTGGGTGGGCACCGGTCCCATACTGGCCGAAATACCATGAGAAAATTTCTTCCCCCATGGAGACTCGAACCAGCGCAAGTCCCGTAGCTCTGCGCCAAGGCTTCCTGCCTTAACCATTCAGCTACGGCGCGGGACTACAGCAAATGAGCGATATATTAAATTAGTAATTAATTCAACTATTATTTCGACTAACTTTTTATCGAGTAACTAAAAATAAATTGTGAAATTAGGCATTGCCCAACAATTTCCTTATGAATTAATTACCGTATACAAAAGTGATTTTAAAGGAATTACATTATTTTTATTCGGGTAATCCAGAAACATTTACATAATGTTTCTGAAAATTTGACTCAACTTCAGATCTAAAAATTAAAGATTGCCTCATGTGCCCCTTGAAGGTCGAAGACTTCCTATTAGGGAGTAGTTTTTATTTCAGCTATTCCGCAATAGGTTCATACCAAGTACTTGTTGTTGCGGTATATTATCCGTATTTGCCTTCTTTCACTCACTGTTACTGGTATTATCGCCTCACTATGATGATTGTCCGTTTATATAAAAGCGGGTGCCGTGCGACAAGGCTTGACAATGATTGATTATTATAATGGCGTCAGTCGGCATCTTTGTATTTAATTATATATAACAGCTGCGCGGAAACAAAGCGAGCCGTTGGACAACCATCATAGTGAGGCTACAATATATTGTCTTATGTTACTAATATTGCCACACCTGATAACGTATTTTCTTACTCACTAATATGCTGACTATATATTCCGCCATAACACCCCGATGTCGATACTTCAAACATACGGTATTATATTTTAATTGTTCTTTGATGAAAATTATAGATCATCATCATCCGGTATCATGGCAGCTGCCGCCGTCTTCCGGAAACCAAACGCCATTCCTCCAACCCTCTGATAATCATAGCCGCTTCTACCCCTTCTATCGATGTTTTCTTCAACCCGTGTGGAGTTGCCAGTCTCCCATCGGGCGCATACCCAGGTGGCGGATAGAGGAATGCTCACCAAATATGGCGGGTACTCGGGAAATAAAATACCCAGTGCGGACCAAAAATATCGATGCTGCCTTGCAGTATGATACTGGACTATGAAAGGCTAGAGGAAGAAAAACCTTGCGTAAAAATTACCCGTCCCCCAGGTTGGAGGTTTCTGCATCGGGCCAGCTCCTCGTTCATCATAAGAAGAAAAAAAATGCTAAAAACCAAACATCATGCCTCGGAAATTGTAGTTAATAACATTATATATGATGACAATTGTTTATTATATCTTAAAATACGTACAATTATATTACTCAAAATATCAACAACATTATTATAATGACTATTTAACTCATGCCCCAAATGGCAGTCAATGTCCAATCACATTTTAATAAATTTTTACTTACAACCAATCACAGTCGTGTTTCGCCTAGAATTTACCAACTAAAGTTTATCATAATAAAGAAAGCAACTCCTTTTTAACATTCTGAATAGGTCATAGCATTATTTTGCAGTGACTGACTCTCTAAGAAAGACGGCTACCAGATTGTATATATAGTGCATGAATGTCAACACATAGCGCATGCGGGAGATAATATAAAAACATTAACCAAAAAAAGTAGATCACTGTTTGCACTTTCTTAAATTTATTTTTTTCCCACGTAATAACATTCCAGAAAAATATTCTGATATTTACATCATAGGACATCAGAAATTAATTAATACACAGTTTGATGTGTTTCATTTTTTCTCCACTAAAGTGCATTCTTACACAATTGCGTTCCTTTGGCAATAGATAATATGATCTGTTTGCAGTGATGAACAAAAGAAGCAAACGAAGCGTACCAATCATTTCTCATTTGTTTTCAAACATCGTTGTTTACATTAAATATGTAATATATATATATATATATATATATATATATATATATATTAATTGTCCACCGCTGTGGTCTTGAGGTAGCGTGCTGCCTTGACACGCAGCGGGCCCGGGTTCGACCCCCGGTCGGGCAGTTTCCCTGGGTGAGGTTTTTATCGGGGTTCTTCCTCACCTGTAGGACTAATGTCAGGAAAACTTTAAGGCCCAAACGGGTCCCGAATTCATATGGCAATCACCATCATCATCATCCTTGCCATTATCATCATCATCATCATCATCATCATCCTTCACCGGTGTGGAAAGCAACGGGAAGCTATCACACCTACAAAACCCTACTAAAGCTGCAAGCATAGCATGAAAATGCTATGATTGCAGCGAAGGACCTGCCTTCGGGCAGAATTACTATGGATGGATATATTATAAAATAACTATATTTATATAATGATTTGTGAGTAAACAGCTTAATTTTATTCGTTAAATAGTCATAACAAATGCCACTCTTAATTTCCAAATTTTCTAGACAAATTCACTCCTCACTTCGTGAGTCGTGAATTTATCGATTATTTGGAAATCACTCGTGGCATTACTTATGATGATGATGATGATAGTAACGTGTTGTTCTTATCATTTCTATAAATGTATCTCATTAATCATGATCATTTCGATGAAGTATATCCCAATTCCAACCAATCAAAAGTATGTATCACTATATTATATAGGTTTTTTATGTTATTGCACCTGTGAGTTTTTTCTCGCAAATTCAATTGGTTTTATGGTGTTGCACCTGTGGGTTTTTTCTCGCAAATTCAATTGGACATAAGTCAAATGTCTTTATAACTTATCTTTTTAAGTTCTTTAGCACCATCTTCTCACCAAATAATTTCAAAAACCGAGCACACATACACACATGCACACACACGCACAAATACACACACACACAAACACACACACACACACATATATATATATATATATATATATATATATATATTGTGCGGGCTGAAACCACTATAAATAAACCACGCTATTGCGACCCTTTTGTGCGCACGCGGAGCGGAACTTGACCAAAATAATAAACCACAATAACTGCTACCTCTAATCCGGGATCGGGTTTTGTAATTGCTGTTTCTATTAATGTGGATCTCATTTCCAAAGAAGTTATCTATCAGGAAGTGGCTTGCCTTGGGCCCATAGAAGGCAGCCGTTGATTCATCTTTCTTTCTCTGATATATATATTAACATAGAAGAATACTAATTTTTAAATACATACAGTGAGTGAACAAGATAATAATTGTGTTTCAGGAACGCTAAACAGCATAATAGTTAAGGAGCTCGGAATAGTTTCCTACTTGAGTGATCTTCGTACAGGATAGTAAACAACTACGTACACTTAAATGATGAAACAGGGGCGTTGTTTAAAAGATAACATTTAATATAAACAAGTTGGCTGAGTAAAAATAAATTAACAAAAATAATAATAATACTGATCACACAATCAAAATAGCCATACAAATAAATAAATGAACAACATACCATACATCACGCAATACTCATACTTGCGTCCGAGTTTCAGGGACCACCTCTTCCCTGGACTGCCGGACTAACTCAAACAGGCCCCTTCTTGGCCTCAGATCAGCTTGTCTATTTAGAATTCCAGTCGCATCGCGACCTGGAATCGGATTCCAATCTTGAATCCGTTTAAACAACAAAACGATGACTGCTAGGATGATCCAATGATACTGTTCTGTTAGTGCACCACGTATATGAAGGTTCCGAGGTAGAAGGGAGATACGCCGTAGACATTGCGCGGCAGGAAGGGTGAAGAGGGAAGGGATAGCCACAAGGAGAACAGGATATTGGCATAGTTCATAAATATTCTAGTGTAGGGAGGAGAACGAAGCTACCATACTGAGCCGAAAAATGCACTTTCGGTTCAATATATATATATATATATACATATATATATAATTTGCTTAATTGTAAAGTTGGCCTCTAGATGTCAGTCGGAACGATCTTCCGCTACCTCTTGTGTGAATTGAGAATACTACATATATAAGAAAAATGTATGTTTGTGTTGGAATACTTGGGTAGCTCAGGTCGTTAGAGCGCTAAACATACAGAGTTTAGAGATTCGCGCTCAAATCCCGACTTGAGCATTCATTTTTCTTTTCATGTCATATATATGTCCACCGCTGTGGTC
Source organism: Diploptera punctata (assembly GCA_030220185.1). NCBI lineage: Eukaryota > Metazoa > Arthropoda > Insecta > Blattodea > Blaberidae > Diploptera > Diploptera punctata. The sequence continues at coordinate 580,945 of JASPKZ010002720.1, read as the reverse complement.
TCGAGGTAGCGTGCTGCCTTTTCATGCAACGGGCCCGGATCCGATCCCCGGTCGGGGCAGTTTTTCTGGGTGAGGTTTTTATCGGGGTTTTTCCTCACATATAAGACAAATGTCAGGAAAACGTTAAGGCCCAAACGGTCCCCGAAATCATATGGCCATCATTATCATCCTCATCCTTATCATTATCGTCATCATCATCATCATCCTTCACCGGTGTGGAAAGCAACGGGAAGCTACCACACCTACAATTCCCTAGTAAAGCTGCAAGCATAGCATGAAAATGTTATGATTGCAGTGAAGGATCTGCCCTCGGGCAGAATTACTATGGATGGATGGATCCTATATATATATATTATATATATATATATATGTATATGAATTTTCAAAAAGAAGAACCAATTTCTCTCATGTGCAATAACAGAAATAAATTATAAAAATGTAGCGGTAGACTTCTGTGATTGTTGGAATTCGTACCATCCTCATACCGAATTGTTCAATAATTGGTGAGATGAATTCATACAAAATTATTAAGCTTATCACATGATTATTTACTATCCTCAGCATATATATGGTTCAGTCCATACAAATGTTCAAGGTTTGGTAGAGCACCATCATAGATTCGTTTATATTCTACATCATGATAAATTACAAAAATGACAAGAAAAAGACTGCATCCCTATAATTAGAAAACTTAATTACGCGCGATGATATTTGCAGATGATCTACTATTATGTTCTGCATCTGAATATGGTTTTCGTTAGCATCAGTAGCAGCAATATATTCTGAGGAAATGTTTTCTGAAAAATTAAGATATGGGGAAGGAACCTTTTATTTAGCAAAATATGCTTAAGTAATAGAATTCTAGAAAATATACCATACATTATTTTAATTATCCTGGCAAGAATCTCACATATTTGGAAGAGTTATACATTTGGAAGAAAATCTGTAACTACAAAATAAGTTAAGGTATAATTAATCGAGTTTTCATACCATAATATTAGTACAGAACAAACATAAAAAGATTACATAACACACCCTGGGAAAGCTGCCCTCACTTACGGCAGTGAGGCATGGATAGAAGGGTAACTACTAGTGAGATGAGGTTTATGCATCCAATGGTATCGGAAGTCCAACTAATTAAATTTATATCATCTAAATGTGACACCAGTCTTAACTACATTCATGATTCAAAAGCAGATGAATTAGTAGGAACATTTTAACAGAAACTCCGCCATTGCCGGTCCCAAGCCCGGATGAGAAAGGAGGAGGGGAGGAGTAACACCTCGTAAAAAAACCTTGGTTCAGCTGGCCCGGCTGATAGTACCATGTGAGGGCCCCTTGCCAGCGAACGGTGAAGACCTCAACGGCAATGAAGGCGGAGAGGGATGCCCTTAATATTGCAGATTTGGCGGAAGAGGCACCCTACCCTCACTCAGGGAAAGAGAGAGGAACCGCTGCCTTGCGGAGAAGGAGAAACTTCAAAGGCTAAGGAAGCATCCCCTACAGAAAAGCATGCCTGTCCAACAGGCATTGAGGTGGCAACCCCACCACTGGACTTACCCAACTATAGGCTGGTAACGTATAATGGGGACAACTTTAAATACTCGAAAGACTACAAGAAATAAGCAGGCGGATAATAAAACTATGACGACAGGCAAAGAACAAAGAATTTGTGATTACTGGAATTTGGCAACCTGGAACGTAAGAGGACTTAATAAAAAATGAAGAATTGGTAGAGGAATTGAAGAAGAGACAAATAGACATAGCTGTTATTAGTGAGACAAAAAAGAACGGAAGAGGATCAACAGAAATGGGAGATTATCATATGATCTATTCAGGAGTAGAAAAGACAGAAAGAGCCAAATCTGGAATTGCTATCTTAATAAAACAAAATTGGAGAAAAAAATCTTATTCCTGGATAAGTGGCAGAATAGTAACATTAATACTAAAGTTAGGAAGAGATAATTTAACAATAATAGGAATATATGCCCCATCTACTGGAAATAAAAAGGAAGCAGAGAAATTCTACAATGAACTACAAGATATAAAGGATAGAATAACTAAAAATGACCAGATAGTAATATTAGGAGACTTCAATGCCAGAATTGGCAATAAAACCATTAAAGATTTAATTGCCCACATGAAGAAAATGAAGGAAATGATAAAGGGATAATTTTAAGAGATTTTTGTATGTATAATCAGCTACGAATTAGAAACACATTTTTCAAACATAAAGAAATACATACGTTTACTTATATGAGTCGGGGATACAGATCTATAATAGATTACATAACAGCAAACAGAACATTTTGGACACAAATAATGGATACGAGAGTTTATAGGGGGACAGAAATAGATTCTGATCACTTTTGAGTGGTTGGAAAAATTAGAACGAATAAACCTAATTTTAGAAGGAAAGTAGAAAAGAAATGAGAAAACGAAAAATACAAAGTATAGCTATTACATCAAGATAGTATAAGACAGATATATGAAAAATTGAATAAAACAAAACTTGAAACCAAGAGTTGGAGATATAGAAACAGAGTGGATAAAATTAAAAGAATCAATAAAAAAAGCAGCAAATGAATGTTTGGGAACCTCCAAAAATAGACCAAAAAATCGATTGAAAGTTTGGAATGAAGAAATAGTAGTAGTAGTAGTAGTAGTAGTAGGACCTTATTAGACAAAAAGTAAGATATTTACAATATTATTTACAAATATGGGTCTCACGGGCAGTAAGCCGTACGTGCTGTTGACAGTCCGTTACAATAAAGTAATAATTGGTACTAGTGTAAAGAAAAATAAACAACAAAAACAGCAATAACATTACAATTACATAAAGAAAACACAATAATAATATTTACAATTAAATAATAACACAATAGCATTATACACTAAAAACATTAACATTACAATTACATAAAGAAAACACATTAATATTACAATTAAATAATAACACAACAGCATTACACACTAATTAATTTATATATAATTGTTAATAATTAATGGTATTGCATTTTGATAACAGATATTTATTCATGAATGAGTGTTGTTCTTGTTTTTCGCGTTTTGTCCAGAAATTTACCGAGGTTTATCCAATTTTCTGGATTTACCAATAACTCGTAGCATGCCAATCTTTCCCGATTTGAATTTAGAAATCTTTCCGGTAATAACTGACGTCTCCAGTATTCTAAATCATTACATTTTCCTAATATATGTATCTCATCTTCAAAGTTCCCGCACATTGGACATATTCGCATATCGTGATCGTCGCTAATTTTTAGAAATTTCCATGCCCCTAGCCTAAACCAAGCAAGCCCTGATCTCTCCTTAAATCCTAGGTTGAGTATATACGATTCTTTTCCCCAGACGTGTTTTAGGTCTCTTTGTAAACACAGTGAGCGTTTTCCTGTACATTCGGCGAAAGTATCTTGTTGGTTTATATCTCAGTACCTCCTCATTTTTCTCCACGCGTTCTTGCGATTTTCAGTCCCTGTTTCCCATATCCAGCCCATCCCAATCTTTTGGAGTTCTATCCTAACCTCGTCTGCCCAAAATTTAACATCTATGTTTTTAATTTGGTGGTCGTAACAAATTGCTCTAAGCATTGTTTGTTCACCTTGGATTACTCGTGAACCGAAAGTACCTTTTTGCGGTTCAGTTATTCATCTTTGTGCTCCTCCAGAACATTTATGAAGCCTGCCAATGTCCTTTGTTCCGTGTGGCTACCCCTTCCCTTTTACCCTTTCCCCCGCGCATCTTTATAGCGCACATCCCCTCTACCCGCGAACCTTTTATATGCTTGGTAATCTCAACGAACCTTATCATTCGATCGGCCTAGCAAGTGGCGTTATGTTGTGTAGAAGTGGATTCAGTATCCGAATCCAGCTTAAGTGCACCATGCATCGGCAAAGTTAACATGGTAATTTATAAGATAAACAAGTGGATTGTGACCGAGGAATGGTCGGATTTGAGTTAGTCCAATCAAGCATGGAAAAAGGAATTCCAATGGAGTTTGGACATGTATGAGTGTGACAGTTTGTATGGTATGTTATTTATTCAGTTATACTTTGTTATTATCTATGTCTGATCGATTGATCGAAGATCAATCTTTTGTTATTCATTTATTACTTTGTTTTTACAATCAACACTTGTTTTTTCATTAAAAGCTTAACTTTTATAATACGCCCCTTGTTGTTATTTAAGAGTAATCATTGTTCTCTATCCTGTAACGAAGTTATTTCATTTTATGCAATTTATAATCAGTATTTATATTTATATGCACGTTCAACTGGAAAAGAAGATGAATTGTTAGCCGCCTTCTATGGGCCCGAGGCAGGCTGTTTTCTCATTAATAACTTCTTTAGATATCAGGAACACGTTACTAAGTACAGCATAGTCATAACCCAACGATCCCGGAAGGTAGCAGTAGCAGTGAAGGTGGTTCATTCGCCACATATTGTTAAGTCAGAGTGGAGGTATGACACGCTACACTCGCAACCAGTATTTGAGTACACGAATTTTACAGTTAATGTCGTCCTGGAATGACCCAAATTCATATAGAGTTCCACAGTTAGAAACGGCCTTACTAAGTCCTGTAATATATTTTAGAAAATGCGTATATATAGCTTATTTAGTATTTCCGTTCTTTGGAAACCCAAAATCTCACTACCATAGTGCCTGACCATCGCTCCATACATTTTTTCTAATGTGCTGACTGGAATATCAGGCACTCGACCCAGAATACCGAGTACACTGTTAAGTTGTTCCCTCCCTTTAAATAATGCTATATCAATATGTTTTTTCCACTTTCCGTTCATTTTCAATGTCGTACCAAGATATTCAAAATGTTTCACGTTTTGAAGTACTTGATCTCTGTATTTCCATTCCTCTGCTCTACCATAAACCGTCCCATCTTTTAAGGTCATTGTTTTTGTCTTACTAACATTTACAGTCAATCCCCAATTCCTACAGTATATTTCCAGTAGGTCAAGACCTCTTTGCAATCCATTGATTGTCTTGGAACAGATAATTAAATCATCTGCATACAACAGGACTGGGATTCTAACATTTCCTATCTCCGGAGCCTCAATTTCTCCTTCTAGCATTACGTCTACAATATCATCAACGAATAGATTAAATAGCATTGGTGATAAAATGCAACCTTGCCTCACTCCCCGATTGGCTTCACTGCTCTCTGTAACGTGCCCTTGGTCTACTTTTATACAAAAGTTAACATATTTATAAATTGACATTAAACCATGTATCATTTTATGAGACAATCCTTTCCGATTTAATTTTTCCCAAAGTGCGCTTCGGTCCACAGTATCAAATGCCATCTTAAAATCAATGAATGCACAAAATAATTTACCCCCCTTCATTTTCAGATTGTCATCAATTAATGTTCTCAGAACAAATACGTTGTCCACCGTGGAGTACCCTTCTCTAAAACCTGCCTGGTATTTTGAGAGCCTATTGTTCTCTTTAGCCCATTGTCTTATTCGTTCCTAAAGTACTTTACAATATATTTTTCCGAACACTGACAAGAGACAAATTCCCCTGTAACTTTCTGGTATCTGTGCCCCACCTTTCCCTTTGTATAGCGGTTGGATGACACCTGTCGCCCAGGCTTCCGGAAAATCTCCTCCATTAAAACGTTTGTTGAACGCAGTTTTCAAAACGTCTAATAATTTATTGGATGATATCATATTTTTCATGAATTCCCCTGGTATTCCATCAATTCCAGCTGCTTTACATTTCTTCAAACATTTAATGGAAGAAACCACTTCATTTTTCGAAATATCCTGATCCAGTAATTGAATATGAATTGGGTCAGGGATCTCAACTATATTTCCTTGATTATATCTTAACCTCTCATTTCCCAGCACCCTATCAAAGTAACTTCTCCATTCCCCGGGCGTTATTCTTGTCCGATTTATGGACTTTACTTTGAGTTCCCTTAACGCTTTCCATATGTCCGCAATGTCCCCACTTTCAGTCGCGACTCTCATTTCTTCGGATTTCTTATTTTGCCATGCTAGTTTTGTTTCTGCCAATAATTCTTTATATTCCTTTCTCTCTTGCGCATAATTTTTTCTGCTTTCATCTGTGCTTTCTTTTCTAAACTTTAAAAGACTACTTTCGACAAATTTCTTCTTCTTTCTACATGCATTATTGTACCACTCTTTGTCCTTCTGGTTCATTGCGTATTTAACCTTGAATTTTTCCCCTGCTTTTTGAAAACATTCTGTCAAAGTTTTAATAATTTTCTCCCCGCTAAGATCATTTAATTGAAGATCCTGTATTAGCGTTTCCAAACTCCTGATAAATTCTTCTCTCAGATCCTCGATCCACCTGAAACGTGTAATTGGCCGCAATATTGTTGCCACCTCATCATTAACTGTTTCACTAATACCTTTCATATTTAAAATAAGTTTGTTTGGGAAGTGGTGTGATTCGCTTCTGGAAACTATACAGAAATTACTTAGGACTGGAATCATGTCTTGTGTGCATATTGAATAATCGATTACGCTACTTCCATTTTTATTAATAAATGTCAGTTCTCCATTTTTATCTTCCCCATATTTACCATTCAGAATTTCAAGTTCAAATGCATCGCAAAAAGCTAACAATTGGTTTCCTTCTGAATTTAAAATCTTATCTTTGCTTCCCCTACCCTCACCTCGTGTTTCATTATCATCTGATTTTATAGTGATATTTTCCTTCCCAATCCTACAGTTAAAGCCCCCTAAAATGATTATTCCCGCTTCCGGAAACCTATCTTTTATTTCTGCCAACGAGTCAGACAATTCAACGAAAAAATTTGGATTGGCATACCTGGAATTTAGTGGTTGGCGGTAAATAGACAACAGACACATTTATGCTCTTTCTGTATGGTAATATATACAAATTGCCTCTTTTAAAGTAATATTTACCTTTTTAATATATGGGTCTAAGTTAGCTTTACATAAAATGGCAACACCGCCTGGATATCTACCTCTCTTTCCTCTTTTTTGATTACCCTTAAAATAACCTTTCATATTACATAGATTTACGCATTCATTAGCTTTTAACCATGTTTCTCCTAGAGCTAATATATCAAAAGTCTCAATAAACTCTACACATCTGTCCATTGAAAGTTTTTGTTTTAACCCTTCGATATTCCATGAACCGACTGTCAACAAACCCTATTGTGTTCCCTTGTCATTAGTCTTACCTGTATTTTTCGAACTTCCCCCTCTCAATAGTTCCTTTTCTGCGGGTAAATTCAGAAGTCTTAGTGATTTTCTTGTTGGAGTTCTTGTGTCCGCCGGTCGTTCACCTCTTAGAGGTAGGGTATGATTTTTGCGTTCGGCCGTTTTTTGCTGTGTGTTTATTGGATTCCTGGGAGTTAGTATCGTAGTGCTCCCTCTCTCTCTTTCTCTCGTGTAGAATTTTCTCTCTCCTCTGCTGTAAGGAGACCACCTGCTGTTGAAGCGTCCCCTGTAGGTTTTGGGGACTCGCTGTCAATGACCTCTTCAAATTCATTTTCAGAGTTGTCCATATTTTGTAGTTGTTCCCTGCTCCAGATTCGTCCATTTATAATCAATTTATTAAATTGCATGATTGCATGGTAGCCCTGCCTCCTCGCTTCGAGCATGTGTCGCTTAAGAAAGTCCCTTTCGGGGCGCACCTTCTCACTAAAGTCTTCGGCAATATTGATACCGGTCCCTTTAAGATATTTACTGTCTCTAAGGATCCAACATTTTATTTTGTAGTGTGATAATTTGCATACAATCGGTCTCTTCCCACTATTCCAACGACTTACTCTGTGCGCTCTTTCAATATCACTGTCCACCAAATCAATCCCGATTTGCGCCATTACTCTTTTAATTATATGTTCAGTTTCCTCCCAGCTCTCTCTGTCTTCTTCATGCACACCATATATCACAATATTATTACGGCGACTCTGGTTTTCGAGATAGTCTAATTTAGATTCCAGCCATTTCAATCTGTCCTCCATCCGATGCATGTTCGTCTCAATATCACGAATTTTTTCACCCACGTTGCACTTTTCAAACCCCTCTTTCACTTCAGTTGACAATAAATAAAAGAAGCAATCAGTAATAAGAAGACAGCTTATTTAACATGGCTTAATTCCAGGACTATTAATGATAGAATAGATTACAAACTCAAAAGAGCAATAGTCAGAAAATTATCCAGAAAATTAAAAAATGAAGGATGGGAAAGTTTTATAAAAATATAAAAAGGGATTTCACAGGAGCAAAAAAAATATGGTTTCAAAGTATTCCAGCGATTAAAAGAAGAGTGTACGTATAAATTGGCTATAAATGGAATGACATCAGCTCAATGGACACTGCATTTCAGACAGTTATTATATGCAGAGGAAGAAGAAACAAATACACCTCCCTGTTCCACAGAAGAATATAATGCTATAACATTGGATGAAGTGACAGAAACTATAAAGAAAATGAAAAATATAAAAGCTAGTGGAGTAGATGGTATACCAATGGAGCTTTGGAAATATGGTGGGAAACCACTCTATATTAGATTGGTACAAATTTTTAATGATATATGGGCACATACCTCAGGACTGGAAAACTTCATTAGTAATACCCATCCATAAAAAAGGAGAAAAAAGTAACTGTTCAAATTATAGAGGAATATCATTGTTGACAACAGCATCTAAAATATATACATCCATTTTAAAACAAAAACTTCAGAAAATCACAGAAGGTAAAATTGGAGAGGAACAATGTGGATTCCGAAAAGGTCGATCGTGTATCGACGCCATATTTGTTGTAAAACAAATAACTGAGAAGTGGAAAGAATTTAATATCCCCCCTATATATATATATTATTTTTAGATTTTGAAAAGGCCTATGATAGAGTCAAACGGGGCATACTGTGGAAAATATTGGAAAGCTACCAAGTCCCCCAATAATCTAATAAATGCTATAAAAAGTTTATATGAAACCACATTTATAAAAGTAAAGTTAGATCGTGGAAAAATAACAGATAAATTTGAAATTAACCAAGGTTTAAGACAGGGATGTGGACTATCTCCATTACTGTTTATTCTATATCTGAATGAAGTTCTTCAGGAGTGGAAAAAACTAAACCCCCCAGGAGTAAAAATATGTAGAGGAAACCAAATACAAACTATAATCTTCGCAGATGATCAGGTACTTCTAGCAGAGAATGTAGATGATTTGCAGAGATTAGTGTTTAAATTGCAGAATACCCTGGAAAAATACAACATGAAAATATCTGAAAATAAAACCAAATCCATGGCAATCACTGGAAAGGGACTTTCGAGATTAAAAATAATAATAAATAATAAACCAATAGAACAAGTAACATACTTTAATTATTTAGGTCATAATATATCACAGTTTCATAATCAAAAAGATGTGGAAACAAATTTAGAAAAATGTAACAGACTAAATGGTGTAATTAGGAGACATTTTGGAAAACAAATGAGGAAAGAAATCAAATTGAAATTTCATAATGCCAAAGCCAAACCTGCTCTACTATACGAAAGTGAATGCTGGATAGTTCGAGCAAAAGATAAATCCCGCATTAATAGTTCACAAATGAGATTCCTCCGATCACTAACAGGAGTAACTTTAAGATAAAATGAAGAGTGCTGAGATGCAGTGGAATAGTAGGGAAATGGTGGAACATATGCAAAATTATCAGATTAAATGATTCCAACACGTCCAGAGAATGTCAAATTCCCGTTTACCAAAGATGATTTACCACCTCAACCCTAAAGACAAAAGAGACCTCGGAAGACCCTTCTACCGATGGAAAGATCATTTTTTGTAGTCGCAGAACGGGCATCATCACCCAATACTGCATACGGAAGAAGAAGGAGAAGATTTGAACAGAATGCAGAGAAAGTTTCATGAAGCCATCACAAAGTATTAACCCATTAGTTCCCAGCACTAAACATTTAAATTAATTCTGGCTTTGTTTGGTGTCAGATTTTTAAATTCAAACTAGTGCATGACAGTTGGCATTCCTGGACAACAATGTGTTATTTCTGAGTTTGAATATCTTTTGTAGTCTAGAGCCAACAATGTATGAGAAAAGGTGTTTATTTCATCAACTATGTACTACCATAAAATGTACGAATTTATTGAGTATATTATACGTACATATTATTTTTAAGATTGCATTTAAACGTTTAATTAAAATTTTTGTTCAATTTAAAAAAAAAATGTAATAGCACTTAGAAATTATTGCTCACAAATGTGGTCAATGGGAACGGTAGAGATGGGTGTTTCGTATAAATTTATTATTGTTATTCAGATTGACCATTGGTGAAATTGTGGTTATCCTAGAGGAAGAAGATAAGATCTTAGATGCAGAAATATTTCTAGAGCCATCTGAGAATTCAGCTTTAAGTGAGGAGGATTCAGGGTCGGAGGATGTTGAGGCTGATATCAGTCACGTAACAGGAAATCAACTCCGAGGGACTGCTGAAATCCGAGTGTAAAGTTACTACTGATGTGTTATAAAGGTGAACATTGGAGAGAATGCCACTCAGATATATCCAGCTACAGGTAGTATTACAACAAATGATGATGAACTTACTACGTCTGCACAATCGAATCAGACATCTGCCAGAAAATCGATATAAGAGCAGTTTCCAACCAAGAGAGCATGGAAACAGAAGGACATTCCTTCCAAACGGGAATGAACATGGGACCAACCAGATTGGTTAAATAAGGACATTTCTGCGTTACAACTGTTTGAGATGTATTTTGATGATGAAGTTATGGATTTTATTACCACTTGTACAAATCAGTATGCTAAATAAAAATGAATCGAGATCTTCCAGATTGAAAACATTCCTTGGTATACTGTTTCTTAGTGGGTACAGTACTACGTCATGTTATAGGATGTATTGGAAATTGCCCTTTGATACACATCACCAGGATTTGCAAGAACTAAGAGCAGGAACAAGTTTACAGATATTCTGAAACAGAGTAGAGAATGTCCCTCTCCTCGAAGCCAGTGTAATAAAAAAAGAAACCACGTGGTCCCTACCATCATGTGACTGATAGTAACTCTGGAACTACTTTAGTGCAGTTACAATGACAACAACGTCGTTACTATGACATTTAATAGGGCAGGAGTCAATCCACATGGTCTCATGCTGAAAAGAAGATGATAACAATGTCTCAACCTGATTGTGTTGTATCCTATATCACATACGTGGGAGGGGTCGACCATATGGACCAGAATATTGCTGCTTATCGCATAAACATCAGCAATCGAAAGTGGTATTGGCCCCTAATAGCTAATCTGTTAAACTGCAGTATTAACAAAGCTTGTCTTCTTTACAAATTAACACCCAGAGGCAAGGGAGGTGGTCTTCATTTGTTACGATTTACTACCATAGTGCTATTGTAAAAGTGTATTTAGTAGAAAATGTCCCTAACCGTCCTCCAACTAATACCCAAACAGCTAAAGGAAAACGTCGTGTGCCTAATGAGGTTAGATTAGATGGAAAAGACCACTTTCTTGCTACAAGTAACACACAGATCAGATGTGCTTTCTGCTCAAACAATACTTGGAAACGATGTAAGAAATGTGATGTTGGTTGTCACATCAAATGCTCTGTGGATTTTCATTACAACAAATATAAAAAGTAAATTTCTACTCATGCAACGTCATATAATGTATGTTTCTTGTATCATTCTTACTTTTGCAATGTCATATATGTATGTTTCTTGTATCATTTTATATATTGCATAACTAAATATCCATGTAATCCAAATATACTACATCATTTTTAGTTATTAACTGTTCAATATGCAATATTTAACCATGATTAAGACTTTAAATTCACTTTGCTAAAAAATAATTTTACCCACATTTCCCATGCCCACTGTTCACTTGGCGTTCGGTACTCCGAAACTGAAATAATTTGTATTCAAAACAAAATCATATTTAGTCTTAAACATGATGTATGAATAACATATTATAATATTAGGATAAAACATATTCTTGGGAACTAATGGTTTAACCACATGGCAAGAGACTTTTGAGTCGTTTGAAGAAAAAATTAACTCGAGAATAGCAGTGTTGCTATCAACTCATAGCAGCGGCAGCAGCAGTAGTAGTAATAGTAGTAGTAATAGTAGTAATAGTAATAGTAGTAGTAGTAGTAGTAGTAGTAGTAGTAGTAGTAGTAGTAGTAATAGTAGTAGTAGTATTAGCAATAGTAGTATTAGCAATAGTAGTAGTAAGTAAATAATAGCAACAGTAGAGTAGCGTTAGCAATAATAATAGCATTAGAGTGGCAGAAATAATAACAGTACCAGTAAGGTAGCAGTTATATCACCAATAGTAAATTAGCATTCCTATTAGTTATAATAATAGAAGTGCAGCAATTTACAATAGCAGCAGTATTAGCAATAGAAGTAGCAATGACGGTAACAGAAGGAATAACAACATTTTACTTTAAACACACATACAAACATACAAACACACACTCACACACACATATCATTAATATATATATATATATATATATATATATATATATATATATGCTATTATAAATACAGAGACTCTTATCGTTTCAACGTATCTAAAGAACTGAATATATATAAAATTGCTATTCTCCCAGTTATATTATATGGACACTTATTTTAAGGGAGTTTAATAGAGAATAACGTTTTGAGAATATCTGAGAATAACGTTCCTAGGAAAAATTTAGGACCAAAGTAAGATGAACAAATAGACGAATGGAGTAGAATACACAAAAGTGAGCTACTTGATCTTTATGGAAAACCAAATAAAATAAGAATGGTTAAGTCTCGTAGAATGCGATGAGCAGGACACGTGGCTCGAATGGGAATGAAATAGGGACATAGAAACTACTTGTAGGAAAACCATAGGAAAAGCGTCCAATATGCAGTCCAAAAATGAGAATTAAGTTAAACATGATTTGAGAGAAATAAATTATACAGAGGGATGATTGGAAAACAATAGCTAGGATAGGGAAGTATATAGAGCTTACGTATGCTGAGCCATGATCTACGGTTTCGATAGTGCCAGTGACTTTTTATATAATGTAGATCTTATAACAATGTTTTTGACATTTAGTAATGAAGGCAAGTATGACATGAAAACAAAAATAAATGCCTGAGTCGGGATTTGATCTCGAGTTTCTAAACTCTGTACTCTTAGCGCTGTAACCATCTGAGCTACTCAGGAATCCTAACACAAACCTTTATATATATATATATATATATATAGCAGTAACGCTTTTATATTTAGTTGTTATAACTATATTTTTGGCAAATTAGCAACGAAGGCAAATATGACATGAAAAGAAAAATATATGCCTGAGTCGGGATTTGATCCCAAGTTTCTAAACTATGTACGCTTAGCGCTCTAACCATCTGAGTTACTCAGGAATCTTAACACAAACATTTATTTTTCTTATATATATATATATATATATACATACAGATAGCTGCAGAGGAAACAATAGGATACAAAGAGAGCAAGAATATTAAGAAACCTTTGGTCACAGAGAAAATGTTAGAGAAGATGGAAGAAAGAAGAAAATGGAAAAATAGCAATACAGAAGAAGCCAAAAGTAACTACAGGAAACTAAACAACGAACTTATAAGAGAAACTGACAAGGCAAGGGAAGAATGGATGAAGCAGAAATGTGAAGAACTAGAGAGTCTGGAGAGGAAAGGAAAATATGATTTAATGTACCAGGATGTTAGAAGCTTGGACTATGGAAAGAAGAGCAGGGCAACTATATGGCTGATTGAGGACGAAAATAATGAAGAAATAACAGACAAACAGGGAATTATGAATATATGGGAAAAATATATAAAAGAACTGTATGAGACAAGAAATCGTCCGACTAACTTGGATATAGAAAATGAAGAAGACGTATCAGAAGATTAGAAAGGATTTTCAATTCTCAAGGAAGAAGTTGAACTAGCAATTAAGGAAATGAAAAATGGGAAAGCAACAGGGGTAGATGGAATCCCCATTGAATTGGTTAAATGCTGGAGTGAAGTAAAGAAGGAAATTCTGCGTTTATGCAACAAGATATATAAAGAAGGTGAATTGCCCGAATACTTGAGTGAGACAGTGTTAATACTAATTCCGAACAAAAACAATGCAAAGAAATGTAATGAGTTCAGGACTATCAGCTTGATATCACACTCTGCAAAGATTCTCCTGCGAATACTGAATCGACGTTTACGTTCTACGATGGAAAGCGAATTGGAAGAAGAACAGATTGGCTTAAGGAGGGGAAAGGGTGCAAGAGATGCAATTGGATTGATACGAACAATAGGAGAAGGATACATAGAAAAAGATAAAGACGTTTTTGCAGTATTTGTTGACCTGGAAAAGGTCTTTGACAGAGTAAATTGGAATAAACTCCTGAAGGTCTTGAAGAAAATTGGCGTGAACTGGAAGGAGAGGAGGCTCATAAGTAGTCTTTATAAGAAACAGGGAATAAAAGTGAAGATAGGAGAAGAAATGACAGAGGGAAAGAGAAATTGGAAGGGGGTAAAGCAAGGATGTCCTCTGTCACCTACTCCTTTCAACATCTACTTGGAAGACCTAATGAAGAACTTCTTCAGCAATACGGGAGGCGTAAACATGGGAGGAAGAAGAATAACTCTGCCAGAATAAATAAAGTATTATTATTATTATTATTATTATTATTATTATTATTATTAAAGTGCATAAGATTTGCTGATGATATGGCTTTGCTAGCAGAAGATGCAATGACACTGAGGAGCATGCTGATGGAGCTAAATGATAAGGGCGAGGATTATGCGATGAAGATAAATATAAATAAGACGAAGGTCATGATTATAGGAAATTAACCAATGAAGGTAAACATGAGGATTAAAGATGAGGCCATTGAGCAAGTGGAGAGCTTCAAATACTTGGGTTGTACTATCAGTACTAACATGAACTGCAGTCAAGAAGTAAATCAGAGGATAACAATGGCAAAAGAAGCTTTCAACAAGAAGAGAAGCATTTTCTGTGGACCTTTGGCAAAATAATTACTGAACAGGCTAGTGAAGTGCTTTGTGTGGAGTGTATCATTGTATGGTGCAGAAACTTGGTCATTACGATGGAATGAGGAAAAGCGACTAGAAGCTATTAATATGTGGAAATGGAGAAGAATGGAACGTGTAAAATGGACAGAAAAAGTAAGAAATAAATATGTGCTAGACAGGGTGGGTGAAAGAAGAACAATGCTGGAACTCATAAAACAGAGGAAAAGGAATTGGATTGGCCACTGGCTAAGAAGAAACTGCGTGCTGAAGAATGCCCTGGAAGGAATGGTCAACGGAAAGAATGTTAGAGGCAGAAAAAAGATATCAGATGATAGACAATATTAAAATAAATGATTTGTATGCAGATACGAAAAGAAAAGCTGAGTTAAGGAAAGAGTGAATAATGCTGAGTTTGCAGTGAAAGACCTGCTCTTGAGCAGAATACTATATATATATATATATATATATATATATGATTCTCAATTTACACGGGAGGTAAAGGGATATCGTTCCAACTGACATCTAGTGGCCACTATAACAAGTAAGCATATTTAAAGAAAATATTTACCTTATAGCAGTAACGCTTGTATATTTAGATGTTTATAACTATATTTAGCATTTAGAAACGAAGGTAAAAGACATGAGAAAAAAAAACAAATGCCTGAGTCGGGATTTGATCCCGAGTTTCTAAATTCTATACGCTTAGCTCTCTAACCATCTGAGTTACTCAGGAATCCTAACACAAATATATATTTCTATTATATATATATATATATATATATCCTCCATCCATAGTAATTCTGCCCGAGGGCAGGTCCTTCACTGCAATCATAGCATTTTCATGCTATGCTTGCAGCTTTACTAGGGAATTGTAGGTGTAGTAGCTTCCCGTTGCTTTCCACACCGGTGAAGGATGATGATGATGATAAGGATGATGATGATGGCCATATGATTTCGGGTAGCAATTGCGCCTTAAAGTTTTCTTGACATTTGTCATACAGGTGAGGAAAAATCCCGATAAAAACCTCACTCAAAAAAACGGCCCCGATCGGGGATCGAACCCGGGCCCGCTGCGTGACAAGGCAGCACGCTAACTTGAGACTACAGCGGTGGACATATATTGTAGCAGGTCATTCACTCAGCCTCTTATCCCAGAGAAATAAGTATTTTTATTAAGGGTGAATAATTGATTAACTTGTAATTATTATCAGAAGTAGGGCATATTTATATTCAAATGAAATGGAATTAAAGTAGAAATTGATTGATAACAAAATTAAAATGATATAACCTACCATAGAACAATATCACATGCAATAAATAAAACACTAGTAACAAGTGATTAGCGCCCGGTCATAGACCTGAACCATGGCTCTTGTGGTGAACGACGCTGGTAAACATCATACAATGGAACCGTAAGTCCTTATACAATGGGGAAAAAGTCTGCAGTTTTCCTTTGTAAAAAGGACTTACAAGACTGTGCTATTATTAAATTGTTATAACAATAGCTAAATCCAAAAACTTCACACAAAAGGCTGGGCAGTTGCAAACAAGCAACCGGATTTTCCTATGTAAACTGTGGAAAGAGTTGTTCCCAAGCCAATTTTAACTAGGACATGTCGCAAATAGCAGGTGCCTCCTTTGGCGGCATAAAGTAGATGCCGACAAACGAAAACCGCCCTAGTGAATATTACTATAATATGGTCAACCTTGGAAATTTGATATTTAGATACAACTAATTTATAGGGAGGCGACAGACCGTAAACGCTTAAGTTTAACACCCCCGACAACGCCCTCAAGATATGGTCTACAAGTCAAAAGTGTTGTAACACATGAACTGTTTGTGAGACGCTGAGACTTTTGGTGGAAGGGACATATGCCGGCCCACTAAGAGAAAATAAATATTCTTCCTTAGTGAAAATTAAAGTTAGAAGCCCGAGTGTCAGTAGAAGCGGGCACATCGCTTTGCATAAGTAAAAATCAGTTGGAGTAGCCAGTTGCGAAAGTGGGTAGCGGGAAGCCCGAGTGCCAGTAGAAGCGGGCACATCGCTTTGCCTAAGTAAAAATTAAGTTACTAACGCGAGTGCCAGTAGAGACGGCACAGCGCTTTGTCTAAGTTTCGGCGCTATCTCTCAGAGCGCACTTGTTCAGTGTTATAAATAATCATTTAAACACGTTCCGTGTATAACAAGTGTAAGTTCCGGCCACCAAAGAGCCTTCGTGTCAAGTCGTCGTCTAATACGACAAACGTAAGTCAAAGTATCAATAAAAGTGGGAACGTCAATTTGAAGACATCACACGGGCCTACTATATATATATATATATATATATATATATATATATATCCCCAGTGAATATCCTTTCTAACGGATTCCCGAGATATAAGTCCATTGTACTACCGAAACCTGATCCCAACTAGACCAGAGCAACAATTGTCCATGAACCATGCGTGGATATAATAAAAACATACCCCTACAACAATCCTACTTCAATATATAGTATTCTCAATTTACACGAGAGGTAGAGGGATATCGTTCCAACTGCCATCTAGTAGCCACTATAAAAGTAAGCACATTTAAAGAGAATATTTACTTTATAGCAGTTTCGCTTGTATATTTAGATGTTATAACTATATTTTTGACATTTGGCAATGAAGGCAAATATGACATGGAAAGAAAAATATATGCCTGTGTCGGGATTTCAACTCGAGTTTCTAAATTCTGTATGTTTACCGCTCTAACCATCTGAGCTACTCAGGAATCCTAACACAATTCCCAAGTAGAGCTGCAAAGCATAGCATGAAAATGCTATGATTGCAGTGAAAGACCTGCCTTCGGGCAGAATTACTATGGATGGATATATATATATATATAGTTTAACCCTTAAAGTGGTAAGTCGCCAGTTTTCATTCTAGCTTAATATTTCCTTGACTAAAATGATGGTTCAAATTCATTAACGTCAATATATAAGGAAAACTATAATACATTGACTTACAATCAATTGTAGAATTAATATTAATAGTAATAGCTACAAGTATACTAGTGCGGAGTGGTAATTGTAATAGAAGCACTAATCATTTTCATTTTTGTAACTAAGTTATTCTGCATGAGATATTTACAAATGTCGTTGTTGCATGAAACACAGCCCATAGCGTATTTGGGGTAATTGTGTTGATATTGAAGATAGGCAATGAAAAGATGTGTTGTCGGTTAAAATGAAGCAATATGCCCGCAGGGAATATACCAGTAATATTGATGGCTGAGGGACATTTAACACAAGTGTGCAATTTGGTTTTCCACAAATGTCAATGTGTGAGCCCGATTTCATTTGATTGAAATGGGGGGATGCATTGGCCCGAATAAAAACTCTCTTATGCCTTTATCAGTTGCATTTAAAAGGGGTTCAAGCCATACATAATGCCTCCAGGATATTCAGATTATCGATTCGTCGTTTCTGGGGTATCCACTCTGAATAGAAATGAAAGTGTTAGCTAGAATTAAGAATGTATTCATTCAAATGGTTTTGGTAAAACTGATTACATATAAATCTAAAGAAGTCCTGTGTGTCTCTTTAAAATAATCTAACTTGCACTTGCTCATGTTTACGAAACTGAAAAACTGTGTTGCTAAATATCATCGAGAATGATAAAAAAAAATATAATTTGTTAACATGTCTGAAGAAGGTACACTGTACCGAAACAGCTGTCACTGAATTATATAATAAATACGAAAATCAAATAAAACTACGTTTTATTTTTATTTAATTAATAAATATGGATTTTCATCAAGTAAACACCAACTCAATTGATTATAAAAAAAATTGGTTACTTGGATGTAGGTCTACTTACTTACTCATTGGCACTATCGCACCCATAGGTTCATGGCCGCGCGAACATAAGCTCTCCATACATCCCAATCCTGAGCGAATGATTTCCAATCATTCCCTGTATAATCTACTTCCCTCAAATCATAGTTAATGTTGTACTCCCACCTCATTCTTGGTCTACCAACCGGGCGTTTTCCCTCTGGCTTTCCTACAAGAAGCTTCCATGCGCGTCTTTCATTCCCCATACGTGCAACATGTCCTGCCCATCGCAGTCTACGAGATTTAACTGTTCTGATTATATCTGGTTTCTTATAAAGACCATGTAATTCATTGTTATGTAGTCTTCTCCATTCACCTGTTTGTTCATCCCTCTTTGGTCCAAAAATTTTCCTAAGTACTTTATTCTCAAATACACGTAATCTCCTTTCATCCCTTAAAGTATAAATCCATGTTTCGCACCGATATAATATAACTGGTATAAAAAAAGGCAAATTTCCACAAAGGAAAAGAGGTACCAAGGCAAGTGGGGTTCTAATATGCTGGCTGACTGCTGTTGGACCAAGAAGAGAGATGTTCCAGATGCAAAATATGCCCGAAAATCACTATCTACCACTTTCTAGGTAAGTCAGAATGAGTTAGAGTTTGATGGATTTTATTAATAATTATAAAAATTATAAAAAATGTAAATGAATATGACAGAAAACTCTTACCTGATAGGAAAAAACTGAAATGATATTTAAATTCAGTATGAAATCTCATATTTATATTTTTGTGAAAGAAAAAAGTTTAAAAAGTTAATTTTAGTGTTACTTGGATGTATCTATTATTTTCTACTGATTTGGTGTATGATTATTGGTGCTAGAATACCGATAATGTTGTCATACAGGGTGCACGATAATTACATCGACAAACTTCAGGAACTCATTCCTCACTGGAAATTAAGCAAAAAAGGTCCTATAAACATGTGTCCGGAAATGAACGATATGCGTGCAACGACAACAAATCTTCCCGGCACACAGTACAAATCATAATAGCATCCACGTCACAACAGATGTTGAAAGTGACCTACATGGGATATAATGCACGCGTTTACACGTTGTATTATGGATTGCCTCACTCTTTTACATGTTCCGGCCTCTCTCCGAATAGCGTCATAGGCGATGTGGACACACTTGTTGAAAGGAATGTATATCAGGAACTGGTTCAGCAGGCACAACGCTTTTCAGATGCACCAGACGTGAAACTCCAGGGGATTAAGTCCGGTGATCTAGCAGGCCATGCAACATGGCCTCCGCGTCCTATCCAACGTCGGCGGAAGATTTTGTTGAGGTGTCAGAGAACTGTAATGCGGAAGTGGGGTGGCGCTCCATCGTGCAGAAACCACATCATCTGTCTTATTTCCAAAGGTACATTCTCAAGTAAAACACAGGAAGAGTATTCTGCAAGTGGACCGAGAGAATAATGTAATTTTTCACTACCATCTACCGTGGCAACGATGCATTTATGGACACTTATTCATAGGACATATTTTTCGTCAATTTACTGTCAGGAATCAGTCCCTGCAGTTTATCGGTGTGTATCAAGTTGTTTTACCTCTCTTCAGTGAGTAAAATTGAACAGTTGTTGGAGAGACGAAGTGTGTATTTATGTTAGTGGTGTCCCGCGCCGTAGCCAAGTGGTTAAGGCAAGAAGCCTTGGCGAGATCTACGGGATTTGTGCTGGTTCGTGTCGCCACGAGATAAGAAATTGTCTCATGTAATTTCGGCCAGTATGGGACCGGTGCCAACTCAGCATCGTGAGGCATTTGGGTACCTACAGTAAGTAGCGACTCCAGCTTGAGAAGACCAGATATAACGGCTGAGGCACCCGACATGCTGATCACATGTCATCCCTACACTGGCTAGATGATAATTTACCTCTATGATTAACACATGTGGATGTGAGGTCAGCAGCTGGTTGGTAGACCTAGGGCCTTCTAGATCTGTCGCCCTTGGAATTTAGAGAGTTTTAATCACGCTCTCCTAATAATCGATATTGTTACTTCTAAAATTAAGATTTAATTTTGACCCTGGCGATGATATTACATAAGTCAGTGCAGTTTGTTGGATACAGATACAAGTAGTGATACAAGCTATGGAATTCCCGTAACAACTTCTTCAGAGGAACCTCATATCTCTCTTGGACTGAACCGGTTTTTAAAGTACTTGTCTATTTACATTTATAAAAACAGTATAAATTGTTTTTAACAGTACATTTAAAAAAAATATTGACACATACTCTAATGATTGAAAATTTATATTGTCAGTTGCCGTGTTATAAGAAATGTATGTCAGTAATTCTATACGAATGGATATTTGTAAAGAAATTATAATTTCCCTATGTTCTTAAATTATTACTTGTGTTGTTTACTACATTTACTCAACATATGTGTTCCACTATTAATAAAATTTGAGAAAATGTGTATAGAATAATTATATGTACGGAGTTTCATGTTATATTCCAGATTTTTATGTGTATCTACTGAAGTGTTTATCATAAGTCATAAGCATTGTCACGAGTGATTTCAAAATTATCTAGAGGATTTGAAAATGAATAGTGGCATTTGTCTGAACTATTCAACGAATAAAATTAAGCTGTTTACTCACAAATCATTATTTAAATATAGTTATTTTAAAATATTTATATATTTAATGTAAACGGCGATGTTTGAAAACAAAAAAGAAATTATTGGTTATGTTTCATTTGTTCATCACTGCAACTTGATAATATTATTTATTGCCAAATAGGATCGCAATATTGTAAGAATGCACCCTAATGGAGAAATAATGAAACACGTCGGACTATATATTATAACCAACATTATAGGTTGTTAATTAATTTGTTTAGTAAACAGCTCAGTAAAATCAAAGAATTTGTTCATTATTTGCTACATTCAATGTATTTGTTGGAGAAAAATAATGCTCTGAGCTGTTCAAAAAAACAAAAAAGCTGATAAGGAGAAATCGATAAAGAGCGAGATGAAACACAACTGTCATTAGTTGTAAAACAAAATTCATTGAAACGTGATTGGTCATTGATTACCATATCGGACATGAGTTAAATACTCACATAGTAATCTTTACCTAGTATCATTAATCAGTAACATATATGCTGTTTAACGTTTTTAATTCCCATCTCATTTACATCAACTTTTCGGATGCTTTAAGTTGTCATATAAAATAAGTCAATAAAATTTACAGCAATAACAGCAAAATTGGTTTTAACGGATAAGGTCACATAACAACAATACCAATAGTCTGTGTATGTCTGCTATTGACTTAATCATGTATTGTGAAGTGAAACTGACATAAAATTCAACGAATTTTGAAATGATGATTAAAATAAAATTTCACAATGAAATTCGAAGTGAACATTTTACTTCATGCTATGGAAAATCAAGTAGAACATTAATTAAGTTTGTTGCTACTTCGATCTCCGAAATATAATTCTCAATTGAACCGTTAGATACGGACAGAAGGAATCTCGTTAATCCATTTAAGACGTTCTGTACGAGATTTAAATGCTACTAACTATTTCAAAGAATGAAAAGGCCTCTAAGCAAAATTTACCGAATTTTCCCGTCCTAGTACTACCTTGGTTTCCTAGATGTCAGTATGAGGCGGAACGCTGACCACGGACCACTCAAAATTACATCTATACGAAAACAAGTGTAACTAAATTAGTATGGTTCAAATTCTTCCCTGTAGGGGGAGAGCGCCTAAATCTCTGTAAAGGGAAAACATAGGCTTACAATACAATACAATACTATTTCATAACTAATCATAGGATTTTTACGTAATTGCATATTCTAACCCTTTGCGGATACATGGATAAAATCGATAAATGTCCATGAATTAGAAACTTATCATATATGAAAATTTATCATTTCATATTTTTATATATTTGATCAGAATTACATATTTTAAAGATTCTTATGTGGTCTCGAGGTAGCATGCTGCCCTGTCACACAGCGGGCCAGGGTTCGATTTCCGGTCGGGACAGGCTCCTAGGTGAGATTTTTTCGGGGTTTTTCCTCACCTATAAGATAAATGTCAGGAAGCTTAGGGCCCAACGGTCCCCGAAAATCATCCGGTCATCATCATTATCATCCTTATCATTCTTCACCGGTGTGGAAAGCAACGGGAAGCTATCACACCTATAATTCCCTAGTAAAGCTGCAAAGCATTGCATGAAAATACTGTACTATGATCGCAGTAAAACACCTGCCCTCAGTCAGAATTACTATGGATGGATGTAAATTTACATATTAAACCTATTAATTTAAACAAATATTTTCAAAAGTAGCAAATAATTTAAAGCAATATTTGTGACAATATTTGTTTACATTAAAAAACTCAGATACCTGATTGTACACTGATTCTGTTTTTTCCAACCTATAGAAAAGCTGGTTAGAAACGGTTAAAGAAGAATTCCATTTACTGAACACGATAAACATAGATACAGGACTTTAATGATTTAAGTATAGGGTTCCACGTAGCAAAATTTATTTTAAAACCTGAACGATCTACACTGTTTATGAATGAAATAGTAGAAATATGTAGGGACACACAGTGGTATCCTTCAATCTGGAAAATCGATAATCGAGACGCGATGGGGGTCAGGGTTTTTAAACTGTTTAATCTTCTAGCGGCATCATGGCCCTGGGATCGACTCAGCCTATAGCAGGTTGTTACATGTGACCTAGTGTCAATATTGTGGTAAGAAGAGTGCGTTCTCTCGTACTTACAGCAATGGCGACCATGATTGAAAGTTCAATTTCCAAAATTCGGGGTTTCCAACCTAAATAACTGTTCTGTAATATTACGTATTACCTGAATCGTGCGGGAAGTAAAACCATTTTCCTTTATGTATACTACGAACAATGTATATATACAAAAAGATATCCAAAAGTTAGTATTCCATCCATCCATAGTAATTCTGCCCGAAGGCAGGTCCTTCACTGCAATCATAGTATTTTCATGCTATGCTTGCAGCTTTACTAGGGAATTGTGTAGGTGTGGTAGCTTCCCGTTGCTTTCCACACCGGTGAAGGATGATGATGATAATGATAATGGTAAGGATGATAATGATAAGGATGATGGCCATATGATTTCGGGGACCGTTTGGGCCTTAAAGTTTTCCTGACATTTGTCTTACAGGTGAGGAAAAACCCCGATAAAAACCTCACCCAGAAAAACTGCCCCGACCGGGGATCGAACCCGGGCCCGCTGCGTGACAAGGCAGCACGCTACCTCGAGACCACAGCGGTGGACAAGGTAGTATTAATATACGATATACGACATAAATTACTGAATTTTAAATGCACTGGACTTTATTTGAAGCAATATAAAACAGTAAATTCGTACTTGCTGCCATTTTATGCTGATTGGTTTCACGGCCTGTTGTAGTCCAACTAAAATATTTTCGGCATTTACCATATAAACATTGGTCACCCTTTTAACGCTAGTCAGTTGTTTATAATGAATGCAAATATTTCCAACAAATATATTATTTTACTAAAAATAAGTATAAATATCCTCAACAATATGTCCAATTCAGGTTCGGGTCGAGGGATGAGATGAGATGAAGCTACTTATAAAGAGATCTGTGAATGACAAGAGTGCCGGCAGACCACACCTGACGCACCATGGCAGGAGCAAATGAACGAAATGAAACTAAATGGATGAAATGAGTGTTGAGAAATGGTGGAATTATATTGTCGCAGGGGAAAACGGGAGAAACCCCGAGAAAATCCTGCCCAAGCTCCGTTTCGTCCACCACGAAACCCATATGGAGTGACCGAGACTCAATCTCGGGATCCCAGCGGTGATAGGCAAGCTTCTAACCGCTTGCGCCACGGAACAGCCTTATTATTATCCATCCATAGTAATTCTGCCCGAAGGCAGGTCCTTCACTGCAATCATAGCATTTTCATGCTATGCTTGCAGCTTTACTAGGGAATTGTAGGTGTGGTAGCTTCCCGTTGCTTTCCACACCGGTGAAGGATGATGATGATGATAATGATAATGGTGATAATGATAAGAAGGATGATGATGATGGCCATATGATTTCGGGGACCGTTTGGGCCTTAAAGTTTTCCTGACATTTGTCTTACAGGTGAGGAAAAACCCCGATAAAAACCTCACCCAGAAAAACTGCCCCGACCGGGGATCGAACCCGGGCCCGCTGCGTGACAAGGCAGCACGCTACCTCGAGACCACAGCAGTGGACCTTATTATTATATTATTTTGAAAACACCATCGCACAAAACATAATATACAACGCACGTTTGTGAAGTGTTCACAAAATCTCGGATATTAAAAACCTGGCTATCGCTCCCCCACCTCGCATTTTCATGTACTATTAATTTAAATAAAAACAGTAATTAACAGTTCATGATTTAAATATTACCTGCATCAACATTAATGTCGCTCGTACAAGTCGATCATACGTTTCTTACATTCAATTGTATATTTCATTGCAGATACACTTGATCGAATTAATTGGAAAATATGTGTTTAAAAACATATGAGCAATTAACCTCAGCGTACCTCTATTTATTTTTTTGAGTTGTTCCCGTGCTGGGTTCGAATTTCAATCCAAGAACCTATTTCATTATACCCATCACGTTATGGTTCCGTCTCTCAAGTTAAGAGAAAACTGCATTGCCTAGTTCTATTTAATATTCTTCATTCTTCTACTCCACATTATGTAACCTCTCGTTTCAAGTATCGATGCTCCAACCGTAATTTAAATACACAATATCTTGTTTAATACAACTCAACATAGAACATAGTTTTATTACACATCCCCTGTAGGCCTAATGCCTCCACTTCCGCTTGCAGCAACAGGAATTCCCTATCACAGAAAATCGGGGGCTAGAATAATTTTAAAAGAAATGTATATGTGCTTCAATTTAATTTGAATATTACCTTAACCTTATTGTTGATATAATAATTGCTTATTCATCTTAATTTTATTATTATTATTATTATCATCATTATGATAGTGCTATTATTTTTTTACTACAGGCAATGAAGGCAAATATGATATGAAAAGAAAAATTAATGCTTGAGTCGGGATTTGAACCCGAGTCCCTAAACTCTGTACGTTTAGCGCTCTAACGACCTGAGCTACCCAAGTATTCCAACACAAACATAAATATTTTTTTCTCAGGTAGCTCAGGTCGTTAGAGCGCTAAACGTACAGTGTTTAGAGACTCGGGTTCAAATCCCGACTCAAGCATTCATTTTTCTTTTCATATCATATTTGCCTTCGTTGCTAAATGACAAAAATATAGTTATAACATCTAAATATACAAGCGTTACTGCTATAAAATAAATATTCTCTTTAAACATTTGCTTAACTGCTATGTTGGCCACTAATGTCAGTCGGAACGATTTTCCGCTACCTCTTGTGAGAATTGAGAATACTGCATATATAAGAAAAATGTATGTTTGTGTTAGAATACTTGGGTAGCTCAGGTCGTTAGAGCGCTAAACGTACAGGGTTTAGAGGCTCGGGTTCAAATCCCGACTCACGCATTCATTTTTCTTTTCATATCATATTTGCCGACATTGCCAAATGTCGAGAATATAGTTATAACATCTATATATATGAAGTTCGGTTAATGTGAACCCTTCCGTTTGAGTAGACTCTCATTATATCTTTTTAATTAGTGCTGCCCTCGAATATAAAATATTTTAACTTCTTCCCCTCATCAACTTTGACGTATTCAAGTCCAGTTTCTTTTATTCTTTGTGCTAAGAAGGGTTTATTTATGATATTTATGAAAACGACAATTTTAAAAGTTTTCAAGCTAAGAATTAATTCTTAATTTCTGTTATGGAATATTATAAATATTGAAAAATCTCCTAAATAGGCCTATATTATGTAGATGCTGTTTTAATATACTGACGGGTTTGGTTTCATATTATGTGACATGTCGGTTATATAAAATAATTATTGATATCAATGGAATTTGGTTAATGTGGATCCCTCGCGAAGCGGTTAAAGTGGACTTAGGTCCACTTTACACGAATACGTATATTTTTTAATGAGGATGCTCTCTGTAAAAAAACAAGCACATAATTAATGTTATTTAATATCGTTGTAATTTTTCCCAAAGACCGCCGCTGTCTGCATAAGAATGACATGTGAATGTTATAATCAACAATATTTTTCGAAACATTAATGTATATATATATATCAACGCTTTTAATTACGATCAGTCATAAATACTTTCAGAAAAATTAATAGAGTAAAAAACTCAAACAAGTATAAAAGCTAAGGTGAACTTTTGGGTACACTTTGTTCGAATATGGAGGTTAAAGTGGACCTTTCTTGTAATGTAAAAAGGTTTATAAATTATTAAGATGTTTCCATATTTCAATAAAATAACAATGCTATTTCATAGTTATAACACAAATGATAACCACTATAATTAAACAAAATTCAAATCCTTTAACTAAAAGAAGAAAAACAACAAATTCAAAATAGGGGTTCCACATTACCCGAAGTTCTCCCGTATAAGAACATATTCCTGTAAAGCAATATCTCTATTCTTATCCTGTTCCATCAGCTCAACTTTCCTCCAAGAGGAACAAATGAACATATTATGGTTCAGAAATCGAGAAATCTTAATGTAGAGTAAACAAAAAATAATAATAACGACGAAAAAAAGAAAAGACTAAGAAATATATTAATCTCAATAGTGATGAAAAAATACAAATAATATGAGAACAATTGGAAAACTATTAGACCAAATATCCATTGCTTCTTTTCTGTTATAGACGTGATCAGAATGATGAAGATAATATTTTGATTTAAAGAATATTGTATGGACTACTGAAGAATATATCGATGATATTGGAAATTCCAGAAAAATGGTATGTTTCATAAGAACGATAAATAGTAATTTATTTATATACAATAATTGTTAAACATATATAACTCCTCCAAATTCTGCAAGTTAAACGTTCTCTTTAATTTCGCATTTGCAAAATCTCTTAAGTCTAGTTGGAGAAACTGTTTGCTTAGAGAGAAAGTCTCAATATTTGTCCAGCCCTCTCCTACACATTGCTTCCTTTGTGTTAGTGTTAATTCCACTCTTTTCTGCCCTCCTTCAACGTCGAATTTCCACCCTCTTAATCTTCACCATTCTTTTCTCTTGCTGCTCTACTGGATAATCCACTCCAATCCTTTTGAAGAAAAATAAATGAAAAAAACATGTTGTCATGAATTGAGTTACCAACTAAACGAACTGTAATAAGAAAGAATGAAATTTCAGTGCTTTGAAAAAAGTATATTCTTAAAATTTCACATTTTTATAAGGTAAAACTTGTTAATTTCATGACAATGTTACATAGTAACACCAGTAGCGAACCAGGAACGTAACATTTGTATGTTTAATCCTTCACTTTTCCCCACTTTTTACTTTACAAGGCATAGTTGTGATATTTCTTCTAATAGGTACTACGTAAAATAATGTTATAACATTTTTACGTATTACAACTTTTTTCATTCTTAAAACTTTTTTTTTAATTCTTAAAAAGTGTACTAAACAATAAACAAATTCCGATTACATTCGCAGCACGGGTTCAGAAGAGCGAGAAGGTTGAGTTAGTGGTTCCTTTATCTGCCTAGCATAAGGCACTATAGAGAGGGGCTTGGTTAGGTGATGCGGACTCACAACCATATCAAAAACACTGAGCAACTAAAACTAAACTTTTTTGTCTCAGAAAGAAAAATATGTAATTCTGATAGTATTGTTCTCCTGAATTCAAATATGATATCGGTTTTTCTCAATCACGCACGATTTCCGAGAGACAGGCATTTATAATTTCAAACACTTTAATATATTCTACATTCATAACTATACAATATTCAAACATTCGGACTCACCTAGAAAGTAAGAAATGACGATTTTCCGCTATATTTCGCCTGTGGAGCATCCCTCTTGATGGTCCTACAATAATCGGCCAGCATATTAGGATTCCATTTGCCTTGATATCTCTTTTTCCATAGCTGAAACCTCCTGAGTGAGCTCATTTGGTTTTATTTTACAATGGACAAATGGACGAAAAAAGTTTATTAAAAAATAATTATTTAAATCCATTAATTGAAACTGAAATAAAAAAAACTGTGATTGATGGAGAAATTCCGAATACATATTTGAAAACACGATAAAAAAACTGCATTGAGTAAAATTATTGGTACTCATGAAACAAAAATCATGTTGACCAGTGTAATTATCTTATGAATTTTACTTTTTAATTGTAATTATATTTTAGATAATTAATTGTATTTGCCTTATTATTTCATACTTCATATTCCAAACCTCTGATCTCTACAAATGTTTCTGTTTTGTATGTTCAACTTCTATTTCTATTTGAATGCAAAGACAAGGATAAGTTTCAACTCGTAAAACACTCCATTGTTATAACTTGAACAATTGTGTCCCATTACAGCCAGATAAAGCAATTGATACTTGAAATTGTACCGTGTTGTAGCTATATAAAGCAATTCTTATTTAAAATTGTACCGTGTTGTAGCTAGATAAAGCAATTTTATTTAAAATTGTATCGTATTATAGCCAGATAATAATGTAATACTTGCAAAACTTTTTTGCGTGTATAGAACATGTGAGGCAAAAGATTTAGATTAGCGTAAATCTGGTAACGCGGACGTGACGTTGGGTTGATGAGATATTACATTCTCACATGCGTCAATCCGAGACTGATAGCTGTATTACCTGCCTCCTTTTCAATGCGTATATTTATTTTGTGCACTCAACCATTTACTGAATCCCATATTCCATCTCATTCATCCGACCACTGTTTCACACACATCCATTAACTCAAATGGTAATTTCGAAACATCCTAAGACCGCTAACACACATTCACATTCATATATCTAGTATTTCCTATGACAAGAAGATAAAATATATATTTTATAAAAAATAAAGAAATATGGGAAATTATAGGTGTGTAAGAGGAGTCGGGCATCACAGACATTATAGAAAAGAAAATATTACAGTAGTATGGCCATGTCAAAAGAATGCCAGAGCAAAGATTGCCTAAAATTGTTATGGAATGGATCCCAATGGTAAGCAGGAAGATAGGTAGAAAACTTAGATAGAAGGAGTGCAAGCGGCTATGAACATTAGAGGATTGAAGGAAGATCAATGGATGGACAGAGAGGAATGGCGTTTTGTTTCCGGAAGACGGCGGCAGCTGCCATGATACCAGATGATGATGATGAAAAAAATATGGAGAAGATCACATAGCAGTAAGCTACATTATCTATTTATGGGAAATCAGATAAAATAAGAACAATTACGTATCGTAGACTGTGATGGGCAGGGCATGTGGCGAAAATGGGGAATCAAAGAGGGGCATGGAAACTTGCAGGAAAACCAGAGGGAAAGCGTCCAGCGGGTCGAAGTGGGAGATTAACATTATTCGTGATATGAGGGAGGTAATTTATACAGGGGATGAATGGAAAACATTAGCTCAAGATTGTTGAGTTGAAATTCATTATCACTCCCGATTTCTACATGAACATATTTCATAAAATTAAATCAATGAACATCTAGAGAAAACGCATGGCAAATACAATCAAATAATTTGACTTCCATACAACAAAAACCTCTAGAGTCTAGGTCTACATAAGTATTAAAAATAACAAATTTGATAATGTTAATACTTGAACCGGTAATTCTTTAAAGTTATATGACAAAAAAACTAGTAAAACCGACGATAAATGACAGACATTGAACGTTCGAGCCAATAAAACTTTTCTGTCTTCTGATCTCTATAATAAAAGTTTAAGCATGGAGAAAAGTTCTCACACTCAATGTCTATTAAAAAAAATTCAAGGCCGCTAGTGATAAAATTGAAAGTTGAAATTAGGATTCTTGTTTTTTATATCACTGAAGTCCACCGCTGTGGTCTCGAGGTAGCGTGCTGCCTTCTCACGCAGCGGGCCCGGGTTCGATCCCCGGTCGGGGCAGTTTTTCTGGGTGAGGTTTTTATCGGGGTTTTTCCTCACCTGTAAGACAAATGTCAGGAAAACTTTAAGGCCCAAACGGTCCCCGAAATCATATGGCCATCATCCTTATCATTAACATCCTTACCATTATCATCATCATCCTTCACCGGTGTGGAAAGCAACGGGAAGTTACCACACCTACACAATTCCCTAGTAAAGCTGCAAGCATAGCATGAAAATGCTATGATTGCAGTGAAGGACCTGCCTTCGGGCAGAATTACTATGGATGGATATCACTGAGATGTATATATATTTAATTTCAATTAAATATCCATCCATAGTAATTCTGCCCGAAGGCAGGTCTTTCACTGCAATCATAGCATTTACATGCTATGCTTTCCAGCTTTACTAGGAATTTATAGGTGTGGTAGCTTCCCGTTGCTTTCCACACCCCACTACATCCCCATGATGACATATTTTTAATACCTGTGGAATGCCAACCAAATTATTTTCCCTAACATGAGACATGGTGATGGGTGATATGAAATGAAATGACCTGAAGGGGAGGAGAGTGTTGATGATGATGATGATGATAATGATAAAGATGATAATGATAAAGATGATAATGATGATGGCCGGATGATTTTCGGGGACCTTTGGGCCCTAAGCATCCTGACATTTATCTTACAGATGATGAAAAACCCCGAAGAAAACCTCAACCAGGAGCCTGTCCCGACCGGGAATCGAACCTGGGCCCGCTGCGTGACAAGGCAGCACGCTACCTCGAGGCCACAGCGGTGGACCCAATTAAATATATAATTACTAGTAGTTTTCTTTTTAGATTGGCGGGAAGACTGCCCTGTGCAATACGAACAAAAATATATATTGTGCTATCCTGTATATTATGGATGAATATAATAATGTCTACTGTACAGTGTTGTGTGAGTCGTAGGTCGTCTTATGGTATCGGCAAATTCGATCTTCTGTCATAACCCATATCACCATTTTTGGGTAAGGCCCGCGGCGCGAGGAAGGACTACAACCATTCCGATAGCTCCTTCTGCCTTTCTTTTTAATTTCTCATGTTCGGAATCATGAGTCAGCAACTTGGTGAAACCCCATTAGATCCCTTGCAAGCACATTCAACACCTGTGGGCTTTAATCAAACTATTTTCCTAACGTGATATGAGGTGAAGGGTGGTATGAAATGACTGAATGAGAAATTAAATAATATGAAGGGGAGAGAATGCAGAACGGAGAGTTTCGGGACGAAATTCTCGAAACAGGAGAACCCGGAGAAAACCCAAACAATCCCAGTTAGGCCAACCGCCAATACCCCTCTGGAACCAGACTACTGTCAAGAATCATCGGCAATATTGCATCATAATTAAACTTCAAGTCCTTAAAGTTATCATTTCTATCTTCAGGATTTTTTTTAATTTCAGTATTCATTATATTTCTGCCTGCAAAACCCTTCTAACTATTCAATTTTATTTATTTTTATTTTTTAAATTAAGTTTTTAGCAGTGTATCAGGAACTACTCGCATATGTTACAGAGCTCCTGATGAGCTGCTTATATGGAAGATACTTAATATTTGAAGGAATTTTCCCTTCCCCATCCATAGCCAAGAAACATTAAATTTAATTCCCATTAATAATTTAACAACCTTACCATTAATTAAGCTATATAATTTCCCTACAAACGTCATTTAAAAGGGAAAAAATAGGTAAGTCACTTTCTCCAATGAAATATAAAAAAGCATACTTTTTTGTACAACATCCATACTTCCTCACCTGTGTGCCAAACTTTGGAGATAAATAAACCCATGACAAAACTGAATCCTTTAATGTTCACACAAGTGATAGAACTCTTCAAGTAAAACCTAATGGCACGTCAAACTTTATTTCGACAACAAATAACTTGCCAGGTTGTTTCTCTTTACCATTCATTT
The DNA here is from genome assembly GCA_030220185.1 of Diploptera punctata. Taxonomy (NCBI): domain Eukaryota; kingdom Metazoa; phylum Arthropoda; class Insecta; order Blattodea; family Blaberidae; genus Diploptera; species Diploptera punctata. The sequence continues at coordinate 548,074 of JASPKZ010002720.1, read as the reverse complement.
GTTTGTAAATTAGATGAAGACAGGAATGACGAGAGGTAACTTCTGGTGCATTCCTTTTTTAAAGGTGTGCTTGCGTGTGCATCGCAATTTAATTCTTTGTCTGGAAATATTCCTCAATATTTAATTTTGTTAATGTATGCATACATTCATTTAGTTCAGATTTAGATAATATTACAGGAACAATACAGAGAAAAAAATCAAAAATAAAATGAGAAAAGAAACAAAGATAAAAATGTATAATGTTATGGCGGTTCCCACAATATTGTATGGATGTGAAACTTGGGCACCAATGAAAAAACAGAAGGATAGAATACGGACGGCGGAGATGAGGTTCCTAAGACAAGTTAAAGGATGTACAAGACTTGATAGAATAAGAAATGAGGATATAAGAGAAGAATTGAGAGTACAGCCTTTATTGGATAAAGTCACGAATTACAGACAGAAATGGATTGATCATATGGATGGAATGAGTAAGGAGAGATTGTTAGCAAGAAATTATCAAGCACGAAGAAGACGTGATGTTGGAAGAACTAGAAGACGTTGGGCTGATGCATTATGAAGTCGGAACGGGCAATTGCCTAATCCCTGGAGTGATGATGATGATAACATTATAAAATGTATGACAACTTAAAAATAAACCAAAACCATAATGTACCTTAAAGTGAAATATTGTTTGCAAATTTTGGATAATAACTCATAAATACAGTCATTAAATAGTAACTTTACTGTAACTGAATTTTTATTTTTCATAGTAAAAGGAATGTACAGTTTTAGCACTGTTGATTGATCTTCAGTTTCTAGTTTTTGCACCATGCTTCCAATAGTTTTACACGTTTTAGCATCGAATAGTAAACAAAATTCCGGTTCCTATACGATGAAAAAAAGCTACATCAGCAGCATGATTAGATGTATCGGTATTATATATTTTAGCACGTCAGAAATGAAGATACTATATAGAATTCGTATCGAAGTCAATACATTATTCCTTTGAATATTCTATGGGGGTTCTCCAGGCGGAGACTACTTCAGGTAATCCATGCCAATGGCTCAAACAGAGGGATATGTCGCTAAGAACAGAGAATGTTAGGACATTATATAGTAGTCAGACAAACAAATATTAAACCAGGAATTAGATAAATCTCCCTTGGATATAGTCGCTTTACAGAAAGTTAAAGGATCAAGAGAAGGTAGTTAGGATTCAGCAAGTTTGCATTATACGAAGGAGGTGCAGCGAGATCTGATTTGGAACTCTTTCTTTATTGTGTAGATCCTCTCGGCTATCCGAGATATTAAGATTTTTCAGTGATAGGATACCATACATAATTAAAAATGGTAAACGACATGATTATGTTATCGTAAATATATATAGCCCACAGATGATCAGGATGAAGGATGAATTCAATGAACAATTAGAATGCGTATTTGATAGCATTTCACGATTCAAATGAAAATTGTCTTAGGAAATTTAATACAGAAGTGGGACGAAATATATATTCAGGCCAACAACAGGCAAATTCAGTCTTTATGAAGGTAGTAACGATTACTCACCGTTGCCACAGCAAATAATTTTATTGTTAAGAGCACAACATTCCAGCATATGGATATTCATAAATATACCTGGATGGCTCAATATGGTGAAAGTCGGAACCAGATAGATCATGTATCAGTGGACAAACGCTGGCACAGTAGCATCATCCATGTTAGATCAGTTAGAGGGATAGACTGCTTTTTGGATCATCATTTGGTCAGGGTGAAAAATCAGACAACGGTTATCGCTTATGGGAGGAACAAACGCGAAAGACAATTCTGAAAATGTTTAATTAAAAACTTGAGAATTTATGAACTGCGGCAAGAATACCAGATAAAAGTTGCTAATAGATTTCAAATAATGGAATCGTCAATTCATAATGTGGAAACCGAAGAAGAAATTGATATAAATAAAGAATGGGAGGCTACAAGATTAAATTGTCAGCATCAGTAAGCGGAGCTTATTTTAAAAAGGGGCAAAACAGAAATGGTTTGATGAAGAATGTGCCGATATTGTAAAGAAAAAATATAAAAATGAAATGGTTACAGTAGCCAAATTCAATGAATTTAGAAGAATTGGGTAGTATTAGACGAGAAACCACTAGGTTATTAAATAGTAAAAGAAGGAATATTTGAGAGTGAAAATTAATTGTCTTGAAATTATTACAAAAAACAGGTACATTAGAGGATTATAGCAAGGAATTAGAATAGAGAGGAAAGGGTTTCAAGCTGGAATGAACATATGTAGGAATAAAAATGGGGATAAGATTGCAGATTTCACGAGTACATTAAATGGATAGAAAATATATTTAATCAGCAATTAGATATACATACAGAACAGGGTATTGAGATAATGATTTAAAGACAGCAGAATGGTTTTACACAAAGTCAATAAAAACCCAAGTCACTAAATTAAAAAGTTAAATAGTCAACGTGTTTCAGTAGCGACGCTATCATTATCAAGACTTAATCAGGCAATATTACGTCTTGATCATTTTTTTAAATGGTGATTTGGGTTTTTATTGGATTTGTATAATACAAATTTATCACCAAGGAGATCCTATTTATTAAATGCACATTAATTTTTAGTCACAGAACCAAGTATATTAGAGCTTGAAATGATGATAGAAAAATTGAATATGTATAAACCACAGGTTTATATGCGATCTCGGTAGAACTGATAAAATCAGGAGCAGAAAAATTAATGATCAAAATACGTCGGTTACTTAATATGATCTGAGAAAAAGCAGCTGTTCCAAATGAATGCAATAATTGATTATCATAAGTAATGCCACGAATGCAAAAATTGGTTATCATAAGTAATGCCACGAATGATTTCCAAATTATTTATCTAGAGAATTTGAAAATCAGGAGTGGTATTTGTTAGTACTATTTAACGAATAAAAGTAAGCTGTTTACTCACAAATCATTATTTAAATATACTTACTTAGCCTACTTACTTACCTAATACAGGCTTTCCACTTTACAGCAGTTTGCCCTTGATTCCTGCTTTCCAGAGACTCCTATCTTCCCATTGACCATCTTCCATACCCCTCTTCATAGTGGCATCATATATTCATATATATATATATATATATATATATATGCTCTTTTACTTCTCCCCCTCTTCCTTCTGCCTGGTACCATCCAATCCAACACCCGTTTAGGCCACTGGTCTTCCGACATCCGTTGTACATGTCCATACCACTGTAGAGCTCTCTTTGTTATCCTATCGATAATAGTTTCTTGTGCATTCATTTCCTGTCTGATATATGTATTTCGAATATGCTGTAGCCTGGATATTCTCATACTTCTCCGTAATCCATCCATTTCTGTCGCCAAGATTCTTTTCAGCATCCTTCCATTTATTGTCCAGCTTTCTGATCCATATGTAAGTATACTTTCTATTATAGTCTGTATAATCTCTTTTTTTTGTTTCTCTGGTCACATTTCTATTCTATAAAAGACCATTCAGGGATCTAATCGCCTTCCTTGCACAATTTACTCTGTTAATAATATATTTTTCACAAGTACCAGATTTATCTATTATAGATCCAAGATATTTAAATTCTTCAACACATTTGGTTATCATATTATTTATTTGTAGGTCTTCTGAATTTCCTCTGATTACCATATATTATGTTTTAATATAATTTATCTTCAATCCACCTACCTCAAATTCATCGACCAACTTTCTGATCATATATTCTATATCTTCTTTAACTTGTCCTATTATAATCTGGTCATCAGCGAATAATAAATTCTGCAGTAAATGACCATTAATGTTGATTCCCATTCCCCTACATAACTTATTCCATTTCATTAATACATCTTCTAAATATATCTTGAACAATGTTGGTGACATCCCGCATCCTTGCCTTAATCCCTTTGTTATATCAAATTCTGAGGATACTCTATTTCCAACCTTAATACTTGCTTTACATTTATACATTCTGTTTATAAAATGTACAAGAGATTTAGGTATTCCAAAGTTCTCCATTGCCACCCAGAGCTTGTTGATGGGTACAGAGTCATATGCCTTTTCCAGGTCTATAAATGCCACATGCACTTCTTTTCCTTTAGCCAACATATTTTCCATAATCTGCCTAATCACAAATATATTATCAAGGCACGATTTACCTGCTGTGAAACCTGTTTGTTCTTCTGATATTTTATTTTGTATTAGTTCCTCCAATCTGATTTTAATAATTGTACTTAACATTCTACTAATTGCTGCCATAACACTGAACCCTCTATAGTTTGCTGGATCTCTTTTATTCCCTTTATTTTTGTATATTACACAACTTTCACTCATCTGGAATAGGATCTCCTTCTATCACTTGGTTAAAAAGTCTAGTTAAAATTCTTATAATTCCTGAACCACCATATTTAATTAGATCCATGGTTATTCCTCCTGGACCTGCCGCTTTTCCATTTTTTTTTTTTGCTGTTCTCAACACGTTTCTTAACTCGTCTTCTGGTATAGATTCTATTAAGTCACCCTTTCCATTATCCAGTGTAGCATAGTCTATAAATCCTCTCCTAGTTTCTGTTAAAAGCATTTTAAAATATTCCTGAAACGTTTTCATTGGTACTAAATTAAAACTCTTTGTCATATTATCATTTCGCATGTTTGTAATTGTCCTCCATGCTTGGCCTGACTTTGAATAGCCTACTGTATGCTCATTTTCTCCACATACCCTACTCCGCATTTCTTTTTTCTGTTTCCTGACTTCTGCTTTAACCTTTCTTTTAAGTATGTTATAACTTTGATAATCTTCATCTTTCTTGGAACTTAAATATTTTTGATATGCACTTTTCTTTTCTGTTATGATGTCAGGTATTTCCTTTTCACCCAATGGTTTTTATGGTGTTTATCATTTTCCAGACCAAGTGCTTCTCTTGCTCCTTCGTGTATATATTTTTCAAATGTTCATAAGTAACGACAGAGTTCCAATCTTCATCAAATTTTAATTTTACGGTGAGGCGTTGGGCATATAATTTTTTAATACTCTCATCTTGTAGTAAATGTAGATTATATCTACATTTTTCCAATTCATTTTCTATTTCTATATTTTGATCTTTATTTACCTTTTGCCTGTTTATAGGGCATACTATCCTAGTTGACAGCATATAATGATCTGTTCCACATTCAGGTCCTCGATTCACTCTAACATCTTGAACTATAATACTTCTCCGTTTCCTCACTATTACATAATCAATTATCGATCTTAGACCTTTAGTGCGTTGTTCCCACGTATATCTATGGATGTCCCGATGGTTAAACATCGAATTCATAATAATTAGGTCATTCACTTTGCATTCTTCTTTTAAACGTTGTCCATTTTCATTCTCAATATCTTCTCCATATGGACCAACTATGTCACCTGTCCCCTTTCCAACTCTGCTATTCAAATCTCCCATAATTATTAATTCCTTCTTTTGAGAAATATTTTCTACCAACCCAGTAAATTTTTCAAAGCATTGTTCCTTTATTACTTGTGATGCATCGTTTGTTATGTACCTATTATTACTAATTCTTTCCCATACATTGTTATTTCCATAACTATAAATCTTTCATCTATTTCTTCTATTTGTTTTATTGAGGATTTCCATTTCTTCTTAATTAAAATTGATACTCCTCCTTTAGCTCTCTCCGATTTTTCAACCCCACGCCATACATGCATGTATTCACCAATCATTTCTTGACCTTTCCCTTTCCTTTTCGTTTCTGTCAGAACTGCTATATCCACCCCTTCTTTGTAATCTCGTTAAGTACTTCATTATTCTTAGTATTCCAACCTTGTATGTTCCAAGTTGCCAAAATCATTGTCCTTTTTCTTAGGCAAAGTCTATGCCTGTTGATCTGTCCGGCTTCATCTCTCTTTGCAGGAAACGTAACAATTATTTTTTATGGAACGCGTTTTCAGCCCTTCGCCAACCCCCGGATTTGGGGAACCTAACCAGAGCCTCATTTGCCGGTTTTCGGGATTCCTATTGGGCCTTCTCGCCTACCGTAGCGGTCACGGGGAAACTAGTCCCCACCGTACATCACCCCAATAGGATATTTTGTACTTCCCGTTGCCCCCACTCGGGACGTGGACCACGTTGGATTTTGAGAGGCTATTTAAATATAGATATTTTAAAATACTTATATATTTAATGTAAATGGCGATGTTTGAAAACAAATGAGAAACGTTTGTTATGCTTCATTTGTTCATCACTGCAACCAGATCATATTATTTATTGTCAAATGATCGCAATATTGTAAGAATGCACTGTAGTGGAGAAAATATGAGACACTTCAAACTGTTTATAACCAACATTATAGGTTATTAATTAATTTCTGGTGTTTTTGATGTAAATTATATTTTTCTGGAACATAAATTCCTGGAAAATAATACGTTTAAGAAAGTGCAAACAGTGGTTTGTTTTTATTGTGGTATAATCAACTACCACGAATGTTTTTCTATTATATTCTGCAAGCAGTATCTGTTTACATTCGTGCACTCTATATACAATCTGGTAGCCGTATTTATTAGAGAGTCAGTCACTGCAAAATAATGCTCTGGCCTATTCAGAATCTTAAAACAGAGGACCTTTCTTTAATATGATAAACTCATTTGATAAATTCCTGGTGAAACACGACTGTTATTGGAAGTAAATCAAACTTAATTGAAACGAGGTTGGTCATTGACTCCCATTTAGGGCATGAGATAAATAGTCATACTAATATATAAGAAAGGAGATAACACTCATGGCAACAACTAGAGCAGAGCCGCCCAAACTTATTTGTATCGGGGGCCATAGTCCCTATTGTAGCTGTTGTGGCTTATCATTATTGTCATTATCATTGTCGAATCATTGTTATCATTAGGCTGTTATTATTATTATTATTATTATTATTATTATTATTATTATTATTATTATTAGGATTTGTAGAAGAAATAAAACAAGAAACAGTGTAATTTAAAAAAAAGATGAATGTTCAAACTTCAATTGTGAATTTTATGAAAAGAATTAAAATGATATGGCCATTAAAAAGAATGACGGAAGTAAGATACCTAAGAAGAATACAAGAATGGATGCCACTTGATAGAAGAAGAATAAGACGAACAAAAGTAACGTGGATTGATGGAGTTTCGAACAACATGAGGGGAAAAAGAATAGGAAGATGGAGATTGGAATGACAGATGTGTTGAAGAATGACAGTAGATTAACTGGATACAGGAAGATGTGAAACCTGTTAAAATAAATTATTTTATTTATTATTATTATTATTATTATTATTATTATTATTATTATTATTATTATTATTTATTATTATTATTATTATTATTATTATTATTATTATTATTATTATTATTATTATTATTATTATTATTACTATTCGCTTCAAAGTTTAGGCGATTCGCCTGTTCCGAATTCACAATGATTCCTTCCATATCTTCCTAGGTCTTCCTACATCCCATAATCCTTTTGGTTTATAATGATATGGTATCTTGGGCAAACTTGTTCCTTCCATTCTCTGAAAATGCTGTTCCAGTCGACGCGGTGTTGTTGAATTCTATCATTTATTGAATATATTTCTAATTCTCTTCTTATTTCTTCATTTTTTATGTGGTCCAATTTTTTGCATCCTTTGGTCCTTCTTAGAAAGGTAATTTCTTCACTTTATATTCTACTCGAACTATTATATTATTATTATTTTTATTATTATATTATTATTAATTATTATTATTATTATTATTATTATCATTAATATCATCATTATCATCATTATTATCATTATTATCATTATTATTATCATTATCATCATTATTATTATCATTATCATCATTATCATTATCATCATTATCATTATTATTATTGTTATTATTATTATTATTATTATTATTATTATTATTATTATTATTATTATTATTATTATTATTATTATTATTATTATTATTATTATTATTATTATTATTATTATTATTATTATTATTATAAGCGTGTATTGATTTTCTACTTTTCTTGTTATGTCGTTATAACATAATACATTTCACAAGTTCTTGTGCCATTACTGATAGACTAATATTATTTAGAATTAGAATTTTAGAATAGATTTATTTAGCCTGGTGGAGTTAAGGCCATGTGGCCTTCTCTTCCACTCACCAGAACAAGCATATGTTACATATGAATACAAAAAAAATACAATAATAGTCATATAAAACAGGACAAACATATGTTACACATGAATACAAAAAAATTACAATAGTAGTCATATTAGACAGGACAAACATGTTACATATGAATACAAAAAAAAAGTTACAATAATAGTTATTGAACAATTCATTATCTGTCATATTGAATAATAATGAAATTAATGTCTAATAATAGAATGAAACTAAATACAATTAAAATTAAATTAATGATACAATGAATAAAAAAGGAATAACAGCTCGAATCTACTATGCATAAAAAGAAGAGAAAAAAAATACACTACAATGAATTAATCTACGCTTTTTATACAAGGCATTAGGTAAATATATTAACAAATCCTAAGTCTATTTTTATTAAATAATGCAAAAACGCATTATTAATTCTTAAAAAGTAGTATTAGTGAGTTGTTTCTGTTAGTGATTTTATTTTCAATTTATTTCTGAAAGATGGTAAAGTTTGGCAGTCTCTGACATAGGGTGGAAGTGAATTCCATGTTCTAGCAAGAGAAACTGTAAAAGATTTCGAATAATAGGTAGTATGATGAGGAGGGATATAAAGGACACTGTGCTCAAGGAATCGGGTATCTAAGTTATGTGTATCAGAGAGTTTAGTGAAGCGGTGTGATAAATAATAAGGTAAAGATGTGTGTAATATGTTATAGAGTAGGCATAGGGAATGGATGGTTTCTACGATCTTGAAGACGAAGCCATGACAATTGTTCCAGGGATGGTGTAACGTGATCAAATCTACGTATACCACAAATAAAACGTATGCAAGAATTGTGAACACGTTGAAGTCTTTGGGTAAGAACAGTATTTAGGTCAGTAAAAAGAGTATCACAATAATCAAAATGGGGCATTGCGAGTGTTTCTACTAGCATTTTTCTTAGAGAAAACGGTAAACAATTTCTTATACGATTTAATGAGTGTATTATTGAGAAGATAGTTTTGCAAATGTTATTTATTTGTTTATTCCAAATTAAATGTTTATCCATAAACACTCCTAGATTTTTTACTGTCTCACTATAAGGGATCTAAATCCCATTAAGTGACACATGTAATACTGCATTTGTGTTAATTGAGGATAATAGTCTCTGATGGCCCATAATGATTGCTTGTGTCTTTCTAGGATTTAATTCAAGTCCACATTTCTCTGTCCACGCCGTTAGCGAGTCAAGGTCCTCATTAATTTTGGTTACCGCGTCATTTAAAGAATATTTGTCTGAGTGAAGGTAGATCTGCATGTCGTCCGCAAATAAATGATGTTTGCAATGTTTTAGGGAGTCAGATATGTCGTTTATATAGATTGAAAAAAGCAATGGGCCGAGCACCGAGCCCTGTGGAACTCCAGCTTTACGGTAGGTCCCAAAGAAGAGCGTAATGTAGAATTTCCTACAACATATTGCTGGCGCTCACGAAGGTAGGAGTTGAACCATTGCGTGACACTGTCAGAAAGTGAGAGGTTTTTTAGTTTAAGCAACAATAAGTCCAAGTCTACCGTGTCAAATGCTTTACTAAAGTCAAGTAGTGTAAGAATAGTAAGTTTTCGATTATCAGATGCTTCGCGTATGTCTTCACATATATTTAGTAGAGCAGTATTTGTATTGTGTCCTGTCCTAAAGCCTGATTGGTATTGATCTAAAAGGTCGTGTTCAGTTAGGTAGTCAGTCAGTTGTTTGGGACTAGTCGTTCCAAAGCTTTTGAAAGGGTAGGTAAAATACTAATGGGCGAAAATCGTTAGGAGTTAAGGGAGTTTTTACTTTCGGGAGTGGGCGTACAATTGCTTGCTTCCATAATGTGGGATATATAGAGGTTTGTAGTGAGGAGTTGAAAACATGAGTTATGGTAGGTAGTATAACGTCGATTATTTTGTTAAGTAGAGTGATATTTACACGGTCAGTACCTTCTGCTTTTGTTTTTATTCGTTTGAGAGCTTTCTTTATGTCATTTTCTGTAAGATATGAAAAATGGAAATGTTCTCTGTCTGGTGGATTTGTCAATAGTAGTTCACTTATTGTATGTGTTTTGTCTTTAGGAGTAAAGAATGTGCTTGTAAAATGGTTATTAAGTGTGTTCAGAGAAACAGGTAGTTTTTCTACCTGTGTGTCTTTCCTTCCTACACCCATTTTATTCAGATTTTTCCAAATATCTGGGTTATTGTTATTAGGTTCAGTAAGGCTGTATAGATGTCTAAGTTTGGCGTTTCTGATAGTTTGTGTAGTCTTGTTTCGTAACCGTTTATAGTGATTAAGATTTATATCAGTTTTGTCGACTCTATATTTCCGATATGCTGCGTCTCTTTCAGTCATCAAGTCACGAATGTTAGCAGACATCCAGGGAGCAGGGTGTCGTTTCACTAGTTTAGTTTTCAGTGGAGCGTGTCTGTAATATAGTTGTAATATAAGGTTATTTAATGCCTCAACTTTTTCGTCAACAGAATGCAACGTCCATATAGTATGCCAGGGTAATTTTATAGCGTCTTCAAGTAGAGCTGCATTGTTTTATGTTTTAGGTCTCTATATGTGATAGTCTTACGAGCTAGTTTAGGGCACTGCAGTGAATATGCTAAGAATATAATATCATGTGCTGATATTCCGGGAGCTGACAGTTGCCCGTGGGTTAGTACTCTGTCTGGATTATTAGTAGCAATTAAGTCAAGTAAAGTCGCAGAATGATGGTTGTGTGATGTGTAGGCTGTAAGGGAAGGATAGTCATATCAAAAACTTGGAACGCGGACATAAGCTGTTGTGTATGTCTGTTGTCAGTGTCTAGTATATTTATATTAAAGTCACCCATGACGATAACGTGTTCATATTGTATACGTGCGTTTTGTAGAGCGGATTCTATTTCTGCTATTTTTTTTCATTTTAGGGGGTTGGTACACTACACAAAGAAGGCATTTTTTGAAGCTTGCGTATATTTCTATAAACATAATTTCAGGAGATGTCTCGTTATTAGAAAAGTATACAGACTTAGGGCAAAGGTCTGTCCTAACGAAGACACCAACACCGCCCCCTCGACTATGTACACGATCATGTCTAAGAAAAGTATAACCATCCATGTCAATTAAACTAGAATTAATGGAGGGAGTGAGCCATGTTTCTGATACGAGAATAGCATGAATATTGGAAGAAGAAAAAATCATACTAATTTCGTCTGTATGTGCAGTTAAGCTTTGTGCGTTCAAGTGAACCACATGTAGGGAGGACGGGGAGGGGGAGAATGCTGTTTCTAGAACCTGTCTTGCATTATTGTTGTTTGGAAGGGGTTTGAGAAGGGTAGTGTCCTCTAACCTGTCAGAGACCGCCAAATGAATAGCATTATTTTGGATGGAAAATTTTAAAAATATTTTAACTAGAATTATAAGAAAAGAACAAGTCACTAATATCTTATTCAAATATTAAATTAATAAATAAAGTAAAATTTCTAAATATAATACTAATAATTAATGTGAAATTTCTAAATATAATTTTAATAATTTATATAAAAGTGCTAAATTTGGGATATGGTATCACTGGGCGTGTTTGCACTAGGTAGATTTACATACTATTTTTTTTTCATTATTAACTAAAAAGGTTTGGTTAATAAAAGAGATTTGAAGAGAAAAATATTCCTATAATATGTGTGTAATTATTATAATATTTATTAAGGTTCCGGTTGGCTATAGGATTCTATAAAAGTTTTATCGTGATGATGCGTTTGGTATCTCCATTTTTCACATGTATTGCGCCATCAATTGTCCACACATTTGTGACGCCAAATTTTGTGATGCAGTCCTTTAACAATTTATATCTAATTTGGGTGAGATCTTCTCTTACTGTGATCCCACTGCCTTTCAATTGTTTTTTATTTTGGAAGACCTCCCTTCTCTTTCTATAACTGATGAACTTAACAATAACAGGCCGTGGTCGATCCGACTTTTTCCCAACCCTGTGACTCCTGTCGATATCACAGGTTTCTAATTAACTCCAATTTTGGAGGCCACGTCGATTGCTATATTGTCCGTATCTTCACCATCCTGTTCAGGTATACCGAAAATACGTAGACACTGTCGACGTTGGTATTGCTCTAGCGAGTCGGTTTTCTCACTTAACTGTTGTTCCATTTTTAATATTTTGTTGTCCCTCTCCATGAAGCGAGAGTTCCAGCTGCCTAATAACTTCCGTATTACGGTCTATAGTTACCTTTAGCTCCGATACAATAGCCTCACGCACGGAGCTCCTTCAACAGCTGCAACATGGCTGGATCCCGCAAACATTCTTGGACCACACGCTTAGTTATTTCTTCTTTGCTTTCTTCACAATTTCTTGTTTTACGTGGAGCCATTATGCGTACAATTAAGCTACAAACAAAATAAATTCGCAATATCGATATTACGTTTATAAAGACAAACTAACACCTGCTGAAAATTGTGCAAAAACACGAGCAACCAGTTTCACTCTTATTCACAATCCGCCATGACACTTTCCCATCTTAGAATATTTTAATTTATTATAACGCTACAGGCGTACAGGACCATGTAGAAAGTGATGGAAGGCCGTAGTTTGAGCGCACCTGCTTTACAGAAAGTCTCGAAAAACGCTAATGAATTTTAAACAAAATGTTACAGTTAATATGCAGAAGATGAAACATTGTTTTTGAAAGACCTCCATATTGGAATAACTTGAAGTTTAGTAATTTAGTTGAGGACGACTGACTTACCAGGTACCAATTTTATATTTAATATCTTAAAACAAAATGTTCTTAAAATCCCAAGCAAAATGGCAGTACATTGTTAGTTAAAACACTTTACCGAATGTCTAAACATCTTAATACGTATTTTTTTTTTTTTTTGGTACGGCAGAATACGTCTTTTACGTCTCAGTGCTAGAGTAGTCTGCCCTCTCAGTGTAAATATAGGAATATAAATACTTACTATTAGGAGCAGAAATAATGATCACGATAAAAAAGCAATTTTTCGCTAACATATGCCTACTAATCCTATACTCTAGATCAGAGCCGTCCAAACTACGGCCCGCGAGCCACATCCGCTTTTCGTATGGCCTGCGTAAGCACTGAAATGAACAAATGGATTTTATATTTTAAATTTAGATTTTAAAATGTAATATCTAGTTTGGACATCCCTGTGTGTGAAATTCAGCTCTCTGGAATGTGAGATTGAGGTGTCACCGCTTCTCTTGACAAAGTAGTAGACATGATTCATCCCTTATTTACCGTCTTCTCCCCCACTCCAAACTTTGAACATTACTTGTTTCGTTTGTTGTATTGTCAGTCAATCAGTAGTATGTGCACGTAATAGTTGTAAACATAGTGTTAAAGTGAGAAAATGCTTTCAAAAATACGCAAAGTTGATTCCGAGTGTCGGAATTTTAACGAACCCTGGACCAGCAAGTACTAGCATTTCTTGTCGACATGGCAAAGCATTTGAATGACTTGAACATAATTTTACAAGGTAAAGACAAATTAATGAACCAAGTTTACTGTGCAATAACAGCTTTCTAATTTAAACTGAAGCTATTGAAAAGGCATGTGTCTGTGAAAAACTGCATACATTTTCCAAGTGTAAATGTTCTGCAAAATGAATATCCTGAATTTTGTTTCAGAAGCGATTATTTTGTGGAAGTTATTGAAAGAATTGAAGAAGAGTTTTCTAATAGATTTGTTATTTCAATAAAATGGAACCAGACATTTCTTTGTTTTCATCTCAATTTTCCTTCGACGTTAACAAAGCATCAGCAATGTTGCAATTTGAACTAATGGATTTCCAGTGTAATGACGCAATGAAAGGAGTGTTTGGTCCTACAGATATCATTAAGTTTTCTACAAGTTACTACTCGAATAATATTTAGGGTTAAAGGAACACGCCCGACGTTTAATCTGCATGTTTTCCTCGACATACTTGTGTGAACAAACATTTTCTAAAATGAAAATTCAAAAATTACGATTGAGATCACACTTGAGTGACGAACATCTCCATGACGTCTTACTCGTATTTATCGGTACTACTCAGCAGACACCTGACATCAATCGTTTCTTATCTTTAAGAAGCTACTTCCACTCTTCTCATTAGGTAAGTATATTCACTTTTGTATCATTTTTTTTTAAATTTTAATTGCAACATGGTGTCGTAAATGTTTTAACATTCTTCTGTATGATCATGTAAGTTTATTTTAGTAGTAGTAAGATTAAAAAGAGGGAATATTTGAGAGAGAAGATTAATGATCTTGAAATGAATTCAAAAAATAGGAACATTAGATAATTATATCAGGGAATTAGTATAGAGAAGAAAGGGTTTCAGGCTAGAACGAACAAAATTCGGAATGAAAATGGGGATATGATTGCAGATTCTAGGAGTATATTAAATAGATGGAAAAGTTACTTTAATCAGCTATTAAATGTACATACAGAAGAGGACATTGAGGAGGATAATTTACAGACTGCAGAAATGCTAGTCGCAGAGCCAAGTGCATTAGAGGTTGAAATGGCGATAGAAAAATTGAAGATGTATAAAGCATCAGGTTCGGATGAGATACCAGCAGAACTGATAAAATCATGGGGAGAAAAATTGATGGACAAGATACGTTGGTTGCTTAGTATGATTTGGGAAAAAGATGCTCTTCCAGATGAATGGAAGGAATCAATTATCGTACCAATTTATAAGAAAGGAGATAAAACTGATTGCAACAACTACAGGGGTATCTCATTACTTTCAACTTCTTACAAAATTCTAACAAATATATTAGTAAGCAGACTTACTCCCTATATTGATGACATTCTAGGAGATCATCAATGTGCATTTAGAAGAAACAGGTCTACAACAGATCAGATTTTTAGTATAAGACAGATTTTAGAAAAGAAATGGGAATATAATGGTACTGTACATCAACTGTATGTAGACTTCAAAAAAGCATATGATTCAATTAAGAGGGAGAAGTTATATAGTATCCTGCTGGAGTTCGGAATTCCTAAAAAGTTAGACTTATACGAATGAGTCTAAATGGCACAAAGAGTACGGTGCGTGTAGGCAAACAGTTTTCGGACACTTTTGAAATCCAGAATGGGTTAAAGCAAGGAGATGCACTATCTCCTCTACTATTTAATTTTGTACTAGAGCATGCCATTAAGTCTTTAGAGAATGAGGAAGGCTTACAACTCAATGGTATTAATAAGCTGTTAGTTTATGCTGATGATGTAGTATTGTTGGCCGATAGCGAGGAGATACTAAAGAACAACACGCACACACTATTGAGTAATACTAAGAAATTAGGACTGGAAGTAAATATCAATAAAACTAAATATATGGTCACACGTAGAAATTCATTATATAATGGAACATGGACAGCTAATGACAAGATGAGGGAAATTTTGAGGAAGTGGCTGAATTCAAATACCTAGGAACAATAATCACAAATAGGAATGAGATGCACAAAGAAATTAAACATAGGCTCAATTCTGGAAATGCGTGTTATTATGCATTGCAGAGACTTTTGATGTCCCAACTCCTTTCAAAAAACGTTAAATTGAAAATATATAAAACTATTATTCTACCAGTTATATTATATGGATGCGAATCATGCACTCTTACTTTAAGACAGGAAAGGAGATTACAAGTATTTGAGAATAAAGTACTTAGGAAAATGTTTGGACCAAAGATAGATGAACAGACAGGTGAATGGAGAAGACTGCATAACAATGAACTACATGGTCTTTATAGGAAGCCAGATATAATAAGAACAGTTAAGTCTCGTAGACTGCGATGGACAGGACATGTTGCGCGTATGGGGAATGAAAGATTTGCATGGAAGCTTCTTGTAGGAAAGCCAGAGGGAAAACGCCCAGTTGGTAGACCAAGAATGAGGTGGGAGAATAACATTTACTATGATTTGAGGGAAGTAGATTATACAGGGAATGATTGGAAAGCATTAGCTCAGGATAGGGATGTATGGAGAGCTTATGTCCGTGCTGCCATGAACCTACGGGTTCGATAGTGCCAGTGAGTAAGAGTAAGTAAGTAAGTAGTAGTAGTAGTAGCAGTAGTAGTAGTAGAAGTAGTAGTAGTAGTAATGATAATGATCATGATCCATAATCATCATGATGTTCTTTAAAAAAACAAAAAATTATGATGATGTAGATCCCTTAAAGTTTTTTTTTCTTTTTTCAAAAATTTTATATTTAAAGTCAAAATTTTCGAAATTTCAAAAACTATTTTTTTAATTTTTTATACTTTTCAAAAAATGCTTATATTTAAAAAAACTTGAAGAAAATAAAAAACGTATAAACATTTTGAAAAAATATAAATTTTAAAAATTAAGTTTTTCAAAAAAGTGGAAGAAAAACTTGAAAAGTTTTCTTAATCATACAAAATTCTGACAAAATATAGACATTTTTATATTTTTTTTTTCAAAATGTTTATATTTTTTCATTTATAATGAAAAAGGGAAAAATAAGGGAAAAAGAGGAAAAGATAAAAAGAGAAAAATGAAATAGAGACAAAAAAAGCAAAAAAAAATTAAAAATTAAAATTTTAGCTTTTTTGTGGAAATCTTTTTTTTTCATTTTTCAGATTTTTTCCACAAAAAAGTATATATTTTTTATGATGATAATAATAATAATAATAGAAGCAGCAGTAGCAGCAATAATAGTAACGATATTTATGTTCCGCCCCGCGATCAATTGCAGAATCAGTTATTGGCCCGGCCCATTAAAAAGTTTGGGCGGCCCTGCTCTAAATCCTAGATCATTATAAAATTCCTGATTACAAAGTGTCCAACAATTTTGACGCAAATATGTGTGCTCGGGAAATTTTACCGATCGTGTCACCTCAACAAATTTAAGTCCATATACTCGATTAAAGTTTTATTTTAAAATAAAGTATTTTTATAAAAATAATATTATTAAACATATTAGTTCCTAGTACATGCAATAGCGATTATTTCTTACTTGGTAAGATGCAATGAGCAAGCAAATCCAGGTTGATCAACTTACCTGAAACACAAACAAATTAAAAATGTGTAAATTTTCAACTAAAAATTACATGTTTTGAAAACATTATATTTTTCTGTGTAGGGCTACAAATACTTCCACTTCCATTTATTTTACCAAAGCCAAAAGGTTGTCTTTATAATATTTCTGGCATATTCATCTGGCATGTGCTGAACTGTAACCGACTTTTTAAGTTAGGACGCCTGGAAGGCGGAGATACATTATTTCTACTAGCCGATGGTTACTCACAGATCGACTTGTACGCTCTTGAGATAGCTTCAAATTCAGCTGCTGGCCAACCTGACAGGTTTTCCTGTTTTTTTTATAATTAAAACGAAATATGTGTTGGAATTTCTTTATCAGAATCCATTTCATCATATTTTCAATTTCATAATATAGCAACTAAAATCAGTGAACGCCAGGAATTCATGACAAACACAATAAAAACACACCGCTTATTGGCCACACTTGAGCATCATGTATGCAATAGGACCTAGACATTAGAGCGTATATAACTAAGAATAAAATAAATAATAAATAGTAGTAATATTAATAGTTTTCTCTGACACATTCAGCTAATATTAAATACTAGAAATTATAGCAGGCCTAGATACTATGTTGAGACGATTCTGGATTGCTGAGCTCGTTGTATGAGATGCAAGTAATTTTGAGTTTTTTTTTCAGCAACACCTTTGATTAATCGTTATTTGAAGTTTGGAATGATGGAGTATTTTTAATATCAGAGGAAAGGATTTTTTTTTCCATCGACCTAATTCTAGTGTATGAAATATGTGAAATTTCTTTTTTCATTACCAACCAATCACTCTTTACTCTTCTTTTGGCGAAAGTATTGGATGAGCGAGGATTATTGGCAAAGAATTTTTTACGAGGATTTCTCTCTAAAGACAGGCTGGAGCTGCTTTGCGGATTTCAATAGCTGAATGTTATTTATTTCAATAATTATTATCATAAGTAATGCCACGAGCGATTTCCAAATTATCTAGAGAATTTGGAAATCAAGAGTGGCATTTGTTAGAACTACTTAACGAATAAAATAATTAAGCTGTTTACTCACAAATCATTATTTAAATATAGTTATTTTAAGAAATGGGGCACGTCGTAGCATAGTGGTTAAGGCATGCGCTGCAAGCCGGAAGGTCGAGCGATCGAGTCTCGATTGGGTCAGGAGCCGTGAAATAGATTTTTTTTTTAATTTTTGATCCCAAAGTATACTTTGTCATAAATTAAATTTTTGAGTCCCAGAATTAAATAAATATTTTGTGTATTTTTAGTATTCACGCGAAGAAAATTGTTAACATTGCAGCAGTGCATTACGTATCGTAAAGAAAAATGCGAAAGTAAAAGTAAAAAGTTGAATAACATGTTACATATTTAATGACGTATTGAGTGAAAATCAGGCAAATATTAATCGTCATATAATAGAGAATAAACTTTGTTTACTAAAAATTATAGATAAACTAGTATATCTATGAATCAAAACTACAGGTTGTTTATTATACATATTTACCCTCAAAAAATGCTTGTACATGAAATCTGCATATTTATATTATTGACACTAGTGAGACTCAAATACTGACGAATAAGTAATATAAAATGATATTATATATTGATTAGACATAAATAAAATCATTCTGATTTTGATGCTCCCTGCGGAGAAAAAGTTCGTATACTTCACATAAATTGATCTGTCAATATATAAATCTTAACTTTTATTCCCTCTATGTTTAGTTCTTTATAGTTGTGAAAACAATGAAAAGTTATAAAACCATGATCAGTGTTTCAGACTATGCTTTTAGAATCAATCGCCGCGGTTTTGTATTTTTTATAGTTACTATGGAAACAATAAAAAGTATTATACTATGTTAGCAGTTCAGTTTCTCTTTTTAAAATCGATTATCACTACTAGATCGCTTGTAATTCACAGGTTGGAAACCGCTATTGTCAGCATATACTGATTGAAATCAGGTTAGCCAATATATACACAAGACACTGTGTGTGTGTACTTATGCATGGGTTCACACATGGACGCATGCGTCCTGTTCAACAAACATTGTTCTAATAGTTTAATAGACAAGAGTAGACACGTCCAACAAAATCTCTCTGCTAATCTATGCAATATAGTTTACTCAATTGTTCACACAAATTTCTAATTCCGTAAACCTCTCTATTATTTATTTCCTCTAATTTCATGTTTACTGAGAATGGGATATGGAACTACAGACAGTAATTAAAATATTCAGATAGCATTTTTTTATTCGTATCTGCATTCCCTAAAGCATCTCAAAAACTTTTTTTCGTACGGTTCTTCATAGAATTTTAGTGTAAACTTAGTGATGCTGCATTTTGAATATTGCGGCCATCTGCTAACCGACATTAACGACGGATTGTCAGTCAATCTGCAACGTGTTCATAATATGTGTATAATATTCATATATGTCCCAAAATATGATCACATGTCTCTATGTTTGCAAGAATTGTCATAGATCTATCTCTAAGATGGGAGAAAATTACAATAATTCTCTTATTTAATATTCTACACACGTCGATTCCAAATTATTCACCTTCCTGCTTCCAGTAAACCACAATTTAAAAACACGATCACATCATAAACTCTTGCTTAATATACCGCAATATACGACATCTCATTAATCCGCATCATATACTGTTCCAACTTACCGCAACTGGAATTTCCAACTACAGGAAATCAGGGGCTGCCGGGTGTTAAAACCATTTAAGGGAAATCTAAATGTATGTTTGGCCTAACTCTATTTTGAATAATTTTCATTGAATAATTTTCATGTGTGTGTGTATATATATCCACCGCTGTGGTCTCGACGTAGCGTGCTGCCTTGGCACTCAGCGGGCTCGGGTTCAATTCCCGGTCAGAACAGGCTCCTGGGTGAGGTTTTTATGTGAATTTTTCCTCGCCTGTAAGACAAATGCCAGGAAGCTTAGGGCCCATCGGTCCCCGAAAATCACCCGTCCATCATCATCATCCTTATCATTATCCTTCACCGGTGTGGAAAGCAACGGGAAGCTACCATACCTATAATTCCCTATTAAACCTGCAAAGCATAGCATGAAAATGCTATGATTGAAGTGAAAGGCCTGCACTCGGGTAGAATTACTAGGGATGGATAGATGGATACATGTTACAATTGAAGATAATATTCTAAATAAAATGAAGTTAGATGAAAAATAAATAAATAATAATATATATATATATATATATATATATATTGATAAAATTTTAGCATTTAAAGGACATCATACCTTAAGAGCAAAAATAGTAATTGATAATAACATTTTAGAGCAAGTGAACAGTTTCAAATATCTAGGTTTCAATTTATCATATGTTAAAACTTAATCTAATGTGTGGGACTATTAAAATAACCCTTAAAACACAAGAAAGAAACAAAAATTAAATTTTATAAAGTAATGGCTGTTTCTCTATTGAAGTATGGATCAGAATGTTGGACGATCACTAAAAGACAAGAACAAAGATTGTAAGTAGCTGAGATGAGTTTTTAAGAAATAGCAGAATATACTCTGTTGGATAAGAAAAGGAATGAAGATAAGAAAGGAACTAAATATTTTCAAATTTACAAACCGAATAATTAAATATAGGAACGACTGGAAAGAACATATGCCAGAAGGTATATTTCCAAAATGATTGTTAAATTATAAACCGCACGGAAGGAGAAATGTTGGACGCCCACACAGAAGATGGTCTGAACAATTTTAACAATTCTAGCTTTCAGCCAACAGGCTTATCCCTGGATGATATATATATAAATTGACTTTTTTCGTGTAATTTATTATTGTTATTATTATCTTATTATTATAATGTCTAGCATATAAAAATGTTGTAAGTAAACTGCAATTTTAATATTTTTTAAATATATTATAATCTGTTTATTCTGAGAAGAGTACACCTATAGCTGTATCATATTTGAAGAGAAAAATTATACGCTCAGACCGGGACTTGAACCCGGGACCCTTGGTTCTCTAGACCAAGTGCTCTACCAACTGAGCTACCTGAGCAAGTACCGATCTAAACGCAAATCTTTCTCTATATACATTGTAATTCCCATCCACCAAATGCTGTGAAGCCATGCTTCTATCTTGCAAATGGCGGCTCCTTTATTAAGAAGACATATTTGGGAATTATACATTACAGCCAGTACGGCTTTTTCCAAGTTTTTATTATTGATTTCGTACATCTCAATGATGGATAAATCATATTTGAAGAGAAAAATTATACGCTCAGACCGGGACTTGAACACGGGACCCTTGGTTCTCTAGACCAAGTGCTCTACCAACTGAGCTACCTGAGCAAGTACCGATCTAAACGCAAATCTTTCTCTATATACATTGTAATTCCCATCCACCAAATGCTGGGAAGCCATACTTCTATCTTGCAAATGGCGCCTCCTTTATTAAGAAGACATATTTGGGAATTATACATTACAGCCAGTACGGCTTCTTCCAAGTTTTTATTATTGATTTCGTACAACTCAATGATGGATAAATCATATTTGAAGAGAAAAATTATACGCTCAGACCGGGACTTGAACCCGGGACCCTTGGTTCTCTAGACCAAGTGCTCTACCAACTGAGCTACCTGAGCCGATTCGATTGAGGGTCTTTCCACGTTTGAGCGGTTGCCCTTTTACCAGCCGGCTGCTGGCCCTTCACATCCACATGTGTCAATCACAGAGGTAGATGATCAACAGCCAGTGTAGGGGTGACATGTGGTTAGCATGTCGAGTCCCCCAGCCGTTATAGCTGGTTCCTCAACCTGGAGACGCTACTTATTGTAGCTACCCAATTGCCTCACGATGCTGGATGGGCACCGGTCCCATACTGGCCGAAATACCATGAGACAATTTCTTCCCCCATGGAGACTCGAACCAGCGCAAGTCCCGTAGCTCTGCGCCAAGGCTTCCTACCTTAACCGCTCGGCTACGGCGCGGGACCTGAGCAAGTACCGATCTAAACGCAAATCTTTCTCTATATACATTGTAATTCCCATCCACCAAATGCTGTGAAGCCATGCTTCTATCTTGCAAATGGCGGCTCCTTTATTAAGAAGACATATTTGGGAATTATACATTACAGCCAGTACGGCTTTTTCCAAGTTTTTATTATTGATTTCGTACATCTCAATGATGGATAAATCATATTTGAAGAGAAAAATTATACGCTCAGACCGGGACTTGAACACGGGACCCTTGGTTCTCTAGACCAAGTGCTCTACCAACTGAGCTACCTGAGCAAGTACCGATCTAAACGCAAATCTTTCTCTATATACATTGTAATTCCCATCCACCAAGTGCTGGGAAGCCATGCTTCTATCTTGCAAATGGCGGCTCCTTTATTAAGAAGACATATTTGGGAATTATACATTACAGCCAGTACGGCTTCTTCCAAGTTTTTATTATTGATTTCGTACATCTCAATGATGGATAAATCATATTTGAAGAGAAAAATTATACGCTCAGACCGGGACTTGAACCCGGGACCCTTGGTTCTCTAGACCAAGTGCTCTACCAACTGAGCTACCTGAGCAGTATATTTTTGCTGGCTGATTGCAAGAGAAGACCTTTTTGACTTAAGTCTGCCAGAATATAAAAAGATTATTATTATTATTATTATTACTATAATTATTATAATTATTATAATTATTATTATTATTATTATTATTATTATATTCCATCCATCGCTGTGGTCTCGAGGTAGCGTGTTACCTTGTCACGCAGCGGGCCCGGGTTCGATTCCCGGTCGGGACAGGCTCCTGGGTGAGGTTTTTTCGGGGTTTTTCCTCACCTGTAAGACAAATGTTAGGAAGCTTAGGGCCCAACGGTCCCCGAAAATCATCCGGCCATCATAATCATCCTTATCATCATCATCCTTCACCGGTGTGGAAAGCAACGGGAAGCTACCACACTTATAATTCCCTAGTAAAGCTGCAAAGCATAGCATGGAAATGCTATGATTGCAGTAAAAGACCTACACTCGGGCATAATTAATATGGATGGATATTATTCCTTTCATATGATAGACCTAGCGGTCTGTTACGGTCTCAATCCAACGTTTGAAGGGTCTGCCCAATGATCTCTTGCCTGGTGGCTGGTAATTTAAGATTTGACGTGGTATTCTTGTTCTGCTCATTCTTCTTACGCGAGATTTCCAGTTGGTTCCGTATTTTTGCACATATTCCATTATTGATTCTGTTTGTAATTCTTTGAGTATCTCAGAATTCCTTTTATGGTCTGTTCTTGAGTAACCAGCAGTACGTCTAATAAATTTCATTTCTGCCGCAGTTAGTCTTCGTTCATGTGCACTGCGAATTGTCCAGGCCTCATTGCCGTAACATAATATAGTTCTGGCCAGTGTTTTATAAATTCTAGTTCGTGTGTGTTGCTGTACTGTGTTTGGCTTGAAAATATTATTTATAATTCCTGTTAATCTTAAATTTTGTATTTTTTACTGAAATCTTCTTCCTCTTCGTATGTAACTTGGTATCCGATGTAGTTAAATATGCTAGTTTGTTCTAATATTTTATCATCATAAGTAATGCCACCAGTGATGTCCAATTTATCTAGAGAATTTGGAAATCAAGAGTGGCATTTGGTAGGACTATTTAACGAATAAAATTGAGCTGTTTACTCACAAATCATTATTTAAAAATATGTAGCAGAATAATAATAAATACCTACTACACATACAGGTAATCGTTCACTGAGCTTTATTTCTAACCTGTAAATAGCGATAAAGTTCTTCTCTCTGGAAAGTGGACTGTATTTTAGGAAATGCTGTGACACAAATAATTACACATATGAAGATAAGACTATATTTAAACAAGTAATAATACATTAAGGTTGCACGTGCTCAAGTCTTGTTCAGTAAGTTTACCACGTGCTCTCGTCGCTTTCAGTTCTCTCACAAAGTACTTACACAGAGCGTCACTCTTCTAATTCACTTAATAATGCTTATAATGTGTGGCTATTGATTTCAGCCTTAATTTATCACTCTATCACTCACAGTTATTTATGTGCTCGTGTAGATGCTTAAACACTATGTGCAGAGGCGCACCACTAAACACGTACGACATCTACGAGACGCACACACACACGACCGCTCGCTAGGAGCTCCACAAGCACAAGGAAGCGTGCGTACGCCACACGGTTCAAACCACGAGAGGACTCAGGTTGGCCAACATTGACAACTCCCGCCAACCACTCAAGGCAGCCAACCTGAGGCGTCAACATGCTCCCCCCTTTGAGAGATCTCACGATTTAACACATCGGTGAATCTCTCAACACAACTGGGTAAGGGAACAAGTTTCACAATTGCTCGTCGAAATAATCCAGTTTTAGTCTTAAGGGTGACCACTCGCACCACACCATCGATCCCAGGGTGAAGCTGTTGGATCACACCAGTCTTCCATACCAGAGGTGTCGTCCCGAAGGATCACAAGATCACCGACAGCTGGGCACCATCTTCCGGCAGACAGCCATTTCCTCCTTTGCTGAAGCGACTGCAGGTACTGTCTGGACCACTGTTGCCAGAAAGACCTGTAGAGAGCCTGAACTACCTTCCACCTTGTATCGTAGGAAAGGGGACAGTTGGCTATATCGGGAGGGATAGTGCTAGTTAATAGTCTACCGACCAGGAAGTGACTGGGAGTTAGGTACATTTCTTCATGGGATTCACTGGGCGTGCAGATAGGTCTAGAATTTAGTACAGACTCGATCTGACACAACAAAGTACACAATTCTTCAAAACTAAGAATAGTTTTGCCTATAGTCCTTTTCATAAGGGATTTAACCGATTTTATTCCTGCCTCCCAAAGTCCACCAAAATGGGGACTAGAAGGAGGAATAAATCTCAATTCAATATTCATATTTGCTATGTTCTCGGTAATAGCATTCGCATGATTCTTGACAAAATTCAATAACTCGTTATTGGCACCCACAAAATTTGAACCATTATCACTCAATATGAGACAAGGGCGTCCTCTGCGGGCAACAAATCTATAGAGGGCAGCAATAAAGTCCTTAGTTACTAAACATACAAAAATTCCTATGTAAGCCTTGAATTTCACCTTAGATCTTGGGTTGTCTCCCTTTATTACAATTGGACCCCCGTAGTCCAAACCTACCTTAACAAAGGGAAGACTTTGCTCTACTCTATACTCAGGAAGTTTTAAAGACTCAATGACCTTGGACATCAAATTAGCAAGTAACAACGCGGCGCAGAGTTCCAAACGAGCAATAGTCTGTTGCTTCAATGGTGCAACTCTGGATTTAGAACACAACAAATGCACTGATACTTGATTGTTTTGCGATACATTACGAATATAAATACAGGCGCCGTAGGCAGATTCTGAAGCATCACAGAAGCCATGTATTTCCACACATTTTGCATTAACATAGGGCATTACATTTCTAGGAACACGAATATTATTTAACACACACACTCATTACAGATTTCCAACCAACGTTGCACTATAGAAGAAGATTGTTCCAATAGCTCATACCATTCTACCTTTAACTGCCAAGGAGCTTGGATGATGAGTTTACACTTCACTACCACACACCCTAAGAGACCAAGAGGATCAAATATTGAAGCTACAGTGGAAAGAATGTTTCTCTTGGTGATCCTTCCTTGATCTGGATTGATCTTGATCTGAATTTGGAATTCATCAGAAGAGGGATGCCAAATGATACCTAAAGTTTTGACTGCTTCCTGCTTAGTAAGATTACAAGGGGTTAGAGTTTCTCTGTCTTCTTCTGGAACATTAACAAGAGCGTCTGGACAATTTGACTTCCATTTTCTTAAATGAAATTGGGCACTATCTAGCACAGAAGACACTTTACCTTGTAATTCTTGTGCACTTTCCACGGTATCCGACCCACAAATGAAATCGTCCATATAAAAACAAGACTGTATGGCATCAGAAGCGATAGGATGTGATTCCTTACATTGCTTAGATAATTCAAGCAAACATCTTGTTGCTAGAAACGACGCTGGAGCAGTGCCATAGGTCACGGTAGTAAGACGATACTCCCTTAAAGCTTCATCAGGTGACTCACGCCAGACGATGCGTTGCAAGTCCCTGTCGTCGGGGTGCACCAATATGCAACGATACATTTTAGCTATGTCGGCAGATAGCGCAACCTGATAAGTACGAAGCCTCATGACAGTAGACAACAGTTCTGGTTGTATAGACGGTCCAACCATGAGCGTAGCATTCAAGGAAACTCCATTAGAAGATTCGCAACTTCCATCGAAAACAACTCGTAATTTGGTCGTTGTACTAGACTCTTTAATTACGCAATGATGCGGTAAGTAGAACGTACTCTTGTTTCCTTCTACGGAAGGTGCAAGCTCCATGTGTCCCAGATCGCTGTATTCTCTCATAAATCCGACATAGTGTTCCTTTAATTGATAATGTTTATCAAGCTTACTCTCAATGTGCTTAAATCTCTTAATAGCAGTGTGCTTAGATTCAGCGACCGAAGGAACATCAAGATGTATAGGTAACTTCACAATAAAACGACCAGATTCATCTCCTTGGATGTTTTCAACGAAATGTTGTTCACACGCTTTCTCTTCTGGACTAAGAACAGGGTTTTGCAGTTCGTCTAGCTGCCAGAACCTTTCCAGTTTTTTATCCAGAGAATCAAGTTTCACAAAATTTACCGAACGATGATCTACTCTTTTCTTAATACAAAGTTCAGGAAAGGCACCTGAAAATATGTAACCAAACTCTGTTTTGATCAACGTGGGGTATCCCTTCCTTCTCAAAGTCTCAGAACAAACAATATCATGGTACACGTCTGCGCCGAGAAGAAGTTCAATCGTAGCAGGTTTATTAAAGTTTGGATCACTCAACACAATGTTAGACGGAATATTCCAGTTTGAATGATCAATCTCGGTGGCAGGACATTGAGATGTGATATTATCTACGACAGCACAATTCAAGTTCAACCTATAGTTAGACACTTTGGACAACAATTGCACCTTACAAGTAAGACTGACTGGAGAGACATCTGAGTCTCCAATACCTACAATAGGAAGTTTGCACGATTGGGTTGCAAGACCTAACTTGCTCAACAGATTTGTAGTCATAAAGGATAACTGGCTGGCAGAATCCAGTAACGCTCTAACCTTAACTAACCGCCCTACTTTATCCTTCACATTAACACAGGCAGTGCTAAGAAGTACGTTTGAGCCTAGCCCGGCGGTTATCTTCATAGCAGTGGGAGACACAATAGCTGGATGCTCAACATTAGGCTTTCTTTCAAAATGTATTAAAGTATTGTGTTTGCGTTGACATTTGGAACAAGGTTTCTCTTTACAAAATCTCGCTGTATGCCCCTTTGAAAAGCAATTATAACATAATCTAATCTGACCAACTAAATGTACTCTATCATCTACAGTTAATTGGTTGAATTCCTCACAATCTGTTAAATTATGTTTATTTGATTTGCAATTATGGCAATATCTCGATTTGCTGTCATTAGCAATATGGAAAGATTTGACTTTAGGCTTTACATCTAGTTTCTCATTCACTACAATGCTTTTACATTCACTGAGCTCCAAAGTTTGAGCCTTTCTCTCCAAAAATTCCATAAACTCGACTAAGCTAGGGATATCCGTAGCACCGTGTTTAGCTTCCCACTCTGACCTATGAATACCTTTCATTTTACTCGATATAATTTCCTGCAACATTAGATCTGATAACAGAACATCACTCTGAAGGTTCTCTATGGCATTAATATTGCCCTTTACTTGGTTAAGTACTTTCCTATACTCTGCAGCAGTACCTGTACTACAAGAAGGTAAGCTGAGTAAGCACTTAACATGCTGAGACAATATCATGCGTCTGTTGTCGTACCTTTGCTGAATTAACTTCCAGGCGGTACCAAAATTGCCTTCAGTTATCGCTAAATTACTGAGTAATTGCCTAGGTTCGCCTTCAAGTGACGATAATAAATAATGAAGCCTTTGAACATTATCTAAGTTGGTATTGTTAATCACCAGGGACTCAAAGGTATTCTTAAATGAGAGGTATTCAGTCAATTCTCCTTGGAAATGGGGAATCTGAATAGCCGGTAACTTAAAACTACAACTCGATCTACTGGATGCACGTGACTCATCAAAACCATGACTATCTGTAGGTTTTTGAAGACTTTCTATTAAATCCTGCACCTTGCCACACAACTCATAATATTCATTTTCAAAATCCTCATGATCCCTTGCATGATCCTGACCTGGCTTTGGGTCTACTTCAAGCTCTAAGAAATTCCTAACTGCCTCAAACTGTTCCCAAATATCTCCTAGCTTACTTTGTCTAGCTACTAGGGTGTTTAGGGAAATGGTTTCACTATTGATATAATTTTCCAAATTAGTAAGGCTTCTTTTAAGAATGCCTCGCTTTTGGATAGCCTTTGCCTCACTTTCAAATGACATTTTGATAAATAAATTACCGAACACTATAACACAAAATATTTTATAAAATAATTAAAATATATATATAAATCACACAAATAATATGGAAATTTGAAATATCATGTCAGCTCGACTCAATACTGAATGAGGTAGGATATCAGCTCTAAGATAGGAGATACAAGCATGCAGTAGTACTTATCTTTAGGTCTCTACTAGGATTTCCAATAGACCAGACATCTGTGGTACTCTAGAATGGGACACCACGCTGCTAGAAGGTCACAGCACCGTTGATATCAAAGGATAGCTCACTCGAAGATCTGCGAGGGGGTCGCGGTCCACTAGTTGATAACCGAAACACCACGTGGTAACGCTTTCACTGTTTCTTTGTTTAATATATTTCTTCGCGTAAGTAATACTTTTTGTGTCACAATATCACGATTTTTCACAAGGCGGCTGTTAGATCCGGCCCGGAGGACCAAAAATATGTAGCAGAATAATAATAAATACCTACTACACATACAGGTAATCGTTCACTGAGCTTTATTTCTAACCTGTAAATAGCGATAAAGTTCTTCTCTCTGGAAAGTGGACTGTATTTTAGGAAATGCTGTGACACAAATAATTACACATATGAAGATAAGACTATATTTAAACAAGTAATAATACATTAAGGTTGCACGTGCTCAAGTCTTGTTTCAGTAAGTTTACCACGTGCTCTCGTCGCTTTCAGTTCTCTCACAAAGTACTTACACAGAGCGTCACTCTTCTAATTCACTTAATAATGCTTATAATGTGTGGCTATTGATTTCAGCCTTAATTTATCACTCACAGTTATTTATGTGCTCGTGTAGATGCTTAAACACTATGTGCAGAGGCGCACCACTAAACACGTACGACATCTACGAGACGCACACACACACGACCGCTCGCTAGGAGCTCCACAAGCACAAGGAAGCGTGCGTACGCCACACGGTTCAAACCACGAGAGGACTCAGGTTGGCCAACATTGACAACTCCCGCCAACCACTCAAGGCAGCCAACCTGAGGCGTCAACAATTATTATTATTATAATTATTATAATTATTATAATTATTATAATTATTATAATTATTATAATTATTATAATTATTATAATTATTATTATTATTATTATTATTATTATTATTATATTCCATCCATCGCTGTGGTCTCGAGGTAGCGTGTTACCTTGTCACGCAGCGGGCCCGGGTTCGATTCCCGGTCGGGACAGGCTCCTGGGTGAGGTTTTTTCGGGGTTTTTCCTCACCTGTAAGACAAATGTTAGGAAGCTTAGGGCCCAACGGTCCCCGAAAATCATCCGGCCATCATAATCATCCTTATCATCATCATCCTTCACCGGTGTGGAAAGCAACGGGAAGCTACCACACTTATAATTCCCTAGTAAAGCTGCAAAGCATAGCATGGAAATGCTATGATTGCAGTAAAAGACCTACACTCGGGCATAATTAATATGGATGGATATTATTCCTTTCATATGATAGACCTAGCGGTCTGTTACGGTCTCAATCCAACGTTTGAAGGGTCTGCCCAATGATCTCTTGCCTGGTGGCTGGTAATTTAAGATTTGACGTGGTATTCTTGTTCTGCCCATTCTTCTTACGCGAGATTTCCAGTTGGTTCCGTATTTTTGCACATATTCCATTATTGATTCTGTTTGTAATTCTTTGAGTATCTCAGAATTCCTTTTATGGTCTGTTCTTGAGTAACCAGCAGTACGTCTAATAATTTCATTTCATTTCTGCCGCAGTTAGTCTTCGTTCATGTGCACTGCGAATTGTCCAGGCCTCATTGCCGTAACATAATATAGTTCTGGCCAGTGTTTTATAAATTCTAGTTCGTGTGTGTTGCTGTACTGTGTTTGGCTTGAAAATATTATTTATAATTCCTGTTAATCTTAAATTTTGTATTTATTACTGAAATCTTCTTCCTCTTCGTATGTAACTTGGTATCCGATGTAGTTAAATATGCTAGTTTGTTCTAATATTTTATCATCATAAGTAATGCCACCAGTGATGTCCAATTTATCTAGAGAATTTGGAAATCAAGAGTGGCATTTGGTAGGACTATTTAACGAATAAAATTGAGCTGTTTACTCACAAATCATTATTTAACTATAGTTATTTTTAAATATTTATATATTTAATGTAAACGGCGATGTTTGAAAACAAATGAGAAACGATTGGCACGCTTCATTTCCTTCCTTTGTTCATTACTGCAACCAGATCATAATATTATTTATTGCCAAAGGATCGCAATATTATAAGAATGCACCCTAGTGGAGAAATGTATAACCAAGGTAATAGGTATTAATTAATTTGATGTCCTATGATGTAAATACGTCAATTGTATTTTTCTGCAACGTCATATCCTGCAAATAATTCGTTTAAGAAAGTGCAAACAGTGTTTTCTTTTCTTTTCTTTTTTTTGCGGTATAATCAATTGTTACAAATGTTTTTTTATATTATCTATCGCATGCGCTTTCTGCTGACCTTCATGCACTATATATATACAGCCTGGTAGCCGTATTTCTTAGAGGGTCAGTCACTGCAAAATAATGCTATGACCTATTCAGAATGTTAAAAAGGAGGAGCTTTCTTTATTATGATAAACTTTAGTTGGTACATTTTAGGCGAAACACGACTGTGATTGGTTGTAAATAAAAAATCATTGAAATGTGATTGGTCATTGACTCCGATTTTGGGTATGAGTTAAATAGTGAATAACAATTTTACTGCGATCTGGGTCTTTTCCTAGGAAAGCCATGACGTTAGACTTTTCTGTTGAGATTTCCATGTTGTAGTTTATTGCAATTTGGTGAAAAGAGTGGACTAAGCGTTGTAAGTTATCTTCTGAATTAGCTATAAACACAATTGTCATCTGCAAATAATTGGGTGTCTAAATTACATAATCTATTAAGTGGTATACTGCCATGTGGTTGTAGTCTCCATTCTTTAATAATCGAGTTCATGTATATTATGAAGAGCATTGGTGAAAGATCACATCCTTGTCTAACTCCTTCATTAACTGGTCTGCATTCAGAGATTTTATTTTCAATCTTAACTTGAATGTAATTATCATAAGTAATGCCACGAGTGATTTCCAAATTATCGATAAATTCACGACTCACGAAGAGAGGAGTGAATTTATCTAGAGAATTTGGAAATGAAGAGTGGCATTTGTTAGGACTATTTAACGAATAAAATTAAGCTGTTTACTCACAAATCATTGTTTAACTATAGTTATTTTAAAATATTTATATATTTAATGTAAACGGCGATGTTTGAAAACAAATCAGAAATGTGAGGTTATGTCCATTCACTGCTGTTTGAACATATTATTTATTGCCAAATAAGATCGCAATATTGTAAGAGTGCACCCAAGTGGAGAAATAATGCAACAGATCGAACTATATATCTTAATCAACATTACGGGTTATTCATTTATTTTTTTTTAGTAAACAACTCAGTAAAATCAAGGAATCTTTTCATTATTTGCTATATTCATTGTATTTGTTGGAGAAAAATAATACTTTGACCTGTTCAGAACATTAAAAAGGAGGAGCTTTATTTATCACAAAAGCAGGAGCTGACAAAGGGAAATCGATAAAGAGCGAGGTGAAACACGACTGTCATTGGTTGTAAAACAACATTCATTGAAACGTGATTGGTCATTGTCTAGCATTTGTGGCATGATTTAAATAGTCCTTATAAATATCATATATAGATTTTATCAGTTGGTCTGAGATTCCATTATATTTGACGATTTCAAATAATTTGTTTATTATATTATTATTATTATTATTATTATTATTATTATTATTATTATTATTGCCTTAAGTCGGCCGGAATTAATATAAAATTATTATTATTATTATTATTATTATTATTATTATTATTATTATTATTATTATTATTATTATTATTATTATTATTAGGATTATTGTTATTAATAATAACATTATCATTATTACTTTCATACGGAACATTATTTCTAAATTCGATACATACAGACAACAAATATGGTGAATAGGAACTGAGCACCATTCTGTTATAAACCGTGATTTGTCTTGACTCCTTAAAATACTTTTGCTCTGCTCCTTGAACCACAGTTTTACTACTCATCATCACTTTACCTATAAACTCCTTTCCATTCACTATCGTCCCACTGTAACTTAAACACATGATGGAGAAACAACTAAAAACTAGCTATAATACCTTTATATCGAATATTTAACTATTATTCATGTCTTGTTTCTGTTACTGGAATTATAATCGAACTCAGAAAAACATTAAATAAGCGTCACTTTGCCGTGGTAGGTGTGGAGTGAGTAAGATATAGATTACGTTCGTTCCAGTCCTTTTCTCATTCGCTGTTCTACAATTTTACATATGACACCAAGTAAACTACTGGAATAGTTTATAAAAATAATTATTAGAGCTAGGATTTTTAAGTAATATAAAGTAAGGCTGGAATGCAAAAAGTATATATTATTCAACTCTTTGTGTGTGAAACCAAAACAAAATACAGTCATAAGTCTAACTTCTCATTATACTATTCAACTGTTTGTGTGTGAAACCAAAATAAAAGACAGTCATAAGTCTAACTTCTCATTATACTATTCAACTGTTTGTGTGTGAAACCAAAATAAAAGACAGTCATAAGTCTAACTTCTCATTATACTATTCAACTGTTTGTGTGTGAAACCAAAATAAAAGACAGTCATAAGTCTAACTTCTCATTATACTATTCAACTGTTTGTTTGTGAAACCAAAATAAAAGACAGTCATAAGTCTAACTTCTCATTATACTATGTTGCAATCTTAACGTTTAGTACATAAAAATCCTAGCCCTAGTCAATACTCAAGTGCGCTCATCTCTTCTCTACACATTATAACATACCGTTTGTCATATTACTAATTTAATAAAGGTACAGGCCTAATTAATTTTACTTAAAAATAAAAAAAAATACTATTAATAATTTAAATGAGCCAAAATGTTTGTAATGAAGAGTTGCACAGACAAAGTGATTTTAACCTAACATAATTTCCTTTCAAAATGCCACGTGTTGAATACACATCCTACAGAAAATTAATTAATACAGTATTCAAATCTTATACATTCCATTAACTTAGTTTAAACTCTCGCCTTACAGGTATTTTTATGTGTCATACGCGACTCGAAACTTACAGTGATACGATCTGATGGGAAAGAGATTTTGAACTAAAGATCAGTTCTTTTTTACCAAGAAAGGAGAAGAACAAGAAAGGCTCTTCGAATGAATGAACAGGCTCAATGCTAGGACCTTCTCCGAGACACAACATTAACCCTCTATTCACACACACACACACGCACGCAATCATACTAAACACGGCGAATATAATGCGAATTATGATATACAGATAATGCGCGGAGACGCTTTTGCGCCTTAAAGTTTCCTGATATTTGTCTCACAGTTGAGGAAAATACCCAAAATTTGCGCCGACCGGAATCGAATTCGGGCTTGCTGTGTACGAGGCAGCGATGCTAACTCGAGATCACAGCGGTGGAGGCATTATTGATTAATAATTTAAATGAGCAAATAATCTTAAGAAACATGCTTGTAACGCATGGTTATACAATCAAAATTATTTCTACCTGAACATAATTTGTTTCAAAATGCCACGTGTCGGATACACGTGCAAACAGAAAACTAATTAATGAACAGTATTAAAATCCGTAATGGATTATTAATAACTACTTTTATATATTCTCTTTAATATTAATATTTTTATAACGTACTAGATGTGAGTTTATCCTTCAAAATGAAATTAATGATATTTTAAATGTACACAAGCAATTAAATCCTACACTTCATTAGTAAAACATTGCATTATAGGCTTCAAGTATTTATAAATTACCCAGTATTTATTATTTGGAGTTTAATATTATTTAGTAAATGAAAAACAGTTATTGTGTCCACGGCTGTGAGCGTATTATTACCATGTTCCTGGCAAGAAATACAGATTTGATTGGTGACTTTTAAATGTGAAATTTTTCTTTGAAGGGAATTCTATGTGTTTATGTTTCTATGAATGCTACCCATAAATATTTTGGCCACTAGTTCATAATAGTTTACATTATTTTGTAATTTAGGATTAAAATACAAAGCACCGTCTACCGCTATAGTCTTGGGGTAGCGTCGCTACCTCGTATGCAAAGGGCTCGGGTTCGATCCCTTGTCGGGAGAAATTTCCTGGGTGATGATTTTCTCTGATTTTTCCTCACCTGTATGACAAATATGAGGAAACGTAAAGGCCCAAATGGTCCGCGAACATCATCTGGCCATCATAACCATCATTATCATTTTCACCATGTTTACTATGAATGGTGTGTTTCGTCATAATGTTGTGGTGTCTCGGAGTAGATCCTGACATTGAGCTGATCACTCATTCGGTGAATCCTCCATGTCCTTGTGTGGTTAAAAAGTGTGTGTGTGATCCATGGTTAAAAATCCCTCTCTCGACAGGCGGTGCCACTCTAAGTCCCCTGATGGCATGTGATAAAGTTGAGAGGTTAAAGTGATGGATTACACATACCAATTAGTTTCTAAATAATATAAATAATGGTGTAAAAACTAAAACAACACGCTTTATTAGAAACCCGAACAAAAAAATGAAAAATAATTTTAATTTTCAACACGCTTGGAATAAAATTAAAGTGGTCAACAAAAAAATCATCTCCAACACATCTAGAATAAAACTAGAGTTATCAACAACAAAAAATATTATCAAAAGTGTGGGGTGCTCTATATCAATTAATATATTTGATAACAAACAGATATTGGTAAAAGTAAAGTATCTAAGAATAAAACGTAAAAACCATAAAAAGCACGCTTTTGATGGTAAATTATTATTTTTTTTAGAGATAACTAGTTTTTTCTAGATGTGTTGGAGATGATTTTTTTTTGTTTACCACTTTAATTTTATCGCAAGCGTGTTGAAAATTAAAATTATTTTTCATTTGTTAGTTTTTCTAATAAAGCGTGTTGTTTAGTTTTTTAAACTATCTTTTTTTATTTTTTAGTTTGGTTTTCTATTAAAGCGTGTTGTTTTAGATATTTTAAACTATTATTTATTTATTTATTTATTTATTTTTAGTTTAATTGATTGTCATAAACCTGAATCCCATTAAAATTTAATTTCTTACGATACTTTTAATGTCTAGGTACGAATATAATTATATTTTTATATTATTATTATCTAATATTATTACAATATTTTTGAATATTTTAATGTAGATAAATAGTTACAGTTAATCTATCCTTCTCATATTTTTTGGGATAAATTACAATGTGGTAAGTTTACAAAATTGTCATTAATATTTTACAGAATAAGATAAAAATGTAAATATCTTTAAATCCGATACTATTGTAGTATGAGCAAAAGGTAATATTCTTCTAAAAAAATCCTCCGGGCCGGATTTGAACCAACGACCTATGGATTACTGAAATTATATACCACTACAGTCCACCGCTCTACCGACTGAGCTACCAGAGGATATAATATTAATTTCTTACAACGATGGACTAAAAAGTCGATAAGTCCGCAATCTATTATACCGGTCTTTATTTTTTTTTATGTCCTTATGATCCTGGCCAGTATCTTAGAAACCATTTATGAAATTATTGTATTGTCATTGGTCCTTTACAAGTATACAAAGTTTCAAGTCGATCCAATGTTCTTAAGTGGGTGAAAATCGTGTTGAAAGATTTCGTTACATAGATAGACAGATACAGGTCAAGCTAATATAAAGAGTGTAAAAAGCTATGTACAGTAAAACAAAAATAGTCCAGTAGGCCTACGTTATATAAACAAGAATAAAAATTAAGTAATCTACCGAAGAAAGTACATCCTCTACTCGTATCTGGCGTAATGTCAGGTCGAGGTAAGAGATGAGATGAAGCCCCTGTTTATTGAAAGATTGTGATATACAGATCACTAATCAGGTATCTCATACCATTATATAAGTGAAATGAAACGAAATGGATGACATAAATTTGTTGAATTGGTGGGATAAAGTTGATGCCAGAGGAAAATGGGAGAAACTTCGAGGATAACCTGTACTGGATCCGACCCACCATAAACTCTGAGTGGAGTGACCGAGAAGCGAACTCAGGACCCAGAGGTGGAAGGCTATAACCTACCTTATACTGAATTAATGTATCAAAAGTATTAACAATATAAAAATATATTATATAGACTAATACTACTGTAATATCATCATCACCATCCTTCACGAATTAGGTCTTTGCTTGTTCCGATCTCACATCTGTTCAGCCCAGCGCTTTCTTGGTCTTCTCACTGATCTTCGTCCTCCAGAATTATACATACTATTGTATATATATATATATATATATATATATTAATGTTTATTTATAAAAACAGTTGTGTTTGCAAAAAGAAGTATAATAAACTGCGGATGTCCCGACTGGGATCTTAGGTTCGAATCCTGCCGGTTATAAAGGAGCATTGGTGTCGGCTATACCGGTACTTTTCAAGCTTATCTCGGGGTTCTCCCGTTTCCCGAATTCCATTCCAATAACATTCTCCATTCTCCCTTTCCCACCTTGATGTCGTTTCATTTATTATTCATTAATTTAATATCAGGCTTCACCTCATCTTATGTTAGGAAATACAGTTTGGTTGACAATCCATAAGTGTTTAAAATATGTGGTTGAGAGGATCTTGTGGGCATATCGGTACTGGCTCATGACTCCGAGCCTGATAAATAAAAAAACAGAAGGAGCGAAAGGAAGGGTTTGAGTCTTATCTCACGGTCACGGGCCCAACCAAAAAAAATGACAGTATGGGCCATGGGGGTAGAACCTGGAGTGTCGGACCTGGAAGACGACCTAAAACTTACATAACACGTGTATAGTTAACCTTCATTCCACTCATCCCCATAATACTGGGACAGCGCAATAGATATTTCAGGTCGCAGTCTGCCCTCTCCCAAGTCTGAATAAAGAACTAAAGTAAATAACATCCATCCTTCCATAATAATTCTGCCCCAGGACAGGTCTTTCACTGCAATCATAGCATTTTCATGCTATGCTTTGCAGCTTTACTAGGGAATTATAGGTGTGGTAGCTTCCCGTTGCTTTCCACACTGGTGAAGGATGGTGATGATAATGACAAGAATGATGATGATGGCCGGATGATTTTCGGGGACCGTTGGACCCTAAGCTTCCTGACATTTGTCTTACAGATGAGGAAAAATCCCGAAGAAAACCTCACCCAGGAGCCTGTCCCGACCGGAGATCGAAACCGGGCCCGCTGCGTGACAAGGCAGCACGCTACCTGGAGACCAGAGCGGTGGACACGTAAATAACATGTACCATTAAAACTTAAGGTCAGACTGAATATTAATGGTAGCAACTGTAAAACAATAACAAAGGAAAACAATTTGATAAAATGGGACAAACAATCAAACGCAAAATTATATAACTTGAAAAAAAAAATTGAATTGAATCTGCTCCGATGAGGTATTGCAATTAATACTCAGAGTAGTTATACGGTTACTATTTTGCATGGAAAATAAAATACGGCACATAATTTTAACGACATAAATATGTGCTTATTTAATGATATGTTTCATAAGAACACAGGTGATTTATTACCATATAACCAATTAAGATGTTTTAACGAATGCTGCCAATTAATTTTCTTCAAGGGCGAATACCAAAGCAAACTTACAACTTGCATAACAAAGTTTCACTTTCCGTACAGAGATGAGAATTTTGAATTACTCGTATGAAATTCTTCGCATTTGTTAAAAAGACTTTATTTCTTAATGACCGATTATGACGGCATTATTATTTTCAAACATAATAGTTGGATATATAATGAACGCCTTGGAACTATTCTTCTAAATTTACAGCGATTTCATGATATTGTATTGATATGTTATATATTTTTCAATAAGTTTTAAAATATTCATATTTTTCAATCAATTGAAGAGGACCAAAGAGAAACTGTTCTATATTTAAAAGTAAAAATATATGTATATGTCAACTTGTAGAAAAATGGAAACGAGCAGGAATTAAGCATTTTGAAGATATTAGACTCACTTATTCTATTAATATTCCTATATTACATTCTATCTAATTCCCAGTACAGAAAAGAGGAAAAAAACATACTGTAATATGTTTCCTTCAAGCTTTATTATCAAAACGAATGCCGCATTAAAAAACATCACAAATTTGAGTGTAAATAATGTAAACCAAAATCTGCTATTAGTGTTGATTTGAATATCTATCAAATTATTTAATGATAATATACAGGGTGTAACAGGACCTCATCAACAAAATGATACGGATGATAGGCCATGCAGGAAGGATAATTTTTTTTGAAGGAACACATAGTCGCAAACACGTCGTTTATGAGTTATGTGCATATGAAGGCGTTCACCCGTAAGGGTCGGAATTGAATACAAACAATTGTACACGTAGCATTTTATTGAAAAAGACATGTTTTTACAATTAGTGTTCAAACAATAAGTGTTTTGACGACATCAAAAAGAATCCTGCTACGATCGGTCGTGTTGGCCAATCGTTGCTGAGACGATATCAAACATGCAATGTGGCACAGGATCAGCTTTTTGAACACTTATTATAAAAACATGTCTTTTTCAATAAAATGATAGGTATAATTGTTTGTATTCAATTCCTACCCTTATGGGCGAACACCATCTGCGCATGACTCATAAACGACGTGTTTGCGACTATATGTTCCTTCACAAAAAATGATTCTCTCTGCATGGCCTATCATCTCTATCATTTTGTCGGTGATTCGTGTTACACCCTGTATGATAATTTCCGGAAGAATAGAAATCATTTGTCACTAATGTCTTATTATGAAAAGGCTCATCAGTTACTAATTTCATTAAATGTTTATATATATATATATATATATATATATATATATATATATATATATATATATGCGTCTCTATGTCATGAAAAGAAAAATTAATGCTTGAACCGGCATTTTAACGCGGAATCTCTAAGTGCAGTTAGTGCAGAAAGTATTTATACTTAAAAATAACACAGGCAGAAACAAATTATTTCATTATTTCTTCATTATGCACAAAAACAAAACTATTCACCTTTAAATTGAACTCTAAGAAGTCAAAAACACGCAGTTTTCTCTGTTTTAATGTGACAATTAACGAGTAAAAAAATAATTTTTACATGAACAACAAAAAGTAGCAAACAAAAAGTATTGATAAGTACTTAGTTTTGGTCAACAGAATATTCACATGAAGTCGAGTGTGGGTGGGTCTGGTAGTGTTGTTATTCACTCTAGTCTTGAGTACTTTGCCGTGTAGTTGTGTGTGTTCTTGTTGCAGATTAAGCTGGAATGGGGCGCAAAGGTACAAAGACTACAGTAGAAGGAAGTGAATTAATTATTGGTATGCATATCAGTGTAAATCGCTAAATGGAATTAGCGAAATAATTGGAAGTCCAAGATCAAGCAATTAGAATATAATTGATAAAGTTGGCGAACGAAAACCTTTTGAAAATAACCACAGATCAGGACGTTCCTAGGAATGTTAAAGTTGTTAATGATGAAAAATCATTAAAGTGAAAAGTAAAGCAACAACCTAAAAGTAGTACCACTAAATTAGCAGCTAGTATCAAGAATGACTTTAATATTAGGATTTCTGCTAGCAAAGTTCTTAACAGTCTATGGGCCAATGAACTGCATGGGATAACAGTCCATAGAAAATGTTTAATAAGTGAAGAAAACTGAAGAAAAATTTCAACTTCGCTAAAACTTGCATAAACAGTCCTAAAGCATTTAAAAAAAAAAGTAATTGATACTGACGAGCTTAAAATGAACATTTCCCGTTCATATGGAAGAAGGAAAATCTGGAGGAATTAAAATACGGAGCTACAAAAGCAAAATCTCTAACCCACTGTAAAACATAGTGGTGCTTATTAATTAGTATGGGGATACATGAGTACCTCTGGAGTCGGGACCTTGCATTTTATCGATGGTGTGATGGATCACAAACAGTAATATGAACATACTGAAGACCAATCTTCATACCTCTGCAGAGGAAATAGGGATCGAACAAGGTTTTGTATTTATGCAAGATAATGACCCCAAACACAACCGTTTCAATACGCGTTTATGGATTTTGTATAACACACCAAAGTACATGGAAACGCCTCACTAGTCTCCGGACATAAACCCCATCTGAAAAGGAGAATTCGTTCAAGGCAGATTTCCAACAAGCAAGACGAGAAACGCTTTGGAAGGAGAATGGTGAAATATACCTTCTTAAGCAACTTCAAATTTAGTCGGGTCGATGACTAACAAATTTCGGCCAACGAGCCAATTGATAAGTGATAATAGAGAAAACTCTAAATTAAGGGAGTATTATAATTAATTAAGACAATTTAGTATTAAAATAAATAAGCAAAATAGGTATATAAATAAATTAGCACTTAAGAAATCCCTTCTCCACAGATTTATAGCCTGTGGTAGAGGGGACATCATATATACATAAATATTCATATCAGTGTTATACACTCTAAGTATCTAAAAATGGTACTCACTCGGACGAGAAGCTACCCTTCTCTTAATAAAACAACAAAACAAAAAAAAACAAACTAAATCTCAAAACAAATCAGAAACATCAAAAAGATCACCTCCAGGCATCAGTCGTCAACTACAATTCACTGATAAGCCTGAAGTACATCAAGCCACACGTATGCCGGTCAGAGAGAGACCATCCTCAGGTTTGGGTGAGAGATCTCCTGGTACGAGCATGCCTACTGTCTCAACAGACATGGACTCTGTATGCTCAGAGCCCATAAACGAAACACACAAAACAAACAGTACACAGGATTCCTTAAGAGAATACCGCACACTAGCAGAGCTTGCTCAAAGCCAGGAGAGCCAAAATATACTGAACTCTGAGGCGGGTCCCTCAAACACTGGCAATGCGTGTGAAGTAACTCACAGTGAACCTGGCTCACCCCAGACAACTAACACTCCACAAAATGTGGAAGTCAGGGACACATACAGCACAACAGACGACACAAATTACCAACAAGTGGGCAGGAATGGCAAAACAATAAAACAAAACACTCAGCCACCTGCAGCAAACACAACGCCAAATACACAAACAAGGAGGGAAAGAAGAAACACAAACTCTTCTACTGGTTCTTCTGTTTCCTCCGCAAACTCATTTATGACAAGACCAACACAACAAATGCCTCCTGTCATAATTCACAATACCTACCAAGGGGACATGGCAAGACTAAACGATACATTCACAACAAGGTATTCTCCCCTAGCCCTACACTGTGTACTGACTAATCAGGGTACACAGGTTAAAACTTCAACTAGAAGGGATTATGTGAACCTACTTAAATACTTAAAAGAATCTCAGGTTCCCTTTCACATAATCGAAACGAGACTCAAGGTCCTAAGCGTCGTAATCCCTGGCGTACCAAGTAACACCCACCCAGAGACAATTGAGGAAGCACTTCGAGTAAAAGGCTTCCAAATCACGGAATGTAAAAATATGAAATCCCCAACTGGAGCTCCTTATCCCTTATTTTCAGTGGAGCTTCCGGATAACGCTGCAAATAAGCAAATATATAACCTAAGAAGTCTGTGCTATTACTCAGTCCTGGTAGAACCATACAGGAATAGGGACCCTGTAGTGCAATGTAAAAATTGCCTAAAGTTCCAACATTACAGGGAATCATGTATGGCCTCGCCACGCTGCAGGATCTGTGCTGATTCACACCCAGACACAGACTGCAGACTGCCTCCGAATTGCGCACCACGCTGTGCAAACTGTAAAGGGTCGCACACAGCAACCTCAAATCAGTGCCCAATCAGGAAGGCAGTGATGAATTCCATTAGAAACAGGGGCAGAAACAACACTACACAAAACAACATTGCACACACGCCACAAAGAGCACGAGGAACGCCAATACAAAACAGACGAATTAACAGACCCAATAATACACCACAACACGTTCCTCAAGCACAAAGAGAACAGGCGTTGCAAGCACTGAGAACGGGCGAGAGAGTCATGAGGGAGGCGGAGAACCGTGAGTATTCTCTGGCGGTCCAAAGAGATCCCAGAACTCAGGCTCAGCCGCAGCCCACAAGGCTCCAAGAGCCTCGGGATCGTGCTCCAGCACCTGAAGCTCGACCCAATAATAATACCCAAGAAACACCAGCAGCAACAATACCAGCCCACACAATCGGAGGACCCACAAATGCTGGAAATCCGACGAGTTCAGCATCAACTGCAGCAACAACAGGAACTGCTTTCTAGGCAAACTCAGCAACTTAGAGCCGAGTGGCAAAAGTTGCGAGAGGAGCGGAACAGATTCCTGGAGCAGCGGAAGATGTGGGAAGCCAGGATACAGTATAGTAAAGGTCCTACTGAACCAATCAATAACCAACATAGTGATAGTCCACTGCCAGATATTCGGGACGCTAACAACGTACCAGACGACAGGAGTGAGAGTCACTCAATACACGAGGATGGTCTCATCTCGGCGGTATTTGATGCACTAGACGATGCATATGACACGCTGAGGAGAGAGCCCACCCTTAGGGTATTGCCACACGTAGCTGCATGCTTTATCAGCACCCTATTGAGCTTCTACTGATCATGGGTAGTAGGGGAACTGGGATCCTATTCTGGAATGCTCAAGGCATCCGTAATAAAAAAGCAGAACTACTACACTATTTAAACGAAAATAAAATTCCCATAGCACTAATAACGGAAACTCACCTCACGGATAGAGAAAAATTCAACAACAGAAACTATTCAACATACAGGTTGGATAGAAACAATAGACAAGGCGGTGGTGTGGCTATCTTGGTACATAAAACCGTCAAACATAACCTAGTCGACTTACCCATCACAAATAGGACGGAATGCGTAGCCATTGGACTTAAAATTGGCCGCCATACGTTAACACTAATTTGTACTTATAATCCTCCAGGAGATATAGACATAAATGATATAGAAAATCTGATAGGAACAAATAACAATATAATACTAGCTGGCGATTTAAATGCCAAGCATACTGATTGGGGCTGCAGAACAAGTAATAGGGCCGGCAACAAACTCAGGGGATTTTTTTACGACTCCAATAGGAGCTTTCAAATCCTGGCACCAGATAAGCCCACTCACTACCCTAATAACATACATTTTCGACCAGATATTCTTGATATCGCTTTAATGAAAAATATTAACATTCCCTGTGATATCACGGTAGAAAATAACCTCCAATCAGACCACCTCCCAGTGCGCCTTACACTAAGAGGTAGACCAAGC
Source organism: Diploptera punctata (assembly GCA_030220185.1). NCBI lineage: Eukaryota > Metazoa > Arthropoda > Insecta > Blattodea > Blaberidae > Diploptera > Diploptera punctata. The sequence continues at coordinate 503,978 of JASPKZ010002720.1, read as the reverse complement.
AGAGTTCAAACAAGACAAATCCCGAATTACAAATTAGCAAACTGAACCCAATTAAAATAGATATTGAAAATTCATTACAAGATCGACCATTAAACACGGCTAATGATATTGACACGGGGGTAGACAGCCTAACAAATAGCATAAATACGGCTATTAACACTAATATCCCAAAAAAAATCTATTAGAACCAACCAGCCGTATCTCCCAGATCATATTCTACGCCTAATTAGGCAAAGGAACGATGCAAGAAGAAAATGGCAAAGGCCTCACAATAACTTGCAATACAGGCAAGAAATGAATGATCTGCAACAAAGAATCAAGGTTGCTATACAAACATTCGTGTCAGACACCTGGGAAAATGTAATCGGCAGTCTAGATACTAAGGACATGCCGAGAACATGGAACATGGTTAAAAAAGTAACACACAAAGCGGATACATATCCCCCTCTCATCTTGCCTAACGGGAAAGCCGTCACAGATCAGGAAAAAGCGGAAGCATTTGCAAATCATCTGGAGCGAACCTTTGTACCACATGACCCTCCGAATAACCCGCAATTTACAAGGGAAACGGAAACAATGGTCCAAGAATTTCTAAATAGAATACCCAATAAACAAATCAGAAAAACAAACGTCTCAGAAGTCAAATGGCTAATAAATCACCTTCCCGATAGAAAAGCACCTGGCCCTGATGGCATACAAAACATAGTGCTGAAACAATTACCCAACATCGGATATGCATTTTTAGCAAAAATAATAAATGCTATGTTCGAAATGAAGTATTTCCCAAAAACATGGAAAACTGGGCGTATAATATTATTCCCCAAACCTGGAAAAAATCCTAGAGAACCAGGAAATTATCGCCCGATAACATTATTAAACACAATGAGTAAGGTATCTGAAAAAATTATATGTAAGCGCCTTAATCACAATCTAAAACAATTAAATGTAATTCGGGATGAACAGAACGGATTCCGTCCAAAACATAGCACAGTAACCCAGCTAATGAGACTTGTTGAACATATCACTAGAGGGTTCAACGAAAATCGTGTCACGATTGGATTATACTTAGATATAAAACAAGCCTTCGACAGAGTGTGGCATCACGGCCTACTACGGAAAATGGTCGAAACAGGATTAGATGACGGAATAATTCATTTAATAGCTAAATATATAAACAATAGGCAATTCGAAGTTGCTTTCCATAACTCAAAATCCGCCCTGCGGCCCGTCTATAGTGGAGTGCCACAAGGCAGTATTCTAGGACCTACACTTTTCAATATATACATAAATGATATTCCACATGACAATAGACATAACAACACTCATCTATATATGTATGCAGATGACACTCTAATCACTAGTCAATCCTCCCGAACAATACACGCGTCCAGACAGATTCAAAATAATCTTAATATTCTCGAACCATGGTTGGAAAAATGGAGAATAAAAATAAACGTAGATAAATGCCAAGCAGTTCTTTATACAAAAAGGTATTCTCAATATCGATACATGCCCCCACAATTAAGTCTTTATGGACACAATATCGAGTGGAAAAACGAAGCCATTTATTTAGGTGTAACACTCGACAAAAAACTACTGTTTAAACAACATATCCAAAATACCTTAGGCAAAGCGTATGGGACATTGAAGCTGCTATACCCTATTTTAAATAACCATAACAAAATTCGAATAAACACAGGGCTAACAATCTACAAGGCACTATTAAGGCCAGTACTCACGTACGCAAGCCCCATATGGGGACACGCCGCTAGAACTCACATAAAGAAACTGCAAGTTTTTCAAAACAAATTATTATACATGATTACAAAACTACCGCGTGTAACACCGGTTGACATATTACACGATCAAACGGGTGTAGAAACAATCGAGGAGTATATTAAACGCATGGCTCTTAAATTTTATAATACATGTGAAGGCCATGATAATCCACTCGTGGCATCGCTGGGAACCTATGAAACAGCCAACAACAAACACAAGCGTCCAAAATGGATCCTGGACAACACTTGACCAGTGAAAGCTGATAGGGCGCACACACACACACACACACACACACAGAAACACATTACACAATTATTCAATTACAATTACAGCATTAGCATATAATGTACATTAATAAAATATATTAACACAACAAATTAAAAACTAATAACTAATCTTACTGCTACAGGTTCATCCCACCAGTTCCAGAGAAACTGACATCACCTGACAACTACAGATAGAACAGCAACAACTGAAGAATACAAAAAAAAATTTAAAAATGCACGTTACCATAATTGTATGATTAATTGTAATAATCTGAAATGTACGCACATTATATTTAAATAAAGAGAAGCCTGGATGCCCTCCCAATATAGAGTCATCCGAAAGCGAAACTTGGCAAGATCCCGCGTGATCGACTATTCCGATTGAGGTTTTAAGCGGTTTCCCTCAATCCAAAGAGCAAATGCTGGAATAGAACCCCAAAAGGTCCGCTTCCGACTTCACTCTGCTAATTAACTTCAAAATTAAATTCAAAATTTAAACCGGGGCTAATGTATTTTACAGGAACCCGGGGTTCTACCTATTAAGGAGGACCAAAATGGATCGCTCACCGCCAACACTTAAGTGATGGCCGCAGAGCTTTCCATCTATCCATCTATCTATCTATCATGCTACGTCGTCCTCAAGCCATCTTGGAATCAAAGGAGCTCCCAACCAAGCATTGAACTCACAACGTAAAGACTCAAAACAGTCATAATATGAGACTGTATCAATACTTTTTGTTTGTTAATTTTTTTTGTGTATAAATTATTTTTTTTACTCGTTAATGTTAAAACAGAGGAAACTGCGTTTATTTAACTTTATAGACTGCAATGTAAAGGTGCAAATTTTTTTTTAAATAGTGAAGGAATAATTAAATTATTTATTTCTCTCTGTGATATTTTTATGTGTATCAATACTTTCTGCACTAACTTTATATACATTAATGCGTTATGGACTACGCTATCCAGTTATCTCAGTGCATTAATTTTCCTTTCCATATATACAATTCTCATATCATAAGAGGGAGCGGGAAGCGTCCGGAGCACCATGTTACGGCTTCTATAATAAGAAAGCAATTTAGTCGGAATAAGTTTTACTTTACAGCAGTAGCCTTTTCAATTCGATGTTACAATTAAATTTTGACATTAAGCAGTTAAAGCTAAATATATCCTCAAAAGAAAAATGAATGCCTGAACCGACATTTGAACCCGGAACCTATCTCTCTCACCCCCTCTCTCTCTCTCTCTCTTTCTCTCTATTTCTCTCTATCTTCTCTCTTCTCTCTCTCTCTCTCTCTCTCTCTCTCTCTCTCTCTCTCTCTCTCTCTCCTCTCTCTCTCTCTCTCTCTCTTTCTGTGTGTGTATGTGTTTGTGTGTGCGGGTAGATGAGAAAGTAACACGCAGTGTATTTTTTATATGTTGATATTGAAGCTGTGATGTCGAAATTTCACCGAAATATAGTTTGACGCTTTCACTATGGACATAACTTCTTTAGGTTGCAGTTCTAGCGAGAGAAGCGTGAACTACGCAACATATGTGGCGCGCATGTTACTATCGTCAAACATAAACTGTAAAATTCGTGTACTCAAGTACTGGTTGCGGGTAATCTAAGGTGAACAAACTCTGCTCAGGGCAATTTGTTACGACCACGAAATTGGGAACGCAAATGTGAAATTTTGGGCAGACGAGGTTAGGAGAGAACTCCAAAAGATTGGGATGGGTTGGGTATGAGAAAAAGAGACTGAAAATCGCAAGAATGTGTGGAGAAAAATAAGAAGGAGGTACTTAGATATAAACTAACAAAATATTTTCGTCGAATGTGCGGGAAAACGCTCACTGTTTTTACAAAGAGACCTAAAACAAGTTTGTTGAAAAGAATCTTATATACTCAATCTAGAATAGAATAGAATAGATTTAGAATCGATTTATTTAGCCTGGTGGAGTTAAGGCCATGTGGCCTTCTCTTCCACTCACAAATATTTAAGCCGAATGTGCGGGAAAATGCTCACTGTTTTTACAAAGAGACCTAAAACAAGTTTGGTGAAAAGAATCTTATATACTCAATCTAGAATAGAATAGAATAGATTTAGAATAGATTTATTTAGCCTGGTGGAGTTAAGGCCATGTGGCCTTCTCTTCCACTCACCAGAACAAGCATATGTTACATATGAATACAAAAAAAATTACAATAATAGTCATATTAAACAGGACAAACATATGTTACATATGAATACAAAAAAAATACAATAATAGTCATTTTAAACAGGACAAATATATGTTACATATGAATATAAAAAAAAGTCACAATAATATTAATTTAATTAACAACAATTAATTATCTGTCATATTGAATAATAATGAAATGAATGTCTAATAATAGAATGAAACTAAATACAATTAAAATTAAATTAATGATACAATGAATAAAAAAAGGAATAACAGCTCGAATCTTCTATACATAAAAAGAAACGAAAAAAATACAAAGAAAGTAATAAACTACAATGAATTAATATATGCTTTCTATACAAGGCATTAGGTAAATATATTTACAAATCCTAAGTCTATTTTTCTTAAAAAGTAATATTAGTATGTTGTTTCTGTTAGTGATTTTATTTTCAATTTATTTCTGAATGATGGTAAAGTTTGGCAGTCTCTGACATAGGGTGGAAGTGAATTCCATGTTCTAGCAAGAGAAACTGTAAAATATTTCGAATAATAGGTAGTATGATGAGGAGGGATATAAAGGGCACCGTGCTCAAGGGATCGGGTATCTAAGTTATGTGTATCAGAGAGTTTAGTGAAGCGGTGTGATAAATAATAAGGTAATGATGTGTGTAATATGTTATAGAGAAGGCATAGGGAATGGATGGTTCTACGATCTTAAAGACGAAGCCATGACAATTGTTCCAGGGATGGTGTAACGTGATCAAATCTACGTATACCACTAATAAAACGTATGCAAGAATTGTGAACACGTTGAAGTCTTTGGGTAAGAACAGTATTTAGGTCAGTAAAAAGAGTATCACAGTAATCAAAATGGGGCATTGCAAGTGTTTCTACTAAAATTTTTCTTAGAGAAAACGGTAAACAATTTCTTATACGATTTAATGAGTGTATTATTGAGAAGATAGTTTTGCAAATGTTATTTATTTGTTTATTCCAAATTAAATGTTTATCCATAAACACTCCTAGATTTTTTACTGTCTCACTATAAGGGATCTGAACCCCCATTAAGTGACACATGTAATACTGCATTTGTGTTAATTGAGGATAATAGTTTCTGATGGCCCATAATGATGCTTGTGTCTTTCTAGGATTTAATTGAAGTCCATATTTCTCTGTCCACGCCGTTAGCGAGTCAAGGTCCTCATTAATTTTGGTTACCGCGTCATTTAAAGAATATTTGTCTGAGTGAAGGTAGATCTGCATGTCGTCCGCAAATAAATGATGTTTGCAATGTTTTAGGGAGTCAGATATGTCGTTTATATAGATTGAAAAAAGCAATGGGCCGAGCACCGACCCCGTGACTCCAGCTTTACGGTAGGTCCAAGAAGAGCGTAATGTAGAATTTCCTACAACATATTGCTGGCGCTCACGAAGGTAGGAGTTGAACCATTGCGTGACACTGTCGAAAGTGAGAGGTTTTTTAGTTTAAGCAACAATAAGTCCAAGTCTACCGTGTCAAATGCTTTACTAAAGTCAAGTAGTGTAAGAATAGTAAGTTTTCGATTATCAGATGCTTCGCGTATGTCTTCACATATATTTAGTAGAGGATTTAAAGAGAGGTCAGGACTTGCTTGGTTTAGGTTAGGGGCATGGAATTTTTTTTAAATTAGCGACGATGACGATATGCGAATATGTCCAATGTGCAAGAGCTTTGAAGACGAGATACGTACATTAGGAAAATGTGACGATTTTGAATATTGGAGGCGTCAGTTATTATCGGAAAGATTTCTAAATTCAAATCGTAAAAGATTAGCATTCTACAAGTTAATGGTAAGAGAAAATTGGATAAACGTGGGTAAATTTCTCGATAAAACGCAGGAATAAAGAACAACACTCATTCATGAATAAATAAATGTTAACAAATTGCAATACTATTAATTCTTAATAATTCTACATAATCTAGTTAATGTATAATGTAATTGTATTCTTATATATTTGTAATATTATTGTGTTTGTTTTTAATAATATTTTTACTAAACATTAACTTATTGTGACGGACTGTCAACATCACGTACGGGTTACTGCCCGTGCGACACATATTTGTAAATAACATTGTATATATCTTACTTTTAGTCTAAGAAAGTCCTAGTTATTTTTACTATCGTCAACGATTGAATAGCAGCGAAGTGTAGTACAATATTTGTGGACGAAAAGACATAACCGAGTGAAATTCACAGGGACATGTGTGACGTGTATGGGGAAGAATATAAGGGTAGTGCACATTTTTTAAAGAGCGACCATGAACATTTTTGATTTGCTACGTTGCAGCCGGCCAGTGAATGATGACAACCACTTAATGCGTTATGCTGCAGAAGAGTGTGACTTTCTGAGAGAAATTATCGCTAGTGATGAGTCGCTAGCGTACAGCTACATGCCTAAAACACAGAGGCCATTGCCTTGAGACAGATGCAGAAATGCGATCAGCTGTCCGCAGATGTTTATACGCCAACCGGACTTCTATGAAAAGAATATATAGGGTTTCCAGTATAAAACCGGACACTCTGCGGCTGGCAGAGTGAAATGCGGACGAGGAGAGAGCGCAGCCTGACGGGTGAAACCCCGTGAGGCGTGTCCGGTTTTATATTGGAAGAACAACTGATAACACGAATTGAGAAATGTGATGAAAAAGTTGGCGACTGTGTGGAAATGTAGCTGAAACATGATAGCTCATGTGTGTATATATTTTTTTACCTTTTAAACTTTTTAATAATAAATAGGTGATACTTTTCGTTACTTTCCGACCCACTCTCATGTATACTTGACGTTATTGGTAATTAATTTAGTGAAACGATATTTACTGAAAACTTATACCGGTAAAAGCACAGTTGGATAACTTAAGACTGGTTATAATTGTGACAGAGTTGTATGAACACATCTATCGCTTCTGTCGAGTCTAAGTTTGTGTTTGTTTTATGCATACATTTGAAACGTCTACATCGCTTTATCCGTTACACAGAAGTGAGTCTAAATCTTTCAATTGTGCATTTTCGTTACTTGCAGAAAACCCACTTCCACAAAACACATACTCATACAGGCAGCTATAAAATATTGAAGGTAATGACATTTACATTAAAACTGTTGCAGTGCGTATAGCAATCTCTGATCGTTAGCTATCAAATTTGGCATCAAAATTTAAATAAAAAACGCGCTATTGAATCACTGTTATACTTTTATCCTATGATATTACAAAACACAAATTGTGATATAAATGCAAAACAGTGCAAAATATATGCCTACTTCAACAAAAATAATAATAACATTAACTACTCGAAAATTAGAAAAATCATAAACATTTAACTACTATTATTTTAACGTCCCGCGAGTAGCCGAATGGTTAAAGCAGAATGCCTTGTCGCAGAGCTACGGGATCTGCGCTCGTTCGAGTCTCCATGGGGGAAGATATTTTCTCATGGAATTGCGGCCAATATGGGACGAGAGTCCACCCAGCATCGTGAGGCATTTGGGTAGTTACAATAAGTAAGAATTAAGTTGAGAAAACCAGCTAAAACGGTTGGGAGAGACAATATGCTGATCACATATCGCCCCTACACTGGTTGGATGATCATCTATATCTTTGATTAACACATACGGATGTGAAGCCAGCAGCCGACTGATAGGCTAAGAGGCTTCTAGGCCTTTCGCGCCGTGGAGTTTTTATTATTATTTTTAACAGTGAAAAAAAATTGAAGATGTTGAGAGCAATAGCAGGATACCAAAGGACCGATAAAAAGAAAAACGAAGATATAAGAACAGAACTTAATATATATTGACTTAGGCTTTCACGGCCGGAGTTACTTTGATGATCTTGCAGAAGATTTCCGGGCTGTTGGCCGTGGTCTTGAGGCTTGTAGTTCCCCAACGCGGATACATGTATAAATAGAGCAGGTAGTCGACAAAATTGCTAGTCTCAAGACAACCGTTGAGGATGCCGGACGCAGTCTCTGGCGAAACGTTGGGGAACTACAAGCCTCAAGACCACGGCCAACGGCCCGGAAATCTTCTGCAAGAACTTAATATATTTAATCTTGGTGAAAGAATAACATATTACCAAAATGCTTATCTTCAGCACGTATTACGAATGAATGAACAGCGCATACCAAGAAGAATGTATAATTACAAAGGGAGAAGAACGTTGGGAAGACCATTGAAGAGACGGAAGGACCAATTCGACCTATAATGAGATCGGAACAGGCCATTGGGCCTAATCCTTGTTGTTGATGATGATGAACAATGAAAATGTGTAAAATATTGTACAATGTTGGGAACACTGGAGAACTGATGAATGTTAATGTCATCAAAATAAAGTTACAAAAATAGTTGAAAGCACCATAAATAAAAAATAGCGAGTAATGGATTTATGTTGTCAACTGTGAATTCAACGTAATCTCAAATCAAATTTATTCAAATATTATGAAAATTCAACCTTAAAGAGGCTGCCAATAAATAACTATACTTTCTTTCAATTGATTAAATTACGTTTAATATAAGTTTGACAGTTACATAAAATACAGTGAATATAATTTCATTTCAATGTTGTATAAATTTTTCCCTAACTTAAATAAATAAAACAGTAATAAATAACTTTATCGTCTTTCACGATGCTGTTCCATATTCTATGTTCTAATAACAATTTCTATAATGTAACTTCAAATAGAATCAGAAATTCTGGCATTTTTGTCAAGTAATGTAAACGTTATGTCACATTAACTTTCCAGTATTTAATTTTTTATTAAATCTTGTCTACTGCTTCTTTTGCAAGTATATTTTATTTATTCTTAAAAGATTCTTGCCGTTGTTATAGCTTCTGACGTATCAAAGACTGATATCCTCATATTGTAAGGAAAAACAATAACAAAATAAAAAGAGAATTTACAAACATCGGAGGAACAAAGTTGCTGTCATCTTCAATATTTACAAATATACAGAAGTAAACGCTCGATAAGGAAATGTTTTAGAGAGTATATCCAGGTTATCGGGAATCGTGAAGAACAAAATCTCAAGCAAATAATACTTTTCAAGTCAAATATAGAGAGAACGTATGAGAAACTAAAGCTTACACAAAAGTCTATATCATAGCAGCTAGGCAAGTTTAAGGAAAAGTACGTTAACCTTGTGTCTATACTTATTTCAATGTAATCTATCACTTCATGATCTAACTTTCAATCTATTGTAGGCAATTTAGATGTTTTTCTTTCTTTTTCGTTTATTTTGTATGTTTATTGGATTTATCATTTGTGGAATATATGCAATAAGACAAGGAAAAAAATCATTTCTGTGGCACATAACAGGCACAAGCCACCTCGTAGACGAAATACAAACACTCAAATCGGGGAATGAGATGATTCGGAGAAGATAGAATCTAGCCTATTTTCGTCAAGATATAACCGAGCATATTTTCTTATTTGCCATTTTGCAAATCGACTAATAAATACCCTAAAAGAAAATCACCTCTTATCACTATTTTAATACGATGATCATGTTTTAACATACTTCCTCGGCTTCTTCTTAGAACAAATAAATTTAATTTCTGATTTTAAAAAATTATATATTACTTATTTATAAAAAATAATCGGTGCTTTATTTATCAAACAGAAGAGGTAACAAAGAGCGATTCTTACCTCGAACATTCATGAGGAGGCAGCAAGAGACAGGAAGAGGAAAATGAGGTGTATACAGATTATGCCAGAAGACTTAAAAAACCTACATATGTTTCAGGTTAAACTCAGGAAGTTCAATGCAGTGGTTAAGACAGAATGTCTGTATACAGCTAAAAATATAACTAATACTAATAAGGTATTTAAGAAACAAAAAAATGGAATAAAATGTGCAAGAAAGAGACTTAAGAACAGTTAACTCTCGCTGACTGTGATGGGCAGAACATACGGCACGAATGGGGAATGAAAGACGTGCATGGAAGCTTCTTGTAGAAAAACCAGAGGGAAAACGCCCAGTTGGTAGACCAAGAATGAGGTGGGAGAATAACATTATGATTTGAGGGAAGTAGATTATACAGGGAATGATTGGAAAACTTTAGCTCAGGATAGGGATGTATGGAGAGCTTAAGTTCGCGCGGCCATGAACCTATGGGTTCGATAGTGCTAATGAGTTACTTAATTTTTATGAAATTTGCTGGGTCCTAAAATGTAACTGGGAATGTTTTTGTGTATCGCTTGAGACCAAATAAAAAATTATTTGAAAAATATGAGAAGAAATCGACTTTGTCAAGAAAAAAATTATTTTTACGAACATAGACGAAGAATTCAATCGAATTCAGATTATTTCCTTTCAAGAAAAGAAATATACTTAACCACAGCGGCTAATAAAAGTTCTTCGAATTCTAAAAAAAATATCAGACCAAGAAACAATATCGAGAATAGTGAAGAAGAGCAGAAATAACGGATTTGACCGAAGAAGAACCTAAGAAAAATTATTTTAATGATATTGTGAAAAGAAAAATTAATGTATGAACCAGTGGTGTAAAATTCTCAAGTATAGATACTTCTAAACGAAGCCGGCCGTTGGCGATGGTAATGACACCTACCTGGCAGCGGACGAAACGAGAATGATAGATTTGTATATGTGGAAAGAATTGTTAATGTTTGTGCCAGGTCTAGAATGGTGTAGTGGACTGCACACTAGTCTGGAGAACTAGAGGTCCGCGGTTTGATTCCTGGTTCATACATTAATTTTTCTTTTCACAATATCATTATAATATGATCCATTATTGGAACTGTGTTAATATATCAGTATTGGAAAATGTTAAATAACCTAAGAAAAATAATAGTTTTCCCGGAGGAGGAAACATCAAGAGCGAACAAGTAAATGAAATGAACTATGAAACTTTAAACAACGAGTTTAATTATAGTTTAAACAAAATTTAAATATATATATATATATATATATATATATATATATATATTGAAACTAATTTATAACAAAATATCGATTGTTCAAATCTGCACTGAAAGTTTCAAGAAGGTCAATTTATGTAGGTCAAATTCATAGTATATGAATAGGAAACGGTTTTTTTTAATTTTGCGTTGAAAAAAAAATTGTAAAGTAGTGAACAAGGAAACAAATGAAGTTTATCAGTAAAAGAGGTTTGTAGAAGGTTTGCGGAAAGCTATTAAAAATCAAAGACATTGATGGATACGACATCTGTGTATTATGATTAATAGCAGAGAAGGCAAATTGAATAGAACCAGCACGATGATAGACATAAATTGAATAAATCTTAGTAGATGATGAAACCTACTTATCTACCGAGTTGAATGCAATGATTGATGGACTGTACGTGAAACGTTAATGGTGAACCAGTCCGACAGCAATTCAAATAGTAATATCATTTTTATTCAACAGGAATTAACACTCAGCGCAATTTTTAAATATTGACGTCTCTATGGGGAAAAATTAACACTGTATACACTTTTATTTCATATTATAGTTTTTATGGTATTCATATTTGGTACATTGAAGTAAGGGTTGACTAAATAATTATATAAAAAATGAAGTACACTCATTTGTTAACACTGTCTATCGCTTATCTAAACGCTCAGATTGTCTGTCTATACCTTTACATCCCCACGTGGGTAAGGGTACTTGCTTGCGGGAGTTATTTAACCAAACTAATTTAATTATTGTATTAATTAACTAACTAACTCACTGGCACTATCGAATCCGTAGGTTCATGGCCGCGCGGACATAAGCTCTCCATACATACCTATCTTGAGCTAATGTTTTCCATTCATTCCCTGTATAATCTAGTTCCCTCGAGGTTAATGTTATTCTCTCATCTTATTCATGGTCTATCAACTGGGCATTTTCCCTCTGGTTTTCCTACAAGAAGCTTCCATGCACGTCTTTCATTTCCCCATTCGTGCCACATGTTCTGCCCATCGCAGCCTACGAGACTTAAGTGTTCTTATTATATATGACTTCCTGTAAAGACCATGTAGTTCATTGTTAAGTAAGTCTTCTCCATTCACCTGTCTGTTCATCTCTCTTTGGTCCAAAAATTTTCATAAGAACTTTATTCTCAAATACTTGTAAATATTTAATTAATTATACATAACATACTTATTTTTTTAATTCAAGAAATTCAATATTACATTGGCACCGATAAATAAATATAGCCTTGGTAATCTACATTAATAACCAATAATAAAGTTAACACTCCAGATAGTACAAAAGGTGGAATTTATCAAATTAGTTGTAAAGACTGCAATAAAGTACACATAGAAAAAACAAAAAGGAATATGGACACTCGCACAAACGAACACTTTGGAAATATTAAATATGGTGAAATTGAAAAATTAGCTACTGCGGCACATAGTTTGTTGGACAGTCATAAAGTTGAAAAAGAAGCCAAACTTCTAAAACATTTGAAAAAACCTTTATAATTGACAGTTTGGGAGAATACATATATTCAGAAGAACAAATTTAGATCCATGAATTTTGAAATTCCTGATGATCGGGACCTGATCTCCAAGTTCATCAAATCAACACCGGGTGTCAATGTTATAGATGGAGATCCCAACGAAAATCGGTTGGTCATAATGTCGGTTGAAAATGGGAGGGATGTGGTCCTCTTGAAAACTGCAGTTCCGTGTTTAAGAAAACAAACCATGAGGTAAGATATAAAAAAGACTGATTCTTCATAATTTAATTATGTTCATTTTCCTACAGATGTCACCGAGTGATACATTTTTAGCTCATCGCCTCAAATAAACGCCTAGCAGGCTACTAAGGTATTACTTTGATGGGAAGATAGATTAAATTTTGCTCAGGTGCTCTAATTTAGGCTTGGTGTTCTTTTAGGGGCGTGAATATCTTCATAAACGGGATCCATGCCTTAAAAACCCTCCCGAATGACGTGTCCCTTTGATTTATCCATCCTAAAAAAAATCCACTGATTCCGGTCGGGTTTCAATCTGCGACCCTCGAGACCAGAGACGAGGAATTTAACCGTAGACCACCGAGGCCGATCAAGGCTCAGGTTACTTACAGATATTAGAAATAGTAGAATAAAATTTCTAAACAAGGCAAATATCGAAATATACATTTGAATTTATAGCAGACAAAATTGTTCGATTTTGTGCTCAATATATATATATATATATATATATATAGCCTACGCAGTGCAATCTATGAATGGGTGTATGAACTACATACTGGAGACCGGGTACTTTATAAGGACACAGTGCCCTTGGTACCTAAGATAATTTTGAATTACAAAACCCTGATTTAATGTAATGGGACATACCTGGTTTAGAACTTCCAATGACACAATTTACAATTAAATGGCAATAACATGAAGGGCAATAACATGAAGGGCAATAAAATGACAAGCCATATATCGTTCTTTCTTAGATATAAGGATTTTCATGTTTGAAAAAATTATAAATACTAATTGGGTAATATTGTTTCTAATACATTGTTTGTCTATTTGTTTTAATTCATCTCCGGCGCACTTACAAATTATTTTATGGATATTTCAATACAATTATTTGCAATCTTTATAATAAATAACATTTCTTAACAGCATGTGGCTTATCTTACTGCCCTAAACCCTTCAATTGTTTCAAGCAAAAATAAAATTAATTACAAATTATACATATAGTTAGAAATTAATAAATTTATATTTAGATCACGGCTAGAGCAAGCATTAAAAATAATTGAAATAATGGAATAGTTTTTGTACAATATTTTATTTAAGAATTAACTTATTCTGAAAATTGATAAATTAAAATATCACCATCAGCAGCAGCAGCCCTACATCCCGATTCGAACCTTGATTTCCCTCAGTATCCTATTCTAGACTTCTCTGTCTCTGGCAACAGCCACCAGCTTCCAAAATTCCATCCATTCAACGCAGTCTCGGTCGTTCCACAATCCTTTTTCCTTCAAATTTACTTTTCATAATTTTCTTATGTATCAGCCATTTCCCTATAGGCCAATAGCGAAGAGATACTAAAGGACGACACGCACACACTATTGAGTAACACTAAGAAATTAAGACTGGGAGTAAATATCAATAAAACTAGATATATGGTGCTACGGGTTCTCAGTGGTAGGCAAGTGATCTCAGGGTTATGAACTTTTTATAAGCAAAGAACAACGTACAAATTTACACTCAAATTTAACGTATCCAAAACTATTTATTTACGGAGAATTTACACTTTAGTTGATACAATTATTTAAAATTTTTATTTAAGAGTGGACTCGATGACGTTGTCCGAGGTCCTCGTGCTTGAATCAAATATTTTCAAAGTCCAAATGTTTAACGGACTTTAAATTCAAATTTAACAATTTCTCGGACGAATCTAAAATTTAACTAGATCGAAGATCGCGGTCTGTAGGTATACGATGTTTAACTCGGAACACAGAATGACCGAGAGTGAGTTCTAACTGGATCGGAGATCGTGGTTTATAGGTCTACGATGTTTTAATACTGAACACAGAGTGATCGAGACCGAGAGTATTTAGATACATGTTCTCGCTTATAAAGACGATAGCTCCTCCCACTTCTTTCGATTCCACTCGATACAATTTGAATATACATATGTTACAATAATCTTATTTGCTAGTATGTGTTTCCTTAGAGGGGAGGTTTACGCCCTTGGAGTTCCTAAAACGTAAATTTGTCAACACCGCTGTGTATACCTTGATAATTTATACGTGTGGTTCTTTTACGTGTAAATGTTATCCTTATTTCCTGGATTTTCTGGTTAATAGCGTTAATTACAGTTTCTAAGAACTGGGCCAATTGCTTTTTGATATTTAATAGATAAATGTTTTTTTCAGTTTCTTCAGTTTTGTAAACTGTCAATATTAAGAGGCTGTTATCTTTTCTAAAGAGGGGATGAATGTCTTTTCGTACCTGCATTAGTCAGGTAGTAATACTTTATATCCTTATTTCTTGGAATTGCTGGTTAGTAGCGTTGATTATAGTTTCTAAGAACTAGGTCAATTGCTTTTTTGATATTTTTAATAGATAACTAATGTTATCTTTTCTTAAGGGGAATGAATATTTCTTGTTACTTGTATAGACTAATAAATGGAAATACTTACTTACTTACTTACTCACTGGCACTATCGAACCCGTAGGTTCATGGCCGCACGGACACAAGCTCTCCATACATCCCTATCCTGAGCCAATGCTTTCCAATCATTCCCTGTATAATCTACTTCCCTCAAATCATAGTTAATGTTGTTCTCCCACCTCATTCTTGGTCTACCAACTGGGCGTTTTCCTTCTGGCTTTCCTACAAGAAGTTTCCATGCACGTCTTTCATTCCCCATACGCGCAACATGTCCTGCCCATCGCAGTCTACGGGACTTAACTGTTCTTATTATATCTGGCTTCCTATAAAGACCATGTAGTTCATTGTTATGTAGTCTTCTCCATTCACCTGTCTGTTTCATCTCTCTTTGGTCCAAAAATTTTCCTAAAAACTTTATTCTCAAATACTTCGTAATCTCCTTTCCTCCCTTAAAGTAAGAGTCCATGTTTCGCACCCATATAATATAACTGGTAGAATAATAGTTTTATATATTTTCAGCTTAACGTTTTTTGAAAGGAGTTGGGACATCAAAAGTCTCTGCAATGCATAATAGCATGCATTTCCAGAATTGAGCCTATGTTTAATTTCTTGGTGCATCTCATTCCTATTTGTGATTATTGTTCCTAGGTATTTGTATTCAGCCAATTCCTCAAAATTTCCCTCATTTGTCATTAGCTGTCCATTTCCATTATATAATGTATTTCTACGTGTGACCATATATTTAGTTTTACTGATATTTACTTCCAGTCCTAATTTCTTAGTGTTACTCAATAGTGTGTGCGTGTTGGCCTTTAGTATCTCCTCGCTATCGGCCAGTAGTACTACATCATCAGCATAAACTAACAGCTTATTAATACCATTCAGTTGTAAGCCTTCCTCATTCTCTAAAGATTTAATGGCATGCTCTAGTACAAAATTAAATAGTAGAGGAGATAGTGCATCTCCTTGCTTCAACCCATTCTGGATTTCAAAAGTGTCTGAAAAACTGTTTGCCTACACGCACCCTACTCGTTGAGCCATTTAGACACATTCGTATAAGTCTAACTAACTTTTTAGGAATTCCGAACTCCAGCAGGATACTATATAACTTCTCCCTCTTAATTGAATCATATGCTTTTTGGAAGTCTACGTATAGTTGATGTACAGTACCATTATATTCCCATTTCTTTTCTAAAATCTGTCTTATACTAAAAATCTGATCTGTTGTAGACCTGTTTCTTCTAAATGCACATTGATGATCTCCTAGAATGTCATCAATATAGGGAGTAAGTCTGCTTACTAATATATTTGTTAGAATTTTGTACGAAGTTGAAAGTAATGAGATGCCCCTATAGTTGTTGCAATCAGTTTTATCTCCTTTCTTATAAATTGGTACGATAATTGATTTCTTCCATTCATCTGGAAGAGCTTCTTTTTCCCAAATCATACTAAGCAACCAGCTTATCTTGTCCATCAATTTTTCTCCCCCTGATTTTATCAGTTCTGCTGGGATCTCATCTGAACCTGATAGTTTTATTATTTTGACAATACCCTTTATTCTATTCATGTATTGGAATTACCCTGGGTATATTTCTACTTTTCCACATATGTCTTTTATAGACAATATTAGTAATATATTTTGGTTATTTATTAATTTATTTAATTTTAATAAAATGTTTGATATGATTTCCCTAATCCTTGTAATTTTCTGATTTTTATGTTCTATTATAAGACATGTTTATCTTATGGTATACTTTTAATATTTTTTCGGAACATTTTTAGTTTTAGATCTATGCATATTTGAGTTTTATTTTAATTTGTATGTATTCTATCATATTATTCGCTACAATGGTCACATATAGAAATACATTGTATAATGGAAATGTACAGCTAATGACAAATGAGGGAAATTTTCAGGAAGTGGCTCAATTGAAATACCTAGGAACAATAATCACAAATAGGAATGAGATGCAGAAAGAAATTACACATAGGCTCAATTCTGGAAATGCATGTTACTATGCATTACAGCCACTCTTGATTTCCCAACTCCTTTCAAAAGACGTTAAACTGAAAATATATAGGTTAAAACTATTATTCTACCAGTTATATAATATGGATGCGAAACATGGACTCTTACTTTAAGGGAAGAAAGGAGAATACGAGTATATTAGAATAAAGTACTTAGGAACTTTTTGGACCGAAGAGAGATGAACAGACAGGTGAATGGAGAATACTACATAACAATGGACTACATGGTCTTTATAGGAAGCCAGATATAATAAGAACAGTTAATTCTCGTAGACTGCTATGGACAGGATATGTTGCGAGTATGGGAAATGAAAGACGTACATGGAAGCTTCTTCTAGGAAAACCAAAGGGAAAACGCCCAGTTGATAGACCAAAAATGAGATGGGAGAATAACATTAACAATGATTTGAGGGAAGTAGATTATACAAGGAACAATTGGAAAGCATTAACTCAGGATAGGGATATATGGACAGCTTATGTCAGCGCTGCCGTGAACCTACGGGTTCCATAGTGCCACTGAGTAAGTAGTATCAGCCATTCCCTGTACGTACCCTTCCCATCGCTATATTGAAAAATGTATTGATATAATCGCATCAGGAGATTTATACGATTGTTAAAGCAGAGGGTTATATCTCAATATGCAATTTTCCCTCTTCTCATATTCGGCTATATATATTTCTTATTATCTTTAATTTAATGAATTCAGTCATGACATATCGGTCTTGGACAAGGTCCATGTTTCACTGTCATATACCAAGACTGGTTTTACCAAAGTTTTATACAGATTACATTGTTTTTCTTTCTTGTAAGAAGCTTTTACTTAAAGTGTCTCAATAATCCAATGTGTGTTTAATTGACATATTGAATTATCCTTCCAGTTTCTTCACTGATGTTGTTAGTATAATTATTAGTTATGTAGCCAGTTTATACAAAACTAGACACCCTCTGATATTTATATTGATTAATATATATATATATATATATATGTACATATTTTTTCCAAATGCCCCAGGTTTGTTTTTCGACATTCCTGGTTTCTCTCCTGGCATGGCGTACTTGTAACCCACTTCTAAGATTGGGGCGCCTGGATGACGGGGTTACGTTGCACCGATGATATGGTGGGTGATGAAGATGATGATAATGGTACGCCAGGAGAGTCCCTAATCCTAAGCTTAACCTAAGATGAATATGAATGATGATCATTGCGATGGCCATATGATTTCGGGGACCGTTTGGGCCTTAACGTTTTCCTGACATTTGTCTTACAGGTGAGGAAAAACCCCGATAAAAACCTCACCTAGAAAAACTGTCCCGACCGGGGATCGAACCTGGGCCGGCTGCGTGACAAGGCAGCACGCTACCCCGAGACCACAGCGGTGGACAATTAATTAATATTTGTAGGAGTTATTTGTGTTATATCTATTTTTTATTTTTGTTACCATAAAAATCACATATTTAGTTTTTTTCTTCACTTATTTTCAACCTAATTTTATTAGCTTATATTTCTAGTGTCATAAAGGTTCTCTTGATTTATTGTCGCAGTTACGTGAGGTTTCGTCCTTACATAGTTTTAGTGGAAATATATCACTCACAGATGTCTAGTAATATTTTCACAACCACTTTATTTACTTCTACAAAATATTGATAACAGTTTGTTCACAATTTCCATTAACACTTTATCTTGATTCAAATTGTATCTGTTTCACGATTATTTTACATTCACTGATGAGTCTGTTCACTTTCTTTTACACACTTCACGACTAATTCTATCGCTGCCAAAACACAACTGACTGGCTTCCGTCTTCGCTACAGATTATATAGAGAGGGAGACAGAAATTTCTCGGTCTCTATGGAGACTGTTCCACTGTGGAAATATCTAGCCGTCGATCTTTCCCAAAGGGGAAGGGAGATGTTCGTAAATATATCTGGAATGGACTGCGCATTACTTTTGAATCGCGAGTAGGTAACTCACAAATCTATTCTGACCAATGCGAGGCCACTATTCTCGCCTTGCCCGTAATTTAAACGTTTTTATTAAGACGCGTCTCAATATATTTCTCTGATCTACTAATGATGTCTATGGTCATTGGCGTAAGCAAATGTTTCAGTTGATTTACAGAGAATTGTACTTCCAGTTCGTTTATCAGCATTTCTTATAACTTTTTTCTAAGTCAATTTTAAATAAAAGTTAGACTAGTGAGTCCCTTGTCTTAGTCAATTTTTTGTTATCTTAAAACATTTCGATAGATCATACTGTAGTTTTACTTAACTATCATCCATGCAGGCCTTAACTAGTTTCATAGAAATTTTCAAATCTATCACTGTATTGTAAAGACAAACTCTAGAGATGCTATCATATGCTCTTGAGAAATCAATAATTGGTGATGGGTTTCAATATATATATTTTTTTACATTGTCAGAGAATATAAATTTTATCAGTTGTCGGTTGTACAATTTTAATATTTGTCTTAAAGTATAAATTTGATCATTAGTCGGTTTTCCAATTCTGAAGCCAACTTGATCTTTTCTGAATATGGTATATAATATTTATGAAAGTATTTTGTAAGTAATACTTAGTAATTTTATGTCTGTCTAGTTATTGCAGATCACTTGGCTACCGGTTTATTTATTAAAATATAACTACATAAGAATTTTAATTTCACCTTATTTAGTCCTACCGTAATGGCAGTTACCATTGTAACATATGGATCAGAGAATTGGGTCATGAATAGATCAGAAAGAGTGGCTGAATTTAAATACCTAGGACAATAATAACAAGTAGGAATGAGATACGCAAAGAAATTAAACATAGACTCAATTCTGTAATTGCAGAGACTCTTGATGTCCCACCTCCTTTCAAAAAACGTTAAACAGAAAATATATGAAATTATTATTCTACCAGTTATATTGTATGTGTGTGAAACATGGACTCTTGCTTTAAGGGATGAAAGGAGATTGCAAGTATTTGAGAATAAAGTACTTAGGAAAATGTTTGGACCAAAGAGAGATGAACAGATAGGTGAATGGAGAATGCTAAATAACAATGAACCGGATGGTCTTTATAGGACGCCAGATATAATAAGAACAGTTAAGTCTCGTAGACTGCGATGGGCAGGACATGTTGCACGTATGGGGAGTGAAAGACTTGTATGGAAGCTTCTTGTAGAAAAGTCAGAGGGAAAACGTGCAGTTGGTAGACCAAGAATGACGTGGGAGAATAACATTAACTATGATTTGAGAGACTTAGATTATACAGGGAATGACTGGAAAGCATTAGCTAAGGATAGGGATGTATGGAGAGATTATGTCTGCGCGGTCATGAATCTACGGGTTCGATAGTGCCAGTCAGTAAGTAAGTAAGTAAGTATAGATCAGACAGAAGATTACTAAAAACATCAGAGATGAAGTTCCTCAGATACGTTGCAGGATATACTCTAAGAGACCGCATTCCTAGTGAAACAATTAGGTAAGAACTCAACATTTTTAATCTAAATGAAAAAATACAAAACTATAAACAAAAATGTTATGAACATATTTTACGAATGGACTCATCTAGGCTAACAAAACAAGAACTGTTGTACCAACCTCAAGGCTATAGAGATGTAGGACGTCCTAGAAGACGATGGGAAGATTAATTCTGATAGCGGAACGGGCGGACGGCCTACCATGAAGATGATGATGATTATTATTTAGGCCTATAGGCCTAGATGGTTTACCTTCTAAGGTCATATCGAGATCAAAATATTTTGTAACATCCAATATCCTGGTTTGGCCTAAATGTAATGTAAATTTCTCAGATAATTTCTATAAAGGATCACTAGTCCCTTTTTAGTGATTATTAAACTGAATTATGATGAAATGAGTTCAGTTAAGTGATTGAAATTCTTTATTTCCATCCCAACGTTTGTCTTAATGACAGTGTAAAGATAAAATCCTCAATCACGTTGGTCCGTAACGGAATTAGAACGCGAAATCTTCCAAATAATAGATCGAACGCTACTGTGTGAATCAGTCTCGTTAGACCAGTGGTGCAATGCTTGCCTATATTACAAGGTTCGCCGGTTGGAATCCTCCCTGATTCGATTATTTTTCAAGAAGTAAACATTTTAAATATGACTCCCGAAGGTAAGTAAATTCATAGTTCTCATATCGCAGGTTTACGGGACTTAAAATATCATCAAACCTCAAATAAGCCTCTGAGAAAATTCTTCGTATCTTACAGGCCCAGGTTTGATTTAAACGTTAATGACCTGAACTATTAAAGATCGTCATTAAATAAAATAATATTTGGCTACTGCCACAGTTACTTAGACGACTAGCTGAGGTTTAGTAACGAGATCGAAGAGAAGAGCAGCGAGTTACTAAACATAAGTTTATACTTGTAACGTGTTGTATGCAATTTTTATCTATGTTCAGAGTATTTTAGTACGTGATGTATATATATATATATATACTGAAGATGTTTAACTACATACGAACCAAACCTTGGATGAGTGTACGTCTTCGGAAACGGACCACAGCGAAAACTTTAATTATTTTATTATATAAGACCTAAACCTGTGACTCGAACTTATCATTCCTTGATAATGGCATGTAGGATCATACCGAAACGTCGGAATCAGTGGCCAGAGGCCGAACGTAAACCCTAGACGCGGAAACAAAAAAAAAACGTTCATATTCATATATATCTTAATATATAAAAATTACGAGTCACGTTGTTTGTCCGCGATGGAATCCTAAACTACTACACCGATTTTAATAAAATTTTGTGTGCTGATTGATCCAACTTGAGACCTACGGTTGTTCATAACTAAATTTATAGTCGCATTATTTTTTATTGCAAATTATTTCTTTACTATTTAACAAAGAGTTATAATTATCTGTGAGTTCCATACGATTCTAACAGATGACGGTGTAAGGTAATTGGTTTATTATTTAACCAGGTGGCTGTGCTTTTTGTTGCAACCGCGAATTTCAATTAAATTTCAAATATTGATTATTTCATAATTTAAGTGTGTACAGTGTTTATTTTATTTTCGATATATTTATAATAATATTAATTTCGTGTGTAAGTATTAGCTTTAAGTAATCTGGCTGAAAGACAGCAACTTAATTTAAATTTAACTGGACCGAGAAGGGACATTGAACAATATGGCGAATCAGTTCTAGAGACCATGAATGATAAGATATCAAGTGAATTTCCACAAATTTCTATAGGCTTATGTGACATAAATCTTACATTTAAGAAGAATGTCAATTTAAAAACATATGAAGGTCCTAAGGAACGGAATAACAGAATTGTAAGTAAGTCTGTTAGTTATAATAATATGCCTAATATTACAGAAACAATATCCATGCCTCAATTAATTGAAAAACAAGATGACTGTAATATATCACAAGATGATATTACTATACAGAGACTTCTTGATGATGATGAGAATCCAAACTGCCAACAAGTTCGTAGGAAAAAAACGGAAGTGTAATGAAATCAGCAAGCCTCCTCAAAATATTCCATCAATAAATGCATATAATCCATATGATACACTTATGGATGATACTGAGAATGCAGACAACATAAATTCATCTCAATCAACAAAACCACTTCCACATAAACCACCACCCATATTTATACCGGGTGTAGTTAACGCACCAGAACTAAAAAATTGTGTAAAACAAAAACTTCCTGATTTAGATTTCTCACTTAGTTTACTACAACATAATTTAACTTACACCTTAGCCACAGCAACGCTTAGCCTGGACTTCTATATATATATAACAAAGTCGGATTAGTTACACTATTTATAACTCAAGAACGGCTGGACCGATTTTTATGATCTTTGATTTGTTGGATTTGTTTCCGCCCCGAATAGCAGATAACTATTAAAACATCGGAAAAATTAACGTAAAAATATTTACAGGCGATACGACGTTCGCCGGGCCAGTTAGTATATATATAGACAGGGCGTTTCTAAATTAGACCGACAAACTTTGAGAGCAGATAGTTAACCTTCATTGAAGCATATTTTGTTAACGAACCTATAGGATTTAACGCTTCGTTTCGGTGCAAGAGGAATCTTAGAGGAAGCGATGGAAAGAAGTAGGTACATGTAAATAACAAATAATTCTCCGTCACATAATTCTATGTGTTAATCCAAATACTTTACAGACAAACAGAAACAAAAAATACTTAATTGTTTAAAAAACTCACTCTAATGTTGCATTGTGAGGATGGATCCAGAGTATTGTACCATCACAACAAGTGCTGGAACACACGTCCATTGACATCCATACAAGCAGTGCATCAATGTGCCATACTTGTCGTGCCCTTCCAAAGATGCCAGAGGTTTCCCTTATTTCAGCTGCTGCGCTAACAATGCGTGCTACAAATCTTCTTCAGAGTCAATATCGGTTTCATAAACCATTGCCTTCATGTAGCCCCACAAAAATAAATCTAGCAGGTCAGGTCAGGCGAGCGAGGAGATCAGGCATTGGGCCCACCCCTATCTATCCAACGAGCGATAAATATAGCTGTCAGATGGCCACGAATTCAATCCCAATGTGAGGTGGTGCCCCGTTATGTTGAAACCACATGCTGCGTCTGATATTAAGAGCTACAAGCTAAGACACATTGAACTGTACAGTACAGTGTATACAGCAGTACTGAATGAGGTTCACCCACCCACCATTGTTCCGACTACGGATAACAAGAGATAGTACCAATGGATGTAAACAAACTTGCTGTAATTGATATCGGATGCTACTGAGCTCCGAAGTAAACAAACCAAGCGATAGTAGTAATGATAACCCCTCTTGGACTGAAAGGGATATTTATCCGTTCCCTTCAATTCCTTCATGTAAGATCTCCCTAGCACTGAAACGAAGCGTCGTAGGCCATAGGTTCCTTAACAAAATGTGCTTCAACGAAGGTTATCTATCTGGTCTCGAATTTTGTCGGGTCTAATTTAGAAACACCCTATACATATATGATATAAAAAGAAAAATGAATGCTTGAGTCGGGATTTGAACTCGAGTCTCTAAACTCTGTACGTTTAGCGTTCTAACGACCTGAGCTAACGACGGGTAGTTCAGGTCATTAGAGCGCTAACGACGGTAACTCGGGTCGTTAGAATGCTAAGCGTACAGAGTTTAGAGACTCGGGTTCTATTCCCGAATCAAGCATTCATTTTTCTTTCCATATCATATTTTCCTTCATTGCCAAATGTCAAAAATATAGTTATAACATCAAAATATACAAACGTTACTGCTATAAAGTAAATTTTCTCTTTAAAAATTTGCTTAACTGTTATGTTAGCCACTAGATGTCTGTCGGAACGAATTTCCGCTACCTCTTGTGTGAATTGAGAATATTCCATATATAAGAAAAATTTATGTTTATGTTGGAATACTTGAGTAGCTCAGGTCGTTAGAGCCCTAAACGTACAGAGTTTAGAGACTCGGGTTCAAATCGACTCAGGCATTCATTTTTCGTTTCATATCATATTTACCTTCATTACCAAATGTCAAAAATATAGTTATAACATCTATATATATATATATATATATTTATATATATATATATATGTACATCCATAGCAATTCTGCCCGACGGCAGGTCTTTCACTGCAGTCATAGCATTTTCATGATATGCTGTGCAGCTATACTAGGGAAGTTTATGTGTGGCAGCTTCCCGTTGCTTTCCACACCGGTGAAGGATGATGATGATAGTTATAAGGATGATGAGAATGGCCGGATGATTTTCGGGGACCGTTGGGCCCTAAGCATCCTTACATTTGTCTTACAGGTGAGAAACAACCCGAAAAAACCTCACCCAGAAGCCTGTCCCCGACCGTTAATCGAACCCGGGCCCGCTTCGTGGACAAAGGCAGCACGCTACACAAAACAACAAAACAACCGGAGACCGACAGCGGTGGATATATATATATATATATATATATATATATATATATATCATATTTAATGAAACGATATGTTTAGAGAAAGAGTCATGTGGGCTTCAAAAAGAAAAAAAAAACATACGATAAGTCAACAAACTTTGTTGTTATATTCTGCAATAACTATCATTCATCATTAAAGTGTATTTTACGTTTTGTTCAACCTGTATTTTATGTTTTGATAGCGGACCAGCCTCATGGGCTAATGGTTAGCGTTTCTGACCACTGTTCATGAGATCCCGGGTTCGATTCCCTGACAAACCATAGGAATTTTTCCTTAAAGGAAATTATTCCTGTGGTTGCCCATGGTCTGGAATTTAGGTTAAGTTTAGGATTAAGGACTCGCCTGGAGCATCACAATCATCATCACCCATCATATCATCGGGGCAGCGTAACTCCGCCTTCTATGCGCCCCAACTTCAGAAGTGGGTTAAAATTATGCCAATGCCAGGAGAGAACACGAGAAATGTCGAAATGACAACCTGGGACACTGAATAAAAAAAATTTCTAGCGTGTTTTATTAGGATATAAAGTACAGATTTTGTTGCCTAGTAACTAAGAACTAAGGCGTCACTGTTTGTTATATGACTAGATATATTTTAAGTAAAATTCAACATAAACAAGTAGATAGATCATCGATTGATTAATGTCTTTGACATTGTCCGATTCCTAATAGCCAATTTTGTCGGTCCATCCAATCTCTTGGTTGTAGATGTTTCTCTTTCATGTACAAATATATTCCCTGACTCCAGGAGTTCTGCTTCCTCTTCCCATAAACAAGTGCAACAATTAATTATTCAACAATTAAAAAGAACTGAAATGATTGAAATTTGATTTTTTAATTAGAGCATCTTAAGAACATTACTGTTTCTGGCTGAGCCAACTCTCTCAATTGTTAGTACACGTAATTGAAAATTCAAGTAACGGTATATATATTTTTTTAAACAAAGAAAAATTGAAAACAACCTTATCGAATAACCTCCAGTATTTGATCCCATGATCTCCAGAATAGGAGCTACCGTCTGATCTAACTTTGTTATACATTTTGCTGTTTATGCGATTTTTTTAAGATTAGTAAGTCTTGCGTAAATGTAGCGTCTTGTATTAAAATAAATTCAACATGGCTATAACAAGATTGAATTAATTCAAAGAGAATGCAAGGGAGATACAATGCAAGAAAATAATACCAGCACAAATACCAATAGTTTTTCTTGCCAACTGTTAGAGCAAAATTTCTATTACTGTCTGCAATAAAATTAAAGATTCCGCGTAGTTTTTGCTCGCTGGCTTGAAACATTCTCTCTGTGAAGCTGTTTCCTTGTTTTTATACTCCTTGAACAGAAAAACACGAATGTGGCAAGACGATGTTTGATTCTAAAAGCACGGGTAAGCGCTGATATATGAATATAATATATAAATCATATAATAACACTTATAACAGAATTTCCTGTGTTAAATTGCGTACTAATTAATTATTAAATATTTCCCTAGAATTAGAAGAAAGTCATTCAGCAGATTCAAAAAGCATGTATTTCATCGGAATGGGTATCTATATATTAATATGTCAAGAAAAAACTTTGTACCCCTTAAGCAGATTGCGCTCACGGAGGTGTGTAATATTTAGCATAATTAAAGTTCATATGGAGAAGGCGTGCAGAAAAATAAAACTTACGTATAATATGTGTTACAAATAAATTAAGTTAAACAATATAAAATAATTTGTCTCTAAGGAATTTATGTCTATTACTCATTCATTTTAAAAAATGAGTACATTTCATTATTTGAATTTAAATTAAACCCTGTATAATCTTGGCTTCTGTAATTTCAGTACATACTTTCTCTATATTTACATATTCGCACCTACTTCTATTATGCCTCGATATAGACCATTGACGGGTCGGAGTGAGAGACAAAGAGGAAGGGATATATATTCCCGTACACATAATAATAGGCCAAATGCAAATTTAAATAGTATAAATAGTACACAAATGTCCAATGACGCGTTACTGGTTTTTAAATATGGCTTAACCAGGTTATACGACATATTTCCTATTGTTCGTATTTTTAAAATAAATCGAAAATTAATGCATAATGACGTATTTGTGACAAATGTACAAATTAAATGAATTGTAGTCGAATTTAGACCGCTGTGCGATCACTAGTTTTTTTATTATTTGTTAACCCAGTAATATATATATATATATATATATATAGCGTGCTGCCTTGTCACGCAGCGGGTCCGGGTTCGATCCCCGGTCGGGCAGTTTTTCTGGGTGAGGTTTTTATCGGGGTTTTTCCTCGCCTGTAAGACAAATGTACGGAAAACTTTAAGGCCCAAACGGTCCCCGAAATCATATGGCCATCATGATCATCATCATCCTTCGCCGGTGTGGAAAGTAACGGGAAGCTACCACACCTACAATTCCCTAGTAAAGCTGCAAGTACTAGGGAATTGTAGGTGTGGTAGCTTCCCGTTACTTTCCACACCGGTGAAGGATGATGATGATCATGATGGCCATATGATTTCGGGGACCGTTTGGGCCTTAAAGTTTTCCTGAATAAAACCTATTAGCATAAAGCCAGAGCGGATTCCTCTATTTGTTTGAGCAGTAGGGATTACTGCCTTACTGCTTCTTCTTTGTCTTACGGGTGAGGAAAAACCCCGATAAAAACCTCACCCAGAAAAAACTGCCCCGACCTGGGATCGAACCCGGACCCGCTGCGTGACAAGGCAGTACGCTACCTCGAGACCACAGCGGTGGACAATATATATGGACATTGTAATATATATATTACAAATTGTTTACACAATAGTCACATAAGAAGAAAAATTAAGTATCTAGGCCTATATTACATTCAACTCAGTTTTGGTACTAAATACCCAAATTGAATTTGTCTTACAAATTTCATATACTCGTATACGTTCATTCAGAGAAATTAAGGTTATAGATTTCGGCATCACTAGAAATACTAGAAATGAGGGCGATACGATTGTGTGTCTAGTCTATGTTATTTAACACAAGCTACGAATGAGTAACAAAACGGCATGTTTCCAGTACGAATGCTGTTGTCATACTGCGAATAGCCTATTTAATTACGTTTATACAACATTATTCAGAATTTGTCCCGTATTTTCTGCGAAAGATCAATGAAAATGCATACTACCTAGAACGGATAGTAATTATTTCAGAGAAACCGGAAAGCATAAATGTTAATAACACTGGGTAGCGAATATACATATCACCGGTTTATGAGTATATTTCCATACATTTTTAATGTGTCTGACTGCCACAATTATTTAATACGTAATTGAGCAATATACACCCAATCCGCTCTTAGAGGGATTTTAATATAAACAAACGCCAATTGTATGCGTCCGCCATTCACACCACAATTTACTGTCACAATGACTGGGAGCATGTGTGATTGTTAAGTGGGGTAAATTACAAAAAATCTGGTGAGATGTTTTACTGAAATTGTTATTTACATTTAAAATAATTGTTCTTTTACCACTAATCAAAGGATTGCCAGACTTGTGTTTTAAAAATTTAGATGGCTATAAAACAACAGAATACTCGACACCTTCAGCCATTTTGTTGCATCAGAATAATCTGAAGCATGACTAAAATGCTTCATCCGTATGTAAGAACTATTTGAAGTTGTAATTATTGATATGGTGTATTTTAGAATATGTTCTATGTTCGAATATTACTGGAAACATGCCGTTTTGTTACTCATTCGTAGCTTGTGTTAAATAACATAGACTAGACACACAATCGTATCGCCCTCATTTCTAGTATTTCTAGTGATGCCGAAATCTATAACCTTAATTTCTCTGAATGAACGTATACGAGTATATGAAATTTGTAAGACAAATTCAATTTGGGTATTTAGTACCAAAACTGAGTTGAATGTAATATAGGCCTAGATACTTAATTTTTCTTCTTATGTGACTATTGTGTAAACAATTTGTAATATATATATTACAATGTCCATATATATTGTCCACCGCTGTGGTCTCGAGGTAGCGTACTGCCTTGTCACGCAGCGGGTCCGGGTTCGATCCCAGGTCGGGGCAGTTTTTCTGGGTGAGGTTTTTATCGGGGTTTTTCCTCACCCGTAAGACAAAGAAGAAGCAGTAAGGCAGTAATCCCTACTGCTCAAACAAATAGAGGAATCCGCTCTGGCTTTATGCTAATAGGTTTTATTCAGGAAAACTTTAAGGCCCAAACGGTCCCCGAAATCATATGGCCATCATGATCATCATCATCCTTCACCGGTGTGGAAAGTAACGGGAAGCTACCACACCTACAATTCCCTAGTACTTGCAGCTTTACTAGGGAATTGTAGGTGTGGTAGCTTCCCGTTACTTTCCACACCGGTGAAGGATGATGATGATCATGATGGCCATATGATTTCGGGGACCGTTTGGGCCTTAAAGTTTTCCGTACATTTGTCTTACAGGCGAGGAAAAACCCCGATAAAAACCTCACCCAGAAAAACTGCCCGACCGGGGATCGAACCCGGACCCGCTGCGTGACAAGGCAGCACGCTATATATATATATATATATATATATTACTGGGTTAACAAATAATAAAAAAACTAGTGATCGCACAGCGGTCTAAATTCGACTACAATTCATTTAATTTGTACATTTGTCACAAATACGTCATTATGCATTAATTTTCGATTTATTTTAAAAATACGAACAATAGGAAATATGTCGTATAACCTTGTCACGCAGCGGGCCCGGGTTCGATCCCGGTCGGGGCAGTTTTTCTAGGTGAGATTTTTATCGGGGTTTTTCCTCACCTGTAAGACAAATGTCAGGAAAACTTTAAAGCCCAAACGGTCCCCGAAATCATATGGCGATCATCATCATCCTTATCATTACCATCATCATCATCATCCTTCACCGGTGTGGAAAGCAACGGGAAGCTACCACACCTACAATTCCCTAGTAAATCTGCAAGCATAGCATGAAAATGCTATAATTGCAGTGAAGGACCTGCCTTCGGGCAGAATTACTATGGATGGATGTATACACTGTAGTCATGTATTAGTTTTTGTTGTCTATGTTCATGGAACAGGAATATGCACCTGCGGCCATACAGGCTCGTGCGCAATATCATGCATAATACTATTTGCCCATAGGAATAAGCAAGACGAACCCAACTATTCGTATATTTGTGGTGTTGGTGAAAGTAGCTACTTAGCAGCTTTATTATAGCCAAGTTACTGATTAAATCGGATATTCTGGACCAGTTATAATGATGCTCGCCTCTTGATCCGGAGCTATCGAGTTCAAACCAGCCCGGGATCCACGAATTTTTAAGGACTTAAAATGCATGACTTCGGAACGGAAGTAACGCTGTAAGTCTCCGTTTCGTAGATCTTCGGCGCATAATAGAACCCCAAGACCGAACTAAGATACCAGCGAGAAAACTTATCGACCTTTTCACGCCTAGTTTTCAATTGTGTTCGCTAATTATATGACTTGTTAAAGAAAAGTTAAATGAAACACTACCACTGCTCCTATTGGCCACCTGATAACGGATTCAACAAATCATATCTCATCAAGTAATAACACTGAGCAACAATAAAGAAACTTCTTTTTTGTCTCAGAAAGAAAAATATGTGATTCTGATAGTATTTCTTTTCCTGAATTCGAATATGATATCAGTTTTTCTCCATCACTCAAGGTTTCCGAGAGACAGACATTTATAATCTCAAACACTTTCATATTTACTACATTCCTAAATACACAATATTCGAACATTCTGACTCACCTAGAAAGTAATAAATGACTATTTTCTGCTATATTTCGCCTGTGGAGCATCCCTCTTGATGGTCCAACAATAATCGGCCAGCATATTAGGATTCCATTTGCCTTGATATCTCTTTTCCATAGCTGAAACCATCAGAGTTAGCTCATTTGGTTTTATTTCACAATGGACAAATGGAATGAATGAAAAAAGTTTATTAAAAATAATTATTTAAATCCATTAATTGAAATCGAAATAAAAAAACTGTGGCTGATGGAGAAATTCCGAATGCATATTTGAAAACATGATAAAAAACTGCATTAAGTACAGCTATTGGTACTCATGAGGCAAAAGTCATGTTGACCAGTGTTATATGACTTGTTAAAAAATGTTAAATAAAACACCGTCACTGCTACTATTAGCCATCTGATTATAGATTCAACAAATCATATATCATGAAGTAATAATTAATTCACAGTAATATGGAATCTTGAGGTTCGTTGGCGCGCTCTCCATAAATCTCTATCCTTAGGTAATTGGTTTCCAATAATTTTCATACGTAATGCCAAGAGTGATTTCCAATTTAAGCAGAGGATTTGGAAATCAAGAGCGGCATTTGTTAGGACTATTTAACGAATAACATTAAGCTGTTTACTCACAAATCATTATTTAAATTTAATTATTATAAGATTCATATATTTAATGTAAACGGTGCTGTTGGAAAACAAATGAGAAATGTTTGGTTATGTTTAATTTGTTCATCACTGCAACTTGATCATACTATTTATTGCCAAATAGGATCGCAATATTGTAAGAATGCACCCTAGTGGAGAAAAAATGAAACACATCTACTGTATAATATAACCAACATTACAGATTCTTAATTCATTTTTTTCGGAAACAAATCCGTAAAATAATTATTTTAAAACACAATTATTGAACACATATATCAAATGTATAGGTTGAAGGAATCTGTTCATTTTCTATATTCAACGAATTTGTTAAAGAGTCAGTCACTGCCTGATCAGAATATTAAAAATGAGGAGTTTTCTTTATTCTGGTAATCAAAATTCGATAATTATCGAGGTGCAACACGACTGTGATTGATTGTAAAACAAAATTCAGTGAAACGTGATTGGTCATTGGCTTCCATTTGGGGCATGAGTTAAATAGTCTTAATAAAAAATATACATTCAGAATATTTCTAATATTTAACCTGAGAATACCTATTACAGCATACTGACGTTTAATAGCTGAAGAATAAATACAAACACTACATTCATAGCAAGGGACAACATTTTATGTCTCCCTCTTTGAATTGAAGAACCATTTTGACAAAACTAAATATCTCAAATCACCTCAACTCATCTCAAATCACCTGAACTCATGTATTTCTCATCGGTTTCATTTTTTTTATTTTCCTCCAAGAAGCACTGATGAATATTTTGAAAGTTGAGTTAGTAATATTTCTGACAAAATGTACATTTATACTATAGCTCATCAGCATAGTTTCTGTTCGAACACCGAGGAAATATGAATAATTCGAGGTCAATTTTTCTGGCTTTTCCACTCAGGTGAATCAGCTGACCTTATACAATAATATTACTGTAGCCCTGAAACTGTGGACTTCTGAACTCAGATTTCTTACCAAATTGTTAATCAGAAGTAATGCCACGAGTGATTTCCAAATTATCGATAAATTCACGACTCACGAAGTGAGGAGTCAATTTATCTACAGAATTTGGGAATCATGAGTGGCATTTGTTAGGACTATTTAACGAATAAAATTAAGCTTTTTACTCACAAATCATTATTTAAATACAGTTATTTTCAAATAGTTATATATTTAATGTAAACGGCGATGTTTGAAAACAAATGAGAAACGTTTGTTATGCTTGATTTGTTCATCACTGCAACCAGATCATATTATTTATTTTTCCAAAGGATGACAATATTGTAAGAACGCATGCCAGTGGAGAAAACATTAAACACATCAAACTGTTTATAACCAACATTATAGGTTATTATGTATTTCTGATGTCCTAGAATGTAAATTATACTTTACTGGAAAGTAAACTCCTGGGAAATAATACGTTTAAGAAAGTGCAAAGAATTGTTTATTTTTATTGTGGTATAATCAATTATTACGAATGATTTTTCTATTATATCCTGCAAGGAGTATCTGTTTACATTCGTGCACTATATATATATATATATATATATATATATACACAATCTGGTGGCCGTATTTCTTGGAGAGTCAGTCAGTGTAAAATAATGCTCTGACCTATTCAGAATGTTAAAAAGGGGGAGCGTTCTTTAATATGATAAACTTGTTTGATAAATTCCAGGTAAAACACGACTGTGATTGGTTGTAAATCAAAATTCATTGAAACGCGATTGGTCATTGACTCCCATTTGGGGCATAAGTTAAATAGTCTTCCAAATCGCTTCAACAAAACCCAAAAGTTTGTAACAGCAATTGTGAATAACCCAGTAGTTACAACGTAAGAAAATATATTAATATAATGAGTTGAAGTTCATACTGTAAAATCCAGCACAATTCTAAACGAATGATTTTAAATGTTAACTTTTCTTACTTCACATTTCTCTGTGGTGGAATCAGCTACATCATAGTTTTTACTGTGACGTCCTTAGTTCTCTCTTCTAACAGGATTTCTAATTACTCTTACACAAGTTCCCAATTTCATCTCACAATTAAGACCACTGAGAAATATTCCTTCCTATTACCGCTTTATTGAGAATCTTCCATATTAATAGATGACATAATTTCTGCAACCTACAACTGTTCTTATTAGAGCAAAATGAACCTCAGTAATGAACTCAGTTTAATTAAGATCGCTGTAATTTCACACAAATTAACTCAACTCCGAATAAAGTATCAGGGTATTTTAATGATGTTCGTGCTCAACTATAAATAATCCCAGCTTTACTGAGCAAACCGCTGCTAACATTTTTATTGCAATTGAAACATACGTTATTACACAAACAAAAGTCAATATTTGTTTTAAAGGAAGCTGCGTTGGCCACAGTATCACCATGTAAATAACATCTTCTCAAAATTTGCGTTATTAAGAACATTAGTATTTCACACGGAGAAACTCAAATTAGGCATCAGTAGGCCTACTTCTTGTAAAATTGGTCAAATTAAATTTTTATCGAATATTTGTTCACATTATTTTTAATGTAGATCAGGCAATTCTATACACACATTTAGTGAGATTGAACATTTTAAGCTTAGACATTAACAATATTATTATTATTATTATTATTATTATTATTATATTATTATTATTATTATTATTATTATTATTATTATTATTATTATTATTATGTCCGCATTTCTTGACGGTTGTATTTTTACGGTGAAAGATCGTCACTCCTTCGCCCAAGGTACTTTTTTCGTCTGGCTTATCACCTTCGACCAGTCCGGCATGGGTAACCCTATCGGCAGCCATGCTACCGCCGGCATAGCTCTCAGGATCATTTAAGCACGCAAGCCACTCCACCACGACAAGGTAAAGATACCATGGAGGAATTATTATTATTATTATTATTATTATTATTATTATTATTATTATTATTATTATTATTATTATTATTATTATTATTATTATTATTATTATTATTATGTCCGCATTTCTTGACGGTTGTATTTTTACGGTGAAAGATCGTCACTCCTTCGCCCAAGGTACTTTTTTCGTCTGGCTTATCATCTTCGACCTGTCCGGCATGGGTAACCCTATCGGCAGCCATGCTACCGCCGGCATAGCTCTCAGGATCATTTAAGCACGCAAGCCACTCCACCACGACAAGGTAAAGATACCATGGAGGAATTATTATTATTATTATTATTATTATTATTATTATTATTATTATTATTATTATTATTATGTCCGCATTTCTTGACGGTTGTATTTTTACGGTGAAAGATCGTCACTCTTTCGCCCAAGGTACTTTTTTCGTCTGGCTTATCACCTTCGACCAGTCCGGCATGGGTAACCCTATCGGCAGCCATGCTACCGCCGGCATAGCTCTCAGGATCATTTAAGCACGCAAGCCACTCCACCACGACAAGGTAAAGATACCATGGAGGAATTATTATTATTATTATTATTATTATTATTATTATTATTATTATTATTATTATTATTATTATTATTATTATTATTATTATTATTATTATGGACCTATTTATTTATGTTTAATTCTTGGTGTGCTTCCACGAGGACAAGGAAAACTTATAACAAAAACAAAAAAAACACACACACACACGCAAACTATCCGAAAATCAATACATAAATTAAAATATAAATACCACAATGTGATGCACTTGTGACTAATTTATAAAATAATTTCCCTTAATTAAAGTTCTCCATCGTTCTCTGTCTTCTATACCTTCATCTGTTACACCAACACCAAATTCCCTCATTCAATTTTGTATGTTATTATTCCAGGTTGTTTTTGGTCTCCCTTTTCTGCTCTTTCTTTCAATTTTCCATGCATAGACAGCCTTGGGTAGTCTTCCATCCAATTATAAATAACAAGATTATTATTAGTGTATTATTATTATTATTATTATTATTATTATTATTATTATTATTATTATTATTATTATTATTATTATTATTATTATGTCCACCGCTGTGGTCTCGAGGTAGCATGCTGCCTTGTCACGCAGCGGGCCCGTGTTCGATCCCCGGTCGGGGCAGTTTTTGTGGGTGAGGTTTTTATCGGGGTTTTTCCTCACCTGTAAGACAAATTTCAGGAAAACTTTAAGGCCCAAACGGTCCCCGAAATCATATGGCCATCATATTCATCATCATTATCCTTATCATTATCATCATCACCATCATCCTTCACCGGTGTGGAAAGCAACGGGAAGCTACCACACCTACACAATTCCCTAGTAAAGCTACAAGCATAGCATGCAAATTCTATGATTGCAGTGAAGGACCTGCCTTCGGGCAGAATTACTATGGATGGATTATTATCATAAGATATAATTGTCCACTTAGCTAGAAAATATGTACCTGTAGGGCGCCAAATTAAAAACAGATGCTCTTACATTCTCTAGCATCTTTAAAATGTCGAAATGAGCCTATAAAAACTAGTATGTGAATATAAGAAATAAAAAAAAGCTAGGAGATACTGTTTTAGGTTCGAAAAACGGGCTATCATAAAAGATACAATTAGACAACAGTATGAAATAAACAGAACCTCAGACTTTCTGACGCAACTGAAACTCGA
Source organism: Diploptera punctata (assembly GCA_030220185.1). Classification (NCBI taxonomy): domain Eukaryota; kingdom Metazoa; phylum Arthropoda; class Insecta; order Blattodea; family Blaberidae; genus Diploptera; species Diploptera punctata. Next base: position 467,650 of record JASPKZ010002720.1, on the reverse strand, counting down.
TTTTAACCAGTAATGCTATGGAGTAATCGTAAAAATCCAAAGCATTAAACTTAAATAGCGCTGTTCTGTGCCCTATTGCAACTAAAAAATTATTTTTCCTTTAAGCGCTACTTGAAAAAAGAACTAGGTCATAGTCGTTATCGGTAATCATTAAGGCCGGAAGACATTTTACGTTGTTATTATGAAAGTTCATTTTTATTTTCTTCGTCTGCTCTCGCAAACATAAGAGTTATATCTCAGAATATGTTTAAAAGCTATGAATCTGGGTATGTGCACTTTCTCCAAACGTGTATTGATTATTTTTATTAATTTCAATGGATCTAGCATTTACTACCTCTAAACAACAATATATTAAATATTTCGTTATATAATTACATTGTTATTTCCATTAATTTTTAGTCGTTTGGTTGTATAGCCGACAATATATTTTCGGCAAAGTGTCTAAATTCTAAAATAAAAATCCTCTGAGCAAACTCTGTGGACCCTTTAACGTCCAGATTTGAATTGCGGTGCTAACTAACTGATTTACTGGCACTATCGAACCCGTAGATTCATAAGCTCTCCATACATCCATATATTGAGCTAATGTTTTCCAATCATTCCCTGTATAATCTACTTCCCTCAAAACATAGTTAATATTATTCTCCCACCTCATTCTTGGTGTACCAACTGTGGGTTCCCTCTGTTTTTCCTACACGAATCTTCCATGCACATCTTTGATACCCCATTCGTGCCACATGTCTCGCCCACCGCAGTCTACGAGACTTAACTGTTCTTTTTATATCTGGCTTCCTATAAAGACCATATAGTTCAATGTTATGTAGTCTTCTCCGTTCAACTATCTGTTCATCTCTCTTTGGTCCAAAATGTTTCCTTCTTCTTCTTCTTCTTCTTGTAAGCCCATGTTTCCCTTAACAGAGATTTAGGCCCTCTCCCCCTACAGGGAAGAATTTGAACCATACTAATTTAGTTACACTTGTTTTCGTATAGATATCATTTGAGTGGTCCGTGGTCAGCGTTCCGCCTTATACTGACATCTAGGAAACCAAGGTAGTACTAGGACGGGAAAATTCGGTAAATTTTGCTTAGAGGCCTTTTCATTCAGGCTTAAGGACTTCAAACTCGGGACCCACGGCTTAAAGTCCCTCCCGGAGGACTTGCTCCTTGGATTTTTCCATCCTAAGAAATCCATCGACTCCGGCCGGGTTTGAACCCACGACCCTCGGGACCAGAGGCAAGGAGCATAACCACTAGTCCACAGCGGCCGATAAAATTTTCCTAAGAACTTTATTCTCAAATACTCGTAATCTCCTTTCCTCCCTTAAAGTAAGAGTCCATGTTTTGCATCCATATAATATAACTGGGCGAATAATAGTTTTATATATTTTCAGTTTAACGTTTTTTGAAAGGAGTTGGGACGTCAAGAGTCTCTGTAATGCATAATAGCACGCATTTCCAGAATTGAGCCTATGTTTAATTTCTTTGTTCATCTCATTCCTATTCTAATGATCTAAATTGAAGGAGCGACCTTGAATAAATATTTATAATTACTTACAAAGAGAGGCCGAATGGGGCCACAAAATATCGCTCATCTTGAAGTTAAAAAAACTCAATCATCTGTTGGAGGAGGGATGATAGAAGTGCTTTGTACAGTTCCATTTGGGAGAATGGATGGATCATAATTCAACAAGCGATGAAGTCATTAAATGATGTCCTCTATGCAATTAGCGGTAAATTAGCAACATAATATCGCATTTTGTAAAGAGACAGAGAAACTTAGGTTCCAGTTGCTCGCGGAGAGAATTCTCGGATCGAATCGTGGGAGAGTGGCTTAAGATGGGTCGAGCGGGAAGTGAAAACGGGCACTGTAAGTTAAGTGAGGGATGGCAAAGTTGGAGATCAATGAAGATATATGTAGGCCCTATCTAATATATAAAAATAAATGTTTGCTTGTTTGTTTGTTCGTATTTTATGTGCTGCCATACCGTTCATCCAACTGTGATCGAGTTTTTTGCAAAAAATTCGGGAGTTTCCCGGAAAGGTTTTAGGATATAGGAGAGTTGTATTACGCAACCCCTTCACCACTACAAATCACCCTTTGCAAAGAAAAACGTGAAAAAGCTTTTTTGGACGCATAAATGGCTTACGCTGCCTAACCCATAACAAATACACTGTAAGGTAATTGACGGATGGCAAAATTGAAGATCAATGAAGATGTATCATACGTATCTAATATGGCTATAAATAAATGTTTACTTGTTTGTTCGTATTTTATGCGCTGCCATACCTTCCATCCGATTGTGATGGGACCTTGTGCAAAATGTATGGGGAGGTTATAGGCTATAAGAGAGTTGTAATACTCAACCCTTAAAAAATCACGTTTTTTATAGAGAAAATGTGAAAAAAGTAACTTTTTGGACGCTTAAAAGGCTTACGCTGCCTAAATCATAAAATATACACAAAATTAATGTCCTACCTACATAAAATTGAATATCTCAGAAAACTCTGCAAAAAAGTCAACGACAGCATATGTTTATTTTTAATGGATAATTCACGATAACCATTTTTTGTCTTTCATTGATGCCAAGAAGATCGAGACAAGTAGATTCCAGGGCAAGCGTAGCAGCGATAGGAGGGTATTATTTTACGGATAATGCACAACAATGAATTTTGTCTTTCAGCTCATTTATGCTAAGAAGATCGGGATAAGAAGATTGCAACACAGACTATCTTAAAATAATTACGTTATAAATTTTTAATTTCTTTTCCTTCTACTTATTCAACTAAACATAAAAACATATTCATTTTCGTCCTTCAGTTCATTTATGCCAAGATGATCCGGATAAGCAGATTCCCGGGCAACGTCGGATAATCAGCTGGGTATCTAAAAATGATTACGATATAAATTTTCCCTTTTACTTAAACATAAAACACATTAATTTCGTCGTTCATTTCATTTATGTCAAGAAGATCGGGACATTCCCGGTCAACGCCGAGTAATCAGCACGGGGTATCTAAAAATAATTACGATATAAATTTTTCCTCTTACTTAAATATAAAAACACATTAACTTTCGTCTTTCAGCTCATTTATGCCAAGAAGATCGGGGTAAGTAGATGTCCGGGCAACACCGGGTAATCAGTACGGGTATCAAAAATAATTACTATATAATAATGTTGTGTGATTCCGGGTTCTGTGCCCGTGGTCCATAGTTGGTGTTGATACCAGACGTTTCGCCCTCAACTGCGGAGGGCATCTTCAGTGGCGAGTGTTTCTAGGCGTGTTTCCTGGTCGGAAGATCTGCTTAGACCACGGCCACAGAACCCGGAATCACACAACATTATGATTACCGGCCGTGAAAGCCTGCATTCAACAATTACTATATAAATTTATAATATGTTTCCTTTTATTTAGCCTATTCAACTAAACATAAAAACAAATTAATTTTAATGTATGTAATCATAGAAGCGTACGCCAGATATTAGGTAGTTACTAATAATGAGGAATTCAATGTGGTACTTTTTTCTAATCTTCAATTGTACTTCATATTATCTTGTCAAAGTTGAATAATCTTCTGGAGAATTTGTAGTGAGGGAAGGATTGTTGGTTTACATGTGTGCGTGTGTGGGAGGGTGTATTTACTTTAATTTGATTTAAGGCCAGATTTTTTTTTAGTATATGTTCAAAGTAAGGGGATTATATTTTTTTATGTCCACATACATTATTTTATGTATGATTATAGATATCAGTCATTGTGTATATACTGTAGACACATAAAGGCATATAGGCATATATATATATATATATATATATATATATATATAATTTATTTATTTATTTAGTTTTTTATACCATCTTTTTTATGTGTGTGTTCAGATGTGTATATATATATATATATATATATATACTGTCCACTGCTGTGGTCTCGAGGTAGCATGCTGCCTTGTCACGCAGCGGGCCCGGGTTCGATCCCGGTCGGGGCAGTTTTTCTAGGTGAGATTTTTATCGGGGTTTTTCCTCACCTGTAAGACAAATGTCAGGAAAACTTTAAAGCCCAAACGGTCCCCGAAATCATATGGCCATCATCATCATCCTTATTATTACCATCATCATCATCATCCTTCACCGGTGTGGAAAGCAACGGGAAGCTACCACACCTACAATTCCCTAGTAAATCTGCAAGCTTAGCATGAAAATGCTATAATTGCAGTGAAGGACCTGCCTTCGGGCAGAATTACTATGGATGGATGTATACACTGTAGTCATGTATTAGTTTTTGTTGTCTATGTTCATGGAACAGGAATATGCACCTGTGGCCATACAGGCTCGTGCGCAATATCATGCATAATACTATTTGCCCATAGGAATAAGCAAGACGAACCCAACTATTCGTATATTTGTGGTGTTGGTGAAAGTAGCTACTTAGCAGCTTTATTATAGCCAAGTTACTGATTAAATCGGATATTCTGGACTAGTTATAATGATGCTCGCCTCTTGATCCGGAGCTATCGAGTTCAAACCAGCCCGGGATCCACGAATTTTTAAGGACTTAAAATGCATGACTTCGGAACGGAAGTAACGCTGTAAGTCTCCGTTTCGTAGATCTTCGGCGCATAATAGAACCCCAAGACCGAACTAAGATACCAGCGAGAAAACTTATCGACCTTTTCACGCCTAGTTTTCAATTGTGTTCGCTAATTATATGACTTGTTAAAGAAAAGTTAAATGAAACACTACCACTGCTCCTATTGGCCACCTGATAACGGATTCAACAAACCATATTTCATCAAGTAATAACACTGACCAACAATAAAGAAACTTCTTTTTTGTCTCAGAAAGAAAAATATGTGATTCTGATAGAATTTATTTTCCTGAATTCAAATATATCGGTTTTTCTCCATCACCCAAGGTTTCCGAGATACAGACATTTATAATTTCAAACACTTTAATATTTTCTACATTCCTAACTACACAATATTCGAACATTCTGACTCACCTAGAAAGTACGAAATGACGATTTTCTGCTATATTTCGCCTGTGGAGCATCCCTCTTGATGGTCCAACAATAATCGGCCAGCATATTAGGATTCCATTTGCCTTGATATCTCTTTTCCATAGCTGAAACCATCTGAGTTAGCTCATTTGGTTTTATTTCACAATGGACAAATGGACGAAAAAAGTTTATTAAAAATAATTATTTGAATCCATTAATTGAAATCGAAATAAAAAAACTGTAGGTGATGGAGAAATTCCGAATACATATTTGAAAACTTGATAAAAAACTGCATTAAGTACAACTATTGGTACTCATGAGACAAAAGTCATGTTGACCAATGTTATATGACTTGTTAAAAAATGTTAAATAAAACACCGTCACTGCTACTATTAGCCATCTGATTATAGATTCAACAAATCATATATCATGAAGTAATAATTAATTCACAGTAATATGGAATCTGGAGGTTCGTTGGCGCGCTCTCCATAAATCTCTATCCTTAGGTAATTGGTTTCCAATAATTTTCATACGTAATGCCAAGAGTGATTTCCAATTTAAGCAGAGGATTTGGAAATCAAGAGCGGCATTTGTTAGGACTATTTAACGAATAACATTAAGCTGTTTACTCACAAATCATTATTTAAATTTAATTATTATAAGATTCATATATTTAATGTAAACGGTGCTGTTGGAAAACAAATGAGAAATGTTTGGTTATGTTTAATTTGTTCATCACTGCAACTTGATCATACTATTTATTGCCAAATAGGATCGCAATATTGTAAGAATGCACCCTAGTGGAGAAAAAATAAAAAAAAACTCATCAAACTGTATATTATAACCAACATTATAGGTTATTACCTCACTTTTTTTAACAACCCAGTAAAATCAGTATTTCAAACGCAATTATTGATAACACAATTATCAAATGCGTAGGTCGAAGGAATCTGTTCATTACTTGCTATATTCAACGTATCTCTTAGAGAGTCAGTTACTACAAAAAATGCTCTGACCTGTCGAGGATAATAAAAAGCAGGAGCTATATTTATTTTCGTAATCAAAATTCGATAATTATCGAGGTGAAACACGACTGTGATTGGCTGTAAAACAAAATTAATTGAAACGTGATTGGTCATTGACTCCAATTTGGTGCATGAGTTAAATAGTCTACAAGAAATCTTACATATCTCGTTCATGCCATTTGTTCTGGAGTGATTTTAGCATTATTTTTTTTGTAAGTTATATGTACAATGTCATTGTTCACAAAATTGAGCTATCACAAAATCTTGTAAAATCAATAAAGACCTAATAATGTATAATTTTGGTTTAATAATTAAACTGAAACGAGAGAACGTTTATATGTTTTATTTCCAAAGTGTGAGCCAACGCCTTTAAGCCACTGTATTGGATTTCGCTATTACAACAGTCAACATCACATGAGTGAAAATTACATAATGCTTTAGTTTGCAGACCATCCATCTTTTGGCTATTTCTAGAGTTAAGTATTCCTTGTATGAGTGAATCGTTTTTGTCACCTCTTAAATGACCTTGTTCTATCTAAGATAAATCCCGTACTGAGCTGATCACTCATCCGAGGAGAACCTCTGTATCCATATGAGATGAGAAAAATCACATGTATGCGATCCAGACTTACAAATTTTCTCCCGACAGGACTTATCTGTATAATACTTCGGGTACGCAAATATAACTATAAGAGGAAATAATCAATTGAGTTGGTGTTTACTTGATGAAAATCCATATTTATTAATTAAATAAAAATAAAACGTAGTTTTATTTGATTTTCATATTTATTATATAATTCAGTGACAGCTGTTTCGGTACACTCTACCCTCTTCAGACATGTTAACAAATTACGAATTGTGTTCCAACTGATCTAAGCAAAAATACAACAATATTTATTTAATTTTTTTAATTTAACAAAGGGGATTCATTCAAATCAATTTGAGAATTTAAAAAAAATTACGTTTTATTTTTATTTAATTAATATATAAGAGGAAAGTTTAAATTAAATAAGAGAGGGAACATGTTCCAATAGAATTGTAACTTATGACATAGGCTGACATAACAGCCAAATGTCGCATGAGTGACTTCACAAGTTGGGACACCCCCACTAAAAAATATGAATGCAGTTTTTCTCTTTAGAGGACTCGATGATTAAAGCGCGATGTCTTTGCAGCTCGATTAGTAACACCTAGAGGTCCGTGTTTCAAACTCCAACTAAGTGTCAATTTTGTTTTATCTTATGATATGTTGATTAGTACCGATTTATAGAAAAGAAACATTTTTACTCAATGCCCCAGGTTGTTATTTCGACAATAAAGAACAATTATTATTCAGACTATTCTCGAGGTACGTAAGAAATGTGCGGTTACAGTACAATAAACTAGTTAGTTCATTTCAAACTAGTTCATTTTTAAATCGAACTAACTAGTTACTTTGAACTGCACAATTTAATGTGCGGGAGCGAACGAACTAGCTCCCGACAATTAACTAATTTGCCCATCGCTAACTAATACTACAATAAACACTATAGAACAATAGAATGACACGTTTGAAACGGTACGACGATGAAACATTTCAACCTAAACCAACCATTTCAACCCAATTACCAATCTACCTTTTAATACAAAATAATGTTATAGTTTAATTGGTACATAATAAAAAGAAAATCATTATGTAGCTCAATTAACTTTTCTTCGTTCTTCTTTAACGGTCTCCCAGCACATTTCCTTAAGCTTTTTCGTGGATTTTCCTGGTCTGTAAGACTAATGGTCACCGAATATCATCTGGCTATCAAAGTCACTCATATCATATTCATCTTGTTTTGAATGAATGTCTAGGTGAATGGTGTATATTGTTTTAAATTGTTCGTGTTGTCTCGGAGGTGGTCATGATGCTGTTTTGATCTTTCATCCAGAGAGCACCTATACGTTATTGTGTGATTAAATAAGTAAGTGTGTGATCCCGACAGTTCATGTCCCTGTAACGCACTGTGGCGTGGGGCACAAAAGTTCCTACAAGAGAGAGATTAGACTAAGCGCAAGAAAGAGAGGTATTTTGGTGGTCTCGCTTTTACATCAAACATGTCGGAAACCTCTAGAGGTTATTGTGAAGGAATATGACCGGAAAATGGAAGCTACGTATATATTCCCGAGGGGCATCCATTGATCTTAGATTATTGACCAGAATTACGCGCATCAAATCCTGTGCACGGGATTAATAGATGCTTACGTATATTACTAGTGGAAATGAGATACTATACTCCTCTCCACGTAACTTTGGTTTCTAGATTTTAAAGACGACAGATCATGTCAACCATCAAATTCATCGTTCTTATTCACTAAATAAAAGTCCACTGTTGCCTAGTACACAGCGGGCAAGGGTTCGATCCCCGTTAAGGACAAGTTTCCTGCGTGATTTGGGAGGGGGGTTCCTAACCTGTAAGAAACATTCCAGGAAAATTAAGGACCTAAAAACTCCCCAAACAATATCATAAACATCATTAGCAATTATTTGCCATGTTTAGTCGGAATTCCTAAAAAGTTAGACTTAAACGAATGTGTCTAAATGGCACAAAGAGTAGGGTGCATGTAGACAAACAGTTTTCGGATACTTTTGAAATCCACAATGGGTTGAAACAAGGAGATGCATTACCTCCTCTACTATTTAATTTTGTACTAGAGCATGCCATCAAACTTTTAGAGGATGAAGCAGGCTTACAACTCAGTGGTATTAATAAGCTGTTAGTTTATGCTGATGATGCAGTACTATTGGCGATAGCGAGGAGATAATAAAGGACAACACGCACACACTATTGAGTGACACTAATAAATTAGGACTGGAAGTAAATATCAATAAAACTAAATATATGGTCACACGTATAAATACATTATATAATGTAAATGGACAGCTAATGACAAATGAAGGAAATTTTGAGGAAGTGGCTGAATTCAAATACCTAGGAACAATAATCACAAACAGGAATGAGATGCACAAGGAAATTAAACATAGGCTCAATTCTGGAAATGCATGCTATTATGCATTACAGAGACTCTTGACTTCCCAACTCCTTTCAAAAAACGTTAAACTGAAAATATATGAAACTATTATTCCACCAGTTACATTATATGGATACGAAACATGGACTCTTACTTTAAGAGAGGAAAGGAGACTACGAGTATTTGAGAATAAAGCTCTTAGGAAAATGTTTGGGTCAAGGAGAGATGAATAGACAGGTGAATGGAAAAGATTGCATAACAGTGAATTACATGGTCTTTATAGCAAGCCAGATATAATAAGAACAGTTATGTCTCGTAGACTGCGATGGGCAGGACATGTGGCACGAATGGGCAATGAAAGACATGCATGGAAGTTTATTCTAGGAAAACCAGAGGGAAAAGTCCAGTTGGTAGACCAAGAATCAGGTGGGAGAATAGCATTGCCTATGGTTTAAGGGAAGTAGATTATACAGGGAATGATTGGAAAACATTTACTAGGGATAGGGAGAGCTTATGTTCGCGAGGCCATGAACCTGCGGGTTCGATTGTGAGTTTAGTATGAATATGTGTAAACTTAGTGTTTCATCTTAATATTGTGTTGTACCGGAAGAGGCCCTAACATATACCTGATCACTCATTCAAAGAGGCCCTCCATGCCCATGTGTAGTCAAAATGGTATGTGTGTGATCCATACTTAAAAATATCTCTCCCGACAGGTAGCGCCAGTGTAAGGCCCGGGTGGAGTGTGGCACGTAAAAAAATCCCGTAAGGCGAGAATTTAATCTGCGTTAATTGAAAGGAAAGGAATAATGCAGCATTATTCATTAGCAGTCCACCACTGTGGTCTCCAGGTAGCGCGCTGCTTTGCCACGCAGCGAGCCCGGTTTCAATTCCCGGTCGGGACAGGCTCTTGGGTGAGGTTTCCTCGGGCTTTTTCCTCACCTGTTAGATAAATGTCAGGAAGCTTAGGACCTATCGGTCCTCGAAAATCATCATTATCATCATCATTATAATCCTTACCATTTCACCGGTGTGGAAAGCAACGGGAAGCTACCACACCTATATTATTCCTTAGTAAAAGTGCAAAGCATAGTACGAAAATACTATGATTGCAGTGAAAGACCTGCCCTAGGGCAGAATACTATAGATAGATTAATTAGGAAATTATGAAGTTGTTCAGTAAAGTAAGTTATATCTAACATATTGAATTAATGTTTGTTTGTTTGTTCGTACTTTATGCGCGGCCATACCGTTGATCCGATTGTGATGGGTTTTTTTTGCAAAATATTCAGGAGATTCCCAGGATGAACATAGGCTATAAGAGAGTTGTGATACTCAACTCTTCGACCCTTAAAAATCGCCCTTTGTAGTGGAAAACGTGAAAAAAGTAGCTCTTTGGACATTTAAATGGCTTACGCTGTCTAAACCGTAACAAATACACAAAATTAATGTACACAGAATTGAATATCTCAAAAAGCTCTATAAAAAAGTCCGCAACAGTATATGTTTATCTCTTATATTTTTGTTTTTCATTGGTGCCAAGAAGATCGAAACAAGTAGATTCCGGAACAACACCGGGTAATCAGAACGGGTAATCTTAAAATAATTATGATAAATAAATAAATAATAGCTTTATTTTACCTGGCAGAGTTAAGGTCTTAAGGCCTTGTCTACCACTCAACCAGGTTTAAAAAAATACAAAAGAAAAGTCTTAAATCTAAATTACAATATATATATATAAACGATTACAAGTTATGAATACAATACAATTAATATTTATAATGTATTTTGATTTACACTAAATTTAACGAATTAAATATATAATATGTACAAGATATATAAAAAACGAGGAAAAGATTAATGACATAGTATAAAATTAAATAAATAGAGAAAAATTAATTATTAGACAACAGGTAACTGTATAAGCGTGACTTAAAGGTGCCAAGTGTTCGGCAACCCCTGATATCTTGAGGAAGGAGATTCCAGGAGCGGGCAGAGGCTACTGTGAAGGAAGTAGAATAGGAGGAAGTGCTATGAAGAGGAATTGTTAGCAGACTGCTATTTTGTGACCTAGTGTCAATATTGTGGTAGGAGGATAACTTCTCAAATCTGGACGCCAGGTAAGTAGGAATGTAGGAATTCAGAAGCTTGAAAAGTAGTGAAAGAGAGTGCAATTTACGTCTGTCAGTAAGACGGAGCCAAGATAGGTTATTAAAGTGTTCGGAAACATGGTCATAACGGCGGATATTGAAAATGAATCGAACGCAAGCATTATGAACACGCTGCAGTCTCTGCGACAAAGCATAGTTTAGATCATTATATATAATGTCACAATAATCGAAGTGTGGTAACACAAGATTCTGCACTAGGATTTGTTTTAACGAAACTGGGAGAAAATTCTTTAAACGTCTAAGATAATGTAAGATGGAGAAAGTCTTTTTACATATGTGTTTCACTGTGTTTTTGCCAGGTTAAATTTGCGTCTAGATGTAGTCCAAGATCTATTACTGAAGAAGAATAAGGGATAATTATATTATTTATAGTAATGTTTGGAAGTGTAGATATGTCAAAGGTTGTAAGCAGTCTTTGTTGCCCCATTAGAATTACTTGTGACTTGTTAGGATTTAGATTTAGACCGATACTTGAAGACCAGTTAAAGATGGATATGAGATCGTCATTCATTTTCGTCAAGCTGTTATAGAGAGAATGAGGAGGTGAATGTAGGTAATACATTTATAATTATTTTTCGTTTTACTTATTCAACTAATCATAACAAGTACATTAATTTTTGTCTTTCGGCTCATTTACGCCGGGTAAACAACAAGGAATATCTAAAAGTAATTACGACATAAATGTTTGCTTCTACTTATTTAACTAAACATAAAACACATTAATTTTCGTATTTCAGCTCATTAATGACAAGAAGATCGGGGTATCTAAAAGATATAAATTTATAATTATTCTTCCTTTTAGTTATTCAACTACACATAAAAGTACATTAATTGTAATTAATTTAGCGTAGCAGCGCACGCCAGGTATTAGCTAGTAATTAATAAATATCGAAATGAGAGCTAAAATATGAAAATTATTATATTGTATATCCAAGTTAAAGAAACATAATACAAGACAAGAGGGTTAGAGGTCCTTTACGCATTATATTAATCACTATGGTGTGGAGGACAATTATGAGGGTGTGTCAAGAGGTCGGCACTCCAGAGGGAGGTTTTACACAAATTATTAGGTATTTGTGTGCCAGCTATCTCAATGTGTTATGTTTTACTGTGAATGCGGGCTTACTCTCCCGCTGTCAGAGTTCAAGTCTCAGCCCAACTTTACATCTTCACAGCCAAATTATCATACAAGTGCTTCAAGTTCCTACAAGCTAAACTAAATCCTTGTCACATATGTATAACTTTTAATTTAAACATCATCCATTTTTATTTCATAATATATATATATATAATATATATATATTATATGTGTGTGTCAACTGTATATCAGAATAACATAAGACGCGTGTTATTATTCTTCTTCATTACTTTAACGTCTCACCTTATAGGTACATTTATGTGCCACATGTCCCCCCCGGGCCTTACAGCGGCACGACCTGTCGGACGAGGGATTTTAACTATGGATAACAAACATACTTTTTTTGATCACACAAGGATATGGAGAGACTCTTTGAACGAGTGATCGGCTCAATTCAGGGTCTCCTCCAAGACAACACAATATTAAGACGAAATACACCATTCAAACACACACACACATATATATATGATGATTATGATGGCCAGATGACGTTCGGGGACCGTTTCGATCTAACGTTTCCTGACACATAAGGAAAAATCCCGAAAATACCTCACCTACGAAACTTGTCCCGACAGGGGATCAAACCCGGGCCCGCTGCGAGATAATGCAGGAAGCTACCTCGAGACCACAGCGGTTTACGTATTATTATTACATTTATTATTATTATTATTATTATTATTGATTTTATTATTATTATTATTACTATTACTATTACTTTATTATTATTATTATTACTTTTATTATTATTATTACTTTTATTATTATTATTATTATTATTATTACTTTGATTATTATTATTATTATTACTTTTACTATTATTATTATTATTATTACTTTTATTATTATTATTATTATTATTATTACTTTTATTATTATTATTATTATTATTACTACTACTACTACTACTACTACTACTACTACTACTACTAATGCGGCTTCGTGGCGCAAGCGGTTAGATGCTCGTCTCTCACCGCTGGGGTTTCGAGATTGAGTCTCGGTCAATCCTTGTGGGTTTCGTTGTGGACGAAACGGAGCTTGGGCAGGTTTTCTCTCCGGGAATGTTCCGTTTTCCTGTACCGCAAAACTCATCCCACCATTTCTCCATACTCATCCATTTCGATTTATTTCGTTCATCCGTCCATGTGACGATGCATCAGGCTTAGTCGGCCGGTACCCTTGTCGCTCACGGACATCTATAAATGTAAGGGCCTTATCCCATTTTATCCGTTAACTTGATCCTGAGTTGGACACGTGTTGAGGATACTATTAATTAATTAGTTAATTATTATCGTTGTTGTTTACTTTACATTATACAAAGAGAGTCCACCGCTGTGGTCTCGAGGTAGCGTGCTGCCTTGTCACGCAGCGGGCCCGGGTTCGATCCCCGGTCGGGGCAGTTTTTCTGGGTGAGGTTTTTATCGGGGGTTTTCCTCACCTGTAAAACAAATGTCAGAAAAACTTTAAGGCCCAAACGGTCCCCGAAATCATATGATCATCATTATCGTCATAATCATCCCTCACCGGTGTGGAAAGCAACAGGAACTTACCACACCTACAATTCCCTAGTAAAGATGCAAGTATAGCATGAAAACGCTATGAGTGCTGTGAAGGACCTGCCTTCGGGCAGAATTACTATGGATGGATGGATACAAAGAGACGTAAAATTTGTGAACTATTTGGAGTGAATATTTTAAAGTATGTTTCTATCTGCTGTAATTCAGTTTAACAATATTTATCAGAACCAAGTGTACATAGTTTTTATCCAAAGTGTTTAAAAAGTCTTTCTACATACAGAAAATAGAAGTAAGTAAAGTGATCCCACAACAGACCCGGAGGCCCTTGGGGTAGTAGGAGGTTAATGCTCCTACTTTTTCTAGACAATCGGCACTTTATGTCAGCCGGGTTGTCAGCCCTGCGTGACGGCCGCCTTTACCCCCAGAACAAGCGTCTGGTACTCATTTCCATTAGAGGCTGAGTCGACCCCAGGGCCATAGTGCCGCCAGAGGGTTAGGGTCAGTTTAAAAATCCTGAATTCAACGGGACTTGAACTCTCGACCCTCCGGCTTGTAGCTCAGTGCCTTAACCACTACGCTACGGCGTGCTCCACACAGAACATAGAATTATAATTATTTTTAGATGCTCCTATAAAATCAGTCTCCGCAAATATTTATTTCCAAATAAAGCACTGAATATATTAATAATTATTATAAGTATATTAAATATTTGATGTAAACATTCCTGGTCACGTGAGGTAAAGAGGAGTATCTAATCAACATGTTTTCAATTTGTTACAGAAAATTTATTTATAAAAAACCGAGACATTTTATTTAATTTTGTTAAAATTTAACTTCGATCTTCATCTCTTCCATGTTTAGCAGACAATGAATATCCTTGACTGTATTTATTAGCACAAATATGAATATGTTACTAAAATTAATTTATTCAGTAATTATTGAAAATAAATATAACAGACATAAATTCTCTACAAGACAAGGAATTTTCTATACAGAATTTCAGGATTGTATATTTGTCACATTAATTAGGGTAAATATAATTTCAGATTTTCAAATATATTTAGTCATATCTAGAGTCAGGATTTGTATGTAATAAAAGATAAGATTGCGATAGAGATAGTATATACTATTCAATTGTTTGTGTGTGAAACCAAGATAAAAGACAGTCAGAAGTCTTACTTATGATGAAATAGCGTCCGCATTAATGGAGATTCAATAAAAAGTCTAACTTCTCATTATACTACGTTTCATTCTTATCTTTTAGTGCATAAAAATCCGGACTCTAGTCATATCGCATTTTGACCAGTAGACTATATGCCATTGACCTCGGTGGGGTTTGAACCACGAACCTTGGTACCAGAGTAGATATAAATCCATCGGACCGATTATCTTCTTCTAATATATAAAAGTGAATGTTTGTTTGTTTGTGTTTTATGCGCTGCCATACCGTTCATCCGATTATGATGGGGCTTTTTGCAAAATGTTCAGGATATTCCCGGGATGAACATAGTCTATAAGAGAGTTGTGATACTCAACTCTTACACCCTTAAAAATCACTCTTTGTAATAAAACGTAAAATAAGTCGCCTTTGGGGCGTATAAATGGCTTACGCTGACTAAACCATAACAAATACATTGAATTAATGTACACAAAATTTAAATCTCAAAACCTTCTACAAAAAACGTCCTACACAGTACATGTTTATATTTGACGGATAACTCACACAAACCATTTCTGTCTGTCATTTATGCCAAGAAGATCGGGAAAAGTAGATTCCCGGGCAAGCGTAGCAGCGCACGGTGGGTATTCTTGTACGGATAAAATTCTGACGAAGATTATACTACAACGTATCCTTCACCAAGCCAGCACATTCATTCCTGAGGAACAATACGGATTTGTGACGGGACGATATAATCCATCGAGAGAGTGTTATCCATCATATGGGAAGCAACAAGCACCGCAGGTGGCCACGTATACGCGGCTTTCATAGACTTCTCCAAGGCGTTTGACAGCGTAAATAGAAACACATTACTGGACAAAATCTCCAGAATACTGGGAAAACAGAACCCTTTCTTGAAACTAATTGAAAGTATACTGGCTTTCAACCTACTAACCATAAATGACAAAGTTAGCCAATCTGATCACATAATACAAACAAACTTGCTAACCCACGACGTAAATCCAAGAAGTAGCATCGCCGGAAGCCACGGTCCTCCTCTATGCAGATGATATAGTCATCCTATCTAGAAATAAAGTAGCTCTTCAGACTAGCCTGGATAAACTACACAACTGGGCGCTCAGGAATGAACTAGAAGTTAACACAAGCAAAACTAAGATTATGAAATTTAGACGAGGAGGAGACGTAAACAGGGATGACAAATTTAAGTATGGAAATGCCCAACTAGAGTTAGCCAACTGCTACAAGTATCTCGGTCTAACGTTGCAAGTCACAGGAAAATCATTCACCAAGCACATCCAGGAAAGATGCAACTCAGCAATAAATGACACATTTGACATTCGAAATGTCGAAAAGATGTCAATCGAAATAGCTATAAGACTATTTCATATTAAGATATCACCAATAGCGTGCTATGCAATCACCACATTCTGGACTCGGTTAACCATAGCAAATCTGAAAAGACTGGAAATAGTCAAAATTGCCTACCTCCGGAGAGTACTTAGGGTTTCAAGGTCAACGAGCTCCCGACTCATATACCGTCTAACCAAGACTGACTTCTTCATCAGAGAAATAGCATTAAAATATAACCAGCCACACACCCCGGCCTACGAAGCACACATAAGAGAGAGAGAGAGAGAGAGAGAGAGAGAGAGAGAGAGAGAGAGAGAGAAGAAAAAAGCAGAGGATATAGACCGCGGATTCTTCCTGACCCCAGTGATGAACACCGAAGAATGGAAGGAACCAAACTTATCCCTAAGACACGTGTTTCACGAGGACCGCCACACATGGATTCCACTACAGAGTATATACCGTAAAAGGGTTCTACCTCGCATCGAACCAGTGCCTCTGCAAGCTATGTGACCAAAAATGTCAACAATACCACCTTATTGACTGCATAGCAAGAAGAAAACCTCTAACATTCTATGCAGACAACAATAATTTTCAGTAATTGTATTATAATGTGCACAGTGTGTTTAATAATTCTTTATATTTACGGATAACTCGCAATAACGGATTTTGTATTTCAGCTTATTTATGCCAAGAAGATCGGGTAAGTAGATTCCCGGGCAACGCCGGGTAATCATCACGAGGTGTCTTAAAATAATTACTATATAAATGTATAATTATTTTTCCTTTCACTTATTTAACTAAACATAAAAACAATTAATGTTCGTCTTTCAGCTCATTTATGACAAGAAGATCGGGATAAATAGACTCCCGGGCAACGCCGGGTAATCAGAACGGGGTATCTAAAAATAATTACGATATAAATTTATGATTATGTTTCCTTTCACTTATTCAACTAAATATAAAAACACATTAGTTTTCATTTCTTTAGCCGCCGCAGCGCACACCGGATGTTAGCTATTGTTGAATAAAAATTAATATCTGAAAGTAAAATGTGATAGAATCTGTGTATGGTATTTTAAAATCTCCGACCTCGGTTGGAAACTTGTAACAAGGTACCTTCAAATTGAAGGTCAAACTAAGGTTACGATAGAGAGATTTATTGACATCAGTTGCCGAACGATTAGCAATAAACTCACAAATGCCATAATACAAATATACAAACCTTGTGCAGAATTCAAGACAATCCCAGGTTCTGCTTCCATTTCACACGCATCAAAAAACGCGTAAAACATTACTAAAACACTGTACACACACTTAAACAACAATCACAATTATTACAAACATTGTTTATTAAGTTTTGCACACGGCACGCACGAGTCTTATATAACGTACGCCATCTTAATACTCAAACTATGATGCACATCAACAAAACACAAACGTCACGCGGAGAAGCTTGTGCAGCGTTTAGAAAAGACAAACTGTCCCTTCATAACATACACAACGGTAACATTGCCTCGCAATATAATTTAATTCACACCTAAATACATCATAAAATAATAATATAACCTACAGGGTGGACCGCTCGAATGGACCTAATTTCAATTGCTTGTTACTGGCAAACGGTTGAAGATAGAAACTTAAAACAACGTTCATATTACAGAAAAACTCACCAAGTTTTGATATCCAGATCACCACATCTCTATATGAGCCCCAGCAGTCACTGTGACGATATCAAAGCGATGAACAATTTCTTGCCAAGTACGTTGGAGTATGTCTTCTGGAATGTTCTCAATAGCCTCTATGATGCGCTCACGAAGATCACGAAGGTCTTTGACTGGGGTGGTGTAAACTTTATCTTTGACATAGCCCCAGAGAAAGAAATCCAGTGGTGTTAAATCGGGAGATCTCGGGGGCCACGCGATTGGTCCTCCCCTACCAATCCAACGGCCAGGGAAAATGTTGTCCAAAGTCGTACGAACTTCATTGGACCAGTGGGAGGAGCACCATCTTGCTGGAAAACGATGTTAGGCTGCAGTTGTTCAATTTGTGGAAAGAAGAACTGCTCCAGCATGTCAAGATATGTGGTACCACGAACAGTTTTCTCGGCGAAGAAAAACGGTCCAATGACCTTATTATGTGACAAACTGCACCAAACATTCATCTTCGGAATATCACGAACATGCTCTTGAATAGCGTGAGGATTCTCCGATCCCCAGATCCGCACATTATGCCGGTTTACCTTGCCTGACAAATGGAAAGTGGCTTCGTCCGAGAAGAAAATCTTGGTCATGAAGTCAGGATCAGCGCCGAGACGGTCCAGCATCGTATTGGCGAATTCCACTCGTTTCGGCATGTCATTCGGCTCCAGACGTTGCACTAACTGCACTTTATATGCGTGCAGTTTGAGGCGTTTGTGGACAATCCGTTGTAATGTCGATTTTGGTATTTGGAGTTCCCGCGAAGCTCTTCTTAATGACTTCCGGGGGCTTCGCTCAAATGCGGCTGGAACATTTGCTACCATTTCATCGGATGCTCTGCGACCACCACCATGCTTCTTCAACACAGATCCTGTAGCTAATAATGTATCACGCCACTTCTTTATGCTTCTAGCAGTTGGAGCATCACGGTTAAACACACGCCGGAACTCCCTTTGAACTCTAATGATTGATTTAAACTCCGCATACCACAAAACAGCTTGCGCTTTCATCTGCGGAGTCGCCATTTTCACAAACAATTAAATCTAAGAACGAGAAACGTATCTTTGTGCCATCTACCGACAGGATTCGAAACTTGGTGAGTTTTTCTGTACTATGAACGTTGTTTTAAGTTTCTATCTTCAACCGTTTGCCAGTAACAAGCAATTGAAATTAGGTCCATTCGAGCGGTCATATATGAAGGTAGCGTGCTGCTTTGTCACGCAGCTGGCCTGGGTTCGATAACCGGTCGCGACAGTCTCCTGGGTGAGGTTTTTTTCAGGATTTTTCCTCACCTATTAAACAAATGTCAAAAGCTTAGGGCCGAACGGTCCCCGAGATTCATCTGGCCATCATCATCATCCTTATCATTATCCTTCACTGGTGTAGAAATCAACGGGATGTTTCCACGCCTATAATTCCCTAGTAAAGCTGCAAATCATAGCTTGAAGATGCTATGAATGCAGAAAAAACCTGTCCTCGGGAAGAATACTTTGGATGGATGGATTGCTAGAAGTTCTTTCTCGAAGCTCTAATTTTGCTCTCTCTCAATTTTCTCACTGCATCCAAAAACTTCCTGTTTTTTCTTCGCGCTCGACTATCCCTAATAGATCCCAAAACGCCATTCTACAAGCATCGACCTGAGAAATCTCTCTGGTAGTAACTGTAATCTAAGTAGTTCTGTCACACTGCAATATGACTTAATATGTCGACAGTTTTTCCGCTTTTCTTACAAAGAGGACATAATTTAATGCCGTCCTCGGTTGTTAAATTATGGGTATCCAACCAGCCAAGCGGAGCCATGCAATATCACTTGTACCATACCCACCCAAAGTGTCAATGTATCTCTGTTGCCCAGGTTAATTTAATTTCTTATTTCAGGATGAGAGATATTATTATTATTGTCACCGCTGCTGTTTAAATATCGCATTAAATTAGTACATAGTGATTGGCTTCGCAGCCTCCAGTTATCAGATTCAAGAGTCAAATTCAATGATAGCACAGGACAACTTAAGAGAATAAACACATACACCTGCCCAAACGAAGTTAGAGAAAGTATCTGTTTACCTAATAGCAATCATAAGTAAATAAACACCGTCCACATTAAGTTGGTGGAAGGCGTTTGTGTACATCTAAACCCCAAAGACTAAATCTGAAGTACATTAACTATTGGCAATCCCTCCTTACTGGACAAACTTTTGGCGAGAAACCAGACAAAGAAGCGATCCAGAAGATGTTAAATATCATCAATGGGTGATAAAGTTTCACTCTCCAACGGCAGAGAGAGAAGAGAAACTGAGAGGTAAGAGAAATTGCTTGGATGTACAGAAGTTAAACCTTCCACGGGAGAAAACCCTAAACGAATATTTCAATTTGGGGGTTGGAAATTAGCCCGATATCCATAAAATTTCTTACAAAATAAACTCAATTATGTAATAGTAAAGAAAAATATAGCTGATAAAGTCAAACTGTTCTATCAGTGTTACGTTTCTATTATCTAAGTACGCCTTTTCATAGTTCGTATCAATAGCGGAGGAAATTAAATCTCGGCAAGGGAGACAAAATAGTTAGCTGATTTTGTTTTCAAGCTTGAGGTCCCGTTATACGCCGGATACGCATACAGGGGACCCACGTACTCACTTCATTTCGAAAGAACTTGTGATCAGGATTTAAACAGCCTATAATATCAATTGACTCCTCCAGACACTTTTTAATCGGTCAAGATTGGAACCAGAAACCAGATGGTAACTAGTAATCCACCAAGATCGACTGCAGCGCCCAAAAAAAGAAGATAAAAAAACAAATATGCTGTAATTCAATATATATTAAATGCATAATATGAATTTATTTATAAAAATTGTAACTTATTGTAACTTTTTTAAAGATAAAACTGTATATATATGAAGAACTTACTTAAACAGCAAATTCCAAGAGAAATCGAGCTGATCACCTTTTATTTAAAATGGTATGCGGTTTTAAATATTACGTTGAATTCATGTTTTTTATTACAAAAATAAATTTCATAAACTTTCTTGACAAAATGCACCTAGTTGCATAGCGATAATTACAATGATGACGTAATAAGTCGCACGTTACGAAGAAATTTCAGTGAATGTGAAACTGGAAAAAAATATTTGTAAATTATTGTAATCACGAATGAAAAAAATTATATTTACAGTTTACTTATTACTGTTAGTATATCAGGTAACTTTAATGGTTCAGGCCAGTAGCATCGGAGTTCAAATATGGGCGCGAATGGGACGACCTACTTTGCTTAGATGTCTCTTTCCACAGGATTGAGATTCATTTACATGGAATAAATATGCGATAAGACGCCCGCAACTTTACTTCATTTCCATACAAAATCCTTCTCAAGATTTTTACGCCGAAAAAAAAACCAACACCGAAACCAGACACCACTAGGCCACCAGGACAATTCACAGTTCAAACAAAACTGGGAAAAAGTCCACTTTAACTTACCCGATATATTTTCAAAGTCTTATAGAACAGCGCGCGTGCGCCACAGCTAATAGAGCCAGCGATAACCCACCATCGAACTACATATCAATTATTATCGTTTTTTTTAGATTTACGTATTTAGATATTTTTGAAATGTAACGAACCTAAAAGCTAACTAACTCACACTTAACCTAAATTCAATTACTCTAACCTAGGGTGGGTCCCATGAAACGCCCTTTTTTCACTCCTTAATAATCGTAACCATCGATAACCCACTGGTTCAAACTATATAATATACTCTGTGAAGAAAATAGCAAGTCACCATCAAAATATATGTGTACTTGAATAAATACATAAACATTCTAAAATAAAGTTATAAAATTGTTTTAAATATTCTAAAATATTTTTAAATGTTATAAATGTTACTAAATACAGAAGAAGAGTTATAATTCACAACAATAAACTGAAACATCAAGGGTAAGTTTTTCTATACTTGAGCCCATCAATCCTATAAATTGTATATAGATTACGTTTATCAGATATCCAAGGTATAGGTCCTCTCGCAAATTATATATATATATATATATATATATATGTAACTTTTTCTATGTATTTAATTTTTATATGCCTCACACCACATTGCGGGGTTCAAACCCGGCCGTGGTCGATGGATTTTTAGGTTGGAAATATCCATGGAACATGTATTCCGGGAGGGACTATAATAAGCCGTGGGTTCAGAGTCAAAGATTTTCAGGCTCGTAAAAGAACCGAGAATTTGTTCCGAATATTTGAGACTAAATACTTAGGAGAATGTTTGGACCGAAGAGAGACAAACAGACAGGCGAATGAAGAAAACTACATAGCAGGAAGCTAAATGACAGGTAAATCAGATATAATAGGAAAAGTTACGTATTGCAGACTGTATGCCAAGAATGGGGAATGAATAGGGGTCGGAAATATCATATATGTAAATCAGAGAGAAAGAATCCAGTAGGTAGGCCAAATATGAGGTGGTGTAATAGTATATAACGATTCGAGATTGGGAAGTGCTTTTACAGAAGCGAGGAAAATGTTTGAAAACCGAGCGATAGCGAGGTTTTTAATTTCCGAGAATCTGTAAAACACTTCACAAACGTGCATTGTACATTATTTTTTGCGCGGTGGTCTTTTCAAAATAATAAATAATAGTCAAATAGTAACATCTTTGTTGGAAATATTTGCATTCATTATAAACAAGTGACTAACGTTAACCGTCTGGGCAATGTTTATTAGTTGAAAATACAGCAGGTCGTGACACGAATTAGTATAAAATGGCGGCAAGTACGTATTTATTGTTTTATATTGTTTCAAATAAAGTTCAGTTAATTTAAAAAGTAGTGATTTCTTTCGTATAATGTATATTAACACTACCATTTGGATATATTTTTGTACATACATTTTTAGTAGATTACATAGAGGGCAATGCTTTTACTTCCCACACGTTTTTTATAATATGTAATATTACAGTGTAGTTATTTGGGTTGGCAACTGCGAAATGTTGAAGTTGATCTTTCAATCATGGTCACCATTGCTGTAAGTACGACAATGCGCACTATCGTGCAAAAAAATACATTATGCGTGATTTGAGGTAGTGAAGTACAAAGGGAATGATTGAAAAACGATATTCAAAGTTGGAATATATCGGACGCGTATGTCCGCGCGGACATAAACCTCCTGGTATAGTACCAGCGAGTTACTTAGATTTTAAAAATGATTGTTCTTATCCTATCCAAACTATAGTTTATAAGTCCCTTTAATATGTTCATTTGCTATTCAAATGCAGTACATTGGGCAAAACTTTCTTAATTCTGAGATTTTTTTATTATGTTTTTTGTGCAAATATAACATTTTAGATAATGTTGACAATATTATATACAGTAATGTAGTATGAACTTTCCACTAGAATATTCATCGAATTTACTCCAAACCCATGCAAAGTTGTCCCCAATGTCTCATCCTTTTATCATATACTTTCCAAATACGTGATATGGCTCCTAAATCCGTGGTAGTGGTATCCTAATTCCGTGATATTAAAACAGAAGCTTATAAATTAAAAATAAAACTGAATTCACCGTTTTTTATTAATGATGATAATGAACATCTGAAACTATATAAAGGCAAATACAAAAATGTAATACATTATATCAAATACAATTTGATAGTTTGGCTTATTATCCACTAACAATAAACTTAACATTAGATAGTGATATTAAAAATACTGGTGGTGATAAAATGTCTGCAAACAAATAGGCCCTATACAAGTCCTACTTTATAGCAAAAATACTGCCCACCCTAAACATAAGCATGAAATAATAATAATAGTAATAATAATAATAATAATAATAAATAATAATAATAATAAATAATAATACTTTTAGAGAAATAACAACGAAAATTAAATATTCAGAAAAATTAATTTTACGAACGATGAAGAAATAATTTTAGGAAAATGTTTTCAATCAAATGCGTCTTTAGCCTCCATAGGTTTAATATTATTATAGCCCTGTTACCGAGTAAAATATATAATTGTAATGTAACTGAAATATACGTAGTGTAACTAATATGAAAGCTTATTATTTTTTTTTCGTACTGTCTACATTCACACGGTTAAATATGAAATGGAGCCATAGCATACCAAAAAATAAAATCTTAAATATTCAAGCTGCTTTAATATTTATTGGCCTTTTATATTGTTAACAGTAATGTATCAATTGGTTTAATTGATATTAAAATATTATATTACTACTAAATAAACTGTTGCCCAAAATATATAACATTTCTTTAAGGACAGTCACGAAAGAGAGAACAAAAACACTTTTTCAACCACTTTGAACATGACGATGGATTTTGAGGTTATGTATTGGTATTTGAATGGTGCGCAAGGTAATAAAATGGAAAGAAAAAGCTTATGCCATGTATGGAGTATCCATGAACTACATTTTAAAATATTTAATTCCGTGACAACGAATTGAAATGTATCGCGAAATTAGGGATATCACGAAATAAGGAATGTTTACCCTACATATTAACTACAGGCGCTTTTACTCTTTAACACATAAATAGACGTATATTTGTACGGCAATAAAAAAATACATGTTAGTGTTGGTGGTAGGAGGCGGTGACAGCGGCAGAAGCAGAGCAGCGCAGCAGAAGTAGTAGTAGTAATATAAGTGATAGTAGTGGTGGAATTGGTGGTGGAGATTGTGGTAGTTGTGGTAATTGCGGTGGTGCTACTGGTGATGGCGGTGGCGTTGGTGGTGTTGGTGGTAGTAGTGGGGATAGTGGTAGTGGTGGTAGTTGTAGTGATGGTAGTAATAGTGGGGTGGTGGTAGTGGCAGTAGCATTAGTAGTACTGGTAATGGTGGTAGTGATAATGGCAGTAGAATTAGTAGTGGTGGTAGTGGTGGTGGTGGAGGATGTATTGACAGTAGTATTAGTAGTGATATGGTGGTAGTGATTGTTATGGTGGTGGCAGTAGTATTAGTAGTGGATGCGTCAGTAGGGTTTGAGGTGGTTTTATTGAAGCACTAGTAGCAGTTTTGGAGGTAGTAGTGGTAGCAGAAATGCTAGTAATGCTGGTGGTAGTAGTTTTGTGGTGGTATTGGCAGTACTATTAGTAGTGAGGTTGGTGACGGTGGTAGTAATGACAGTGGTAAAGGTAATGGTGGTGGTGGTAGTGGCAGTAATGCTCAGTAATGGAGTTGGTGGTGATAGTGGTTGGTGATAGTGGTGGTGGTGGTGGTGGTGGTGGTGGTAAGGTGTTAGTGGTGGTGAGGGTAGGGATGGTTGTGGTGGTGTTACTGACAGTAGAATTAGAAGTGATGTCGGTGGTAATGGTAGTGATAGTGGTAGTGTAATGGTGGTGGTAGTGGTGGTGGTAGTAGTGGCAGTAGTATTAGTAGTAGTGTTAGTAGTGGTGGTTGTAGTGGTGGTTGTGGTGTTAGTTGTAGCAGTAGTGGTGACGGTGGTAATAGTGGTGGTGGCAGTAGTATTAGCGATGATTGTTGTTGAAGTAGTATTAGTACTGGTTGTGGTAGTAGTGGTGGTCGTAGCGGCAGTAGTATTACTAATGGTGGTGGTAGTGGTAGTCGTGGTGGAACTAGTGGTAGTTGTGGTGGTATTTGTGGTGGTGGTAGTGGCAGTGGTATTAGTTGTAGTGGTGGTGGTGGTGGTGGTGGTGGTGGTAGTGACAGAATTATTAGTAGTGGTGCTGGTGGTGGTAGAGGTGGTATTGACAGTAGTATTAGTAGTGGTGATAATGGTTGTAATGGTGGTGGCAGTAGTATTAGTACTGGATGTGTTAGTTGTGTTTGTGATAGTGGTAGTGGCAGCAGTATTAGTAGTTGTGCTAGTGGTGGTGGTGGTAGTGGCATTAGTAATAGTAGTGGAGTTGGTGGTAGTGATGGTGATAGAGGTAATGATGGAGGTGGTGGTGGTAGTAATATAAGTAATGCGTTTGGCGCTTGTGGTGGTGGTTATGATGGTGATGAAGGTAATGGTGGTGGTGGTGGAGGTAGTAGTGGTGGTAATGGTGGTAGGGATAGTGGTTGTGGTGAAGTTGTTAGTGGCACTAGCATCAGTAGTGGTTGTGGTGGTGGTGATGCTGTTAGTGGCACTAATATTATTAGTAGTAGTGGTGGTGGTCGTGGTGGTGGTGGTGGTGGCGGTTCTGATGATAGTGGTGGTGACAGTGGTGTTGGTACTGACAGTAGTAATAGTGGTGGTGGTTATGGTGGTGGTGGCTGTAGTATTTATAGTGATGGTAGTAGTGGTGGTGGATGTGGTAGTGGCAGTAGTATTAGTAGTGGTATGCAGTAGTAGTGGTGATGGTATAGGTGGTAGTGGCAGTAGTATTAATAGTGGTGATAGTGATGGTGGTGGTTGTGGTGGTAGTGGTGGTGGTTGTGGTATTAGTAGTGGTGATGTTGGTGGTAGTAGTGGTGGTAGTGGCAGTAGTATTATAGTAGTGGTGGTGATATTGACAGTAGTATCAGTAGTGGTGGTAGTGGCAGTGGTATTAGTAGTGGAGGAGTTAGTGGTGCTAGTGATTGTGGTGGTGGCAGCAGTATTAGTGGAGGTAGTAATGGTAGCACTAGTATTAGTAGTGGTGGTGGTAGTGGTGTTGGAGGTGGTAGTGGAGAAGGTGGTGGTGGTGGTGGTGGTGGAGGTAGTGGTGGTGGAGGTAGTGAGGGTGGCGGATGTGTAGTGATAGTAGTATTAGTAGTTTGGTGTTGATGGTAGTGTAGTGGCAGTAGTATTAGTAGTGTTTTTGGTAATGATGGTGGTGGTGGTGGTGGTAGTGGTTATAGTATTACTAGTGGTGGTGCTAGTGGCAGTATTATTAGTAATGGTGGTGGTAATGGTAGTAGTAGCTGTAGTGATTGTGGTAGTAGTAGTAGTAGTAGTAGTAGTAGTAGTAGTAGTGGTAGTAGTGTTGGTGCTGGTGATAATGGCAGTAGTATAAGCAGTGGTGGCATTAATCGTAGTAGTAGTGGTGGTGATAGTGGTGGTTATAGTAGTAATAGTAGTATTTGTTGTAGTAGTATTTCTTTCAGTGATAGTGCTAGTAGTAGTGTTGATAGTTGTAGTAGTAGTATTAGTGGCAGTAATTATGGTAATAGTAGTGTTGGTAGTGGTAGTAGTAGTAGTGGTAGTAATGGTAGTAGTAGTAATATTAGTAGTGGTGCTAGTGATGACAGTATTAGTAGTAGTAGTGGTGGTGGTAGTGATAGTAGTGGCAGTGGTAAAAGTAGTAGTAGATATAGTGGTGGTGCTGGTAGTAGTAGTAGTGGTGGTGGTAATGACCTAATTAGTAATGTTAGTGGTATAAGTAGTATTAATTGTAGCAATACTAGTAGTGGTAGTGATAATAGTAGCTGTAGTAGTAGCAGCAATATTGGGAGATTCGTAGTGGTAGTGTTGATATTAGTAGTACTAGTAGTGGTAGTAATGGTATGATAGTAGTATTAGTGGTAGCAGTAGTAATAGTACTAGTAGTAGTAGTAGTAGTAGAGGTAGTGGTAGTAGTATTAGTAGTAATAATGGTTGTAGTAGTAATAGTAGTAGTAGTGGTAGTAGTATTCGTGGTAGCAGTAGTTGTATTAGTAATATCAGTAGTAGTATTATTGGAGGTGGTTCTGATACTACTAGCAGTGGTGGCGGTAGTGTTAGAAGGAATAATGGTAGTAGTTGTGGTAGCAGTAGTAGTAGCGGAAACAGTAGTAGTACTAGTACTGATGGTGGTAGAGGCACTACTACAAGTGGCAGCAGTAGTAATAATACTTGTATTAGTAGTAGTATAGTAGTAGACGTAGTAGTAATAGAAGTAGTAGAGGTACTGGTAGTAGTATTACTAATAGTAATGGTGGTAGTAGTGACGCATTATTAGTATTGGTGGTGGTAGTGATACTAGTAGAAGTGGTGATAGTGGTAGTGGTTGTAATAGTGGTAGTAGTAGTGGCAGCAGTAGTAGTAATAATTGTAGTACTGGTGTTATACTACTATTAGTGATAGGAGTAGTAACAATAGTAGTAATAGTAGTTGTAGTGGTAGTAATACAAGTGGTAGCTGTAGTAATAGTAGTAGAAGTAGTAGTAGAGATAGTGACAGTAGTATTAGTGGTAGCAGTATTATTAGTGGTAGCAGTATTATTAGTGGTGTTAGTGATACTAGTAGTAGTTCTGGTAGTAATAGTAGTATTAGTGGTAGCATTAGTAAAAGTTGTAGAAGTTTCTAATGATATTATTAGATATTATTATTAGTAGTAGTAATGGTAGTATTAGTAATAATTGTAGTGATAGTTGTAATGGTAGTGATAGTAGTGATAGTACTAGTGGAGATGTAGTAAAAGTAGTGGCGGTATTGGTGACAGTAGTAGTAGTGGTGATAGTGGTGGTGTTAGTAGTAGTAGCAGTGGTATTAGTAATAATAGAAGTGGTAGTAATAGAAATAGTGGTATTAGTGGTGGTGGAGGTGGTGATAGTATTAATAATAGTAGTTGTATTATTAGAGGGAGTAATGGTAGTAAATGTTAGTAGCATTAATAGTAGCAGTAGTGCTAGAAATATTAGTAATAGTAGTAGTTGTGGTGGTAGTAATAATAGTCGTAATTCTAATAATAGTAGTATTATGATAGGAAAACATTAGCCCAGGATAGGGATGTATGGGGAGCTTATATTCGCGTGTCCATGAACCTATGTGTTCGATAGTGCTAGTGAGTTTGTTAGTTAGTGATAGTAGTAGTTTGGTAGTAATTGTAGTAAGAGTAGCTGTAGTAGTAGTAGTTGTGGTAGTGATGGTAGGGGTAGTAGTAGTAACGGTATTCGTAGTAATTGTAGTGGTATTAGTAGTAGATGTAGTAGTAGTAGTAGTAGTAGTAATTGTATTGGTGGTTGTATTAGTATTAGTAATAGTAGTAATAGTATAAGTAGTAGCGACGGCAATAGTATTATTAGCGCTAGAATTGGTAGTGGAGTTGTTAGTAGTAGCAGTAGTATAAGTAGTAGTAGTAGTGGTAGCATAGTAATAGTAGTGGTAGCAGTAGTAATGTAGTAGTAGTAGTTATTAGTAGTAGTAGTAATAGTAGTAGTGTTGGTGGTGGTAATAGTCGTAATTCTAATAGTAGTATTATTTGTAGTAGTGGTAGTTGTAGTATTGGTGGTAGTAGATGTAGTGGTGGTATCAGTAGTAATAATGACAATAATAGTAGTAGTGGCGCTAGTGGTGGTAATAGTAGTAGTAGTAGTAGTAGTAGTAGTGGGAGCAATACAAATATTTGTTTTAGTAGTAATAGTATTAGTAATATTGGTGATAGTAGTAGCGGCTGTAGTGGTAATAGTGATGCTAGCAATAGTAGCGGTGTTAGTAGCAGTGTTGGTGGTGGTAGAGTCATTGGTAATAGCAGAAGTGGTAGCAGTAAGTGGCATTAGTAGTAGTGGTAGCAGTTGTAGTAGTAATAAAAGTAGTAGTTGTAGTGGTGGTGGTAGTAGTGATAGTAGTAGTGGTAGTAGTAGTATTAGTGGTGATCGCGGTAGAAATAGTAGTAGTAGAAGTAATAGTAGTGGTCTAATGATAGAGTAGTAGTAGTAGTAGTAGTAATAATAATAGTGGTAGTAGTAGAAGTGGTAGTAGTTGTAATATTAGTAGTAATTTTAGTTTCAGTGGTGGTAGTAGTAGTGGTGATAGTAATAGTAGTAGTAATATTAGTAGTAGTACTAGTTGTATTTGTAGAGGTAGTAGTAGTAGTGGTGGTGGTGGTAGCAGTATTAGTTGTAGTGGCAGTAGTAGTTATAGTAATAATAGTAATAACAGTAGGAATAGTTATAGTACTAGCAGTAGTAGTATATTAGTAGTAGTTGTAGTAATTGTAGTGGTAGTAGTGAAAGTTGTGGTGGAATTAGTAGTGGTAATCTTTGTTGTTGACCTATATTAAAATTTTAAAATCTTATATATAAAAATCAGTGTCTGTGACTCGGTCTTTTCTTTATGGACTCAAAAACCACTTCATCGATTTTAATGAAGTTTTTACCATCATTTAGAGATTTTTTTTAAATTAAGGTACAGTATATAACGTATTATCGAACGTACTATGGGGTCGGGCCACCGCTGTGGTCTCAAGATAGCGTGTTGTCTTGTCATGCAGCGGGCCTGAGTTCGATCCCCGGTCAGGACAAGTTTCCTCGATGACGTTTTTTCGAGATGTTTCCTGAACTGTAAGACAAATGTCAGGAAACAGTAAGACCAAAACGGTCCCCAAACATCATCTGGCCATCATAATCATCATCGCTCATATTCGCCTTAGATTAAATTTAGGATTAAGGACTCTCCTGTCGCAACAGTACCATCATCATCGTCATCCCATCATAACATTGCTGCACCTTAACCCCGACTTACAGGCGCCCCAATCTTTGAAGTTGGTTACAATTACGCCAATGCCAGGAGAGAACAACAGAAATGTCGAAATTACAACCTGGGGTATAGAATAAAAAATAATATGCCGCAGATAAAAGAAAAAGTTGATCGGTGCACTAAACAAGTAGCTTTTGTCCGCTTAAATTGCTTACCCTGACTAAACTCTAACAAATACACCAAATTAATGTACACAAAATTGAATATCCCAAAAAAAAATCTACAAAAAGTTCCCCATAGCATATTTCATTATTTTACAAATAACTCATAATAACCATTTTTGACATTCAGATTATTGATGCCAAATATATCGGGATAAATAGATTTCCGGGCATCGCCGGGTAATCAGCATGGGGTATCTAAAAATAATTAAGATGTAAATTTATAATTATTTTTCTTTTTACTTATTCGGCTAAACATAAAAATATATTTATTTAGGAGTAGTAGCGCAGGCCGGGCAGTAGCTAGTTAAAAATTAAACAATTCCTAAACCTGAACTAGGGAAGAATTGAACCATTAAAATCAAATTGCCAGAAAACTGAAAGGATTACTAATGACGAGGAGAGCAAGGCGTAAACGTTTGAGGTTTATTACGGAAATTATGCACTATCATAACTTTTAAGAAACATAACAAATCGGATATGTTACTGTTTTTGCGACCTGAGGACCGTATATAATATGTATATATACCTATATATAATTTCTGGTCAGAAAAAAAAGTACGAAGAATGGAAACATTAATTAAATGAAACATTAATCAAAAAATTAAATTAATTAAAGAAAATATTAATTATATTAGACATAAAATAACCAGTAAACCGTGATATAAACAATATGGATTTTGGAAAGACATCTATGCATGATGCGATGGATAAAAACAGGATTGTCAACGAATGTGAACCTTCTTATTGCATACCAATTGTTTAGCTGATTAGGTATCTCGGTTTACAACCGGGGTAGACGATTGCAATGTCCTGCAGCATCAGAAAGAGAAGAATTCACACAGATGTTGGGATCTAACAAAATAAATATAGCCAACCTAACGTTCCTAATCTAACCTATTGAATTCTATCTTTTTTTTCCCCCTGCATTTTTATTAACATCAATAAACAATTTTTACAAAAAAATAATACATTTTATTATAACAAAAAAGAAAAGAAATGAATTCGCATATATTTTCTGTTATTCACTTTGTCTTTCACTTGTTTCTTTTCCTTTTAGTATAGTGTTTATATATTTTCGGTCTTACTAATAAAAATCTCTTATACTGGCTTTCCCTTAGTTGTTTAGTTATACAATGTATAAGCCTTATGTAGATCATGTATAATTTTCTTACTAATAAACGTTGTGCAGGAGCTATATAACAATAATAATATAATAATAATAATAATAATAATAATAATAATAATAATAATAATAATAATAATAATAATAATAATACTTTATTTATTCTGGCAGAGTTAAGGCCATAAGGCCCTCTCTTCCACTCAACCAGCACAAATACAAATAAATATTTGAGAAATATAGATATACACTATACTAATTATAAACAGTTAAGATACAATAAATGTAGCAATGTAAATTCCATGTACAAACAACATTTTATAGGGTAATAACAATAATGATACGATAATAATAATAATAATAATAATAATAATAATAATAATAATAATAATAATAATAATAATAATAATAGTAATAATAATAATAATAATATGATAAATTATACGAGAAACACCAATTACACTGGGTAATAATGAAGTCGAGGTTAGAGCAAATATAAATTTAGATTTATTTTAAAAGATACCAATGTCCGGCCAACCGTTACACACAATACGTCACATATTCGTCATCATTACGACGTCAGAACATATTACGCGCAGTTTGTAACAGAAAGAAAACGACATCAACTAGTGATTAATTGTGTAAGAAATGAGTATGGATAAGAATAGAGAGGAATTCCCTAATTGGAGAGGTACGGAAAAAAATAAGTATGTTTTAATTTATTTACATTTTTGTTTAGACTATGTCAAATATATTGTAGAATTAGTTTCACAAATAATGTGCTGCCATCTAACGTAAAGAACTTTGAAAAATTCTTGGAAATTAATACAAGTTTTTCCCATTACTTATGAATTATATGCAGTGTTTTAAGATGCTTTAGAAAACGTTGAAAATAGTAGGAAATGTTAGCGACAACAAAATAACGCTTTAAGAAAAAAAAATCACCTGCAGTTTGACCAGGAATCGAACCTAGGACCCCACGGACTGTAGTCAGAAGCTCTAACCACAAGACTGTCAAGCTTACATGTGGCTCCCTGCAATAATAGTACCTCTATAATAAAAGACAATTTTATATCGGTATGTGTATTACGTATTAATAATGCAAGAAGGTTTTGTTAAAATAATATTATGAAGCATCTAAACTACATTCAGGTTAAATCTTGTCTACAGCAACTATTGTAGAACATATTCTTTTGTGAATCAATGTTCAACTTAAAAATATTATTAGGCCTAATCGAGAATGAGTGTAACAAAAGGCATTTTATGATGCCTTTATTTTCCTGCCCAGAGTTTTATTAATATTATTTATGTCCTGTGCATCCATCAAACAGTCGTTAAAGTGTTGTATTTTGCGTTAAATTTAAGGAAACGTTTATCAATATCATAAGAAAACAATCGGTTGATCTTGAAGTCCGACATTTTGTCTAGTTATACAATCCTTAAACAAGGGTGGAGGCATGTATAACGATCCCCATGTAAAATTGTACACTTCTTATACACTGAACAGCTAATACAGTGTTTATTAGTAAGAATTTTCAACTGAGATGTGTATAAACCTTGTATAAAAGTTATGTATTGAACCAAGATTTAGATCCCCCAGCCGTAATGTTTTGAATTTTATAAATGTAAACTATAATTGAGATAATATAAATTCTTATGAATGTATATCAATGTATGATATTTAAGGGAATTGAATATTAAATAGTAACTTCGCTTTATTTCTCAATCGACAGTCAGACATGGGCAGATGCTTTGCAAAGCTATTAAACATGTCGCCACTTTACTATGTTTATGGCAGCAAATCCCATATGCCGCAAGTAACTTTTATAAAAGGCCTTAAGATATATATTTTTCTCATATTTTCATTGTTCTCCTAAGAAGACTGTCCGTCAACTTGATATATTTATGAGCGAGCAGGTCTGCTCGTTTCTGTATTTTTATGAAGGACAAGCAACTGGATAACAATACAGATCCCTTTGGACAATAGAGTATGACCTCCTTTGGGTAACTTGTTTTTGTAGTACAGTCTACTGCTTAGCGAAAACACCCCAAGACGGGAAGACCCTTATAAAGTGAAGTAAGAAAAAAACAAGTGTTATTTTCTCTTCCCAATAAATCAACTAGGACTGGGACATCTTTTTAGTGTCGATATCCGGCCTTTTGAAACTTTGTTAATGTTAAGGAAAAAAATATATATTAGGCAAAATCAAGTTGCGTGGGAAGCCCAGAAGAGAAAGGAAGGAGGAAGTAGGCCATCTATTGTCGCCCAGAAAAGACCTCCAGCCAATGGGCAAATAGAGTTAAAAAATCCCTTTAGGTATGAGCCAGTCAAATTTGGCAAACGCCTCTGCAATTAAAATCCTATTTATCGATAAGTTGTTACAGTAATGATGATACGCCCTACCAGGGTAATGCCCAATCAGAGGGCATATTAAAATAAGTTGTAAGCCGGACAGAGAACTTTGCTGTATGTAGGCCAACAATTTTTGAGAAAAGATTATTGTGTTAGAATCCGCAGGGGAGTCAAGGTGTGAAGTCGGGACACGACCCACAGGAGGCATGTTGTCTCCGAGTGCTGTTAAGTGTTGGACTCTGTAAAAATTAGTATTACCGGACAATCGCGGTACATATCTCGGTATAGACATAAATCTACTGCATAGAAATCGGCTCTACTCAGCAAATATCTCCGCCGGCACATCAAATAAAAATAGTACGGAAAGTGTTATTGAATAATAAAGATGTGTGCCTACTCTTCTGTGTAAAACTGTGCATTAATGTAGAGCTGTTGGTATTTTCCTGGCCTCCATCTCTCACCGACAATCCTCTGTTACACCTGAGATAAGATCCTTTTGCTCTCCGATAATAAGAACCCCTGAGAACCTTAGTCCGGTGCACCATTAATCCAAACTGTCCAGCAGTAAGAATCCCTCATCCTTAACAAGGAAGGAGTGAACCCTGAGGCAGACTATCCCGCTTCATAGTGGCCCTCCAAAGTGGTGCTACACAGTGGTGCTACAATATGGATTATTATTAGAGGCATATTGTTTTAGTTCATTTAAGTTTTCACTGTGTGTATGATTGAATTTCCTTCCTAATTCCAGGTACTTTCGTCTTAACATTTCCCGGAAAATTTCTGGGTTGGGATTAGCTGTTGTAAGTTGATAGTAAACAAAACCTATTGCTATCCATGATTTGACAAATATCTTGTTTTCAGTTGTGGGTCTATTCCCAATAAAGTTAGGTGCCATTCATGTAGCTGTGAGTTAGGCCATATTTTCTTCAAAATATTTGTTTGCTTCCTCCGACACTAGTTTTGCTGCTCCACAGTTGGTCAATCGGTGTTTCAGAGTATCAATGTATCCGCATTTTTTGCATGCAGGGGAGTCCACCAAGTTATGGCGATGTTTTTTTTTTTTTTTTTTCCTCCGTGGGTATAATTTTGTTAATATAACAGTATACTATGGATTTCCATTCTATAGGAATGTTTCCTTGATGTAAATTTCATCGAAACCTAACGAAATGTAACTTAAGGTATTTACCTTTTCTTTCTGCATTGTCCTCAGTAGAAGACCCATGACTACTTTTCGTAATATAAAAAAATAACACTGTAGGACGTAGTAGAGAACGATTTCACAATACGAGAAAAAACTAGCATGAACGTAATTAGATATCAATTAACTAACTCACTGGCACTATCGAAACCCATAGGTTCATGGCCGCACGGACATAAGCTCTCCATACATCCTTATCCTGAGCTAATGTTTTCCAATCATCCCCTGTATAATCTACTTCCCTCAAACCATAGTTAATATTATTCTCTCCGCTCATTATTGGACTACCAACTGGGCGTCTTCCTTCTGGTTTTCCTATAAGAAGCTTCCATATATTACTCGACCGCATCACGTTTTTAGCCGGTGAGAGGAAGCAAAGGCGCTAGTGTTGAAAATGGGGAAAGTATCTCCTTCCACCGCTGGTACAAGCGAATGACTGGGCAAGTGGTATAATCAGTGGCAAAATAAAGTGGTAGACCTACTTGAAATAGGAGATGAAGTTAATGAAAGACCTTCGTAGTTGGTATGGCTACAGGTTTCTGTATAATGTGACGCAGAGAGAAATTAAATCAGAACTGATTTCCAACTACTGTCTGGCAGACTTAAATGTGTATATACTGTGAATATAGTGTCTAACTTCAGCACTTGACATTGTCACTAACAACTGACTATACACGACTGATGGATAATAACCACTGTCACTACGACCTGACACAAGGGTCTACTATCTCCAGTCCCGACTCACCCTTACCACATTCTTTTAGTTTCCAGTTTTTCCGCATTGAAAGTCAACATTGTCGAGTAATACGTCTTTCATTCCCATTCGTGCTACATGTCCTGCCCATCGCAGTCTACGACACTTAACTGTTCTTATTATATCGCTTCCTATAAAGACCATGCAGTTCACTGTTATATAGTCTTCTCCATTCACCTGTCTGTTCATCTCTCTTTGGTCCAAAAATGTTCCTAAGAACTTTATTTTCAAATATTCGTAATCTCCTTTCCTTCCTTAAAGTAAGAGTCCATATTTCGCATCCATATAATATAACTAGCAGCTTTATATATTTTGAGTTTAACTATTTTGAAAGGAGTTGGGACGTGAAGAGTCTCTGTAAAGCATAACGCATAATTATATATCTATAGAAAGGTAACTCTGGCCAACATGATTTTTGTCTCATGAGTACCAATCGTTGTACTTAATGCAGTTTTTTTTTATCGTGTTCTCAAATATGTATTCGGAATTTCTCCATCATCCACAGTTTTTTATTTCAATTTCAGTTAATGGATTTAAATAATTATTTTTAATAAACGGTTTTCCGTTCATTTATCCATTGTAAAATAATACCAAATGAGCTAACTCAGGAGATTTTAGCCATGGAAAAGAGATATCAAGGCAAATAAAATCCTAATATGTGGGCCGATTATTGTTGGACCATCAAGAGGCGAAATATAGCAGAATATCGCAATTTCTTACTTCTAGGCGAGTCCGAATGTTCGAATATTGTGTAGTTACGAATGTAGAAAATATTAAAGTGTTTCCAATCATAAATCCCTGTCTCTCGGAAACCTTGCGTAATGGAGAAAAACCGATTTCATATTTGAATTAAGGAGAAAAAATACTATCAGAATCACATATTTTTCTTTCTGAGACAAAAAAAAAGTTTATTTTTTGTTGCTCAGTGTCATAGATATCAATCAATATAGTTTGCAAATTATCGCCGTATAGTTCATAACCTGTGGTCAGTTCTAACATACACAGTGTAAAATTTCCCTAACAATAGAAGATGTTGGAATCAGTCGAGAAATATTTAAGAGAATTTTGATTGAGAGGATGAAGAAAACTAAATGAGGATAATGAAGAATATAGTCGAATTGCAAGGAAACCAATGTCCTCAAAGGACATTTATATAATAAATTATGGTCATTATAACCGTCATAATGTGTGTCTTAAATAATTCCTAGCTTCACTGTGAGCACATCTCTTGAATGATCTTAATTAAAGCCAAGTAATGAATCACTTGTGCCGGTATTGATCAATATTCCTGCACAAGAAGTAACGAGGAAAAATAATGGATTTTACTTTCTTCTTGAAAGATGTAGAACATCCAGTCCTCTGGAGTACAATTAGATTGTTTTAAGAGGAGAAAAATTCGGTGATTAATAAAAGTGCTAATGAAGATGCAAGACAAATTCCATTAAGATAAAATTTAATTAGCTTCACAGGAAGTGTTAGAGGAAGTATTATTTAATCAGATTAGTTAGTAATGTAATTAAATTTAATAAACGAGATAATTAAGATCCAAACATTATGTCTTTTCTCTTAACACCTTTAATTTTTATTTTATTCTCATCTCCTGTTCATAATTTACATTCCTCCAAATTTGAAATATTTTCTGAACATCTATTTTTTTCATGTGAAACATTGACTCTTACTTTAAGGGAGGAAAGAAGATTACGAGTATTTGAGAAGATATTTCTGAGGAAAAATTTTGGATCAAAGAGAGAATGGAGGAAACTTCATAACAGTGAGCTATGTGGTCTTTATATGAAGCCAGATATAATACGAACAGTTACGTCTCATATACTGCGATGGTCAGGAAGTGTGGAACAAATTTGACATTCTAATGTTATGGAATTCACTAATTCTTCATCATCAGAAGTAAGCGCTAATTTACTATTAATGGAGAATGAAAGAGGTGCATGACAGCTTCTTATAGGAAAACCAGAGGAAAACACCCAGTTGGTAGACCAAGATAGAGGTGAGAGAATAACCTTAACTATGATTTTAGGTAAATAGTTTAACCAGGTGATGATTGGAAAATATTAGCTCAGGATAGGAGTGTATGGGAAGCTTATGTCCTCCGGCAATGAACATATAGGTTCGATAGAGCTATTGAGTTAGTTTTTTTTGTATTTACAAATCACAAATTATTAATCATATATATTTTATGAGTCGAGATTGAGTGGGAATGTATTTACGCAAAACCTGGGAATTTTATTCCATTATATTAACTCAGTTTAACCTTTCACGTTATAGTTGCAGATTGCGTGCTACACGTCACTCGGGTCTTACAATGACACGACTGTCGGGAGAGGGATTTTGAACTATGGATCACATACATACTGTTATGACCACACGAGGACATAAAGAGCCTCCCCGAATGAGTGATCAGATGAATCTCAGGACCTCCTCGAAGAAAACACAACATTAAGACGAAACACACCATTCACAGATACCTTCATACTAATATGGCAAATATGATGACGATTTTGATGACCAGGTGTTGTTCGCAGAAAATTTGGACCTGAAAATTTCCTGACAATTGTTTTACAGATGAGGAAAATTCCCCAAATAAACCATTACCCAAGTAATGTGTCCAGACCGGGTATCGAACCCGATCCCGCTGCATACGAGGCGATGACACTACCCCGTGGCCATAGCAGTTAACATTTTTTTATAAAAACAACAACCGTACTTACGATTTATAATAAATCGAGGTTAATTAAGTATGTATGTATAAAATATGAGACATATGCATGGATAATTACAAAACACAAACAAGATAGATAGGTCATCGGTTGAGTAATGTCTTTGACATCATCCGATTCCTAATAGCCAATGTTGTCAGTCCATCCAATCTCCTTGTTGTAGATGTTTCTCCTTCATGTAGAAACATATTCCCTGACTCCAGGAGGTTTTAGGTCATCCTCTGCTCGTCTTCCCTCAGGTTTCCATTCCAAAACACATTTTGGTAGCTGATCCTCTTCCATTCGATGGACATATCCGTATCATCTTAATTGCTGAATTTTAATACTAAAATAGAGCCTTCAATAATTATTTTCTCCCTTATAACTGAGTTTCTAGTTTTTTCTATTCTTGAAATTCTTGCTGCCCTTCGAATAAAATCCATTTCCTTTGCCAAAAGATACTTATTTGCTTTGTTGTTAATCGCCTCATTTCTGTTCCATAAGTAGGCCTAATGATGCTTTTAACAATTGTATGATATATATTAATTTTATTTTTATTACTTATATTTTTATCCCACAATATTCCATTGAGGCAAGCAATTTCAAACTTTCTTTTATTATTTATATTTCTTATTTCCTCATCATAACTTCAATTTTTATTTATTTTAATTCCTAAATATGTGATCTCACTACAAGATTTTATTGTGTCTCCAGTTTCCAAAATTAAGTTTTGTTTTCGTCAATTGACAAACAAGGTTTATGTTTATATAAAAATTGAGATCGATTGTTAATGTAACTAAGGACGAAATTAATTTTTCATCGAAATAGAATTCAGTATGATAACCGTGGATTTAAAAATAAAACGAAATGATTGAAAAAAACGCTCGAAGAATCAATCAGTGATACAATTTTCAGTTTAAATCGAATCGCATGAATGCGGCGAGTAAATACACAAACGTGTTACAAGGAGAAGAGCAAACATCTCCAGAAATCCAACTTCCCAGAAGAAACACAAATAGAAATACTCGCTGTTAGGCCTAGTAGACAGCATCGTCAGATATATTAAGTCAATAAAAATCCACCAGTACAAAATGTTATCTATACGTGTGAAGTACAATCCTACAAGAGCAACTTTCAATCGCCTGTTTATGTTGTCATGAAGTCAGAGAAATACATTGTCAGATTGAAATGAGGAACTGCGTAAACTAAGCGAATGAATAATAATAATAATAATAATAATAATAATAATAATAATAATAATAATAATAATAATAATAATAATAATAGATGCATTATACCTGGCAGAGTTAAGGCCATAAGACCTCGTCTTCCACTCTACCAGGTTTCAAAAAAAATAGCCTTAGATCTAAATTACAATAAACAAACGATTGTACGTATATACAATACAATTATTATTTATAATGTATCTTGATTTACTCTAGATTTATCGAATTAAATATAAAATGAACAAGACATAAAAAATGAGAAAAGATTATTAATAACATAGAATGAATTTAAATAAATAGAAAAATAATTTTTAGACAACAGGTAACTGTATACGCGTGACTTAAAAGTGCCAAGTGTGCGGCAACCCCTGATATCTTAGGGAAGGGAATTCCAGGAGCGGGCAGAGGCTACTGTGAAGGAAGTAGAATAAGAGGAAGTGCTATGAAGAGGGATTGTTAGCAGACTGTTATATTGTGACCTAGTGCCAATATTTTGGTAAGAAGATAATTTCTCAAATCTCGACGCCAGATAACTAGGAGTGTAGGAATTCTTGAGTTAGCCAAATTTATGATCCGATTTTGCTGGTTCACGGAATCTTTCTTTTGTTAATTAAATCACATTTAATCTCTAATTAAGCTCTCTAGTGGACGCCTTACTCCTGTGACTCGAATCCCAGGTTAGAATAGTAATAGTTCCGGAGGAGTATTGGCGGTGGGCAACACTGGGATTTTTCTGGGTTTTCTCGGGGTTCTCCCGTTTTCCAAATTTCATTCCACTAACACTCAGTCGGCAACGGTGGTCTAGTGGTTAAGAACCAGGTTGAAAATCGACCAGGGTCGATGGAATTTTAGGATGGAAAAATCCAATGTACTAGCCTTCCGGGAAAGTCTATAAAGCCGTGGGTCCCAAGTCTGAATATTTTCGGGGACGTGAAATAACCTCAAGCTTAAATTAGTGTCTTTTAGTAAAATTAAACAGTCTTTCTCCATTAAAGTAATATCTTAATTACCTACTAGATGTGTTATTGGGGCGATATGCGGACCACAAGTCACTTACTGATATATGCAGGGAAATAAGCGTAAGTAAATTAGCATTGTCAAAAATCTCTTCTAGGGGAGCACTCATGTCTCCAAGAGAGACGTATGGGTTTACAATACAATAATCATTCAGTTACATTTGCGAGAATATAAACATGAGGAGGTACAGACATTTTGGAGAATGCCTTTCTCGTTTCATTTAAATGGCATATTCATTGCATAAAATTGAAATTTGCTGCTCCTAGAGCTATTTTTAGAATTTCGCTCCAGGATAACCCCCATTCCTAATTATCTGACTTTGCTAGGTAACGAACTCGATCGTACTTTTATATAGTGAGTTTGATTCCGAAAAAATGGTGGCTGATAGAACGTTAAAAACTCACATAAATGGAAGTTATATATTATTAATTTCTGTAATGGTCAATTTACGAGTCTACTAAGAAGATTCGATGAAAATTTGTATTTTGTTTCATAAATATTTTCATGAGAATGTCCTTCTTCGGAATTTACTAGAAAGAGGTCATGAAAGTATGAGGAAATAAATTAATTAATCAAAGTAATAAATCCATGCCCTATAGTTACACAAAGAGGTACATTAATAAGTCAGAATGGTTATTTAATAACAAATGAGAGAAATTTTGAAGATGTGGCAGAATTAAAATAACTATAAAAATAATTACATACAGGACAGAAGTGCAGAAAGATATTACCGTAAATATAGGCTCGACTCTAGAAAATTATGTTATTTACTACAGACACACCTATCATCCCAAGTGCTATAAAAGAATGATAAACGTGAATATATATTTATGTGCTTGTCTTATTTCTAGGCCTACATGATTTTTCATGGTGAAAAACATGAAAGTTAAATACATAGGTTGATTGTTTAGTTTTAGCAACTATTTATTTTCTGGATACATAGCATACATACATGTTTTTAAGTTTTAGAGGTCTTCGATGTAGTCACCAGCATTCCGTACAATGTGTTCCCAGCGATGTGGTAGCCGTCGAATGCCGTCGGCACTGCCTAATCTCTGGATGGTGCGTAGAGACTGATTAACTGCACTCAGACTGTCGTCCACTGTTCTGAATCTCTTCCTTGAGTTTAGGAATGAGGTCGAAGTCACAGGGACTTATGTCTGGAGAGTATGGAGGGTGGTAGAACACCTCCCAACCCCAGTGATTGAACAAATCAGACATTGCTCCTAGGCACATGTAACACATTTTCGTGTCCTCTAAAGGCTTGTACCCACCTTGCCACTGTTTGGTACTGCAATGTATCTGCACCACAAGCCTCTCGCAATCCTTGATGACATGTAGTGCGTTTCTGCCTCTAAACATTCAATCTTCAACCAGATTCTCTGCTCCTGCTTTGAAAACTTGTACTACGTTATACTGCGACGCCTAGATCTAAACTGATAACTTTGGGCTCATTGTTACATGAGGAGGGGAGGGGGGAGAGGCGAATCCATATGCTCGGACGGAGGGGAGGAACTGAAATTGCATGTGCAATAAACAGAACTGTCAACCCTACTTTTATTTGGATTCCACACTATTGTTGCCAAAACTAAAGAAACAACCCTTGTATAATTAAAACATTCGCGCTCTGACTTCCCAATAGAGGTCAACTTATTTGGAGTCAACTACAGCAAAGCATTTAGCAAGAATGTGGCTCTTAATGTTTTCCTTTTGGTTTCACAAATTGCAGACTGGCGATGAAAAATACCAAGATGGTTGAGCTGTTCACCAAGGATGTCATGTTCAGTTTAAGGCAGAAGTATTCATCTACCAGTCTCCTGGGTTCAGGACGTGTGTATCTTTCAGAGTTTTCCTATATAGTTGTGATACGCTGTAAATAGCCTACCAAAAGCATATTATTTTTCCAGTTAGAGTATATGGATATGAAACATCGTCTCTTGCTTTAAGAGAGGAGAAAATACGTAGACAGAGAGCTTAGGAAAGTTATTGAACCAAGAGAGACGAACAGACACATGACTGGAGAAAACTTTAATTGTGAGCTACATTACCTTTATGGGAAATCATGTATAATAAGAACATAAGTCACGTAGATGCGAAGGGCGGAATATATGGAACGAATTAGGAATCAAAGAGGATCAAAAAACTACTTGTAGGAAAGCCAGAGGAAAAGCGCCAGTAGATATGACAAGATTGGGGAAACTGAATAGCACTATCCATTATTTGAGGAAGGTAAATTGTACAGGGAACTATTGTAAAATAGTTTATTGTTATATACAACTTTACTCGTTAGAGAATTGCCTCAAGGACAAAGTGATAGAACTAATTTTTGAAATTGATGAAATACACTTTGTAATTACATTA
Source organism: Diploptera punctata (assembly GCA_030220185.1). NCBI lineage: Eukaryota > Metazoa > Arthropoda > Insecta > Blattodea > Blaberidae > Diploptera > Diploptera punctata. The sequence goes on along the minus strand of JASPKZ010002720.1, from coordinate 424,276 downwards.
AAAAATGTCAACTTGTAATTGAAATATACATACTATAAAGTAGAAATTTTGTAAATATGATTTCTTAAAATTGAAATTGATCCTCTAATGGCAGCGATGACAATTTTAGGAAGATACACCCTGTCTAAATCTAAATAATTCCAAAATTTAGCTAACGATCCTGGTGAATTAGGATATATGGAGCGCTAATATACGCGCGATCATGAAATTCCGTGTATGATTTCTCAGTGAGTTAGTTAAAAAGATGCTACAGAGAATGTATTATATTGTGAGTTATAAACACAATAGATTATTATACCCCGCCCCGATGTCTCTGGTTCCCAAGTTAGCGGGTTCAAATCCGATCGGGGATCAATGAAATTTAAGAAGATGTAACAATGTTGAATATGTATTCTCTGGGAAACGAAGTTAAGTAGCGAATCCCGTGTTACTGTTTGCATAATAACCTGATGATACTTCTGAGTTCACCTACATTTGAATTATATGAAGTCTATAAAAAACCCAAACCATCAAATTAAAATTTAAAACATCCAACTAGTTTCAATAGCGAAGCTATTATTTTCAAGACTAATTATTGATAATAATCTTGAAAATGATAGTTCCGCTATTGAAACTAGTTGGCTTTTTAAATTTAAATTTGGTGATTTGAGTTTTTATTAACTGCTTATAATACACATTTATCATAAGTAATGCCACGAGTGATTTCCAAATTATCGATAAATTCACGGGTCACGAAGTGACGAGTGAGTGTCATTTGTTAGGACTATTTAACGAATAATATTATGCTGTTTAGTCACAAATCATTATTTAAATATAGTTATTTTAAAATATTTATACATTTAATGTAAACGGCGATGTTTAAAAACTAATGAGAAACGATTGGTACGCTTAATTTGTTCATCACTGCAACCAGATCACATTATTTATTGCCAAATGGCATCGCAAATATTGTAAGAATATACCCTAGTGGAGATAAAAATGAAACACATCGAACTGTTTATAACCAACATTATAGTTTACTAATTAATTTCTGATGTCCTATGATGTAAATATGTTAATTATATTTTTCTGGAACTTAAATACCTGGGAAATAATACGTTTAAGAAAGTGTAAACAGTGGTTTCTTTTTATTGTGGTATAATCAATTGCTACAATTTTTTCTATTACATCTCGCAAGTGGTATCTGGTTACAATCGTGCACTATATATACAATCTGTGAGCTGCATACATTACACGACTATTACATCTTAATATACAAATTGCTATATTCAACGTATTTCTTAGAGAGTCAGTCACTGCAAAAAAATGCTCTGACTTGTTCAGAATATTAAAAAGGAAGAGCTTTCTTTAATATGATAAACTTAATTGATAAATATCGGGGTGAAACACGACTTGATTGGTAGTAAAACAAAATTCATTGAAACGCGATTGGACATTTACTCCCATTTGGAGCATGAGTTAGTCACCTAGAAGATCCTACTATTTTATTAAAACATTTGAATTGATAAGCTAATGATTTGAGAGATTCTTAAAGCGTCGTTTAATAAAGATAGTACTTACCTACCTACATTTAATTAAATACTACTCCCGTTGTCTACAGGTGACATTCACCTCTTACCTAGCGGGATAGGGTTCGATTTTTGTCAGTTTGAGTTTCTTGGGCGAGATGTCTCGGGTTTGTGTCACGCTAAACACTTGAATATCTCTACTGTCATCTGTTTTCCAGTATTAGCAACCAGTTCAATCATCCTTGGCTCTTCGAAGGTTTCGTGCTATAGATATCGTTATGTTATAGTTAATTAAAAGCAACGTAAAAGCACACAGAACGCAATCAAACTAATATTGAAAGCTTATTAGTATTCCACTTCCGTCCATTTATACCCTACAAACGCATTATGATGTTGAATTCATCCCCTTCGGCCATTGCGGTTTATATTGCGTGTGCTGGTTTTATTAAAATAAAAAATATATATTTCTATTGATGCAGAAAGAACGCCAGAAAAAAAAAACTAAATTAAATTCGTAAATACAAGATCGGACAGGTGGACAAATGAAATAAAAAATAAAAAACAATCGAACAAATAACGCACGCGGTGTATGTAGAATTAAAACGGGTTTCCTCCCATGTGAAATTGTATCCATTCTCATTCCAACCCCCAATTCCGCAGAACCTTTTGAGTTGCTCCGAGAGCGGAATAGCAAAGCACATTTGTGCCATAAATTCATTGTTTCACCTCACTCACACCCTCCCCCCCACTATACTTTCCTATTTTAACCCCTTTCCTCCATTTTCCAATTCGAACGAAAACAAACATGAGCGCAAATGTTGGAAACAGCTTTTAAAACATCTGGTACTACTGCTTGTCTCCCTCTCAACAAACGCAAATTGGTTAATTCTACGAAATATTACACCTCATCTTTTTGCAACACCTACATCATTAGTTGTATCGACTTTTTTTTTTTTACATCTTTAAGACAGAATACCTTACAATCATCTGTCACGGTAGGAGCTTTACGACTAGAGGAGAGTGACGGACTATTCTAGCACTTCATCAGGATTTTATTAGCTTGAGTGACATACGCAAGCGCACTGTTTTACATTTGTTTGGCAAAAATGCTTCAGCCACTAAAGTCCCGCCTAATGAATATATTTTCAGTTGCTCCGACGTAGTTTCTCAGATATTAAAAAATAAAAAAATTAACAAACTTGGACTAGGAGGATCAGTAACATAAAATTTAAAATATCTACATTATGCACCAGACGCAAGTCTTCATAGTTCATTTTTTGAGAAAACATGATATAGATAGTCTATTATAGTGACTAATTTATTGAATGGGCACATTATACATCAAAATTAATGTTGCTACTTGATGACAGAAGTAGGTTACATTCCGGCATTGTGTTTCACCGTCTCTATTCTGAGAGTGTGTGTGTTCGTTTATGTTTGTTTCTTGTGTTAAATGTTACAAAGTATGATGTCGCAGTATAATTACAGATACACAGGTGGGTGCTTGCGTGAGAGGGAGAATATTTCATGTTTTTATATGAGCGTCTGGGTGTGTACATCTGTAGACATATATAGAGTAAGTTCGGGTAATATGGACCCTTCAGTTTGAGCAGATCTTGTTAATATCTTATTTAATTGGTGCTGCCCTCGAACAGAAAATATTTTAATGTGTTTCCCAAATCAACTTAGAGGTGTTCAAGGCCAGTTTATTTTATTATTTGTACAAAGAAGTGTTTATTTGTGATATTTATGAAAGATCAAGACCATCTTCGCTAGGTTTACCGTACAGGCCACATGGCCTAAAACGAATTTGTTCATGATGATGATGATGATTTATGAAAACGGTCATTTAACATTTTTTTTCAAGCTAAGAATTAATTCTTAATTTCTGCTATTGAATATTATAAATGTTGAAAAAACTCCTAAATATATTTTATTTTGTAGATGCTGTTCAAATCTACTGACGGATTTGTTTTGATATTATGCTTCATGGCGGCTGTATAAAATAATTAAACATAAGAAAGGAATTCGGTTAATGTAGACCCTCAACGAGGCGGGTAAAGTGGATCTGGATCCACTTTACATGAATACGTATATTTTACCAATGGGGATATTATCTGTAAAAACCATGCACTTCATTCATTTTCTTTAATATCCTTATAATTCTAGTCGCTTTCTGCAGTTGAATGACGTATGAATGTCATGATCAACAATAATGTTTCAAAACATTAAACAAATATCGACCCTTTTTAATTATGATCAGTCATAAATATTTTCTGATTAATGTGTTCCTGTCTGTATAAATTAATAGAGTAAATAAACTCAAAAAATAGACTAAAAGCCAAGGTGGATTCTGGGGTCTACTTTACCCGAATATGGAAGTTAAAGTGTACCTTTCTAGTAAGGTATAAAAGTTTATAAATTATGAAGATGTTTCCATATTTGAATAAAATAACAATGCAATTTCACAGTAATAACACTAATGATAATTATTGTAATTGAACAAAATTCAACTCCCTTAATTAAAAGAACAAAAAAAATTTTAAATGGGAGAACACATTACCCAAAGTACCAATATATATATATATATATATATATATATATATATATATATAGCACAATAAAACGAAATCTGGAAGGAACTAGAAAAAGAGACACTTTAAAATTGTATAAAACAATGGCGGTTCTAACCATGTATATGGATCGGTAGACTGGATCTTAACCAAAAACCAGGAGCGAAGAATAGAAACTTCAGAAATAAGATGTGACTGGCTATAAAATAGCAGATCAGAAACTAAATTAAGATATACGAACAAAACTAAATGTATGCAAGCTATTAGATAATATTGCACAATACAGAGACGAATGGATGGACCACATTGTCAGAATGGATAACAACAGAATACAGAAAGAGAATCTACAGTAGAGACTACTAGGACGAAAAAAATGTTTAAAGACCCAGTGATTGAAGGACAGACAAAATCTAACATGAGATCGGAACAGAACTTGAAGTCAAATTTTAACACAACTGATGATGATGATGATGATGATGATGATGATGATGAATGATGATCTGTGTGCGAATTAATTGAGGAATATAAACAGCCTGTGCGCAGTTATTAAAAATTGAAATAGGAAATAAAGCACACGGAGATATTTAGGGAACAATCAACTATACCTGTCAGTACCCGACAAAATTAGAAGTATATGTCATTTAAATGCTGTCACACATATCGAGAGAACACTCAAAAAACACAGAAAATGAGTAGATGGATATCAATACAGTTATTAACTAACTCACTGGCACTATCGAACCCGTAGGTTCATGGCCGCTCGGATATAAGCTCTACATGCACCCCTATCCTGAGCTAATGTTTTCCAAAAATCCCCTGCATATTCTACTCCCCTCAAATCATAGTTAATATTATTCTCCCACCTCATTCTTGGTCTACCAACTAGGCGTTTTCCCTCTGGTTTTCCTACAAGAAGCTTCCATGCACGTCTGTCATTTCCCATTCGTATCACATGTCCTGCCCATCGCAGTCTACGAGACATAACTGTTATTATATCTGGCTTCCTATAAACACCATGTAGTTCACTGTTATGCAGTCTTCTCCATTCACCTGTCTGCTCATCTCTCTTTAGTCCAGCAATCGAGTTATTAGTTGATACAAACTCAATTACAATTATTAATATACAAATTTTAATAGTTTAATTTAAGAACTGTTTCTTCATCTGAAAAAAAAACTGTTGAATGGTAGGGTTAGAACACCTGCATAAAATTTCTACAGATATACAAAAATCGGCAGCTTGTTTGGCACTTGTCGAGATTTAAGATTTCTGAAGATCAAGAAAAGAATGGTGGGAGGGAAGGTTAAACCACAGTAGATATTACGGTAATTTCATATAAGTTAAGTTGTCTGTACAGTGAATGTCGTGGGAGAACAACATTAACTATGATTTGAGGGAAGTAGATTATACAGGGAATGATTGGAAAGCATTAGCTCAGGATAGGGATGTATGGAGAGCTTATGTCCGTGCGGCCATGAACCTATGGGTTCGATATTGCCAGTGAGTAAGTAAGTAAGTAAGTACAGTGAATGTCACTCCACCTGCGACCGATAGCGTGAAAAGTTACTGCAAGCATAGAGTCATCAACCCACGCTGCCCACACAGTGCCCACGCTAGTGGCCGCAAGTCGTGTGAAACTCACTGTATTTCCATGTATACATAAGTATATTATAATTTTTTTCTTAATCTTAAATAGCGAAAAGCATTCAGAGTTCGCAACAGACTGGAAATAAGAGTCACAGGAACAGAGTTTAAGTTTCCAAAATACGAATCTAATATTGAATATAAAAAACACCATCCACAGTCTCAGAAATAAAAAAAAATTAATGTGAGAATTACAGATACTTCGTTGAAAACAGTAAACAGTATGGGAACTGCGAATGGTGTATATATATCCTCCCAGAAACAATAAATAATATGTGCGAATATTTAATCAGATGTTGCACGAGAGAGATTTTACGAATCCCACCCACTGGGGAACGAAGCAAGTTTTAATTATGAAGCACAGAGCATTGAAAAAACACTTGTAACTTCGTCAACGGGCGGAGAGCATACAACTTTAACCTTTTAACTTCGTCACCGAGCTTAGAGGAGTCAACATCAAACCTTGTAAACTTCTCGCCGGATGAACAGGAGTCAACTTTGGACTACTATTTTAACTTTTAATTTGTTCACCCAGCGATATCAAATCTACTTATTTGTATATTTGAATCAGCGATATCGCAATAACTTACTATTTATTATGCACCGGATTTTAAAATTTTGTGAATCAACAAGCGAACTTATTCTTGAAATGGCATTCAAACAGAATAACTCAGATTTAATATAAATATTATCATAATCGTGTATTCTATTATTTAGATAGTGATCAAATATAGAAAATACCATATACTGATTCAACAACACCTGTGTCGCGAGGTAAAAATGAAAACAGCTTTAATGGATTTTATTAAACTTTTCGGGCAGTCCCCAATAAATATTGTTATCCTCTTACTGAAATATTTGTTTCCGTGATTATTTTCTGATAAATCCGATTCACTTTTCCATTATCTAGATCTTCGTCTTGCCGTAACGTGCAGGCGGGAGTCCCCCATGGCAGTGTTCTCGGACCTCTTCTTTTCTCAATCTACATAAATAACTTACCTACTGTACTAAAGCACTGCCGTTATCACCTCTATGCTGATTATCTCCAAATTTACCTACATTCACCTCCTCATTCTCTCTATAACAGCTTGACGAAAATGAATTACGATCTCATTTCCATCTTTAACTAGTATTCAAGTATCGATCTAAATCTAAATCCTAACAAGTCACAAGTAATTCTAATGGGACAACAAAGACTGCTTACAACCTTTGACATATCTACACTTACAAACATTACTATAAATAATATAATTACCCCTTATTATTCTTCAGTAATATATCTTGGACTACGTCTAGACGCAAATTTAACCTGGCAAACACAAGTGAAACACATATGTAAAAAGACTTTCTCCATCTTACATTATCTTAAACGTTTAAAGAATTTTTCCCAGTTTCGTTAGAACAAATTCTTGTGCAGAATCTTATGTTGCCACAGTTCGATTAATGTAACATTATATATAATGATATGATCTAAACCATGACTTGTCGCAGAGACTGCAGCGTGTTCATAATGCTTGCGTTCGATTCATTTTTAATATCCGCCGTTATGACCACATTTCCGAACACTTTAATAACCTATCTTGGCTCCGTCTTACTGACAGACGTAAATTGCACTCTCTTTCACAACTTTCCAAGCTTCTGAATTCCTACACTCCTACTTACCTGGCGTCCAGATTCGAGAAGTTATCCTCTTACCACAATATTGACACTAGGTCACAAGATAACAGTCTGCTAACAATTCCTCTTCATAGCACTTCCTCTTATTCTACTTCCTTCACAGTAGCCTCTGCCCGCTCCTGGAATTTCTTTCCTCAAGATATCAGGGGTTGTCGCACACTTGGCACTTTTAAGTCACGCTTATACAGTTACCTGTTGTCTAATAATTAATTACTTTCTATTTATTTAAATGTATACTATGCCAGTAATAATATTTTTCTCGTTTTTTACATATCTTGTACATATTATATATTTAATTCGTTAAATTTAGAGTAAATCAAAATACATTATAAATATAAATTGTATTGTATTTATAACAGGTAATCGTTTATGTATATTGTAATTTAGATGTAAGAATATATTTTGTATTTTTAATAACCTGGTTGAGTGGCAGACAAGGCCTTAAGACCTTAACTCTTCCAGGTAAAATAAAGCTATTATTATTATTATTATTATTATTATTATTATTATTATCCCTGAGGTATTAAATCTACTAAACCATGCTTAATTTTCTCATCTGAATATTATATCTTCCAAAAAATATCCTCCCTCAAGATATATGAATTGTTTTTAATAAAAACTTTAATACACTCAATTCCTACTCATAATCATCCGTCAAGGACACTAAAAAACTCTTAAATGTATTTTCATACCACACTCACATCTGCATACAAATACAAACATATACATCATATACGTAACTTCACTCTAGAAGTTATGCATAAATTAAAATATACCACTTTAATGCAATATTTTGGGTGAGAGAATCTTGATGCACGAAATGTGTCATTGGTTGGTAATAATACTTCATATATCTTGTCTGTATGGGCTTTGGCTGTAGGTAATGAATACTACATATCAGTATTTATACAGGCGTACCTTGTGGAGATTCCCTTAGATCAATAATAATAAAAGATACCGTTTCAGTTATTTTCCATTTGTCTTTAATAACTGAGGAAATTATTAAATACTCTCTGATTTATTGGCCCTGATATTGGTTCTCAAACCCAACCGTCTAACGTGCCGATATTTTTTTTTGGAAGCTGCTAGGTAATTAGAAAATTAATCTAAAACAGCATTTTTATAAAATACTGTTGTCAATCATATTTAAAAAATTCAGAAGAAAAAAAGTTAAATATTTTTGGTTAAATAACAATAAAGAAAATTTTATAAGAGTAAATAAATCAAGAAAAATGTTTAAGTTTAGTCGGCAACGCACTTGAAACGTGCTGAATGACCTGGGTTCAATCATGGCCAGCTAGGAAGTGAGTGAATAGTTGTACTCATTTGTGGCCAGAACAACCTGGTGTCCGCTCAGCTCTACACAAAATGAGTACAGTGAACTTTCATGGGAGTAAAGTTTAAACTTCGACTAACACCCTACTTCCTCATGATACGTGCCCATGTACCATGGGCTTTCGTGGCTTCTTAAAATTGTTTGCAATCCCTAATTATTAGCATTAAAACACTACCTTAAAATTATTTTTTTTCTCACGGCCTTTTCAGAGAAATATGTCTAAAAATAATAAAAATAGCAAATAAATCCGTATCACGACTGCTCAGAGGAGTGAATATCAACTGGACTGTTGATATTACTGTAAGCAGATGACGTACAGAATCTCACAGTAGTATAAAGCAGTACGTCAACATTAATTTCAGTCTTTTTAATTGGAATTAGTTATTTTTCATGTAAAATAGTAGTAACTCAGAATTCAACAAGAGGTTTAGTGAAACAGTTTCAGACCCTATAAACAAAGAGGAATGTCTATGGCGTAGCCAGAAATCGAATTCGGGATCTTGGAATACTAGTGAGACATGCTAATCGCTACGATAAGGGATATAAATTACAAGTTATTATCATCAGATTTGCATATAAAATTATATTTGAAATTATATGAGTATATTTTATTACAAAAAATCAGAATTACCACAAGTAATGCCACGAGTGATTTCCAATTTATCTAGAGAATTTGGAAATCAAGAGTGGCATTTTTTAGGACTATTTAACGAATAAATTAAGACGTTTACTCACAAATCATTGTTTAACTATAGTTATTTTAAAATATTTATATATTTAATGTAAACGGTGATGTTTGAAAACAAATTAGAAATGTGTGGTTATGTTCATTCACTGCTGCTTGATCATATTATTTATTGCCAAATAAAATCGCAATATTGTAAGAGTGCATCCAAGTGCAGAAATAATGAAACACATCAAACTATATATCATGATCATCATTACGGGTTATTCATTTATTTTTTTAGTAAACACCTCAGTGAAATCAAGGAATCTTCTCATTATTTGCTATATTCAATGTATGTGTTGGAGAAAACTAATGCTTTGACCTGTTCAGAACATTAAAAAAGGAGGAGCTTTCTTTATCACAAACGCAGGAGCTGATAAAGAGAAATTGATAAAGAGCGAAGTGAAACATGACTGTCATTGGTTGTAAAACAACATTCATTGAAACGTGATTGGTCATTGACTAGCAGTTGTGGCATGAGTTAAATAGTCTATATAAACAACGAGTAAAAAAACATCATGAACTAGGTATCGGTTCAGATATTCTACGACTTGTTCGGAATTTAAATGTAAATGAGTTGTGTTGCATTCTAAACTTTTAATAGCGACAAGAACAGGACGACCTGTCCTCCTGAAACTAATATATTCTGAGAAAAGTGAAATTTATAACCAGTAGCACCATATTAACGATGGAGATCAGTCGCAAATCAACATAACGTTATACTTTTATAAAAAAATATTTTTGATGGACCTAAACTAAATATGTTTGCAAGAAAAAGTTGTATTGTTGTTATGTTTAGCAGGCGTTTCTACGGCTGAGTATTGGATCATTATCAATAAAAACATTACAATGACTTGGCAGTGCTGAAGATCCACGAGAACGAATGTGTTATTATGACGTATTGGATATTAGCTTCTTTATTGGAACTGGATGTGACAACACGCTAATGTGACAGGCAACACAGGTCGAGTGGGGCTCATGCAGTGATTAAGTGTTCAGGTGGTGTACTTTAACTAATTTGTGTGAATAACATTTACCACAGCTCCGCCTCACTCCATCAATTACTAATCAAATTGTTTGTTCTGCAAATTTATGTGATATCTCAACCCTTCACTTGATTACGAACAATCGTCCAAGTCCTCAGCTCCCAACTAGACTAACCTTTCTAAATAATACAAGAAAAATTAAGTATTTACTCAAATAGAAATAAGGTTATAACTTACACAGACTGCCATGAGCAACGCGGTCTAAAACTCTGTTGCGATATCCCAGTATTATAGAGATGAATGTCTACTATGCGGTGTTATGTAAGTCGTAGGTCAATATTAATAAAACTCGTATCAAATTCCGTTGAGGTGAATACTAAAGCATTTGATAGTGTAAATAGAAATAAATTATAAAACATACCAGAAATGAAAGGAATTCCTCAACACCTTACAAGAGATATTCAGAGTTTATATATAAAACAAAATTTAAAATAGACTGCGGAGATAAAATTAGTAAACAAAACATAGAAATAAACCAGGGAGTAAGACACGGGTGTCCATTGTCACCAGTATTATTTAATTTATACTTGGACCATGTCATAAATGAATGGCAAAAACAAATTAATATAAATAGTGTATTGACAACTCTGTTTTTTGCAGACGATCAGGTAATAATGACAGCATCAGAAAATGCTTTACAACAATTCCTTTATACTTTAAATAATATCTCTCTGAAATACAATTTAAGAATATCTACATCTAAAACAAAAATATTAGCTCTGAAAGGAAAATGTGCAATAAGAGCAAAAGTAATGATCCATCCATCCACAGTAATTCTGCCCGAAGGCAGGTCCTTCACTGCAATCATAGCATTTTCATGCTATGCTTTGCAGCTTTACTAGGGAATTTTAGGTGTGGTAGCTTCCCGTTGCTTTCCACACCGGTGAAGGATGATGATGATGATAATGATTAGGATGATGATGATGGCCATATGATTTCGGGGACCGTTTGGGCCTTAACGTTTTCCTGACATTTGTCTTACAGGTGAGGAAAAACCCAGTTAAAAACCTCACCCAGAAAAACTGTCCCGAGCGGGGATCGAACCCGGGCCCGTTGCGTGACAAGGCAATACGCTACCTCGAGACTACAGCGGTGGACAAAATAATGATAAACAATTCAATTATACACAAGTTCAGAATTTTAATTATTTGGGATGTCATTTAGGCAATGACAGAAATTTAGATAAACACACTAAAATACAACGATTCAATTATCTATGTGGCACAATTAAACGCACTTTATTAAATAAGACTAGAAAAGAAACTATTTTGAAGTTTTACAAAGTATTGGCAGTTCCATCTCTTATCTATGGATGTGAAACCTGGACATTAACAAGGGCAGATACCTAACAAATAGAGGCTGCTGAAATGAAGATGTTGAGAGCAATAGCAGGATACCAAAAGGGCCGATAAAAAGAAAAACGAAGATATAAGAACAGAACTTAATATATTTAATCTCTGTGAAAGAATAAAATATTATCAAAATGCTTATCTTCAGCACGTATTACGAATGAATGAACAGTGCATACCAAGAAGAATGTATAATTTTAAACCAAAAGGGAGAAGAATGTTGGGAAGACCATTGAAGAAATGGAAGGACCAATTCGACCTATAATGAGATCGGAACAGGCCATTGGGCTTAATCCTTGTTGTTGTTGTTGATGATGATGATGATGATGTGAATAGTCAAAAGATAAAAATTAAAAATTAAAATGTAAGCCTATCTGTTAGCAAGTGCTGTCGTCCTCAACTTTTTTAAAATAATGTATTTAAAATATTATTAATTGGATGCCTTTCGGAAAAAACTTCCATCATCAGCAGGATGAGTATGCGCTACTAGTTGTCGTATTTAAGACGCTGCAGATGTTGATAGTCTTGATGCATCGCCAGTAGGAACTGACTCAGTAGTTGTAGGTCGCCTTCTAGGTCCGACAAAACAGTCGCTATTCCAGTGACACATACAGCCGTTAATGCGTTGGGTCTGTGGTCATGAGGGGGACTACAACCCCCCCCTGTTGGCCACTTCTATCCATTTTTATCGTTCAAGCTCGGATTCATCTAGCGAGCCCCAATGTATCCCGGCAAACACATATTTTAAACACCTGTGGTTGCCCCAAAAAAAAAACTATGAGGTGAGGTGTAGGATGATATGAAATGAATGCATGAAAAATGAAATTGACATGAAGGGAAGAGAAGAGGAAATGGATAGTGTGGGAGGGATGAAATTCGAGACACTGGAGAAGTTGGAGAGAAACACGAAAAATCCTGGTATGTTCCACCACCAAGATGGAACCGCCAAGATTCGAAAATGGGATCCCAGCTTGGGCAGCCATGAGTTTACCAAGACGTCCAGGCCATACAATAATTTTATTCAGGATGTTTATAAAATTTTGTAAAAATAAATTGATTTCCAATACGATTAACCCTGGTATGTTTCCACCAAAGTCATAGATTTTATGGGGAAATATCTACATATCGTTCATGTATAATAAAAATGTAAATATTAATGCTAGCGTGCTCCCTTGTCACGCACCGGGTTTAATTCCCGGTAGGGACAGTCTCCTGGGTGAGGTTTTATCAGGGTTCTTTCTCACCTGTAAGACAAATGTCAGGGCCCAACGATCCCCGAAAATCATCCGGCCATCATCATCCTTATCATCATCATCATCCATCACGGTATGGAAAGCAACGGGAAGCTACCACACATATAATTCCTTAGTAAAAGCAGCAAAGCATAGCATGGAAATGCTATGATTGCAGTGAAAGGACTGCCCTTGGGCAGAATTACTATAGAGAATATATTAATGGTGTCCACCGCTGTGGTCTCGAGGTAGCATGCTACCTTGTCACGCAGCGGGCCCGGGTTCGATTCCCGGTCGGGACAGACTCCTGGGTGAGGTTTTTTCAGGGTTTTTCCTCACCTGTGAGACAAACGTCAGGAAGCATAGGACCCAATGGTCACCGAAAAAGCATCCGGCCATCATCATCATCATCATCATCATCATCATCATCCTAGACCGGTGTGGAAAGCATCGGGAAGCTACCACACCTATAATTCCCTAGTAAAGCTGCAAAGCATTAGCATGAAAATGCTATGATTGCAGTGAAAGACCTACCCTCGGGCAGAATTACTATGGATCGATGTATATTAGTGCTCGCTGTATTTTCTAATGAAAGGAATGAATGGCAATCAAGTTAAAAATTAAGTTTTATTATCGGTTTGCAACCTCAATACCAACAAAACTCCGTCACGCAGGAACTGCGTAAACCAAGTGAATTCTTCAGCAAGTCCAATTTATGTTCCGAATTTACTAGTTTACTGAATATATATATTTATTTTATTATACACGAGAAATCATATTTCCGATACCAGTTTATTTAAAAGTTTCGGCTTGCAGAGAAAAATAAATCATGCATAACCGTAAGTTATTACCTATCTGCATATTGTTGTATAATTTGAAACGAATTAAAAATGTATAGTCGTTTTATTTTTCCATTACTTTATTAATGATATTAAATAAATGAATACACTGTATCGTGTAGGACAGAGTTCATTAAATGCGATGAACCAAACAAGCCGGTTGCTGTAATCAATTTTAATTCTGGCGGCTTGCATGTGAACCTCCCATATCTAATGGTCGGATTACGCTCACTTTTTAAGAATACCTTCCTTGGTTTATTTTAATAGCATATACTGCGTTTATATGTGAAACATAAACAATTGGGACCGCTAGGGCGATTTTTAAATTTTAATTTCAAGTTAACTCCTACACCCAATGTTTAGTTTTTCTGGTTAAAGAACTCGATCTTATTTTTTTATTAAACAATATGTCAAGTTTGGTTTCAATAAATCAAAAATTGCGGCCGCTAGATCATTGGTGGACACAAATACACACATACAAAAAAACACACACACACACATCTGCTCAGACTCCGTTTCGTCCATTTTTAATATCATGTGGAGTGACCGAGACGGAAACTCGAGACGAGCAAAGCGATGAGAGGCAATCATCTAACTTCTTGCGCCATGGAACCGACAAGAAGCTATGTAAATATTTTTACGATGTTGTTAAATTACTTAGGAAGTTAGACAAATCATTATCTAATAAATTGTTTAAAACATTAAAATAAGTACCTAATGACACGCCGAAGATGAAAAATATTCTGAAAGGCCTACATGGATTTATCTAATTGAAGTTTTTAAAACAGAAGTCAATTTTAATTGAGGACGATTGATATATCGGGTACTCATTTTAATATTAAAAAAATTACTACATAACCTCAATAATTGTGATACACAGTGAATTTTAGAAATACAGTAAAAGCTCCTTATTCCTTTATTCGCGATTTCATTATTCGCGGGTTAAAAAATTGCGATACAGTTCTTGTATTCACGGCTAAAAATTTCTTTATTCGCGGATTCAGTCGGTATATTCGAAGGATTACTATCCATTATTAACCATCAGTAGTTTTTTTTTACTGCAAGCACGTGCCAAGGCGGCTTTTACAAAAGTGATTCAAACCAATTAGACAAATAAATATCAAAACAAAACATACCTTATTGTTATTAACAATAAAGTTCATTGTTAGATGCTGTTGTCATATTTCACGTGTCGATAACATGTACTTTGATAAATGCCTCCATCGCCACGATCGGTATATTATTGTTTCAACTTGTCATTCGTTGCAATAATTTTTCTTGAATAACACGTGTCTCTTGTGCTGTGTTCCCAGTTTACAATATCGAGTAAAAGGAAAGAAAAATTAGTACCGAAGAGAAAAAAAATGAGTGTTGCCGCTTAAAGTAAAAATAAAAATGCTTGACCGTTTGTTCGCGTTGGCAAGTCATTTGCATCTATATCACACTGTATCAATGTTAATGAATCAAGAAGTCCGAAGAAAAAGTAAGGAATTCAATCGCAGAATTCACACATAAATGTCAATCTTAATTGAAATATCTTTTAAAAGCTGCAAAACATGAAAAAAATTACTAAGTTCCTCAAGTACTTGCCTAAACCAGACAGTAATAGCTAATATAAATTGTTCAGAAACTTTCATTAATATATTTTATTTCGACAATTTAACTCATGTCCCAAATGGCAGTCAATGACCAATCACATTTCAATTAATTTGATTTATAACTAGTCAACAGAGAACATTCAAAAATAAAATTAGAAAAGAAACCAAGATAAAAATGTATAATGTTATGGCGGTTCCCACAATATTGTATGGATGTGAAACTTGGGCTCCAGTGAAAAAACAGAAGGATAGAATACAGAGGGCGGAGATGAGGTTCCTAAGACAAGTAAAAGGATGTACAAGACTTGATAGAATAAGAAATGAGGATATAAGAGAAGAATTGAAAGTACAGCCTTTATTGGAAAAAGTCACGAATTACAGACATAAATGGATTGATCACATGGATGGAATGAGTAAGGAGAGATATCCATTGTTAGCAAGAAATTTTCAAGCAAGAGGAAGACGTGATGTTGGAAGACCTAGAAGACGTTGGGCTGATGCATTATGAAGTCGGAACGGGCAAGTGCCTAATCCCTGGAGTGATGATGATGATGAACTAGTCACAGTAGTTTTTCACCTCGATTTTATCACTTTCATTTCATCGCCTTCATACGAAGTGGTTCCCAGATTATATATATATATATATATATATATATATATATAGTATACGAATGTAACCAGATTCTGCTTGCGTGATACAATGGAAAAACATTTGTAACAATTGATTATACCATTAAAAAAAAAAGAAACCACTGCACTTTCTTAAACATATTATTTCCCTGGAATTAACGTTGCAGAAAAATATAATTGACATATTTACATCATAGGACATTAGAAATTAACTAATAACCTGCAATTATATGTTTCTTTTTTTCTCCACTAGGGCGCATTCTTACAATATTGCGATTCTATTTGGCAATAAATATGATCTGGTTGCAGTGATGAACAAATGAAACATAACGTTTCTCATTTGTTTTCAAACATCGCCGTTTACATTAAATATATAAATATTTTAAGATAACTGTATTTAAATAATGATTTGTGAGTAAACAGTTTAATTTTATTCGATAAATAATCCTAATAAATGCCACTCTTGATTTCCAAATTCTCTAGATAAATTGGAAATCACTCGTGGCATTACTTATTATAATTTTTATTTTATTCTGTAACCTTGGAACGTATCCCCTATGTACCCATACAAATTACCATTCCATATTTGCGGAACGAGTAAGGACCTTTTACTGAAATTATTACTTGACAAATATAAAATAATAGAGGTCCCGGCCACTCGTTGCTGTGGCTAAGGTATACGTTAAAAATTTATATTAAGTTACTGTCATTTAGCCAGATTACTTAAAACTAATACTTACACACGAAATTAATAATATTGAAAATAAAATAAACACTGAACCCACTTAAATTATGATCTAATCAGTATTTGTAATTCAATTTAAAATCGCGGTTGCAACAAAAAGCACAGCCATCTGGATCTCTCTTTGTTAAATAATAAACTCAATTACCTTACCAAATTATAGCTCGGGATCCAACTCCGTGTGTCTGAAAGGAATTTGCTGACTCAGCTGTTAGTACTATGCGAAGCAGAGAAGTGTACCTCCTCCACTCCCCACACTTCCCACCGCAAACACACAGAGCTTGGAACCGAGCTGTACCTTACCCTGCCATCTGTTAGAATCGTATGGAACTCACAGATAATTATAACTCTTTGTTAAATAATAAACAAATAATTTGCAATAAAAAACCAATGCGACTATAAATTTAGTTATAAAGTACCCTATGTCTCAAGTTGGATCAAACTGCACACAGTGTGAAAATTTTTATTAAAATCGGTTCAGTAGTTTAGGATTCCATCGCGGACAAACAACGTGACACGAAATTTTTATATATTAAGATTGTGATTATTACGGGCATTGAGAAGAAATTAATTAAATGAATTGCATTTAAATTCAAACAGTAATATGATGTAAACGAGATTGCTTAAAATATATTATTTAAGTTGTAACTACATACCTAAATAAATGTAAAATATGATTATGATCTAAGCACATCTTTCCCGTGTAATTAGGGAACGAGAAAAAACAAAATGGTGGGGTATAGATAGATGCTTTGTGTGAAAGATGCGTTAAACTAGATACTTGGAAGCTCGCTACGTAAAAGGCTAGATTAGTGGAGAAAATTAATGAGTACGGTAATGACACTGAAGGAACGTCAATATTAACTCCACCCCCCCTCTCTCTGTTCCGTGCCAACCTTCTTCAATATCCACATGCATTAAAGATGAATTCGCCGACCGCAAATTTCGTTGCTGCATCAAAGGAGAATTTGCGATTTACTGTAGAGTTTCAGTTTTATATAGATTTTATCTTCTTTTAGCGACGGTGTATTTAAAATTCAACTCTATGGTGAATAATAAGGTATTTGATGCAACTTTATTACCAAACAGATTAAATCTGTGTACATAACTACTTCATCTTTAGGGATTATTGTTTTTCATGTAAGTCTCTAAAATACACAGGGCTTATCTGGTGACATTCCAACAGATAAATATTTGAGAAATGTATGATCATTAAGGTTAGGATTTGTACGTAATTATATATTCTTTCCGTTTGCTTATACATGGGTAAAATTGATAAATGTCCCCGAATTAGAAACTTACTTATCATATATGAAAATGTATCATTACATATTTTTAGATATTTGATCATGCATGATAATTACATATTTTTACATATTTCAAAGATGTTTATGTAAATGTATATATTATGCCTCTTAATTTAAGAAAGTATTTTAATAAACGGGAAATAATTTAAAACAATATTTCTTTATAATAAAAAACTCATATCTGATTATATACTGAAACCATTTTTTCCAACCTATAAAAAGCTGCTGAGAAACAGTCAAAGAAGAATTCCATTTACTAAACGCGATAAACATAGATACAGGAAGAGGCTGAAGACTTGAGTATAGAGTTCCACATAGCAAGATCTCTTTTAAAACCTATCTACACCGTTCATGAATGAAATAGTAGAAATACAGTGAGATCAGTATAGTATTGGACAGCAGACGCGGGGTTTGTGCTATGCGATGACGAAGGCTTACACAAGCAGGCACGGGACTTGAAATATGCGCTGACTCAACAGTATACGAGTACATCCCACGCAATCACGGTCACAGTCAGATAGTGTATTTGAGTAGATAAGGTACTCGGTCGCGTTTCCTTGTGAACAGAATGACGTGTGTATAATGTAAACTGAATGATGTGTGTATAAATTATTTCAATTTTAAAATTTGTATCTTATAAAACAAGTATGTATAATTGTACACTAAATGACGTGCGTATAAGTATAAAGTGCAAACTGTATAATGGCTAATAATTTTTCTACTGAACAACGTATATTTATTTATGATCAATATCTGTTAACTCAGTCTGCCAGCCAACTACGAAGACTTTTGAAACACGATTCCCGGGTGTAAAAGTTCCGTCACGTTCAACAGTCCATAATCCGTACAACAAATTTTATAAACAGGTGTCAAAATGTATTGACAACGAAGGTGAACAGTTCCAGCACCTGCTTCAATAAAGTTGGTAAGTACGACAATTTATAAAATAGTTACGAAAATGTGTGTGGTTGTATCACCCCGATCCTATGCTGTCCGTTCCCCACCGCGAGTGTGTCAGCAGCATATAGTGATATCCCCGCGTCTGCTGTCCAGTGCTATACTGATCGCACTGTATATACGGGGCAAACCGTGGTATAGTTCTATTCTATAGTAATTCTGCCCGAGGGCCGGTTTTCACTGCAATCATAGCATTTTCATGCTATGCTTTGCAGCTTTACTTAGGAATTATAGGTGTGGTATCTTCCCGTTGCATTCCACACCGGTTAGGGATGATAATGATGAGGATGATGATGATGGCCGGATGACTTTCGGGGACCGTTGAGCCCTAAACTTCCTGACATTTGTCTTACAGGTGAGGAAAAACCCTGAAAAAACCTCACTCAGAAGCCTGATCTGACCGGGAATCGAACCAGGGCCCGCTGCGTGAGAAGGCAGCACGCTACCTCGAGACCACAGCGGTGACATAACTGGATAAGGTAATATCCTACAAGCTGGAAAATCGAGGGTCGAGACCCGATGGGGTCAGGATTTTTAATCTGCTTAGTCTTCTGACGTCATCATGACCCTTGGATCGACTCAGCCTATAAAAAAATTAATGCCATATTATATTGTGGGGGTAAGGCTATCACATAAGGCTGAAATCGTGTACCGAAATCGAGATTTCGATACAGGGATTACGTCATACTGCGCAACCTATACGTCATCGCGTCTCCATTTCGTGTGCGATCTTTGTGAACAGTGCCAAATGCTCTCCTACCTACCCCTTCCCTTCCTAGTAGCGCCGTGGGCTATCGCGCATTCTCCCCTCTCCTTGTGAACTCTCATAAATAGCTGTGTTTTGTAACATCGCATCATCATCTGTTGAGTGATCGTCGGAGTCTGGTCAGTGTAGCTCAGAAGAGCTAGTTTGGTTTGTTAGTCCTGTAGGCCAGGGTGGGGCCGCAAGGACTGTATACCCCAACCCGAGGCTGGACTAGTATCAATGTAAAATTATGTATGTTTGTTTATATTTTTTTTTGTATAGATGATCAATCATAGTATTCTTTTCTTTGTTAAATTAATTATTTATTCATTGATTTTTATGTTATATCTGACTATACTTTTTGACTCGCATTAAAACTTTAGTTGTATATTTAAAAAAAATGGTAGCAGTCAGCGTGGTAATAACTGCACAATCTCTTGCCGATTATCTAGAAAGTTGGGAGTTGTATCCTGCTAATATCCCTAAGATATGTAGTCGAATCACTTTATAATACAAACTTTTAACTGTCTAATTCCTTCAAATTTGATATATCTTGTAGTTAAAGTTTATTATAAATGTATATAAAATTAAATTTTAATGTGTTTAAAATTATATATTTTAAAGAATTTTTATGTAATCTTACATATTTTACATAATGTTATTACATAAATATGTACGTATTTTGCATATTAATATTACATAAAAATCATAGCCTTAATGTTCATATTTTGTTTCTTCCATATTTTCATCTTATTCTTTTCCATCTCCCCATGTTGTTATTATTAAGCAAGTAATTTACCTGACCGAAGCATAGAAATTATTTTAAAAATGTAGTGGAAATAATGATTTGGCCTACCTAAGAACACAAAATGTAAGTGTTTAAACATTTAAGAAGAAATGGAATAAAACATTTAAGAAAATATTAATTACACGAGCCAACAGTAAAAATGTAACTGGAATGAAATAAATGTTTGGTAAGTATATCGACTAATAACGAAAATGACAATGAAAAGCTCGAATTAGCTCTCATTTCCAAGTTAAAGGGGATGCATTTAACCCTTTTAAATTGTGATTTTGTTTAGGTTAATTTCAGTCAAGCAGCTACAGTAACATCACTATTTATCCTAGGATCATGCTTCGAACCTCATTCTCTTCAGAAAAGAACAGTCTTTAAACGGTACCATTCAACTGCCCCTATCAGGTACCCGAGCCGGGACAAATTGAGGGAAATTTAATTTTTTTCTGAAAATCCCTTGTTCCTAAGTTAGGGCCCCCTGCACCCTTCTGTTTTAACGCACATATCTTAAAATCAACTTAAATACTAAGAGGTACACGCAATGTGTGTGCAAAATTTCAATCTTCCATGTGCACAAGTAAGGCCAATGTGATGACGACATTACCCCCCATGTCTCGATACAGAAGAGCGTATACGTAACGTTTTTCACGATGCATCCATGCTTGAAAAAGAAAAAGTAAAAAGCTTTAATACAAAATCTTAAAGCCAATACTTACATTACTCTCTTTTGGGACTAATGACAGTTACGGGCATTAACTATAAAAGTGTTGAGTGGAGGTTGTTCATCGACTTCTCCAAAATAAGTCTCAAATGTGTCCTACTGCATAATGGCAATGTGTTACCATCGATCCCGACTGGGTATGCACATTACATAAAATAAACATATGTTAACATGAAACAATTGTTATTGCTTGCGATTGAACTATGACAAGTTTAAATGGCAGATTTCCGGGGATCTGAAAATCATAGGTATACTACTTGGGGTACAACAGGGCTATACCAAGTTCTGTTGCTTCCAGTACCTCTGGGATAGCCGCGCCATAGCACTTTATTATAAAAAGAAAGATTGGCCTAAGTATTAATCCCTTGAACCAGACCTCACAATGTTATGGAAGAAGCACTTGTCGAATCCAAGAACGTAATTTTCCCTGCTCTTCATATAAAATTGTTCCTAATGAAAAACTTTGTTAAGGCCATGGACAAAACTAGGATAGCATTTATCTATTTGTACCAGAAATTTCCACGACGTACTGAGACGAAAAAAGAGGGCATTTTCATGGGTCCACAGATACGAAAAATATACAAAGATGAGCATATCAACACCATTCTGACAGGCAATACACTGCCAGTCTGTAACCGACAGTTGAAGAGCTAGGAGTTCATAGAGCACGCAGAATCTCCTGAGGATGTCTACCGCAGTGGTAGACGAAACGTTGAGTTTTAAGAAAACCAGACCATGGTCATTTAGCCCGAAAGACAAACCCAACAGGAATCAAGACACCTGCCGTGAAAGCCTGTAATTTTACATAGGTAATGAAAAGTTAGTTTGGGATGACTTTGTTCAACAAACTTTCTAGGAAATAATAGGGCAGAAAACTATAAGGATCTTGTGGCAAATCTTCTGCATTGGTACGATAGACGTGGGGTGTAACATGCCCTTAAAGTTACATTTCTTAAATTCCCACTTGGACGTTTTTCCTGACAAACTGTGGTGTTGTAAGCAACGAACATGTGGAACGCTTCCACCAGCAAATTTCGAACATGAAAATGAGATACCAGGGAAAGTGCAGTGCATCAATGTTAGCCAATTACTGCCGGATACTAATTTGGAAATCACTAGCAGAAAATTGCAAATGTCAGGTAAAGCGGTTGCGCCTTAAGTAACCTTCCTCCAAGGGATAACAACAAGGTAAATACATGCAAAGGCAATAACGTAAAGTTAGCATAACTTCAAAACGAGAGTTAATCTTGCATTTTCATTGACATGTTCGTTATCAGCGCACACAAAAACATAAATATTAGCTGTTTCCATGCCAGTTACAGAAAAAAAGGTAAAATTTCGTTGCCTAGTGTTATCGGTGGATATTATATCCTCGATTAGCTTAAGAGGATGGACTATAATATTGACATCGTTACATGTGTATACGTCAACGGAGATATATAACCAAACGTTGCTCTTTGTAACATGCGGATAATCACTATTCCTGTAAAAAAATCTCACATCGCCATTTTTATTCGGTTTATAATTTTAAATTTCATTCAGTTTGTCTCAGTTATTTTTCTCTTATCTGAACATCCTAGAGATTGCAAGTGCATGTCGTTCACACACACACACACACACACACACACACATATATATATATATATATATATATATATATATATATTGTTAGCGTTGTACATTCAACATTTTTTTCATTTTACTTTATTTTTCTCTAGTAGTTTCTGTGCAACATAAGTAAATTTCTGTCATACGTTTAGACTTCAATTTATCTTGGTTCTTAGGTTTATATTACTGTGATCATATGCCACGCGATCAATCAATTTTATTTGTAAATTTACACTGTTCTAATATTTAAATAGTTTACGTTCATGTTGTTTAATAACTCTATACTTTAAAATAACTTCACATAACTGTAAATTCGTTAGTAAATAATGAAATAAAATAAGTAAAATGGAAGCAATAAATTGTTATAAATACATTTGTGCATGATGTAAAAAAATAAATAATAATATTTTGTGAAAAATATTGTAATAATCACAGGAAAAAAGAATAATAAAAATATGTCCCTTTACGGCCGCGGAAACTTGTCACAAAAATCCACAATTCTTCAAGGAGTCGGTAATAGATCCTCTAACCCTAATTTCCGGCTGGCTTTACCCCCAGAAACAATCAAATACTCATTTTATAGGAGGCTGAGTGGTTCTCGAATTCGGTGTGATCATGGATGAGTGATGAAAGATCTATATCTCCCTACTGTTCGGGAACAACGTGGGTCGTTAAAGTCATAGCCAGGACATTTGCCACCCGAACTACCTACCAATTATATAATTACACTGGTCAACATGATTTTTGTCTCATGAGTACCATTAGTTGTACTTAATGCAGTTTTTTATCGTGTTTTCAAATATTCGGAATTTGTCCACCACCCTCAGTTTTTTGGTTCAATTTCAATTAATGGATTTAAATAATTATTTTCTGCTTAACAAACATTAAAGGGATTACGTCAAAATCAAAACATACAGTGGTGCACTCTGACTTGCAATCTGCAATGAGACCAGTTCCACACTGTGAAGAATCGTCCATACCAAAGCCTCCAGAACATGTGACATTACAAGAAGAGAGCTCAGATTCTGATGGATGTAAGGAAGAAGAAACAGATTGTGGTGATACGACTTTTGATAAAAGCTGTTCATCTTAGCCTCATTTATTGTCTCAAGAAGATCTTAACGATCTCATACGAGATTTAAAGTTATCCAAAAACCAGTCTCAAATGCTTTGATCCCGGCTAAAATAATTGAATCTCCTTCAAACCCTGCGTGATGGAGAAAAACCAATAAATTATTAGAATTCAGGAGATAAAATACTATCAGAATCGCATATTTCTTTTCTGAGACAAAAGAAAAGTTTATTTGTTGTTGCTCAGTGTTATTGAAATGTGAAATACATGATGATGAAGGAGATGTTACTTGCCTGTGTGGGAAGGGTAACTTCATTAAAGAGGATTTGTAACGTATCTGGAGAAAAGTAAGCTAAGGAAAAGTGATTTTTCTTATAGGACAATCCTCGTATTAGTTCTATATATTGAGCAAATCAGCCGGAAGATGAATTCCAGAGGGAAATGTACATGATCATCTGTAGAATCCCCTCTTCCTCGCAAACCTCAATGCTGGTAAGTCTACGTCATCTATTGATTCTTTGGGATGAGATGAAACCTCAAGATGATCTCCTTTAACTCAATAAGTACATCTTTCAAATAAAACAACTCGCTAGATTTTCAATTTGCTCCGAGGCACTGGAACGAAAGCTAAACTTCTCTTTATATACAGTAACATTCGAGATTATACTTAATAATTTCAAGAATCTAAAATCTTCTAAAAGCGAATTTTATTAAAAACTCTACTTGACCCGAGTCTGTATTAAATAATTTTGAATGTCGTGAAATGTCAATAGTTAAAGAATCTTGATGTCCCCGGGCCGCTCTCAAACAGATATTCTTATAAAAAATCAAAGCCAAACTGTACATTGATAAGAAAATTAGATTAAGGTTTAAGAATATTTTCTACTGAAATCCCCTAAGCAGGTGTGTCCAACCCTCGGCCCTCGATCACATTGCATGCGACCCGCAATGATACGTGCTCTATCACGTCGCATTCGGTCCGCAGTGTTATTTGTAAGTTATAATCTAATATAATTTATGAAATTAGTAATTGTATTTGGTACAAGATAAACTGGAAATCGCAAGACTACTTCTGTTTCCAACACATGTGTTTGCAGAAGTTCATTCTACTCATTTTTATTTATGATCCTACCTATCGCGCATAGCTTTGAAGTCCCCGTGCATTGTTGACTGCGCGGTTACTACTTTCAAAGGCGAGTGTGTGCCAGATGTTATCGTTACATTTTGTAAATTTCAAGTTAATTTCCAATTTGTAGTTGTTCGCTCACATAGTAGTGTCAGTGTTAGTGAGAGGTTTGAAGAATATTATTAATTATGTAAGTTTTATAAGCGTTAATTATGGCTTCTAAGTGTAATGGCAAGAAACTATTGTTCTATTTACATTTTAAAAATAATTTAACTAATATGATTAATATTTTAATAAAAATAACATCGCAATATATTAGCTATTTTATATTTAATTAATTGGTTTATCTTAGATCCTATTTAATAGATAAAAAATCGGATAATGTGGGCTGCAAACCAATTACCTTAACGACAGGGGCCCTTTTGCAAAAAAAAAAGGTTAGACACGCCTGCCCTAAACAATTGCAGAGATTTTGGATTTGAAGGTATAGCTAAAAATTCAGCCATAAAAAGTATACTGTTTCTAGTAAGTTATGATTTAAACAGGTTTTTGTATTTTACTCATTAATTCTCACAACAATTTTTAAATCATAGTTTTTGTTACAAAAGTTTTAAGCAATAAATTATGGTGCCTTAGTTCTTTACAAGTAAGTCTAATAGTCCATTAAACAATTATGTAATTACAATCGAGTATGATATCTTGATTTTATATCGGAAAAACTGCACTTAAACTACTTGATATATTTTCCAAATCCTATAGAACAACCCTGCGCATGCGCCAGAGTTTATAGAGCCAGCGATAACCACCATCGAACCACATATCGATTTCATCCTTGTCACATATCGACTATTATCGATATCGTACTAAAGTTCATATAGCTTATGCTATATAACAGCACGTCGCTATGAAATTTAAGTGACCAATCTTTGCAATGAATCCCCAATTCTATGTTAAAGAAATATATTAATAATATTAAAATTACCAAACGTTTATTAAAACATGGGTTTACACTTACTTATCACTCCCTAACGCCGTTCCAACCACCGATAACTCAAAACAGCGATAGAAAAATCATAGACTAAGCAATGTAGAAAATATCAGTTAGGATCACAATATTTTCTAACAGTCTTTTTCTATTGTGATTTCTGTATTTAAATAAATACTTAAAAATTGTCAAATAATGTTATAAAAATTGTTTGAAACAGTTCAAAATATTTTAAAAAATGTTACTAAATACAGAAGAAGAGCTATAGTTTACAACAATAAAGTGAAATATTAAAGGTAAGTTAAACTGCTGATTAATTAATAAATTCACAAGACTGGGCACATTGATAAGTAGATAACTTAATAATAATAACAATAATAATAATATAAGTTTTTAAGCTGGCAGAATTAAGGACATAAGGCATTATATTCCATTCAACCACGAATTACATGTTAGTACAAAGTTTAATGAACTTAGTACAATTTAAAATATCATTAAAGTGTAGTGCAAACAGTAGCAGTGGTAATAATATTGCTACTAAAAAACAAAGAATAAAATAAAGCAAGAAAAACTATTTTAGAATTTTATGATATGCAAGTTGTTATATTTGATTAATTTGTATATGTACACGTAACGGAAATGAGTACCAGACGCTTGTTCTGGGGTAAAGGCGGCCGTCACGCAGGACTGACAACCCGGCTGACATAAAGTGCCGAGTGTCCAGAAAAAGTGGGAGCCTTAACCTCCTACTACCCCAAGGGCCTCCTGAGGCCTGTTGTGGGATCACTTTAAAACTTTACACGTACAAAGTAGTGAATAAAGTTACTCTGGAGGTTATGTTTTCATTAAGAAGAGCTTAAAATATCAATAAATTCAAATTTGAATAATGAGACTGATCGACCGTCCCGAACATGACTGGGAAGTAAATTATATTTTGTAACTAAATTAACTAACTCACTGGCACTATCGAACCCGTATGTTCATAGCCGCGCGGACGGTAAGTTCTCCATACATCCTTATCCTTAGCTAATGTTTTCCAATCATTCCCTGTATAATCTACTTCCCTCAAATCATGGTTAATGTTATACTCCCACCTCATTCTTGGTCTACCAACTGGGCGTTTTCCCTCTGGCTTTCCTACAAGAAGCTTCCATGCACGTCTTTCATTACCCATTCGTGCTACATGCCGTGCCCATCGCAGTCTACGAGACTTAACTGTTATTATATCTGGCTTCCTATAAAGATCATGTAGTTCATTCTCTTATGTAGTCTTCTCCATTCACCTGTCTGTTCATCTCTCTTTGGTCCAAAAATGTTCCTAAGAATACCGGTACTTTTAATCTCTTTTCCTCCCTTAAAGTAAGAGTCCATGTTTCGCCTAATATAATATAACTGGTAGAATTACAGTTTTATATATTTTCAGTTTAACGGTTTTTGAAAGGACTTGGGACGACCATCCTGCCTGTGAAGGGGTGACGTGTTGTCAGCATATCGGGGCCCCCAGCCGTCATATCTGCTTTCCTCAACCTAGAGCCGCTAGTTATTTTAGCTACCATATTGCCTCACGATGCTGCATGCACGAAATTCCATTCGAAAATTGATTTTCCCATGGAGGCTGGAATGAGCGCAAGTCCCATAGCTCTGTGCCAAAGCATCTTGTCTTACCAGTCAGCTAAGACGCTGGACAAAAATAATTATAAACATTTTGTTTTAAAGGATGAATGCTAAATAATCTCTTCAAATGTAATATATTTGTAATAAATAATAATTAGTTTGATTATTGTATATAACTAGTAGAATAGTTTTATATATTTTCATTTTTACATTTTTTGAAAGGAGTTGGGAAGTCAAGAGTCTCTGTAATGCATAATAGCATGCATTTCCAGAATCGAGCCTATGTTTAATTTCTTTGTGAATCTCATTCCTATTTGTGATTATTGTTCCTAGGTATTTGAATTCAGCCACTTCCTCAAATTTCTCTTATTTGTCATTAGCTGTTCATTTCCATTATATATTGTATTTTTATGTGTGACCATATATTTAGTTTTATTTTCTAGTCACAGAAATTGCGAAAGATTCAGAGTACAGACATGTTCTGTTCTGTGGCATCTAAGATAAAGAAATCTCCTGTGACCTGACGTAATGAAAAGTAGTATTCTAGCAAGCATTTTCATAATAGTGATTTTCCAGAATGTTACAAAAATTCGTATAAAGCTGTGATTTAAAATAGGAAAACTATTTTAAATAAAAATAGATTTTTTAATTACTCATATATATATATATATATATATATATATATATACAATTCTTCTGTAGGTGGGTATGTCACTGAACTCCTCTTAACGACTGGACAGATTTTGATTAAATGTTTTGTGTGTGTTTCAGTGGGTCCCTTGATAATTTAGATTCACAATTGGACCCGGAAGGTGGCCCTGCGTTCGGGTTATAGGAATCTTTTTTTATACCATACGCGGCGCTGCTATTGAATTCTGTGGTATTTGAGGTAGCTTGGCGTAGTTAAATCAATCTACAGCAACTTTTTTTTTAAATGCAAATAACATTTTAAAATAAAAAAATTCCGTTAAACTTTTCTGAGAAGTTGCAACTTTTTTTATTTTCAGTGCTTATTTGTGTCATTGATTCTATAAAATTCACGGAATGTTAAGCGGTTCAACAAAGATGCAATATAACGTTCGGACAGGACAAAGTCTGTCGAGTCAACTAGTAGCTTTATATAATATTACTAGCTAATACCCGGGGTGCGCTGCTACTTCTAAATAAATTTTAATGTGTTTTTACCACCAAACTTGAGCTGTTATACTTACCCGGGAATCTGCTTATCCCGATCTTCTCGTCATCAATGAAAGACAAAAATGGTTATTGTGAGTTATCCGTAGAAGATGAACGTATGCTGTCGCAGACTTTATGTAGAGTTCTTTGAGATGTTCAATTCTGTGTACATTATTCTTGTGTATCTGTTATGGTTTAGGCAGCGTAAGCCATTTAAGCGTCAAAATAGGGACTTCATTTCACGTTTTTCACTACAAAGGGTGATTTTTAGGGGTGAACCGGTTGGGTATTACAACTCTCTTATAGCCTATGTCCATTCTCGGAATCTCATGAACATTTTTTAAAAATCCCCATCTCAATCGGATGAACGGTATGGCAGAGCACGCTTGGCCGGGAATCTACTTAACCAGATCTTCTTGCTATCAATGGAAGACAAAAATGATTATTGTGACTTATCCGTAAAAGATAAACATATGCTGTCGCGGACTTTTTTTGTAGAGTTTTGTGAGATATTCAATTCCGTGTACATTAAGTTGATACATTTGTTATGGTTTAGGCAGCGTAAGCCAAATAAACGTCAAAATACCGACTTTATTTCACTACAAAGGGTGATTCGTAGGGGTGAAGGGGTTGAATGTCACAACTATCTTTTAGCCTATGTTCATCCCGGGACTCTCCTGAACATTTTGCAAAGAAGAACCATCAAAATTAGATCAACGGTATGGCCGCGCATAGAATACGAATAAACAAACAAACAAACAAACATTGATTTTATATAGTTGAATGCAGGCTTTCACGGCCGGTAATCATAATGTTGAGTGATTCCGGGTTATGTGGCCGTGGTCCATAGTTGGTGTTGATACCAGACGTTTCGCCCTCAACTGCGGAGGGCATCTACAGTGGCGAGTGCTTCTAGGCGTGTTTCCTGGTCGGAAGATCTACTTAGAGTGAGCGCTGCGGACGTTGTGGACGTTGTATTAGTGGTGGGCCACTCACCCTGCACCCACCACTAATACAACGTCCACAACGTCCGCAGCGCTCACTCTAAGTAGATCTTCCGACCAGGAAACACGCCCAGAAGCACTCGCCACTGAAGATGCCCTCCGCAGTTGAGGGCGAAACGTCTGGTATCAACACCAACTATGGACCACGGCCACATAACCCGGAATCACTCAACATTATTGATTTTATATATTAGATAAGGAAATAGTAATCAATTTATATTTGTGTAGACTTATTTGACGTTGGATTCTTCAACTGCGATGATAAGCATACACATTGGAATTTTTCCAGCGATTTAGTTGTCATATCTCAAGGTACATTAATGCAGCAAACATATGTCATATGGAATGAAGAAGTATTACTAACATTTCGCTAAAAATCTCGTGTACACTGACTGTAATCGATCCCGGGAACCAGACCGTAGTAGCGAAGTTGTATAACTATATCGCAATTTAATGTGATATCAAAGCTTCATCTTCCACTCCAACAGTGAACGGAATATTATACACTAATATATGAGGACATTTGTGCAAACTAACCAAAATTAAAATTAGTCAAATCAATATAATTAGAGATACTAAAATAACAGGGATTATCCTCCAGAGAGACTAATTACAACAGAAAGAAGATTAAATTTAT
Source organism: Diploptera punctata (assembly GCA_030220185.1). Taxonomy (NCBI): domain Eukaryota; kingdom Metazoa; phylum Arthropoda; class Insecta; order Blattodea; family Blaberidae; genus Diploptera; species Diploptera punctata. The sequence goes on along the minus strand of JASPKZ010002720.1, from coordinate 393,629 downwards.
TATATGTAAAATACGTATTCTGCTGTATGTTTAATTAGGAGAGAATTCCATATCATCTTATATATATAAGATATAAATATATATCTTATATATAAAAATCAATGTTTGTTTGTTTGATTGTTCGTTCGTATTCTATGCGCGGCCATACCGGTGATCCGATTTTGATGTTTTTTTTTGCAAAATGTTCAGACGATTCCCGGAATGAACATAGGCTATACGAGAGTTATGATATTCAACCCGTTCACCCCTAAAAATCACCTTTTGTCGTGAAAAATGTGAAATAAAGTCCCTATTTTGACATTTAAATGGCTTACGCTGCCTAAACCATAACAGATACACCAAATTAATATACACAGAATTGAATATCTCTACAAACTTTAAAAAAAGTCCGCGACAGCATACGTTTATCTTTTACGGATAACTCACAAACACCATTTCTGTTTTTCATTGATCCCAAGAAGATCAGGATAAGTCGATTCCCGGACAAGCGTGTTCTGCTATACTGTTCATCCTATTGAGATGGAGATTTTTGAAAAAAATGTTCAGTAGATTCCGGGAATGTGCATAGGCTATAAGAGAGTTGTAATACTCAAACGGTTCACCCCTAAAAATCACCCTTTGTAGTGAAAAAGTGAAATAAAGTCCCTATGTTGACGCTTAAATGGCTTACCTGCCTAAACCATAACAAATATACCAAATTAATGTACACAGAACTGAACATCTCAAAAAACTCTACAAAAAAGTCTGCGACAGCATATGTTTATCTTCTACGGATAACTCACAATAATCATTTTTGTCTTTTATTGATGCCAAGGATATCGGGATAAGCAGATTCCCGAACAGTGCACGGCTGGTGGTAAAAACACATTAACATTAATTTATGAGTAGCAGTGCACGCCAGGCATTAGCTAGTATATATGTATATATATATATATATATATATATAATTCTCACAATCCACGAGAGGCAGCTGGACATCGGTCGAACTGTAATCTAGTGTCCACTATAGCAAACATTTTTTTAAAGAGATTTTTTTATTTTATAGCAGAATCGCTTGAATATATATATGACAAGATAAGAAAAATAAATACCTGGACGGGATTTGAACTCGTGTATATATATATATATATATATATATATATGTGTGTGTGTGTGTTTGAGTGTGTGTGCTAAATGGTAGGCCTATATTAATTATTATAAAACAAAACACAAAAACAAAAATATACACTCAACAAAATAAATATTATTTATTACAAATACATTTTCATGTGAAGAGTTTATTTAGCATCCATCCTTTAAAACAAAAGGGTATATAATTATTTTTGCCCATCGCCGTAGCTGAGTGGTATTTCGTCTTAATGTTGTTTTTTTCTGGAAGGAGGTCCTGACATTGAGCTGATCAGTCATTCGGGGAGGCTCTCATTACCTTGTGTGATAAAAAAGTACGATGTGATTGATAGATTAAAATCCTTCCGCCGACAGTTCGTGCCACTGTAAGACATGTTCGCGTGTGGCATGAAAAAATTATTTGTAAGATCATCATCAACAACAAGGATTAAGCCCAATGGCCTGTTCCGATCTCATTATAGGTCGAATTGGTCCTTCCATCTCTTCAATGGTATTCCCAACATTCTTCTCCCTTTTGGTTTATAATTATACATTCTTCTTGGTATGCGCTGTTCATTCGTTCGTAATACGTGCTCAAGATAAGCATTTTGATAATATTTTATTATTTCACAGAGATTAAATATATTAAGTTCTGTTCTTATATCTTCGTTTTTCTTTTTATCTGTCCTTAGGTATTATTTATAAGATGAGAGGTTAAATTCAGTTAATGGAATGCAAAAGGAGAAAAAATGCATTTAATAACTACAGTACGATCAGTATAGTATTGGACAGCAGAGGCGGGGTTTGTGCTGTGCGATGACGAAGGCTTACACGTGCAGACATGCGACTTGAAATGTGCGCTGACTCAGCAGTATACGAGTACTTCCCACGCATTCAAGGTCAGAGTCAGATAGTGTGCTTCGAGTAGATAAGGTGCTCGGTCGCTTTTCCTTGTGAACTGAATGACGTGTGTATAATGTAAAGCGAATGGCATGTGTATAAATGATTTCAAATTTAAAATGTGTGTCTTATAAAACAGGCGTATATAAGTGTACACTGAATGACGTGTGTATAAGTGTAACGTGTAAACTGTTTTCTTGTATCTTGTAACCCCATGTTTCCCTTAACAGAGATTTAGGCGCTCTCCCCCTACAGGGAAGAATTTGAACCATACTAATTTAGTTACGCTTGTTTCCGTACTGATGTCACTTGAGTGGTCCGTGGTCAGCGTTCCGCCTCATACCGACATCTAGGAAACCAAGGTAGTACTAGGACGGGAACATTCGGTAAATTTCGCTTAGAGGCCTTTCATTCAGGCTTAAGGATTTTTTACGAGCCTGAAAATCTTCTGACTCGGGACCCACGGCTTAAAGTCTCTCCCGGAGGACTTGCTCCTTGGATTTTTTCCATCCTAAAAATCCATCGACCCCGGCCGGGTTTGAACCCGCGATCCTCGGGACCAGAGGCAAGGAGCATAACCACTAGTCCACCGCGTATAATGGCTAATCATTTTTTTTACTGAACGTGTATTTATTTATGATCAATGCTTGATAACTAATTGTGCCAGCCAAGTACGAAGACGTTTTGAAACACGATTCCGGGATGTAAAAATTCCGTCACGTTGAACTGTTCATAATCTCTACAACAAATTTTATAAAGAGGTCAAAGTAATATTTTCGCTTTAACGTAAATGGAACCTGGTAAAGTGATCCGTCTACATATTTAAATTATTACATGCCTTGAGTCATAGCAGCGCGTTTGTTGCGTCGCACTGACATTGATACTAACCATGTATAGTCAGGAACAAATAGCAAATGAAGCACTCACCCAGCTTACTTAAGGTAAATGTATGGACAAAGAATGTGAACAGTTCCAACACCTGCTTCATTAAAGTTGGTAAGTACGACAATTTGTAAAATAGTTACGAAAATGTGTGTAGTTGTATCACCGTGATCCTACGCTATCCGTTCCCCGCCGCGAGTGCGGCAACAGTGTATAGTGAAATCCCCGCGTTTGCTGTCCAGTGCTATACTGTTCGCACTGTATTTTTTAGTATAGTAGATTGCAACAGCGAGTAATGTAATTAAAAGTTAATTCAATTATGAAGATGCAATAACAGAATTAAAGTTATTTTGGTAATTCGACCCTTTATAATCAAGATAATTTGTCTCTAAATTCTTACCTCTTATGGTTGTTTTTGTTGAACATATGTTTCAAAGCTTCTGAACCCCATCATCAGCGATTACGACTTATCTAATATTATATGTAATATTAAATTACTAAATCTGTAATCACTGACGATGGTGTTCAGAAGTCTTGAAACATATAACTAACTAACTAACTTACTGGCACTATCAACCCATCGGTTCATGACCGTGCGGACTTAAGCTCTCCATACATCCCTATCCTGAGTTAATGTTTTCCAATCATTCCCTGTATAATATACTTCCCTCAAATCATAGTTAATGTTATTTTCCCACCTGATTCTTGGTCTACCAACTGGGCATTTTTCCTCTGGTTTTCCTACAAGAACCTTCCATGCATGTATTTCATTCCCCATTCGTGCCACATGTCCTGACAATCGCGGTCTACGAGACTTAACTGTTCTTATTATATCTGGCTTCCTGTAGAAGTTCATGTAGTTCACTGTTATGTAGTTTTCTCCATTCACCTGTCTGTTCATCTCTCTTTGGTCCATAAATGTTCCTAAAGTTTAACAAAAATAACCATAAGAGGTACGAATGTACAGAACAAAATATCTTAATTATAAAATAAACCACTTAATGTTGCTTCCTATTGTATTTTAAAATCGAATCCTTATTTATAAGCATATCCTTACGGACAGAAATCAGGTGCTCTATACCATACAACAGAGAAAGGAACGTTCATTAAGTGAAATTAATGGCTGACAGTTTAAAGTACAAGTGTTTCCACCCTGTCGAATTGTAAAGTGTCGGACTCATTTAGTTGTAATAAAAGAGGGTATGTTAAGTCGCTCGTAACGAGTTTAAGGTTTTGAATTGTGCAAGTACTTTGTAGCGAGCTTTTAAACACCCGCACTTAGTTACAAAAACAAACGGAAATCTAGAGCTTCTATGTCATTAATTCATTTCCTCTAAAGTCTTGTTTCCAATCATCCTCTAAGTTTAACTATGTACAGATTTTAATCTAATGTACCACTCACTGTACACAATTTCTAACTAATCCCCAAAATAATTAGTCTAAAACTTGCTTCCATTAACTCCTTTATAATTTCCACATTTATTAAGTTGCTACATCTGCACATAGATCAACTTATCTGGTAGCATATACAGAGTGCACGGAGTACAATTTAAGCCTTGGTCACACGTAACGTTTTGTCGCCAGGCTTGCATGATCAAATAAGACTTGGACCTTAAAGTTTCCTGACATTTGTCTTACAGATGAGGAAAAACCCCGAAAAAAGAACATCACCCAGGAAAATGGTGCCGAATAATTTAGGGCGATTATATAATTTCATGAAACTTATTTATTCAAATAAAGGAAATTTAAAATAAAACGAGTGATTATTAAGAAGGGTTTCCACGTTTTAAAAAGTTGCAAAGTACATTTTTTTATTCTCTAAACGCAGATAAATTTAATTTTTATAATGATTATTTAACTCATGCCCCAAATGGGAGTCAATGGCCAATCACATTTCAATGAATTTTGATTTGCAACCAATAACAGTCGTTTTCGCCTCGATTTTATCAATTTTACTTTATTACAATAAAATCAGGCTCCTCCTGTTTTAACAATCTGATTAGGTCAGAGCATTATTTTGCAGTGACTGACTCTATAAGAAATACGTTGAATATAACAATTTATATATTAAGATATAATATTCCTATAATGCAAGTGGCTCCCAGAGTGTATATCTAGTGCACGAATGTAACCAGATACTGCTTGCGAGATATAATAGAAACCTTTTGTAGCAATTGATTATACCACAAAAAAAGAAACCACTGTTTGCATTTTGTTAAACGTATTATTTCCCAGATATTGACGTTCCAGAAAAATATAGGGGCCTAATATACATATTTACTTCATAGGTCCACCGCTGTGGTCTCGAGGTAGCGTGCTGCTTTGTCACGCAGCGGGCACGGGTTCGATCCCCGGTCGGGGCAGTTTTCCTGGGTGAGGTTTTTATCGGGGTTTTTCCTCACCTGTAAGACAAATGTCAGGAAAATTTTAAGGCCCAATCGGTCCCCGAAATCATATGACCATCATCATCCTTATCATTATCATCATCATTCTTTACCAGTGTGAAAAAGACAGAAAGCTAACTCACCTACAATTCCCTAGTAAAGCCGCAACCATAGGATGAAAATGCTATGATTGCATTGAAGGACCTGCCCTTGGATAGAATTACTATGGATGGATTACATCATAGGACATCACAAATTAATTAATAACCTATAATTTTCGTTTGATGTGTTTAATTTTTTATCCACTAGGGTGTATTTTTACAATATTGCGATCCTTTGGCAATAAATGATATGATCTGGTTGCAGTCATGAACAAATGAAGCATAACAAACGTTTCTCATTTGTTTTCAAACATCGCCGTTTACATTAAATATATATTTTAAAATAACTATATTTAAATAACGATTTGTGAGTGAACAGCTTAATTTTTTTCGTTAAATAGTCCTGCGAAATGCTACTCTTGATTTCCAAATTCTCATAAGTAATGCCACGAGTGATTTTCAATTTATCTAGAGAATTTGGAAATCAAGAGTGGCATTTGTTAGGACTATTTAACGAATAAAATTAACCTGTTTACTCACAAATCATTGTTTAACTATAGTTATTTTAAAATATTTATATATTTAATGTAAACGGCGGTTTTGGAAAACAAATCAAAAACCTGAGGTTATGTTCATTCATTGCTGCTTGATCATATTATTTTTGTCCAACAAATACATTGAATATAGCAAATAATGAAAAGATTCCTTGATTTTACTGAGTTGTTTACTAAAAAATAAATGAATAACCCGTAATGTTGATTATGATATATAGTTTGATGTGTTTCATTATTTCTCCACTTGGGTGCACTCTTACAATATTGCGATCTTATTTGGCAATAAATAATATGATCAAGCAGCAGTGAATGAACATAACCTCACGTTTCTGATTTGTTTTCAAACATCGCCGTTTACATTAAATACATAAATATTTTAAAATAACTATAGTTAAATAATGATTTGTAAGTAAACAGCTTAATTTTATTCGTTAAATAGTCCTAATAAATGCCACTCCTGATTTCCAAATTCTCTAGATAAATTGTAAATCACTCGTGGCATTACTTATGAAAAATTCCCTCCTGTGAACCGTCTATATTTGATATAAACCGTTTGCAGATACTAATTTCTATTTTAGTGTATTTTAAAAAGGGATATGTTGTATGTAAATGTGAAATAAAATCACCTTTCCCTGTTATTTCAAATAAAACGAAATATTTAACTGCAAAGTAAATTACACGTGAAACGTAGACTACACAAAGCACACAAAGGAAATAGGCACAAACGCTAAGCCATGTACGTAATTAAAGTCCCGTTGTTTGAGAAGTCTGTTCTAGAGTTGTACGTAAGCCTGCGAGCATATATACGACATCTGTATAGAAATACAAAACACTACTAGCTTCGGGCACGTTATTGTCCCCGACATTAAAATAACAAACCAGCCACAATGAACTCGCTGTATTTTCTCATAAAAAGTGTATTTTTTACAATCTCCTCTCATCCATTATAGGATTTATATCAATTACAATCATTACAGATTATAAAACATTTGGTTAAACTTTACAACCTCTGACGCAACTTTTTAATTCCTTCATAAACCCATGTCAAATGTTATTCTTAGGGTTTTATTTTCAAATTATTTCCCACCATTTACTATGATTTTTAAATGTTTTCTAACTACTATTTCAATATATATTTTGTATGATATTTAACTACATATGTAGCAAGTAGACGGTCAACTATATTGATTTTAACGAATATTATATGTAACAACAAAGACTGTTCCAATGCAGCCAACATTGAGTATGGTCCAGTTCTGGTAACTGTAGCCGTCTTGGTGAATCCTAAGGCATGTGGCAGGAGGGAACATTGCCGAGTGGGGGAGGTAAGTAATAGCCATGCAAAAAACATTCTCTTAATAATAATAATAATAATAATAATAATAATAATAATAATAATAATAATAATAAAATAAATTGTTTATCAAAGAACAGACAAAAAACATAACACAGAAATAAGACAACAATTAAAAATAGAGGAATTAAACTGAACAATAGAGAAATACAGAACAAACTGGAAAGAACACTTGCTAAGGATGACTGAGAATAGAATACCAAAAGCAGCAGACAACTATTCACCACGAGGAAGAAGTTTGGGAAGACCAAGAAAAAGATGGAAAGAGCAGAAATTTGGAGCCGGAACAGGCTAGTAAATAAGTCTAAACCGTGAAGAAGAAGAAGATAAATTGTTATAAAACAACACTAATCTATAATGAACACTCCAAACATATGAGAAAACATAAGTATTCACTAACACAGAACTAATAGATAAAAAATCAACGTGTAGCAACTATTATGTTTTCTATATTGAGGATAGTACCTGCAACTAGCACTCCCCTCTTACCGCACCATACAACATAGACCCCTCAAATGGGGCTACAGAAGCCAGAACTAAACTATATGTACTAATTAACTCTACACGTATACTTCAGAATTTCAATACTTACTAATTATTTTTGGGCGTTGTATTCTTTCAGAGTTTAGAGTGCTTAAATTGCGTTAGATTAGCTTTTAGGTTAGATAAATATCGTGTATATGTTGGCTACATCCCGTGATTGCATAGTGTAAACCGCTTTGCGTATGTTGACACATGCGCATGCTGTATGATAGGAGCTTAGAAAAAAATTCGCATCACATGTTGTAAAGTATTTCTAAAAATTTAACTCTATTTCTTATTTATTATAAAACCATAGTGTTTAAAATTTAAATGTCTACATATACATTGAGAATTCTTACTTTCACCTTCAGAATTCTTATTCTAAATCTAACAGAAATATACGAATTCCAATAAATGGTAAACAATTTTAATAATATGATTAAAAACTATATAGGATGCAACTGCCAAGGATTAAAATATTCCATACTAGTTCTTTACTCAGAGGGCGAGGACATACTGCCCTGAGCATCGCGAACTGGAAGATCCATTGTGCTATCCCAGTACATACTATGGATGAATGGAATGCACTCTACTCTACGGTGGTTATGTAAGTTGTAGATCATGTTTCAGGTCCGACACACCAGGTTAAACTCCTATGAACCATACCCCCAATTTTTGTGATGGGCCGTGGCCGCGAGGGGGGACTACAATGAAAAGAATGAATGTAAACTGACATGAAGGGATGGCAGACCGGAGAGTGTTAGTGGAATGAAATTCGGGAAATGGGAGAAACTTGAGTAAAAATCGAAAAATCCCAGTATGGCCAATAGCTAGTATCCCTCTGGTACCGCCAGGATTCGAACATGGGATACCAGTCGAGGCAGCCGCGGCTATTACACTGTTGATGTTGATTAATATAATCAATCAAAGATAAATATAATGTGTTGGGTATCAACAGTGCTTTATCATTAATCCGGACAGTCGCACTAGTGCTAGCGATAAGAGTACATTAGGTGCCACTTGGATTTCATCTCATCTCTTTTTTCATCATTTTCCTTCACACAACATACTTATTCTAATCAACTATTTTATGTAAACCTTAAAATTATTCTGTACACATTACATATATATGCAGTGAATAGAATCGCACGTAATGTGGTAAATTGAAGTGGTGAGTAAATTTAAAATAAATCAGTTCTGAAACCATCCAAGTAACGTGTAGTGAATTGGCATCACTTCTTACAAGAAAACTTACAATAAGGAAGAATCAGTGTACACCCAGACAACTGAATACCTACTTGATGAAAAAGTAGTAGTAGTAGGACTTTATTAGACAAAAAGTAAGATATTTACAATATTATTTACAAATATGGGTCGCACGGGCAGTAAGCCGTACGTGCTGTTGACAGTCCGTTACAATAAAGTAATAATTGGTACTAGTGTAAAGAAAAATAAACAAAAACAGCAATAACATTACAATTACATAAAGAAAACACAATAATAATATTACAATTAAATAATAACACAATAGCATTATACACTGAAAACATTAACATTACAATTACATAAAGAAAACACAATAATATTACAATTAAGTAATAACACAATAGCATTATACACTAGAAAAGCATTAACATTACAATTACATAAAGAAAACACATTAATATTACAAGTAAATAATAACACAATAGCATTATACACTAATTAATTTATATATAATTGTTAATAATTAATGGTATTGCATTTTGATAACATATGTGAAATGTGGTTACGAAAACTGAAAGCAAGGTTGTTGGACTTCGTAATGCTATTCACGCAACGCCTTCTATCGTCTTCCGCTAACCAGTGACAGTAACCACTTCAATTTGGAGTGGATCTTTCGAGTTTTTAGGTTCTATTTTGTTCATTAAGTTTCGAGGAATTCAGAATTTGTGTAGAAAATAGGCATGATGGGTCAGAGGTGGGCTGAATACGGATTAATCGTAATGTTTGGGGGAGACTTAGAAAGAGGACAATCAATATAGATAAGCAGAACATAAACGCAATACAATCATCCTGTAGTCAGAACATAAATTATCCAGAGGAGAGAGAGGATCTCATGGGGGAGGGTGTCGAATACAAACAAACAAAAAATTAAGTAAGAATATTAATTGATGCCAAGAAGATCGAGACAACTACGTAAGATTCCTATGCAAGCATAGCAGCACATGGCGGGTATTCTTTTACGGATAATTTTGTCTTTTAGCTCATTCATGCCTAGAAGATCGAGATAAGTACATTCCCGGGCAACACCGGGTAATCAGCACGGGGAATCTTACAATAATTACGATATACATGTAGAATTATTTTTCCTTTTACTTATTTAACTAATTATAAGAATTACATTAATTTTTGTCTTTCAGCTCATTTATTCCTAGAAGATCAGGATGAGTAGATTCTCGGACAACGCCGGGTAAACAGCACGGGATATCTAAAAATACGAATTTACGATATAAATGTTTCCTTCCACTTATTCAACTAAACATAAAACACATTAATTTTCGTATTTCAGCTCATTTATGTCAAGAAGATCGGCATAAGTAGATTCCCGGGCAACGCCGGATTATCAGCACGCGGTATCTAAGAAATATATATTTATAATCATTCTTCCTATTACTTATTCAACTAAACATACAAGCACATCAATTTTCATTTATTTAGGCGTAGCAGCGCACGCCGGGTATTAGCTAGTTAATAATAATAATAATAATAATAATAATAATAATAACAATAATAATAATAATAATACTGTCACAAAAATAGATTTTGTTTTTACACCTAACTTTAAGAAGTGATTATTTCCCAAGTCTTGTACACAAGATAGATAAGAGAGGTCCTCCGCTGTATCCGAACGGTTTGAGTTTGTACCTTGGTGCAGAGATACGGAACTTAGAGTCCCCATTGGGGAAGAATTTTTCTCATGGAATTTCGACAAGTATGGGACCGATGCCCACCCAGCATCGTGAGAAATTTGGGTAGCTACAATGAGTAACGCTCCAGGTTAAAAAAAATAACTATAACGTCTGGGGATCTGATAATCTGACCACATGTCACCCTATACTGGCTGGATGATCATCCATTTGTGATTATCACATGTGGTTGTGGAGCCAGCAGCAGACTGGAAGTCAAAGGGTTTTCTAGTTTATTTGTAAAAGAGATTATCGTTTTAATGCACGGCTAAATTATCGTTGCCTCTCACGCACAGAGCCGAATTCGGTTAGTGGTCAGATAGAATTTCTGATTTTTAAGGCAAATTCCAGGTAATCTGTGCCACAATCTGACTAAAATATCAGTGGAATCACAATTGGACAGTATTATGCATCAACTGGCTAAGCACCATTATGTAAGTTTCGAGAAAAATACGTTTAAAGTTTAAGTCAATCTTCACGATTTATTGTAGTGCCAAACTAACAACACTGGATATTGCATTTGGCGCTTAGCTGCATGATGCAGAATTTAGATTAGCATTTACGAAGATCTGGTTTCATACCCGTTTGTTGTAAAACGTACAATCTTTGTTAGGTGTGATTATGTTTACATTTTTCTTAATAATAATATTGTATTTCAAGATTTGCGCTAAAACTGTGCGTATATTTACTTTATGAGCCAGTGTAACAGATGGCATCAAAATCTAAATTATTTTTAAAAAATGGCGCTCGGTCGGTTAATGCATAACATCGTCCAATTATTAACAATATTCACAAACACCATAAAAAACAACAATAGGATAATTTACTTCACAGCTAAAGAATCCGAGCATCAAGCTGCCAATAGAGACTTCATCTTCTTATTATTATTATTCGTAATTTGTAGGATTTTCATCCTGTTTATTTCCAAAATCACTCCTAGGAGGAAGACTTTTGGATGTACATCCATCCATATCTATTCATCTCTTGGCTGGTTCTACCTCTTGTTCTTCTCCCGTCCATTGGTCTATCTTCTTTAGCTAATTTTTGCAAGTCGGTTGTCTTCCAATCTTTCTATATGACCTTTTAAATATTTTTATCTATATATAATAAATTTGGTTATGTCTTCAATGTGACATTTGTCCCTAATTACTGTGTTGTGAATCTTATCAAATAATTTCCCCTGAATATTTCTTAAGATCTTCATTTGCACATGTGGATATTATTTATATAGTTTTGTTGTATCAGCCTTAGTTTCTGCTCCATATACTATAACTGGTCGAACTATAGTTTTGTACATGCGGATTTTGCTTCAATTGACATATGTTTGTTGCGTCAAATTAAACATTCATATATTCTGATATTTGTGCTGCTTTATCAGCTTGTATCTTTATTTATTTCAGTAAATTTTTAGTGTTTGTTATTAATACGCGCAAATAATTGAATTCCGATACTCCAACAGAGACAACGAACTAAATTCGGAGTATATCAAGTGAGACTTGAAATATCCAACTTACAATGTGCCTAACGAACACACAAGTAATCTGTAGAAAAGTCGTGATATCAAGATTATTGTCAAGGTGGCTGTGTATAAGATGAAATAAAAATGACAATCGCTGATCTTAAATGAAGCTGAATTTTTTGAGCATATTTAAAATCTTTTGTCTGAGAATAAAGCTTAGCAGATTATTTTGGACGTCTGTAGAGCTGGTGGTTGTGAACCGGGCTTGGTAAGGTTAGAGAGAGAGCACAGTAATGACTTCCCCTGCCCAACATAAGCCCACAAAGGGAGGCTTAGTGACCGCCAGGTGTACAGACCATGGTCCAGAGCAGAAATGGATTTAGTATCGGAAAAACAGCGTATACAGCATACCGCATACTTTTGCACAAGCTCCACGCCAGATTCCATTAAAACGTGTTTTATATTATTTTGTGATGAGTACAACTACATGGATTAAACACCAATTTAAAAATAGTTAATTAGTTGCGTTTCATTGCAAAATGTATTGCTAACTATATATACTGATCTTCTACTTTATAATGAAATATCATTCATGTAATATTAATATATTATTAATAAACAAAACAAGCAATAAATGCTTTAAACTCTATTTTGTAAAGCAAACATATTACAAAAAGTACAAAATTAAAAATATATCAAACCTTACCTCAGAACATTGTAACATATGGTGCTGAAGTTTGGCAAATTCCTGTCAGCGAAATGAAAATAATTTTAAGTACAGAGATGGATGTTTTAAGAAGATCAGCTGGAAAATTTAGAATGGATAGAATACGAAATAAAGAAATAAGAGAAATTATGAATGTACAAGAGGAACCGGACATCATAGACATTAAAAGAAAAGAAAAGATTATAGTGGTATATGGCCACGTAAAAAGAATGCCAGAGCAAAGATTGCCTAAACTTATTATGGTATAGACCCCAATGGAAAGGAGGAAGAAAGGAAGACCAAAGAAAACCTGGATAGAAGATGTGCAAGCGGCTATGATTATCAGAGGATTGGAGGAAGATCAATGGATGAACAGAGAGGAATGGCGCTTGGTTTCCGGAAGATGGCGGCAGCTGCCATGATACTGGATGATGATGAATAAGTATAGAGTGATTCATAATTCATTCCATATACTTCTGTGAATTATGGAGAGAACATTGTAAATATGTGGATAAAATTTTGTTCAGAGGTCTTGGGCAGAGATAGTACAAATACGAAATATTTTGAACAAAAAATCCTGGTTCGATTGGGTCAGCAAAACTAAGCAATTATTCCAATTATTCAGTGTTCCAAGAATGTTCAGTAGATACAAGGGGTATTGGAGAACAACCGGTTAGGCCACTTTTTTGTCCAAATGCAGTTTGAGGTGTCATTAGAATCTCCATGGAAAATATTGTCATTTAGAAGTGTGAAACAGTGAAAGATACTGTTAGCCATGGGATTATTTACTTCCAAAATGGATGTTGTACATAAATATACGTTTTCTAAGTATCGAGTAAAGAGTGACGTATGTGGTTTTTTATCCCTTCTAATGATATCGGATAGAATGTAAAATGCGTGTTGGTACGTCTTTTGTGAAACCCACATTTGCTCAGTAAGATACATTCTAAGAACTTTATTAATACGGCATAAAATCAACTTCTGAAGTCAGATTACAAAGAGAAGACGCCTGACATCAGGTGATTTAACACATCGCTTTTGTCAATGAGATTATCTAATATCAAGTGGAATATTTTGAAATATTCATTCTTATCGTAACCCAGCTCCAAAACAGAAGCCTTATGAGCTGGATTTCATATCAAAACTAATTTACTAAGTCCTTTCTAAAACAACCGAGATGTATAATAGGAATTCAGCATCACAACGTATTTTAATTGAACATTTATTTAGATGCTAAAAGTTTACTTTCTGCACATTTCAATATCTATCGTATGCCAAATAGTTTCAGAACATTCCACACATGGACATATGTCATTATACAGGGTGTAAGTGCTGTAACTGCCGCCCTTTTCACAGTCTTCTGGGACGATCTACAGAATAAAAAATGTCCATACAACCTGGAGTCAAAACTTAATATTTTCTCAGAAAATGCTATTATGTTTATTTTTATTTGCTATATACTGCTTTTATCATTAGTAAAAAGCCAAAACAATTATAACGGCATGTGTACCTACCAAGGAGTACCTTTAAAAATACTTGTGATATTTATGTCATTTTCGTTAAGTTAAACTTCATACTTACATTTGTTAATAATCTGAAATGAGTGACGTGGAAACAAGTTCAAGATATTTGAAACAGCTGAGAACAAGCTATGGTACAGCTGAGTTCAAACTCCGTGTCCTTACGTCTCCTCCCCAGCTGATGGCTCACTACTATTACAGTTGATGGTAGACACCTGTGCCATTCTAAGTGCATAAACTTACAATGACATTCATTCATTCATTATTCAAGTATAGCATATATATAGCGGCAAGAAGGATGTACCGGCAATATTTACCGCACAGAAGGTTACCAAATCGGCAAACTTTTTTTTATCAAGTCCTCAACGATTATTGGAAACTGGGAGTCTCCTACCCCGTTAATAAAATCGTGGACCTCAACAACGATCAGAAATTTCAGGTATTGAAGAAGATATATTGAAAGTAATGAGTGGAAATCCAACTCGTAGCACGAGGAGCATTGCTCGAGAAGTTTTACATTTCATTGGACCGTGCATTCAACATTACGAGAGCGATTAATATACCCGCACCACAATATAAAATGTACAATTCCTCACGCCTCATGACCAGGTTTTGAGAACAGTCTTTTGTGACTTATTTCTCACTCAGTGCCGAGAGAACGCAAACTTTATATCGCATATTCTTGCAACAGATGTAGCTTCTTTAATTCGTGATGGAGTGTTAAATTTTCATAATCTACACGTATATGCGGACGACAATCCACATGCAGTTACACAAAAAAAGAGTCGCAACATCGATTGAGAGTTAATTTATGAGCGGGAATTGAAGGAAATTATTTAATTGGGTCCTACATTTTAAATTTGACGGGTACAAAATACAGAACATTTTAAAAGGAATATTTACCAAAATTGTTGGAAGATTTTTCATTATAAATGATATTTAATATGTTATTCAAGGATGACGAGGCTCCGGCTCATTTCTACCAGAGTAATATTTTTACTCTCTGGATTTCCTATGTGTTGGATAGGTTGAAATAAGCAGCTAGATCTGCTGATCTTAATCCTTTAGATTTTTTTGGCTGGGGGCGTATGAAAGACTTGGTTTACACTGAGGGTGTAATTGACACTAAAGTTGTTCTTCAACAAGGTATTTTTTCAGCTGCAAATACAAGCAAGAGAACTCCTGGAATTTTGAACGTGTCCGTAACAATTCGATGTAAATATAATTTCAGGTATTTTCGCATTGCAAAATGCACAAAAGCAGATTTCCTACGTAGAACCTTAGTTTTGACGGTGTAAATAGATTGACTTTTCTATTCAGGAGGTTCCGATTACAATTAAATTTATACTATTTATTATTAATAATATTGTTGTTGTATTAATGCCATTATAGTTTGCAAGTGTCTAAAATCTAAAACAATGCAGCAGTACTTGAAACTTACAGCGTAAATGCGAACAGAAGTTGTATCTTTAGACACAGATTCTTTTTCATCCGATTTGTAAATAGTAATTCATTTCCAATTAGATTCATAATATATATTATAACGATTAATTGAAAAAAAATTAAACGAAACAAATTCAGAGAGCCATATGTGACTCATCAATTGAATCATGGTAACATAGACCACTATCAACACCAATCAAACAATTATATATTCCGACATACTGATACTACTCAAGATAATCCTCAATTTCAAACTTTATTTTATTCCCAGTTTCTTAATACCTTGAACCAAATTCAATGGACTTCAGAAATATTATCCAATTTTGATCCTTTTTACGGCTATATATGAGGTCAATAACCGTTGTGAAAGAGAGAAGTTACATTTTTCTCATTCAGAATTAAGGTCATTATTTTTACTTCTATCGTAATCACATTAAACTGTTAAGAAGGTTCCTCCACATTTATATAACGTCGAGATAAGAGGATAAAACAACCTTCCGACAGTTATTAGAGTTTTATTACTTCCAAACTATTTTATTCTGCTCTCTTGCCATTTCTACACTCATAACCTAAACTCCAGTTATATGTTTCTCGTATTTGAAAACCTCATATAAACTGTTATTGAAATTATTAAGCCAATTTAACAGAAGCGAAAAAAAAAATAAAAACTTAAAGTCTCATTTTCCAAGAATATTAAGAGAAATGTGGAAAAAGGGATAAGTAAACATCATAAATTTTGAAAACTTCTTCAATAAAAATTAAATATCATACCGTGACATACCGAAATATTTGGCTTACATTGTAGCATTCGGGAGGTCCCGAGTTTAAATCTTGATACCGAAAAACCAAATTGCAGTTTTTTGGTAAATTTTCAGGTAAATTATTCGATTGCAGTTTCATTACCTCCATTTATTTAATCGTAAAACATTAGTTACATCATTAAAAAGAAAATAGTCAACTATTATAATACTAGTGTGATCCTAGATATGATACGACTAGGGATAGAATTTTTATTTCCTAAAAATCACCGA
Source organism: Diploptera punctata (assembly GCA_030220185.1). Taxonomy (NCBI): domain Eukaryota; kingdom Metazoa; phylum Arthropoda; class Insecta; order Blattodea; family Blaberidae; genus Diploptera; species Diploptera punctata. The sequence goes on along the minus strand of JASPKZ010002720.1, from coordinate 376,718 downwards.
AATATATATATATATATATATATATATATAGATATGTGTGTGTGTGTTATATTGCAGATTTTTGCTGATATAAGTATGAATAAGAAAGTTTTCTTATTTATATATATATATATATATATATGTGTGTGTGTGTTATATTGCAGATTTTTGCTGATATAAGTATGAATAAGAAAGTTTTCTTATTTATATATATATATATATATATATATATGTGTGTGTGTGTGTGTGTGTGTGTGTATGTATGTGTGTGTGTGTGTGTGTGTGTGTGTGTGTGAGTGTGTGTGTGTTATATTGCTAATTTTTGCTGATATAAGTATGAATAAGAAAGTTTTCTTATTTATATATATATATATATATATATGTGTGTGTGTGTGTGTGTGTGTGTGTGTGTGTGTGTGTGTGTGTGTGTGTGTGTGTGTGTGTGGTGGTGTGTGTATGTGTGTGTGTTATATTGCAGATTTTCGCTGATATAAGTATAAAAAAGAGAAAGTATTCTTATTCATATATATATATATGCATATTTCGTCCAGGTGTATTTATGAATATCCTTATGCTGAAATGTTGTGCTCTTAACAATAAGATTCTTTGATCCTTTCGCATGGGTTCCCTGAAGTAATCTCCGCGCGGAGAACCGAATGGGAGAAAATTTGACCTCCGGAAAATTTTATCTCAGTTGAACCCATGTCCTCATTTCTTGACGGTTATATTTCTACGGTGACAGATCGTCACTCTTTCAGCCAAGGTACTTTCTTCGTCTGGCTTATCACCTTCGACCAGTCGCGCATGGGTAACCCTATCTGCAGCAAATCCACCGCCGAAACATGGACTCTTACTTTAAGGGAGGAAAGGAGATTACGTGTATTTGAGAATAAAGATCTTAGGAAAATTCTTGGACCAAAGAGAGATGAACAGACAGGTGAATGGAGAAGATTACATAACAGTGAACTACATGGTCTTTATAGGAAGCCAGATATAATGAGAACAGTTAAGTCTCGTAGACTGCGATTGGAAGGACATGAGGCACGAATAGGGAATGTAATACGTGCATGGAAGCTTCCTGTAGGAAAACCAGAGGGAAAATGCCCAGTTGGTAGACCAACAATGAAGTGAGAGAATAACATTTAACTATGATTTGAGCGAAGTAGATTATACAGGGGATGATTGGAAAACATGTCAAGAGCAAGAGCAGGATATAAAGAAAAACGAAGATATAAGAACAGAACTTAAAATATATTTCATCTCTGTCAAAGAATAAAATACTATCAAAATACTTACCTTCAGCACGTATTACGAATGAATGAACAGCACATACCAAGAAGAATGTATAATTATAAACTAAAAGGGAGAAGATTGTTGGGGAGACCATTGAAGAGATGGAAGGACCAATTCGACAAATAATGAGATCGGAACAGGCCATTGGGCTTAATCCTTGTTGTTGATGATTATTACGATGATTGGAAAACATTAGCTCAGGATAGGGATGTGTGAAGAGCGTATGTCCGCGCGGCCATGAATCTATGGGTTCGATAGTGCCAGTGAGTTAGTTGTGTGTGTATATATATATAGAGTTCTGACCTCAAATGTACAAAAAATATGCATTGTAATATAAAATATGACCCAATAATATTTTAATTATGTAGTAGTTTAAGTTGTAAAACCAATTAGTAAATCAGTTCATAACAATTAACTATTTATTAAAGAAAAAAATGCAAATGAGAAGTAAACTAAAGTATGTAATTTGATAATGTAGCATGCTTTCTATTTTATTAAAATTATGAGTAACTACCTGCTTTTCGCGGGCAATACATAAATATTTGTTCTGGTATATTCGTTAGAGAAAATTCTATACTGTGATTTGAAACGAAAGACGAAAGGAAGACACATTAAAAAAAAATTCTGAGAAATATAACAACTCAAATAAAAACGGAAGAGTGAAATTATACGATAAAAGTTCTTTAGATCTTTGAAGAGTGAAAATATTACGAATACAGTGGAGGAAATTGGTATAAAGTCACTTGTTAGAAGTGTGAACACAAGTTTATTTACTCTTTCTTTGGCATTTTTCTATCTTAACTTAGGAAGTGATTGAGTATAAAACACACACAGATAATGTCAAAATTAATTATCCAAGCTCGTCCAAAGAAGTACATGAAAACTGAAACCATTCTCAAATATGGGTGGAAATTAGTATAAAGGCACTTTGTGTATTTCACAGATTAAACAAAAAAAAACTGAGTACAAAGTTTACAACAAAGTTCTAAAATTTAGTTGAACCTCCATTGTTCTTAATTACTTGAAAGATTCTCTTTGGTATTGACCTCATGAGGGTGTTTATTTCTTCCACTGAGATTGAAGTCCACTCTTCCCGAATAGCATTTTTCAGCTCAGTAATTGTCCCAAACTGCTGTCCATTGCGATACACACGCCTTGCCAGGATCCCCCATAAGTTCTCAATCGGGTTTAAATCAGGACTTCTGGCTGGCCACGTCAAAAGAGGTATTTCTTTCTTCCTGAACCACTCCTTTGATTTGGCAGACACGTGAATGGAAGCATTATCTTGCTGAAAAATTAGATCTTCGCCAAATCCCTCAAACATTCGTATCAATTCGGACTCCAGAAGCTCCTCAGTGTAGGACTCAGAATTCATCTTGGTGCGTATCCATGCCAGTTTTGATCTTCCTTTAAAGCAGAAGGCTGCCCAAATCATAACGCCTCCACCACCGAAGTTTCTACTCATTCTAACTTGCTCTTCAGTACGGAGGTCGTGCTAGTAATACTGAAGGCCATCAGGCCCGTCCAGATTAAACTTCTTCTCATCACTGAACATTACTTTATTCCATTCTGAGGTCCAGGATATGTGTTCTTCAGCAAAAGTGATTCTAGCTGTCTTATGTTCATTGTTCTGAGGTGGTTTACTAAGTCGTTTTTTTTTTAATTTTAGGTTCTTGTCTTCTGACAGAATTTGTTTTACTCGTCTGGCTGTTACTGACAACTTCAAATCAGCCTGGATTTGAGAAGAAAACATACTCTTACCTTTTGCTTTACGTAAAATGAGACATTTAGTGCACTCAGACAATTTTATTGTCCGTCCATACATCCCGTTTCTTCTATATTGTGAGCCCAGTTTAACAAAATTATCAATGACACATCTTGAACGTCCCAATTTCGTAGGTATTTGTCGATTGGAAAGGTCCATCTCCTTGAAGGCACTAACTCTTGATTTCTCTTCATTTGATAGAGGCTTTCCACGCGGCATTTTACGTACTACTGACTTGTAACTGATGAAAGATGCTCACAGACACGTCTTCGTCTTGTAACTGCAGTGTTTTGTTTACATTTATTTCTGTGTAAGAGCCAGACGTTGACCTGCCTTTATACCGATTTCCACCCCTAGGACAGCGTTTTCTTAGTTTTTACGTAATATTTACGTATATAATAGATACAAAATGTGGAGACCTGTATGAAATTATGTCCAAGATAGTTATATGTAATCTATGACACACATACGATATTTGCATAAATATTTCAGGTTTTTTACTACTAAAAGTTAGTGCCTTTATACAAATTTCCTCCTCTGTATGACCAATAAATTACTGTAGTATTCTGTGTCACATACAAATGGCCAAATATGCATAAATATGACATAACAAAATACGTTAATTTAATTAGTTTTTGTATAAAAAATCACCTATATATATATATATATATATATATATATTTAAGAAGTAGATCACTCTTACCAAAAAATATAAACTCCTAGCCCTAGATATGATCACAAATGTTTACTAGTTGTATGTATTTATTTACATAATTCATAACTCATTTTAAAACTCACTTAGTTTTACACTCTGAATTTTCTTTTTCCTCCTTATGTTTCATCTCTTCACATCTCATTCTCTTTTTTACTTTCTCCCTCTTTCCCAACTACTTTCTCTGTGGTTTGTTCTCCGGGATTTGAAGCCTGTAGGAGGAAGAAAGGAGACGAGCAGAAATGGCTCGCCTGGAAGAGGAAGTTAGGAGAGAGGCAAAGAGATTAGTAATTACACAAAACGTGAACGTAGTTAAACGAGTTCTTAGAAAATTATGCTCGGCTCAAATAAGAATAAAATAAAATGTGAAAATAATTAACCGTTAATTTTGTATTGTTATTTCTCCATTCGTTTGTAGACTTATATCAGCAACACCGCTAAAAACGGCCAGGGTACTGTAAGACAAAGAACATATACCGTGACCCAAGGTGGAAAATTTTCTAATCTAATGAGAATCAAGCCCGAACCTCCCGAGTATAAAACTTTATGAAATAAAATACAGTGTGTTTGAAAATATACGTCAATATTTCAGAATTAGACGTCACACATGAAGAGGATAGAAAATATATTAACATGGATTCGAAACGGATATAATACGAGTATATCCCTGTAATTGGCAATGTATCCTATAGGATACATCAATTGGTTCGATTTATTTAGTATTATTATTGAAACAGAAGGAAACGAACGAGTATTAATAACTTGAATGTGTGTCGAATTACAGAATAAACCTAATAACATTTATGCGTGATTATGTTTTCAGTGCGGTCCGCTACATTTAAATAACTGGTAAGAGAAATTAGTGTTTTGCCAATAAAAGGTATATACTGAAATATCAGACATTGAATATTACTACCTCCATATTAGTTTATAATTATAGAAAATGTTCAGTATTTTATGAGAGGTGTTCCAAATGCTCACTTTCTGTCATAATACAGGTACCAGTTCATGGTGACATTCTAATACTCTGTGGTGACATTGAGATAAGAACGCAAAAAAATACTTGGGGTAGTCTGCGTAGTTCCTGCATGAAGTAACCTATGCAGCAATACATTGTCTATTATTCAACAGGTATAGTGTTGTAATAGCTCAGGACTGTCTACTGTTATTTAAATGTGTGAACAGGACATTGAAGAGGATAATTTACAGACAGCAGAAATGCTAGTCGCAGAACCAAGTGCATTAGAGGTTGAAATGGCGATTGAAAAATTGAAGCTGTACAAAGCATCAGGTTTAGATGAGATCCCAGCAGAACTGATAAAATCAGGGGAAGAAAAATTGATGAAACAAGATACGCTAGTTGCTTAGTATGATTTGGGAAAAAGAAGCTCTTCCAGATGAATGGAAAGAATCAATTATCGTACCAATTTACAAGAATGGAGATAAAACTGATTGCAACAACTACAGGGGCATCTCATTACTTTCAACTTCGTACAAAATTCTAACAAATATATTAGTAAGCAGACTTACTCCCTATATTGATGACATTCTAGGAGATCATCAATGTGCATTTAGAAGAAACAGGTCTACAACAGATCAGATTTTTAGTATAAGACAGATTTTAGAAACGAAATGGTAATATAATGGCACTGTACATCAACTATATGTAGACTTCAAAAAGCATACGATTCAATTAAGAGGGAGAAGTTATATAGTATCCTGCTGGAGTTCGGAATTCCTAAAAAGTTAGTTAGACTTATACGAATGTGTCTAAATGGCACAAAGAGTAGGGTGCATATAGGCAAACGGTTTTTGGATCCTTTTGAAATCTACAATGGGTTGAAGCAAGGAGATCCACTATCTCCTCTACTATTTAATTTTGTACTAGAGCATGCCATCAAATCTTTAGAGAATGAAGAAGGCCTACAACTCAATGGTATTAATAAGCTGTTAGTTTTTGCTGATGATGTAGTACTATTGGGCAATAGCAAGGAGATACTAAAGGCCAACACGCACACATTACTGAGTAACACTAAGAAATTGGGAATGGCAAGTAAATATCAATAAAACTAAATATATGGTCACACACAAAAATACATTATATAATGGAAATGGACAGCTAATGAAAAATATGGGAAATTTTGAGGAAGTGGCTGAATTCAAATACCTAGGAACAATAATCACAAACAGGAATGAGATGCACAAAGAAATTAAACATAGGCTCAATTCTGGAAATGCGTGCTATTATGCATTGCAGAGACTCTTGACGTCCCAACTCCTTTCAAAAAACGTTAAACTGAAAATATATAAAACTGTTATTCTAACAGTTATATTATATGGATGTGAAACATGGACTCTTACTTTAAGGGAGGAAAGGAGATTACAAGTATTAGAGAATAAAGTTCTTAGGAAAATTTTTGGACCAAAGAGAGATGAACAGACAGGTGAATGGAGAAGACTACATAACAGTGAACTACATGGTCTTTATAGAAAGCCAGACATAATGAGAACAGTTAAGTCTCGTAGACTGCGATGGGCAGGACATGTGGTACAAATGGGAAATGAAAGACATGCATGGAAGCTTCTTGTAGGAAAACCAGAGGGAAAACATCCAGTTGGTAGACCAAGAATGAGGTGGGGGAATAACATTAACTATGATTTGAGGGAAGTAGATTATACAAGAGATGATTGGAAAACATTGGTGCAGGATAGGGATGTATGGAGAGCTTATGTCCGCGCGGCCATGAACCTACGGGTTCGATAGTGCCAGTGAGTAAGTAACTAATACATGAAATCTTTTATCAATTCTAACAATTATCGCAAAGAATATCCATTTCCGGATCCATGTTGACACAATATTTTTGTACCCTCTATATGTATGGAGACTGACTATGTAATATGGCCTTGTATTTTTTTAATTCCTTGTATTTATTAATTCGCTTGAAAATAACTTTTGTAAATATTTCACAATCAAATGCATTGCGTTCAAACCCGGTAGGAATCGGTAATTTTAAGTACGGTATCTAAAATGCACAGAGAATCAAATATATATATATATATTATATATATATATATATATATATATATATATATCCCTATTGTCTGTAAAAATGTACGATAGTAATATTGCAATTAAAACGGAACAGGTTAATGCCCATGATAATGTTTATTTAGTGATTATTTAAAATTTTATTTAATTTTCTCAAGAAATAACTTATGGTATTACAGTTATTATTAACACTATAGTTAAGGTTTTTTGCAATATAAAGCATTCTATTCCTTAATTATGTCCATCGCTGTGGTCTCGAGGTATCGTGCTGCCTCGTCACGCAGCGGGTCCGGGTTCGATTCCCGGTTGGGACAGACTCCTGGGTGAGGGTTTTCCTTACCTGTAAGACAAATGTCAGAAAGCTTAGGGCCCAACGATCCCCGAAAATCATCCGGCCATCATCATCATCATCATCATCATCATCATCCTTCACCGGTGTGGAAAGTAACGGGAGGCTACCACACCTATAATTCCCTAGTAAAGGTGCAAAGCATAGCACGAAAATGTTATGATTGCAGTGAAAGACCTGCCCTCGGGCAGAAGTACTATGGATGGATGGATGGATGGATGGATTCCTTATTTATGGACACACAAAAAATTAAAATATTAGTTTCATTCTTTTTTCTGTATGACGTTAATTTTATTCTATAATAATTCTGTCCGAGGGCAGGTCTTTGACTACAATCATAACATTTTCATGCTATGCTTTGCAGCTTGACTAGGGAATTATAGGTGTGGTAGCTTCCCATTGTTTTCCATACCGGTGAAAGATAATGATGATGGCCGGATGATTTTCGGGGACCGTTGGGTTCAAAGCTCCGTGACATTTGTGTTGCAGGTGACGAAAAAACCTTACCCAGAATTCTGTCCCGACCGTGAATCGAACCCGGGCCCGCTGCGTGATAAGGCAGTACGCTACCTCAAGACCGCAGCGGTGGACATGAGATCAATAGTGTATATTATTCCTATTTTTGTATCATCTTTAGTCAAATTAAGCTATTTATTTATTTTTAAAATAAACATTAAATATATATTTTACAACATTAACGAATATTCTTCGAATTTTAATATTTATGGTACATTAATAGTGTTATGCGGTAGAATATTATAATTTGCTCATTTTTATTTATCTAACACATGAGGTTTGTTTCGTTTTATTGTACACAGTTTTTATTAAAATTAATCAGCTTTTATTTCCATCCCACGTTAAGAATAGTGTAAAACTGTTAATTGGGATCCATGCTACTCTCGCAAAAATGCGTACCTATCCTAATTAGACAAACAAAAGTCAGAATATTGACAGAACACAGCACAATTCCTTATTTCATTTACCTTAATATTATGTTCCCCTCGCCCCTCTTCCAGGCCTTACAAGAACTCGACCGTCCGGACAGGATTTCAAACTCTTGATTAGTTATTTTAGTTTTTTATTCGGATTGCGTGGGCAGATTTTCCTGAACTCGCGATCTGAAAGTTCTATTAGGCTTTCCCAGTAAATTGTGAATTAATGGAATGAAGTCTAATCTACGATGTTATGTGAGTTTGGATCATCTTTCGAGTCCGGCATATCAGGTTCCTCTCTCATGATCCAGATTGTCAATTTTGGGTTGGCCCCGTGGTCGGGAGAATGGGCTACAACCCTCCCATTGGCACTTCCTGCCCTTTACTATTGCTCAGGCTCGGAGTCATAAGACAGAATCCTGGTGGTCCCTACTCTATTCTCCCAAATCTCAAATTTCCAACACCTGTGGGTGCGAACCAAACCAACTTTTCCCAACATGAGATGAGGTGAAAGATGTTATGAAATGAATGAATGAATGAATGTGGCATGAAATGACTTGAAGAGGAGGGAAGGGAGAATGGAGGATGTTGGTAGGATAAAATTCGGAAAACGGTAGAATCCGAGAAACCTCCGATTACATCCTTGATTATACACTTATTTATTTGATAACGCAAGGACATAGACAGCCTCTCCGGAAGAGTGATCAGCTCGACCCCGAGACAGCACGAACATTTAAGACAAGAAACTCCATTTACTTATACATTCATACTAAGCAAGGCGAAGATACTAGAATGATTAAATAAATAAACATCCTTAACTCGTGTTTAACTCAGAGTCGGGTCGAGGAATGAGATGAGATGAAGCCCCTATATTTATAGAGGCCTGTGAACTACAAGGGTGCCGGCTGAACAATCCTGACGCACCGTCACAGGGGCGGATGGATGAAATGAAACGAAATGCGTGAGATGAGTATGGAGAAATTGTGGAATGAAATTTGTGACAGGGGAAAACGGGTGAAATCCCGAGAAAAACCTGTCTAAGCTCCGTTCCGTCCACCACGAAACCCACATGGAGTGACCGAGACTCGATCTCGGGACTCCAGCGGTGAGAGGCGAGCGTCTAACCGCTTGCGCCACAGAGCACTACAATTTTTATGAAAGTAAAATGGAATTCTATTTGGGCATTGGAGGTTCGTGACATTTATCTTACAGATGAGGAAAAACTCTAAAATGACATGACGTCAGGAAACCTGTCCATACTGCGGATCGAACTCGAGTCCGCTGCGTCTGAGGTAATGACGTTACCTCTAGACTCAGCGGTGGACTGTTCTACGTTAATTAATACATTCATATGAAAGAAATACTGAAATTAATGTACTCAGACAAGCTATACGCATGTAAAACTTAATATAACTGAAGAGGAACATTTGTCCCGTTACAGGCTTACATTTTTCTCAATTCATATAAACAAATAATATTTAGTCAAAAATAGATAAAATATATTTACAATATTTTAATATTTCAATCTAATTTACTCTTCGAATTAGATACATGAAGATATAATCTCTATATTATAAAATGTATTATCACTCATTCATTTTGAGAATTTTCCTCACCATTGAGGGTTTTCTCCAACCAATCTTAGTAATTAACATGAATTAGACCTAAAACATATATATACATATAAATGAATATGGACTTATTGACTATCAGTTTGAAACAAACATTCACAAATTCCCCTTAATTAAACTTCTCTATCGTTCTCTGCCCTCTGTGTATTTATCTGTTACATCAAATTTCCTCATTGAATTTTGAATGTTGTTTTTCCAGGTTGTTCTTCGTCTTCCTTTTCTGTTCCCTCTTTCAATTTTCCATGCATAGACGGCTTTTGGTAGTCTTCCATCCTGCATTCTTCTTACGTGTCCATACAATTTTAGCCTTCTGTGTTCAATCTCATCCATTGTATTTCTATCTGCATTCATCCATTTTCTAATGTTTGTATTTATAATTTTTTCCAGTCGAGATTTTCTGGCAGCTCTTCTCCAAAAATCCTAAAATGTATTATAATTTAATATAAAATCATTACTATATACATTTTTTAATATATCACTCGTAACTGAATTCAAACGTGTGTAAGTACATTTCATCGCTGAATAATTACACAAAAATATGAAATTCGTTCATGAATATAGCAGATTCATTTGAACAAAAATACGGTATTGTATAATATTGCAAATTACTAAATTTTCTCGATATAGGCCTACCACATGAATCGAGATATCCTACGTTATGTGGAAAAAATTCAGATAACATTGCGTACAAAAAACAACTAAAGCTAAATATACGAGTATTTTTATTTCCGACCCACTGGGACCACTGAATCTGTATGGTCATGGCCGCACAGATATTAGCTTTCAATACATCCCTATTGTGAACTAATGTTTTTGAATCATCCCTGTATTATTTACTTCCCTCAAAAAATGCTTAATATTATTCTTCCACGACATTCTTGGTCTACCTACTAGGCGCTTTCCAACTGGTTTTCCTACAAGGAGTTTCCATACACATCAAATCATTGAAGGTGAATCGAATGTAAGAGCTGTTTTTATAAAACAGACTTCATATTTTATAAAATTAATACTAAACATAATGAACGATTTGGAGCACGCAGAACCGTTTCAAATTTGAGGCCGACCAACTAGGCTACTTCTCTTAATTTTATAATTCCATCAAATTTCTCTGACCTCCTCTTTGGGGTTTCTAAACCAATCTGATTGTGTTACGCTTGTTTCCCTACACATGTGATTGTCGGAATGTCGCCTCAAGAGACATATAGTAGGCAACTAAGGTATTACTAGGATGGTAGAACCTGCGTTAAATTTTGTTCAGCGGCCTATTCTTGCTCGATATCTTTCATCTATTACAAGTCTAAAAATCTTCAGACTTAGGACCCATGGCTTAAAGTCCCTTGGATTTTCCCATCAGAAAAATCCATAGAACTTGTCCGGGTTTGAACCTGCGACCATCGGTGCCAGAGGCAAGGAACATACCCACTAGACCACAGCGTCCGACTACTTCATTACAATTAATATCGCCCTGTATTTTATAAGACTCATGAATAGACAGACATAAGAGTCCACTTTTATAAATTCAAAGATTCCTAAAAGATATAGAAAAATGGCCAAGTGTCTTAAAATTCAGGATCAAAAATCTGCATGAAAACTCAGTATTAATAGTTCATTATTGACGCTCTTTAACAGATAAGATCATTAACTTCATAATTGAAATCCGTGCTTAAGAGGTTCGAGACATTTTGTTCAGAGGCCTTTTCTGGCATGAGGTTCTTTCACGTGCCGTAAATCTATGACACGGAACCACGATTTTAATCCTCTTCCGAAGTGACCCATATTCAGAATTTTTACGTCCTGAAAAATCTATGACCCTGGATACTTTTAAACCCGCGAACCTAGAAATTAGAGGAGAACATGGTAACTACTTGTCTATCAGAACCCACATGAGAGCACGTTGTGAAAAAAAAAAAATCAGATTGATCAATGTAAAGAAATAAACTTTCTTTCTGAGAAATATATCAACTTTATGATGTGAACCGAATGTTCTGGACTAGGATGAAGAGAATAGTTGATAAGACGGGGGCTTGAGTGGTTAACCAATGCCAGTCCAATACTTTCCGCGTTAGTTCTGCACAGTTGCGTCCAGATGGCGCTGTGTGTGTATGTGTGTGAACTTTCCTTTTCTATTCTTGTTCTACAAGCCAGTCATGGAGAGTTGGACATCTGCGAACCCCGTAACCATCACGCTAGAACTGATATCGTGGGGCACAGGTGCGGGAAAGAAAGAGAGAAAATTGAAAAGAGGAAAAATCACCTTGCAGGCAGAAGAAGAAATAAAATGCCAGAGAATTAGATTCATATGGTGAAAGTACCTGCAAAATGTGTGACTGCACCACTCGTCTAACTTTTCTGATAAACCACATCTACATACAACGTTACATAATTTATTTCTCACTATAAAATTTTATTTTAAATTCGCCTACTCCTTACATATTATGGAGATTATATAATCTTCTATTAGGCCTAGGCACCATATTTTTTCCTCCTTACATGAGGTGTTTCACAAATATAATATGGTTATCCAGTAGGTCTCCTATGTGCGTTCGATGATATTGTTATGAAGACCGAGAGGTGTTAAAGATATAGAATAATTATCCTAAATTGTAACATTTATATCCTCAGACCAAAATATTTATCATTCGTATCGAGGGATCCTGGGTTTAAAAAGATTAACTAATATTGAATTTTTATAGGAATATATCATTGTGAGGCTTATTCTTATATATAAAAATCAATGTTCATTTGTTTGTTTGTTCGTATTCTATGCGCGGCCTTACCGTTGATCCGATTTTGATGGGGTTTTTGCAAAATGTTCAGAAGATTCCTGGGATGAACATATGCTATAACAGAGTTGTGATATTCAACCCCTTCACTCCTAAAAATCACGCTTTGCAGTGAAAAACGTGAAATAAAGTCCCTATTTTCACGTTTAATTGGCTTACGCTGCCTAAACCATAAAAAATACACCAAATTAATATACACAGAATTGAACATCTCAAAAAACTCTACAAAAAAGTCCGCGACAGCATATGTTTATCTTCTACGGATAACCCACAATAACCATTTTTTTCTTTCATTGATGCCAAGAATATCGGGATAAGCAGATTCCCGAACAGTGCACGGCTGTTGGTAAAAACATATTAGTATTTATTTGTGAGTAGCAGCGCACGCCGGGTATTAGCTAGTTCATAATAAATTAAAATGTTTCCTACCTCTCTTCATAACCAATCTTCTACGTAGATCGCGATTTCAGGGCATTGCAGCCCCGTCCTCAGTACATCAGTCGTCAAGATGTACTGCCCTGAAATTGCGATCTACTTAGAAGATTGGTTATGAGGAGAGGTATCAAACATTTTAATGTATCTTAGCCTAACTGATGATCGTGGAATGCAGGCTTTCACGGCCGGTAATCATGGTAGTAAAAGATTCCGGGCTATGTGGCCGTGGTCTATAACTGGCGTTTCTTCCAGACGTTTCTCCCTCAACTGCGGAGGGCATCTTCAGTGGCGAGCGCTTCAAGCTGTTGTTTCCCTGTCGACTGCAGTCGAGTCTACGACAGGGAAACAACAGCTTGAAGCGCTCGCCACTGAAGATGCCCTCCGCAGTTGAGGGAGAAACGTCTGGAAGAAACGCCAGTTATAGACTACGGCCACATAGCACGGAATCTTTTACTAACTGATGATCATTCGAGGTTTTCCCCGAGTCATAGTAGCGAATTCTTAAAATTTTATTGCAAGGATCAGCTTCTTCATGATCATTATTTAAGAACAACATTAAAATTAAGTGAAGAAACCTCTGCAGAAAATACATGATCTGTAAAACAATAAAGATGCGCAATCTATCGGATATTCTAGACAAAATGACATAAATGTATAATCACCTCTTAATTAAATGTTTTGTAAAATATAATATCCTCAACTCAGTTCGGGTCGAGGGATGAAATGAGATGAACCCCCTATTTCAGAAGTCTGTGATCTACAAGGGTGCCGACCGACCACACCTGACACATCGCCAAAGCAGCGGACGTACAAAATAAAACGGATGATATGAATATGGATAAATGCTGGAAATATAATTTGTGGCAGGTAAAACGGGAGAAATTCCGAGAAATATCTGCCCAAGCTCTGTTTCGTCCACCACGAAACTCACATGGAGTGACCGATACTCGATGTCAATATCCCAGCGGAGAGAGGCGAGAGTTTAACCTCTTGCGCCATAGAGCCGCCTGATATTGAGTAATTTACGTAAATAAATGAAGGGATTTCAAATACATTCAGTACATTCCTACTTATTTAATTAATTCAAACATGTTTTGGTTTTTATATCAGAGTGCCCTAGCCTAGTGGTTAAGGCAAGATGCCTTGGCGCAGAGCTACGGGATTTGCGCTGGTTGGAGTCCCGAAGGGGGGAAGAAATTTTCTCATGGAATTTCGGCTAATATTGGACCATTACTCACCCAGCATCGTGAGGAATTTGGGTAACTACACGGCTCCAGGTTGAGAAAACCACCTGTAACGCCTGGGGATCTGCAATGCTGACCACATGTTACTCACTCACTGGCAGATGATCGTCTACCTGTGTAATTAACACATGTAGATGTGAGGCAAGCAGCCGGCTGGTAGGCCAAGGAACATTCAGGCCTGTCGCGCCATGGAGTTTAGTTTTTTTTTTATTTTATGTCATACACACAAAGCATATAATCACTATTTAGGTTTATCCGTAAATTAGGTAGAAAGAATATAAAATTGAGGCCAGATATATATATATATATATATATATATATATATAGGGGCTTATCTTGTATCTTATAAGCCCATGTTTCCCTTAACAGAGATTTAGGTGCTCTCCCCCTACAGGGAATAATTTGAACCATACTAAATTAGTTACACTTGTTTCGTATAGATGTCATTTGAGTGGTCAGCGTTCCGCCTCACACTGACATCTAGAAAACCAAGGTAGTACTAGGATGGTAAATTTTGCTTAGAGGCCTTTCCATTCAGGCTAAAGAATCTTTTACCAGCCTGAAAATATTCAGACTCGGGACCCACGGCTTAAAGTCCCACCCGGAGGACTTGCTCCTTGGATTCTTCCATCCTAAAAAATCCATTGACCCCGGCCGGGTTTGAACCCGCGACCCTCGGGACCAGAGGCAAGTAGGAGCCTATCATAAGTAAAAAATAGTACATTCTTGAAGCAAAATTTTGTCTAAAATAGATCACATCTTTTTCCATTTATATGTTAAGCATGCTATTTGTCCACGATATAATCTACAGTTATCAATTGGAAGCATAAAACGTTTTATGCGAAAGCTTCCAAAGTCTACCGAACGATACTCATTCCCTGAAGTCTTCCCTTCACTTTTAAAGTGTACTTAGTAGTTCAACTGCATATCTCCACAAGTTCAGCTAAAGATCTGCTGTTAAAATCCGTGCTAAAGTGCAGATTTCATTCATAAGAAATGATAACCGCAATGGAAATCGTTATAACATTCCGACCTCTCACTTTGTGTATAATGTTCTATTTAAAATGCTGTAGATATAAAAACTGGCGAACCTAACAAAGAAGCTATCGCTAATAATAAAATAATGCACGTTTCACAGGTTTTCAGTATAATGATATTTGTAATGGCAAGGTACTGTACTCTGTAAAATACAATGAATTGGGGAACAAAAGCGTGCACGAGATAAGAAGTATTCAATGCATCAGCAGCTAGAGTTGGCTGTTTGTATAGAAACCATCTGGTGCGGATTCAAATGAAAACCAACTCCATACTATTTGAATAATCAGTCTGTTGTATTAATTATACACTGCACTTTTATACTGTAAAACCTTTTAACCACGTAGATCCAGAATACAATCATAAACCATAAAACTCAATACATGTGTAGCTATTGCGCTATGTACTGTTCTTTCTCACTACTGTACATACTTTATAGTTACAACTGAAAAAGTTGTATCTACAAAGTCATTCGAAGTGAGAGATGCAATTTTATTGTGGATGATATCCGTGGTGTTTAGGCTACACGTGAAAATTTGTATTAATACTATCTATACCCGGCTTGCGCTGCTACGCCTAAATAAATGATAATAAATGTACTTTTATGTTTAGATGAATAAATAAAAGGAAACATTTATATCGTAATTATTTTTAGATACCCCGGGTTCTCCGGGAATCTACTCATCCCTATCTTCTTGGCATAAATGAGCTGAAAGACGAAAATTATTGTACTTCTTATGATTAGTTGAATAAGTCAATTGAAAAAATAATTATAAATGTATATCGTAGTTATTTTAAGATTCCCCGTGCTCATTACCAGGTGGTGTCCGGGAATCTACTTATCTCGATCTTCTTGGCATAAATGAGCTAAAAGACAAAATTCGTTATTGTGAGTTATCCGTAAAAGAATACACGTCATGTGCTGCTATCGTTGCACAATCTACGTACTTGTCTCGATCTTCTTGGCTTCAATGAAAGACAAAAATGTTTATTGTGAGTTATCCGTAAGAGATAAACATATGCTGTCGCGGACTTTTTTGTAGAGCTTTTTAAGGTATTCAATTCTGTGTACATTAATTTTGTGTATTTGTTTTGGTTTAGGCAGCGTAAGTAATTTAAGCGTCCCAAGAGCTACTTTTTTCACGTTTTCCACTATAAAGGGCGATATTTATGGGTGTAGGAGTTGAGTATCACAACTCTCTTATAGCCTATGTTTATCCCGGGAATCTCTTGAACATTTTACAAAAAAAAAACATCACAATCGGATCAACGGTATGGCCGCGCATAAAGTACGAACAAACAAATATTCATTTTTATATATTAGATTATTAAAATCAATAAAATTAAAGAGAAACATTTTGGGCTGAACGGAAATATAAACCGAAGATTTTCAGCTGTATGAGCTGATGCACTTATAAATTGTACTATTCAGACAATCCAGGAGCTGACACAAATCATTCTCTATTTGAATTCCCCGATCTGTTCACATTACGATAGGGCTGTTTCATTGAGAAAATATAATGGTATTTATTCCGTGTCATATCAGCTAATTACAAACGTAATATTGAAGTTAATTTACTCAAGGAAGCTTTTCGAATGTAATAGTTATTACAACTAAAGCGAAAATTGTTTGGCCGAGTAACACAATTTGTTAGAGGGTCAACGCATAAAGCAGGAGATTTTGAGTTCAAATCCCGGTTTAGGGAAACTTTTCAGATTTCTCTTGAGTGAATCTTGCACCGCAATAGTTAACACCTTTACCTTGATTTTCATTTAACGGCGAACCTTTGAAAAAGAAAGCCGTGGCGGGACATAAGCAAGTAACTCCAACTTTGACAAGGGCCCGTTTGCTTTCGTTTTCATTTATTTCATATCCAAGTATAATCTGTAGGGTAAAGCATAAATGATGTTGAACCATTATATTTATTACTTTTTTAAGTACATCTGGTAGAGTTCGCTTGCAAATTGTTATGCCTAGTCAACATTTTAAACAAACTGTATTTTCCATGGAAATACACTACCTAGGACAATAAAAAATTGACATCCAATTAAGGTAGGTTTTCTGATGGTACTACTGTCATTAATTTTTATCTAGCATTAATTGCTTTTATTTTACCAGGGTTTTCAAATCATATAATAAGTTACAAAAAACTATACATACCTCCCCATATGGGTACACTTTTGTTTGAAACTAATCATCAGAACTGCACTATTGATTTTACTGAAATTGTTTGTGAGTGTCTTGTGATAATCAGTGAACAATTTACTCACTTGAGAGCCTAACATATTTTATAACAATTATTTACATTAAGATGTTTAATTTTACTATTTTTTTGCATTAAACGTTTTTCTTGAGAATAGTATATTTTAACAACCCAATATTTGACCGACTGTATACAGCTAGACACAATAAATATGCTTCTGTGTTACAAAGTTTCTGAGATATGTGCATCTGAAACTTTAAAAAATCTGTTTTTTTTTGTAAATTATTATATGATTTGAAAACCCAGGTAAAATATAAGCAAATAATGCTAGATAAAAATCAATGACAGTAGTGCCATCAGAAACCTGCCTTAATTGACTGTAAAATTTATATTGTCCTAAGTAGTGTATTTCCATAGAAAATATAGTTTGTTTAAAATGTTGACTAGGCATAACAATTTGTAAGCGAACTCTACCGGGTGTCTTAAATGCACTCGTGTGTTCATTTAATGTTTTTAATCCAACATATTAACTCAGATTGTAATCTTTGAGGATCGTATTCGAAACATCTGAATGTCTCTCATTATATATTCCATTCCATTAACATAGTTTAACCCTCATCTTATAGGTATTTTACAGGTCAACGCCACCCGGCTTTACAGTGACACGACCTGTCGGGAGATGGATTTCAAACTATGGATCAGTAACAAGATTTTTACAACACAAGGACATGGAAGGCCGCACCGAATGAGTAATCAGCTCAACTTCAGGACCTTCCCCGATACAATAAAACATTAAAACGAGTTACGCCTTTTGGGCCTTAATGTTTCCTATCATTTGTCTTACAAGTGAGGAAAAACCCCAAAATAAATCGTAACTCCGGAAATATGTCCCGACTTGGGATCGAATCGGAAACGTACTAATTTCGTGCTGCAGGTACAAGTTCCCTTTACGCATTTAAATATCCGCGACTGCCGGGATAAATCGATAATAATTTAATAGTTTATGAGTTGTATAGTTTATAATTTATAGTTTACAACAACCAATGATTTAGTGTTAATATCCAATGTTACGGAGGAAATAAAGAAACTTCACTTTATCACTATGTTTATACGCAAACTAATACAATTTGTCTACTGTATTTAAAATTGTGGTTTTCACTAAAACAAGAGTTCGATGTGGCGACCACCAAGCTTGTTGCACACATTATACCTGCTAATAATGTTCTGATACATTCGCTCCATCTTATTATTACAGTAACAAAGTGTAGTATCTATTGTATTATTTTTGAGGTTATTGTGTAGTTCTGGGACTTGTTTATAAAAATAGATTATTTTGTGCCTAGTATTGAGGATATTTTGATCTGATAACACGGGTTTTTCTTTTACTTATTTAGACTCAAATGAATACACAATTGTTATATACATTTTTTCTTTTCACTTTATTTCTTTCTCCACAATTATCACTAAATCTTCCAAACACAGTTTGATTTAACAACTATTTTCCTTTGAAGGTTTATTTGACAATCGCTTATAACACAGTTGCAGACAAAGTTCTTCCTCACAGTCTCACTCACAATTCACCTCTCGCCATCCAACACAAAACTGGGGGTCATTCCAACCTCGCCACATATTTATAGGCGAGTAGACGGAAATTTCCAGGTCCATGAACGGGATGTTTCTACATGGAGCCCTCTCGTTTTCGATGTTTCTCGAACGGGGGAATAGATGTTCGTAGAACTCTCTAGTTATTAGCCAAGAAAAATCGGTGGATTCCACGACTCGCGATTGGCTATTCGCCAATCCAGTCCACTAATGCGAGGTTTCTCTCGCCGGCTCGTGCATTTTAAACGACGCTACTACAACGCATCACACTGTTTTCCCTTGACATTGTACATTGTCACGAAATCAGAATTTTGAGTTTTGTAAATTACTACAGATGTATCCCCGGGAGACGCTTAAGATTTAAACGCTTAATACGAATTTGTTTTACCTGCGTTAATAAAAGCGTACCTTTCCAGACAAGTTCTTATTCAAAGCAGTATCTACTCAGTTCCCGCTATTAGTCCCAGAAGTTTGTAATGGGAATTTCCGAACTCCGTGTATATCTCCAGTCTTCAGATTAAGTCCAAATTAGAATCACATTATTGCGTCGTTATCATTATTTAAATATTCCCACAAACTAATATCCTCTATTATGTAGCAAGTATTTATGACAAACGGAATCCATGGTCAATATTCAAACATCAAAACAAGATATAATCCAAAGTATTTAAAATAAAATGAGAGTAAAAATAGCTTTTATAATTGTTTAAATAAAGACAATAGAAAATTGAACGTCTTTAAATTAATAGAAACTTTGGACCAAAATAGCTGCTAATATTGTATGCTATTTATTTTCTTCCAACTTAAATAAAAAAATGACAATTTTCTACGTAGGACTATAAATTAATTTGTTACATGTTCAGTATACTAAACAAAATGTAAAATCAGTAGCATATTAAAGTAATTATACAGCATCTGTAAGGGTTAGGATATCTGGCTAGATCCAGATTCAAGTCCATCAACTTTATCACTTTTGTTGCTATGAACCGGTTAGAAAATTACTAAATATGGTAAGATAACCATGGTTTTATTTGTGTTAATAAACTGAACATTAAATACGTGGGCTGTAACAAAAATAGTGGCAACACTGCTGTAGAAGCGAAATCGAATGGAGTTTATTGTCGTAACTTCTGTCACATGTTAATATATGTCTTACCTATCTTACAGTAAATGTACTCGTCCGTACGTCTCAAAGCGCATGTGGTTTGGAGGGAGAAAATTAGTCTCCTCTGAGTTGCCGCTCTAAGCTGTTGTGTTTCGACATTTTACAAAGCAGGAACAGCGATCTTGGTTGAAAATTCAATCTGACATGGCCATACAGCACGACAATGTCATGAAGGTCTTGCGAAATCGTATGGGGAGACATTACCATTCAGGAATGGTCGGACGCACACGCACACCCTGTAGCTGACCTGTACCATCGCTGGGAGTGGGAAGTGCTTTTCCATCTAACACATTCACTGGACTTTAGCCCCTGTGAATATGATTTGGTCCCTAATATGAAGGAATCACTTCGTGACATTCGATTTCAGACTGTTCCTCAGATTCTGCTGGCATTAAGGCGGTCAGTCAGAACCATCAACAGAACAGGAGCTGCTACAGGGATACTACGACTTCTACATCACTGGCAACGAGTTGTAGACAATGCTGGGTACTACATTGAAGGACTGTAGAAGTTTCACAGGTCTGTCACTTGTATACTAGTAATAAATAAATTGTTCCCACTATTAAAGTTACAACTTAAGTATATCTTCTTCTTCTACTACAAGGTTTAGGCTATGCAGCCTGTTCCGGCGAAGTTAAAAGTGGAGTCCATCTTCTACGTCTCTTGTTCCTCTGGGATTATACAGGAAGGTTCTTTTTGGTATTCTTTCGTTGTTCATTCTCATTAAGTGTTCTGTCCATTTCTTATTATTTTCGCTGATTTTATCTTCAGTTTTATATATATTTAATTCTTCTCGTATAGTTTCATTCCTTATTCTATCCGCTCTTGTGCATCCTTTCGCATTACGTAAAAACAGCATTTCCGCAGTCTGTATCCTGTTTTTATCCCTTGATTTCATTATCCAATTTTCACTTTCATACAACAACAAAGGAACAGCCATTGTTTTATATAATTTAAGTTTCGTATCCTTCCTTGTTTTCCGACCTAAGGTTCTTTTTATGGTTCCACAAATAGCCTGAAATTTATTTACTTTATTTTCTATATCTTTATTTTCTCTATAAGTTATATCACATCCTAAATATTACCTAAGTATATTAAAATCTAAATTCAAACATTGTAATACATGAAGATGGGGAGTTCAACTGTATCGTTCTACATTATTATATAATTAGACTTCAATCATAAACCTAGATTAGCATATCGCTTTTTGAATTGATATTAGAACATCCGGTATAGTAAAACTATATCAGAAAATCCAGGATTCAATAGAGTGGTCCAATGATTCTTTTGAAAATTACGACCAAGGATCTAAGAAGGCAGTCTCTTTTTCTTTTCTAAGTCACTTTGATTTATTAAGGCTTGATTTTATGCCTACTTTGCTAGAAGTGTTCTTTTCTCGGAAACCAGAGCGTGTAGAAACACTGCTATGTTTGTAAGCTAAGGGAGGGAGGTATTTTAATAGGGGTTGTTAGTTAAGCGATTGGCCAATCCGTTTAAAACCCGAGCAAGTAGTAAGTGAAGCCCTTGCAGAGGAGTTGAGATAAGCCCCTCCAGGCTCTGCTGCTGTATAATGAGTCCCAAGCAGAGAATGCTTGCACAATTGTTTCCTACCATTAAAATGTAATATCAAGTCAATGTGGAGGAATTTTCTTTTTTTGTTTTGTTCGTGCTACAAAGAGGGAGGGGTGGGTAGAAATCTTATTTGAACAAGATGAAGATGTTATTCCAAACAGTTCCACTTTTTTACTACTACTAGGAAAACTGCTAAATTGGATTTGAATTTTTAATACCGTTAAATAAAAGACAGGAAGAAAAATCGATTTTATGCAAAGTGAAGAAATAGTCTTTTCTGTATAAAAGAGGAATCAAAGCGAAATATTAAATTATATTTTTTTTATTCTTAACGATTTATTGTAACTAGTTTATCTATTAAAACTAAACATATATATATATATATATATATATATATAAAGATAAATAAGACATGTCAAGAAACTTTTAGGTCCATACGGTCCCCGAACATCACCTGGCCAACATTATCGTCATTAACATATTAATTAAAGTTAGGATTAAGGCCTATCCTGGCTCATCATCACCTTCATTACCTATCATGTATCATCCGAGCAGCGTAACTACTCCTCCCAGATGTCCCAACCTCAGAACTGGTTACAATAACGCCAAGTCAGAAGAGAATACCAAAATATCGAAATGACAATGAGGTGACGTTAATTAATATATTAATATATATATATATATATATATATATATATATATATATATATATACGCCTTAGTCCACCGCGGGTGGTCTCGAGGTAGCGTGCTGCCTTGTCACGCAACGGGCCAGGGTTCGATTCCTGTTCGGGACAGGCTCCTGGTCAGGTTTTTTTCGGGGTTTGTCCTCATCTATAAGACAAATGTCAGGAAGCTTAGGGCCCAACGGTCCCCGAAAATCATCCGGCCATCATCATCATTCTTATCATTATCATCATCCTTCACCGGTGTGGAAAGCAACGGGAAGCTACCACACCTATAATTCCCTAGTAAAGCTGCAAAGCATAGCATGAAAATGCTATGATTGCAGCGGAAGACCTGCCCTTGGGCAGAATTACTATGGATGAATGGATATACGCTTTGACATCCTTGTAAAATGAACCGAAATTTTTAGTGACAATAAGATCAGACTGTTGTACCGACGCCAACTGAAATGATTTCAAAAAATAAATAATTGTAACAGGAATGTTATTAAAGTTAGGAAGTTATACATTTATCCGACCATATTAGTGTTGCTAAGACTGCTACAAATTTATTTAACTCTTAGATTAATTTGATTACATTTCAAAATTATTTTTATGCGTCAAAACCACACGATGTATTTAATTGAATACCATAATTAATCTAGACAATTTTTTTGTATGAAATGAGTTATATATTTACATTGTAAAATGTTATCACATATTTTTGTATACAGTATACGTTCACTGATTGCGTTCCTGGTGATGGCATCAAATGATGTTTAAGAGGAGAAGGATCCTAGCGAAAAACCAGAATTTGCATTTTCTACTGAGGAAAAACGAGTAATCCCATCTCAATCCACATTGGATGCCAATTTGAAGTTGGAATTTCCGGATATGATACACAAACGATACAATCTGAGCCAAATCACTCGATGCAACACGTTGTGCAGTGAAACGTATCCAAGCCTCAATAATAACAAAATTGGAAACTTTAACATTTAGGTTAAATGACCGTTGTTATTCAACAGAACATGCAGTTGTATCTCTGAGTACTTATCTTGAATTCTAGAATAGAATATAATAGATTTATTTAGCCTGGTGGAGTTAAGGCCATGTGGCCTTCTCATCTCCGTAGGACAATTATCACTTCTAAAGGATTTCTTAGAATAAAAAAATGTTAAAATAGGGATAGTTGCCTTAATTACGAAAGAAAATCATCGCTGTTGTGCAGGAATAATATAGTTTCATCTCACGCAAGGCCCAGATTTCGATTTTTGGTCCGGGGAATTATGGATCCCCTGAAAACCACATAGCTTCGTTCTTAGAAACTATAACACTCAGCTACATGATATTTATAAAAAACCAGATGCAATAACGACAGTTAAGTCTCGTAGATTACAATGGGCAGGACATGTGACGAATGAGGAATAAAAGATGGGCATGAAAACTCCTTGTAGGAAAACCAGAAAGAACGCAACCATCACGTCGGACAAAAATAAGGTGGGAGAATAATATTATTCATGATTTGTGAGAGATAAATAATAAGGGGATAATTGGAAAACGTTGGCACGTAATATAAATGTATGGATAGCTTATGTCTATGCGGCCATGAACATACAGGTTTGATGTTGCCAGTGAGTGAGTGAGTGAGTTAATTAATAAGTTATTTGGTTAACAGGAATAAAATAAGTTGAAGTTTTGGTTCACTTTTTCAGGCTTTTCCTTAAGAATAAGGCAAATCCTAGGATATCTGGGTCCCAATGTCCATGGAAAATCACCAGACTCACAATTATCATCAATCATATTAATAAGAAATCAACTAATTCAATCATATGTATCCAATTCATAATATAATAGTTTTATCAAAGAATCCGAAGTAGGATTAATGTCTGTAAAACGAGAGTTGAAATTCTATCTCAGACGTATGAATATGCATACATTACTTTCCTATATCTACCTCAGAGCATAATTACATTTCATGTATGTAATATTTTTAAAAATTAAAAATTTGATATATCAATAAAATAAATATAATTTTAGCTTCTAAAGGACTAAATTTCCCACAAGCCAAACTACAGAACCAATTAATTCAGTTGTTTTAACTCTCTAGGATGTGACAGCTCCTATTTTAAGAAAGAAGATATAACATTCAAATTTATATCTCCACAATTAAAAAATCATTAAAATACACTAGAAAGCAAACTAAAAAAAGGGATATAAGGCTGTACCCATATTCCTAAATGGCTGCGAGTTTTGGACTCTAACGAAAAACTAATAGAACATTGAAACAGCAGAAATTAGGGTTTTAAGAGTGCAGCGAGTTCCACGGGTTTGGATAAAAGTAAAGATGAAAATATAAGGAATGGATTAAATATTTTTAAATTGATGGATACAAATCAGTAATATAGAAAAAATGGACAGAGCATTTTCAGAGAATGAAAGTAGATCGAAAACTGAAAAACAATTGTGTGCAGGCCCGAATTTGGTCAAAACGTCGGTAGGCCGAAGATCGTTGGGTCAAACTTTTCAATTGAAATCTATCAGATCGGAACGAGCATTGAAAGTTTAACGCGTGAAACGAAGATGATGATGAAGAACGGGTTTAGGATAGGAGTAGGTATCACAAATTCAATAACCCACACATAGAGAGAACTTCTAACTAAAGTTAATTTGTCAGTTTATTATACGATACAGCATGACATGAGATCGGTACCACTTGAATTTACAGTTAGAGAGAACGCCGAACTTGACAGACCAGATATAATAATTGCATATGACTAAAATATTGCAGCTAGTGCGACAATAAATAATAATAATAATAATAATAATAATAATAATAATAATAATAATAATAATAATAATAATAATAATAATTGTATTGTATTTTAAGACCATGTCTTCCCTTTACAGAGATTTAGGCGCTCTCCCTCAACAGGGAAGAATTTGAACCATACTAATTTATTTACACTTGTTTTCGTATAGATAATAATAATAATAAATAATAATAATAATAATAATAATAATAAATAACGAATTCATAGTAATTTTTCATAGAAATTGGTATACTATAAAAACAAAATCTGAATTACGACAACGTTTATATTAATTGTTTTCATGACGACTATAAAAATTTGAAATTTGTATTGCCCTCAATTTAAGAAATCTAAACCACGACCACAGTTCTGCAAGCAATCCCAT
This sequence comes from Diploptera punctata, assembly GCA_030220185.1. Classification (NCBI taxonomy): domain Eukaryota; kingdom Metazoa; phylum Arthropoda; class Insecta; order Blattodea; family Blaberidae; genus Diploptera; species Diploptera punctata. The sequence goes on along the minus strand of JASPKZ010002720.1, from coordinate 351,106 downwards.
GAAGTTTCAGTTTTTTAGTTGTCACAGAAGCAATGAAAATTATAAAAATATGGTTGTGGTTCACAATTACTTGAGAACAATCAACACTCCCCAGTTGTAGTAACTTAGAATAGCAGTAGTAGGACTTTATTAGACAAAAAGTAAGATATTTACAATATTATTTACAAATATGGGTCGCACGGGCAGTAAGCCGTACGTGCTGTTGACAGTCCGTTACAATAAAGTAATAATTGGTAACTAGTGTAAAGAAAAATAAACAACAAAAAATCAATAACATTACAATTACATAAAGAAAACACAATAATATTACAAATAAATAATAACACAATAGCATTATACACTAAAAAAACATTAACATTACATAATCAATTGAGTTGGTGTTTACTTGATGAAAATCCATATTTATTAATTAAATAAAAATAAAACTTAGTTTTATTTGATTTTCATATTTATTATATAATTCAGTGACAGCTGTTTCGGTGTTAACATGTCCGAAGAAGGTACAGTGTACCGAAACAGCTGTCACTGAATTATATAATAAATATGAAAATCAAATAAAACTAAGCTTTATTTTTATTTAATTAATTAACGTTACAATTACATAAAGAAAACACAATAATATTACAATTAAACAATAACACAATAGCATTATACACTAATTAATTTATATATAATTGTTAAGATTTAATGGTATTGCATTTTGATAACATATATTTATTCATGAATGAGTGTTGTCCTTATTTTCCGCGTTTTGTCCAGAAATTTACCGAGGTTTATCCAATTTTCTGGATTTACCAATAACTCGTAACATGCCAATCTTTCCCGATTTGATAGTTGAATGCAGGCTTTTACGGCCGGTAATCATGATGTTGAGTGATTCCGGGTTCTGTGGCCGTGGTCCATAGTTGGTGTTGATACCAGACGTTTCGCCCTCAACTGCGGAGGGCATCTTCAGTGGCGAGTGCTTCTAGGCGTGTTTCCTGGTCGGAAGCTCTAAGTAGAGCTTCCGACCAGGAAACACGCCTAGAAGCACTCGCCACTGAAGATGCCCTCCGCAGTTGAGGGCGAAACGTCTGGTATCAACACCAACTATGGACCACGGCCACAGAACCCGGAATCACTCAACATCATTTCCCGATTTGAATTTAGAAATCTTTCCGGTAATAACTGACGTCTCCAATATTCTAAATCATTACATTTTCCTAATATATGTATCTCATCTTCAAAGTTCCCGCACATTGGACATATTCGCATATCGTGATCGTCGCTAATTTTTAGAAATTTCCATGCCCCAACTTAGAATAGAATTACACCAAGCTCCACTACAATAAGTGCTCATTTTCACCTTGGTTTATTGCAGTATTCACCGCCAACGCCACTGGTTGTGATCTAAATTATGACTGGTATTAAAGTCACGTTCCTGAAATGTATATATCATTTACGTCTTCTTGATAAACCAAAATAAAATTTAAAAAATACTAATAGACAAAACGTTAGGACAAGTAAAATACTTTTGTTATCTAGGTATATATTTAGGTTGTAATAGTGAAAAAATATATAAATAACAAATTACAAATATTTCAATAATTATGTTGCACCCTTAAAAGAACACTGGGAAAGAAAGTAAGAAAATAAATACATTTAAAATGTTATAACGTATTGGCTGTACCTGTAATATTGTATGGCTCAGAAATATGGACTCTGAATAAACAGTCAATTAAAAGAATAGAAGCAGCAGAAATGAAATATTTACGATTTGTGGCAGAATATACTTTAATAGATAAAAATGTAATTGTAATGTTAATGTTTTTTTAGTGTATAATGCTATTGTGTTATTACTTAATTGTAATATTATTGTGTTTTCTTTATGTAATTGTAAGGTTAATGTTTTTAGTTTATAATGCTATTGTGTTATTATTTAATTGTAATATTATTATTGTGTTTTCATTATGTAATTGTAATGTTATTGCTATTGTGTTATTACTTAATTGTAATATTATTGTGTTTTCTTTATGTAATTGTAATGTTAATGTTTTTAGTGTATAATGCTATTGTGTTATTATTTAATGGTAATATTTTTATTGTGTTTTCTTTATGTAATTGTAATGTTATTGCTGTTTTTGTTTATTTTTCTTTACACTAGTACCAATTATTACTTTATTGTAACGGACTGTCAAAAGCACGTACGGCTTACTGCCCGTGCGACCCATATTTGTAAATAATATTGTAAATATCTTACTTTTTGTCTAATAAAGTCCTACTACTACTACTACTTAATAGATAAAAATACCAAGTGCTGATATCCGTAAAGAACTACAAATATTCAGTTTGACAGATAAAATAGAAGAATATTGGAGAAAATGGTATGAACATGTCTGCAGAATGGATACCAACAGATTGGGGACGCTCATGAAAGAGATGGACACAGCAGCCATAATACTTGGAGCCGGTCGAACCAAAAAGCTTTAATCCTTGCACGAAGAAGAAGAAGAAGAAGAAAATGAAAACTAATTCTGGAGAATTCATTATAATTTAGTTTAAATTTGTCTAAAGATTTATAATATTCTTATTTCATTATAATTTTACATATTTTTTCCTTCCACTTTTTTCTTTGTTATCGTCTCCCCATGCCACATGTCTCCCCATATATTGGCAGAAACAAAACTAGCATGGCAAAATAAGAAATCCGAAGAAATGAGAGTCGCGACTGAAAGTGGGAACATTGCGGACATATGGAAAGCGATAAGGGAACTCAAAGTAAAGTCCATAAATCGGACAAGAATAACGCCTGGGGAATGGAGAAGTTACTTTGATAGGGTGCTGGGAAATGAGAGGTTAAGATATAATCAAGGAAATATAGTTGAGATCCCTGACCCAATTCATATTCAAATACTGGATCAGGATATTTCGAAAAATGAAGTGGTTTCTTCCATTAAATGTTTAAAGAATGGTAAAGCACCTAGAATTGATGGAATACCAGGGGAATTCTTGAAAAATATGATATCATCCAATAAATTATTAGACGTTTTGAAAACTGCGTTCAACAAACGTTTTAATGGAGGAGATTATCCGGAAGCCTGGGCGACAGGTGTCATCCAACCGCTATACAAAGGGAAAAGTGGGGCACAGATACCAGAAAGTTATAGGGGAATTTGTCTCTTGTCAGTGTTCGGAAAAATATTGTAAGTACTTTACGAACGAATCAGACAATGGGCTAAAGAGAACAATAGGCTCTCAAAATATCAGGCAGGTTTTAGAGAAGGGTACTCCACGGTGGACAACCTATTTGTTCTGAGAACATTAATTGATGACAATCTGAAAATGAAGGGGGGTAAATTATTTTGTGCATTCATTGATTTTAAGATGGCATTTGATACTGTGGACCGAAGCGCACTTTGGGAAAAATTAAATCGGAAAGGATTGTCTCGTAAAATGATACATGCTTTAATGTCAATTTATAAATATGTTAAATTTTGTATAAAAGTAGACCAAGGGCACATCACAGAGAGCAGCGAAGCCAATCGGGGAGTGAGACAAGGTTGCATTTTATCACCAATGCTATTTAATCTATTCGTTGATGATATTGTAGACGTAATGCTAGAAGGAGAAATTGAGGCTCCGGAGATAGGAAATGTTAGAATCCCAGTCCTGTTGTATGCAGAGTGATTTAATTATCTGTTCCAAGACAATCAAGGGATTGCAAAGAGGTCTTGACCTACTGGAAATATACTGTAGGAATTGGGGATTGACTGTAAATGCTAGTAAGACAAAAACAATGACATTTAAAAATGGGACGGTTTATGGTAGAACAGAGGAATGGAAATACAGAGATCAAGTTCTTCAAAACGTGAAACATTTCGAATATCTTGGTACGACGTTGAAAATGAACGGAAAGTGGAAAAAACACATTGATATAGCATTATTTAAAGGGAGGGGCCAACTTAACAGTGTACTCGGTATTCTGGGTCGAGTGCCTGATATTCCAGTCAGCACATTAGAAAAAATGTATGGAGCTATGGTCATGCACTATAGTAGTGAGATTTGGGGTTTCCAAAGAACGGAAATACTAAATAAGGTATATACGCATTTTCTAAAGTATATTACAGGACTTAGTAAGGCCGTTTCTAACTGTGGAATTTTATATGAATTCGGGTCATTCCAGGACGATATTAACTGTAAAATTCGTGTACTCAAATACTGGTTGCGAGTAATCCAAGGTGAACAAACAATGCTTAGAGCAATTTGCTACGACCACCAAATTAAAAACATAGATGTTAAATTTTGGGCAGACGAGGTTAGGAGAGAACTCCAAAAGATTGGGATGGGCTGGATATGGGAAAAAGGGACTGAAAATCGCAAGAACGTGTGGAGAAAAATAAGGAGGAGGTACTTAGATGTAAACCTGTAGAAAAATAAAAAAGAAAAAAACCAAAAATATTTAAATATCTTAATGAAACTGTTTCCAAAATTAAATCTTTAGAATAAAATCCCGCTAAAAAAGGCATTCCACATAATGCAAAATTAGAAATTATTAAACAAGATGAAGTTAAAGGCATTTGAGAATATTCCTATAGTGTGTGTGTAATTATTATAATATTTATAAAGGGTCCGGTTGATTATGAGATACCACAAAAGTTAACAAGATACCTTCGCCGAATGTACAGGAAAACGCTCACTGTGTTTACAAAGAGACCTAAAACACGTCTGGGGAAAAGAATCGTATATACTCAACCTAGGATTTAAGGAGAGATCAGGGCTTGCTTGGTTTAGGCTAGGGGCATGGAAATTTCTAAAAATTAGCGACGATCACGATATGCGAATATGTCCAATGTGCGGGAACTTTGAAGATGAGATACATATATTAGGAAAATGTAATGATTTAGAATATTGGAGACGTCAGTTATTACCGGAAAGATTTCTAAATTCAAATCGGGAAAGATTGGCATGCTACGAGTTATTGGTAAATCCAGAAAATTGAATAAACCTCGGTAAATTTCTGGACAAAACGCGAAAAATAAGGACAACACTCATTCATGAATAAATATAAATGCAATACCATTAACAATTATATATAAATTAATTAGTGTATAATGCTGTTGTGTTATTATTTAATTGTAATATTAATGTGTTTTCTTTATGTAATTGTAATGTTAATGTTTTTTTAGTGTATAATGCTATTGTGTTATTACTTAATTGTAATATTATTGTGTTTTCTTTATGTAATTGTAAGGTTAATGTTTTTAGTGTATAATGCTATTGTGTTATTATTTAATTGTAATATTATTATTGTGTTTTCTTTATGTAATTGTAATGTTATTGCTATTGTGTTATTACTTAATTGTAATAGTATTGTGTTTTCTTTATGTAATTGTAATGTTAATGTTTTTAGTGTATAATGCTATTGTGTTATTATTTAATGGTAATATTTTTATTGTGTTTTCTTTATGTAATTGTAATATTATTGCTGTTTTTGTTTATTTTTCTTTACACTAGTACCAATTATTACTTTATTGTAACGGACTGTCAACAGCACGTACGGCTTACTGCCCGTGCGACCCATATTTGTAAATATCTTACTTTTTGTCTAATAAAGTCCTACTACTACTACTTCCTGTTTACACGGACTTGCCCGAGTATTTATTTATCGCAAACTTCATGTCATCTATCAACATACTGACACCGTAAACTATTGAATCAACTAATCTCGGTCAATTTGAAGACTATTTTTCACTCTACCTTCACTCGGGGGGGCACAGGCTAATTGGGATTTCCGGATCTTTGATCTGGTCAAAAACACTGATGAAACTGATCTTTAACCTCTGGGGTGAATTTCGGTGAATTCCGAAGGTTCTAACTTAGCAAAATCCACTCACCTCACCTCCAAATTGGGGAACCTCGGGACCTTCTTAAGATCTTTAAAGACTTTAAGATGCAAAAGAGAAAGTTGGGTGTAGAAAGAAACGGGAAGCTAACGCGCGCATATATATATATATATATATATATATATATATATATTAAAGCTGCAAACATTACTGGAATTCATAAATAAGAGGAAAAGAAATTGGATTGGCCACTGGCTAAGAAGAAATTATCTGCTGCCGGATGCCCTAGAAGGAATGGTCAACGGAAAGAAAGTAAGAGGCAGAAAAACACATAATATTATTGATAATATTAAAATAAATGGTTTGATTCAAAAAGGAAAGCTGAGTTAAGGAAAGAGTGGCGAATGCTGAGTTTGCAGTGAAAGACCTGCTCTTGGACAGAATACTATGTATGTACCTCCACTCCCACTCCCCTAGGGGTACTAGGGGACAAACCCAGGTGTAAATGCTATTCGGACTGTCACCAATCAGCTTAGCAATTCCGAAGAGTATGGATTCGACATTAATATTAGTCATTATAGGTAATTTTACAAGTTTCTCCTCACTAAGCCCCTACAGTGCTAGGGCTCATTTACCACCACAATATACTTTCAGGAATGTAAATGATATGCGTACCCATATTATTTGAAATTGCATGAGGCATCCCGGACTTATGCTAGAACATACATACTAATGCAAACATACAATCAATAGCCTAAATAAATTCTCTGGCCAGTTAATTACCAAAGATATTTATGAGTTAATTTAGAGAAATATTCTACTTGGCATCATGATTTTAATCAAGAATTGATGTGGGTGTCGGAATGTTTGTAATCTGGTTTTATGTTAGTGATTACGAACAAACACTTAAAACGAGAAGTAATTGAGAATTCTCAGGAAGATGTGGGGTTTATTCCTCCCCTTTCCAGAGAATTGCGTCGTGTCGCAGTTTCATTAATTTGCAAATAATCTTAGAGTTGGAATATGTCCGAGAGTACGCTCTCCTCTGATTGTAAGTCTTCCGTGGATTCGATACGTTTAAATTAAATTAATTTAATAAAAAATCAAGTCTGTTACATAGACTAAAAAGAGTATTATTTTGTAATTGTTGATTCATCTCTGGAAGTAGTTGATCCGCTCTAAGTCTTACTTTAGCTATTAGCACAGGATGATTATAAATTCAAATTATTGATCAGAGTGGCGTCCTGACAAGTGCAGTTAGATAGGGAACCTCTAGTGAAAGGTACCGTTCAGGTGTTACAATGACTGTTTAGCTCATGTCCCAAATGGGAGTCAATGACCAATCACATTTCAATGATGTTTTATTACACGCTTTATATTAGCTTGACCTGTATCTATCTATGTAACGGAATCTTTCAACGTGATTTTCACCCGCTTAAAATCATTGGATCGACTTGAAACCTTGTATACTTTTAAATGATCAATGACAACATAATAATCTCTTGTTTCTAAAATCATGGCCACAACCATCAGAAAGTAAAAAAAAAAGTGTCTGTGTAATTATGAAACGGAATCATTGAACACGATTTTCACCCACTTAAAATCATTGGATCGACTTGAAACTTTGTATACTTGTAAAGGACCAATGGCAATACAATAATTTCATAAATGTTTCTAAAATCCTGGCCAGATTCAGCAGAAAATCAAAATAATAAAAACCGGTGTAATAGGTTGCGGACTTATCAACTCCTTACTCAGTCGCTGTAAGAGCTCAGTTGGTAGAGCGGTGGACTATAGTGGTATACAATTTCAGTAATCCATAGGTCGCTGGTTCAAATCCGGCCCGGAGGATTTTTTTTAGTAGAGTATTACTTTTAGCTCATACTACAAAAGTATCGAATTTAAAGATGTTTTCACTTTTATCTTATTCTGTAAAATATTAAAACTAAATAATAAAAAATAAATAATAGTTTTAAAAACTAAAACAACACGCTTTAATAGAAAACCGAACTAAAAAATGAAAAATAATTTTAATTTCCAACAAGCTTGGGATAAAATTAAAGTGGTCAACAAAAAAACCATCTCCAACACATCTAGAATAAAACTAAAGTTATCTACAACAAAATAATTTTACCATCAAAAGCGTGGGGTGCTTTCTATGTTTTTTACGTTTTCTTCTTAGAGACTTTACTTTTACCAATATCTGTTTATTATCAAATATATTAATTGATATATTGCACTCCACGCTTTTGATTGTAAAATTATTTTTTTTTGTAGATAACTCTAGTTTTATTCTAGATGTGTTTGAGATGATTTTTTTGTTAACCACTTTAATTTTAACCCAAGCGTGTAGGAAATTAAAATTATTTTTCATTTTTAGTTCGGTTTTCTAATAAAGCGTGTTTTAGTTTTTTTTTTAATTATTATTTATTTACAACCAATCACAGTCCCGCACAACAAGCCATCAGGAAAAAATGGAAGTGGGGAGGCCACGTCGCAAGAATACAGGACGACAGGTGGACAATAAAAACAACCATGTGGGACCCGTACACAGGCAAGAGACAGCGCGGAAGACCAAGACGACGATGGGCTGACATCTTGAAAGAACGAGCAGGGGCGCAATGTTCCAGAGTCACCAGATGCAGGAAAAGCTGGAGAACGATGGAGAGCCAACTGTGTATTAACTAATCACAGAACAGACAGTGTATACAAACCAAGTGCTACATCCAAGTCAACTTCTCACCACGGAGTAGCTCACCGGGTGACACTCTCAAATAGAGCTTAACCCCTGTACAGGGAGGCCTTTGTCCTAAAGGGACATATCAGGCTTTATTTATTTATTTATTTATTTAATCACAGTCGTTTTCCACCTCGATTTGATCAATTTAATTTTATCGCTTTAAAATCAAGCTCCTCCTATTTAACATTCTGAATAGACCATAGCATTATTTTGCAGTGACTACATATGGCTACCGGAATGTATATATAGTGCACGAATGTCAACAGATAGTGCTTGCGGTATATAATATAAAAACATTTGTAGCAATTGATTATACCACAAAATAAACAAACCACTGTTTTCACTTTCTTAAACGTATTATTTTCCAGGAATTCAGGTTCAAGAAAAAAATAATTGACATATTTACATCATAGGACATCGAAATTAATTAATAACCTATAATATTGGTTATACATTTCTGCACTAGAGTACATTCTTACAATATTGCGATCCTTTGGCAATAAATAATATGATCTGGTTGCAGTGATGAACAATGAAGCATAACAATCGTTTCTCATTTGTTTTCAAACATCGTCGTTTACATTAAAGACAAATATGTTTAAATAACTATATTTAAATAATGATTTGTGAGTAAACAGCTTAATTTTATTCGTTAAATAGTCCTAACAAATGTCATTTTTGATTTCCAAATTTTCCAGATAAATTCACTCCTCACTTCGTGAGTCGTGAAAATTTGGAAATCACTCGTGGTATTACTTATAATAAATTGATTTTATTAAACACAATGTGTACATTTAGAGTTTTCACCAGTCTTTTGTAATTTTGGTGAGAGGCTGAGTTCTGCTTTGGCATTTCATTAGGTGGTACCTGGAGCATGGCTCGTCGCAAAGCTTACATCTGCAGTCCTCCTTGGGGTCGTGGTATGACGGATTCTGACATATTTTCCCGTGGAAACCATGCGCGGCGAAGCGTGTGTATAGGTGGCGAAGTTGGAAGTTCGGTCCTTTCCACACATCCGTTTTCATCGTTTCTGTGTCCATTATTTCCTTCGGTATTGCATTGGCTTTGTTTTGTCTCTCTTTGATGGCGTCTTTATATGTCTGGGTTTCTGGTGGATTGAAGCGAAGCTTGATGTCCTCAATGAAGTAGGATTCATGTGCTATTCTGTAGGCGTAGCTGTTTCTTGTGTACTTTGGGAGTGACAAGGCCCTCTTGAGATATCTGGCTTTGACATTCTCCAATTTCTTGAGGTTTTTCGCTGTTAGGTGAATCCAAATTATCTGAATACCGTATGTGGCCGCTGGTGCTACCTTGAGTTGGAACAGTGCCATCGCCGTTGGCAGGGACAGTCTCTCAAGCTTGGAGATGTCGAACATCGAATTTATTGCCGCTGTGCTCCTGTCTTGTATATTCATGGTGAACGTGGTTCCAGTGGTCTGCAGCGTCTTATAATAAAGACATCGAATATACATTCGGGCATCGCCTGGATAAAAAAGTCAAAACAATGTATCTATTTCGAACGATTCGCTATTCCCCGAATATTCGATACGTTATTATGTCGGATGGAGATTATTAATAAGAGTGCTGATTTTTTCCTGGCGCAACATCTAAGAGCTCCACCAACATTTCTCGAATGCAATTCAAGTGTATAAGGACCTGTTAGGTAGCGCTTCGAATTTTTTTAACAGGTGACACGTGACACGATGTGACCGCAGTGTAGGCATTTGTCAATGAGCTCAAGTAAACAAACATTTTTCATTCTTATCAACAGAGTGCCAAAACAAACTTCCGGATCTCTATTCCTCGGGCAAAAGTTTACTTTATTTTCTGTAAGTTCCTCTACTATCGTGAATATGTATTCTGAATCATCCTTTTCCAATAGCAACTTGCTGCAATATTATAATTAACTAACTAATTCAATGGCACTATCGAACCCGTAGTTTCATGGCCGTGCGGACATAAGCTCTCCATACATCCCCATCCTGAGCTAATGTTTTCCAATCATTCCCTGTATAATCTACTTCCCTCAAATCATAGTTAATGTTATTCTCCCATCTCATTCTTGGTCTACCAACTGGGCATTTTCCGTCTGGTTTTCTCTAAAGAATCTTCCATGCCGTCTTTCATTCCCAATTCGTCCCACATGTCCTGCTCATCGCAGTCTACGAGACGTAATGTTATAATTATTAATATATATATATATATATATATATATATATGTGTGTGTGTGTGTGTGTGTGTCTGTGTGTGTGTGTGTGTGTGTGTGTGTGTGTGTGGAAAGCAACAGGAAGCTACCACATCTACAATTCCCTAGTAAAGCTGCAAGCATAGCATTAAAATGCTATGATTGCAGTGAAGAACCTGCCTTCGGGCAGAATTACTATGGATATATATATATATATATATATATATATATATATAGGGCCTATATATACTATATAGCAACTTACTGCAATGCTATAATTATTAATAAATATATTCATCCATCCATAATAATTCTGCCCAAGGGCAATCATAACATTTTCATACTATGCTTTGCAGCTTTACTAGTGATTTATAGGTATGGTAGCTTCCCGTTGCTTTCCACACCGGTGAAGTATGATGATGATAAGGATGATAATGATGGCCGGATGATTTTCGGGGACCTTCGGGCCCTAAGCTTCCTGACATTTGTCTTACAGGTGAGGAGAAAACCCGAAAAAAAACTTCACCCAGGAGCCTGTCCCGACCGGGAATCGAACCCGGGCCCGCTGCGTGACATGGCAGCATACTGCTATCTTGAGACCACAGCGGTGGACAAAAAATATATAAAAATACTAAAATATATATCCATTTTATCCCTCCCAAACATGTTTTCTCTCTCCTCTCTCTCTCTCTCTCTCTCTCTCTCTCTCTCTCTCTCTCTCTCCTCTCTCTCTCTCTCTCTCTCTCTATCTCTCTCTCTCTATCTCTCCTCTCTATCTCTCTCTCTCTCTCTCTCTCTCTCTCTCTATCTCTCTCTCTATCTCTCTCTCTATCTATCTATCTATCTATCTATCTATCTATCTATCTATATATATCACTCTCTCTCTCTTTCTTTCCGGTTATAGAGTTAAAAGCACTACTCTTGACTACTAGAAGAAACCTCTTAAGTAAATATTCATGTTTACTGATTTAGTGTCCTGATTAGTAGTTTCAGATATTCGGAGATACTGTATTTTTAAAACAATAACAATACATTTTGTACACAGTTTTGGGATGTGAATGAGGAAGTATTCGTGCTCGGATGTAGTTCAATTACAGAATTAATACATGTAAAAAAGTTCATGACAAGTCTTGAGCTTGAGGTAAAACGAGAGGGAATTGTTTTGCCTTACGTTTTGTGTGTAATGTTATCAGAATAAAGAAACAAATAAGTTACTAGATAAACTGGCAACGAATTTTAAGTGCTTCTCCAACTTCTTTTATAACTTAATCTCTATTATTTACATAAATAGAAAGTAAAATAAATTCACTAATCCTTTAATTTACTGGAATACATAAAGAAAGTTGTAATCGGTACGAAGAGAAATTCTTATCTGTTTGGTTTACAGTATAAAGAAGGAGTTGTGTAATATATCCCACTCAAATTAGCTTTTTAAAATATCTTAATCCGGTTTAACATGTTATCTGAAAAAATATATATTTTCTTAAATAAGTAAATTACCTTACCGACTCAAAAATAAGCCACACGATTTACCCGACACTCGCTACTCTACAATATTTAATCGTGAAGTCCGTAATGACAACACCGATAATAATGAATATTGCAATGAAATGTGTCAGGATCTTAACCCATACGATTCAGGTTTAAATGTTCAATGATTTTCCCCAGAAACCGAATTTAAGTTACCGTAAATAATATTGTCTATTTTCAGACATTCAAAACAAACAAAATATAACGGTACTTCAGATCACAATAAGGGCGAAGTCCAAAACACATTCCTCTACTATTCAAAAATGTTAACAAAACATTACCCTGCCAAGGGGTGTGCAAAATATTGCAAAATATATAACAGAGTTAAGCGGGTGTACCTCGTCTTCTGAATTCAAGGTCATTTAAATGACGGCGAGTCTACCTCGTCTTTTGAGGCGAATGGGTTAAGAAAAAATGTTCACTTGCAGCAGAAATATGTAAATATGAATGATTGTTTCCCCCCCCCCTTTAGTATGTCTCATTATTTTATTTTATGTCTATACTCGAATTTCCGCTCTTATATGCATCCATCCATAGTAATTCTGCCCGAAGGCAGGCCCTTCACTGCAATCATAGCATTTTCATGCTATTCTTGCAGCTTTACTAGGGAATTGTGTAGATGTGGTAGCTTCCCGTTGCTTTCCACACCGGTGAAGGATGATGATGATAATGATAATGGTAAGGATGGTAATGATAAGGATGATGGCCATATGATTTCGGGGACCGTTTGGGCCTTAAAGTTTCCCTGACATTTGCCTTACAGGTGAGGAAAAACCCCGATAAAAACCTCACCCAGAAAAACTGCCCCGACCGGGGATCGAACCCGGGCCCGCTGCGTGACAAGGCAGCACGCTACCTCGAGACCACAGCGGTGGACTCTTATATGCAAGAGTTACTTTATTTTTTACCAATATTGCACAAACTGTGGATAAATATATTTTTTCTTACATTGTATGTTTGAAAAGTTTCTAATAAAAGTGTATGTCGTATCGCATAACCGCTTTCATCTAGCGACTTAAAATCGATGATTCGATTCCGGCCAATGCCGAGGAATTTTGTTGATGAGGAACATTTGAGGAATCGGTTTCTTTACGATTGAAGTTAAAAGTAGTTGTTCCCGTGCTGAAGATACATATGCCACGTTCAAGAACTTTCAACTTCATATGTTTCTTCTTCCAGTCATGTTTTAGGCCATATGATTTGCTACAGATTCAAAACATATTTCGTATCAACACCCAATCTCACGTGAAAAATACGTGGCTGCTAAAGTAGAATGTGTGGCACGGTTAAAGTCAAATTAAAAGAGTGTTGTGTTGGAGTCTTTCTTCAGGAAATAACCACATTAATGCATTTGGACATTTTATACAAAAGACATCACCCCATCGGTGATATCTAGTATGTAAAGGAAGAAAGATATCCTTTAAAATGGTTCTTCCCTCAAGGAACAGCTTCAATATAGCCCCCTCTTAATATGGCTTTAACTGAAGTACTCACTTAAATGGTGGCTACACATGTAACTGCACACTTGATAGGAATGAATGATCAACATTTTTACACAAGTACGGACATTTTCCCTTCGATACCACACTGTACAATTATGCTTCAAGAAGCAGGCACCAGTTTGCTCTTGGACGATGTTGAGTTCGGATGACGATGTGCTCTCTTTGACTGCGTGTGCTTTGTCCACAACAGAAAAACGTTAAACAAGAAACGTGTTATGTGGTGTAAAGAAAGGTTAATGAAAATAAAAACTTATTCCCACATTAATTTACCGAGTGAATTGAAAATATATTCCCGTGATTGGTATAATTATCTCAATTTAGTATGCCCTAAACCGTGGCATTAATTAAAGTTGTAGGGGCGGCTATTCACGGGAAGTATGTGAAGTGCCACTTCATCTTATTTTTACCAACATAACTTTTAAACATTATTTTCCTAATCATGAATGTTGGTTTTAGTAGTATTATTGAAAGAGGCGGGACTCGTCGTTGTATCATGGAGCGTACGCGCCACGTGCTATCATTCTGGACTACTGCCAGCGCTCAAGTGAAGGATTCTTGCTTTCCACTCTGATCCACATCCGGGGCGGATGACTACAGTGACGTCACCCGCTGAGTTCCAGCGTTACAAAATCCTGAAAGTGAAGTAGCGAAGATGGAATTAGCCATCTGCTACAAGGCTTTGTCTATGAAATTATTTCGTATCGCGCTCTTCGGTTATCGTTGTGTTGGTTTACATATGAATCCTGTTTATGATGTACTGTGTGTTTTATTGGACACACGTTTCTCACGTTGAAAAGACGAAAACAAAAGGAAGCTTCAAATTGTGGACATCCTAGTGAATGTCTATGTAGTACAAATGAAGTCAAACGCTACAATCCTAGTTTCAAACGTCATGGTTTAAGAAATGTCCATGGCTATGATTTTCTCCCTCCACAATAGCATCTTTCGATAGAAGCTTTTCTTGTCTGAAGCTTATAAAAACATGTCTCAGGAATGCAATTTCAGAAGAGAGAGACTTTCTTCTTTGGGTAATGTTACAATTCAAAAAAAAAATCTACTAAAATTAACGAAGACAACCATTCCATGAATACATCACTGAGAAGTTTCCAGCCATAAAGGACCGAAGAATTGATTTGATATACAAGAAGTAAGTGATTTCAATAATAATTAAGGTAGGCATGTGTACAATCAATCTTTCTTACTAGCTCTTCACTCAACTTCAAAGCCACAAGCCGCCACTGCTGCTACCTGGTCAAGCGGTTTGTGTTCCTGCTATGTTGCGGCAGGAAGTGGAAACAGGAAGGAGGATATTTGAATTAAAATCAAAGTATGTTCTTTATTAGATTAACATCTCGTGCATCGGTGTAACTCTCTCCTACTCTCACTGTGTTCAGAGAAGGTTGAGATTGTGCTTACATGTGAAGATACGTACATAGAATAATACAGTTTTGTGTTTTAGCGAAATAGGAAGGTGTTCAGGTACCATATATGAGAAACGATAGGAACAGCCGTCGTATATTATGGTTGTGTAAAAGAGCCAAGAGATGGACACAGCAGCTATAATACTAGGAACCGGAACGAACCAAAAAGGTTCAATCCTTCCAAGAATAAGTAGAAGTAAAAGAGCAATGTGTAAAAAAAACGAAAGATAAGGAAGGAATCTGAACAAAACGATGCATCATTTCAACTCCGGAAAAAAAAAAGTGAATGGTGAATTCGTCGAAATGTTTTTCAGTTCTGCGAATACCTAAATTACGCCAACTATTAGCTTTGAAACAGGAAATAAATTCTACGGGGTGTAAGGAAATTCTTATAAAATGTAATCATCATCTTCTTTAAGGTATGGGCCTGTTGGCCCGTTCCGTTCTCTGATGCACGATATGCTACTGTCGTCCTTCCAACGTCGTTTTGGTGTTCCTACATTTCTTCGGCCTTGAGGTTTATAATGAAGCATCTGTTTTGATAAACGATTATTTGGCATTATTTGTACATGTTCAAACCAATTATATTTATTTCTGTATATTCTCTTTTTTATATTATGTATTTGTAATTCATCTTTGATATCTTGATCTCTTAAAAATATACCTGCAACGGATCTCAGAAATCTCATTTCATTTGTCTCAATTTTATGTATATCAGAGATCGTTAAATGCCAAGTCTGAGACTCGTATGTTAAAGTTGGAAGGGCAACTGTTTTGTAATTTTTTTCAAATATCTTCTTATTGAACCACTTATCTGTTGAAATTTCCCTAATTTTTCCTCCATATCCAAATTTTGCGGATACGATACCATGCATCCCAGATAATTAAAACAAGTTGCTTGTTGAATGATGTTTGCTCCAATTAAAATGTTTGTCATTTTGTACTGAGTTCCAATAAATGCCATGGACTTTGTTTTCTCTGTTGATATCTTTAAATTATAATATATTATTAGTTTCCATAATATTTATAAACTGATTTTTGTAGTTGATTTTCTGAAAATTGAATATAAAATGATATTAACGAAATCTCTACCAAAAAGATCCTCTACATGAAACATCTTAGAAAAATAGTGAAAATTTCAGGGATTCGTTTTCCCAAATTCAAAAACAGCATTGTCTTATGGTTAGACGAACTTAAAAATGTGGCTATAAGATATAAGCAATTAAATTTCTATGGACATGTACGACGAATGCAAGAAGATAGGTTACCCAGAAAAACATTGGAATCGTGTCCACCTGGAAGTACAAGGAGTGGAAGACCTCGAAACTCGTGGATGCAAGAAATAAGAACTGGAATGAGAACATGAAGACTGGAAGGCCTGGGGTGGATGGATAGAGACGAGTGGAGAAAGAAAATAAAACTTTAGACACAGAGAGATGTGTAAACATTAAAAATCTGTAAATAAATAAAATAACTTATAATTTAGTTATTCGCTATTTCTTTTACTTTCACCGAATGTTCATACACACAGGGTCGCTAATTACATTCTGTAACAATAATGAGACAGACACTTCCACTACAATCTACTGAGAAATTGAGAATCCGTGAACTAGATTTCAAGTCCAAAGAGAGCAGTATTAAAAATGATTGTAACCTCTGCTATTGATGTAAGCAAAGTTAAAATATTCATGTGCTCATCTTTAATGGAGAAGATCAATAATTCCTTATACAGTATTTTCTTTTCAATACGTTCAATATGAAATACTTCATCGTTTTTAGAAATGTCACAATAAATCTTTGGAAGAATATTTTCTTTCAATAAGAGTAATTTATCGGACATCATCCCTGTCAACCCGTTCCACTGCAACCCTCTTTTACAAGGCAATCCCATCTCTCACCAACAGCTGAAGAAATAGAAGAGCAAGAAGAAGACAACGACCAATTCTACTCTCGAATTTCTCTCGAGGTTCCTAATTTATCTCGTCTCAATTTTTTTTATTCTGTCCTCACTCGCTTTCTCTCTCTGTCCCTCCATTAGATACATCTTGCACGAGATCTTAGAATACTTTTCAAGGAGTGAAATGGCATTGAGGAAAAGAGGCTTATGCAGGATTTACAATTTCTTCTTGTTATCTTTATTTTCTTCGTGTATTTATCCCTTCTGTACTTCTCATTATCTATCGTCTCATTTTCTGTGTCTTCTTTTATCTACGCTTTGTCGTCGTAGCGGTCCCATTTAATTCCAGTTCTTAAAGAGAGAGGAATTGGCTTCTCGTCTCACCGGAAACGGTTAAGTTTAAAATCTTATTCTTAACAGCCACGCCCTGTTGATCCGTCCTCATCGTTGCGGTTCTCTTCAATCACTCTCTCTTGCTCTAAAGATTGAACACTTTCTAAAGCCTAAGTTAGTTTTGTTAGTCCTCTAAGAATATTTCTTTTTTCGTCATCTCCATAACTCAGGCAGCCATCTTCTTCTAACTCTAGGGGGAAATGAGCCGTGAACAAATGACAGTCTATTGGCACCGATCTTCCTCTTTCTTTCACTAAGTGTTTTAAGTTTGACTGGCCTAGAGATTCACGGTTTTATCAATTCTTACTTCATTGAGAATATATTTTACAAATGTAGTATACATTATTCAGTAATCAGAAACAGGTAAAAATGTTTAAATAGTAAATATTCAGTATCTGAGGTGTCCATAGTTCGCGAACATTTATTTCTCGCATTGATTTTCTTTTAATCTGTACCTTCTTGTACTCCTCTTTTTAAACTGTCATATTTCAACCAAAAAGGCATGCATGTATGTTGTACATACTTCTGGATGTATAATATTTCCCACACATTTCTCTTATATATATATATATATATATATATATATATAATTTTTTCCACTATTGGGCTCCCAGAAATCACCAACATCAATATGGAAAGAATGAACATCATAATAGCCGTAATAAATTCACGAATAGTTAGAAAAATAGTATGATATAAAGAATGAATAAAAGGCTTCAGTCAATGTGATGTATATACCCCGCCAACGTGTGAGTAAAAAATCACCAATGCCTCTCGAGCATCAAGTAGAAAAATTCTCCTGTTGTGATTTGTAATTTAGCTCCGAGACTTGCCATTCTAGGCATGACTCAAGTCGACGCCCCTACAGACGATCCCACAGCGATATAGAAATTTTGCATTGTGCCTTGGAATTTTGTTCATTCGGCGAAACTTTTCGAAACAGCGGCCCACCATAAGATTAGATTTGCCATCGATAAACGGCTACAGCAGGATACCAAAGGACCGATAAAAAGAAAAACGAAGATATAAGAACAGAACTTAATATATTTAATCTCTGTGAAAGAATAAAATATTATCAAAATGCTTATCTTCAGCACGTATTACGAATGAATGAACAGCGCATACCAAGAAGAATGTATAATTATAAACCAAAAAAGAGCAGTATGTTGGGAAGACCATTGAAGAGATGGAAGGACCAATTCGACCTATAATGAGATCGGAACAGGCCATTGGGCTTAATCCTTGTTGTTGTTGATGATGATAAACGGCTACAGAATAATAGTTACAACACACATGAAGAGGTTCATGCGGTCGCCGATAATGGCAGCGTTTGTCTAACTGACATCATCGCTTTCGAACCTTGAGCTCCAATCGGATACATTTTAGATCGTACCATTATATTTGAAACACAGAGGCCAACTGAAGAAGTTGCTTTTGATAAGTTCATCTCTCTCATATTACAAGAATTCTTATAAACTGAGGGATGTAAAAGTCATCGGTTGGTGACGGTGCAAAAAACACTTTATAACAAAACATTTGTCTCGTTTAGTTAAACTTTTAAAATGCCTTCAATCCTTATCAAACACGTGACTCCTAAAGCATTGAGAAAGTAGTTATAAATGTTACGATTTTAATCTTTATTGGAAAAATTATAACTTATACAAAGGAACCTTGACGTTTGCTCTGTTTAGATGTTTAGATAGATATTGTTATGGGGTTTTTATATTTTATTTTAATGTTTCCGATTTTCTTTCTTGTAAAAATTAATTCTATAGTTAATAACATTAACAACGATTTGAGGGAAGTAGATTATACAGAGGATGATTAAAAACATTAGCTCCGGATAGGGATGTATGGAGAAATTATGTCCGCTCGACCATGAACCTACGGGTTCAATAGTGCTAGTGACTGAGTGAGTTAGTTAGTTAGTTAGATTGCTAATTATATGCATTCTGTTAAAATCCAAACTCTAGTTGGAGTCATATTTCTATTGAAGAAGATACAATAATGTCATCCAGTAAAGCGAACAACTGATGCAAGAGAGAAGATTGAAGCAGGATGACATTCCTGAAGAATTCTACGGTACGCCTGGTCTGAACCAAACAAGGAACTAAGGCACCAGATGCAGTCCGACGGCTTCCATCACAAAGTGTGTGTGAATGTCACTCACCAGTTGCAGATGTAAACTGTGCGGACTAAAGTGTACAAGATATCATCTGGAATTGTGTTCCAAAGTGACAATGTCATTAGCGTAATACGTCAATTAATTAATTTTGCGCGTGCGCAATTATATTATTATTAATATATAATTATGGACAAATAATCATCTGTAACCATTTTATTGGGTCACGCTGTAGCTTTGCTGGTTTAAGGAAATACGATACAAGCTGGAAGATCGAGGATTTGAGTCCCGATGGGTTCAGGATTTTAAACTGACCCAAATCCTCTGGCCGCACCAGGGCCCTGGAGTCAACTTAGCCCCTAATGGAAATGAGTATAGGACTATGTCTCGGGGGGAAAGGAAGCCATCACGCAGGGCTAACAACCCGGCTAATACATCGCGCCATTTATCTAGAAGAAGTGGAATCCTTCATCTCCTACTAACCCAAGGAGCTCCTAAGGCCTGTAGTGGGACCACTTTAATTTTTTATTATAAAATGTACATTCGCGAGGTAAAGATATTTTGATATTTATCCTGTAAGATTGCATACTTTAAATAGCACGTTCACCCTGTATAACCCATTAAAACATTGTAATCTTACTAAGATGAGATTGATGACTGCCAGGACATGTTCCAGTCACTCCCTGTATAATTCATCTCCCTCGAATCATAGTTAATGTTATTCTCCCACCTCATTCATATTCTATAACTGGAAGAAAACCCTATTGATTTGCCTACTTTTCAGTTTAATGGTTTTTTAGATAAGTTGAAATGACAAGATTAATACGCTTATCTTTATATTAATACGTGAAAAAAAAAAGTGTATCCCTTTTAAAGTACATTGCGCGTACGGAGAAGTGTGACATTTGGCATACAAGTTCATATAGAGGAGGAATGCAGAAAAATAAAATGTATGTATGATATGTGTTACAGATAAATTAAATTAAACAAAATAAAATTAATTGTCTCTAAGGAATTTATGCGTATTATTCATTCATTTGTTTACGTTCATACTGAAAATGCATTGTTGCAAAAAGAAAATTGTACAGCAGCAATGTGAATTAATTATACGGTACGCCTGACTTACTCTCGAACATTTATTATTAGTGGTTCAAAAAAGTGAGTACATTTTATTATTCACATTTAAATTAAACCCTGTCTAATATTGGTTTCAGTAATTTTATTATGTTTTTTTTTAATATAGATATTCGCACCTACTTCCATTATGCCTCGACATAGAATATTGACGGGTGGGCAGATATATACGGAGGGTTGTTTCTGATTTTTTATAACAAATGATTTTTAAGTTTTACCTTAAGAAAAGCCGTGTCTCCACTATCGATCATGCTCTATTTGATGGCCTTCACCCGAGCTATGGTTCGGCATCGGAGTTTCCGTTGCAGAAGACTCTTACGCAGCACAGCCATATCTAGAAGTTCCCACTCCTCTTTATATGCTTTCCAGAGACCGTCTATTGTTCGAGGACGCCTGTTTCCCAGTGCACTTTTGAAGAATCCAAAGGCACAAAGGTCCATCGGTGATGCATCAGGAGACTTCACTGGGCTGTTGCTGAATGGAATAACATGTATTCCAGTTTCCTGCTCCATTCTCTCCAGGAATGCCAGGGTTGACCCGAAGTGTGACTGTAGGCCTTGTCTTGGTGCACCCAGACTTGGTTTTTGTCTGTACCATAGAGAGCTGGGATTTTAGTCGGGTAAATTGGGGTGAGAAATTCTTCCTGGTAGTACTGGGAGTTGATTTTGGCCTTTTTAGCTACTCTACGAATGGTCAGTTTTTCATTGTAGCAATATCCCGCGATGACCATAAATCCATTGGAGAAACTTTCTCTGCATTCGGCATACCACTTTTGAAATTTTTTTCACCCATTTTTCTATATTAAATTTGCCCGGGGTTTGTTGCAGTCTCCTAGATAAACATATGCTTCATCAAGTGTGACCAAAAATTTCCATTTTTCTCCTGCCAGGTGCTTTTCATAGAGTTTCCTGCTGTTGGTGCGGCATTCGGCAATGTGACATGGCAACAATTTATGAACCCTGCTTTTGTGGCGCTTCTCCATGTTTAAATATTTGTTTATTATGGTGTTTACAGTTTTAAGGGATATTCCCAATCTGTTCGCAATCACCCTTTGTGTGGCAGGGTTACCACCAGAGATAAGGGCCTTGACCTTTCTGATTACATCTGGGGTGCGGGTAGTAGCAGGTCGTGGATTTGCCTGTTCTTTTCCGTTTGGAATTAATCCCAAGCGACCCTTTCACTTTTTATTAAGCACGGAGCTAATTCCACACATTGACACCACAAAATTACGTATTTTGCAAGCCTTAATAATCGCGGAATAACTATAATTAGCGTCGGAAAGGGCAGTAATGTACTTACCCTTCCCAAAACGGGTCTATCTGCTTAGGCATTATGAGAGCAACAATCATGCGAGTTTAACAGAAGCAGCACACTGGCTGGTTTGATCACCTCGCATACTCCTGTCCTGATGACTCACACTTCAACGTCACAATCTACTTGGCAAATCGTTCTCAGAGATCGGAAACAACCCTCCGTATTCCCGTACACATAATAATAGGCCAAATGCAAATTTAAACAGTACACAAATGTCAAATAACACGTTATTGTTTTTTAAATATGGCTTAGCCAAGCTATACCACATATTTCTTATCGTTCATATTTTTAAAATAAATTGAAAATTAATGCATACAAATAATTATGTATTTGTGACAAACTTAAAAATTTAATGAATTATGGTCGAATTTCGACTGCTAGGCGACCACTAGTCTTTATTAATGTGACTATTTTTCACTACAATTTCAAGCAAAGAAGGAATAATTATCACTATATATATGCTTCCTCTTCCAGGTATCCACCCTTAAGTTTTAATTGTCACCTACCTTTGGTCAATAAAAACTGATTTTATATTTAGATTTAGTCGTATATTTTCTGAGAATCTCATGTAACTATTCTTTGCTAATGTTCTGCCTACCGCAATTGTATAATTTTCATTCATATAACAATATCGGAAGATGTAAATAATTCGTAGAATTTATG
The DNA here is from genome assembly GCA_030220185.1 of Diploptera punctata. Taxonomy (NCBI): domain Eukaryota; kingdom Metazoa; phylum Arthropoda; class Insecta; order Blattodea; family Blaberidae; genus Diploptera; species Diploptera punctata. The sequence continues at coordinate 328,383 of JASPKZ010002720.1, read as the reverse complement.
ACTGAGTTGTACGCCACTTCCTCGATCGCATGTCGAGTCCTATGGGTCTATTTTCTGAACATTTTGGTTTAAGTCAACAGTAATTAAACCTTAATATTCACTATCTTATATTAACACTGGTTATATAAGTATTTTATTATAAAATTATCCGTCTCCTCAAAATGTAGAAATATTACCATCAACAGCAGAGGTAGTTCTGTTGTCAGTGACCCTGGATGAAGTACTACACACTTAGAAAGTATATTGTTACTAACACCTCAACGGAATTCTTCTTCTTCTTCCTCACTTCCTGGTTTAAGCATTATTTGCCTGTTCCGTCTTCACTAATAGATCTAAGACCATCTCTTCCGAGAACGTCCGACATCTCTTCTTCCTCTCCGAAAATAGTATAAGATTTTGTTTGGTGATATATTTTCTTCCATTCTTTCTACATGTTCTTTCCACTGAATCTTGTTGTAAAATATATTCTCTTTTATGGAGTATATCTGCAGTTCTTTACGGATATCCTCGTTTCTTATCTGGTCCATTCTAGTGCATCTTTTTACTCTACTTAAAAATTTCATCTCGGCTGCTAGGATGTTCCTTTCTTGTTTGGTGGTGACAATCCAAGATTCGCTCCCATACAAAAGGACAGGGACCGCCATTGTTTTATAAAATTTTAATGTTGTTTGTTTATGGGCTTTATTATTCTACGTTCTATTTTTTGTGCCACAAATAGCTTGAAACTGAAAAGTTTTATGTTCAATATCTTTACCATGTCCATAGCTGATATCACATTCTAAATATTTAAAGTGGGATACTTGTTCAATAATTTCGTCTCTAATTATTATTTTTGCACGCAGAATGTTTCTTCCAATGAAGTTTAATCATGAATTTTGTTAGAATTGAGATGACAAAAATCCCAGTAATGAATAGCATTAAAGTAAGTAATTTTAATACAATCCCTCTAATTATTTGAAAACTATTATATTATAATCAATAATGTTAGGAACAAGTAGTAATTCAGGAGAACTCTGTATGATGAAACTGTGGCAGCGTGCAGTTGTCACCCACAATATTTTACTCTCATAGAATAGAAATATCGATGTTCATGGAAAAAGACAGCTGAAAAGGACTCTTTCAGTGCTTACTCAGTAGAATATTTCGGCCTCAGCGATTTCAAATACGCTACACCAGTTCTTTTCTAAGCTATTTTCACTTTTCTTCCACAAATTCATTCTTGCATTTCTAATAACACAACGCTACGTGATTTTTTTCCCCACTGAAATATAATAATTTAATTATACCACTCCAACACTATTGATGTATATAACACAGAGATGAGATGTGATACATCTAGCCATAAAAATATCTTGCTCAGATTAGTAGTAGTAGTAGTAGTAGTAGTAGGACTTTATTAGACTAAAAGTAAGATATATACAATGTTATTTACAAATATGGGTCGCATGGGCAGTAAGCCGTACGTGCTGTTGACAGTCCTTTACAATACAATAATGTTTGGTAATAATATAACGTAAATAAAAAACAATAATAATACAATTAGATAATAATACAATCAATTTATACATTAATTAGGTTATGTAGAATTATTAAGAATTAATTATATTACATTTTGCTAGCATATGTATTTATTCACGAATAAGTGTTGTTCTTATTTTCCGCGTTTTGTTCAGAAATGTACCCACGTTTATTCAATTTTCTGGATTTACCATTAACGCGTAGCATGCCAATCTTTCACGGTTTGAATTTAGACATTTTTCCGGCAATAACTGACGCCTCAAATATTCTAAATCGTTGCATTTTCCTAATATATGGATCTCGTCTTCAAAACTCTCTCACATTGGACGAATTCGCATATCGTGAACGTAGCTAATTTTTAAAAATTTCCATGTCCCTAGCCTAAACCAAGCAAGCCCTGATCTCTCTTTAAATTCTAGATCGAGTATATGATTTTTCCTCAAACGTGTTTTAGGTCTCTTTGCAAAAACAGTGAGCGTTTTCCCGCACATTCGACGAAAATACCTTGGTTATCTCAGAGTTACGTCTCTGCAAATTATTTTCACTGCAATTTTTGACACATTTTTTCATTAGGCAAATGTTAACGGTATTTATTCTTTAGACACTACATACATACATACATATATAGTGTTCTGCCCAAGAGCAGGTCTTTCAATGCAATCTCAGCATCCTCCACTCTTTCCTTAACACAGCCTTCCTTTCTGTATCCGCATACAAACAATTTATTTTAATATTGTCTATCACCTGATCTATTTTTCTGCCTCTAAACTTACTTCCGTTGACCATTTCTTCTAGGACATCCTTCAGCAGGCAGCTTCTTCTTACCCAGTGGCCAATCCAATTTACTTTCCTCTTCTTTGTGAGCTCCAACATTGTTCTTCTTCACCCACACTGTCTAGCATATGTTTTTTTTTATTTTTATACGCTCGATTCTTCTCCATATGCACATTTCAAAAGCTTCCAGTCGCTTTCCCTCATTCCGTCGTAATGCCAAAGTCTCTGCACCTATAATGCTACACTCCACATAAAGCACCTCACTAGCGCTCTAAAAAATTAATACAGATTCAATTACATAAACAATGCTTCAGTTACGACCACGATTTTAAATGTTTTACCTTTAACGTTACAGCTAAAAATAAACTTGAAATCAATGTCCGTTATTTTCAAAAGCAAAATCTGAGCCACGACCCAAGTTTTTAATAATTGTTATTGTTCACACGAAGATTGTAAAAAAGGCGGATATCCGCGGCAATCTATTACGATCGTGGATTTTTACTTTCCTTTTTACAGATATTATGGAAATAATAAAACACCAAAAAAATTGCGAGCCTGTTTCTTATCTTTTTTTTCGGTAATTGGCTGGTTACATATTTTATTATTCTAATGAGAGTTTTTATAATATAATTGATTATCTTTAATTAGTCTTACTACGAATTCATTTTATACTTTCAATGCACTTTAAAAATAATAGGTCCTATCTCAATTTCTCTCGTTCTCTCATTAGCTTAACCTCTCTTTTTTTTGCAGGTATATATACGTGTCCCAACCTCACTGGCCACAACATGTCGAGAGAATAATTTTAACTTTGTATCGCAAATATACTTTTTATCTCCCAGGATGAGTAATCAGCTCAATGTCTCGAGGCACCTCAGAGACAATACAAACAATTAACAGACCAATCACTCTCAAGTTCAAACTAAATAGGTGAATGTACTGTGGGTGTTTCATGATGATCAGATGGAGGTCTGGGACTTTGGGCCTTAAGTTTTCCTGTCATTTTGTTTATATGTGAGCAAACGCCACGAAGAATCCTGTCCCAGGACACTTGCATCAATAAACTCGAGGCTACTGCGTCCTAACTCAAAGATATGGCCCTATACCAAAACGACAAACGTTCGTTATTGATCTAAGAGTATATTAAGCGCAGCGTTGTATGCATACCATTCCTAAATCTAAATATTTTGAATGTTTCATGAGTATTTAATTTTTTCTCCCGCCGTAGCAGAGTGGTTGGCGCAGAGCTACGGGATTTGCGCTAGTTCGGGTTTCCACGGGGGAAGAAAGTTTCTCGTTGAATTTCGGCCAGTACGGGACCGGTGCTCACCCAGCATCGTGCCTACCTACAATAACTAGCGGCTCCAGGTTGAGAAAACCAGCTATAACAGCGGGGGACTCGACATGCTGACCACATGTCATCCCTACACCTGCTGGATGATCGCGTACCTCTGTAATTAACGCATGTGGATGTAAGGCTAAGCCGGCTGGTAGGCCTAAGGCCTTCTAGGCCTGTCGCGCCATGGAGTTATTTTTTTATTTACCTTTTAGCCTTCTCTAGAGACAGATGGATGATCATGTAAGATCAAACAACCATTTATACATATTTTATATCGCCCAAGTTTAAATTCCGGTGCTGCTTAAATTAAAATGGTGTACAAAAATGAACTTTTTTTTCACAAGAATAAAAATAATATATTCTGTAAGTATTTTTCATGCTGAATTCAAATATAATTTCAGTTTTTCCCGATCAGGCAGGAGTTTTGTACGATATTTACTTGAATTTTTTATAATACTACTCATTCTGTCTTACCTAGAAAGTGGTAGATACGGTAGTGATGTTCGGGCATATTTTGCATCTGAAACATCTCTCTTCTTGGTCCAAAAGTAGTCAGCCAGTATATTAGAACTCCACTTGCCTTCGTACCTGTTTTCCATTGTAGAAATTTGCTGATATGATAATGCTAACCGTGCTCATCGCTGACAGCCCCAAGAATTTCCGGGAAGAAGTCTAAGTGAGAGTCCAAGAAGTGAATTTTTAAATACTTGTACATGTTGCTTTATTATAATCTAGAAGATCAGCCACTAGGCCACGATAGTTTCCTGTTTTATGGTTTCCAAGTAAATTGCAACATATATTTTGAAAGACTGCCAGGCTGCTTTTTCAAATGGATTTAACAGACCTCAGAATGTTCATCAGCCATTAATGATCATATTTGTGGTCCTATAAAAATTCCTTCTTTCAGTTTAGTCTCACTGATTTTGGGAAATTTTTCGATTTCAAGTACAAGAATCCTTCAGAAAGTTTATCCATACCTTTCACGGAATTTTTCATACTCCTAATTTAATATGTAACGGAGGTAAATATATTCTTTCAGGATTCACTAAAGGGACATGTGACACATATTTCTAGCCAGGGATAAGAGATTCACGTTTAGGCCATTATTTTTAATGTGGTGAGACTGACATATTACAATGCCAGATTAACAGGTCTGAGCATGTCAAAACTTGAACGAACCTGAGCAGTCTTGTCTTTTGATGCTTCAGCATGACATTATATATAATTTTCTTGAATACAACTTGAATAAAATTGCTAAATATAGAGTAAAGGTTCCTATGAAAGGTCAAAGAGAATGCTAAAATAAGATTTTAAAAAGTAGCTGTCACAAAAAACTGTGCCTGAAGGAAAAATTCTGACTACATTTCTGATTTCAGCATGAAGAAATTCACTAGATTCACTAACCAGATGTCTTGTGAAGGAAACCGTGTCGACCAGTGTTATTTATAACGGTTTACCCTGGGTCGTCTTCAAATTTTAAAGATATTGTTAACAAATATTTATTAAAAATGTAACGCAAGGATTTATTTTCGAAACGGTTTTTGTTGAGTTACATATTAAATCACTACTAAATTATATCAAAAACATATTTAGAAGAATATATATATTACTATGAATATTCCACGATAGAGTGATTCTCCTTCAACCCAAAGTGATTTGACTACAGAGGTTCCTGTCTAAAGCATCTTCTTCCCTCAAATCTCTAGCTTCCATACCTCTCCTCACTCCATCTTTCCGACGTTCTCTAGGTCTGCCTCTTCCACTTCTTCCATTAGCTTTCCAATAAACGATCTTCATTGGTACTCTCTCTTCTTCCATTCTTATGAGGTGTGCATACAATTTCAAACGTTTTTCTTCTATTTTTTATATGTTTTTTCCAACTTGCATAAATTCCCTTATTGTGCTGTTTCTGACCTTATCCCTTCTTGGAATTCTTGCCGATCGCCTCCAAAGACACATTTAAAAAATGAAATGAGAAACAAAAAATCTCACAGTTAAATTATATTATAATAATTATTCGTAAATGATGCAGGAAAGTTTCCTCTTGACAAAATATATACGTCATAGGTCTAACCAATAATCCACCTTTAGTAACGTAACACAGTTAAAATGATCTCAATATGGAAATATTCTCTTTCAGACAAGCTGTAGTTAGCATAACTCTTGGTCCCGGATTTAAACAATAGATCTTAATTTTTATGCGATGCTGATGTTGTAGTACTATTGGCCGATAGCGAGGAGATACTAAAGGACAACACGCACACACTATTGCGTAACACTAAGAAATTAGGACTGGAAGTAAATATCAATAAAACTAAATATATGGTAAACACGTAGAAATACATTATACAATGGAAATGGACAGCTAATAACAAATGAGGGAAATTTTGAGTAAGTGGCTCTAATTCAAATACCTATGAACAATAATCACAAATAGGAATGAGATGTACAAAGAAATTAAACATAGGCTCAATTCTGGAAATGCGTGCTATTATGCATTGCAGAGACTTTTCATGGCCCAACTCCTTTCAAAAGACGTTAAACTGAAAATATATAAAACTGTTATTCTACCAGTTATATTATATGAGTGCGAAACATGGACTCTTACTTTAAAGGAGGAAAAGAGATTACGAGTATTTGAGAATAAAGTACTTAGGAAAATTGTTGGACCAAAGAGAGATGAACAAACAGATGGGAGAATAACATTAACTATGATTTGAAGGAAGTAGATTATACAGGGAATGATTGGAAAGCATTAGCTCAGGGTAGGGATGTATGGAGAGCTTATGACCGCGCGGCAATGAACCCACGGGTTCGATAGTGCCAGTGAGTAAGTAAGCAAGTAAATAAGCAGTGTCTCCCAGGGACTCTGGGGGTTACAAATGGAGATATCTGTAAGTAGATATGAGATTTATGCCTAAGTAATTGAGTGGTGAAGCTGTAGACATGTGGTTCGAATTCCGTGCTAGATGTAATTTTATTTTTCAATGAACCTTAAAAATGTTGTCATACTTATAAAAATAAGAAGGAAAACTTAAAAATATGAGCAAATAGCTCTAAGCGATTTCTTATCGATTGTATGAAATTCACTAAAGTTCATCATCGTGAAAATAATATTGAAGTCTGCAGGCGTAATGACGTAACAGTGAGTGGTGCAATGGACATCTGCATCCCCCACAACATAAAACACAAGTGTTGCACGTGTTGATTAAGTTATTGATCCCCCAACAACCATCTGATATTACAGCCATCTAAGTTGTTACTAATTATTTTATGTTTCAGTATATATCTATTTTTATATAAAAACATTTATATTAAGTTCATTAAAATGTAATAATTTTATGCACATATTTTAAAACATATAACAATTAAAATACACAGATGCATTAAAACAACTCATTTTTGTAACGTCCTTTGGTCCCAAATTAAAATTAGCGTAAAAATGTTATTTCTTTCAAATAAGTTCACTTTAGCGATATCCCAATCATGTGCAAATGTATTATAGTTTTTTTTTTAAATTCAAGTTCATATATGGTACTATTTTCTCTCCATGGTATCTTTACCTTGTCGTGGTGGAGTGGCTTGCGTGCTTAAATGATCCTGAGAGCTATGCCAACGGTAGCATTGCTGCCGATAGGATGCCGGATTGGTCGAAGGTAACAAGCCAGATGAAAAAAGTACCTTGGTCAAAAGAGTGACGATCTTTCACCATAAAAATACAACCGTCAAGAAATGCGGACATGCGTTCAACTGGGGTAATATTTTCCGGAGGTCGAATAGTCCCGCATTCCGTTCTCTGGACGGGGACTACTTCAGGGAACCCAAGCCAAAGGCTCAAACATAGAAATGTTCCTAGGAACATGGAATGTTAGTACTACGTCCTAATTCCTTTGAAAAACGTTTAACTGAAAATATATAAAACTATTATTCTACCAGTTATATTATATGGATGCGAAACATGGACTCTTACTTTAAGGAAGGAAAGGAGATTAAGAGTATTTGAGAATAAATTTCGTAGCAAAATTTTTGGACCAAAGAGAGATGAACAGACAGGTGAATGGAGAAGACTATATAACAGTGAACTACGTGGTCTTTATAGGAAGCCAAATATAATGAGAATAGTTAAGTCTCGTAGACTGCGGCGGGCAGGACATATGGCACGAATGGGGAATTAAAGACGTGCATGGAAGCTTCTTGTAGGAAAACCAGAGGAAAAACGCCCAGTTGGTAAACCAAGATTGAGGTGGGAGAATAACATTACCTATGATTTCAAGGAAATAGATTATACAGGAGATTTGGAAAACATTGACTCAGATAGGGATGTATGGAGAGCTTATGTCCGCGCGGCCATGAACATACAGGTTCGATAGTGCCAGTGAGTTAGTTAGTTTATGAGGTATTGTTTTACTCGAAATGTTTAATTTTTTCAACTTAACTGTGTATTCACTCTCTTTAATTATTCTTACTATTTAACTCATGTCTCAAATGGTTGTCAATAACCAATCACGTTTCAATGAAATTTTGTTTTACAACAAATGACAGTCGTGTTTCACCTCGCTCTTTATCGATTTCTCTCTATCAGTTCCTGTTTTTGTGATACAGAAAGCTCCTCCTTTTTAATGTTCTGAACAGCTCAGAGAATATTTTTCTACAACAAATACATTGAATATAGCAAATAATGAACAGATTCCTTTGATTATACGGAGTTGTTTACAAAAAAATAAATTAGTAATCTATAATGTTGATTATAATATACAGTTTGATGTATTTCATTATTCCTCCACTAGGGTGCATTCTTACAGTATTGCGATCCTGTTTAGCAATAAATAATATTAATTAATTAAATAAAAAATAAAACGTAGTTTTATTTGATTTTCATATTTATTATATAATTCAGTGACAGCTGTTTCGGTACATTGTACCTTCTTCAGACATGTTAACAAATTATGAATTGTGTTCCAACTGATCTAAGCAACAATACAACAATATTTATTTAAATGTTTTAATTTAACAAAGCGGATTCATTCAAATCAAGTTAAGAATTTAACAGTTTGCTACTACTTTTAAATTTATTAATTTCTACAGCCTCCAAAAGATCTAACTTCTTACCCTTATCACAAACATGTAAAATTTCAAAATTTGGATCGAAACAATGATTAAATTGGAATAGGTGGTTAGCATATTTTGAATATTCTAAAGTTCTGTTATATGCTCTCATGCGTTCCTTTATCCGAGAGATAAAAGGTCTACCAGTTTGTCCTATATAGACATTGTCACATGTGCACACTTCAATTTATATACACCTGATAATTTTTCTTTTTTATTTTGGTTTTGTTGTTTTTTATTATATTTTGTAAAGTTTTATTGGTTTTAAATGCAACATTAATGTGCAACTTTTTGAAGTGTTTAGATATTTTATTTGAAAGTGGGCCTATGTATGACATTACGATATATTTCTTTATGTTTTCTTTGGGTAAAGGAAAAACTTTGTTAATTTCTTTTTTGTAATGAACTTTCTTAATTAAATATATAAATATATAAATTGTGCGATTTTTTTTATATAGGAAGGACAAACAGGAATTTTAACATCAGATTCAAAGAACATTTTCGAGACTTCATTCACGCAGAAGGAAAATCAAGCTATGCAAAACACGTTATCTATGAAGGACATCGCATGTTAAATATTGAAAACACCCTAACAGTAATGCAGAAAATAATCCAGCGAAGATAATCGTACTCGAAGAGATGGAAATCATGAAAGCAGCTCATAACAACGACAGCCTGATAAACGAAAACGAACTCAATACATGTAACCCCCTCTACCAGATCTTCAGTGAAACAGTAGTTTTGAATCCTGCCGATGATGGGACAAGTCCCGAAAGCGCTACAGTTAAATAATTAATTAAGTTGAGGAGACGGACCTTTCAGGTGAATATTCCATAATTTTATATTAATTTTGAATAATACCTCAACGGAACACATCATGAATCTTATAAAAGTTGATTGTTTTCAAATATCGCCGTTTACATTAAATATATAAATATTTTAAAATAACTATATTTAAATAATGATTTGTGAGTAAACAGCTTAATTCTATTCGTTAAATAGTCCTAACAAATGCCACTCATGATTTCCAAATTCTCTAGATAAATTCACTCGTCCCTTCATGACATCGTGAATTTATTGACAATTTGGAAATCATTGGTGGCATTCCTTATGATAAATTACAGTGGCTACAAGGTAACATTTCCGACTTAGAGCCCGAGGATTTGTGATTATATCCCGGGGAGTAAAAACTATTCCAGTAAACAAATTTCCCTTGCAGGGGAAATTCAAGACCATCGGTCATGCTAAACATAGATCTTAAAAACCTATTATATTAAAAGCGCATCCTTAGTATATGACGATCCATCCATCCATAGTATTTCTGCCCGAGGGCAGGTCTTTCACTGCAATCATAGCATTTTTATGCTATGCTTTGCAGCTTTGCTATGGAATTATAGATGTGGTAGCTTCCCGTTGAATTAATATGACGATAATGATTAATTTATTATTAAACCGATAGCATCAAACAATCTAAATGGTTAATTTACTACTGAATTAACTGAGATTATAGTAGTTAATTGTTTAACAAAACTCTCTTAGGTCATTAATGTCGCAAAGCAAAGCTGAATGTGAAATAACATCTGACTTTTAATAACACTGGTCAACATGATTTTTGTCTCATGAGTACCAATAGTTGTACTTGATCCAGTTTTGATCGTGTTTTCAAATATGTGTTTGGAATTTCTCCATCACCCACAGTTCTTTTATTTCAATTGCAATTAATGAATTTAAATAATTATTTTTAATAAACGTTTTTTAGCCCATTTGTCCATATTAAAATAAAACCAAATGAGCTAACTCAAATGGTTTCAGCTATGGAAAAGATATATCAAGTCAAATGGAATCCTAATATACTGGCCGATTATTGTTGGGCCATCAAGAGGGATGCTCCACAGGCGAAATATAGCAGAAAATCGTCATTTCGTACTTTCTAGGCGAGTCCGAATGTTCGAATATTGTGTACTTACGAATGTAGAAAATATTAAAGTGTTCGAAATTATAAATTCCTGTCTCTCGGAAACCGGATGGAGAAAAACCGATATCATATTTTAATTCTGGAGAAAAAATACTATCAGAATCACATATTTTCCTTCCTGAGACAAAAAAAAAAGTTTATTTTTTTGTTGCTCAGTGTCATTAGTGTCTTATTTCTTCTATGGTCTCGCAGCACCGGGCCTAAATTAATTCCCCCAGTTGGGACACGTTTCCTGCTCAACATTTTTTTTTCGGGTTTTCCTTGCCTGTAAAACATATGTCAGGAAATTTTAAGATCCAAATTAACCCCGAACATCACCAAGCCATTATAACAATCAATATCATATTCGCCATGTTCAGTGTGAATGTGTGAATTAATGGCGTGTTGCATCTTAAATGTTCGTGTTGTTTCGGAGAAGGCCCTAGATTGAGCTGATTACTCAATAGAGGATCTCCATTACCTTGCGTGGTCAAAAATGTACATGTGCGATCGAACGTTTAAAATCCTTCTTCCGACAGATCGTGCTCTAAGGCCTGTCTGGCGTGTGGCACGTAAAAGTACCTATAAGGTGAGAGGTTAAACTACGATGGAGAAGAAGAGAGGTCCCTTAAATCAACTATATGGAACTCACGCTTAAGATCCCATCTGGAAGATATTCTTTTAGATTGTTGAAAAATGGTGGACTAGTGGCTATGCTACTTGACTCTGATCTCGCGGGTTCAAACCCGGCCGGGGTCGATGGATTTTCTTAGGATGAAAAAATCCAAGGAGCAATTCCTCCGGGAGGGACTTAAAGCCGTGGGTCCGGAGTCTGAAGATGTTTAGGCTCGTTAAAGATCCTTAGGCCTGAATGAAAAGGCCTCTAAGCAAAATTTACCGAATTTTCCCGTCCTAATACTACTTTGGTTCCCTAGATGTCAGTATGAGGCGGAACGCTGACCACTCAAATGACATCTATACGAAAACAAGTGTAACTAAATTAGTATGGTTCAAATTCTTCCCTGTAGGGGGAGTGCGCCTAAGTCTCTGTTAAGGGAAACATTGGCTTACAAGAAAAGATGAAGAAAAAATAAACTCTCGCCGGATTGAAACCAAGAACCTCAGATACAGGGGCGACAACCACTAAACTACATTAATATCTACCGAATCAAATATGGGATTGGTTGCACTTACCAAAGTCATTTCCAATAATTTCCTAAGAAGGGTGCTCAAAATCCAACCTCAGCTCCACGATACGGAAAGTGAGCAACGGCAGGAAGGGTGTGATATGACATGAAGAATTTGTTTGTCTATGAACCGCTACGCTAGCCTAGAAAGCCCATCAGGAATCCTCAACACGTCGGCTAATGTGGCAAGAGACATCAAGAGCCAGATTACGAACCTACTGGATCAAGTAAATAATGAAGTGAGCCGGACTTATAAATAAATATAAATATTAATCTTACAAAGAAAAACTATATAGATTGGAACAGAAAACTGAAGGCAACATTTTGGGAAAGAATATTAAGGGGAAGATCAAGAAAGACTGTTTTAGAAGATGAAGCAGAAATTATATGAAGCTGGATTAACAAAAAATAAAGAGTAAATGAAAGAATAGAAGAGTGGTTTCACTGACAACACATTGTCTCTAGAAGATAATAATAGTAAGTGCTTGAAATCGTAAAGCCATTCTGTTCTATAATGTAATATTGATTTTCCTATTTTAAAATAATGCCGGTAATACATTGCATTACTCTACCGCTGTGGTCTCGAGGTAGCGTGCTGCCTTGTCACGCAGCGGGCCCGGGTTCGATTCCCGATCGGGACAAGTTTCCTGGGTGAGGTTTTTTCGGGGTTTTTTCCTCACCTGTAAGATAAATGTTAGAATACTTTAGGCCCAAACGGTCCCCGAACATTATCTTGCCATCATTAGATTAAGTTTAGGTTTAAGGCGCACCATTACCCATAATATCATATGGGCAGCGTGACTCCGCCTTCCAGGCGCCCCAATCTACGAAGTGGATTACAATACGCCAATGCCAGGAGAGAATACCTGAAATGTCGAATGACAAACAGGTGGCATTGAACAAAAATAAGAAATACATTTCATAAAACCGAAGGAAACTTAATATGGGACAACTAGAAGTCGTAATTTATATAGATTGTCATTGTCATGTAAAAATGTAGTCTCATAAGATAACAAAATCACTTATTTACAAATAAGAAAACTAAGCGTTTGGATCTTGTGCAGTAGGTCTAAAACATAAAGGCATTACTGAGGTTTCCTCCGAAATTAATTATTTACCGTTCCTCGGTATAAGTTATCAAAACGTTCAATGAATGTTCGTATTTAAGACTATAATAATAATAATAATAATAATAATAATAATAATAATAATAATAATAATAATAATAATATAAAATAATAATAATATAAATAATAATAATAATAACTCCACAATTGCATCCTTAGTCCGGATGAGAAAGGAGAAGGGGGAGGAGTAAAAAACCTAGGTTCAGCTGGCCCGGCTGATAATACTTTCTAAGGGTCCCACCCAGGGTTACGGTCAAGACCACAACGGCTTATGCAGCAAAGTAGGAGACTTACGGTATGGTGCAGACGGCGGATGAGGCAATAAAGGGTGGATCAGATCTATGGTGGACTCTTGAAAAAGTATCTGGTCCTCCAGATTGGGGGTTGATGCTATGGGCCAGCTCCTCATACATTATAAAAAACTTAATGCTAAATACAATATATAGAAATTGTATATTTTGGTTGAGGATACCTGTGTATATAACAGAAACAATCCTGAAAAAAATATATAATTAATAATAACATGCATTTATCTTTAAAATGTGACGAAATGGAAAGATAATAATAACATGATTTTTAATAATAAATTATCAAACTGGCAGAAAAATAATCGTATGGTCTTATGTTACACTCAGCCTTTGAAAAATATTAAATACAGATAAAATAATACGATTATATAGAACAAATACAAGTAAATATATAAATGAAACTCGTAGGAGAAAGAAATTATTTTATTAATTCTTTTGTAGATATATCATTAGGTTGCTTTTAATATCAAGGATTAAATTAATCCTACTGATAGAAGTATCTGTAAAGAAAATATAATTTGCTAGCTGATACCCGGCGTGCGGTGCTACTCCTAAATAATGTTAATGTGTTTTTATCACCAGCCTTGAGCTGCTGTGCTTGCCCGGGAATCAGCTTATATGGCATCAATGAAAGACAAAAGTTGTTATGGTGAGTTATCCGTATAAGATAAACATTTGCTCTCGCGGACTTTTTTGTAGAGTTTTTTGAGATACTCAATTCCGTGAACAATAATTTTGTGTATTTGTTATGGTTTAGGCAGCGTAAGCCATTTAAGCGTCAAAATAGGATCTTTATTTCGCGTTTTTCGCTACAAATGGTGATTATTGGGGGTGAAGGGGTTCAGTATTACAACTCTCTTATAGTCTATGTTCATCCTGGGAATCTCCTGAACAGTTTGCAAAAATCCCATCAAAATCGGATGAACGGTATGGCCGCGCATAGAATACGAACAAACAAACAAACATTGATGTTTATATATTAGATGAAATTGAGCCTATTTCATATTTTTGGGCTCAATATGTATTTATTTATTATAATATCAGGATCATGGTTTTCATCGGATTACCAAACGATTACATATGTTTGATAGAGTTCCTATTTTTTTATATCTCTGACCTATTTTTGTAAACATTTAGCCCAATACTGTTATTTTAACACAGTTCCAATAATGGATCATATTATAATATTATGATATTGTGAAAAAAAAAATTAATGTCTGAACCAGGAATCGAACCGTGGACCTCTCCTTCTCCGTAGGAGTGTGAATCCCATTACACCATTCTAGACCTGGTACAAACAATAACAATTATTTCCACATGTAGAAATCTATAATTCTCGTTTCGTCCGCTGCTAGGTAGGTGTCACTACCTCGCCAACGGCCGACTCCGTTTAGAAGTATATATATCCACGGTTCGATTCCTGGTTCAGACATTAATGTTTCTTTATAATATTATAGCCCAAGCCTGTTATTAAGAGCTCACTAGCACTTCCTCATTCAACCCCGTTCCCCTAATCAACCATATATCGGATAGACTGCTCACTTGTCAGTTGGGTTGTTTTGTTGGAAGTGCACCTGCACCTGCACGAGGGTATGAAGGGGTATGAAGTACTTATTAACAAACCTCATTTAGCTGCAAAGTTCTTTCTAGATTGCACCACGAGGAGGTAGATCTACTGTTATAAAAATGTAGCAACAAAATATAAATATGTATCTTTACAAAAATCAAAAATAATTTTAAAAGTACCGGTATGTAATATAATATATTACATATCTCATTTCAAATTAAACACTTTGCAGCATTACTTTATTTCAATTTTAAATTTGTACCTTATAAAACAGTCATCCTCAACTATAATAACTTCTGTTATAAACGTCGTCACACTATTAAAATTTGATGCCTTTCGAAGGCATGCTTCATCCTCAGGAATTCTTATGGTACTGAAATTATAAATAATTTCAGTACCATAACAATTCCTTAGGATGAAGCATGTCTTTGAAAGGCTTGAATTTTAATAGTGTGACGACGTTTATAACAGAAGTTATTATAGTTGAGGACGATTGATTTATTAGGTGCAAATTTAAAAAAAATTTAAAAAATTAACCTCAACGGTCTTCAAACATGATTATTAAAAGTATAGCATTACTTTGTTCTGTAATAAAATGTTCCGTCGCGTGAAGTGTTGGATGCTGTAACATCTGTGTTGATGTTGCTTGGATGTCTTTCATGGCGCCTGACAGATTATATTGAACATAAGAACCAGCACTATGTTGTTAAGGTATGGGAAGTATACATGACGTCAACATTACTCCCCCATCTACTCATCCGGGTTCTCACTCGTGCTCCGAAGCGAGTGGCTCATCAATTGACGATGTACCATGCCTACTTCTGATTCAAGTCGATAACATTTCCAAAGTATGAAGTATTCGAAGTTACGATTTATTTCGGAGCTGAAGTTGAGAGTTGATGATGCCTAAAAAATACATTTCTAGAAATTAGAAAACCGTGAAATATGTAAACGTGTTCCACATCGCTACTATTAGCCATCTATTGTATATTAAATCCATTCAAATGAGCAAACAAACTTTCATAAAATAACTGAAAACTGTTTTTTTTAACAACAATGCAGAGTAGAGTTTTGCAGTGTCACTGTACGTAACACAGCTTTTTGTAATAGATACGATTAACGAGCAAGGTTATAGAAATTCTGCTCTAAAAATGAAACATAAAATAAACTTTTGGTTATAACATATCAACTGTTCATTACGATATAAAAGTATTAAAAACTTTTTTTAGAAAAACAATATCATATTTCTGTATCCAGTCTCGGTTTTATAATGTACAGTCAATGTTTTTAATTCCCTCCAGCAAACATAAGTTTCTGTGATGGAGAAAATTCTATGAAAATTAATATTACACTTTACATGAAGCTAAACTAACTTCTCGTTTTTTTTTTAGTTTCTCATTCGTACACCTGTAATTATTGAATACATGAACATGTCATCAAAGCAGGAATGATACATATTATAAAAATACGATAAGAAGTAACATTAAGAGGTTTATTTAATAATTAAGATATTGTGTCTGTGTATTCTTACCTCTTATGGTTGTTTTTATTGGAACATATGTTTCAAGGATTCTGAACCCCATCTTCAGCGATTACAGGTTTTTGTTGGAACATATGTTTCAAGGATTCTGAACCCCATTTTCAGCGATTACAGGTTTTTGTTGGAACATATGTTTTAAGGATTCTGAACTTCATCTTCAGCTATTACACGTTTTTGTTGGAACATATGTTTCAAGGATTCTGAACTCCATCTTCAGCGATTACAGGTGTTTGTTGGAATATATGTTTCCAGGAATCTGAACCCTATCTTCAGCGATCGCAAGTTTTTGTTGGAACATATATTTCAACAAAAACAACCATAAGAAGTAAGAATACAGAGACCAAATATCTTACTTAATGAAAAATATATTTACTCTACAGTTTTTCTCGTACTCATAAACAACTATAAATCATAAATCATCATTGAATCTCCTTCGTGAATGAATGTACATTTAAAAAATAATAATGATAATAAAATCATATAAGGTTTAAATTTATGAATGTATAAAAATCTTACTTACTTACTCTTACTTACTCACTGGCACTATCGAACCCGTAGGTTCATGGCCGCGCGGATATAAGCTCTCCATACATCCCTATTCCGAGCTAATGCTTTCCAATCATTCCCTGTATAATCTACTTCCCTCAAATCATAGTTAATGTTATTCTCCCACCTCATTCTTGGTCTACCAACTGGGCGTTTTCCCTCTGGCTTTCCTACAAGAAGCTTCCATGCAAGTCTTTCATTCCTCATACGTGCAACATGTCCTGCCCATCGCAGTCTACGAGACCTTTGGCATGGGTTCCCTGAAGTAGTCCCCGCCCGGAGAACCGAATGGGGGACTATTTGACCTCCGGAAAATTTTACCCCAGTTGAACCCATGTCCGCATTTCTTGACGGTTGTATTTTTACGGTGAAAGATCGTCACCCTTTCGACCAAGGTACTTTTTTCGTCTGGCTTATCACCTTCGACCAGTCCGGCATGGGTAACCCTATCGGCAGCAATGCTATCGCCGGCATAGCTCTCAGGATCATTCAACACGCAAGCCACTCCACCACGACAAGGTAAAGATACCATGGAGGGATAAAAATCTTACAGTACATATTTTAAAGACGTTATCGTAGTATATTGAAATGTTAATTTTACATTTATATTACCGGTATGTTTTTTTTTTTAGATTTGTTAACTGTTTTAATATTACTGCATTGTTATATTTCGCTTATACTGTATTTTTAAATCGCATAGATTCGGCAATTTTTTAATTTTTAGCAGAGGGAAATATATGTTTTTTTATATAAAATATATATGCATGAATAATACTAAGATCAGTTCTGTTTAAAAACCTTTAGCAAGTTATTCTTCGAACGAAAATAATATTTCAACAAAATAAGTTACACATTCTAAAAATCATCATCATCATCATCATCATCATCATCATAGTACATTCACGAATTTAGGTCATTTGTTGACCTGTTTCGGCCTCAAGAGAAACACCATCTAGAAGTCTTTTGAGTGGACGTCCTGGTCTTCTTCTTCCTGCAGGTTGATATCTTAAAATTCTAAAAATATATAATTAAACACACTTTCAGATGCCCTCATGTTTCAACTTTTGTTTAGAGTGGTATACCATCAGCTTCCTTTTGCTGCATTCAGAATCAATCAAAATGCAGGATATTCACATTACACTATTTCCATCGAATTTGAAAGTTTGTCTCTGATCTCAACATAAAATATGTTAAATCATTTTTAACAATATGAATTCTAAATGGTCTAACCAGAAATATGAAGTATGGAAGGATGTTATTTTCTAAATAATTTATACTTTACTAAATGTTTTTGTAACACTCATTTTTATTCTCTTTTTTAATTTTACTTGCTTTCAATTTGAGGGTTATCAACTTTACGACTCATTTCGTTTCTTTCTAGAACATAAGTATATTGTGTCTATCTTTACGTCAAGTCATGGAGTTTAATGGTAATTTTAATTATTTAATAGGTGTATTCTTATTTATAATAATAATAATAATAATAATAATAATAATAATAATAATAATAATAATCTTTATCATCATCATCATATTATCATCATATTTATGATCATCATCATCATCATCTTCATCATGGTGATCATCTTCATCATCGTCATCATCTTCATCTTCATCATCATCATCATCATCATCATCTTCATCATCATCATCTTCATCGTCATCATCTTCATCGTCATCATCTTCATCGTCATAATCTTCATCGTCATAATCTTCATCGTCATCTTCATCATCGTCATCTTCATCATCATCATCTTCATCATCATCATCTTCATCATCATCATCATCATGTTTATTCGTGAAAGACGAAATTATTTGGGCTATTGAGAAAAGTGCATCATCTTCATCATCGTCATCATCTTCATCGTCATCATCTTCATCGTCATCATCTTCATCGACATCATCTTCATCGTCATCATCTTCATCTTCATCTTCATCTTCATCATCATCATCTTCATCATCTTCATCATCATCATCTTCATCGTCATCATCTTCATCGTCAACATCTTCATCGTCATCATCTTCATCGACATCATCTTCATCGTCATCATCTTCATCTTCATCTTCATCATCATCATCATCTTCATCATCATCATCTTCATCATCATCTTCATCGTCATCATCTTCATCGTCATAATCTTCATCGTCATATTCATCGTCATCTTCATCGTCATCTTCATCATCATCATCTTCATCTTCATCATCATCATGTTTATTCGTGAAAGACGAAATTATTTGGGCTATTGAGAAAAGTACATCATCTTCATCATCGTCATCATCTTCATCGTCAACATCTTCATCGTCATCATCTTCATCGACATCATCTTCATCGTCATCATCTTCATCATCATCTTCTTCATCGTCATCATCTTCATCGTCATCTTCATCGTCATCTTCATCGACATCTTCATCGTCATCTTCATCGTCATCTTCATCATCATCTTCATCATCATCATCTTCATCATCATCATCTTCATCATCATCATCATCATCTTCATCATCATCATCTTCATCTTCATCATCATCATGTTTATTCGTGAAAGATGAAATTATTTGGGCTATTGAGAAAAGTACATCATCTTCATCATCGTCATCATCTTCATCGTCAACATCTTCATCGACATCATCTTCATCGTCATCATCTTCATCGTCATCATCTTCATCTTCATCGTCGTCATCTTCATCATCTTCATCATCATCATCATCTTCTTCTTCATCATCATCATCTTCATCGTCATCATCTTCATCGTCATCATCTTCATCGTCATCTTCATCGTCATCTTCATCGTCATCTTCATCGTCATCTTCATCGTCATCTTCATCGTCATCTTCATCGTCATCTTCATCGTCATCATCATCTTCATCATCATCTTCATCATCATCATCTTCATCTTCATCTTCATCATCATCATCTTCATCTTCATCTTCATCTTCATCATCATCATGTTTATTTGTGAAAGACGAAATTATTTGGGCTATTGAGAAAAGTACGACTTCATACATGCAGTAAACATACTCGTATATGTGGCACGAACGCTGCATTACTTCTTCCTACTTACTGAATGCGAGAATCCCGGGATTTCTCATTCTCGAACTCTTGTTTCCCGTACACGAGACTCCATTGGTCGCATTCCTTTTCAGCCTCTCTCGCTTAGGATGGTGAGCGGGAGTTCATAGAGTAATGACCGCCCTTACTAGATGTCTCATTAGGCCGATATACAGACCACGTGCCATTCATAACGTCTGTATGAAAATAACCGTAACTAAATTAGTTTGGTCTAGAAACTCCTAACAAATGAGAGGCTATGGCTAGACTCTAAAGACCGTATGTAGTGGTGTAAAATGAGATACAGGCGAAACTACTCTCCCCGCTTTTTAGAATGTTTTATGTAAGTGTTATTTTATGTAGTTGGAAGCTGTAACGTATTGATCTTGGTAAAGCCAATAAGTAAGTTATATGACTTTAAAACAGGGTCTATTATTTTAAGAGGAGGAAAACTTATAAATTTTTTAGAATAAAGTGTTCTCATTTTCAGGTTTTACAATGCCTTAGACATCTTCCTGTACCCATTTCAAAATTCTATAAGTAAACTCCTTTCAACGCCCCTTCCTCCAACACTTTCTGACTATTCCTTGTGCCCATATTAGTTTTGGTCTTTTTACTTCCAATCGGATGTTATTAATAAATCTTCGGTAATCTGGCTTTCTTCATATTTTTCATATGTGCAAATCTTCATTGTGATTGTTTTAGTAGTTTCTACAAGGGATCTTTGCATTTCCATATTTTATCTTATAACATTTTAATTTTTTTCTCTCTCTCTCTCTCTTCCAAATTTTTGCATGTCGTCACTAGAAGTTTATTTCTGTCGAATGCAACGTATCTGAAGAAGAGCTGCTGTTAATTGCAGGGAAGATAGTTTTATAATAAAGGCTTAAAGGCCTGCTCAAAAGTCTAGTGTCCAATCCACCTTCGAATGGTGCAGCTGATAGAAGAAGGAAAAACAAGCTCTTCAGCTCTGATGAAAGCAATTTTTTTAATGAAAAAGTAATCCCGATTTAAAAACTCTGGTCCTCCAGATTAGGGGTTTATACTGCCGGACGGCTACCTGTTCAACAGAAATTAAGTGTGAAATGCTAATAGATCCATTAAATAACATCCAACGGATACAAAAGGAGACAACAGCTACAAAAATGGAGAATTCTACTCGTAACATAGAAATATCGGCCGCGGTGGACTAGTGGTTATGCTCTTGCCTCTGGTCCCGAGGGTCGCGGGTTGAAACCCGGCCGAGGTCGATGGATTTTTTAGGACGGAAAAATCCAAGGAGCAAGTCCTCCGGGAGGGACTTTAAGCCGTGGGTCCCGAGTCTGAAGATTTTCAGGCTCGTAAAAAATCCTTAAGCCTGAATGAAAAGGCCTCTAAGCAAAATTTACCGAATTTTCCCGTCCTAGTACTACCTTGGTTTCCTAGATGTCAGTATGAGGCGGAACGCTGACCACGGACCACTCAAAATGACATCTATACGAAAACAAGTGTAACTAAATTAGTATGGTTCAAATTCTTCCCTGTAGAGGGAGAGCGCCTAAATCTCTTAAAGGGAAAACATAGGCTTACAATGCAAACAGAAATATCAAGATACAAGTATAAGGAGAATAAATTGTTTAAGAAAAGTTTTGGACCAAAGTGAGATGAAGAGGCAAGTGAATGCAAGAAATTACCTAAACAGTGAGCTCTTTCATCTTTATGGAAAATCTAAAGTAGTAAGAACAGTTAAGTCTCGTAAACATGTTGCGACACGAATGGGAGATGAAAGTGACGCACGGAAAATTATTTTAAATAAATCAGAGGGAAAATGCACAGTAGGTAGGTAGAGAATGAGGTGGAAGAATATCATTAACTTTGATTTGAGGGAGCTGATTTATGCAAAGAAATATTTCAAATTTTAGATCGGGATAGGAATGTATGGAGAGCTTATGTCCGCGCTGGTATGGACAATCGGATTCGAACGTTCCAATGATTTAGTTATTTAATTATGTTCTGAATATTTTAGGTATGCTACTTGTAAAAAGTAAAAAAAATTAATGCTACACGATTCTCCTGAAAATTGACCCTAAACTACTACTACTACTACTACTACTACTACTACTACCATTACTACACTCTCTACTGCTGCTACTATTTTATATAATAATAATAATAATAATAATAATAATAATAATAATAATAATAATAATAATAATAATAATTGATAATATTTCTGTATCTATGTAGGCTTTGACATCACGAGTACGGGTTTCACAACAGTATTCTAGGAAAAGGTATATAATTAAACATTGCAAGAAACATAAATAAATAAATCAAACCTTTTAAAATTCATATTAAAACACCTTTGAGGTTATGTAATAAGATATTAAATATAAGTTGCTACCTGGTAAGTCAGTCGTCCTCAACTAAATTATTAAACTACATTAAGTAGTTCCAATATGGAGGCCTTCCGAAAACAATGTTTCATCTTCTGCAGTCGTCTTCTACAAGTTAAAATACAGAAGATGAAACATTGTTTTTGAAAGGCCTCCATATTGGAACTACTTGATAAAGTTTAATAATTTAGTTGAGGACGACTGACTTACCAGGTACCAATTTAAATTTAATATCTTATCAAATAAATAAAGTTTATAAAAATGGCCTCTCAGAACGAAATATGCTCCAGTAATATTTTGGAATACTAATGCCTTCCTTACAATTAATAATTTCAAGATGTGTTCTGTACAGGGATTGGAGATTTAATATCGACATTCTGGTCACATCAAATTTTAATAAAATTCATACAGGTTTTGTTTGGTTACATGTGTATGTGTTCAAAATAAAAATTATAGGGTAAGTTGCCTCTAAAATTATTGGATGTAAAGCAGCACTTTCTATCCTAAATGATATTAATTGAATATATATATATATATATATATATATATATATATATATTGCATATTCCATCAAAATAAGTTTACCAACAATTCCAAGTTAATTTTTTTTGCACGTTGCCTATTATAATAAACATCGTAAAAAGCTAAAAAACAATGTTTTAAATTTCTCCTCCACATAGAGACAATGCGTGAGATTCCACAAAGTATAAGCGTCTCTTGCAAGTTATTGAAGTGGGAACTCCCTGTGGCACACTTCACGAATGCAAAAGAAAGTACAAGCTTTAAATTTAAATGGTATTTACTAGGGAAGAAAAAGAAAAGTGCAGGCAAATGTAATCTTCTAACCTGATTCAGAGACTGTCCCCTAGAGGGTCTCAAGCCTACGCTTGCTGTTGAATTGTGAATTCTTTATACCTTACTTGTTCCCAGAAGACGAATTTCAAAGATTTACAAAAATGTCTCTGCATGAAATTACCTCAATTTATTAGCCAATCGAGTGTCTTCCTTATCAGTTAATACATCCATAAACATCACGCTCTATTTTTATTTCTGGGCTGTAACTTCTATATCTGAGATTCGTATCGAAAAACATATAAGACTAAATCGTCTTTGGCCTAACTTCACTCACTTACTTACTCACTGGCACTATCGAACCCGTAGGTTCATGGCCGCGCGGACATAAGCTCTCCATACATCCCTATCCTCAGCTAATGCTTTCCAATCATTTCCTGTATAATCTACTTCCCTCAAATCATAGTTAATGTTGTTCTCCCACCTCATTCTTGGTCTACCAACTGGGCGTTTTCCTTCTGGCTTTCCTACAAGAAGTTTCCATGCACGTCTTTCATTCCCCATACGCGCAACATGTCCTGCCCATCGCAGTCTACGGGACTTAACTGTTCTTATTATATCTGGCTTCCTATAAAGACCATGTAGTTCATTGTTATGTAGTCTTCTCCATTCACCTGTCTGTTCATCTCTCTTTGGTCCAAAAATTTTCCTAAGAACTTTATTCTCAAATACTCGCAATCTCCTTTCCTCCCTTAAAGTAAGAGTCCATGTTTCGCACCCATATAATATAACTGGTAGAATAATAGTTTTATATATTTTCAGCTTAACGTTTTTTGAAAGGAGTTGGGACATCAAAAGTCTCTGCAATGCATAATAGCATGCATTTCCAGAATTGAGCCTATGTTTAATTTCTTTGTGCATCTCATTCCTATTTGTGATTATTGTTCCTAGATATTTGAATTCAGCCAATTCCTCAAAATTTCCCTCATTTGTCATTAGCTGTCCATTTCCATTATATAATGTATTTCTACGTGTGACCATATATTTAGTTTTACTGATATAACTTCACTCACTAGATACTAGAAATAACAAAAAAGGTTATTACCAAAATATATCATCATCATCATAGTACATTCACGAATTTAGGCCATTTGTTGACCTGTTTCGGCCTCAAGAGAAACACCATCCAGAAGTCTTTTGAGTGGACGTCCTGGTCTTCTTCTTCCTGCAGGTTGATATCTTAACATTAGTTTGGGTATTCTGTGATCTTCCATTCGATGAACATGTTGTATCCATCTTGACTTATAATCAGAAATTTTGTTTTCTAAAGATTCCATGTGTAATTCTTCTAAGATGTCTTCATTTTTTTTGTGATCTAGTAGTGTGTATCCTGCAGTCCTCCGAAGATATCTCATTTCAGCAGATCTAAGAAAAAATATATCATTAAAATATAAAATTATGGAATATTCACCTGAAAGGTCCGTCTCCTCAACTTTATTAGTTATTTAACTGTAGCCCTTTCGGGATTAACTATAGTTAAATAACTAATGAAGTTGAGGAGACGGACCTTTCAGGTGAATATTCCACAATTTTATATTTTAATTTTGAATGATACCCCAACGGAACATATAATGAATCTTATAAAAGTTGAAAATACATCACTTTTTCACAATCCATTGGGTAGCAAGAAATTCAGAAGCCTTTTAAACGCCTGCAAGAAAATTGATGTAAGCACGGAACAAATGAAGGACATGTTAATGCGCCAAGGTAGAAATGTAGCAGGCTAACCATAGGCAATTAACCCTATGAAATACTGAAAACATTAAATATATGAGTTCATTTTAACAGATCAGAATCATTCAAATGAAAATTACCTATTTAAGATAGAAAATTCATGTTAAATTAGTTTCTTATGTCCTGTCTTTTCTGATTTCGTTTAAAATTCTAAATATCAAAATTTGTTGATGCAGGAACTGCGTAAAGTAAGAGAATTCCCCAGCAAATCGAATGCATGGTCTAATTCTGCTAGTTTATGAGAATATATCTTCTTTCATTAATTATATCACGTGCATCCGGTAACAAAATTGGCGTTTGTTTTCAATTTAATCTCTCAGATAAACACTCACTCCCAAATTTTCGGATTTCCTCTTTTTTGTTTTATTTCAATATCGTAATCCGAGTTTCGTTGAGATAAATCTAAAATAACGTCCCGTAAGGCGACTTTTAAGTTTTCGCTTCAGGTTAACTCCACTTATAATGGTCAGATTTCCCTGGTTGATGAAATTTACCTTACTTTTTTTAATTATTGCTAATGCCTAATTTGGTTCAGGAAAATATCGGATGCTAGATCGTTAAAAGACACAAACACACACAGATAAAAAAAATATATATACTTCTTGTTAGCCCTTGTTTCTCTCAACTTAGGCGCTCTCGCCCTGCGGGAGATATTCAACCTTACTAATTTAGTTACACTAGTACTAGGACGGGAAAATTGTTTATAGCCCTTTTTATTGAGGCTTAAGGATCTTTTATGAATCTGAAAATCCCCAAACTCGGGACTCACGGCTTCAAGTCCCTTCCGGAGGACTTGCTCCTTGATTTTTCCATCCTAAAAAAATCCATGAACCCCGACCGGGTTCATATAATTATATATATATATATATATATATATATATATATAGAGTGTTTCATAAAGGATGGCGCAAACTTAAATGGTTTAAAGTACACGATAATAAAAGCAACAATGTCCCAATAAACATGGGTCCGCAAACGAGCCGTTTGCGAGATAATTACGAATGTATGGTTACAAGCCGCCACTGACTTCATTGTAAACATCGTCCTAGTTAGTAGAAATTTATTTGAATATAGACTTTACTATTAATTTTTCATCTCATTTAGTTCACATTTCACAGTTCAATTCACTTATGGGTTACCTGTTAAAGGAGATGTTAAAGTGTCTTCCTTGCATCTGGATGCAATACTGAGCTCGTCTCTGCAATGAATGTCGAATTATTTCGAAAACCCCTGGATCATTTCTGAATTTTTGACAAGCATGTACAACTCTCTGCTCCAGTTCTTCAATCGTGTTAACGGGTGTGCTGTACACTTCGCTTTTGAGGTGACCCAGACATAAAAATCCAAAGGATTTAGATCAGGTGATCTTGGAGGCCAAGGTACAGATCCGCCTCGACCTATCCATCTTTGGCCGTATCTGCGCGTTAGATGCCGTCTCACAGCAGCAGCAAAATGTGCCGGAGCTCCATCATGCATGTACCACAAACTCCGACGTTGCTGAAGGGAAACATCCTCAAGCAATCCTGGAAGATGACGCCGCAGAAACCTAAGGTACCTCCGTCCATTAAGTTTTCGTGGAAGAATGTGTGGCCCAATGAGATAATCACCTAGTACGATGTTACAAACAATGACGTCAGTGGCGGCTTGTAACCATACATTCGTAATTATCTCGCAAACGGCTCGTTTGCGGACCCATGTTTATTGGGACGTTGTTGCTTCTATTATCGTGTACTTTCAACCATTTAAGTTTGCGCCATCCTTTATGAAACACCCTGTATATACATACATATTTTTCCTGATAATTTTCGACGTGTACTAGGTAGTACTGATGAAGATTTGTAAAAAAATTAAAACGTCATTTCATGATAACAGTATCAATAGCCTGTTCATGAGCCCTAAAATTCGCAATGTTTCCTGTAAGTTACATTAATTAGTTTATTTAATTTTATGTTTATAATAAAACAGAAGAAAACGAACGAGTATAAATTACTTAAATGTGTGTAGAATTAAACAATATACCCAATAATAACAATAGTTATGTAAGGTATCGTTTTCAGTGCGGTCCGCAACATTCAAATAACTGACACGAGAAATTAGTGCTTTTTGGGCGATCTTTGGAGTTTGGAAAATTAGGAAAACTTAGGTGTAAAATAATAATCGGATATTTATTAGAGATACGAACTGTATTCAGTTGAGTAAGGATAGAGACCAGTAAAAAGGGTAATGAAGGTGGCATTCTAACAATGTGTTCCATAAACAATACAGTTTGTTGTTGAGTTTGTTACACTTATTATATAGGAACTCTAACTTTTCTGATTGTACTGCACGTCACACGATTGACCTACAAGTTACGTTTCGACTCCCAGTGAAACAGGCTGATAATAACACTCCCATAACTGATTTTCGCTCTCACAGTTACATTTACACGTTGTACAGAAAATTTAAATTCAATATCACCATTTTATGAATACCTGAATAATCTATAAAGCTTCATCATCCTTTTTATTTAGGACGTATTCTTCTCTTAAGTCTTTCATTTAAGCATATCCTGATAAATGAAAGCCGCCTTAGGAGTTTATCCTAAATACTTAGCTTCGTCTATGCTTTTATGGAAAACAGACACAATTTCCCTACATTTATAGAACATCTTCACACGGTTTCTCTGTGTACGAAATATTGTGCTACAAATTACTTTCTACTTCTCCCGCAAAAACGGGAATTATACACAAATAAATACATACTGATGGAGCTAAATAACAAGTGCGAGGATTATGGAATGAAGATAAATATAAATAAGACGAAGGCCATGATTATAGGAAGGAAACCAAGGAAGATAAACACGAGGATTAAAGATGAGGCCATTGAACAAGTGGAGAGCTTCAAATACTTGAGTTGGGTACTATCAGTAGTAACATGAAGTACGGTCAAGAAGTAAAACAGATAACACCATAGCAAAAGAAGCTTTTAACAAGAAGAGAACCATTTTCTGCGGACGTTTTACAAAATAATTACGTAAGAGGCTAGTGAAGTGATTTATGTGTAGTGTAGCATTATATGATGTAGAAACGTGGACATTACAACGGAATGAAGAAAAGTGACTGGAAGCTTTTGAGATGTGGATATGGAGAAGAATGGAACGTATAAAATGGACAGACAAAATAAAGAATGAAGATGTGTTAGACAGAGTGGGTGAAGGAAGATCAATGCTGGACCTCATAAACAAGAGGAAGAGAAATTAAATTGGCCACTGGCTAAGAAGAAACTGCCTGCGGACGGATGTCCTAGAAAGAATAGTCAACGGAAAGTTAGTTAGAGGTAGAAAAAAACATCAGATGATAGACAATATTAAAATAAATGGTTTGTATGCAGATACAAAAGGAAAGCTGAGTTAAGGAAAGAGCGGAGAATGCTGAGTTTACAGTGAAAGATCTGCTCTTGGGCAGAACACTATATATGTATGTATACACAAAAATAATTTTTAGTCAGCTGTCTAAAAGTTTAATTTCTAACATTTGAGCCCATAAACTAAAAAATACATTTATAGCTCTGGAGCCATAAAAACCACAGTAAATGAAGAAAACTATTGGCAAATATATATTTCCAGTTTTAAATACCTATGTTCAAATGTCAACAAAGAAAACAATAGACCTGTCAAAATTTATGTACGGTTGTTTTCAACAGTATATGTTTTTGTGACCTTATGAAGCATTTGGAATGAAGAACCACCATCAAGGAAAATAAGATGATTCTATATAAGACTCTTATTATGCCAGGATCTTGTATGAAGCAGAGACTTGGATATTTTCAAAGCATGATGGACGAAAGATGTTTTGAACGTAAGAAAAAATTGTAGTGCAATATATCATGGAGAAAGATGAAGTCATAGGACAAATTCTGAGCTTTACCAGCTGTGTGATGTTAAATTTATGTAGCGAAGTACTGTGAGTTGCCAGGCCATGTCATCCGAACGTCTGAAAACGATCCTGCTACGAAGGTTTTACTACAGATCCTGGAGGAAACCGCCATAGAGGTAGAACAAAGCTACGGTAGGACGATGGGACTGAAGAGGATTCAGCAAGAACATCTTGATCTCGGTCGATCTCTTGATCTTCTTCTTCTTCTCTTCTTAAACTTAATTTGTAGGATTTTCATCCAGTTTATTCCAAAATCACTCCTCGGAGGAAGACGTACTGGATGTGCATTCACTGTCTATCCATCTCTTGGCTGGTCTTCCTTTTGTTCTTCTCCCATCCATTGGTCTATCTTCTTTAGCTCTTTTTGCAAGCCGGTTTTCTTCCATTCTTTCTATATGACTCTTCCAATCCCTGGGGGTCCGTTTATCGAGCCCCAGCTGTGCTCACAACAGCAACAGGACGCGTCCCCGGGCGGCGGATAGGGGAACGGTCGGTGGTTTGCTTGCATTCCTCCCGGCTAGGTCCAGACCGGACCCGCGGGCCATTTGTGAGGTCGTCAGGACTCGAGCGACCTGATGCACTACATAGCTCGTGCTGTCTCACTTCAGCAGCAAATCGCGTCCCCTCGGTGGCGTAGTGGGGAAAAGGTCGGTGGATCTGCTAGTCAGTCCTCCCTTCCAAGTCCGATGGACTCGCGGACCATAAGTGGGGTCAACAGGAGAGGAGCGCCCTGTTGTACTAAAGCTCAATCGCCCCGTGCCCACAACGGGATCAGCGGCCGTCGTGGCGAGGCGGTGGGAGATTGTGGAGTTCAGCCCGCTCCCTTCTCTTGGTTTATCCCGAGGACCTTTGTGGGGGCACCATGGGAGATGAGCTCCCTGGATGCCTACATTGCTCAGTGGGCTGCCTCACAGCAGCTACACGACTAGGCCTAGTCTTGCGAACGGGCTGGATGGGACAATACCGGGCGTAATGCTGGGAATTACCACCAGGTCAATAAGCTCGGGAAAGGAGGAAGAGCGGTCTTTTGGTCTGTGAGACTTAGCGCCGACTCTGGAACCGAGTGACCCAAGGACAATCTGTGAGGTCGTCAGGAGTTGAGCGACCTGACGTACTAAATGCTCAGGCTGGACCCACTTCAGCAACCAAACACGTCCCAGCTGGTGCACTGGGGGAAAGATCGGTGGATCTGCTAGACAGTCCTCCCGGTTAAGTCCAAGGGACTCGTGAACCATTAGTGGGGTCGGCAAGAGTTGAGCGCCTTGTCGTACTAATTGCTCATCTGTTGGAGCTTGCGAGCTCCGTGCTGGCCCACAACAGCTGCAGAAGAGGCGTCCCTGGGGGCACACCAGGGCTCGGCTCGGACCAGTCCAGCGGGGAGCTACTGTACTGGTTCCTGGCTTGGCCTACGGGCCCGTCGACAAACTGTGGGGTCGCCAGGAGATGAGCACCTGGATGTACTAAAAAGTCTCACACTGTTGGGCTTGTAGCCCTAGCCGGTCTCACAACGGCTGCAGGACACGTCCCTGGAGGCAGAACAGGGGAATGGTCGGTGGATCTGCGACAGCAGTCCTCCCGGCTAGGCTCATGGAGCCCGTGGACCAACTGTGGGGTCATCAGGATTGAGTGACCTGATGTACTATGTAGCTCATCAATTGCCCGAGAAGTGCAAACTCCAACACTCTCTCCCTGGAGTGTTGGTTAAAGGACCGAGACCTTGAACGTGGACGCGAGATTAGATTAGGGAGGACTAGAACTAGGACTTGGGAGTATGGTCATGACGACCGAGGTATCCCAAGGGGTGGATGGCAGGGCCTAGATGACTCTTCCAATATTTTCGTCTATCTATAGATCTCTTGATCTGCCAGTACTTATTTTGGTTAAAAAAATATTTTTTCTTCACAAAATCCAGTAAGGTCTATTTTATCGATGTGTAATTTTATTTTGTCAATTTTGGACATTTAAACCCATTAAATTTATTTTTTAAAATGGCATGCAACCTCCGTAAATCAGACCACATAACTCCAGTATTTGAAATGTTGTCTTGGATCCGATTGGAATACAGACGAAAGATACATTGCCTCTGCTTCTTATACAACACTTTGTCCATCTTATCACACTTTTATATTTCTACTCGCTTTCATTCGCTATCCTCCCACGATAACTTAAACACAGATCGAGAGAAAATTTAACTCTAGCTGCTCCTCTACGTCGAATATCTCACTAATCTCATCCTTCCTGAATTCAGCCACCCGACTCTTGAATTCCCTCCCCTCAAATATCAAGGGCTGCCCTATTCAGAAAAATTTAAAAAGAAACTCACTTCATATTTCCTTAGACAATATAATACATAACCGTGTTCCATGTATACTTTTATTATTTCTTTATATGTTAAACTTTTTTACCAAGCCATTTACTTAATATAATTATAGGTTATTTTTTGTAATTATTATTAACATTATCATTATTATTATCATTATCATTATTATCATTATTATTATTATTATTATTATTATTATTATTACTATTGCTATTTTTCTTTCTTACCCTTGTCAACTTTATATTGTGTAGTCTATATCTATTATGTATCATTAATCATAATTCTTATTGTATGTATAATTTAACCCTGGTGAAGTGAAAGAGAAGACCTTATCATCAGGTAAAATAAATGAATAAATAAAATTTAAAAAAACAAACCCTAAGTGGAGATTTAAAATGAATCCTGCAGATCGAATCATGCCTCGGGACATACCTAGAACAAAAAAAAAACAAAAAGATTAAAAATGTATTGTTATAAAGTTGTTATGTAAATGTTTGTGCATAATGAATTACTGAGGATTTAGTGTTGCTATACGCAATTTAAAGGGCAGAATGTTCACATTAAGCATTCCGCACGAGGTTAAACTGGCAAGCAAAAGAAGAAGAATATTCTTTAAGAAAATTTCATTTGCAAAGGTCATATATTATTCATGATGGGGAGAGGTAGAATAGCCCATTTTATTACACGATTTGTTTAGCTTTATTTCTACTTAAACATGTTTTCTCTGACTTAAATTAGAACCTTGGTTTAAATGCTTTAGACTTAATTGATTTGATTTAGTAACAATTATTTATGTAGATTTATTCTAAATATGAAACTCCGGCTCTAGTTAGTTATTCCACTGCCAAGAAATCTGATGTTGATACTAAACTAATGAAGCTTGTGGTGAATTCTAAAAACGCTAAATTCATAAAGTGATCAAAAATAATTTTACATTTTAGTAAACTTCAAAAGAGGAGTCTTATCCACTATTATTGTTTTTATAATCTTTTGCGCGATAGTGCGTTTTGTCGTACAGTACCAGACATATGACAATAACTTTATCATTATCCCTATCTCTATGGTTAACATTTATAGTGTTTGGATGAATCAATAATACCCACCATATATTCGCCCATTTAGTCCCCTCAATGGCGACCATGATTCAAAGTTGAATTTCCTACATTTCGGGGTTGCCAACTTAAATAACTATACTGTAATAAAAATAACTATGCTGTATTTTATTATATACAACTTTCCTCATTAGAGGATTGCCTCAAGGACAAAGTGATACAGACAATTAATTTCTGGAATTGATGAAATACATTTTGTAAATACGTTTAAAAAAATTCAAACTGTAAGCCTAATTGAAATATACATACTATAAAGTAAAAATGTTGTAAATATGGTTTGTTAAATTTGAAATTGATCCTCTAATGGCAGCGATAGCAATTTTAGAAAGATACACCCTGTCCAAATCTAAGGAATTCCAAAATTTGGTTAAGAATCCTTGTATAGTACCTCTTGCCCCGATCATCAATCCTGTGACAGTTATACCATCCAGTTGGTATTTATCTTTGTAATAGTCAATTGTTGGCTCATATATGGCTTTCTTTTCTGAGTCAACTTCCTCAGGTTGGCCACTGTGAGTCTCAAAACGAATTGTGGGATCTAATATCATACCAATTTTAGAAGGTAGTCTAAATGCAATAATATATATTCGTCTGTTACTCCCATTAGTGGCCACACCATGAACGTCCTCATAAACTGTTTATCCAAAATCTCGCAAGGCTTCTGCCATCATATTTCGAATAGTGTGGTGCCGAATGTTTCTCAGTGATTCTCCAAACGGACGGGCCCCAAGGACGTGTAAAAGGGTTTCGTGCTCTCTGCGACAACGTCTACAGAGGGTATCGTCCCTAGACCTGCCCGGCAATATTACAAACACGCGTGTGGGAAGTAAAAACACTGCCCACTATGCATACTCATGCAATGTATATACAAAAAAATACCCAAAAGTTAGTATTAGTAGACTATACATTATATGAAACAAATCACTGAATTTTATTCGAAACAATATAAAACAATAAATACGCACTTGCCGCCATTTTACATAAATTGGTCTCACGGCCTCCTGTTGTTTCAACTAATAAATATTACCCACACTGTTAAAGTTAGTCAATTATTTATAAAGAACGCAAATATTTCCAACAAATATGTTATTAATTTACTATTACGTATTATTTTAAAAAACACCATCGGGCAAACAAATATATTTTTTTAATCAATGCCCCAGGTTGTCATTTCAACACTTCTGGTGAACTCTCCTGACATTGGCGTAATATAATCCACTCTGGAAGGCAGAGTTACGTTACACCGAAGAAATGATGGATGATAAATGTTAATGAAGCGCCAGGAGAGTTCTTAACCCAAACTTAACTTAAATTCCAGACCACGGGCAACCACAGGAATAATTCCCTTTAAGGAAAAAATCCTATGGTTTGACTGGGATTCGAACCCGAGACCTCATGAGCAGTAGTCAGAAACTCTGACCACTAGCCCATGAGGCTGGTCGCGCAAAAAAATGTACAACGCACGTTTGTGAAGTGTTTTACAGAATTTCGGAAATTAAAGACCTCGCTGTCGCTCGGTTTTTAAACATTTTCCTCGATTCTATAAAAACCACTTCCCAACCTCGCATCATAATATACTATTAATTGTTTCTGTGACAATTATAAACACTGAAAATGCAGGAAAGTGGTTATATAACCATAGTTATGGCTCAGCTTTATTTTAGTAATTCCTGGTCATGGATTCGTTCTCATAGTTGTCATGGAAACAATAACAAATCATAAAACCGTGAGGGTGATTGAGGTTATGGACACAAAGAAATTAACCGTCCATGTCCCTTCCCGAGAAATAGAACTAGTAAGACGGAACATTGTTCTGTATGAGTCTGCTTTTACTTTGAATACGTGTTAAGTTGGAAATATAATTTCATTTACACAGACTATTTAACTCATGCTCTAAATGGGAGTTAATGACCAATCACATTTCAATGAATTTTGATTAACAACCAATCACACACAGTCGTTTTCACCTCGATTTTATCAATTTAATTTTATCACTTTAAAATCAAGCTCATCCTTTTTAACATTCTAAATAGGTCATAGCATTATTTTATAATAACTGACTCTCTAAGAAATACGTTGAATATATCAATTTATATATTGAGATCTAACTATTCTAGAATACACGTGGTTACCAGATTGTATATATAGTGCACGAATGTGACCAGATAGTGCTTGTGGGATATATAAAAACATTTCTAGCAATTGATTATACCACAAAAAAATAGAAACCACTGTTTGCACTTTCTCAAACATATTATTTCCCTGGAATTTACGTTCCAGAAAAATATAATTGACATATTTACATCAAAGGACATCAGAAATTAATTAATATGTTGGTGATAAAACAGTTTGGTATGTTTCATTTTTTCTCCACTAGGGAGCATTCTTACAATATTGCGATCCTTTGGCAATAAATAATATGATCTGATTGCAGTGATGAATAAACGATGCATAACAAATGTTTCTCATTTGTTTTCAAACATCGCCGTTTACATTAAATATATGAATATTTTAAAATGACTATATTTAAATAATGATTTGTGAATAAACAACTTAAATGTATTCGTTAAAGAGTCCTAACAAATGCCACTCTTGATTTCCAAATTCTCTAGATAAATTCACTCCTCACTTCGTGAGTCAGGAATTCATCGATAATTTGGAAATCACTATTGGTATTACTTATGACTATTTAACTCATGCCCTAAATGGGAATCAATGACCAATCACGTTTCAATGAATTTTGTTTTACAACCAATAATCCAGGAATCTAAGCTCAAAACACAAAGTAATAGGAAATATATTTGGAGCCAGTTTGAAATATTTTGTGAACAACGAAATTGCGTATTAACATCAGAAAGTCCAACAAAAATAATTGCCAAATATTGGAGCGTTAATATGAGCAAAAAAAATGGAGAAGACTACAAAGAACACAGTCTGAAAATCATGTGGAATGTTACTGCAAAAATGATATAAGAGAAGTATTTCAATGAACGTCAACGAAATTTTTATCCGTTCTTCGATCAAGAATTTAATGACGCCAGAAAAGCAAGAATCGCAAAAAGAAAAATACGACACATCTTGTTAATAATTTTATTTTGAATTGTTCTTTTAATTTTTCAGTGTTTATCTTCTATGTTTTGTAAAAAGATTTCCGATATGATGCTGGATGTAAGGCAACCCATTGGTACACCGTCTTCTTTCGTGAATAATTCGTTGTTGAATTTAAAATAATTTTGTTATAGTATTGTGCTGATCATTTCAGTTAGTTGATTTATGTAGATTTCTTCAGTTTTTTTTATTTTAATTGTTCTTCTATCATTCTTATTGTTTCGTCAATGGGTATATTTGTATATAGATTTTTAATGTCAAACAATACCATTTTTGTGTCATTATTATTATTAATTGTTGTGTTTTGAATTTGTTTGCTAGATCATATACGTTTTTTATTGTATATTTGTTTTTTAGTGCTATTTTATCTTTAAGTTCTTTAGCAATCAGTTTTGACAATTTACAATTAGGTCCGTTTATACAATTGATGACTGGTCTTATAGGTATATTTTGTTTTTTTAATTATAGGTAACCCTTTCATTATGGGTGCAGTAAGATTGTCCATTTGTAGTTCATCATCATCATCATCATCATAGTACATTCAGGAATTTAAGCCACTTGTTGACCTGTTACGGCCTCAAGAGAAACACCATCCAGAAGTCTTTTGAGTGGACGTCCTGGTCTTTTTCTTCCTGCAGGTTGATATCTTAACATTTGTTTGGATATCCTGTGATCTTTCATTCGATGAACATGTTGCATCCATCTTGACTTATAATCAGAAAATTTTGTTTTCTAAAGGTTCCATGTGTAATTCTTCTAAGATGTCTTCATTTTTTGTGATCTAGTAGTGTGTATCCTGCAGTCCTCCAAAGGTATCTCATTTCAGCAGAATTAAGTCTCTGTATATCCTTCTGTTTCAACGTCCAGTCTTCGCTACCATACAAAAGAGTTGGAAGAGCCAGTGTTTTATACACTTTTAGTCTTGAATGTTTTTGGACTAATTGAGGCTTGAAGACAGAATTAATTAACCTTAAAATTCTTAAAAATTTATATAGTTTTTGCATTTGTAGTTAATTAATCTATTTTTCGTTTGATGATTATCTGTTGTATTTGTTTTGTTCTCGTCTTGTGTTATTGATTTTTAAGAGTTATTTCATTTATCTTTGAAATTTGTTAGTAGGGTATTTTGTTATCTATTTTATTTTATTTTCTTCACAAAGGCTGATAAAGGTAACGCTGTAGTTTTAATATACAGAGATGATTACATCAGCAAAACTAAACAATATATAGAAGCAAATAAAATGACCTGGTGGCGAGTGGTACATAAATTGTATTTATAAGGTGAGAGGCTAAACTAAATTAACGGAATGGAATTTAATTTATAATTTTTCTAATTTGAATTTTTTTCAACCTCTTTAAATTTTCATTTCTGTTGGTAGTATGTTATTTTTATTGTTCTTTTTTTTCCTCTTCTCGTTTTACATTGTTTTCCTTTTTTTTCTACCTTTTTGTTAACTTTCTGTTATTCTCACATACAGACACGAGGACAAGAGACACACCCAGACACCAAAGGTGGAGATTAAAAATCTCCTACCCCGCCGCGAATAGAACCCGGGTCGCCGGAGTGGAAGGTTGGGACTCTACCGACTACACCACGGCGACGAATTTCTGAACGGATGTTTATTTAAGATGAGGGTAACTATTTTTTTTTTCTCGTTTTCTTTCGCTTACACCGATCTTACTTCTTTTTACTTCACCTTTATTAACCTTTTTTATCTTAGAACCCGGGTCGCCGGAGTGGAAGGTTGGGACTCTACCGACTACACCACGGCGACGAATTTCTGAACGGATGTTTATTTACGATGAGGGTAACTATTTTTTTTTATTTTTTTTTCTCGTTTTCTTTCGCTTACACCGATCTTACTTCTTTTTTCTTCACCTTTATTAACCTTTTTTATCTTATTTACACATACAAACACAAGACAGGACACACACCCAGACCCAAGGTGGAGATTTAAAATCCCCTACCGCACCGGGAAACGAACCCGGGTCGCCGGAGTGGAAGGTAGGGACTCTACCGACTACGCCACGGCGACGGACATAAAAAATCATGAACTCCTTGACTGGATTCGAACCTTCAATGTTCAGTTCTGCAGTCCGATACGGAACCGCAGAGCTAATCTTTTTTTTTAAATGCCACATTCTGTTCCAATTGTGCTTGTTACCATTTATTTTATGTACTTGTTAAATTTCTTATCTGTTTATCCCACAAAACTCCATTAAAACTTTAATGCTCATGATCCTTTGATGATTATTTTCTTATTTCTATTATCTAGTGTTCCATTATTGTTAATAACAAGTTTTACGATAAACTTTCATACAGGCCTAACCCTCTCCTACTTCCAAAATCAAACTTGTTTTTGTTTCACGTGATATAAAATCCAATTTTTCTAAATTTAATGTCAGTCTCCACTTCTATTTATCTACTTTTATGGCCACAAATTCAATATTCGCGCATTATTGTTTAATAGGATATTCAAGTATCGAACTAATTAGCGTTTCATGTTCATTTAAATATATCTTCAAATGTATTCATTTATTTATTTTAATTAATAATTTTTGTTATATTTATTTGTTATTTCATATTAAATCTAGACTTGAGAAAATTGGGTACTGAAAACAAATGGACTGAAATCATACAGTAAACCTAAGGTTCAGAACACAGTAATGACAGAAAATTGGTGCTTTAACGCTAGATGGAGTGTTAAAAATCCATTTCATTATGTCTGTTTTAAATTAGGCATTTAATGTATCGATATTATATATGCTTTCAAATATTTATACACCTCAAACAATTTCAATTCGCCGAGAGTGGCTCAGAAATTAGAGTTTCAAACTCATGAGGTCCTGAAGTAAAATTCCTGAACCTCTCAGGCTGACTGGAGTTTGAGTCTATCAACAGAAAGTGATTTTTTAAGGAGATCGGCAATACATTCCACATTATTAAAAAATATATAAATGGAATGATTAGGCTAAAAGTAGATGTTGAGAATTCTATATTGTATTTTGTTCTTTATAAACAATGATGATTGTTTGGGCTCATGAAATGAATTCCACTAGAAATAATCTTAAGATGAATGAAAACTGGAATTTTGGAGTTTTCTGGTTTAGTTTCCATGATTTTCAAGCGTACGACAAATACCAAGATATTTAGAAAAAAATCTTCAACCCTCTTAATGGTCAATAATATTAATAATAATTAAATTAAATGTGTACTATAATACAAAACAATAAAAACAGAGCATGTAGGCATAATCTATAAAGGAGCACGAGATAGGTCTGTTAAGCGACAATTGAAATGTACAAATTCGGAGACACATAATGACATTTCTAAATGGTTTACGTAATATTTGGAATATGGAAAAAGATCACCTCTCACTGAATTTGAAATTTCCACAAGATTTAGTAGCATTGATAGAGCATTTTGAAAAAGAAAGCGAGAGAAATGCACGAACTTCATATATAATAATAATAATAATAATAATAATAATAATAATAATATTTTATTTATTCTGGCAGAGTTAAGACCATAAGGCCTTCTCTTCCACTGAACCAGCACAAATACAAATAAATATTTCACAAATTAGATATACACTATACTAACTATAAAGAGTTAAAAATACATTAAATGTTGCAAATTATAAACAACATTTTATACGATAATAACAATAATAATGCTGAGGATAATAATAATAATAATAATAATAATAATAATAATAATAATAATAATAATAATAATAGCCTAAATATATAATTTATACGAGAAACACCAATTAATATATGTACCTTACACTGGGTAATGATGAAGTCGAGGTTAGAGCAAATATAAATTTAGATTTCTTTTAAAAGATGACAATGTTCGGCAGCCCCTTATTTCTTGTGGTAGGGAATTCCAGTTGCGAGAAGTGGAGATGGTATATGACATGGAGTGATGTGATGTCCTATGTTGCGATATATATATATATATATATATATATATATATATATATATATGACAATCGCAATAACATGCAGAATATTCGTTATGACAATTGTAGTTGAAGTAACTAAAGTAACAAAATAAAATATTTTAGCAATTTACAAATTTGGACAAAAGTTTAATGATTGTGAAAATGATGGTTTTAAACCTAATAAATAAACTTGGTTTATTTCGTGTCTTCTCTAATGGAGCACTCAATCGCTGTGTCACCCTGTTTGTCCACTTGGTCCATAGGAAGGAAGCTGAAGAGTACTGGAGATGCAATTCGAGGAAGACGGTTACAATAGGCTTGTTACCAGAGAATGCTCTCGGTGTCTATAGATGCAAACAACCAAGTTGAGATGGAGGAGGGGAGAACTGTCGCAGTTACTTTAGAGATTCAAACTAACTAAGTAGAACTGGTGGGTTAACCGACGTATCAGCACAACTTCAGACTTAGAACCAACCTAATTCATCCCCCTTATCCATCACTTCCATCTTACAAATACACTTCATTTACAATTTCATTCGTACAGATTTATTCTAAAATGACAATCATTCGTTTTAAATGGTTATGCGATTTCGTCTTCGTAGACGTATCTCACAGGATACCAAAGATCGCACATTCAACCCTCGGTTTCAGTGACAACTTATTAGCTATTGCAATTATTTTAGAACTAGAAAAATTTGCAAAAAATAAATTAAAGGAAATTTATAAAGGAAGGATTACAATTTGGCTCACTGTACTCGTATACATATTTATTTGATTTTGGCTCTATTACAGGTCAGCTCAAGGTCGATATGTAGAATAGACCGTTAAATTGAAAAGTTGCCAAAATAAATATATTTAGTTAAACAACATTATACAGCAACCAATCACAAATTAAGATTTTTGTTTATTATTTGAACCCTTGTAGTTACTTACGTGCCCACGTCACCTGGACTTCACTGAGACACGACCTCTTGGAAGAGGATTTTAATTATGGATTACATGCATTTTTTGACAACACAGCGACATGGAGGAACTACTCGAGTTGATGATTAATTCAATGCCAGGGAAACACGAGAGACAACACGATCATTTAACACAAGATTCACTCTTACGTTCATACTAAACACCAAATTTCCCTATTTACATTAACATTTAACATTACCATTGTCATTATTATTATTATTATTATTATTACTATTATTATTATTATTATCATCATCATCAACAACAAGAATTAAGCCCAATGGCCTGTTCCGATCTCATTATAGGTCGAATTGGTCCTTCCATCTCTTCAATGATCTTCCCAACATTCTTCTCCCTTTTGGTCTATAATTATACATTATTCTTGGTATGCGCTGTTCGTTCATTCATTCGTAATACGTACTGAAGATAAGCATTTTGATAATATTTTATTCTTTCACAGAGATTAAATATATTAAGTTCTGTTCTTATATCTTCGTTATTTATTATTATTATTATTATTATTATTATTACTATTACATTACTTTTTAATTAATTTTGTTCAGTTTCGTTGCGAGGAAATAAAATCCAAATGCATTGACAATACTTTTTTAACGAACTCTTTCTTACTTTTTCTTATTCAAATGTTACATGCCAAATTTCGTTGAGAAAAAAAATGGCGATTTTTAAATTCTGGTTTTCAAGAAAACCCCACTCTTAATGGTCCGACTTCGATCATTTTTGGATAATTATTTTCTGGCTTTATTACAATGGCATATTGCCCAGTTACGTTTCGAAACAAGAAAATTGCTGTCAATACATATTTTTTACATTTTCGCTTCAGATTAGCTCCCACACCTAATGTCTCGATTTTGCTGGTGTTCCTCCTTTTCTCAGTGTGTTAATACGCGCTGAGATTGGTGCCTAGTATATACGAAAAATGAATATTTGTATAAACAAATTAACTAATATTTTTATTGGCACAGCCTCAATACCTATATTAGTTCGGAATTCGCTACAAGGACTGAGAATCCTTCAAAGTCATTAGAAGCATAAGACAAGGTGATCCATCCTCACTATAGTTTCATGAGTGTACTGGAAGACAAGTTTCATAAAATAAAATGGATATAGGGCATATAGGTTCGGAATTAACGTGCCTGGATACAGGCTGATATTTGCAGACGTTGTAGTTATATTTACAATAAATAATAGTTTAAAAAAACTAAAACAGCACGCTTTATTAGAAAACCGAACTCAAATATGAAAAAAAAATTAATTTCCAACACGCTTGGGATAAATTTAAAGTGGTCAACAAAAAAATCATCTCCAACACATATAGAATAAAACTAGAATTATGAACAAAAAGAAAACAATTTTACCATCAAAAGCGTGGGGTGCTCTATATCAATTAATATATTTGATAATAAACAGATATTGGTAAAAGTAAAGTCTCTAAGAAGAACATGTAAAAATCACAAAAAGCACCCCACGCTTTTGATGGTAAAATTGATTTCTTGTTGTTGATAATTCTAGTTTTATTCTATATGTGTTGGAGATGATTTTTTTTACCACTTTAAATTTATCCCAAGCGTGTTGGAAATTAAAATTATTTTTCATTTTTTAGTTCGGTTTTCTAATAAAGCGTGCTGTTTTAGTTCTTTAAAACTATTTTGGAATATCAGAAAATAGAAAATTAAACACCCTATTGTTTGCAGATGACCAAATAATAATAGCAAATTCCGAAGATAATCTACAGAAAGGTCTGTATGAACTTAACAAAATTACAGAAGAATATGGATTAAAGATATCTACAGAAAAGACAAAAATTATGGCATTTCAAGGTGTAGATCCTGTCAGAAGTAAAATTGTACTGGACAATAAAATTTTGGAGCAGGTGAATAATTTTACATATCTAGGATGCAATATTTCATATGAAGAAGAAAGGATGATGTAAATGCAAAAATATCTAAATTTTTAAGAATTTTAGGGTTAATAAATTCTATCTTCAAGCCACAGTTAGTCCAAAAGCATTCAAGACTGAAAGTGTATAAAACACTGGCTCTTCCAACTCTTTTGTATGGTAGCGAAGTATGGACGTTGAAACAGAAGGATATACAGAGACTTAGATCTGCTGAAATGAGATATTTTCGGAGGACTGCAGGATACACACTACTAGATCACAAAAAAAAATGAAGACATCTTAGAAGAATTACACATGGAATCTTTAGAAAACTAAATTTCTGATTATAAGTCAAGATGGATGCAACATGTTCATCGAATGGAAGATCACAGAATACCCAAACAAATGTTAAGATATCAACCTGCAGGAAGAAGAAGACCAGGACGTCCACTCAAAAGACTTCTGGATGGTGTTTCTCTTGAGGCCGAAATAGGTCAACAAATGGCCTAAATTCGTGAATGTACTATGATGATGATGATGACGATTTATTTTTTTTATTTTTTAGTTTTAATAATTTACAGAATAAGATAAGAATGTAAATATCTTTAAATTCCATACTAATATAGTATGAGCTAAAAGTATTACTCTTCTAAAAAAAAATCCTCCCCAGCCGGATTCGAACGAGCTACCTACGGATTACTGAAACTACGTACCACTAGTTCACCGCTCTACCAACTGAGCTCTTACAACGATTGACTAAAAAGTCGACAAGTCCGTAACCTGTTATACCAGTTTTCATTTTTTTGATTTTCTGATGATTCTGGCCAGGAATTTAGAAATAAAATATGAAATTATTGTAGTGTCACGGGTCCTTTACAAGTATACAATGTTTCAAGTCGATCCAATGTCTCTAAGTGAGTGAAAATCGTATTCAAAGATTCTGTTACATAAATACAAAGACACTTTTTTGATTTTCTGGTGATTCTGGCCAGGATTTTAGAAAATAAATATGAAATTATTGTATTGTCACGGGTTCTCTACAAGTATACAAAGTTTCAAGTCGATCCAATGTCTCTAAGTGGGTGAAAATCGTGTTCAAAGATTCCGTTACATAAATACAAAGACACTTTTTTGATTTTCTGCTGATTCTGGGCAGGATTTTAGAAAATGAATATGAAATTATTGTATTGTCACGGGTCCTTAACAAGTATACAAAGTTTCAAGTCTATCCTATGTTTCTAAGTGGGTGAAAATCGTGTTCAAAGATTCCGTTACATAAATAAAAAGACACTTTTTTTTTATTTTCTGATGATTCTGGCCAGGATTTTAGAAAATAAATATGAAATTATTGTATTGTCACGGGTGCTTTACAAGTATACAAAATTTCAGGTCGATCCAATTATTTTAAGTGGGTGAAAAACGCATTGAAAGTTTCAGTTACATAGATAGATAGATAGATAGATAGATACAGGTCAAGCTAATATAAAGCGTGTAAAAACAGCGAGATATCTTCAGACCATGCCTCAAGATCTCAGCTAACATAGTAAAACTGGTGGTCTATGATGAACGTGATGAAAAATTGAATCATGGTAGTCATCAACCAAAACCTATCAGGAGCAACACATGAAGTACGTAAAAGAGTACATATACTAGGGGCAAATTGTTGCATTCTATAACCTCATGAACAATGAAGTAAGAAGAGGACCTCTATATGGAAAGCATACTTTTTTTTAAGTTCTTCCCGAAGGAAAAGTCACTGAACCGGAAATTAGGAGGATGTTCAATAAAGACTGGCAGTAATGCTAATATAACAATTTATAGTTAAATACGACCCATACAGACTGTTGTCCTCCACATAATTCTTCCCCTCCATTCATAGCATGTCATGGTGAAGCTTATACTTCCCAAACAATGTCTTCGTTTCTGGGGGATGTGATCTGAACGTGCATATTTCAATTAGGCCCCTGTGGCATCGACATGAAGGAGGATATCTGATCCAATGATGTCATCTTATAAGATATGATTAGAATTCACTTGTTTTCACTTTAGGTTCACTTAGGATAGAGAGGATCCCCTTGGCAGGGAAGAGCACGAGAACATTCTGAAATAAAAATTATAAGTTAACAAACAATGCACTATTTATTTGTTTAATATCCTCCCTATCTTCCTACGCAGTGTAGGAATTGCGTCAACAGCTATAAAATCTCCTATATTAACACTACCGAAAATGTAAGTTTTATAGACAGTTAAGAATTCGTAGAAACATGTTATTTATTTATTAAAGGTCCAAGATTTGGAGCCCTATTTTACACATTTATGATAGGTCTTTAGTTACATTGAACCGAAAGTGCGTTTTTCGGCTCATTACTGCAGCGTCGTTATCCTCCCTAGACTGTGAGATTCATGAACTATGCCAATATTCCTTTCTCTATGCATCTACCCCCACTCTCCTTCTTTACCTCTCCTGGTGCGCTGTTCCTACGGCGCATCTCCCCTCTACCTCGGAACCTTCAAATACGTTATGCACAGCGAGAACGTTATCATTCAATCATTCATTCATCTATCCGTTCCGGGATGGGATCGGACTTTTAAGTGGACAATGTCGTCGAGCCGCGAAGTGGCGGAATTTATGTTGGTCCTGAAGACCGGGGAAGAAGCCACCCTGGCTTGGACTCTAGCATGAGTGTGGTATGTGGTATGATGTGGTTTTTTGTCCTGTAGAAGTATTATCATTATTT
The DNA here is from genome assembly GCA_030220185.1 of Diploptera punctata. Lineage (NCBI taxonomy): Eukaryota > Metazoa > Arthropoda > Insecta > Blattodea > Blaberidae > Diploptera > Diploptera punctata. The sequence continues at coordinate 283,408 of JASPKZ010002720.1, read as the reverse complement.
ATTCACTTTATATTTTTTTTGAATGATCAAATGTTTATCTTGGTTATGTTTTTTACTTCAGACTACTTGTTTACATTAAATATTTTTATAGTTAATGTTCAATCTGATGTATGTGCACGTAGCTGTTTGGTATTCCTATTCGGAAACTCACTCAGTTAGGAGATCATTCCAGCTCCCTTTATTTTTCTGTCTAGCTTTCTTGATTGATTAATAATTATAGTGAAAACATTCTTATTTTAAGCCACTCTGTTGTTTTGAGAACTATTATTAGGTAATGTTAAAACTCCTAGGAAAGAAAGATGAATCAATTCTTGCCTCCTATGGGCCCGGGGCGAGTAGCTTTGTGATTAATAACCTTTCCACGCCGGTGAAGGATGATCATGATAATGGTAAGGATGATAATGATGGTCATATTATTTCGAGGACCGTTTGGACCTTAACGTTTTCCTGACATTTGTCTTACAGGTGAGGAAAAACACCGATAAAAACCTCACCCAGAAAAACTGCCCCGACCGGGGATCGAACTTGGGCCCGCCGCGTGACAAGGCAGCACGCTACCTCGAGACCACAGCGGTGGAATATATATAAATATGTACCTTTAAATCTGTTCAGAGTACGACACACGAAATAAACAGATGTCTCTATTTAATACAGTATATGGATGTCTAACTCCAATTAGACCGCACCGTCTCGTTGTATCATGTAACTTAATTCATTATTCCCATTGGTTAAACATTTAAATGTTACTATATTCTCAAATATCAATTGTTAAATTAATATTTCAAAATAATCATAATTTACTTCAAATCAATGGAAGTGAAGATATTACAATTAACTTATCCGATGAACATTTTAAATATTAACAGTTTTATAAATATTTCCATATTTTCATTCCTAAATTTCCACGCAATAATGTTTGAGAATAATTATCTCGACAATCTCTCTCCATTATTACTATATTTTTACATACAAACCCTTTTAGATTTTTACTACTGAACATTGACTTAAAAATACCATTTAATAAAGATGATTCCTAATAACATTTACACGAACCCAAATCTCCTGATACAGATATTTTAAAGAATACTTCAGGACTTTCTTGTAGTAAACTGCAATGAGTACAGTGTGCCTTGCAACTGCAGAAATGACAAAAGTAATAACCGTAGCTTTATTGGCTGATTTCTGCACTCGTGCTTTTTTGTAGTGGTGGTTATGCAACCACTGCTTCATCTCTGGATTCTAACAACACACCATATTTCGCCAGTACTTATGATATTCTGCCCCAAGCAATACCCTCATCCTTAACATGTTGTTTCTAATAGCGGAACGTATCGCTCAATCCTGCTTTTGGCATGGATAAGCAATCGCCGTATCCATTGTGCGCACATCCCAGACATGTAAAAGTTTTCTTTTAAAATTTTGTGATTGCTTCCAACTGATATGCCAAGGATGAGTGCAAGCTGCATCACAATGAGGCGTGTTGACTGTCAAATGCATATTCTGCTCCGTCAGTTCAGCGCTTTCTCGGTAGCTTTAGAAAGTATGATGTCAACGGAAACATGTTCGACGAATATTACGGAGTCCCCTATAACCGTCGTAGGTTGCGGTAGCGTCTTCGTTTTTCAAAACATCAAAAAAAATCTTGCATAACGCTTCTCACAAATATCTGCCAGAGGCGGTTACGAAATGCATTCAATCTCACAGGCTGCCAAACACTCTAAAATGACGGAGATATCGCTGTGAAATTTTCAGTGATTAACAAGTAAAATATATAGTAACTCTGGTATCCACGAACAGATATCGCAATCGGTGACGTAACGATGAAAAATGCAGTGCCATACTTTATTAAACATCCCTCGTAATATAAGAACCGCTGGATACCTCTTTCCCCAATTGTACTGTACGGCAGTCAAAACGGAGCCTAACAGGTGCTCACAATAGCTAAATTATAATTTGCCAAATAAAATAGAGCGCAAAATACTAGGGATTTCACCCAGAGTCAAATTTTCTTATTCAAGGCTGAGAATAATGTTAGCTCTAACCGACTTAGCTAAACGAGCAAATAGCCTCAACAGAAAATGGGTTTAAAAAGTAGAATACAATATTTTTCATTTTCTTATAGAAATCAACTACTTAGAAGAACAAAAGGCTGCACAAGAATAGATCCGATAAAGAATGAAGATAGGCTATAAGAACAGAGTTAACTATATATCCACTGAATGATAAAATCAAGGAATATAGATATAAATGCTTTAGAAATGAAGAACTAATGTAACTAGATTACTAAAAGCAGCATTTACTTACAAGGCAAGAGGTTTAAGGAATGTAGGAAGGCCAGTGAAGAGAAGGACAGAACAACTGTAAGGCAGAACAGGCAATTTGCCTATCGATGAAGTGAAAAAGAAGAAGAAAATAGGTAGGGGCATCAAGTAAGACAACTGAATAACAGATAGTACAGATCTCAATACTTGTAAAATCAAAAAAGGATAAATCAGGACAACAAAGTGGGCTGACTGTTTCAAGGAACATGTAGGAGTTCGCTTATCTAATACTGTATGGGGTCGAAACATCTGAAAAGCCTGTAGAATGTTGGTGTCATTATGACACCTAATGGGCAATAGCTCATGAGATCCTTGATGACCTACCCCTTAAATGAAGCCAGAGTTCTTACGAGACATAAATGGTTAATTCTTTTAATCATCCATGTCTACCAAATACGATTACACAACTTGTTCGAAAGAGGCTGAAATGGCTCCGTTCGAGGCCTCTTACACAACCTAGACAGTCCCAATCTGAACTCTCCAAGACGTCAGACACAATAACAATTACACCGCAGATCTAGTATTCGAATCTTACATTCACATAAACAGTAATACGTAGTCCTACAGTATTCACATGCAGAATCTGATATGATATAGATTCTCATTTTTAGATATTTCGTAAGTTCAAGGCCGGAAATCGAATCCGAAACCCCTTATTCTGCGTCACAATCATTGGCTATGAATCCAGGAGTTTGTCACTTGTCGAATATGTTATAGTCTATACTTCTTCTATCTCATTTATAATATAAATATGCCTATAAATATTAAAACATATGAATCTATATTCTTTGGGTGTTCAACATGTTCAGTTACATAACGGCAAAAAATAAATAATAAGTTATAATAATAAACAAGCTGAAATTATTCTAAAATAGGACCCTAAGGGATGAGAATAGAGAAAACTTCACAATGAAGAGTTCCATAAGAAATGCATTCTCATGATACTAATAAGAATTTAAAAATTACATTTTTTTTTCCAGTCTTCACTTATATTACGTACTAATTGCCCTAGTGAATTTACTGTAGGCCTATATGTGGGAGAAGTATGCGAGTGATTTTTTTTTTACTTTGTTTCGTAGATAAATTTTAATTGAAGAAGGACGAAGTCGCGCTACAATGAGATATTTATGGATAGGTTCATGAAGAAAAATATACATATGTATATGTGTGCAGGCTATAGGTACGTTTGTTTGTGTAAGTACTGTATAAGTAGATATCTAATATCAGTACATAAAAATGAATGTTTGTTTCTATGTTTTGTTTGTTTGTTTGTTTGTTTGTACGTACTTCATGCGCGGCCATACCGTTGATCCGATTGTGATGGGGCTATTTGCAAAATGTTCAGGAGATTCTCGGGCTGAATATAGGCTATAAGAGAGTTGTGATACTCAACTCCTACACCCTTAAAAATCGCCGTTTGTAATGGAAAACGTGAAAAAAGTAGCTCTTTGGACGCTTAACGGCTTATGCTGCCTGAACCATAATAAATACACAAAATTAATGTACACAGAATTCAATATCTCAAAAACGCTCTACAAAAAAGGCCGCGACAACATATATTTATCTCCTATGGATAATTCACAATAACAATTTTTGTATTTCATTGATTCCAAGATGATCGAGACAAGTACGTAGATTCCTGTGCAAGCATAGCAGCATATGGCAGGTATTCTTTTGCGGATAACTCACAATAACGAATTTTGTCTTTTAGATCATTTATGCCAAGAAGATCGAGATAAGTAAATTCCCAGGCAAAACCGTGTAATCAGCACGGGGAATCTTAAAATAATTACGATATACATTTATAATTATTTTTCATTTTCTTATTCAACTAATCCTAAGAAGTACTTTAATTTTTGTCTTTTAGCTCATTTACGCCAAGAAGATCGGGATGAGTAGAATCTCGGACAACGCCGGGTAAGCAGCACGAGGTATCTAAAAATAATTACGATATAAATTTTTTTACCACTTACTTATTTAACTAAACATAAAACACATTAATTTTCGTATTTCAGGAGATTTATTTCAAGAAGATCGGGATAAGTAGATTCCCGGGCAACGCTGGGTAACCAGCACGGGCTATCTAAAAATATAAATTTATAATTAGTTTTCCTTTGACTTATTCAGCTAAACATAAAAGCACATTAATTTTCATTTATTTAGGCGTTAGCGCATGCCGAGTATTAACTAGTAAGTTATATAAAACATACTTACTTACTTACTCACTGGCACTATCGAACCCGTAGGTTCATGGCCGCGCGGACATAAGCTCTCCACATATTCCTATCCTGAGCCAATGCTTTCCAATCATTCCCTGTACAATCTACTTCCCTCAAATCATAGTTAATTTTGTTCTCCCACCTCATTCTTGGTCTACCAACTGGGCGTTTTCCTTCTGGCTTTCCTACAAGAAGTTTCCATGCACGTCTTTCATTCCCCATACGTGTAACATGTCCTGTCCATCGCAGTCTACGAGACGTAACTGTTATTATATCTGGCTTCCTATAAAGACCATGTAGTTCATTGTTATGTAGTCTTCTCCATTCGCCTGTTTTTTCATCTCTCTTTGGTCCAAAAATTTTCCTAAGAACTTTATTCTCAAATACTCGTAATCTCCTTTCCTCCCTTAAAGTAAGAGTCCATGTTTCACACCCATATAATATAACTGGCAGAATAATAGTTTTATATATTTTCAGCTTAACGTTTTTTGAAAGAAGTTGGGACATCAAAAGTCTCTGCAATGCATAATAGCATGCATTTCCAGAATTAAGCCTATGTTTAATTTCTTTGTGCATCTCATTCCTATTTGTGATTATTGTTCCTAGGTATTTGAATTCAGCCACTTCCTCAAAATTTCCCTCATTTGTCATTAGCTGTCCATTTCCATTATATAATGAATTTCTACATGTGACCATATATTTAGTTTTACTGATATTTACTTCCAGTTCTAGTTTCTTTGTGTTACTCAATAGTGTGTGCGTGTTGGCCTTTAGTATCTCCTCGCTATCGGCCAGTAGTACTACATCATCAGCATAAACTAACAGCTTATTAATATCATTGAGTTGTAAGCCTTCCTCATTCTCTAAAGATTTAATGGCATGCTCTAGTACAAAATTAAATAGTAGAGGAGATAGTGCATCTCCTTGCTTCAACCCATTCTGGATTTCAAAAGTGTCTGAAAACTGTTTGCCTACACGCACCCTACTCTTTGAGCTATTTAGACACATTCGTATAAGTCTAACTAACTTTTTAGGAATTCCGAACTCCAGCAGGATACTATATAACTTCTCCCTCTTAATTGAATCATAAGCTTTTTTGAAGTCTACATATAGTTGATGTACAGTTCCATTATATTCCCATTTCTTTTCTAAAATCTGTCTTATACTAAAAATCTGATCTGTTGTAGACCTATTTCTTCTAAATGCACATTGATGATATCCTAGAATGTCATCAATATAGGGAGTAAGTCTGCTTACTAATATATTTGTTAGAATTTTGTACGAAGTTGAAAGTAATATAAAACATAGAAACAAATATCATTACTGCTATAAAGTAAATTATTCTCAATGGAAGTTCTTTCTTGATATAGAATTCGTAAGATGGCACTGCGATCCATGCCCAACAACCTCTTATGATATAGAATGATAAATAAAGAAAAATAATGTTTGTACTGGGAGCCTGAATTGCGAAGAGGTATCGCACTAACGTATAGATTTAGAGGTCTCGAGTTTAAATCCCGGTTCAGGAAGTAATTTTTCTTTTGGTGTCATATGTTTGTTTTTCTTCAATTGTGGAACGGAAATAAGCTTCAACGCCAAAACAGGCCCATATGCGCTGATATTGTATATGTATTTACTGTCTTTTTTTTCGAAATGTGTAGATAAATTCATCTAGATCACTGTTACAACGTATATTGTAATAATATTGTCGGGACTATTAAATTAGATTGGTGTGGGCATATCATGTAGATCTAATTGGTGACAGCAGAAATGTTTTTAACGTTATAGTGAAACTATTGGGGGAATATAATTAATTACTTAAGGGTTAGGCGTTCATGTGAGGGTAGTATTCGGATGGATCATAGCTAACTGAATACCAGTGATATGAATTAGGTGCAGGTGGCGGAGGAAAGATACCAGAAGAGTGTCTTAGTGGATGATGCATTGGACCTTGAAATTCCATAAGCCATATAGTTAACTATACCATATTCGACCTTAGGTTTTGTTGTACTGTAAACGAACTCAGAAAAGGTATCCTTCCGCAGGCATGTGATTGGTGGAGCGATGGTACTATTTTATGGGCCATCTGATGTTTAACGTATTCAACACGAGCGGCCATGTTGAAATAACCAAATTTTTCTCTTCGTCAACTGACTGTTCACCATTGTCATTTTTCACATGTTATATTGCATTTTATTACTTTATTATTATTTTAATTTTGTTCTTATATAGTAGTTATATTATATAAAATATAGATTTATCAGGGAACTACGTTTTCATCTACGTCTCTCGACAACGATGCTATTAGGTTCATGTGGCCAATGAAATCACACTAAACCACGTTCTTCTGTTTACATTACAACATAAACTATGGCCGAAACCTGCGTAGTTATGATTACAATTATATATGTTTTTAAATTACATGTTTTACTATTTATTTAATTATTTTCGTTTTTCAATTTTAATACGAGTAATATTATATCCTCTTGTAGCAAAATCAAATGGAAAACGCCCAGTTGATAGGTCAAGAAATAAGTGAGAATATAACATTAACCATGTTTTGAGGAGGTGAATTATTCAGGGAAGATAAGGATGTACAGAGAGCTTATGTCCGTGCCGTCTTTACCTCCCGGTTCGATAGTGTCAGTTAGTTAGATAAACTATAATAACGAACCGCCAAATAGTGTATTTGGATGCGAGGTTGAGAAGTGGCTTTTACAGAATCGTAATTACCGAAATTCTGTAAAACACTTCACAAACGTGCGTTATACATTTCTTTGCGCGATGATGTTTTCAAAATAATAAATAATAGTAAAATAATAGCATTTTTGTTGAAAATATTTGCGTTAATTATAAACAACTGCCTAACGTTAACAGTGTGGGCAATGTTTATTAGTTGAAACTACAGGAGGCCTTAAGACCAATTAGTAATAAAATGGCGGCAAGTACGTATTTATTGTTTTATATTAGCTCTAAAAGGAAAATATGCAATAAGAACAAAAATAGTGATAAACAATGTAATTATAGACCAAGTTTAGAATTTTAATTATTTGGGATGTCATTTAGGCAATGACAGAAATTTAGATTAACACACTAAAATACAACGATTCAATTATATATGTGGTACAATTAAGCGTACTTTATTGAATAAAACTAGAAAAGAAACTATTTTAAAATTTTACAAAGTATTGGCAGTTCCATCTCTTATCTATGGACGTGAAACCTGGACATTAACAAAGACGGATAGTAAGCAGATAGAGGCTGCCGAAATGAAGATGTTGAGAGCAATAGCAGGATACCTAAGGACCGATAAAAAGAAAAACGAAGATATAAGAACAGAACGTAATATATTTAATATCTGTGAAAGAATAAAATACTATCAAAATGCTTACCATCAGCACGTATTACGAATGAATGAACAGTGCATACCAAGACGAATGTATAATTATAAACCAAAAGGGAGAAGATTGTTGGGAAGACCATTGAAGAGATGGAAGGACCAATTCGACTTATGAGATCGGAACAGGCCATTGTGCTTAATGCTTGTTGTTGATGATGATGATAATATTGTTTCAAATAAAGTTCAGTTCATTTAAAATGCAGTGATTAGTTTGGTATAATGTATATTAACACTGCCTTTTGGATATTTTTTTGTATACACATTGTATGTAGTATACATAGAAGGCAGTGATTTTACTTCCCACACGCGTTTTGTAATACGTAATATTACAGTACAGTTATTTTATTACAATATAGTTATTTAGGTTGGCACCCCGAAATGTAGGAAGTTGAACTTTCAATCAAGGTCGCCATTGCTGTAAGTACAACAAAACGTACTATCGCGCAAAAAAATAAAATTATCGTGCGAAATATAAAGGTTAGACATGTCACTGTACCGATGCGAGCCGACAAACACAATGCCTGCATTTCATATTGAATTCCACTGCATGTTACATTAGATCACACATGAAAGTATGAAGTTTGGATATTAGTTCCGTACACGCGTAACATTATTTAAAGTTTTCTACCTCAATTCACAATTTGTGTAATTAAATTCTGGAGCTAACGTGCTCTTAAAAATGAAACGTTCTTGAAGTTAACATGTTACTGTGCTTCACTCCTATTGATGCAGACTAGTTCACACATGAATGATTGCTGATTGAATTACACAGAATTAACTATGCACAACATCCTTTACGTTCAAGGCTTGGCAGTACACAGAATGCGTCTTAACACAACACAAAGACAGGCAAATTAAGGATCTTGCTGGAAATATTACCTCAGTTAAAAGATCTTGTTTTGTGAAAACATTCGAAAACAATAAAGACCTTATTTTGTTAGTAAAATGGTGAAACTATTGTTTAAAATATTTAATATTCTCCCATTTATTCAAATTTACATAAAACTGATCTTTAAAGTCAAAACTGAAGTATGTTTTTCATCGATCATTGTTACATTTGCTATTAATTCTAAAAGGTAAGTTATTGTTGAGGAAATGGTGTTCACTTATTTACTATAATAAAATGAAATATATAGGATATCAATGTAACAGATAAAGTATTAAGATATATATTTCAAATTTGGTATGTACTTACGTAAGTAAAGTAAAGTAATCCCACTACAGGCCTCGTGAGGCCCTTGGGGTAGTGGGAGGTTAAGGCTCCCACTATTTCTAGACAATCGGCACTTGATGTCAGCCGGGTTGTCAGCCCTGCGTGACGGCCGCCTTTACCCCAGAACAATTGTCTGGTACTCATTTTCGTTAGGGGCTGAGTCGACCCCAGGGCCATAGTGCCGCCAGAAGGTTTTGGTCAGTTTAAAAATCCTGACCCCACCGGGACTTAAACCCTCGACCTTCCGACTTGTAGCGCAGTGCCTTAACCACTACGCTACGGCGTGCCCCATGTACTTATATACTTTAATATTTCAAATATTCAGTGAGAAAGGAAATTGCGTAATTAGTTGTTTATACCCTAACAGGTTAGATACCAAACGTACCGGATGCTATATTAGCGCGAGTTTCTTATAATAAAGCTAATTTATTTACGCTTATTCACCTACAGATGTCGTCGAATGACATGTGGTTAACACATCGCTCGCCTCAATGAGACATCTAGTAGACAACTAACGTATTGTTTGGGCTGATGAAGGTCGATTAAATTTTCTTTTTATTCAGGCTTGTATCTATGCTTAGATACGACACCTCTCAAACCCAAGGTATGGCTTCGCTATGTAGATGACACCTTTGTAATCCGGAACCACGGGGAAGAGAAAGTAGACGAATTTTTTATACACATGTGTGATTCCATGGTAACTCACATTACAAAATGACGTTATTATATACATGTGTAGATCAATATCAAGCAATATGAAATAAACATATTAGTTATATGTGGTTATTTAATAAGGCTATGTCTACCAAACAAAAATACATTATAACTTTCACTGTAACTTTATTAGGATATCAGTACTTCATATACACTATATGTGTTGGTAACTCACATTACAATTCGGAGACAAAGATTTCAGTAGACAATCTTTTCTAATGAAGTTCTGCTCTGATAATTAACTTTTTGTCTTCATTATTTTAAAATAAATTCAGTAGTTTTATGAGATGATTTTAACACACAATACAAAGTTCTGAACTCCAACACAATTAATAAAAATTAATAAAATCACAGTAACTCACATTACACAACTTGGTAACTCACTTTACACAGTCAAACTTAAAATGACCACGAGCTGTAGCTACAGTAGAAGGATTCATTTTCTTAATTGTTTTGCCCTTTACATAATAATTTGAGGGAAGTAGATTATACAGGGAATGATTGGAAAGCATTTGCTCAGGATAGGGATGAATGGAGAGCTTATGCCCACACGGTCATGAATCTACGGGTTCGATAGTGCCAGTGAGTTAGTTAGTTTACATAATATATTTTGTCTTCCAAATTAGGCCATTTCCACAATTTTCCATCTTTTGTCATAACATTAACTTTATATTCTTCTTCCTTGATGCTGGTTACAATACCTTTGATGAAGGACCAGCTTTCATAAATTCTACAGCATTATTTACACAACATTTTCTCTGTTTTACATTCATCCATTTATTGAGTTTTACAGATCCTTCTATCCCATCTACAGGTCCTTTCCCATGGGAAGTAGCAAAGTAGTTCCATGATATTTGTTTACCATGCTCTTTGATGAGTGTTTTAATTGCCTCAGCTGCATATATATATATATATATATTCTTAAATTGTAAATTATGTTTATCTGACTCAACATTTACATGTTTGACGGAGGATGACAAGTCTATCAACATATGCTATGACAGTGCTCTTTGTATGATCAATAACATCACTAACTAAAGAATGTAAGTGATACATTCCTGACTCCCAAATGGTAGCGGTGAATAGGCTGACCTGATGTGTTTCCAGTGAGCACTTTGGATCTCATCTTGTGAAGTAAAGTATAGTTCTCAGAGAAGTCAACTTGGTTAATTACAACATGAGGAGTAGATTCAATTGATGTCCACTGCAAGTTGTAGCTCTTGGATTGCTTACTTTTTATATTGCAGTGTTCTAAAAGTGGGCCAATAGTCAGTATGTAATCTTAAATATTGAAGATTACCTTCTTTCGCTTTCATCAATCTCCAATCATGGCCTTTCCAAACAAACCAATAAACATGCAAGTGATCATCTAAATTGGCATGTAATTGCTGAAGTTTTATAGCAAGATAATCTTTTATATTTGAAGAGAAAAATTCTCGCCCAGACCGAGACTCAAACCCGGGACCTTTGGCTTTCCGGACCAATGCTCAATCAACTCAGCAAATTTTTCTCTTATATACGTTGTAATTTGTCTCTTCAAATATAATTTATCCTTCAAATAGAAGTGTTAAATTAATAATAAAAACCATCAAGATAATCTTTGCACAATACATTTTCGGAAACAACAATCGTCTTTGGCATCCTGACCAATACCTTCAACACAAGCTGTTACTTACGTATACTCTCTACATGAAAATCTTGCATAGAGAGAGGCCTTAAATAGCTGCACTTAATAAGATAAACATATAGGCTAATCCTCGGTAACTCACATTACACATTTTTCAAATTCTATTATTTTAACAAAATATTAGGTAAATTTAAAATAAATAGTTAATTTCAACAACAGTCCTAAGAAGAAGTAAAACATACATTTTCATTCTTCTATCATAATTATATAAAGTAAAATGCTAAAAAAATGTGTTTATGGTAACTCACATTACATTGAAAACATCACTTAGAAGTATTGCACTACATACTAAAAAACATATTTTTTTAAATAAATGTTATGCTACTAGTTTGTTGTCAATGTTATGTTCTTTAACTAAGATGCAAGAAAGTATAAATTTATGTATTTTATATAAGTATTTAGTACTTTGAATTTCATGCAAAATTTAGTTGCAATCAGTTGCACATGTGCTTCAGAATAACTTTGCAAAATAACAGGAAATAGAAAGTTCCAGATGAGTTATTTAGTGTCCCAATTTTATTTAAAGTCCCTGCTAACCATAACTGAGAAAAAGAAAATCCCTTCTATAAGTTTTAATTATTTTACCCATTTCCCTACTTACATGGAATTACCCACATCAACACCATAAACTCCAGTATACAATTCACCGTAGAAAAAGAAATATAACAGCATAGCATTCATAGACATCCTGATCAAAAGAGTAGAAGACAGCAATATTTATCACACTATCTACAGAAAACCTACTCACACTGACAGGTATCTTTGAAAAACCTCGAATCATCACCCTAAACAAAAATTTGTAATCATCAAATCATTGACAGATCGAGCCAAGAAACTTTGTCATCCTGATTTATTAAAAACGGAACTTCAACACATCCATATGGTATTCACAGCCAATGGATACACCAGGAAAGAAATCAACCTAGCCAATCATCCCAGACGATACAACAGCAACAGTAGCAAGGAATCAGAAGAAATAACTTCAACCAGGGCATTTTTGCCATTGATTAAGAATGTAACGGACCGCATTGGAAAACTACTAAGTAAAGAGGACAAAGACAATATAGAGGCCTACCCAGAAAATCAAGAAACTTCTCAGACCTATAAAGGATCAACTCCGTCCCCATCAGACAGCAGGCATATACAGGATACCATGGAGTTGTGGAAAAGTGTATATAGGCACCACCAAATGCAGCATCGCAACCAGACTTAAGGAGCATGAAAGATACAGTCGTCTTAAACAAATGGATAAGTCGGCAGTAGCAGAACACTCTTTACTTGATGGCCACATGGTACAATACCAGAATACAGACATTATCTAACTGCACACACTATTTTACCTGTCTACAACGAGAAGCCATCGAAATATTCGAACATAAAAATAGCTTCAATAGAAGGGAAGAATCACTAAAAGTCAACAAAATATGGATATCGGTTCTAAAAATTCACAGAATGCAAACATCAACAACAACAGTCTACTAGACCACTAAACTGGAGCAATGGTAGTCCCTACCTCTGACCAATCAGAAGGCAGATATAACCTACGAACACATCGCTGTGAACGGTATAAATAGGGAGGAGAGTGGACAAATTGCCAGTCTCAAGACAACCCTTGAGGATGCCAGATACAGTCTCTGGCGAAACATCGGGGAATTCACGCCTCGAGACCACGGCCTACAGCCCGGAAATCTTCTTCAAGATCATCATAGCAACTCCGGCCGTGAAAGCCTAAGTCAATACATTTGTTACTTTTCTTTCCGGTTTACCAAAATTTTATGTTAATGGACCAGGACCCATCTGCAAACAAACGGCTTATTTGTATAACTTAGATTTGTTAACACTGGGACTAGATACTTGAATGTAATTAATGATGATATTAATTAAATTAAACGTTAAATTTAAATTATCGTCATTTTTTAATTGCGCCTTCCTGTTTTTTTTATTTTAATTTAACCTCACACTTCGTAAGTACTTTTACATGCCACGCCGCTCGAGCCTTTTCACTGGCACGTCCGGTTTAAACTTAGGATCACACGCAAACTCTTTTGACCACACAAGGTCAAGGAAAGTCTCCTCTAATGAATGATTAGTCAATCCAGGGCCTCCCCCGAGACAACACAACTTGAAGTCGAAACACACCTTCACACACATTCGTACTAAACATCGCGGATATGATAATGATGATTACATGATAACTAGATGATGTTCGAGAACCATTTGGACCTTAAAAATTCCCGACAATTATTTTACTGGTGAGAAAAATAATGAATAGAACATCATTCAAAAAACGTTTTCCAACGGGGATCGAACCTCTGGCCCGCTGTCTACGAGGGAACGACACCATGTCAAGAAAACAGCGGTGGACACTTCAGTTGTGTCATTAAAAGAAAATTATTTATTACAGTAAAGTTGTTTGGGGACCAAACTAAAATTATACATTCTACCAGAGATTTAAACAGCAGACCTCCAGTTGTGTTGACTATCGTCGACAGACTAGTCTGGTTCACCTTTCAACTTCACGATTAGCTGACGTTTTGAGACTCGTAATCAGGACGTCCGGGTTCATTTGCTGCAGGTGATCACCCTCACTGCCATTTATTTCCTGGTTTTCATCAGAATTGAATTTTTTTCACGGAAGTGAAAGCCCAAACGTTCCCCGAACATCCTATCGACATCATAATCATCGTTATTCATATTCACCTTACGTTCAGTTTAGGATTAAGGTCTCTTCTGGCGCATCACTATCACCATCATTACATCGGGACATCGTAACCCCGCCTTCCAGGCGCCCCAACCTCAGAAGTGGTTACAATTATGTCAATGCCAGGAGACAAGCCAGAACTGTTGAAATGACTACCTAGGATATTGAATAAAAAAATTACCTTAAGGCAAAATAAACTTTCGTGATTCGTCATTCAGTCTGTTTCCTATTTTTAATTAGTTTCAGCAGTTACTTACAAAAATATTAAAATTTGACGTATTTGTTATAGCCTACTGTATTAACTAACATCAAATGAAATAAAATTATTATTATTATTTTTATCTCATTTTATGTTAAATAATGATAATATTTATCGTTACTATTTAGAATAAGGGTTGTCCACACCTGTGGTATTGGGATAACTTCCTTGCCTCAGACGAGACAGGCCCGACTTCGATCCTCAGTTTCTTGAGTCACTGATTTTTAAAATGTTTTGTTAGTTTTTCCGCACCTGTAAGACTAATGTCAGGAGAATTTAAGGTCCAAATACTCCCCCAGCACCTTCTGTTCATTATCATCATCATCAATCTATGAAAAATTCGCCTTGTTTAGTATGAATGAATGAGTCAATGCTGTGTCTTGTCTTAAAAGTTCATGTTGTCTCGGAGGTGGCCCTGGCATTGAGTAGATCACTCATCGATGGAGGCCCTCCATATCTTTGTGTGCTCAAAAAGTATATATATATATATATATATATATATGGTATGATAAGAAAAATAAATGCCTGGACGGGATTCGATATATATATATATATATATATATATATATATATATATATATATATGTGTGTTCTAGAGTTAAAAATCATCGCCTGACAGACTAACATCCTGCAAAATACATGTGGCGTGAGGCATGTACCTGCCATGGAGAGGTTAAATTAAGTAAAATAAAGATTATGGAATATATATACGAAATATGTAGTTTATGAGTTAAAATTCTGGCTACGTTTGGTAATCTTCACTAAACTGCATGTGTGCAAACCCATCCCCTCAACTTATCATAACAGAGTGATATTCATTTACGTTTTTGTGATGTAACAAAACTAAACAATTAAGTTTAGGAGCAGAATCAATCTATCCAATGGTTTCATTGGTCGGCCTTCGGCTGTTCTATTTCGGGTCAGCTTCTCCTAAATTACTCACATTCACCACAATTCTACTGCTTCCATACAGGAACCATGAATCAATAGTCCAATCTTGGTATACACAACTGAAAGCCGATACAATATAGACCTATCAAAGACAAGACGCTTGTTGGTCTTGGTCTTGAAAACAATAATTACACTTCAAATAATAATAATAATAAGTGTAATATTATTATTATTATTATTATTATTAGTATTGCCTGAAGTGAATAATAATAATAATATTATTATTATTATTATTATTATTATTATTTTACATAAGCCCACCGCTGTGGTCTCGAGGTAGCGTGCTGCCTTGTCACGTAGCGGGCTCGGGTTCTATCCCTGGTCGGAGCAATTTTTCTGGGCGAGGTTTTTATCGGGGTTTTTCCTCACTCGTAAGACAAATGTCAGGAAAACTTTAAGGCCCAAACGGTCCCCGAAATCATATGGCCATCGTCATCATCCTTACCATTATCATCATCATCCTTCACCGGCGTGGAAAGCAACGGGAAGCTACCACACCTACAATTCCCTAGTAAAGTTGCAAGCATAGCATGAAAATGCTATGATTACAGTGAAGAACGCCTTCGGGCAGAATTAATATGGATGGATGGATTTTACATAATTAAGTTAAAACCGTAGAGTCTTCTCTTCAACTTTACCACAGTTCGATTATAGGTATTAACAATTATTATGAATGATTTGTAAATTGATACTGTATAATACATAACGCAGAGCTGGCAAGGAAAATATGAATTATAATAAAATATACATTTATTTAAATAAAAATAAAACTAAACGTTTTATGTGATTTTCATATTTATTAAAATATGAATTAGTTACAGTTATTTCGGTACTTTGTACCTTCTTCAGACATTTACTTAATTAAATAAAACTTCAAGTTTATTTGTATTTAATTAAATAAGTTATGGATTTTCATCAAGTAAACACCAATTCAATTGATTATTAAATATACATTTTATATACAGGGTTCTTCATGTATAGCCTAACGGGCACACGGCGTTCCGCCTCTCCCGATTTCTTGCTAGATTCCCCCACAATCGTCTGCCTTTAAGCGCGCGCATCTGCTAGCAGCGGCAGTCGGCAGTACTGTATCGTCCAGCAATATGAACAGGCGATTGAATCTAGAACAACAAATTTTTGTGTGCAAAAGTTATTGTCATTGTGAATCACCAAGCCGTGTTCGCACAGAGTATATTCAAAAGTTCCTGGTGAAGTGCCTCCTTCCAGATTTGTGAAGAAATTCTAAACGACTGGTTCTTTGTTAAACAAAAAACAAAAGCATAAACATACAGTTTTAACAATGAAAACGTTAGACGAAATAGGCGTAGATTTGAACGTACACCAACAAAATCCATACCAAAATTAGCACAACAGGTGGTAATTTCAAAGTCTTCTGCACATAGAGCAACTAAATTATTAAAACTATAACCTTATAAGTGTACACGTGTATATTGTTTAAAACAAGGTGACCCAGTATCACTAATACATTATTGTGAAGGGTTCCTTTCATCGGTGTATGACGGTTTAATTGATGGCAGCTTCTGTTCTTTTCCGACGAGGCGTGGTTCCACCTAAATAGAATGGTAAGTTTTTTATATATGCTTTACGCGCCAGTTTATGTAGGAGCAAAGCCGGCTGTGGCACACCCAACCGCGCACAGGCAAAACTCGTGTCCAATTCAGGGTCGAGTCGAGGGATGAGATGAAGTCTGTGAATGACAAGGATGCCGGCCGACCACGTACCATCACGGTGGCAGATGAACGAAATAAAACGAAATGGATGAGATGAGTAAGGAGAAACGATGAAATGAAATTGTGGCAGGAGAAAACGGGAGAAAATCTCGAGAAAAAACTCTCCAAGCTTCGTTTCGTCCATCACGAAACTCACATGGAGTGACCGAGATTCGATCTCGGGATCCCGGCGGTGAGAGGCGAGCGTCTAACCGCTTGCGCCACGGAGCCGCCAAAAATAGCATTAATAATAATTATAATAATAATTGTTATAATAATAATAATAATAATTGTTAATTATTATTATTGTTACTATTATTATTACTATTATTATTATTATTATTATTATTATTATTATTATTATTATTATTATTATTATTATTATTATTATTATTATTATTATTATTATTATTATTATTATTATTATTATTATTATTATTATTATATAAACACAAAACTTGATTAAATGGTTGACTTAATGTAAGTAAAAAATTATAAAATAATAAAAGTATCATTGGAATTTGGTTATATTTATAAAACAAATGTTGAGTGAGGTTGTGTTGAAGGAGTAATCCTTGATATAAGAGTGGAGGGAATTTCAGAGACGGATGACGGTTTAAAAAAATACAAATTAGATTAGAAAGTAGAGCGTTAGAAAACTGAAAGGAGGTTCAGGCGGTAACGCAGAGTCTCTTATTCAAAGGGTCGAGATTTCAATTCTTGGTAGTGTTCAAACTTGACTAGTGTTTTTCGCGATTTCCCCCCAGTCGTCGAGAAAGTTCCTTGGTGGAATTTCCTTTCCATTGTTCATTTCATCATAAATTATCATTTCACAATTCGTCAAAATTAACATCAGATGCAATACAATTAGATATCTGCATGGAAACAAGGAAGTTCATACACAGTCAACTTTTATAAGCTTATAGATTCTACTTCTGGAAATATCTCAAGAGTCTCTAAATAAAATTAAAGTAAAAGCTATGGTAATTGAATTAAATTATTCTATAAGCAGAATGGAAGGTAAAAGATAAGTAAATTTAAGAAAAGAGAGAGAGAGAAAGAAATGTCACCATTAGGTTAGGTGATCAAATTAGAGATCACTAGCTAATACCGGCGTGCACTGCTACACCTAAATTAATTCAATGTGTTTACATGTTTAGTTGAATAAGTTAAAATATAAATAATTATAAATTTATATCGTAATTATTTTCAGATACTCCGTGCTGATTACCCGGCGTTGCTCGGGAACCTATTAATCCCGATCTTCTTGACATAAATGAACTGAAAGACAAAAATTGTTTTTGTGTTATCTGTTAAAGAATATCCGCCGTGTGCTGCTACGCTTGCCCGGAAATCTACTCACTCTGTTCTTCTTAGCAAGAATGATCTGAAAAACAAAAATGGTTATTGTGAGTTATTCCTAAAAGATAGACACGCTTACGCGAAATTTTCTGTATAGGCCATATCTTTTTCAAGATATTCAATTCTGTGTACACTAATTTGCTGTATTTGTAATGATTTAGGCAGCATAAGCCATTTAAATATACTTTTTGAGTGTACCGATGCACTTTTTTTAGCTCCGACCTTATAGTATGAACGGTAATCTGCTTTACACGTTAATTGTCCCAGAATAATTATCCAATGAATAGAAAAAACTCATTCAAATCTGTCAATTAGTGTTTACGTCCTTAAAGAATAGACAAATAGATGGATGAAGTGAAGGTAAGTATGGAAGCTAGAGATTTGAGGGAAGAAGATGCTTTAGACAGGAACCTCTGGCGACAAATCACTTTGGGTTGAAGGAGAAACACTGTATTGAGAAATATCCCTAAATAAAAAAAGACAAACAAACAGACAGAAAAACTGACTCACACTCATTTTTATATAAAAGATTATTTTGTAAGAAAAAAAATGTGTGTGTGTGTGTGTGTGTGCGCGCGCGTGCCGGTATGTCACGTTAAGAGTTACGGTCTCCTGTGCGTAATAATGAGTCTAGGATTTCATGACATATTGTCCGATTGGAATTTTGTTTGTAAGGTTGTCACAGACACGGGCATTCTGCAGACTCTTCCAGGTATATCGGCTACACGCCACGCTAGACCAGTGACTCACGATTTTCTTGAAAGGATCAACATATCTCGTTCTCATATTAGGCGCCGTCTCTTTTGTCCATAAGAGGGTCCCGCGTGTTGAAATTTGTGTCCATATGTTGTCGTAATCCTACTAACGGTACAAGTCCCTTCTCGTTTCCATTTTAGTCTATTTGCTCGTTGAACTACATTGATTACAACTAATTAATTTTGTCGAATAACAATTTTTGTAAAGTTATTAAATGTAATTATTTTTAAATAAAAACTAATAAGATAACTTAAAAAAACTTGCCCTAAACCCTTAATTCCACCAAAATTCACAAAAAATACTTTTCCAAACATTTGTACTGACGGAAAGTTTTAATTTACTGCTGGGACGGTTACAGCTGTACGGAGAGAGAAATTGTAGCTGATTGGCCTCCCTCATTTTCAAAACAACCAACCTTGCCTCGTCCTGTAAGCCCATGTTTCCTTTAACAGAGATTTAGGCGCTCTCCCCCTACAGGGAAAATTTGAACCATACTAATTTAGTTACACTTGTTTTCGTATATATGTCATTTGAGTGGTCCGTGGTCAGCGTCCCGCCTCATACTGACATCTAGGAAACCAAGGTAGTACTAGGACGGGAAAATTCACCTAAAATAATATAAGTCCATTGTAGAGTGTACTAAGCAACTAAGTAACTCACTGGCTTTATCGAACCTGTAGGTGCATGGTCGCTCGGACATAAACTCTCCACACATCCCTAATCTGAACTGATGTTTTCCAATCATCCCCTTATAATATGCTTCCTTCAAATCATGGTTAATGTTATTCTCCCACTTCATTCTTGGTCTACTAACTGGAATTTTTCCCTCTGGTTTTCCTACAAGAAGCTTCCATCCAGCTCTTTCATTTCCCATTCGTACCACATGCCGTGCCTCTCGCAGTCTACGAGACTTAACTGTTCTTATTATATCTCGTTTCCTATAAAGATTATGTAGCTCACTATTTTCTTGTTTTCTCCATTCATCTGTATGTTCATCTCTCTTTGCTCCAAACATTTCCCTAAAAACTAGATTATATATATATATAATTTATTAACTTCTTCTTCTTAAACATAATTTTTAGGATTTTCATCCTGTTTATTTCCAAAATCAAACCCGCCATACCCTGTCCCAAGCCAGGTTGAAAAAGGGTGTGGGGGAGGAGTAACACCTCGTAAAAAAAAAACCTTGCTTCAGCTTGCCCAGCTGATAGTACCTTATGAGGGCCGCTTGCTAGTGCTACGGTGAAGACTTCAACGGCAGATACAGCGGAGGAGTCCTTCGGTACGGTGTACCTGACGGAAGAGGCAACTCTACATCTACTGTCTTGTAGATTGACAAACGGGCGGATGGGGTTCGTTAGTCCAGCAAGACTACCCATCTAGGAGAGACAATTCCGAAATAAAACGTGGCAGGCTGAACTCTGGAGCTGGGTGAAGGCGAGCAGCCTAGGGAGGAAACCCCGAATAACAAACCCGCCATGAAAGCGGGCTAACAACCCACTTCAAGGTGTATCTTACACATTGCTCGCAGTACCAAGGATCAAGCCTCGGATCAAAGACGAATAGTATATTAACAAGAGTAAATAATACGCTTATTTAACATTAATATTTTTTAAGTATAACGAAACCTATTTATATTCTATCTCGTTCGTTTTAGCACTATATTTTATAAGATATTTCTTCTAAGAATGTGGAATTGATTTTTTAAATATTCTCAATCTGAATTTAGGCTGTGAAAGAACAAGTGGGTAAAATTTCAGGTGTATATTTCTTCCATGTACAGTTTAAATTAGTGATCATATCAAAATTGATTCATAAATGCATTTATCTGTTAGGCTATATAAGTCGCGCACACCAGTATGTTTCTTGGCTGGATTAAACACCAAATATTTGTGAAATCAATACCCTGTAGGGTGGATGATGAAGGAACGTCTGTCAAAGGACACTGCAAAACTGAAACAATAAGAGCTATGCAAGGCATTTGGAATCATGCATGCATCTCGATGTGACGACAGGCTGCGGCTTCTGTTCAGATAGGGGGTGAACTTTGTTCAACAGTTCATCCCATGAAATTCTAATACGAGGCATTGTAATAATTCCACTCAGTGTGTGGCTATGTTAATATTTTCACGAATCAAACATATTCGGGTCTTTGTTTGTATGGCAATTTATACACTGTATGTGGAAAATATCAGTGTAGGTGGAATAGAGGCTATATTCCTTGTCTCAGGTCCCGAGGGTCGCCGTTTCAACCTGTTGAAGTCAATGGATACTTTAAGATGGAAAAACACAAGGGCCAATTCCTCTGTGAAGAACTTTAAGTCGTGAGTCCCGATTTTGAAGATTTTCGTCCTCTTGAAAGAAACTGAATTCTAAATTACAACCTATGAGCAAAATTTAAAAAAGCCTTTACTATCCAAGTAATATCTTGTTTTATAGTAAGTATCTATTTGAGACAATGAGCTAACATTTTCACTCGCTAACTACTGGTTGGAAATAGGTGTAACTAAATCGGCCTCACTTAAATAACTAACACAAAAAGGCGCCCTTGCCTCGCGTGGGCATGTATGGGTGTACACAGAGTGAAATAACACAAACGGAGCGTTTTTATTTTCAAATTATTGTATTGATTAGTTATAGTCAATGCTTTGGATCATATGTATGCCTTTCTGAAAACAAAAACTGAATGTAAGTTTACTGAATCATTACTTCATAATAAAAATAATTATAAAATTAACAGTAATAATAATAATATCGATCCGGTTTTTAGAAAAAACTTTCTTTTTTGTTCTTTGTTATTTTCTCAGTAGTGATAAATCTACTATTTTTCATCAAACCAGGACTAAAAAGGAATATTTATAATATTTTAATCCAGTAGGTGACAAAATGGAGAGCAGAGAAATCTACTTGATTATATTTCATTATCTAAAATTCTACACCAAAACTTAATAGATGTAAAGGCGATTCCAAATAAAACTTAGGAATACATCACATGTTACTCGTAGGAGATAAAAAAATATGAAGAGGAGTTGTAGAAAAAATATCCATAATAAAAATCGGAATTTTCCAGAAAAGAAACAAAAGAAATCTTCGAAGATAATTAAAAGTAATGTTATTTATTTAATGCTTTTTATGGACGCATTATATCGCATCTGGAGTATTTGGTTGTATCCAGGTTATGTAAGTATCTACTGTGTAGCCATGTATTCTTGTGGAAGTTACAGTTTTAAGGTTTGTAATGATTAGTAAATATGATTAAATAAATTATTTAAATGAAATTTCAGACTAGTAACTGTCTTCTTGACTGAGAAAAAACAGTCAATAATCTCTGGTCGTTAAACTCCGGGGTTTGAACCCAGAATACGAGTCTCAAACGCTAACTCGCTCGATAAGTGAATTGAGTTATCGAAAGTTTAAATGAACATTAGCGAAGAGTAGATTAAAAACAGTAATGGAACCTGCAGCAGAAAATGCATTTTGAATAATGGCTAAAGAAAAGAAGAAACATCCTGGTGGAGTAAAAAAAAATATAGTAAAAACCATGATAATGAAGATGAGGTGTGGAACCAAAGGATGAAGATAGATCAGAAGAGGGAAAAATATATGAACATTTAGTTAAAGCAACAGGACATTTGGTAATAAGATAACATGGAGGATATTTACAGAGATTCTGAATGAAAAACGCGTAGGTCCATGGCCGCGCGGACATAAGCTCTCCATACATCCCTATCCTGAGACAATGTTTCCCAATCACCCCTGTATAATCCAACTCCCTCAAATCATGGATAATGTTATTCTCCCACGTCATTCTTGTCTACCACCTGGACTTTTCCCTCTGGTTTTCCTACAAGATGCTTCCATGCACAGCTTTCATTCCCCAATCGTGCCACATGTCCTACCCTACGAGACTTAACTGTCCTTATTATATCTGACTTCCTTAACATATCATGTAGCTCACTGTTATGAATGAAGAATAAAATAACATCTAGAGAAATTGTTAAAATATTAGATGGGTGTTTGTATGCCACCCACTGAATATTTAGTGCTTCTGGTTTCGCGCTGGGCACATAGATGGCGATATTGTGATATATTTTCAATTTACGCATCACTTCGTCAGATCACTTGACGTGGACAATGTGTTCTTGTGTTGTGTACAGAGAGGAGTGCAGTATGAGTGTGTCGTCATTATATAGAATAAGCTACGTATATTGTACTGAGGGTCCACTACTGTGGTCTCCATGTAACGTGATATCTTGTCACTGAGTAGACATGGGTTCGATTCGCGGTCGGGAAAAGTTTCCTGGGTGATTTTCTTTTTCGGGGGTTTTCTCACCTTTAAGACAAATGTCAGAAAACGTAAAGGCCCAAACGGTCCCGCAACATCATCTAGCCATCATTATCATCATTAACATATTCATTAAGTTTAGGATTAAGACCTCTCCTGGCGCATCATTACCATCATCACCAGCTATCATCGGGGCAGCGTAATCTGCCTTCCATTCTAGGTGATATCAGAATGTCTAAATGTAACGTGGTGGCATTGATTTAAAAAAATTACATATGTGGGAGGATAGTGAAATAGTCACAAAATAATAAATACTGCATGCCACTCATGACATCTTTAAGCAAATAAGGTAACTAAAATGAACGTGGTCTGTTAACTCCTTACAAAGGAGAGGATATGGCTCAACAATGGGCTACGCTATTAATCATCATTATTATCAAACAAGGTACATGAATATATTCTCCACTATACTAATTACACTGAGCAACAAAAAATAAACTTTTTTTGTCTCAGAAAGAAAAATATGTGATTCTGATAGTATGTTTCTCCTGAATTCAAATATGATATCAGTTTTACTCTATCACGCAAGGTTTCCGAGAGACAGGCATTTATAATTTCAAACACTTTAATATTTTCTATATTCGTAACTATACTATATTCGAACATTCTGACTTACCTAGAAAGTAAGAATGACGATTTTCTGCTATATTTCGCCTGTGGAGCATCTATCTTGATGGTCCAACAATAATCGGCCAGCATATTAGGATTCCATTTGACTTGATATATCTTTCCCACAGCTGAAACCATTTGAGTTAGCTCATTTGGTTTTATTTTAATATGGACAAATGGGCGAAAAAAACGTTTATTAAAAAATAATTATTTAAATTTATTAATTGAAATTTAAATTTAAAAAAGAAACTCCGAATACATATTTGAAAACACGATAAAAAAACTGCATTAAGTACAACTATTGGTACTCGTGAGACAAAAATCATATTGACCAGTGTTATAGCTTCAAATGTAGTATTAAGAGAAA
This sequence comes from Diploptera punctata, assembly GCA_030220185.1. Lineage (NCBI taxonomy): Eukaryota > Metazoa > Arthropoda > Insecta > Blattodea > Blaberidae > Diploptera > Diploptera punctata. The sequence goes on along the minus strand of JASPKZ010002720.1, from coordinate 258,774 downwards.
TTTGAAATCAATTGTAGGACATGGGAATTTTTTTGTGTGTCCTGCAAAATTTACTTTCTTGGAGATGTGGGGTTTCATAATGTTGCTATTGAATTGCATTGAGGATATTTAAATCTATTTCAAAGAAGATAATGTCAGGAAGCCTCTAATTTCTTATAATAGCGGGCTCCAAAGTATAGAAATATTTAACGGTACAATAATATTACAATTGTGGAATTTACTCTGATATTTAATGAAAAGGAGATATTTATATCATCGTGTACTCGATTAGAAATTGGTATATGGAGGATGAAAGCGAGGATATTAGTAGCTTGTGTGTGTAATTAGAGTAAGAGGATGCATTTTTGTGCAATCGTGGAGATGGTTCGTGAGGAATACGATTTTCATATTGTAACGCACCGTAATAACGACGTTTGAATTGCGAAGGCGAGAATAGTGGTCTCGCATTGCTAAGAATAGATTTGTGAGTCACCGATTCGCGAATCGAAAGACCCACACAGATCATCAAAATGTCTGGCCCTCATTCTAGAGATCTTAATAGACGTCTACTTCCCCTTTCCAGAAAGATCGATGACTAGAAGTTTCCACACTAGAACAGTATCCATTAGAGGCAGAGAATTTTCCTTCTCGCTCCCTATTATAATCTACCGCTAGAGGCGGAAGCGAGTCAGTCGTGTTTTTGACAGCGATAGGTGAAGTGTGAACAGAAAAGAAATTGCATTGAGCGGACTCATCAGAGGCTGGAAATTAATTGCGAAACAGATACATTTTGAATAAAGACTGTTTGCTAGTGCAAATTGAGTGTCAACTGATATTGAAAGTTTGTAAAATTAAATAAGTGATTATAAAACATTACATAAAGAGGATAAACAAGAAAGTGATATTAAGAACAGAATAAATAAAGGTAGAGCAATAACAGCAATGATGAATGGAGTCTTGTGGATGCACAGGAAAAATAAGTTACAAATTTATAATTCAACAATGAGAAATACTGTCACATATGGAGCTGAAGTTTGAAAATTCAACAAAAACTTATGTCGATGGAAATGGATTTCTTGAGGAGAGCAGCAAGATGTTCAAAATTAGACAAAATAAGAAATACTGTCATAAGAAAAAATGAATATTGGTTATTCAATAGTAGATTATATACGGTATAAGCAAATAAATTGGTATGGGCACGTACGACGAAAGCAAGAACAAAGATTACCCAGGACAACATTGGAACGGTGTCCACCTGGAAGAAGGAGGAGAGGAAGACCTTCAAACTCGTGGATGCAGGAAATAAGAACTGGAATGAGAGCAAGAGGACTAGAGGACATGGATTGGATGGAGAGAGACGAGTGGAGAAGAAAAATAAAACTTTAGGCACAGAAAGATGTGTAAACGTTAAAATTCTGTATATAAATAAATAAAATATTACACGATAATCTGTGTGATTATTTATGGCATAAGCTGAAGACGAACCCCCGGCCAACTGCTACAAAATTTACTGATGTTGAATAGATCCCATATTCCTTAAACATAACTTATGAATGCTTTGCAGTTTATGTGCTAGTCTACCGTATATATACATCAATAAAAGTCACATTAATCAAAATGCGAACTTACGAGATTTTGCGTCAGAAGGTTGAATCACTAGAAGAAAGAATGAGGAGAAAAGACTGCACATGAAGAGAATGGAAGGAAGCGGATTACTTAAATGAGTTATATATATAGTTAAAAACGTGGCCCAAGAATAAGATCGGGCGATGAAGTAAACAAGAATGTGGACTGCAAAGGTGCGAACTGCAGGAAATAAAAAAAGGATTGAGTTTACAAGGAATAGATGAAGGGGGGGGGGTACTGGTAGACCACACAGTTAAGTTGGTATGATGATGTAGACTTAGCAATAAAAATAATGAGACGCCTCAAAAAGCAGAGTCCCTGCTACGGCCCACTGCGCATGCTCGAAAAGCTAAAGCTATGGTCCATGAGGTAACGCATTGTTAAATACGCTGTATTTGGGTTTAATCGTCTTAAATAGTTCAAGAACAGTGAAGGAGACATGGTTCTAGATATTTACGAGTGTTCGACAAATGCAATATTACGCAAATTACGACATTTTAATTAAAGTGTAACTCTCATATATAGTCTAAAAGTAAATAAGACAACTAGTATCCGACGTTCAAGTAGTGTAGATCGTTAAACCACTTACAAAAATATGAAATATATATGAGTGCCAGGGTTCGAATCATTCGACAACATTTTTTTATTCATTTGTATTTTCGCAAAATACATCCTATAACATTTAATTCCTGCCACGTAATCTATGCCCACTTTACACTACATTAAGTAAGATTCCTGACTTCGTAAACTCTGTAACACTATTTAGCTACCGGTATAAATTTAATTGTGTATGTAGTACCACGTTTTAATAATAATGCTACAAATTTGTGTAATAAAGTATAATAGAGCTTCATATATTTTATGTGTTTATTTATTTATTACGCATTAGTGAGGAAAAAGGTTCAGCCTTCAATTAAAATATTTAATTTATATATGTCAAGTCCAGCATAATAATAGCCCATAGATGATGAACAATAATAAAACTATTAATAATAATAATAATTATTATTATTATTTATTATTATCATTATCCATCATCATCAATAATAATAATAATAATAATGGAATGTATCAAAGGATGTGAAGAATGTCATTACATGGGGATCAAAATTAACTCAAAATGTACCCAAGAAAATAACATAAAATATAGATTTCAAAAAGGCAGATCGATAATAACAACGTTAAACGGAGTTTTGTGGGATAAGACCGTAAACATAGATACCAAATTAGAAATTTATAAATCCATAATTCGAAGCACGCTAACACTAGGTGCACAAACTTCGAAATTGAATAAAAAATTGAGTTTAAAGCTTATGTCTACTGAAATGGATTGTTTCAGAGGCTCGACTAGACATTCTAAATTGAAAAAAGTCGGAAATACAATCATCAGACAACAAATGAAAGTCCAAAATTCAATATTATATTTTGTGAGATACAGACAAGTATAATGGTATAATCAAACACGTAGGATGCCAGAGAAAAAGATTACCCAAACAAGCTTTGGAATTGATTCTACTTGGAAAAGGAAAGAGAGGTGGACCTAGATTTAAATGGATGGATGATTTAAGAAGAGGTATGAGGGAGCTAGGTCTGGAAGAATTGGAATGGGAAGATAGAGAAGAAAGGAGAAAGAATAAAAACATTTAAAAAGCTTTGGGCACAGGAAGATGTTTTATTACATTGTAAATCTGTTTATAAATAAATAATAATAAAAATAGTAATACTTCCAAATAGTTAGTCCGTTTTTCTTTACGAATGGACATATAGAATAAAATGGAAAACATGTTAAAAATTTAAAAATTTACATCGCCGAGAATGGAACCTGTGACCTTTTGCATACGAATCAAGCCACTAAGCACTGAACTAAGCGTTCGCTTCCTTGTGGTGTTTAAAAAGAATGTTTTTCAAAGGAAGAAGGGAAACGTATTGTAGCTTTTACTGTGCAATTAGTTTACTAGTGTGAATCGCGCTTTAGAACTTATTCAAGTTCAAGAGTCGGCCCATTATTTTTGTTGCTAAGTATACATTGCAGAGCATAACATTTTCTGTGCGTTACTTTATTATAAAAATAAACGCTCATGTCTTCTTGTACAATGTTAAGAGCAAAATGTTCATTTAATTATGTATCTGTTAATATAATTCGTATTTATATCTACATTCGGCCGCAATGGACTAGTGGTTATGCTCCTTGCCACTTGTCCCGAGGGTCGCGGGTTCAAACCCGGCCGAGGTCGATGGATTTTTTTAGGATGGAAAAATCCAAGGAGCAAGTCCTCCCGGGAGGGACTTTAAGCCGTGGGTCCCGAGTCTGAAGATTTTCAGGCTCGTAAAAGATCCTTAAGCCTGAATGGAAAAGCCTCTAAGCAAAATTTACCGAATTTTCCCGTCCTAGCAATACCTTGGTTTCCTAGATAAGGCGGAACGCTGATCGCGGACCACTCAAATGACATCTGTACAAAAACAAGTGTAACTAAATTAGTATGGTTCAAATTTTTCCCTGTAGGGGGAGAGCGCCTAAATCTATGTTAAGGGAAACATGGGCTTACAAGATTACAAGAAGTTTTAAATCTACCGTAGTATCAAATACGCCAAAGAAAATCTTATTTAATTTAATCTCTCCTATATATGCATATTTGTGAATCATAAATAACAAATACTAATTTTCGGCTCTCTTAAAGCAATTTGCGTTAAAATCAAACAAAGTATTAAAAAAATACTTTAAAAAACTGTTGTTCTATTCCACGCCCTCCAACTAAATATTTAAATTCTGAATGTTACGCTAATTCTCATATCATTAATGCGAGAACAATGTTCTGTAAAAATGTGTTTCTTTATAATATCTGTGTTTTTTATTAGCCAATATTCACGCTAATGCATTCGTACTTAAAATTTACACACTTATAATTCTTCCATCAGCTTCGGTGATCTAGGGATAACGTTCCTAGCTCTGGTCCTGAGAACCTCGATTTCTGACCCGGCCAAGGTCATGATGAATTTGAAAATGGAAAAATCAGAGAGACAATTCCACCAGGAAGTACTTCAAGCCGTGGGCCCGAATCTAATTTTTTTTTTTTTGCTCAAGCCTTTTGTCACATGGCCTTCAATCAGAAGTATGCAAGATGTTGCGTAATTACAAACTATCTCCGTTCCTTTATTCCTCTCGAGGTTTCACCTTCCAGTTCACAAATATAATTCATACTGGTTATTATTACCTGTCCACCGCTGTGGACCCGAGGTAGCGTGCTGCCTTGCCGATTCCCGGTCGGGGCAGTTTTTCTGGGTGAAGTTTTCATCGGGGTTTTTCCTCGCCTGTAAGACAAATGTCAGGAAAACGTTAAGACCTAAACGGTCCCCGAAATCATACGGCCATCATCCTTCACCGGTGTGAAAAGCAACGAGAAGCTACCACACCTACAATTCCCTAGTAAAGCTGCAATCATAGGATGAAAATGCTATGATTGCAGTGAAGGACCTGCCTTCGGGCAGAATTACTATGGATGGATTATTACCTAACATTTATTAATATTAAATTAGGTTGGACGTGATCCGTGAACTAAGTCGTATGATGTGAGGTACAGTGTCTCTGATCAAAATTGAATCAGCCTTTCTCTTCCAAATAATACCTTAGTTTCATACTATATGTATCTTTGAGGCAATGAGCTAACCACTTGTCACTCGCTGACATATGAGGTTAATAAGTGTAACTAAATTAAAGCATTTGAGAGGAGATTTTTAACAAATATAGCAGGATATACTCTGCTGGACAGGAAACGCAATGAAGATATAACATGAAAGGAATTATATATTTTCAAACTTACAGATTGAATATTTAAATATAGGATAGAATGTCCTAAGAAAGATTTCCAAAATTATTGCTTAATTATATATCACATGGAAAGAGAAATGTTGGACGCCCACAAAGGAGACGGTCTGAACAATTTTAACAATTCTAGCTTTCATGAAACAGAAACGAGCCAAGAGGCTTAATTCTTGGATGATGGATGAAGAAGAAGAAGAGTAAATTAGCTTGTTTAGGTAATTCCCGTAAGGCACACCCTAGTGCCACGTGGAGATATGCGGGTATAGATAGATATTACTTCCGCTCTGCAGCCTAGATGAAGTTTTCCGTTATACCCTGTGTTTCAAGCAGATATAAATGCATGCCCGTAGTCTGATTCAAAGACCAATTTGTAATTCTGGTGCCAGCCAGTGCAAGGAAAGTCATACTATATCAAGTCATAAACTACAGCCTATATTATATATTTCGTTCCAATAAAAAATAGCTCAGCTTTGAGAAACATATTGCAGTTTTATTCTATAAAAATGAAAAAGCAACAAAGCTCTTGTGGATGCGGTGTGGTTTTGGAATAGATTCGCTAGAGGGGAAAATATAATATTCTCCGCGAGGCTGTTGGAGTGGTCCACTTTATCAATGATTCTGATTGTATGGGGACCGAGAGGAAAATTGGTGCTCATAGAGCCAGCAAACCCATTCATTTCTCTCAGTGGCAAGACAACGTCATACCCAGAAATCCCTTCTCCCTTCCACTTTTCCTTTTATCATCTCCGTTTCTATTAACTCCAACCCACTAGTGTGTGTATCTCTAACAGTCTTTTCTATGACCTCCCTTCCTATCAAATCTCACTTTCAACACTCTAAAAAAGCCTCAAATTTAGAGCTTTGATTGTGTTTGTAGAATGAAATTCACCTTCCAGTTTAACAAAAGACTATTCCTTTTCATTTCACTGCACTTCATATCACCTCTGAATGGACAGAGATAATTTATCAAAGTTTTTTTTATATTTACTTATCTTGACAAAATTTATATAAATGCATAAAAAATAGGACTATGTTAATCATCGAAATGCTTTAGCATTTTTACTGAGTAAATATACGGTTAATTTTCAATAGAATTTGGATATTCGTGTCCCTGACATTATTCAAAAATTGTCATACTCAATACTGATACAAGATGTGTTAGAAATTAATGGGAAATCAGTTAAACAAAGAAATATTGTTAATATAGGCTTTCCACTTTACAGCAGTTTGCCCTTGATTCCTGCTTTCCAGAGATTCCTATCTTCCCATTGACCACCTTCCATACCCCTCTTCATCATGGCATCATATATTCCCTCATACCATGCTCTTCTACTTCTCCCCCTCTTCCTTCTGCCTGGTACCATCCAATCCAACACCTGTTTAGGCCACTGGTCTTCCGACATCCGTTGTACATGTCCATACCACTGTAGAGCTCTCTTTGTTATCCTATCGATAACAGTTTCTTGTGCATCCATTTCTTGTCTGATATATGTATTTCTACTATGTTGTAGCCTGGATATTCTCATACTTCTCCGTAATCCATCCATTTCTGTCGCCAAATTCTTTTCTGCATCCTGTCATTTAAGGTCCAGCTTTCTGATCCATATGTAAGTATACTTTCTGTTATTGTCTGTATAATCTCTTTTTTTTTTGTTTTTCTGGTCAAATTTATATTACATAAAAGACCATTCAGGGATCTAATCGCCTTCCTTGCACAATTTACTCTGTTAATAATATCTTTTTCACAAGTACCAGATCTATCTATTATAGATCCAAGATATTTAAATTCTTCAACACGTTTAATTATCATATTATTTATTTGTAGGTCTTCTGAATTTGCTCCGATTACCATATATTCTGTTTTAATATAATTTATTTTCAGTCCACCTACCTCAAATGCATCGACCAACTTTCTGATCATATATTCTATATCTTCTTTATCTTGTCCTATTATAATCTGGTCATCAGCGAATAATAAATTGTGCAGTAAATGGCCATTAATGTCGATTCCCATTCCCCTACATGACTTATTCCATTTCATTAATACATCTTCTAAATATATCTTGAACAATGTTGTGACATCCCGCATCCTTGTCTTAATCCTTTTGTTATATCAAATTCTGAGGATACTCTATTTCCAACCTTAATACTTGCTTTACATTCATACATTCTTTTTATAAAATGTACAAGAGATTTAGGTATTCCAAACTTCTCCATGGCCACCCAGAGCTTGTTGATGGGTACAGGTCATATGCCTTTTCCAGGTCTATAAATGCCATATGCAAATACAAATAAAAAACTACCGTTTCTGAATAACTATCATATAAGACTGTACTGTCTTGCCTAATACCTCCAAAATAAAAACGCAAAAAATTCTCATTATAACCAGAATGAGACTGCAGCTAATAAAATTAAATAAAGTTTATCTCAAATTAAAACAAAACAAATTTCAGTCCCAATAAAGATTAGAAGTGTAAAAATGAAATGATTTTTCGTGTTCCAAACTCGTCTTGTCCTTGTAGTTATGGATATTAAAATATATGCGAAAATCATAATTTTAAATTATATTGATTTGAATTAGGATTTTTTTTTTTTAAGTTTTACAAGTTAAGTTTTCTTTTTTTTTTCTTCTTTTTTTTAAGTAGGTTATGAATGATAGTGAATGTTCAAGATGGCTCCAATTACACAGGATAATGTGATTGCTTGTAGCGGGGAAAGTAATTATAGGCCTATGCAGAAGGAAAAATGGCGTAAGTTTTTTTTTTCATAATCACAAAAATAACGGCTAAATATCCCACATATTATGATGTTTGAATTTCTGAAACCGTAGAAAATTATTTCGTTAATACATACCCATATTATCATGTGATTGTTTCTAAACATTGTCCAGCAAGCACGGAAACAATGCAAACATTAGAATGTGTCACTGGAATAACAGTCATTGTTGTAACGATGATAATGTAACTCGCGTGAAATGGGTTGTTATGTAAGTGATATATGTGTACCTATATGTATAATTGTGTGTATATATAGGGCCTATATATATATATATGTATATATATATATATATATATATATATACTCGAGTTCAAATCCCGACTCAAGCATTCATTTTTCTTTTCATATCATATATATACAGGGTGTAACAGGACTTCACCGACAAAATGATAGGCCATGCAGAGATGATCATTTTTGTGAAGGAACATATAGTCGCAAACACATCATTTGTGAGTTATGCGCAGATGAAGGTGTTCACCCATAAGGGTCGGAATTGAATACAAACAATTGTACACGAAATATTTTATTGAAAAATACATGTTTTTACAATAAGTGTTCAAACAGTCGACCCTGTGCCTCATTGTATGTTTGATATCGTCACAGCAACGATCAGCCAGCACGATCGAGCATGGCAGAATTCTTTTTGACGTCGTCTAAACACTTATTGTTTGAACACTTATTGTAAAAACATGTCTTTTTCAATAAAATGATACGTGTACAAATGTTTGTATTCAATTCGGACCCTTACGGGTGAACACTTTCATTTGTGCATAATTCATAAGCGGCGTGTTTGCAACTATATGTTCCTTCACAAAAAATTATCCTCTCTGCATGACCTATCATCCCTATAATTTTGTCGGTGAGATCCTGTTACACCCTGTATATTGAAAGGGCAGTATTTGAAAAATGAGAAAACTATACTCAGAAGTATATTAATTGTACTTTAATTTTATTATTGATGGCGTAACCCATTGTTGACCATAGCCTCTCCTTTATTAGGATGTACTAGACCAAGTTAATTTTCGGTTACCTTATTTGCCCATAGATATCATGAATGGTTTGCAGTCAACACACTGACTCACTGAGATATCTAACAAGGCAACTTATAAAGCATATTATGAAAACTCGAAGAGTTTGTCTTTAATAACATGTAACGTTTGTTCTTGTATATATCATGTAAGGGAAATTAAATAACTTTAAAACCCCATCCATCAATTTGGAACACCTGTATTATTCTCCCACCTCAATCCTCGAATATCAACAGGGCGTTTTCCCTCTGGTTTTCCTATATGAAATGTCCATGCCCCTCTTTGAATTCCCTTTCTTGCCACATGTCCTGCCCATCGCAGTCTACGTGATTTAAGTGTTCTTATTATATCTAGTTTCCTATAAAGATAATGTATCTTATTGTATTGTAGTCTTTTCCAACCTCCGCGCCTGACTCTTCATCTCTCTTTTGTCTAAACATTTTCCTAAGAACTTTATTCTCAAATACTTGCAATCTTTTTGCCTGCATTAAACTAAGAGTCCGTGTTTCGTATTCATATAATATAACTGGGAGATTCAACATACCCTTCAATTTATAATATAATAATATCATTTTTTATTATTTTAAAATTATTATTATTATTATTATTATCATAGTTATTGTTTTTTATTATTTTATAACCAATAAAATGTAACAGAAGAAGAAAAAAAATACGTAAACAGAAAGCTAGTCCTAATTACAAAAGTTATATAGTGCAATATTACATTTTTTAGGAATATGCGGACAAATAGTAAGCAATGAAAACCTGAAATAATTTGTGAGTAGAAAAAAAAAGTTGGAAGTGATTATGATTTTAATAATAATAATAATAACATTAATAATATTTTTTTTATTAGGAAATGTGCACTCAGTTGAACATAAGTGTTTGTACAGGACACACACCCAGACCCAAGGTGGAGATTTAAAATCCCTTACCCCGCCGGGAATCGAACCCGGGTCGCCGGAGTGGAAGGTAGGGATTCTACCGACTACGCCACGACGACGGACTATTAATAATAATAATTCTTAATAATGTTAATAACAAAGCGGATGAATAAAATACTGGGAGCGCACAATATCCCAGAAGAAATGAAAACAGGTTACCTAGTGTCAATCTACAAGAAAGGAAATAAAGACAATGTACAAATTTTAGGGGAATAAATATAATCTTTCATAAAGATTTTGGGAAACTTGATAAAATAATGGATTGAAAAGGATTTTAAAGGGACAAAAGAACGAAGTGATTTCACGACAGGACGTTCTACAATAGATTATAATTACAATTAGAGAAATTTTACAAAATGTAACGATAAACAATAGGATAACATGCTGATTTTTTTTACAATTTAGAAAAAGTTTATGATAGTATACCAAGAAAATTATTATGGCAAGCATTTGAAAAAGCAAAGATTAATCAATATATTATACATATAATAAAAAATATATAATTTAATAACAAATGTAGAGTTAAAATGGGCTCCGAACTAACAGCAGAGTTGATAACTACAAAAGGGTTATTACAAGGGTGCACAATATCACCGGCGTTATTTAAAATACACATACAGTATATTTGGTATTATAGGAATGGTCATAGAAATATAAACCAATCGGATTAAAATTAATCGCAGATGATCAAGTGGTAGTCACTTCAGGTTGTGAAGATGCAAACTATATGGGTAGGAAACTAGAGAAAGAATACTCAAGATGGGGTTTAACAATTAATTATAATAAAACAAAATACATGAGCATAGATCTTTCCGAGGAATTAGAAATAAATGGAAGAAAGATTTAAAAAGTAAAATATTTTAAGTATTTGGGATCAATAATTCAAAAAGATTGATAATTATCTGAATCAGACATCGAAAACAGAATAATTGAGACAAAAACAGTTATTGGCATATTAAATTATATTTTATGGAGTAAGCGTATAATCAAGAGGACTAAATTATTAATATATAACACAATTGTGAAGAGTATTTTATTATACGGTGCGGAGTCGTGGACGTTGAAGCATAAACACAGAAATAAATTATTAGTCGCAGAAATGGACTTCCTAAGAAGATTGGCAAGAATATCAAAATTGGATAAAGTAAGAAATAATCCTTAAGAGAAATAATGAATTTAGAAAAGGATATTGTACATGAGTTTGAAGAAAATCCAACTAAGATGGCATGGACATATAATGAGAAAAAGGGACACAGAAAGAAACAAATAAGTATTGAAATGAATACCTCCTGGAAAAGGAAAAGTAGTAGACCAAAGCCAATATGGATAAAGGGAATTCAAGACAAAATGAAGAAGAGAAATATGACACGCAAAACCGGGAAGTGTGGAAGAAAAAAATGTATATTTTGGTTGAGGATACCAGTGTAAGTAGCAGAAACAATTCTGAAATAAAAAAAAAGTTTTATTTATTCTGGCAGAATTATGGCTATAAGGCCTTCTAATGACAAAATAGGAGGTTATTTATTGAAATTAAGAGGGAGAAAAAAAGGATTGATGGTTAAACATAACCAACTTTAATATAAGCACAAATACGGTATTTAAAAAATGTCTCAACAAGAGAGGCATGCAGAACCAACGGAATATCAATACTATTAAATAGCCCAATCTAATTAATTTTTCAGAATAATATCTGTAGTATAAAAGTAATTTTACTTCAGAATGGTTATCACGACTCTGAAAGCCAAATGAAGCGTTTGATTAGTTCGTGTTATTTATGGATAAAACGGAAATACAGTTATATTTACCGAGTTTAAAGAACTTTAATTTTACAAATGGCTTCATTTCATTCCCCTCTCTTACCTGGTGGAATGCTATTTCAATTACTTGTGCCAAAGTTTCAAATTGCCAATTACCTCCTTTTACACCCAGCTCTTCATCGCCACGGTTCAACTACAGTCTTGTATTACATGTCGATTTTCTCCCTTATACCCCAGGGACTGGCATTCTGTGTGCGTCAATGGCCTAGTTTTATGTCCCATCAACTGTCACACGATTTTAAAAACACTATCTCTGAAGTTAGTCTGTGTAAATCATTCGTTATCTTATAGCTTAATCTACATATGTATAAAAATGAATATTTCTTTGTTGTTCCGTATAGATTTCTTGGACGCTAAACATATCTTCATGAAAATTTGTTCATACATATTTTCAGGTACGGTGAGGATTCCGTCCTACACAATTATTAGGTGTAGGAGTTCATCTAAAACGGAAATTTAAAAATTATACATAATCAATTTTGGTTTAGCAGAGCTCGCCGGGCATTAGCTAGTGTTAATTAAATTGCATCACCATATCAGAGATCCACTTGGTATCACTTCCAGCTTTCTTTGGCACTCAGTTAAAATAATTTTGTATCCTTTGTTTGATACTTTGCATTGACCATTTGAAATGATCCCATGAGTTTAATTTTCATTGGATATTTTTAAACAAATTGTTTTTATGTTATTTGATTTATGAATAAAAACTTAAGAGTACCAAATTTATAAGATAGAGAAAGATGCCAACAGGAATGGAAAAATCATCTCAGTAGAATGGAAAGAAATTGAATTCCAAAACTGGCATTCCAATACTCGTATAATCCAATTGGACATTAGGGACCAAGAAGACCAAATCATCGGCGGAGAGATTAAGACCATCTTCGTTAGGTTTACCGTCACAGGCCACATGACCTAACACGGATTTTTTCATGATGATGATGATGATGATGATGATAGTGACGATTTAATAGTTCATGAACGTAGGGAGTATAAATAATATTTATTCTTGCTTACGTATTTATTTTTACTATTTATCTCATGCCGCAAATGGGAGTCAATGACCAATCACATTTCTATGAATTTTGATTTACAACCAATCACAGTCTTTTTCACCTCGATTTTATCAGTTAAATTTTATCATATTAAAATCAAGCTCCTTCCTTTTAACATTCTGAATACGTCAGAGCATTATTTTGCAGTGACTGATTCTCTAAGAAATGCGACTACCTGCTTGTATATATAGTGCACGAATGTAAACAGATACTGCTTGCGGGATATAATGGAAAAACATTCGTAGTTGATTCTACCACAATAAAATAAACAACTGTTTGCACTTTCTTAAACGTATTATTTCCCAGGAATTTACGTTCCTGAAAACTAGAATTTATATCATATGACATCAGAAATGAATTAATAACCTATAATGTTGGTTTTATGTGTTTAATTTTTTTCTCCACTAGAGTGTATTCGTACAATATTGCGATCCTTTGGCAATAAATAATATGATCAGGTTGCAGTGATGAACAAATTAAGCATAAAAATCGTATTCGTCATTCCTCCACTCTTGTTACAGCGGGGCATACCTATTAATTCGATTTAGCCCCTTTGTTTTCAAACATCGCCGTTTACATTTCATATAAACGCATTTTAAAACAACTATATTTAAATAATGATTTTTGAGTAAACAGCTTATTTTATTCGTTAAATATTCCTAACAAAAGTCACTCTTGATTTCCAAATTATCTAGATAAAAATTCACTCATCACTTCGTGAGTCGTGGATTTATCGATAATTTGGAAATCACTCGTGGCATTACTTATGTTAAAATTAGCGACCAATTAAAATGCTGCTAAAACTAATTGAGGTACGAGTAAATCAATTCGGATATATTCAATTATTGATTTAGAAAACAATATTAACTGTAACTCATCGGTAAGTGCTTGCAAATAAAGTAGAAGATTTGGGAACAACCTTGGTCTATCAAGAAGTATTTTCAATTCTTAAAACCTACGAAATTGGAGGTATCAAGGAATAGTGGATCAAATAACACGATTTTTAAATTAATAAAATTGCATTTCGAGAGTAAAATTAAGTTTTAAGACAAGCTAGAAATAGCAAAATGCGGAGGGAGGAAATAAATATGAAATTGTGGATTTATGAAAATCAAAGTTGAAAATCCGACTACCATAATAATCATTCAATGGAGTATGGAATTATGAAATAAACACTGAAAGAATGGGATACGCGAAATATGATCAAAACTAATAAGAGAGAAGATGGAAAGAAATATATAAATTAATATAAAAACATAATTTTTGTAAAAAGTTTATTTTTTAGATCAATCACCACATGTGATATTTAAAAAGTGGGCTAAAGCAAGAGAGGTTACAAATTATATGCAGCAATTGAATACCCGCCCATAACAATTGTTTCCAAATTCTATATTTACAAGGGAAAATGTTTCACGTGCCATTAACGATAATGTTTCATCTAAAACACATTTATGGAAACAAATTAGGGTTACACCTGTGTTCTAGGATTATTCATTTTTAAAAACATAAACTACAGCCATTAGCAGAGAGGTTCCTTAAGTAGAATAAGTGTGGCTTCCCAAAGGGTAATGCAACATTCATAATAAAACAAATAACTCATTGGTAAAGGTGAAGGAAGTCAACCTGTGTACTGACTCGTTCCTTTATAGGCCAATGAGTGAATATAATAACTAACTCACTGGCACTATCGAACTCCTAGGTTCATGGCCCCGCGGATAAAAGCTCTCCATACAAAGGAGACCGTTCAAAATTATGAGGAACAATGAAATTGTATAATATACTTACTTACTCACAGCACTATCGAACCCATAGGTTCATGGCCGCGCGGACATAAGCTCTCAATACATCCCTATCCTGAGCTAATGCTTTCCAATTATTCCCTGTATAATCTACTTCCCTCAAATAAAAGTTAATGTTATTCTCCCACCTCATTCTTGGTCTACTAACTGGGTGTTTTCCCTGTGGTTTTCCTTCAAGAAGCTTCCATGCACGTATGAAATTGTATAATATACCGGAAAATGCATGCCATTAAAAAAATATGCATTCCAGTTGAATAGTTTTTCTAGTTAAACAAAGGTCTCGATCAGAGATGTAGACTCTTCCCATCATTGTTTGATGTTCATACAAATAAGATTATGGAAATGTTGAAATGATTTAAACCATGAGGCATTAAATGACAGATAGAATGGAACTCAACATTGTTCGCTGATGATCAAATTTCGTTAACAGATATAGAAGATGATTTACTTAAAAAAAATAAAAAGCCCAGTTCAAATGAATGAAAACCTCTTAAATAAGGGAAAATTATTCATAATAATAAAGACAAAAATAAACTAAAAATAGGGGCAAAATAATAAGAATAAATTATTATTTTAGAGGTTATTGTGCAGTTTTGGGACCTGTTTATAAAAATGGATTATTTTGTATCTAGTATTGAGGATATTCCAATTAGATTTCATAGTTTCATAAAAAAATAATATAAAATAAATTAAAATTAAAATTTCACCTAAAAACTCTCACTTTAATCCCTCAACTAAAAATTAACTATTAACTAAAATATTCACTTACATTCCATTTGTAATTCAAAATTAAACCATGTTACAATTTTACATAATTTTAAATTGCACTACAATAAAGCTAAAAGTTTAAAAATATGCATTTTAGGTAGTAACCAAAAAAGGTAAAAGTAAAATAATTTATTAAATATACTATTGAAGCCTAGATGAGATAAAAAGAACAGTTAAGTATCGTAGACTTCGATGTGCAGCACATGCGGCACGAATGAGGAGGAATGAAAGAAGTACATGAAAGCTTCTTGTAGGAAAACCAGAGACAAAACGCCCAGTTGGTAGACCAAGAATGAGGTGGGAGAATAACATTAACCATGATTTAAGGGAAGTAGATTATTGGAAAACATTAGCTCAGATCGGGATGTATGTAGAGCTTATGTCCGCGCGGCCATGAACCTATGGGTTCGATAGAGTCAGTGAGTTACTTACTGAAGCATGGATATTTCGAGACACGTGACAAATAGTGGCTCGAAAAACACAAACAATAATGTTCTGTGAGATTTTTATGTGGGAGACTAGGAGAGACAGATTTGAGGAGAAACATAATGTAAGAACATAGAGAGTATTTTACAAGATATATGTATGTATGTACCCATACGCCCCTCGTGGGGACACGAGTGCTCCATAGCGGGAGTTTTAAACTACATAGTTACGCTTATTTATCTACATAGTAGAAGATGTGTGGCAATACAGAAATAAATGGGGGAACTTATTCCTAGGATGTTGCTTATAAGATATCCACAACGTTATAGCTTAGAGCAAGAGGACGAAAGAACATAGAACTTCTATAGGCCTACAGGAAGTAGAATGACTGGCTTATTCTCGGAATCATCTAGCGGACTATTCCTTGATAGACTGAAGAAGAAATTCAAAGCGCATTGGCCTACTCTCTATATCAATCACATTCCTGATTGCTAAAATCGTAAAATAAATATAAAATTTAATTGAAGTAGAAATATAATATTTGGCATGCAAGTTCACCGCTGTGATATTGAGGTAGCGTGCTGCCTTGTTACACAGGGGGTCCGGATTCGATCCCCGGTCGGGACTAGTTTCCTGGGTGAGGTTATATCGGGGTTTTTCCTCGCCTGTAAGATAAATTCAGGAAACTTTAAGGCCAAACGGTCCCCGAAAACCATCTGACCATCATTATCATCAATATCATATTCGCCTAATTAGCTTAAGTTTAGTTTAAGGCCTCTCTTCGCGCATCATTGCCATCATCATCAACTCTCATATCATCGGCCAATGTAACCCCGCCTTCCAGACATTAGAAGTCGGTTACAAGTTACAAGTACGTCATGCCAGGAGAGATCACCAGAAATGTTGAAATGACAACCTGGGGCATTTGAAAACAAAATCGTATGTATTTCTCTACTTCGATCTCTCCGAATTTCAACATCATTATCATCTTCTTCATGTAGGCCGTCGGCCTGTACCGCTCTCAGAATTTCTATAGCCTTTGAGGTTGGTACAACAGCGCTTGTTTTGTTAGCATAGAACAGTCCATTATTAAAATATGTTCATGCCATTTTTGTTTGCAGTTTTGTATTTTTTTTTTCATTTAGATTAAAAATGTTGAGTTCTTGCTTAATTGTTTCACTAGTAATGTGGTCTCTTTAGAGAATATCCTACAACATATCTGAGGAACTTCATCTCTAATGTTTCTAGAAATCTTTCAACAATGTGTGATATTTAATCAGTAAATTTTGGGAAACTGGATCAATTCAGAATACATAGAATTATAAAATCGTATACATTTCAGATACAATGTTACAGAGATCTGCCAGACCTATATGGAAATCACACAGTGCTAATTGCAAAACGCCACATAAGTTCAAAACTAAATTCTAATCTCTACTTACGACAGTATATAAATTCAAAACCAAAATATGTTCAAATAAATAATGTAAAAGATGAAATGGCATCTTCAAGAGTACTTAAAAGTAGATCATATTCAGATCTCCGATCGTGGTAAGCATAATTTAATATTGTTAACTAGCTAATACCGGGCGTGCGCTGCTACGCCTAAATAAATGAAAGTTAATGCGATTTTATGTTTAGTTGAATAAGTAAAAAGTAAAATAATTATAAATTTATATTTTATTGATGACCCATGCTGATTACCCGGCGTTGCCCGGGAATCTACTTATCCCGATCTTCTTGACATAAATGAGCTGAAATACAAAAATTAATGTGTTTTATGTTTAGTTAAATACTAAGTATAAGGAAAAATTTATATCGTAGTTATTTTTAGATACCCCGTGCTGTTTACCCGGCGTTGTCTGGGAATCTACTCATCCCGATCTTCATGGCATAAATGAGCTGAAAGACAAAAATTAATGTACTTCTTATGATTAGTTGAATAAGTAAAATGAAAAATAATTGTAAATCTATATCGTAAATATTTTAAGATTCCCCGTGCTGATTACCCTGTGTTGCGCGGGATTCTACTTATTTCGATCTTCGATGAGTTAAAAGACAAAATTCGTTATTGTGAGTTATCCATAAAAGAACACCCTCCATGTGCTGCTATGCTTGCGCAGGAATCTACGCACTTGTCTCGATCTTCTTGGCATCAATGAAAGACAAAAATTGTTATTGTGAGTTATCCGTAAGAGATAAACATATGCTGTCGCGGACTTTTTTTTAGAGCTTTTTGAGATATTCAATTCTGTGTACATCAATGTTGTGTAGTTGTTACGGTTTAGGTAGCGTAAGTCATTTAAGCGTCCAAAGAGCTACTTTTTTCACGTTTTTCATTACAAAGGGCGATTTTAATGGTGTATGAGTTGAGTATCTCAACACTCTTATAGCCTATGTTCATCCCATGAATCTCCTGAACATTTTGCAAAAAGCCCCATCACAATTGGATAAACGGTATGGCCGCGCATAAAGTACGAACAAACAAACAAACATTCATTTTTTATATTAGATTACATTATGATACTTAATATTGTTCATTTTGTGGGATGGTTCTTCCAATCTCTCAATTTCAAGCTTTATACAAAGTTATTCAAAATTCTTATTGCACATTTCTGATGGTTGGAGAATATAGTTGAAGTTTTGATAAGACACGCATGCTATTTCGATGCTAGAAACATCAAATTCTCTGTTTCCCAGAAGACAACTCAAATTGACATAACAATATGTTTCCTTTGAGCATTTGAATGATACATTTGTAAAATTCACTCTTGTAGTGCACTCGGTTAAGAGCTCAGTGCAAACGGGATATTTGAAATTCACTCGCTCTCGTTATCGAAACAGTATCCGTCCTGACTCGGGTTGCACATCAAACCTTTATCTACTAACTAGGAAAGTACTTATGTTGGACCAATTGGATTGTAACAAAAATTGGAGGATATGTTAATTGATTGACATTAAATATGAAGATGATAGTCATTTTTGCTGCAAAATTAATAAAAACTCGTGTTATTTGTCATTAAATTTAAATCTCGTCATTGACCGGTTCGTAACGGCACGGTTGCTCATTGCAGTTGGTTTTTAAGAACAAGTGCAGCTAGCGGGACGAAGAACGTAAATATTAGTTTCCCACCTTGTTAACATCAATAACTATTTTTTAATACAGGTTCTTCGTGATTTTCAATTTTTTCCTGAACTATATATTATAACGTAGTTAAGACGTAAAATTGATTTATTATGCCCATTTTATTATTTTGATGAAATTATTTTATTGAGTCACAAGATTATTACCTGTAAATGTACACATTTACGTGTAAATATATGTTATGTCCTAAAAAAAAATAATTTTACACCATAAATATGCTAATCAATAAATAATAACCTAAAACAAATATTCTATTGTACTTACAATGTATCGAGTTTTTATGTATAATAGAAACAATTATTATATATTGTACGAATACTCCACTGCGGGAGTGGAAAAAACATTCACACTCCGGTACGTTGCTCTTCAAGTGACCGTGCCATTCCGTTGAAATATTTATTTCATTACCTTATATCTCTCTCCCTGTCCCTTATGGTTCTTCCCTCTTTCACCACACTATTATTTTCTATTTTTGTTTATTTTATTTTTTCCAAATATTTTACTTACTTATTTTGTCATGTACCGATGTTAAGCCTTTTTTTATTTTCTTGTTCCTTATTTCGTTTAAATTTGCAGTGAAATTACTGATATCACGGTGTTCAGTATCCTTCATTCAACATATCCTCCAATTTTTGTTACAATCCAACTGGTCCAACGTCAGTACTTCCCTTGTAAGTCCCCTCTCTAACCCTCATAACTAAGTAACAGGAACTTTAAATAATTGCGTACATTCGCTACTCTCTATTACTGAGTAGTGTAATATAAAAATATAACGAATTGTATAGGTTCACTTTATTTAAAAGTTCACTGCTCTGGTCTCCGGATAACGTCGCTGCCTCGTACGCAGCAGGCCCGAGTTCGATTCCTGATCGCAATAATTTGCTTGGGTAATGATTTTTTTTAGCATTTCTCCTCACTGGTAAGACTAATGTCAAAAACGTAAGGCCCAAACGGTCCCCGAACATAATGTGGCCATCATTCTCATATTATAATGATGTTGTGAAAAAAAACTAATGTCTTAACCAGGAATCGAACCGTGGACCACTAGTTCTCCGTACTAGTGTGCAGCCCACTACACCATTCTAGACTTGGCATAAACATTAACAATTCTTTCCACATATACCAATTTTTAATTCTCGTTTCGTATGCTGTCAGATACGTGTCACTACCATCGCCAACGAGCTGCACACTAGTACGAGGAACTAGAGGTTCACGGTTCGATTCCTGGCTCAGACATTAACTTTTATTTTCACATCATCATTATAATATTATATGATTCATTATTGGAACTGTGTTAAAATAACAGTATTGGAAAATTTTAAATAACATCGTTTACTGTTTATAAAAGTGCTGGTGTAAAATTCTCAAATATAGATACTTCTAAATGAAGCCGGCCGTTGGCGATTGTAGTGACACCTATCTGGCAGCGGACGAAACGAGAATTATAGATTTGTAAATGTGGAAAGAATTGTTAATGTTTGTGCCAAGTCTAGAATGGTGTAGTGAGCTGCACACTAGCACGGTTCGATTCCTGGTTCGGACAATTTTTCTTTTCACATCTTTATAATATGATCCATTATTGGAACTGTGTTAAAATAACAGTATTGGAAAATGTCGCCATGTTTAACATGAATGTGAGTGTGCATGACATGTTTCGCATTAATGTTGTGTTGTCTCGGAGGAATCCCGGACATTGAGCTGATCAGTCATTTGGGGAGACCCTCCATGTCCTTGTGTGCTCAAAAATGTATGTGAAATCCATAGTTTAAAATCCCTCTCCCGACAGGCTGTGCAACTGTAAGGTCCGGGTGGCGTGAGAGCATGTAAAAGACACATATAAGGTGGGAGGTTAAACTAAATTAATGGACTGGAATTGCTGTATTTAAAAGCGAATCAAACATGATATATTAATTGATCTTAATTAGTTTCGTAACGTAAACGATATGAACAAAACCTACACCATCATAAACTTTTTAATGGATTTGAACACGTGGGTATATAATTCCGAAACAGAGCTACTTTCATATGGGGGATTTTGCTCGTAAAGGCTTTACATTCCTCATGTAATAAAAAAATCAATGTCATCTAGAGAAAAATTCTTCAATCTCCATCAACTGTTTCACTTTTGGTAATTGAAATAAGTTGATAGTGATACGAGATAAATGTTTTCTTCTTTTTTTTAATTACAGGGTAAAACCATGTTACACCATCCCTGGAACAATTATCGTGGCTTCGTCTAAAAGACCATAGGACTGTCCATTCCATATCCCTTCTCTATAAAATACTTCACACACCATCACCTAATTATTTATCACGCCGCTTCATTAGACTCTCCGACACACACAACCTTGACACTCGATCCCATCAGCATATTGTCCTTTATATCCCTCCTCATCACAATGTGCATTGTTCATTATATTGTATAGTTTCACTTGCCAAAACATGGAATTCCCTTCCGCCCTATGTCACAGATTATCAAACTATAACATCGTTCAAAAACAAACTAAAGAATTATTTAATAAGAAACTAACTTATACACCTCTCACTTATTGTATTCGTTTAACCATTAATAAATTAAATTATTTATGAAAGTAATATTAAGATTAACAAATATTTTTATTTGTTTTTTAAAGTTCTATAATCGTAAAATTAGTTTATTATATCTCATTATTTTTTCTTTGTTTTTTATGCAAAACCTTTGAAATAACCGATGACGCACAGATAATTTTCAAGTCTCAGAACGAAGCAACTGCGCATGATCAGAGATCAGCTATTTGGTTCACAAGTATACAACTATCTCTATTTAGTTGTGTGTCGTTCAATGGAAAACAATTTTGTGCAAATAAAATACAGCAAAAGAAAGGAAACAAAAGAAAGAAAATTAATTGAAATATGGACGAGAGAAAAAAAAGCATGACGGCAGGATCGAACACGCGACCTCATACACAGGAAACTGAAGCTCCCTCCACTAGACCACAACCATCTCTCCAAAAAATTGTCTGTTTAAAGCGATGCAGTAATTCAGGACTTACTTGTATAATGCAATTAGATATAAACTTAATTTAAACTAATCAGACGCATTTTGTATTAGTAACGGAAGTAAATAATTTTATTATGCCATGTGTTCTTGTAAACAAAGTAATGAGACGTTAAAATCGTTATACATTTTCTATATATATATATATATATATATATATATATATATATATGAGCTGTTTCCTTTAATTTATCTATTTCCATATATTCCATTCCATAGGAATTCTGCCCGAGGGCAGGTGTTCACTGCAATCATAGCATTTTCATGCTATGCTTTGCATCTTTACTAGGGAACTGTAGGTGTGGTAGCTTCCCGTTAATTTCCACACCGGTGAAGAATAATGATGATAATGATAAGATGATGATGATGGCCGGTTGATTTTCGGGGATCGTTGGGCCTAATCTTCCTGACATTTATTTTACAGGTGAGGAAAAAATCTCACCCTGGAGCCTGTCCCGACCGAGGATACAAATTTATTTATATAACGAAGCCTAGTAACATGCAGGCATTATGAACATTAACGACATTATTAAAAAATAATAAATAAAAATATACACCTGACCAGAATCGAACGTGGGTCCGCGTCGCGTCGTCGGAAAATGAGCATTTTACCAACTGCTCCACTTAAGCGAACGATACGAATGTTGCATGAAGAGAGACTTATG
The DNA here is from genome assembly GCA_030220185.1 of Diploptera punctata. NCBI lineage: Eukaryota > Metazoa > Arthropoda > Insecta > Blattodea > Blaberidae > Diploptera > Diploptera punctata. The sequence continues at coordinate 235,890 of JASPKZ010002720.1, read as the reverse complement.
CTGTCCGCTTTATACTCAAACGAGTCAGAACATGTAACAACGTATTGGTGTGAATCGCTCTTCAAAACTTTATGTTTCCATCATCAAGAGTTGCGCCATAATTTTTTTCAAAGGCTGTACACCCTTAGACAAAAAAAAAAAAGAGTCATCTCTTGATTCTATCAACCGATCGGGGAACTTCGTGAGTACTCGCAGAAGCCTTATTCACATTAACAAGTTTTCAGTCATTGTACTGTGTTGTTTGCTAGTTAACGTAGTGCACACTCATGTCACATAAAAGAGAGAGCTTGACTTTGTGGGTTTCCGTGGTCGAGAGGTTTAACACACAACATCTGCGTTCGTAACCTCACGGTTCGATTCCCGTTCTACTTTTTTCTTTTGCTGAATGTTAGGATAGCATTTCGCCTGTAATATAGTTTCATATTGAATTTTATATTTGAGTTTTATGGCTTTAATGCACACACAAAACACATAAATGAAAACCTTCTAATAATTAAATGAAGAAAGAAAATAATATCTACTAAAATGAAAATTTTAACAAAAACAAAATCAATATTGGGTGTATGAATCCTCAGCATCTATTTGCCGCCCTCAATCTGCGGGGCATTGATGCAATCAAATTTCTACAGGCACGTGGACGATCGGCTAGAGCATCCCAGGCGTCTTGAATTTGTGCCCATAAGCCATCTTTCGTTTTTCGTGCATCTGCAGGCCAATTAGAGTTCATCTCTATTTTCATCTTAGCCCACACATTTTCGATTGGATTCAAATCTGGTGAACAGCGAAATTTGATTTGCCTTCTCCTTTAACAATCAAATCAAATTTCGCTAAACACATTTCAGAAAGCGGCCACAGTTTCAACAATATCGATAATACAATGTCAATTATACACAGAGAAAACAACAGACACAAAATTAACATTTTAGAAGAAATCGAAATTATCAAGAAGGCCAAGAATACAAACATTCTCAACGAAAATATGCCTAATGAGCAAAACCCTCTATTAGACATACAGTTAATTCAATACTACTACAACAACTCCAGAAGATGAAGCATGCATCGAAAGGCCTAGAGTGAAATCAACGAAAATTTTAGATAGTTGAGGAAGACGGTAGTATACAAGGTAAAAATAAATAATAGTTTAAACAAACTAAAACAACACGCTTTATTAGAAAACCGAACTAAAAAATGAATAATAATTTTATTTTCCAAAACGCTTGGGATAAAATTAAAGTGGTCAACAAAAAAATAATCTCCAACACATCTGGAATAAAACTAGAGTTATCTACAAAAAAATAATTGTAATATCAAAAGCGTGGGGTGCTCTATATCAATTAATACTTATTTGATAATAAACAGATATTGGTAAAAGTAAAGTCTCTAAGAAGAAAACGTAAAAACCATAAAAAGCACCCAACGCTTTTGATGGTAAAATTATTTTTTATTTTTGTAGATAACTCTAGTTTTATTCTAGATGTGTTGGAGATGATTTTTTTGTTGACCACTTTAATTTTTCCCCAAGCGTGTTGGAAATTAAAATTTTTTTTCATTTTTTAGTTCGGTTTTCTAATAAAGCGTGTTGTTTTAGTTTTTTAAACTATTATTTTTTAATTTTATTTTTTAGTTTGGCTTTCTAATAAAGCATGTTGATTCAGTTTTTTAAACTATTATTTTTTTTTAATTTTTCAGTTTAATTGAATGTCATAAACCGGAATCCCATGAAAATTTAATTGCTTAATATTTTTCTAAAAAAAAACCTCCGGCCCGGATTTGAGGCAGCGACCTATTGATCACTGAAATTATATACCACTACAGTCCACCGCTCTACTAACTGAGCTCTTACAACGATTGACTAAAAAGTCGATAAGTCTGCAACCTATTACACAGGTTTATTTTTTTTTTCCGATGATTCTGGCCAGGATTAGGGAAAAAAGTATGAAATTATTGTATTGTCATGGGTCCTTTACAAGTATACAATGTTTCAAGTCGATCCAATGTTTTTAAGTGGATGAAAATCGTGTTCAAAGATTCCGTTACATAGACAGATACACGTCAAGCTAATAAAAAGCGTGTAAAAATATATAATTTAACATTGTTATAACCTCAACAGTATAAAAAAAATATGAACTTAAATAGTATAGATTAATTCAAATGTCGAAATAAAATGCATTTAATTCATAAAACGTTTTAATACAAATATCAAGATAAAAACTGCGTAATTGAAGACGCGAACCTGCGATCATTATTAACAGAAACAGTAACCGCGTGTTTTACCGCTAAGCTATCGGGACACGTAGAACAGTTTTCAATTCATGCCACATAACACAGTAGCTCAGGGACTGCACAATTATGACTAGTTTCCTAGTTTGAACCCAGCGCTGTGCCGAGTATGACTTAGAAGAAATGTGCGTTCAAGAGATTACTCATTTTTTTTGTCGAAGGTTGTACATCAGACAGGGACAGTCTACCAAAAATGTAATGTATCTTGCTTGTGCATCCAAACCCTCTGGCGGCACTATGGCCCTGGGGTCGACTCAGTCTCTAACGGAAATGAGTACCAGATACTTCTTCTGGGGGTAAAGGCGGCCGTCACGCAGGGCTGACAACCCGGCTGACATATAGTGCCGATTGTCTAGAAAAAGTGGGAGCTTTAACCTCCTGCTACCCCAAGGGCCTCCGGGCCTGTTGTGGGATCACTTTACTTTTACTTTTTACTTGTGCACATTGAATTATTATTTTTAATGTCAATCCCAACTACCATTAACATGATTGTATTATAGATCACAATCTAGTAGATATTACCTTATTGATCAAATCTTCATTTAGTATTTAATATTACAGTTAATTGTGACTGTTGCATTCTAATATAACATATGTTTGTTCTGGTGAGTGGAAGAGAAGGCCACATGGCCTTAACTCTGGCAGGCTAAATCTAATATATAAAAATGAATGTTTGTTTGTTTGTTTGTTTGTTTGTTCGTACTTTATGCGCGGCCATACCGTTGATCCGATTGTAATGGTTTTTTTTTGCAAAATGTTCAGGAGATTCCTGGGATGAACAGAGGCTAGAAGAGAATTGAGATATTCAACTCCTACACCCTTAAAAAACACCCTTTGTAGTGAAAAACGTGAAAAAGTCCCTCTTTTTACCCTTAAATGGCTTAAGCTGCCTAAACCATAAGAAATACACAAAGTTAATGTAAACAGAATTGAATATCTCAAAAACCTCTACAAAAAAGTCCGCAACAGCATATGTTTATCTTTTACAGATAACACACAATAGCCATTTTTGTCGTTCATTGATACCAAGGAGATCGGAATAAGTAGATTCCCGGGCAAGCATGTGCTGCCATACCATTCATCCAATTATCATGGGGCTTTTTGCAAAATCTTCAGGATTTTCCCGGGAAGGTTATAGGTTATAAGAGAGTTTTAATGCTTAAGCCCTTCACCTTAAAAATCACCTTCTGTAGTGAAAAAACGTGAAAAAAATTCGTTTTTTTTTTGTAAGCTTAAATGGCTTACGCTGCCTAAACCATAACAAATACACAAAATTCTTGTACACAGAATTGAATATCTCAAAACATTCTACAGAATAGCCCCCGACAGCATATGCTTATCTTTCAAGGATAACTCACAATAACCATTTTTGTCTTGCATTGATGCCAAGAACATCGGGATAAGTAGATTCCCGGGCAAGCTTAGCAGTGCACGGCGGGTATTCTTTTATGGATAACTCGAAATAATGAATTTTGTCTTACAGCTCATTTATGCCAAGTACATCGGGATGCGTAGATTCCCGGGTAACGCCGGGTAATCAGGACGGGGCATCTAAAAATGACATAAATTTATATTTATTTTCCTCTTATTTGTTCAACTAAATGCAAAAACATATCATAATTTATTTATTAGGTGTAGCAAGCGCACGCCGGGTACTAGTTAGTAAATAAATAAAATTTAAAAAATATGATCCCATATAGGAGGATCATGATAGCACCCTTTGACGGTGCCCTACATGTTCATCCTTAACTGATCAGAATGTTTACTTTTTATGTTAATATTATTTAAATAGAAATTAATTCATAAAATATTGTGAGAAAAAAATGAAAGTAAAATTCTGCTTATAGTCCATAAACACTTCAACTCGATCTTATTATCTGATTCGCCATTGTATCATTTGGTACACGTGAGACGTATACTGCGTATGAGTGGATGTTCCACCCACTGTAATTTTAAAATGGTGTGGTACTAGGTAAACAATAAAATTTTACTATGGTTTCAGCAAAATACCACAATCTAGAATTTGGACATGTTGGACGAATATTAAATGTAAATCCTATGCATGCGCCTATTGTCTGCTCCGCAATATTTATTGGAGTACCAATTTCAGTAATATGAAGGGAGGACAGGATCATGCGGTCTCTGCATTGTCACAACGTAATACTCACGTATTCAATCAACGTGTAATATTGTGTTTGTCTCTCACTTTTAAAAAATTGCGCTCGCCATTTTGAATACTGAATCACGCTGATATTTAATCAAATGTAAATCTGTGTTATGTAATATTTCAATTATAAAACTGATTCTATTATGATTTATGAGTATGCATTGTTTTAATTATCTCAGAGTGTTTCAAAAACTAGTCCCATAATCCAAATAAATTAGCCTGTTACGATTTTTTTAAATAAATTAAGTTTCCCTGCATAATGCAGTGCTTTTGATTGTCAAGTCAGCCAATGTTGAAAATAATGTTTACATTTTTCGAATATGACGATATAATACATATAATTTACTTATTTATGTATTTTTTACTCACTTATAATTATGTTAATTCTGACAATAATATTAAATAAATATCATAATGTGTACGCTTCTTTTCCCATACTTAAAAAATGTACATTTCCAGACTAAAAATATTGAATTTGTCAATAAAGGCACATATCCTGTGTTAATTTATTAAACAAATGTGACTATTTTCAGACTAAAAATGGCATTGACAACTAACCTTACAATTTCGGACAATTTGATTTTACATACTAAGAGCAAGATGTACAAATATGGTTTGTGTGTGTGTGTGTAATTACGAAATAAGGTCCAGATATATGTTCTGCGGGTAAAAGTGCCCGTGTACATTTGCTCATACATATATGCATACAAATAAACATACACCGCTGTAGTCTCGAGGTAGCGTGCTGCCTTGTCACGCATCGGGCCCGGGTTCGATCCCCGGTCGGGGCAGTTTTTCTGGGTGAGGTTTCTATCGAGGTTTTTCCTCACCTGTAAGACAAACGTCAGGAAAACTTTAAGGCCCAAACGGTCCCCGAAATCATATGGTCATCATCATCATCCTTCACCGGTGTGGAAAGCAACGGGAAACTACCACACCTACAATTTCCTAGTAAAGCTGCAAGCATAGCATGAAAATGCTATGATTCCTGTGAAGGACCTGCCTTCGGGCAGAATTACTATGGATGGATATACAAGTTGAAGAACAATTGGCGAACAAATTTATTGTCAAGACACTTTCTAGAAACAAAAGTAATGTTCTTATTTAAGGAAATGCATACGATAATAATTAATACAATAATCAATTACAACGTAAAATTATGTTAGCACGTTAACAGTATTGCATTTTTAAAGATATACAATATTGCGACAATTCAAAACCAAAACTCCTGTACCTTCTCCAAGTGTGTATTATCGTATTAAAAATAATTATACATTGTTGTACCAATCATTTTTCCCAACTTCAAAATTAACAAAAATAGAGAATTTTCATACTGTAGATGAACTGTACAACATAGAATATTTTTACGCTTTAATAATGGAGAATATAAAACATATATAAGAAAAATAAGTGTTTGAATTGGATTCGCCTGGTGGTGTAACGGAAAACACACTGAGGTACAGACTCAGAGTTCCGGGTTCGAATCTCGTCCAGGCATTTATTTTTCTTATCATACCACATTACGCTTGCATTGCTCAATGTTAAACATTTAATTACATCTATAAAGCGTCACTGCTATAAAGTAAAAATATTCTCTTTAATTTGCTTACTTGTTATAGTCAGCTACTAGATGGCAGTGAAGACCGAGTTCTCGCGACATCTACTAATAATGGAGAATATAATACATATATAAGAAAAATAAGTGTTTGAATTGGATTCGCCTGGTGGTATAATGGATAACACGCTGAGGTACAGACTCAGAGTTCCGGGTTCGAATCCCGTCCAAACATTTATTTTTCTTATCATACCATATATTTGTTTAAACCCCCAAGATACATTTAAATGTAACACAGAAATAAATAAATATATTTATTGATTATGCATAAATACCTGAAAGATATTTAAATGTAATATTGGTGCACCCTCTTTTATATAAATCTAAATCTTTAAATATAAATCAAGGTACAAATATTGTTTCATATTTTTTTGGACTTAAATGTCTACCAAAAACTTATAGTACAATGTGTGTCATTCTAAAAATGTCAACATTTAAAATTTCGGCGTCTAATTCTGCTGTAATGAATGTTAAACAAAATCGACTTATCTTAACAGTAAACTTGCTACATCCCAATAAATTAACTGATATAATCATAAGAACATAATTATGCAGTATAACAGGAACATGTATTGTAATCAGATTCTACAGGTTAATGCTAAGCCCCAACTTATATTATGGATACGAAACATGTTCATTAACAATAGCATTAATTAAAAAATTAACGCAGCAATGAGATATTTTCAGATAAATAGCAGCTACATAGTATTATACATGAAAGATATCAGGGATTATTAATTGCCAAGCATAAACTCCACATTAGAAGCATAGGGTGGAAGGAAACTTTACTGCTAACTTCCACAGCTTTTCCAAGGACTTTGGTAGACTGTTTTCCGATAAGGACTCATGCCTACTGACAGTAGAGTAATGTGCTGTTTGAAACTCGACGTTTCGTCTACTACTGCGGTAGACATCTTCAGGAGATTATGAGTGCTCTCTGTGAACTCGACAGTCGGCTGGAGACTGTGACACCGCCGCGGCGGTGAAAGCCTACAATTTTAATGTGTTGTTTGTTTGTATCTCTTGACCGTGGTAAGATGGATTCTGATAAATTACAAACAAAAATTAAAAACCAATTAACTAATCATCACCTGAACATAGTGCCGAAAAAGTCAGAACACATCTCATAATTGTATTGGACGAAATCAATATGATAGCCTGCTACATGTCTAACACAAAGCAGCACATTATCATAAGTAATGCCACGAGTGATTTCCAAATTATCGATAAATTCACGACTCACGAAGTGAGGAGTAAATTTACATAGAGAATTAGGAAATCAAGAGTGGCATTTGTTAGGACTATTTAACGAATAAAATTAAGCTTTTCACTCACAAATCATTATTTAACTATAGTTATTTTAAAATATCCATATATTTAATGTAAACGACGATGTTTGAAAACAAATGAAAAACGATTGATACGCTTCATTTGCTTATTTTGTTCATCACTTCAACCAGATTATTTATTGCCAAAGGATCGCAATATTGTAAGAATGCACCCTAGTGGAGAAATTTATAACCAACATTATAGGTATTAATTAATTTCTAATGTCCTATGATGTAAATATGTCAATTATATTTTTCTGCAACGTCATTCGAAAGTCATTCGTTTAAGAAAGTGCAAACTGTGGTTTCTTTTTTGTTTGTGGTATAATCAATTGCTACAAATGTTTTTATAGTATCTCCCGCATGCGCTATCTGCCGATATGCATGCACTATATATATATGCAATCTGGTAGTCGTATTTCTTAGAGAGTCAGTCACTGCAAAATAATGCTATGGCCTATTCTGATTGTTAAAAAGGAGGAGCTTTCTTTATTATGATAAACTTCGGTTGATAAATTCGAGCCGAAACACGACTGTGATTGGTTGTAAATCAAAACTCATTGCAATGTGTTTGGTCATTGACTCCCATTTGGTGCATGAGTTAAATATAAATAGTCCTGTAAAAGTCACGGAGACCTTACATCAAAACACTCACCCAATATCCCTAAAAATACCCGTGAAAGTTCTTCGAAAGATGTTTGTTCGGCATTGTTTACTGAAGATGAAAACGGGTTCATAAAAATTGAACATAAAATACTAGCTTCGATATCTTCACAAACCTAAAGGGAGAAGAAAAGTTACAAATCTATAAGGAAGCCAAAACCGGCAAGTGACCTAACCCTTAAAACAATGAAGGTGAAAATTGTAATAAATTAGGATAAATAAATACGCGGACAATGCCGGGTAATCAGCTAGTATAAAACTAATGTTGAACATGTTAATGTCCACCTCTGTGAACTCGGGATACGTTGGTGTCTCGTTCGTACGCATTGAGCCTGAGTTCGATCCCGGGTTTTTCCTCACTTGTAACACTAATTTCAGCAAGTTTTAAGACCTAAATGATCCCCAAACATAATCTGGCCTTCACAATCATCATCATAGCTGTCATTTTAGCATGTATGTGTGAGTGAATGATGTTTAGTTGTATATGTTGTGTTGTATCGGAAGTGGCCCCGGATTGAATTTATCACTCAATTGGAGAGATCATCCATGTCCTTGTGTGGAAAAAAGAGTTATGTGTATGATCTAAAGTTTAAAATTCCTCACCCGATAGGTCGTGCCACTGTAAGGCCCGGGCGATGCGGGGCATGTAAAAGTGTTTATAAAGTAAGAAGTTAAACTGCGATGGAGAATAAAGGGAGTGTTAACATGAATAAAGTATATATTTGTAATATTAAATGTTATTTTTTCCAACCACGGTCTGCATATAGAGGAGAATCAAGCCTATCAACAGTGTGTTAATAAAGACGTACAAATGTAAGTTAGGATTGACAATGGCGTTACAAGCTAACATGCAATAGGATTGGAAGGGGTGAAGAAACGTCGTTGTAGCATTGATTGAACTGGAGACACGCACAATCAATTGACCCAGTGGGACAACCTCACTCATGTCCTATAATGGGATTCCACTCTGTTACCACAGACCCCTGACACTGGTCACATCACCATCAATTCTACTTCCTTAACACTGCAGCCTTTAGTTCCTGGGATCAATTTCCTGCTTCTAATATCAACTTCCTTTCCTCAAATCCTCTACTCCTGGACTCACGCTAACAGAAAAATGTACAGTATGTAGGCAAACACAATTAATGTATTGAAATAATATAATAACATGTCAGTTTCTTATCAAATTTGCCAATGGTTTACAACTGTTTTCCGTTCAAAATGAAATTGGAACCAATAAAATACATTTTGAAAGAAGCATCTTATGTTTTGATAGATTTTGTAACCAACATAGCAAGATAAAAACTTCGAATGAATTAAAACAGTAGCGTTTGAGATTAGAATTCGGGAAGTACAAGTTTAAATCCCGGGGGATGAAGTTTCTCGTGATGCATCTAATGCTTCGCCAACCGAGAAGAATGGAATGGTTAATGTTATTCTCCCACCTCATTCTTGGACTAACAACTGTGCATTTTCCCTCTGGTTTTCGTACAAAAGCTTCCATACACCTCTTTCCATTTTCCATTCGTGACATATGTCCTGCCCATCGCAGTCTACGAGACTTAATTGTTCTTAGTATATCTGGATTCATACAAAGATCATACACCTTATTGTTATATTGTAGACGTAATGCTAGAAGGAGAAATTGAGGCTCCGGAGATAGGAAATGTTAGAATCCCAGTCCTGTTATATGCAGATGATTTAATTATCCGTTCCAAGACAATCAAGGGATTGCAAAGAGGTCTTGACCTACTGGAAATATACTGTAGGAATTGGGGTTTGACTGTAAATGCTAGTAAGACAAAAACAATGACATTTAAAAATGGGACGGTTTATGGTAGAACAGAGGAATGGAAATACAGAGATCAAGTTCTTCAAAACGTGAAACATTTCGAATATCTTGGTACGACGTTGAAAATGAACGGAAAGTGGAAAAAACACATTGATATAGCATTATTTAAAGGGAGGGGACAACTTAACAGTGTACTCGGTATTCTGGGTCGAGTGCCTGATATTCCAGTCAGCACATTAGAAAAAATGTATGGAGCTATGGTCAGGCCAGTCATGCACTATAGTAGTGAGATTTGGGGTTTCCAAAGAACGGAAATACTAAATAAGGTATATACGCATTTTCTAAAGTATATTACAGGACTTAGTAAGGCCGTTTCTAACTGTGGAATTTTATATGAATTCGGGTCATTCCAGGACGATATTAACTGTAAAATTCGTGTACTCAAATACTGGTTGCGAGTAATCCAAGGTGAACAACAATGCTTAGAGCAATTTGCTACGACCACCAAATTAAAAACATAGATGTTAAATTTTGGGCAGACGAGGTTAGGAGAGAACTCCAAAAGATTGGGATGGGCTGGATATGGGAAAAAGGGACTGAAAATCGCAAGAACGTGTGGAGAAAAATAAGGAGGAGGTACTTAGATGTAAACCAACAAGATACCTTCGCCGAATGTACAGGAAAACGCTCACTGTGTTTACAAAGAGACCTAAAAACACGTCTGGGGAAAAGAATCGTATATACTCAACCTAGGATTTAAGGAGAGATCAGGGCTTGCTTGGTTTAGGCTAGGGGCATGGAAATTTCTAAAAATTAGCGACGAGCACGATATGCGAATATGTCCAATGTGCGGGAAATTTGAAGATGAGATACATATATTAGGAAAATGTAATGATTTAGAATATTGGAGACGTCAGTTTATTACCGGAAAGATTTCTAAATTCAAATCGGGAAAGATTGGCATGCTACGAGTTATTGGTAAATCCAGAAAATTGGATAAACCTCGGTAAATTTCTGGACAAAAACGCGAAAAATAAGGACAACACTCATTCATGAATAAATATATGTTATCAAAATGCAATACCATTAATTATTAACAATTATATATAAATTAATTAGTGTATAATGCTGTTGTGTTATTATTTAATTGTAATATTAATGTGTTTTCTTTATGTAATTGTAATGTTAATGTTTTTTTTAGTGTATAATGCTATTGTGTTATTACTTAATTGTAATATTATTGTGTTTTCTTTATGTAATTGTAAGGTTAATGTTTTTAGTGTATAATGCTATTGTGTTATTATTTAATTGTAATATTATTATTGTGTTTTCTTTATGTAATTGTAATGTTAATGTTTTTAGTGTATAATGCTATTGTGTTTTCTTTATGTAATTGTAATGTTAATGTTTTTAGTGTATAATGCTATTGTGTTATTATTTAATGGTAATATTTTTATTGTGTTTTCTTTATGTAATTGTAATGTTATTGCTGTTTTTGTTTATTTTTCTTTACACTAGTACCAATTATTACTTTATTGTAACGGACTGTCAACAGCACGTACGGCTTACTGCCCGTGCGACCCATATTTGTAAATAATATTGTAAATATCTTACTTTTTGTCTAATAAAGTCCTACTACTACTAGTAATAATGTAGTCTTCTCCATTTGACGGTCTGTTCATCTCTCTTGGTCCCAACGTTTTCTTCAGAACTTTATTTTCAAATATTCTTAATCTTTTCACCTCCCTTAAAGTAAGAGTCCATGTATCGCATCCATAAAATATAACTGGGAGAATAAAAGTTTTATATATTTCCAGTTTAAAGTTCTTTTTTTCAGAATTGAACCTACGTTTAATATCTTTTTGCACCTCATTCCTATTTGTATTTATTGTTCCTAGGTACTTGAATTTATCCACTTCTTCCAAATTTCACTCATTTTCATTAACTCTCCATTTCCATTATATAATTGATTTTTATGTGTGAACATACATATTTAGTTTTATTTTAAATCCCAATTTCTTACTGTTATGCCAAAGAGTGTGCTTGGTGGCCCTTAGTATCTCCTCGCTATCACTTAATGATACTACATCATCAGCATAAACTAACAGCTTATCAATACCATTGAGTTGTAGACATACTTCATTCTCTTAAGATTTTATAGCAAGATCTAGTACAATATTGAATAGTAGGAGAGATAGTGCATCTCATTGCTTTAACCCTTTATGAATTTCAAAATTACCCGAAAACTGTTTGCCTACATACACCCTACCCCTTGTGTCATTTAGACACAATCGAATAAGTCTAACATTTTAGAATTCCGAACTCCAGCAGGATACTGTATAATTTCTCCCTATTAACTGAATCTATGTTTTTTTGAAGTCTACATGTAGTTGATGCACAGTACCATTATATTCCTATTTATTTTCTAAAATCTGTCTTATACTAAAAGTCTGAACTGTTGTAGATCTATTAATTTTAAATCCACATTGATGGTCTCCTATTGTCATCAATAAGTTATAGGGAGTAAGTCTGTTTACTAATATATTTGTTAGAATTTTGTAAGAGGTTGAATGTAATGAGATGCATATGTAGTTGTTGCAATCAGTTTTATCTCTCTTCTTATAAATTGGAACGATAATAGATTTTTTCATTGATTTAGAAGAGCCTCTCTTTCAGAAATTATATTAAACAACCAACATATCTTGACGATCAATTCTCCCCTCCTTGATTTTATCAGTTCTGCTGCGACCCTATCTGATCCTGATAGTTATACATGTTCAATTTTTCTACAGTCATTTCATCCTCAAATGCTCTTGGTTCTGTAACTAGCATTTCTGCTGTCTGTAAATCATCCTCTTAAATATCCTGGTTAAAGTAACTTTTCCATATCTTTAATATACCTACTCCTGGATTCTGCAATCATATCCCCATTTTTATTCATAATTATGTTTGTTCTAATCTGAAACCATCTCCTCCCTATTCTAATTCCCTGATATAATTATTTCATGTTCCTATTTTTTTGCACACATTTCAATATTATGAATCTTCTCTCTCAAATATTACCTCTCTTTAGTATTTAATTAATGTAGTGATTTCCCGTCTAATGTTACCCAATTTTTCTTAATTTCTTACATTTGGCTCGTGTAACCAATTCACTTTATCAGCCTTTTATGTTTACAATGTCGACACATTACTCATCAAATCATATCTTGTTTTGTCTCTCTTTTTTTAGACAACCGCGCTTTCTGATGCTAAAAATTCCATAATATATCTTATAGCCTCCCATTCTTTATTTATATCAGTTTCATTTTAGGTTGCCACGTTCTCATCTGAAAACTCCAGTATTCTAAATCTGTTAGCAATTTTGATCTGATATACTTGCTGCAGTTCATAATTTCTTAAGTTTTAAAAATCAATTTTTAAGAATTTCTTAAGCGTTTGTTCCTCTGTTTTAACCCTAACCAGACGCATTTCCGAATAGCAAACTGTCCCTCTAACTGATCTAACGTCGATGATGCTGATTTGCTTGCGTTTGCTCACTAATACATGATTCACGATCTGCATGCGTCCAAGTATACATTACGAATATCCTTATGCTGGAATGTTGTGCTCTTTTACAATGCGATCCTCAAATTTAATCATTTAGTATCTTAATTATATGAACATTTAAGGGGCGTGTGTAGACAGCTCTACAAACGCATGCTCAGTTGACTATAGCTATCATTAGACCCGGCAAACAATGAGAGGAGTTTCAGGCATTGCGTTTTTCGATCACGTGTGTACATACAAACAAATGAGGTCATATTGATCACCTGTCATAATTAAGATTGTACTGGTACTGCGGACACTGTACATCATCTGTTATTGCATAAATCGGGTTGAGAAATGAACTCTGAGGTATCGTATCGGAATAATTTTAGAACCTATTATGGAGCACTGATTTATGTGATGCGTACTACATCGTTTCTCAACTATTGATTTGTTTATATTCTTATGTTAATTATAATGACAATATTAAATACTGATATGTTAAAACATTTTTATGCAATATTTACATTAATAGATATTAATAATGCTATTATTATTTAATTACTGTTTTATATTTTATTAGACAAAATTACAAACGTTGGAAAAAAAAAGAAAAAAAGAAATTTGAAACAAATGTATTACAGACAATATTTAGCAAAGAAAATTAAATTAGTATGGACATCTAAATACATCATACAGAATACCTGAGAATATCTTGCATTGGAAAATAGATGGGTAAAGAAGAAAGAGAAGGCCTAAAGAAGGTTGGATGGATGGTTGGTGTGAGAAGTACGAGTGAACTGGGACTTACAGATGAGGATTTTCAGCACCGCTACAACTAGAGAAGGCGAATTTCGTGAGGGTGATGGAAAACCATTTTATTGTGATTAATTTCCTAAATAAAACAGTGACAATAATAATAACATAATATATTATTAATATTATTATTATTATTATTATTATTATTATTAATAGTTCACAAATGAGATTTCTCCGATCACTAACAGGAGTAACTTTAAGGGATAGAATGAAGAGTGATGAGATAAGGATGCAGTGTAAGTAATGCCACGAGTGATTTCCAAATTATCGATAAATTCACGACTCACGAAGTGAGGAGTGAATTTATCTAGAGAATTTGGAAATCAAGAGTGGCATTTGTTAGGACTATTTAACGAATAAAATTAAGCAGTTTACTCACAAATCATTATTTAAATATAGTTATTTTAAAATATTTATATATTTAATGTAAACGGCGATGTTTGAAAACAAATGAGAAACGATAGGTACGCTTCATCTGCTTCTTTTGTTTGTCACTGTAACCAGATTATACTATTTATTGCCAAAGGAACGCAATATTGTAAGAATGCAATCTGGAGGAGAAAAAATGAAACATATCAAACTGTATATTAATTCATTTCTGATGTCGTATGATGTAAATATGACAATTATATTTTTCTGGATTATTACCTGGGAAAAAAATACATTAAGAAAGTGCAAACAGTGGTTTCTTTATATTTAATTAATGTTGGGAAGTAAACATTATGAGGTATAATCATTAAAATTCATCGGAGAACATATTGTTTAAACAACTCACCTCATAGGATTCATGCTTCCATGATATCGCGATTTCAAACATAGTCATGTTCATCGTCGTAGTTATGGCTGACGATGAACATGACTATGTTTGAAATCGCGATATCATGGAAGCATGAATCCTATGAGGTGAGTTGTTTAAACAATATGTTCTCCGATGAATTTTAGTGGTTTCTTTCTTTGGTGGTGTAATAAATTGCTACAAATGTTTTTATATTAACTCCTGCAAGCGCAATGTGTTGACATCTATTCACTATATATACAATCTGGTAGCCGTATTTCTTATAGGCTCAGTCATTGCAAAATAATGGTCAGACCTGTTCAGAATATTAAAAAGGAGGAGCTTTCTTTAATATGGTAAATATAACACTGATAAATATTTCGTGAAAAAAGACTCTGATTGGTTGTAAAACAGAAATCATTGAAACGTGATTGGTCATTGACTCCCATTTGGGGCATGAGTTAAATAGTCAGGTTAAATGGTTCCAACACGTCCAGAGAATGTCAAATTCCCGTTTACCAAAGATGATTTACCACCTCAAACCTAAAGGCAAAAGAGGCCTCGGAAGACCCTTCAACCGATGGAAAGATCAGTTTTTGTAGTCGCAGAACGGGCATCATCACCCAATACTGCATACGGAAAAAGAAGAAGAAGATTATTAGTATTATTATTCATCCGGTACCATAGCAGCTGCCGCCGTCTTCCGGAAACCAAACGCCATTCCTTTCTGTCTATCCATTGATCTTCCTCCATTCCTCTGATATTCATAGCCGCTTCTACCTCTTCTATCCAAGTTTTTTTCGGTCTACCTCTCTTCCGCCTTTCCATTGGAATCCATTCCATAACAATTTTAGGCAATCTTTGCTCTGGCATTCTTTTAACATGGCCATACCACAGTAATATTTTCTTTTCTATAATGTCTATGATGTCCGGCTCTTCTTGTACACCCGTCGTCGTCGTCATCATCATCATCATCATTATTATTACAAATGCCGTTTTAGACTTCGGCCTAACCTATATAAATTACAATCATAAGCTACCATAAGCTAAAACTTTACTAGCAGTGCAAAGTTTTTTTTTTGTGCCAACATCTTCCATTTTGGCTTGCTCTTGACATCTATAATTCCAAGAAGACTATCTCTTAGATTTAGTTGTGAATAGTACTTTTATAGTCGCTATTTTTTTCTGAAGACTTTACCGTTCTCTATGTATTCTTCTTTGGTCTTTCATTTCTATCATTGTATCCGAAGAGATCCCATTATTACAAGCTGATACCAGGAGTTTCACGGATATTTTTTAATCCAATTTTGTTGATATCAATCAACTAGCTACCCCAAAATTATTTATTACACAATACTCTGTCATTTTGGACGAGTTATTTTTTCATTCCTTCTCATTCCCTTGGTGATGGGATTGAACGTGAATATAAATGGCATCGGGAATATCACCATTCAACTCAGCGACTCCGAAAATTGTAGATTCCACGCTAAGATCAGCCATTTTCTATTATTTTTATGTCACTTTCTTCCATCTCCCTGGAGGTACTATTGGACAAGCTTAAACTTAAATGGCATCGGGACTGTCGCCAATAATTTTAGGTTCCTCGAAAACCATTAATTTAAAAGTAATCTCTGACATTTAGATATTTTATTTTTCACTTCTTCTCACTGCCCTACGCGTGCTAGAGGTCAAACATGGGCTTAAATTGTGGATTCGGTTCTAATGTCGAGAATTTTATATTATTATTATGTGTCACTGGTAGGGGCCTCTTCCATCTCCACAGTATATTTTTCCGATTGCTAGTCGTATTGTTGTAGCAAGTTTGATTGATTTTGCATCAGGAGTAATCGTAAACAATATTCAATGAATTATTCTGCTATATGGAGTGTTCGGATATTCCTATTACAATCCATGAGACCGGAAGAAGCCTCAGGAGCTTATCCGTGAATGTTGATGATGATGAAGTTGCTTGTGGAGGGGAATGAGTACATAATATTTTGAATAGAAATCTTTGTCCTGAAAATTATTGTTTTCGTGCTGCTTGTATAAGTTAGTATTGAAGGTTTTAATCCAACCAAAATGCATTGCTCTACTTAACATTGCGTTTAGGTCTTATCCACTACAACAGCGATTTGATGTGCCGACCATCAAGCTCGATGCACACACTGTACAAGCGAATCATGTTTGGTACACTAGCTACAGTGACAAAGTGAAGTTAATTTATTTATCTCTTGACATTGGATATTGTCACGAAATCAGTGAATATAGGGTTGTGTAAATGTAATTAATTGAGTCGTAAATCATTAAATTACTGTTCACATAAGATATTCAAATACATTTATAATATTAGTGTGATTAAAAATGCCATGCACGGTCGCAAGCGCGGCTGAGAAGGGAGGAAGATGAATAGCTGGTATACTGCACCTCAAAGGAGTTCTTATATTGATTTCTATCTACACTAAATTTCAGAAATTCTAATAGTTCAGGTGACCTACTCGACCAGGAAATCCTACACTCCAGAGACGGGTGAAGGCGGGATCCCTGGCCTAAGAACGAGAATACTTTTTTCAGCTGAAGCAAGGTAATTTAAGAATGTATAATTGGAATTCCTGTACTTAGCTTGGATTTCTGGTGACTATTTAATTCATGCCACAAATGCTAGTTAATGACCAATCACGTTTCAATGAATGTTGTTTTACAACCAACGACAGTTGTGTTTCACCTCGCTCTGTATCGATTTCTCTTTATCAGCTCCTGCTTTTGTGATAAAGAAAGCTCCTCCTTTTTTAATGTTCTGAACAGGTCAAAGCATTATTTTTCTCCAACAAATACATTGAATATAGCAAATAATGAAAAGGTTCCTTGATTTTACTCAGTTGTTTACTAAAAAAATGAATAACCCGTAATGTTGATTATGATATATAGTTTGATGTGTTTCATTATTTCTCCACTTGGGCGCACTCTTACAATATTGCGATCTTATTTGGCAATAAATAATATGATTAAGCAGCAGTGAATGAACATAACCTCACATTTTTTATTTGTTTTCAAACATCGCCGTTTACATTAAATATATAAATATTTTAAAATAACTATAGTTAAACAATGATTTGTGAGTAAACAGCTTAATTTTATTCGTTAAATAGTCGTAACAAATGCCACCTTTGATTTCCAAATTCTCTAGATGAATTCACTCCTCACTTCGTGATAACTGGTGGAAGGTAGCTCATGATAAATAAAAATCTGTCCTGCCAGCAGGCGAAGTTTAATTTGTGCAGGAGTCCTACTGATGTTAACTGTTACTGTTATTATTATTATTATTATTATTATTATTATTATTATTATTATTATTATTATTATTATTGTCATCATCATCATCATCATCATTACTGCCATACGAGAAAAAATTAATATTAGATATTCAATAATAGATTATTTAAGTTATAAGTAATTAAATTGGTATGAACATGTACGACGAATGCAAGAAGAAAGATTACTCAGAAAAACATTGGAATGGTGTCCACCTGGAAGAAGAAGGAAACGAAGACCTGGAAACTCGTAGATGCAAGAAATAAGAACTGGAATGAGAACAAGAGGACTGGAGGACATGGAGTGGATGGATAGAGACGAGCGGAGAAAGAAAATAAAACTTTAGGCACAGAAAGATGTATAAACATTAAAAATCTGTATATAAATAAACTACTATTATTATTATTATTATTATTATTATTATTATTATTATTATTATTATTATTATTATTATTATTATTATTATTATTATTGTCACCATCATGAACGTCGTATCACAGAGAACTGCAAGTTACATCCTTCTCGGCTACTAAAGAAATAAAAAAAGAGCTGAAGAACTCAATATTACACCAATATCTCAATATAGCCATCACTACAGAAAGAATTGGATATGCCACATTCACCACATGAACCGCTCCGGAATACCCAATCTACTCGCAATACTCAGCTACATTCCCCGAGGAAGACGATCCGTGGGTAGACCATCAAGAGATGGCGGGAGACCGTAATAAGCCACTAGGCCTAATACCTGAAAGGCTGAGGATGATTATTATTATTATTATTATTATTATTATTATTATTATTATTATTATTATTATTATCATCATCATCATCACGATAATCATCATAAACGGGGAATGGAGAAGACAATAGAAGAATGAGCTGCATGATATTTATGGGAAACAAGATGTTATAAAATCAGTTAAGTCTCGTAGACAGCGTTGAGCAGGCCATGTGGCAGGAATTGAGAATGTAAGGCGGACATGGAAAATCTTTATAGGAAAACCAGAGGGAAAGCATTCAGCAGGTAGGCCAACAATGAAGTGGGAGAATAACATTAACCATGATTTGAGGGAAGTAATTTATACGGGGGATGATTGGAAAACATTAGCTCAGGGTAAAGATGCATGGAAAGCTAATGTACTTGCGGCCATGAACCTACAGGTTCGATAGTTAGTTAGTTTTAGTTATCATCATCAATATGTGCCTAATTGTATTTAAAATCCACCATTATATCCTCAAAAAAATATAAAGAAAGAGTTATATTATGTTAATTTAATTACGTATAAACACAAATTCATGGCTGAACACTATACTGATGTGTGTAGATACTAAAATAACGGCTAAATTACAAAAATCGTTTCTCACAAAACACCAGTCAATATGCGAATAAATTAAAGTACTTACACTGTTCCAAATGACGTAATCACTACCATACATTGTCCCCATGGTCCTCAATACAGTTTACTACATGAGAGTACAAATTTAATTGTTGTTTTCTGAATAAAAACAAAACATCTAATTCACCATTAAATTCAACAAAGATTTAAAGCATAAAATTGGCCCCTTGTTTTAGCGTTGGTTGTAGATTTAATTTGGGTTTGTTGGTTTGGTTTTACAGAACACCCCGAGCCATTAGAGAGTAATTAGTATTTTATGTGCATTTGGGACTCGTTAAAATGCAGGTGCGGGAATGCCGCGTCAACTTAATGGTTTATGACTCATTACCAAATTATAAAATGCATTTCAGACATATTAGAGTATAGGCAATTAACATTATTTATTTTGCAATTCTAAGAATTTATTACATGTACTAACAAGACTTATTTACTCATTAATTTCACTCCGGATCAAATGAACTGTTAAAACTTAATCAAGTACTTTAAAAAAATTGCGGATTCTTTACAACATGTGACGCGAAAAATTATAGACTATGCGCAAGCGCCAACAAACGCGAAGCTGTTTACATTATGGAATCACGGGATGCAAGTAACATATACACAATATTTAACGAACCTAAAAGCTAACCTAACGCAATTTAAATACTCTATCCTGTGAAAGACCAACCTTAAAGGTAACCTAACACAATTTAAGCACTCTAACCTGTGAAAGAATGCAACGCCCAAAAAAATAGTAAGTTCTAAAATTCTGATGTATATGTGTACGTTAATTAGTACATACTCTGTGTTGGCTGCACTGGAATATAGTTTTGTTTTTAATCAATCCCAGTAAAATTCATATCAAATTCCGTTGAGGTGAATAGTCATATGATGAAAGTTAAAAATTAAAATGTACCTGTTGGCAGGTGCCGTCCTCAATATTTTAACAAAGTTGAAGACGACGGCACCTGCCAAAAGGTACATTTTAATTTTTAGTTTTGTTTTTACTTAGAATATCTGTTAAAATAAATATAGCTGTCACGTTAAAAATCATAGAAACATATTGAAATAATCGTTAGAAAAAATGTAAAAATCATTGTAAATGGTGGGAAAAAATTTGAAAAATTGAAACCCAAGAATAAAATTGGACAGGAGTTTATGAAGGAATTAAAAACGTCGCATTACATGTTGTAGAGAATAGCCAAAATATGCAATCAAGACTTCTTTCTTAGACTTTATATATATAGCTAACGAGATCAGCTTCGTTATAATATATATTTAGAAATAGAATATAGCCAAAATGAAAACTTAAAGATAGTAATTAAGATTTTATTTACTGACTATTTATAAATAATTGTGTGTGTAATTTCGGAAACGTGAGATAGATAAATAGAACGCACTGATCAATCAGCCTACATTAATCAACATTAAATAGAGTAGATACTTGTAACCCTTAAATTCATAATGTAACCTTTTGGATACATCAGTTGGTTCAGTTAATTTAATATTTTAAATAAATCAGAAGAAAACGAACAAAATGAAACACTTAAATGTGTGTATAATTATACAATATACCTAATAATAAGTTATACAATATTCCGTTTTCACTACGGTCCGCCACATTCAAATAACTAAGAGAAGAAATTTGTGTTTTACCAATTTAAGGGTTAAATATCTTTTGAAGGCTTGTTAATTTTTTTCTGCCAATTATGGGCTTATTAATATATAAGATGATATCACATCATGTGGAAAGCAACAGGAAGCTACCACACCTATAATTCCCTAGTAAAGCTGCAAAGCATAGCATGAAAATTCTATAATTGCAGTGAAAACCCTGCCCTCCCACAAAATCGGATAGGTGGATATGGCATCTACAATGTCCAGCTTAGGCATGTATGTGTTGTGCGCAAACATGTGTTCTTGTGAAAGTACCGCTTTAATTATATTATTTTGAGTCTGTTTATCTTACCTCAATATTAATGTTGATTTGTTCTTGAACATGTTTCGATTAGATCCTAATCATGATCAGCACCTTGCTCAGATTGGTTGGATTTATGTTGTAAACCCTGGATGTCGATGTCAGCTCCCTCCTGTGGTTGGCCAAAGCACCTACAAACGAGGTCACGTTCCGTCGGTATTTCGAAATTCATAACTCTGTCTTTGGCCAACCACAGGAGAGAGCTGACATTGTCATTCAGGGTTTACAACATAAATCCAACCAGTCTGGGCAAGATGCTGAGGATGATTACGATCTAATCGAAACATGCTCAAGAACAAATCAACATTAATATTGAGGTAAGATAAACAGACTCAAAATAATATAATTAAAAGAACCTCAAAATATTACTTCCTAAAATAAAATATTAATTACTGCTTTAAGTTTATAATTTTTATATTCATCACTTTTTTATTCACACTATTATAGTTATAATTGTTATATTATAAAACTTTTATTCATTTTTTGTATGTACAGTCGTCCTCAACTTCAATAATTTATTTATAATCTTCGTAAAGCTTTTCGAAGTCTTAGCTTTATCTTTATGACGTTTCTTGTTATTGAATTTATTTATAAATTTTATGTAGGGGGCTTTGGTCCTAATGGATGTAGTAAACGATACGAGATCTTACATGTTAAGCATTTATAAATGTAAATAAAATAAAACATTTATTCATCGTCAAATTTATAATTTATTTACTCTAAAAATCTAGAATTATTCTAAAAATTATTTACTCTAGTAAACAAAGTATAAATACAAATTCGTCTTTTTTTTTAATTTTATTCGCAAATCTCAAACATATTTACTTTCATTAAACACGTGCATTTAGGCTCAAGTGTATAGATAATATTATAAATAACACTAACGTCGGGGGAAAACGTTGATACTAAGTCAAATAAGGGGGCACGCCGTAGCGTAGTTGAATAAGGCAATACGCTACAAACAGGAAGGTCGAGGGTTCGAGTCCCGGTGGATCAGGATTTTTAATCTGGCCCAAGTCTTAAGGTGGCACTATCTTCTGGCACCGATTGGGAGCCTTAACTACCTACTACCCCAAGGGTCTTGGGCTTTGGTGTCTAGGCATATTTTCATTCAATAAATGTTTATTTTCTGCCTCCTTGACGATTTCCATTTCTTCCAAAATATTTTTTGTTTGTTGTTTCCTTTGTATTTCTTCTATTTCGCCAAATTGATGTTGGTTTTTGAAATGTGATCAGCAAAACTTGATTTTCCTTCATTTTAATAAAATCTGATAATTGTTCATTAAATCTTATTTTAAATTTGTTTGAAGTTCTTACATAACATTTTTCATAATCGTTACATTTGAGTTTATATACACCTTTATTTTCATATTTATTACTTTCTTTTATTTATTGGGTTTTAGGTTATTTAATTTATTTCTAGTTTTGTAATGATTTTATCTACTACTAGCTACTACTCGACGTGCGCTGCTACACCTAACTAAATGATAATGTGTTTTTGCATTTAGTTGAGTAAGTATAAGGAAAAATAAATATAAATGTATATCGTTATTATTTTTATACACTTGGTATAAATGAGCTGAAATACAAAATTCGTTATTTTGGGTTATCCATAAAAGAAGGCCCGCCGTGCGCTGCTTGCCCGGGAATCTACTTATCCCGATCTTCTTGGCGTCAATGAAAGATTAAAATGGTTATTGTGAGTTATCCTTAAAAGATAAACATATGCTGTCTGTAGAGCTTTTTAAGATATTCAATTCTCTGTACAATAATTTTGTGTATTTGTTATGGTTTGGGCAGCGTAAGCCATTTAAGCTTATAAAAAGCGACATATCTTTTTCGTGTTTTTGTTTTTTCACTACAGAATGTGATTTTTAAGAGTGAAAGGGCTTGAGCATTAAAACTGTCTTATAACCTATAAACTTCTCGGGAAAATCCTGAACATTTTGCAAAAAGCCCCATGACAATCGAATGAATGGTATGGCAGCACATGCTTGCCCGAGAATCTACTTATCCCGATCTCCTTGGCATCAATGAAAGACATAAATGTCTACTGTGTGTTATCTGTAAAAGATAAACATATGCTGTCGCGGACTTTTTTGTAGAGTTTTTTTGAGATATTCAATTCTGTGTACATTAATTTTGTGTATTTGTTATGGTTTAGGCAGCGTAAGCCATATAAGGGTAAAAAAAGGAACTTTTCACGTTTTTCACTACAAATGGTGTTTTTTAAAGGTGTAGGAGTTGAGTATCTCAACTCTCTTATAGCCTATGTTCATCCCGGGAATCTCCTGAACATTTTGCAAAAAGCTCCATCACAATCGGCCGAGCATAACGTACGAACAAACAGGCAGACAAAAAACCAACAAACATTCATTTTTATATATTAGATTATAACAATCAATGACGCTTTAATTCGTCATATCTTGTTTACTAGGCAACAAAACCATACATTGCTATACAAAACACAACTATCCCACATCAAACGTAAAATACAGGTGCACAACAAAATTGTAATTATATTCTGATGCGAGGTTGGGAAGTGGTTTTTACAGAAGCGAGGCCAACGTTTAAAAACCGAGTGATGCTAGCGAGGTTTTCAATTTCCGAGAATTCTGAAAAACACTTCACAAACGTGCTTTTACGTTATTTTTTTACGCGATGGATATTTTCAAAATAATACATAATCAGTAAAATAATAAACCGGTTATTGAAAATATTTTGGTTCATTTTATAACAACTAACCAAACGTTAACAGTGTGGTCAACGTTTATATAGTGACACCCAATCAGTGCTTAAAATGGCGGGAAAAAAATAGTCTTATTGTTTCATATTGTTTCAAACAAAGTTCAGTTAATTTAAAAACGCAGTGATTTGTTTCGTATAATGCATATTAACACTACCTTTTGGATATAGTGCTTCCCTCAACTCTCTATCTTCCCCTGTATATACATTGTACGTAGAATATATAAAGGGCAGTGGTTTTACTTCCCGCACGAGATTTGTAATATATAATATTACAGTTTAGTTAAATGGGTTGGCAATCCCCAAATGTAGTAAGTTGAACTTTCAATCATGGTCGTTATTGCTGTAAGTACGACAAAATGCACTATCACGCAAAAAATGCAGTTTAATGAAGATTTGGTATAATTATATAAATCAACTTTTTTGACTTTTCTGGAAGTATATTAATAATTGTACATTGGACTGCTTTTAAAATGTTTCCTGTTGAACTATGAAAATCTCCTTCTCCGCTCATTTTTACTTTTAAATTCAGATATGAAACTTGCACCCAAAATTGCAAAATATAGCAACAATGTTTTTTTTATTTATCGTGTCATTTTTTTCTCCAAAGCCCACATTACTCTTTCTCTAAACATATAATTCCCGCAATAAATAAATTTCATTAAATGTACTAAGCATACAATATATACTAAAATACTCTGAACGTAGATAAAATATTGTAGACAACACGTCATAAAATTAGGTTCAGTAACTAGTCGTCTAAATAACTGTTATGAAGTAGTGAATATGATGAAGTGAGTTCTGGAAATGAAACTCCAGCCCAGTATTTGGAATGCACACTTAACAAAAAGTTATTAAAATTTTGAAGATTTTTTTAAATTTAAATACCGAGAAACATTAACAACTTGCAGGAATGAAGTGCAGAAAGAATTTAAGCATACGTTTATCATAAGTAATGCCACGAGTGATTTCCAAATTATCGATAAATTCACGACTCACGAAGTGAGGAGTGAATTTATCTAGAGAATTTAGAAATCAAGAGTGGTAGGCCTATTTGTTAGGAGTATTTCACGAATAAAATTAATATGTTTACTCACATATCATTATTTAAATATAGTTATTTTAAAATATTTATATATTTAATGTAAACGGCGATGTTTGAAAACAAATGAGAAACGATTGGTACGCTTCATTTGCTTATTTTTGTTCATCACTGCAACCAGATCATATTATTTATTGCCAAAGGAACGCAATATTGTACGAATGCACTCTAGTGGAGAAAAAATGAAACACATCAATCTGTATATTAATTCATTTCTGATGTCCTATGATGTAAATATGACAATATATTTTTCTGGAATGTTATTACCTGGGAAAAAATACATTTAAGAAAGTGCAAACAGTGTTTTTTTTTTGGTGGTATAATCAATTGTTACAAATTATTTTATATTAACTCCCGCATGCGCTATGTATTGACATTCATGCACTATATATACAATCTGGTAGGCGTATTTCTTAGGGACAGTCACTCACTGCAAAATAATGCTATCACCTATTCAGAATGTTAAAAAGGAGGTGCTTTTTTTATTATGATAAACTTTAGTTAGTATATTTTAGGCGAAACACGACTGTGATTGGTTGTAGATAAAAAATCATTGAAATGTTATTGGTCATTGACTCCCATTTGGGGCATTAGTTAAATAGTCTTTGAAAACACATGCTGTAATGCATTATAAAGATTCTTGCCATTCCAACTTCTATTAAAAAAACATCAAGAATGTCCGTCACGGAACATCTGCGGAATCTAAGCGAATTCCTCAGCAAGTTTAATTTATGGTCCAATTTTGCTCGTTTGCGGAATGTCCTTAGTTAAATTGAGGAAATTAAATTTCGGATGGCGGTGAAAACGAATCATCTATACCACAATTAACCTATACGCATATAGTTGTATAATTTGACACCAATTTAAATAATAGGCCAATCTACCAATTTATTTTTCCATCACTTCATTAAAAATATTAAAATAATGTATACTACAGGATGTATTACCTATTTAAGGATTGTCTGATTAAATTATATTGTAACAAACCAAACATAGCGGTTGCTAGAATAAATTTTTAATTTTGGGTTTCAGGTAAACCACAAATTCCAATGGTCGGATTTCGCTGAGTATAACGCCTTCGTTGTTTTATTTTATTACCATATACTCAGTTTCGTTGTGCAATGTAAACATTTGCGACCGATACAGCGATATCTAAAGGATCGTCTCAGATGAACTATTTACACCCAATGCTGCGATTGTACTGATTAACGAACTCGACATTACTTTTTAACTAATCGCTATGTGCCAAGTTTGGTTCCGATTAAACAAAAATTACGGCCGGTAGAGCGTTAACGGACACACACGAACACACACACACACACACACACACACACACACACACACACATATATATAATATATATATATATATACATATATAGAGAGAGAGAGAGATGGGAATTGCGGGTAATGTGGACCCCTATTTTCAATTTGTTGTGTTTGTTCTTTTAATGAAGGGATTTGAATTTTGTTTAATTACAGATGATTATCATTAGTGTTACAACTATGAAAAAATTGTTATTTTATTCAAATATGGAAACATCTTCATAATTTATAAACTTTTATACATTGTAAGAAACGTCCAGTTTAACCTCCATATTCGGGTAAAGTGGACCCAAGAATCCATCCTAGGTTTTAGATTGTTTTAAGCTTATTTACTCTATTAATATATGCAGTCAGCTACAAATTAATCTGAAAAATATTTATGGCTGATCGTAATTAAAAATCATTCGTATGTATTTAATGTTTTGAAAAAAATATTTTTGATTATAGAGTAATTCCATATGTGACTGACTGACATTTACAATACACTTTTGCAGCAATATGGTTGCATAAATATTACAATTGATTGAAATTAGGGGTGTTATCTACGTGATATGATAGAGGAATAGTGTGTAGTTAAGACTGTACTTAAATATACAACTTTTGAAGAAAAACAGTGCTATTTATTATCTATCAAAGTATGTGTGACTGACTGACATAAATGTCAACTCATCATGCAGCAATTAACATGTTCATCTGCATCATGCTCTGAAGTGTGATTCCTAATTCAATTTTCCAAAATACTGTTTGGAGGACACATGTCAAGTTACAGTCTCAATAAAAAACGAAACAAAAAATAGAAATGAAGCCCAGAGTTACAACCGCCTAAGAATGAAATTGATTTGTGGGACTGACTGACTACATTCTGCTGACGGACCGATGACATATCTGAATTTTATTTTGACTTTAATATTCTGGAGCTGTTAAATATTATACAAATATTAAAAATAAATATGAAATTATAATAGATAAGTCCACCGATTGTGGTATAGAGGGTAGGCGTGCTCACTTGTCACGTAGCGGGCCCGGGTTCGATCCCCGGTCGGGAAAAGTTTTTCTGGGTGAGGTTTTTTTATCGGGTTTTTTTCCCTCACCTGTAAGATAAATGCCAAGAAAACTTTAAGGGGCCCAAATGGTCCCCGCAACCATATGGCCATCATCATCCTTATCATCATCATCCTTCACCGGTGTGAAAAGCAACGGGAAGCTACCACATCTACAGTTCCCTAGTAAAGCTGCAAGCATAGCGTGAAAATGCTATGATTGCAGTGAAAGACCTGCCCTCGGACAGAATTACTATGGATGGATAATATATAAAAAGCCATCATATGGAGATGAATAAAGAACTTCACTCCTTTTATCATGTATAGGAAATGTACAATTTGATAGCTGTAAAAATATTAAAAAAATAGTGTAATTTATTTAACTTGGTTAACAAGTATCATTTTAAATTTCACAAAATAAAGAAAATATTAACTTTTTAACAACGTAGGGCCTTCTCTATAGTTAAATGTGCCTAATATGGGTATAATTTTATTACAACCATATTAACTCATTAAAAATTTATCTGATACTGTTAATGGATCGGACCATTAAAATAAATAAAAATGCCGATATGGAATTTGCATTGTTCGTTCCAGATCACTAAAATTAACTTTCACCCGTCTCAACTATAAAGACAAAAAAAAACGAAAAAGTACAGTATACAAATTATTGAAATTTGTATTTAAATATGGAAAATTCTGTTATAATTATTTCAAAGCAACTGATTACAAATTATTTTGCTGACATGAGTTGTATTTTTAAACTAAACAATCGAAAGAAATATCTTACAACGCGCATAGTACAGTGTTGTCATACGTATTTTCACTGTTGGTTTCCAATAATAATTTTATTTTACACTACAGGTTATACATACTTAATCACATATACTCCACGCCAAATGTATTTTTTTATATAAGAAACTTCATATGATTAAAACTGTTTTTGCAATTAACAAGCATGACTCTGTTTCAATGTGGCAACATCGCACTGTGAATCCCCGATAATAGAGGCACACATGTCATGTCAAAGGTCAAACTAATGCGTGAACCTTTCAGGTTCAAGGCCTTCCACACACACATTTTCTAAACACATATGAACCGCGCACCTGCTTCTAATTCCACTGACTTGATGACATACATATTGAAGAATCGCATGATGAAAAATTATTTAAATGCCATTAATAAAAATATAAAAATGTAATTAATATAATTAACATAATTACTTTACAAGACAATGTCGTTAATACTTTTTTGTTAATTATGTGCCGATAACGTAGAATCCCAGAGGAAATTTGGATCCATCAATTATCGTATTGTGTACAATAATTTTTGTATGTTTTATGTGACTGACTGTAGCTTACCTTAATAATTATAGGGCGCATTTTAATTATCTAGAATATTATAATACAATTATTAGTATTACATTTATAATCAGGAAGGACCGAAATATGGTATAACAAAAGAGTCGGTGAAACAAAACAAATTTATACAGTGAAATCGTAAAACAAAATTTCGTTTAATTTTGCATGTTTTCAGGTTTCGGAATATATCATGTTCTAGTATTAATTTAGATAAGGGAGGAAAGGAGATTACAAGTATTTGAGAACAAAGTACTTAGGAACATTTTTGGACCAAAGAGAAATGAACAGACAGGTGAATGGAGAAGACTACATAACAATGAACTACATGGTCTTTATAGGAAGCCAGATATAATAAGAGCAGTTAAGTCTCGTAGACTGCGATGGGGCAGGACATGTTGCACGTATGGGGAATGAAAGACTTTCATGGAGGCTTCTTGTAGGAAAGCCAGAGGGAAAACGCCCAGTTGGTAGACCAAGAATGAGGTGGGAGAATAACATTAACTATGATTTGAGGGAAGTAGATTATACAGGGAATGATTGGAAAGCATTAGCTCAGGATAGGGATGTATGGAGAGCTTATGTCCGTGTGGCCATGAACCTACGGGTTCGATAGTGCCAGTGAGTAAGTGAGTAAGTATAATCCATATTTCAAACATTAACTTCTATAATCGGAAAATTTCATCTGCAAAAAAATATCTCATCGAAAAAATACTCCTGCGCCAATTTCAAAATTTTCACATCGGTATGACATTTTCATGTAATTAGTCTACATTTAAATCCTTCCGCTGGTTGTCTTTTAGCTCAAATTGTCACAGAGGAAGGGCCAGTAACTATTTAATGAAACAGCTGAGCCGAACAGTCTACCAGATTTCCTAATCCATGTTTATGTTAATACACAGCGGAGTCCAGCAAGCAACTGACTGCGTTATGCGTATTAGCAATATAAGTGAGGGGACAAAAAGTCAGTCAGTCACGGGACTCCAGCGGGAAAAATTATGACTTTACAAGAAAATGCCATCTATACTTTTTTGTTAGTTGTGTACCGATAACGTAGAATCCAAGAGGAAATTTGAATCCATCGATTATTATGTTGTGTACAGTAATTTTTATCCGTTTTCTGTGACTGACTGACCATAACTTACAGTTAACAACTCTAGGACACATTTAAGGTATATAGAATATTAGAATCCAATTAATATTGTTTAATTTACGACCAAGGAGGACCAAAGTATGTTTAACAAAAGATTTTGTGAAATAAAACGAATTCTTACGACCAAATCATTAAACAAGAAATTGGTAAAATTTTGCGTATTTTTTCAGGTTTGGAATATGACAAGTTCTACCGCTATTATTTGATTAAAATAATGCACATTTGAAACATTTTCTTATAGAATTATAAAATTTGATATTTACAGATATATATTACTTCAACAGATTTATTCCTGCGTCAGTTTCAAAATTTTCACCTCGGTATGACATTTTCGTGGAATCGCTCTATAATATTCACACGTCATTCATCTGCTGACAGCGACGGTCTTTGGGTGTAGTAAAATTACAATGGAATTAATTGAGTGCATAGTTTTTACAGATAGCATCCTCATTGATAAAATATAAGTATTCGTGTAAAGTGCCCCCAAGTCCACTTTAACCACCTCGTAGAGGGTCCACATTAACAGAATCCCTTTGTTGTGTTAATTATTTTATACAGCAGTCATGTCACATAATATCAAACCGAATCCATCAGTATATTAAAACAGCATCTACATAATTTAATATATAAAAAATAATTTTTGTTTGTTTGTTTGTTTGTTCGTACTTTATGCGCGGTCATACCGTTGATCTGATTGTGATGTTTTTTTTTTTGCAAAATGTTCAGGAGATTCCCGGGATGATCATAGGCTATAAGAGAGTTGAGATACTCAACTCCTATACCCTTAAAAACACCATTTGTAGTGAAAAACGTGAAAAAGTCCCTTTTTTTACCCTTAAATGTCTAATGCTGCCTAAACCATAACAAATACACAAAATTAATGTACACAGAATTGAATATCTCAAAACAACTCTACAAAAATGTCCGCGACAGCATATGTTTATATTTCATTGATGTCTTTCATTGATGCTAAGGAGATAGGGATACGTCGATTTCCGGGCAAGCATGTGCTGCCATACCATTCATTCGACTGTCATGGGGCTTTTTGCAAAATGTTGAGGATTTTCCAATAGGGTTATAGGTTATAAAAGAGTTTTAATGCTCAAGCGCTCCCTTAAAAATCACCTTCTGTAGTGAAAAAACTCGAAAAAAAATGTCGCTTTTTGCAAGCTTAAATGGCTCATAACAAATACACAAGTATTATACACAGAATTGAATATCTCATAAAACTCTACAGAAAAGCCCGCGACAGCATGTTTATCTTTTAAGGATAACTCACAATAACCATTTTCGTCTTTGATTGATGCCAACAAGATTTGGATAAGTATATTCCCGGGCAAGCATAGCTGCGCACGGCGGATTTTCATTTATGGATAACTCAAAACAACGAATTTTGTCTTTCAGCTCAGTACATCGGGATGTGTAGATTGCCAAGGCAACGCCGGGTAATCAGCATGGGGTATATAAAGTAATGGCATAAATGTATGTTTATTTTTCCTTTTACTTATTCAACTAAATGCAAAAACGCGTTATCATTTATTTAGGTGTAGCAGCGCACGCCGGGTATTAGCTAGTCTAATAGGCCTATATAAAATCAATGTTTGTTTGTTTGTTTGTGTGTTTGTCCGTATTCTATGCTCGGCCATATCGTTGATCTGATTTTGATGGGGCTTTTTGAAAAAATGTTCAGGAGATTCCGGGGATGAACATAGACTATAAGAGAGTTGTAATACTCAACCCCTTCACCCCTAAAAATCACTCTTTGTAGTGAAAAACGTGAAATAAAGTCCCTACTTTGACGCTTAAATGGCTTACGCTGCCTAAACCATAACAAATATACCAAATTATTGTACACGGAATTGAATATCTCAAAAAAAACTCTACAAAAAAGTCTGCGACAGCATATGTTTATATTTTACGGATAACTCACAATAGCCATTTTTGTCTTTCATTGATGCCAAGAAGATCGGGATAAGGTGATTCCCGGGCAAGCATAGCAGCTCAAGGTTGGTGGTAAAAACACACTAACATTTATTTACGAGTAACAGCGCATGCTGGGTATTAGCTAGTGTAACATATTTAGGAGATTTTTTCAATATTTATAATATTCATTAGCAGAAATTATGAATTAATTCTTAGGTTGAAAAACTTTTAGGCTGGTCGTTTTCATAAATGCCACAAATAAACTCTTCTTCACACAAAGAATAAAAGAAACTGACCATGAACACGTCAAAGTTGATGAGGGGAAGATGTTGAAATAGTTTCTGTTCGAGGGCAGCACCAATTTATTGAAGATATTAACAGGGCTCATTCAAACCGAAGGGTCCACATTACCCGAACTTCCTCTCTCTCTATTTATCTCTCTCTCTCTTTTTCTCTCTCTATCTCTCTCTCTCTCTCTCTCTCTCTCTCTCTCTCTCTCTCTCTCTCTCTCTCTCTCTCTCTCTCTCTCTCTCTCTACACACACATATATATATATATATATATATATATATATACACATTTTAGTCATGATTATTTTCGGTGAATAGTAGATAGTATTGGTAAAGATCTGTAAAAAATTTCGAAACTATGTTCATAAGAATAGCCTAAATAGCTCCATTCCTTCACAGTTCGCTAATATATAAAACGGAGAAAATGCCGATTGCACAAACGTGGAAAAATTATATCTGCTCTAAAGTGTGCAACTGCGCCGTCGGTACCCACCCATAGAATAATGGTTCTTTCAGTTGTATTATATGGACGCGAAATATGGTCTCATATTTTAAGAATGGACAAAATGTTAGAAATAATTGACAATTTTGAACCAAAGAGAGACAAACAGAGAGGTGAATGGAGAAAACTTTATAACAGTGAGCTACATGATACATATGGGATATTACACATAATAAGGATAGTTAAATCTGACTGCATTGACATATGGACAGGACATGTTTTGGAAGTGGAGAATGAAAGAAGGGCATGAATACTTGTTGTGGGAATACCAAAGGGAAAGTAGCAATAGGTAGGCATACCTGTAGGAATACCAAAGGGAAAGTGTCCAGTAAGTGGGTCAAGAATAAGGTGACAGAAAAGCATTGATATGATTTGTTTAAGAAGAATAATTATGCATACAATGTCTGGAAAATAAAAGACCGTGAAATGGAAGTTTGGAGAGCTTAAGTCTGTGCGGCCATAAAACTGTGGGTTCGATGGGTTGTTAGTTACTGCAGTTATTATATTTGAAAACTATATTTTTATGACAAATATGTGTGTGCTGAGTTTAATTTTAGACCAATTGTTAATATATATTTCCCTATAAATATCGAGAGGTACAGTATGTACATAATTAATGTACTTCCAATAAAACAGTTGCTGTCTATTAATTAAATATTAGTTTAAATGTTCTTGTTCAAATAATTGTGTAAGACAGGCTTTCTCGTTATTTGTATAATATGTAAGGTGGAAGTAATATTATTATTCAAATTCCAAACATGAATTCCTTGGAATGTACGTAATAAAATATCTTTTAGTTGCAAACAAGGTTTTCTCAACAAGAATTTGTTGTTTGAGTACAGTAGTTTTTTCACTTATTATTTTAAATGATTGGCCTGATTTTCACAAAGTTACGGAGGGGATGTGAAATGGTACAACGTTTTCCCTTGGCACTGTTTGATCCCAAGGTCCGTTTGGAGATAAATTAAATTATAAAATATTGGTATTAAATAATAGGTTTTAATGTTATGCAAGGTAAATTTTTAATATTCCAGACACAAATTACGCATTCTATATAAAAACATCAAAGATAAAAGATGCTCCAATTCATGTCCTATAGGCCCTACGTACTGCTTAAAAATCATACCTGTACTTATCATCAGGGTCCGGATTTTATGAAATATCAAATTAAAAAGTATATAATAAATATGTAACAAAAATTGGTATGTATGTAAATAAATGTGTAATGAAGCAATTATATATGTAAAATTCAAAATTTTATTTCTTTGCTACAAAATAGAAATTCAGAGATAGGCTAGTCAAATCTCTATGACTATTTAACTCATGTCTCAAATGGTAGTCAATGACCAATCGTGTTTCAATGAATTTTGTTTTACAGCCAATGATAGTCATGTTTCACCTCGCTCTTTATATTTTTCTCTTTATCAGCTCCTGCTTTTGTGATAAAGAAAGCTCCTTCTTTTTAAAATTCTGAACAGCTCAGAGCATTATTTTTCTTCAACAAGTACACTGAATATAGCAAATAATGATCAGATCCCTTGATTTCACTGAGTTGTTTACTAAAAAAAATAAATGAATAAACTATAATGTTGATTATAATAAACAGTTTGATGTGTTTCATCATTTCTCCACTTGGGTGCATTCTTACAATATTGCGATCCTATTTGGCAATAAATAATATGATCTAGTTGCAGTGAATTATATAACCTCACATTTCTGATTTGTTTTCAAAACATCGCCGTTTACATTAAATATATAAATGTTTTAAAATACTGCTAACTATATTTGAATAATGATATTTTTAGTAAAAAGCTTAATTTTATTCGTTAAATAGTCCTAACAAATGCCACTCTTAATTCCCAAATCCTCTAGATAAATTATGGATAATTTGGAAATCACTCGTGGCATTACTTATGATAATTCTTAATCAGTTCACTTCTGACAGTAAGTTCTAAAGTATAAGCGTTTCCCTTTCAAGTGTTCGAGTCACGTTACAACGGTAAACCCAATTAATTATAATATACTTTTCCAAATGTTCCGTTGACAAGCACACTCATCTGTCTGACAATATGTTTTTATAAATAGTGAAAAATAACACAACTTAGAAAGAGGCCAACGGTGCATTTTTATATAGAGGGATTATACTGGAAATAATATTTTCAGGGGGTTCTACAAAATAAGGTTTGAGTATCGAGTATTATTTTTCAGCTTAGAATGCAGTTCATTGGAAAATACACCACCCACTTCACCTGGTTAAACATTTACATTCTAAACTGAATCTTCCATTATTCTCACAGCTTCTTGGAGAGGATACTTGAAGACTCCAGTTACTTTATAATGTCGGGAACCAGCTGAAGTGACTTGCTATGTATAAGACTGAACTGAGCGCTGTAGAACTATTGAATGCTGACAAGGATTCATTCGTGGACACTGCAGCATCAGAAAAAAACTTCTCCATCACTGGCTTCACAGCTTCGAAGTGCTTACTGTAAAAAATCACAGCTTCAATTCATATTGTCCACCTTCTTATCACTGCCTCCGGAGGCAGAGATTAATCAGGTAGCTGCTGCTTGTAGCGTTGTCACGATAAGGGCATTCCAAGAAAACCTTCTTCATGCTGATATCACTGTATTTACTTGTGAGATATTTTTGTCTGTCTCTGCCACTCGTTGCAATGCATGAACCATAGATGTAACATGCAGTAACTTTGGATAAAATACTGTTCATAAGCGATTAACTCGATTTCAAGACGTATGGAGCTGCATCTGCGTACAAGAATAGGACTCTCTCTTAATTTACTCCATCTAGCTATAGTACCTTAAGTCCATCATTAATGAATTATAGTAGAACTATTTATTGCCTCCAATTGTTACAATAAATTAAATAGGGCTTTTATACAGATTCAGAATCCAACTTGCCCACAATCGGATTAGCGATGAAACGACCTGCAGCATCCGTAGTCTTGTCGACAGAAATCCATATAAGTGGTTTGTGTATGTCAGCCCTCTGTTTTTATAATATGACAACGTAACAAAAATCCAAGTAATTATTCCTGAGAATAGACTTGTTGGGAATGTTTCGATTACAGTATTTTTGTAAAAATGTTTAAATTGAACTACCTGATGTTTGTTTCAGAGTACGTTCCCTGTAACCAATGTCATGCAAAGTCCTTTGTAAAATTAATTCTTACGTGATGTAGGCTGTGTAAGTAATACATGTTTCTTTTAAGAAACCCGTCGTTTATACCTAATTTGTATATTGCTTGGTAAATGATGTTCAATTTGAGATTTCACCGTATGCCATATACGAGTATCACAAGTTTGGCAGAGGACTGTTTTATCATCTGCGTTTAAAGCATTATCAATAGAAATTCATGTTTTTAGCTTTTATGACAACGAAAATTCAACCCGTGCCATGGTTAACATAATGCAACTGACTGTTACAGATTAGAAAGTGTTTGGCAACAAGAAGGTAAGACGTTTAAAATGAGTCACTATTGTCCGCATCGCACTCGTGAAATTTAGCTTTGTATGTAATGAAAATGTATGGGATTGACGACAATGTGTGAGAAGCACAATAATAAAACTTAATTTCCCCTCTTTCTTGTATCTAACTAAAATTAATGAGTTTGACGAAAATGTATAATTCCGCAATAAATTAAAATATGTAAAAATATGTAAAATTGTGTACTATCATTTCAAATACATATTATAGCCCATTATTGGCAATATACAAGTCGGTACACGCTTCAAATGAGATTGACAAATGTGTCAAATTGTTCTATGCTTAGCCAATAAGTCAAAAAAACACTCTAAGAACACCAATGTTACTAATTTTCTACCTTAATTTCTATATTTTGCATGCAGTTCAATGAGTGTGAGAAGAACCACTGTCGTGGCATTGTTGCTGAAATACAGTCAAGGGCATTAAAATTCTTCTATCTGGGAGCAATGTTTACTGGCGATCACGGAAGAGTGAGGTAATGTACGGTTCCTACCTCGTCACCCCTACTCTTAGTCTTATTTACTACTTAATGTCTAGCATAATTTCGTAGCTTTCTAAGTTTTGAGCAACGAATAATATATACATTATTTTACACTCGTTCCGTTTGATTCTTGTACATAATATGTTTTTAGGTATAAAACTCTACCTAAAACTGTGAAAATCATAAAAAATGTCATTGTTGTTTTGTAACGTTTACCGGTAACTTCTTACGTTGTAGGCCTAATTGTATCTGTACTTCCATTATTCCTTCATCGAGTTACCTTTACCTTCATTTGCTTTCTTTCATTTTTAATATAACATTTGTAATGAAATTAAACAACATAATAAACAATAACATTGAAGAAAATAACATTTTCAACAGCAAAGGAGTTTATAAACTGACATGTAAGGACTGCAACAAATTTTATATAGGAAGGACAAACAGGAGTTTTAACATCAGATTCAAAGAACATTTTTCGAGACTTCATTCATGCAGAAGGTAAATCAAGCTATGCAAAACACGTCATCCATGAAGGACATCGCATGTTAAATATTGAAAACACCCTAACAGTAATGCACAGAGAAAATAATCCAGCGAAGATAAACGTACTCGAAGAGATGGAAATCATGAAAGCAGCTCACAACGACAGCCTGATAAACGAAAACTAACCAAATACATGCAACCCCCTCTACCAGATCTTCAGTGAAACACCAGTTTTGAATCCTGCCGATGATGGGACAAGTCTCGAAAGCGCTACAGTTAAATGATAATTAAGTTGAGGAGACGGACCTTTCAGGTGAATATTCTATAATTTTATATTAATTTGTAATGAAGTTATTTAAATTTACATGCAATATTGTTTTCGGATGGTCCTTGTTTATATCGCAATTATCACAAATTTAAGAGACCAATCCATCGATTAAGTAACTTACGTTACTAGATTCAGTAATTTCGTCACGTGAAACTTGTTCAGTTTTGCATAAAAAACTCAACACAGAAACTAAACTAAAGAGTACGATATCAGAGCTACATAAAAAAAAGTAGGATTGTCGATGCATGATCCCCCTTTCCGTTTATATTCTCAAGACTTTAAATGTCGCCGAGTATATCTACCCTCCCCCCCCGGATTTGATTCCCTATGGAAAAGGGATTTTAAACTATCTCATGAGTCTGGAAGTGTGTCTTTATCTTGTGGTGTATTGGTCGGAGACTTCCATTCAGAAAGTTTGTATCTTACAAGATAAACTTATAATAATAAATATTATTATAATCGTATCCAGAATTGTAATAAGACTTGCCTACGTATGATATTGACAACAAATTAAGGGAGGCCTGCATGTACGTACCCTCAGATATATATGATCCATAGCGCTTGCTGTATACAGGCAATCCGCCCTGGAATTTGACCAGTAAGTCCCATGAGTATATAATTTCTACAAAAGAAAAAAGACAGTAGGATGGAAGAAATAGAATATAAAAAAGTGTTTAGGAAGTACCGTATTTGCTGTTGACAGCGGTATAATAAATGTACGTACTTCAGCATTTGGAATCATTTCTCATATTAACAGTCGTAAAAATGTTTTAGGAAGCACTTAAATTTGGTTAACTCGCTCGGTAAGTAATGCCAGGAGCGATTTCCAATTTAACTACACGACTTGGAAATCAAGAGTGCCATTTGTTAGGTCAATTTAACGAATAAAATTAAGCTGTTTACTCACAAACCATTATTTAAATCTAATTGTTTTAGAATATTTATACAGAGTGAAAATTATTTAAACCGACAAACTCTGGGAGGTTGTAGGGGACACCAAAACAAATGTTTTTCGCTAATGCCATTTTTTCCTATGAGGATTATTTAAACCGGTAGAGGGCGTATTACGCTCTTCAGTTGTCATGATTCGCAGAATACAGCTGTTGAATGGTAGAAAATGTTTTGTCCACCAGTGTAGTGTAGTAGTGAGTTGTATATGTTTTACTTAAACACGCACGCAACGAATGACACGATGATATGTGTGGGACGGAGTTGTTGGGAACTTGATTTAATTGGGACTATTAATCTTCTAAACTAGGACAGATGAAATGGGCAGGCACTAGTTACCACAATTTTTCTCGGCGCAAGCGCAATTGGCCAGAATTGCTGGAAGACCGTCTCGCTCCCTACTAGGACAAAGCGTATGTGGTTCCAACATGACGGGGCGGCCTGGCACACTTCAGTCGTCGTGTGCGTCGATTCTTGAACCAACGATTTCTTTTCAGGAGAAAAGTTAATTGGCAGAGGTGGTCCTGTACCA
The DNA here is from genome assembly GCA_030220185.1 of Diploptera punctata. Taxonomy (NCBI): domain Eukaryota; kingdom Metazoa; phylum Arthropoda; class Insecta; order Blattodea; family Blaberidae; genus Diploptera; species Diploptera punctata. The sequence goes on along the minus strand of JASPKZ010002720.1, from coordinate 196,543 downwards.
TGGCCTGCTCGATCCCCAGATATGACCTCTTTGGATTTTTTTGTGGGGGATAGATGCACAACCTTGTTTGCACAAGTCCTGTTGAATCAGAAAAGGATCTGGTTGCCCGGATAGTAGCAGCAGCAGGAGCAATTAACGATACTCCTGGAGTTTTTGCCCGTGTTAGACAGAACATGATCCGCCGGTGTAACCTTTGTTTACATGTCAATGGAGGCATTTTTGAACCTCTACTGCAATTAACGTAATTGCGTTGTGTTAATGTGTTGTCTCTTTGTGATAAAAAATGCAAGTGTTTGTTGGTTTAATTAATTTGCCGCTAGAGAAATCTTCCTCTACCGATTTAAATAATCCTCATAGGAAAAAATTACTTTAGGGAAAAATATTTGTTTTGATGTCCCCTACAACATCCCAGAGTTTGTCGGTTTAAATAATTTTCACTCTGTATATTTAATATAAACGGCGATGTTTGAAAACAAATTATAAATATTTGGTTATATTTCATTTGTTCATCACTGCAATTTGATCATATTATTTATTGCCAAATAGGATCGCAATATTGTAAGAATGCATCCTAGTGGAGAAAAAATGATACACATCAAACTGTATATAATAATTAGGGCTAGGATTTTTATATAATATAAGTTAAGATTGCAATGCAGATAGTATATATTATTCAACTGTTTGTGTGTGATACCAAATCAAAAGACAGTCAGAAGTCTAAATTCTCATTATACTATTCAACTGTTTGTGTGTGAAACAAAAGGTGGTCATAAGTCTAACTTCTCATTGTACTATATTGCAATCTTAACTTTTAGTACATAAAAATCCTAGCCCTAGTAATTATAACCAATATTATAGGTTAATTTACTTTTTTGTAAACAACTCAGAAAAATCATTATTTAAAAACACAAAAATTGAACACACAATTATGAAATGTGTAGCTTCAAAGGAATCTCTTCTATATTTGCTATATTCAATGTATTTGTTGGAGAGTCAGTCACTGCAAAATAATGCTCTGACCTGTTTAGAATATTAAAAAGAAGGAGCTTTCTTTATGACAAAAGTAGGTAGTAGTAAAGAGAATGCGGTAAGGATCGAGATGAAACACGAATGACATTGGTTGTAAAACAAAATTCATTGAAACGTGATTGGTCATTGACTCACATTTGGGGCATGAGTTAAATAGTCTTAGTGAATTAGATTAGACCTACTTGTAACACAGTGAAGTATTGTTGAGTTGCATGGAATTTATAAAGCACTGTTACTGGAGGTATCCGCAATGTTCTAGACAGGATGAGGAAAACTAAAATCCTGTAACAGTGTGCAAGTTGGGTCTCTTGTCTTATTAGGTTTGTGGTTTCCTAACACTGTCCATGGCGTTCAGTTCACCACAGAGTCTGGGACCACCACTTTGTGTCAGTCTTAATGAACGTTGTAGATTAACCCTAATGACAGATGTAAGCAAAACTTATTTTAAAGTTTTTTTTAATATGGTAACTCTCATAGTATTCATCAAAGGTTGCTTTTCAGCAGAAAATGTTAGATTTATATTTTAATATTCTTGTATTTGCAATGTTGACTTCAAATCAATGCTCTAGGTGGTACAAAGATAAAAACCGCGCTCTAAAAATTTCGACTCCGACCATGTTTTGAACCCGTGAACATCGGACTCAGAATGTTTGTATATATATATATATATATACATCTCCATCCATAGTAATTCCGCCCGAGGGCAGGTCTTTTACTGCAATCATAGCATTTTCATGCTTTACTAGGGAATTAAAGGTGTGGTATCTTCTCGTTCCTTTCCACACCGGGGAAGGATGATAATGATGATGGCCGGATGATTTTTGGGGACCATTGGGCCCTAAGCTTCCTGACAGTTGTCTTACAGGTGAGGAAAAAACCCGAAAAAACTCATCCAGGAGCCTGTCTCGACCGGGAATCGAACCCAGGCCCGCTGTATGACAAGTCAGCACGCTACCTCGAGACCACAGCGGCGGACATATATATATACACCCTTTATTCTTCTAGATCCTAGGTGATGAGAGTTCACAGTTAGCTAGTGTGAAAAAAATAATTTATAACGAAGTCAAGATTTTAAGTATCGCATCCTTCGGAAGGGAAGGGAATATAAAAATCAGGTATCGTAGATTTACGACCAATAAAAGAACTGAACTTTGTATTAAAAGATTTGAATCGCGACACAAATGACCTCATAATACTGAGCATTGTTAAATAAAATATTAATTGTTTCATTTTAGCGAATTCCGAAAGAATTAACCTATTCAGGTTCTTCTCATAAAAACATATTTTAAATATTTTTTTTTTCAAGTTTTCATTGATCCTACTTAATGGGCACACAACGTTTCCAAAAACATAGCGCCTACATATTAACGCTCTAGCAGATAGAATTTTTATATTTTTCAAACAAAACTGGATTACATGGCAATAAATTAAGAAAAGTAAAGTGTGGTTCGTTAACGAAGAAAATCAAACTAATGGGAGTGTGAGTAAACATATGACGAAAATTTAAAAATCGTCCTAACGGTCGCAATTTTCGAGTTTTCGCAAAAAAAAATCCTTAGACGAAAAAAAAAATAGGAATGGTATGTTCTGTAACTGGACGAAATCCTACTTTTAGGATTCTAGGCATATCTGAAAATGTAAATTTGATAGTCACTCTAGCGGCCGCCATGTTGCAGCACAAACATACGATTTAATTAACAAAATATATTGAATATGTTTTCTGTAAACTAGAAAAATCGCACTATGAACTCGACTTATAGAGAAATTCGCTTATTTTTGTAGTTCCGGTGTGGGCTTTTACTTTATTTGAAATGGTTGAATATGTTTATTGATTTCATAATATTTGAATTCGAATGTCCACCGCTGTGGTCTCGGGGTAGCGTGCTGCCTTGTCACGCAGCGGGCCCGGGTTCGATCCCCGGTCGGGACAGTTTTTCTGGGTGAGGTTTTTATCGGGGTTTTTCCTCACCTGTAAGACAAATGTCAGGAAAACTTTAAGGCCCAAACGGTTCGCGAAATCATATGGCCATCGCAATCATCATCACTCATATTCATCTTAGGTTAAGCTTAGGATTAGGGACATTCCTGGCGCACCATTATCATCATCATCACCCATCATATCATCGGGGCAACGTAACCCCGCCTTCCAGGCGCCCCAACCTCAGAAGTGGGTTACAAGTACGACATGCCAGGAGAGAAACAAGGAATGTCGAAAGACAAACCTTGGGCATTTGAAAAAAATATATATATTTGAATTCGAAATTTCCGGAATAGTCTCAAATGTAAACAAGAGCCAACTCTTCACGTAAAAATGACCGACATGAGGACAAGTCTGTTATAGAGATTTTAATTATTATACTAAATAGTTCCGAGTTGTCCTAAGAATCGCCACACATCGGGAAAAATCTGGATTAAAATCCCTGTGGTTTTTCTGATATCTGGGTTGCATATCTGCCTCCGATTACATCCTTTTCCTTAAAATTTTGGGTGAAGATGATTATTATTATTATTATTATTATTATTATTATTATTATTATTATTATTATTATTATTATTATTATTATTATCACTTCATTTCATTAAGCAAAGAGCAAGCACATAAACCATTGGCGACAGAAATTGACTTTTGGAGGAGGACTTCTAGAAATTCTCGAAGAGACAAAATTAGAAATACTAAAATCAGATAAATAATGAATGTTCAAAAGGATGTTCTACAAGTTATTGAAGAAAGAAGACTGAAATGGTTTGGCCATGTAAAGAGGATGTCAGATAACAGGATATCTTAGATAATGTTAAATTTTGAAGTGGAGGGCAATAGAAGAAAGGCGAGACGGTAAACCAAAAGAATAGTGGATTCAAGGAATGCATGTCGAGAAGATTAACAGAGAGTGATGCAGATATTAGGGATTTATAGAGGAGTAAAATTTACAATGGGTTATAGGGAAACTAGTATATTTTAAAGAAAGATACTTTATTTAATGACGTTATTTAACGTCTAATCGGCCGCGGTGCACTAGTAGTTATGCTCCTTGCCTCTGGTACCGAGGTCGCGGGTTCAAACCCGGCCGGGGTCGATTGATTTTTAGGATGGAAAAATCCAAGGAGCAAGTCCTCCGGAGGGACTTTAAGCCATGGGTACCGAGTCTGAAGATTTTCAGGCTCGTAAAAGATCCTTAAGCCTGCATGAAAAGGCCCCTAAGCAAAATTTACCGATTTTTCCCGTCCTAGTACTACCTTGGTTTCCTAGATGTCAGTATGAGGCGGAACGCTGACCACGGACCACTCAGATGACATCTATACGAAAACAAGTGTAACTAAATTAGTATGGTTTAAATTCTTCCCTGTAGGGGAGAGCGCCTAAATCTCTGTTAAGGGAAACATGGGCTTACAAGATACAAGAAGATATTTAACGTCTAATAGGATTAGCGTCGGGAATTCAAATCTGGTCATGTTATGAAAGGGTCGACAAATTTGCGCCAGAGGTCTGTTTTTCAGGCTTGATTTTTTTTTTTTTTTTTTTTTTTGCTTCCCTTAAATCTCCGAAAAACCCATTGCTTTAGTTATCTTCCGAAGGATCCTATGCTGAGATTTTTGAAGGTAATTTTTATTTAACAAGGCTATCATTAGCGTCTTAATTCAAATGTGGGCGTGAGAGGAATCAAACATTTTGTTAAGAGGTTCATTTTCCAGACTTTAATTATTTTACGAGTCATAAATATACGACACGAATAAAGGCCTTACTTCCTTTCCGAAGTGTGAACACGCGAATCTAGCAACCATAGACTTGATCATCGGGAGTGATTCAAATTATGGAGATGAGAAAAACAGAAAGATTCTGTTTTCTTTAGATTGGAAGACAAAAGCAGCCGATACCGTGTCATAAATAATACGTGTAACTTGTTAATAATCTCTATGATATAAAACTCTTGCATCTGGTAAAATTCTCAGATATAGGAACTCATTCGTTGACGGCATATTCTCACAGTAGAAAAAATTCTACACCAACTACAATGTAATAGATAACATTCAAGATCTAACTGGCTACAACTATATAAAGAATGACATCCAATAGAGACCCACAAATTTTGCTTCACTACCAACCCAAAGGAAGAAGAAATATTGGGCGCCCCATTTCTAAATGGAGGGATACGATCTCGTTATGTGGAAACAGGTCTATGGTATAATTCCATGACTTACAAGAAGAAGAAGAAATTCCACACCAACAGCTATGTCCACTGTAGGCGTTGAATAAATAATGACATTAACAACGGTTCTAGAGGAACGTGCTTGGTTTACTCACAAGGTATATACGTAATTTGGGTACATGTGTTCTGAGGTAAATTAACAAAATATATTTGCTTTTAATAATTTCCCTATTCTTCTTCTTCTTCGGCTTTCCCCCACTTATAGGTTTGCCGTCTTCAGTTTCCATTTATCTCTATCATTCCAATCTCCCTCTTCCAAATTCCGATCATCCATTATAGTTCTGACGTAGGTTTTCCATTTCCATCTTGGTCTGCCATGTTTATTTCTTCCAGGGGGTGACCATTGGTATATATTTTTTGGCCATCTTTCATTTTCCATTCTTTGTACATGGCCATAATACCATTTAAGTGTTTGATTTTCAATCCTCTTAACAACATATGTGGTGACATTCATTTCTCTCCAAAGGAATTCATTTCTTATTTTATCCTTCCCTATTCATGACTGTTAAAATAGTAATACGAAATACACTGTATAGAAGAGAATAATTTCTTGCTTATCCCAGATACTCCTTTATACATTTTAATCCGATTTACTGTACTTTTGATTCAAGTAGTAAAACTACACATTCGTACAGCGGAATAAATCAATATCAAGTTCGGTTCGTTAAAACACAGGTATAATTATATTAAAGTTAAAATATTTGACAAATAATCTTCAATGATAAAATGTTTCCTGAACTTACATTTTACTAACTTCCTTATTATTATTTGTTTTTTACTTTGCAAACATAGCCTTCAGGGTTCTAAAGGTATTAAATAATAATTATTACGTTTGTTTTATCATATTTTATTCCTACCGTATTAACAATTGCATTATGAAATTTCTAAGAGATCCATAATTATATATTTTACCGATAAAGCTTAATTTTAGGGAGGAATTAAAAAGTTATTTTTTATATACAACTTTCGTCATTAGAGGATTGCCTCAAGGACAAAATGATACAGACAAGTAATTTTTGGAATTAATGAAATACATTTTGTAAATACATTTAAAAAAATTCAAATTCTGGGCCTAATTTAAGTATACATACTATAAAGTAGTAATTTTGTAAATATGGTTTCTTAAAATTGAAATTGATCCTCTAATGGTTAGCGATGGCAATTTTAGAAAGGCACACCCTGTCCAAATCTAAGGAATTCCAAAATTTGGCTAAGAATCCTGGTATAGTACCTCTTGCCCCGATCATCAATCCTGTGACAGTTATACTATCTAGTTGGTATTTATCTCTGTAATAGTCAATTGTTGGCTCATATATGGCTTTCTTTTCACAGTCAACTTCCTCAGGTTGGCCACTTTGAGTCTCAAAACGGATTGTGGGACCTAATATCATACCAATTTTAGAAGATGGTCTAAATGCAATAATATATATTCGTCTGTTACTCCCATTAGTGGCCACACCATGAACTTCCTCATAAACTGTGTATCCATAATCTCGCAAAGCTTCTGCCATCATATTTCGATTAGTGTGGTGCCGAATATTTTTCTCAGTGATTCTCCAAATGGACAAGCCCCAAGGACGTGTGCAAGGGTTTCGTGCTCTCTGCGACAACGTCTACAGAGGGTATCGTTCCTAGATCTGCCCGGCAAAGAACGCACCGCCGATACATTGGCTTGCATTTTAATCGCTTCTCTCCATTCTGAACAAGACAATCCCTGATGGTCACGAATCCATTGATTTGCCGGTGTATATTCATAGTAGACAACAACGCCTTTTCCTTTATGGGGAAGTTGACTCCAGAGAACTGCTCCTTTGTCTCTTAGTTGTTTCCTGAGTTTCCTTGCATCTGGTAGAAGACTTCGAGTGTTAATGTTGATGTCACTAGGTTCAATGTTAAGGTCTCTCACACATTGTAAACATTCCTCTTTTAGGTTTCGGAGAGTAGTAACGTATGTATTATTGTCTTGGTGAAGAATGTGGCAAATGTTTATGTACTGTAATATTGTTTCCCATGTTGCACAAAATAAACCAAGTCCTTTATTCCGACGTTCAGTATATAACATGTGATCAGGGACATCCATCCGAAGATGTAAAATTTATTTTAGTCCACTTCTCAAAAGTTTATCACAATTCACTAAAAATGTTTTTGTTATTTGATTTGGTGGTACTGTTTGAAACGAGTAAATTAGAGTTGGATATATGGAACAATAATAATAATAATAATAATAATAATAATAATAATAATAATAATAATAATACTTTATTTATTCTGGCAGAGTTAAGGTCATAAGGCCCTCTCTTCCACTCAACCAGCACAAATACAAATAAATATTTGACAAATATAGATATACACTATACTAATTATAAACAGTTAAATATACAATAAATGTAGCAAAGTAAATTTCATGTACAAACAACATTTTATAGGGTAATAACAATAATGATACGATAATAATAATGATAATAATAATAATAATAATATAAATATGATAAATTATACGAGAAACACCAATTAATATAAATAACTTACAGTGGGTAATAATGAAGTCGAGGTTAGAGCAAATATAAATTTAGATTTCTTTTAAAAGATGCCAATGTCCGGCAGCCCCTTATTTCTTGTGGTAGAGAATTCCAGTTGTGAGAAGTGAAGATGGTATATGACATGGAGTGATGTGATGTCCTATGTTGCGGTATATTAAGCAAGAGACTATGTTGTGATCTTGTGTTTAAGTTATGGTTTGAGGATAGATACTGGAAACGGGATGATAAATAATTGGGAATCTTAAATAAGAGAATTAGACAGTGCGATTTTCTTCTCTCTTTTAGATGTAGCCATGATAATTCGTGGAATAATGGAGAAATGTGATCGTATTTTCGAACATTAAATACGAATCTGATACAGTTTGTCTGACAATCCGTCACTTATGTCAGTTAGTAGAACGTCACAGTAGTCAAAATGCGGCATCACTACAGTTTGTATTAAAATTATTTTAAGAGCTGTAGGAAGAAAATGTTTAAGTCGCTTTAGGGAATGCATCCTTTTAGATGTTTGTTTTACTTGCACATGCCAATTTAAATTAGAATCTAAGTAAAATCCCAAGTTTTTAACGACGTCGGTATAAGGAATTTGTTCATTATCTAATATGACAGCCGGCATGTTGCCATTGTTTATGGGGTGTAATAGTCTTGGATGTCCGATAATTATTGCTTGCGTTTTGTTTACATTTAGTTTCAGCCCATATTGTCTGGACCATAAAGATATATGCCTGAGGTCAGTGTTTACTTTGTCAATATATTCATTAATTTCGTCAGGCCTAAAGTGTGTGTAAATCTGTAAGTCGTCGGCGTAAAGATGATGCTTGCAGTTTTGTAGTTTCTTGGTCACGTCATTAATATAAATCTAGAAGAGAAGAGGAGCGAGGACGCCGCCTTGAGGTACCCCTTTCCTCACCAAGCGCCAGGAAGAAATGCGATTATTAACAGAAACTGATTGCTGACGATTAGTGAGGTAAGATCTAAACCAATCAAGGCATTTTTCCGACAGACATAGTGTATTTAGTCTCGCTAGCATAAAGTCTATATCTACTGTGTCAAAGGCTTTGCTGTAGTCGAGTAGGACTATTGCGGTGAGTTTGCTTTTGTTCATTGAGTCTCGTATGTCCTCTACAATGTCAAGTAGTGCAGTACTTGTATGATGTCCTGTTCTAAAACCAGACAATTTAAAACTGTAAATTTCTGATCAGGCTGTAACAGCGGTGAAGCAATGAGAGTTTCAATATTATCCCGTAATTTAGTAAGTGTTTGCTTAGAATCAAAATTATATGATCTGAAAAGCTGACACCTAAGTAACGAAAGGTGCCAGTGATTTTATGGGCACGAATTGCATCTCCATCAAATTGGAGATCTTTTTCTAGATTGAAAGCACTGCTGATTTGGAAACATTAATTTGAAGGCCTATTTCCTGAAACCTCTGTAGAACAATTCTTGTCAGTTCACTGGCAGCTGCTACATCTTTCCCTATAATCACCGTGTCATCAGCAAAGCTCATAATTGTTAGATGAGTTTGATCCGGAAGTAGTAGATAACCATATTGACTTGTTACTGATTTTTCTGAGAGTTCATCGAGAATATGATTACTTGCAATGTTATATAAAGAGGTGATAACGGAGAACCTTGTAGAACTCCTCGATTGATAGTAATTGGTTTAGTTTTATTTTGATAGGTTTCAATCTGAGTCGTGTTTCCTTCCTGGAGATTTAATATTAATTTTGATAATTGTTTTAGCACACCGACAGTTTGTAATGTGTTCGTAAGTGCTGTGTTTTGAAAGCACATGTTAGATGTTAAAATTACTTTTTAAATAGTTCCTTACCACTTAAATATATTTATTCACTAAATTAAAATAATAAATCCCATAAATATAACAAATAATTTGAAGATAAAAATATTTTTGCAAAATGTTTAAAGTAAAAAGTCCTATTACAAGTAAACCCACTTGTTTATTTTATATGTTGCAATTCGGCACGTAAAGTCTAGTGTACATTATATACATGACTTATGCCTATAACATAATGAACGGTTCTTCAAAATATGGAACCTGCATAAATATTTGACTAAATGATTGGCAATTTTACAGTCCACATATTTTCATTAGTCAGATCGAAGTAACTGCTTATCTTCCACATTGAATCCAGTGACACGTTATATATTAAGAAGAGTTACGTAGGTTGAGATTGTCATGCAACCCTTCACTGAGTTTTAACCCTTAAATTCGTAATGTATCCTTTTGGATACATCAGTTGGTTTAATTAATTTAATATTTTAAATAAATCAAAAGAAAACTAACAAAAAGAGTCCACTTAAATGTATGTCTAATTATACAATATACATAATAATAGCAGTTTCACAATATTCAGTTTTCACTGCGGTCCGCCACATTCAAATAACTAACAGAAGAAATTTGTGTTTTGCCAATTTAAGGGTTAAGACATGAGGGATTAACACTCCAATATGACCTTGATGTGACTAATACAAATATATTGACAATAATAACGGTGACAAGGATTATATTGACTATTTATCTCATAGACCTACAATTTTGCCTCTTCCTGTTGATAAAATTGCCTCTTCCTCCTCATAATGAGAGAGATCTCCGCAAATTTACTTATTTGACAAGGATATCGATTCAACAATGTACGATCGATAAGGTACAGCAAGAAATGCCTGAAGAAAACAACTTCAAAAATTACCAAAAAAAATGTTAGCTCTGTTACTCTAAAAAAATATTAAATGTTGTATAATGAATCTGCATTGTTGTTAATAGTTATTTTTCATACAATCAATATTATTGATTTTTCCAAGCCCAAAGAGATTTAACAGTACAGATATGTTATTTACAACTATATAGTCGGCTTAGAAATCGCCTGGAAGTAAAGATCGGAATACATAACCCCACATTTGGTAAATATTAAACATTATACTCCGTATTATTATTTTTAGCTTCTGATGTTGTAATCGCTAAATAGTGACTCCAAATCCAACGCGAGGTTGTTTTTCATTAGACAAAATAACTCGCGACTTTGTCGCTCGTGATTTTTTCAGAAAAACACAACCTTTTGTTAGATTACTGTTGATAATATTTATGATGGTAATAATAATAATGACGATAAAGATGTTAACGATAATAATAATAATAATAATAATAATAATAATAATAATAATAAATATTATCATAAGAGTGTAAGCCACAAAAAATATGTGAGCCTTCATTGCTCAGAATCAAGATAAGTATAAAGTATCGTAATATTAATATCGCCGCAAGGGCTTCAACCTAAAGCATAAGTAGGCCTAACCAATTATACAGTTTAACCAAAACCCATTAACCCTGTAATTCTATTAAATAAATATACGGTAGTATAAAAAGGAAATACATTATTTATTTCTAGATAACTAATTAAACAATATTCTCTTATTAAATTCACAAAAATAAAATAATAAGTACATGCACTGTATAAATTGCTTCCAGAGCAGTCGTCTGTTGCGTAGAGTTAACACAACTAGAGAGGAAGTTTTACATTTCTGCCGGATTTGAATAATTCAATGAAATAGAATAAATCCAAAACAGAATAAACAAAAGAAAAAGACTTACTATTCATTATTACGAGTATCTACGTGTAAATAAAAAAGTGTGCATTCAAAAACAAACATTACATTGTATAAACCGTAATAAGACCGATACTAGTACATGGAGGTGAAACCGGGTTGTAATAATGAAAACTGAACATATGTTAAATAGATTTGAAAGGAAACTATTAAGAAGTGCGTTTGGAAATATCAGCGACAGTGGAAACTGGAGACGAACCATATGACTTGTATAGAGAACCAGAGGTTTCAAAAATAATAGCTATTATATTTACATGGTACAATGGTCTGGGCAATGTACAGTGAATGGATAAACATATCAAATCGAAGATTGTCATGAAAGGAGAAAATGTTTTGTAAGCGAGCTGTTGGAAAACCTAAAAAAATATGGTTGGAGGTTGTAAAAGAACATAGTCAACAGCTGTTGAAAATGAGAAACTGGTGAGAGAAAACTACGGAAGAGAAAAATGGAAACCGATGTTGAGATAGGTCAAGGACTGTCATGGACTATAGTGCCATTTCTGATTATGACGATGCCGGATTTTAATATCGGATTTCCTGCTTTATGGGCTGATGCTAAACCTGAACTCGTGGATTAAAAGAGACAATTTCGGCTTAGTTCGGAAGCTGTGCCTCAGTATCTCAAATACTGAGCACCAACACGTAAAACCTGCAGGTCGATGGTTCATCTCCCCGCTCATATACAAAATTATCTAAATCAGTTTAAATATATTGTACTTCTACGAAGATTGAAATTTGTAATTATTTCTAGTAGTGTTTCATATGACCATTTAACTCATGCCACAGATGGGAGTCAATGACCAATCACGTTTCAATGATTTTTTATTTACAACCAATCACAGTCTATTTCGCATAAAATTAACCAACTAAAGTTTATCATAATAAAGAAAGCACCTCTTCTGAATAGGTCATAGCATTATTTTGCAGTGACTGACTCTCTAAGAAATACGGCTACCAAATTGTATATATAGTGCATGAATATCAACACATAGCATATGCGGGAGTTAATATAAAAATATTTGTAGCAATTGATTATACCACCAAAAAAAGAAACCACTGTTTGCACTTTCTTAAATGTATTTTTTCGCAGGTAATAACATTCCACAAAATATAATTGTCATATTTACATCATAGGACATCAGAAATGAATTAATGTACAGTTTCATGGGTTTCATTTTTTCTCCACTAGAGTGCATTCTTACAATATTGCGTTCCTTTGGCAATAAATAATATGATCTGGTTGCAATGATGAACAAAAGAAGCAAATGAAGCATACCAATCGTTTCTCATTTTTTTTCAAACATCGCCATATACATTAAGTATATAAATATTTTAAAATAACTGTATTTAAATAATGGATTTGTGAGTAAACATCTTAATTTTATTCGTTAAATAATCCTAACAAATGCCACTCTTGATATCCAAATTCTGTAGATAAATTCACTCCTCACTCCGTGAGTCGTGAATTTATAGATAATTTGGAAATCACTCGTGGCATTACTTATGATAAATATAGTTTAATGGTACTGGGCATCAACTAATTATATGTAGACTTCAGAAAGACAAACGATTCAATTAACAGGGAGAAGTTGTATAGTATACCCTCAGGGGTCCTCATCTAGGGGATATGTGGATGGCGACCACAAGGTGCCCAAGCTGTGCAAAACATTTCTTCCACTTATTTGTGTTTCGCACTCTTTTAACTTTACTATCTAACCTCTCTTGGTTAACTCTTGTTTTTTTGACGCCGACGCTATTAGGGCATCCGAGGGCTAGGGAGTCTTTCCTTTCTTCCATTTCTTCTTTCCTTTATTTTCTTTTCTTCTCCAGAAAAGCCTGACCAGAGACTATAAGATGGCAGCCCCATCACTGGTCTTACCTTCCTTTGGCCAGCAACCAATCGAAGGGACTATTATTATGCTTTCAAGTCTTATACGAGAATTTCCCTCAGACGCTGGAGGGAAAATTTTCTATAGGATCGTTAAAGGCCTTGGCCTAATACTTGGAAGGAAGAAGAAGAAGAAGTTGTATAGTATGCTGATGAACTTCGAAATTTCTAAAAAGTAAGTTACACTTATTCAAATGTGTCTACATGGTACAAAGAGTAGAAAACAGTTTTGAGAAACTTTTCAAATTCACTGCGTGTTATATCAAGGGTATGAACTATCTCCCCTGTATTCAATTCTGTTTTAGAGCATGCCATCAATTATTTAGAAAATAAAGAAGACTACTACTCAATGGTATATACATTGACTATCTAACTCATGCCCCAAATGGGAATCAATGACCAATCACATTTCAATGATTTTTTATTTACAACCAATCACAGTCGTCTTTCGCCTCGAATTTATCAACCGAAGTTTATCATATTAAAGAAAGCCGCTCCTTTTTTAATATTCTGAATAGGACATAGCATTATTTTGCAGTGACTGACTCTCTAAGAAATACGGCTACCAGATTGTATATATAGTGTATGAATGTCAGCAGATAGCGCATGCGGGAGATAATATAAAGACATTTGTAGCAATAGATTATACCACAAAAAAACACTGTTTGCACTTTCTTAAACAAATTATATTCAAGGAAATGACGTTGCAGAAAAATATAATTGACATATTTACATCATAGGACATCAGAAATTAATTAATATCTATAATTTTGGTTATAAATGTCTCCACTAGGGTTCATTCTTTCATATTGCGATCCTTTGGCAATAAATAATATGATCTGGTTGCAGTGATCAACAAATGAAGCATAACAAACATTTCTCATTTGTTTTCAAACATCGCCGTTTACATTAAATATATAAATATTTTAAAATAACTATATTTAAATAATTATTTGTTAATAAACAGCTTACTTTTATACGTTAAATAGTCCTAACAAATGCCACTCCTGATTTCCAAATTCTCTAGATAATTTGGAAATCACTCGTGGCATTACTTATGACTATTTAACTCATGTCGCAAATGGTAGTCAATAACCAATCACGTTTCAATGAATTCTGATTTACATCAATGACAGTCGTGTTTCAACTCGCTCTTTATCGATTTCTCTTTATCAGCTCCTGCTTTTGTGATAAAGAAATCTCCTCCTTTTTTAATATTCTGAACAGGTTAGGCCATTATTTTTCTCCAACAAATACATTGAATATAGCAAATAATGAAAAGATTCCTTAATTTTACTCAGTTGTTTACTAAAAAAATAAATGAATATCCCGTAATGTTGATTATGATATATAGTTTGATGTGTTTCATTATTTCTCCACTTGGGTGCACTCCTACAATATTGCGATCTTATTTGGCAATAAATAATATGATCAAACAGCAGTGAATGAACATAACCTCACATTTCTGATTTTTTTTTTCAAACATCGCCGTTTACATTAAATATATAAATATTTTAAAATAACTATAGTTAAACAATAATTTGTGAGTAAACAGCTTAATTTTATTCGTTAAATAGTCCTAACAAATGCCACTCTTGATTTCCAAATTGTCTAGATAAATTCACTCTTCACTTCGTGAGTCGTGAATTTATCGATAATTTGGAAATCACTCGTGGCAATACTTATGATAATGTAGTATTATTATCGCGGTGGACTAGTGGTTAAGTTCCTTGTCTTTGGTTCCTAGGGTCGCAAGTTGAAACCCAGGCGGAGTCGATGGAGTTTTATGAAGGAAAAAGCCAAGGAGCATATCCTCTCGGAGAGAGACTAAGTCGTGGGTCTCGATTAGGAAGAATTTCAGGTTCGTAAAAGATCCTTAAGCCTGAATAAAGAAGCCTCTAAGCAAAATTTGCCGACCTCCTTCATCCTAGGAATATTTTAATTGTCTGCTATATCTATCGTTGGGTCGGTATGTTGATCACATACTATTCATTACATCTTTAGGAAAATAATCGTAACTAAATTAACTTGATTTATTAACTCCTAACAAAGGAGAGGTTAAGGCTAAACACTGGGCTGTTTTGCCTTTGTATATGTAGATAGATGAAGTATTATTTGGCGATAGCGCGGAAATACTAAGGAACAACACACTCATTACACTAATGAATTGAGGCTGAAAGTGAACATCAATCAAACCAAATACATGAAAACATATAGAAAATCATTACATAATGAAATTGTAAGTTAATTTGAAATGAGAGAAATTTTGAAGAGTGATTACATTCAAATATCTAGGAACAATAATCACAAACATGAATGAAATATAGAAAGAAATTAAACATATGCTGAATTCAGGAAATTAATTTTATTATGCATTACAGGGCTTTTGTCATCTAAACTTTAAAACAAATTAAACTGAAAATGTATGAAACTGTTATTCTCCCTGTTGCATTATACGGATGCTAATCATAGACTCTTACTCCAAGGGAGGAGAAAAAATTACGAGTATTTGAGAATAAAGTTCTGTGGAAATGTTTTGGACCAAAGAGAGAGGAGCAGATAGGTGAGTGGAGAAAACTACAAAACAGTGAGATACATTATCATTATGGGAATTATGATATAATGAGAACATTTAAGTCTCGTAGACTGGACAGGACCTGTGACACGAACGGGGAATGAAAAGTGGCACAGAAACTCGTTGTAGGAAATCCAGAGGGAAGCCCCTAATAGGTAGACAAGGATGAGATGGGACAATAGCATTAACCACTATGTTAGAGTCGTAGATTATAAAAGAGAGATTGGAAAACGGGATAAGAAGGTATGGAGAGTTTAAGTCCGCTCGGCCGCAAACCGATGTGTTCTATAGTGCCAGTGATTTGGTTCGTGTGGTGTATGATAGAAACGGCAGAGGTGTGTTTTGTATATAAATACTGTAAATGAAGGTAACATATGGAAACGTGTTCCTTAATTTTAACAACTCGTGTCATTAACGTCGTAATTAAAATCTGGGCGTCAAACAACTGATGAAGCTTGCTCAAAGTCTCTTATTTCAGGATTGGGTGTCGTTTATTTACCGTAAATCTTCCGAAGGAAAGCAAGCTCAGAATTCGTGCCCGATTTGAACCCACGAACCTCGTAATCATAGTCAATCACTAATGCACTAGTATCGACAAATCCATACACATTGGCTGGGATCTACCAGCGATCCTCGGATCCAGTGACGGATATATTTCCTCCAGATAACTAAAAATTAATAGAGATGTATATGGAAAATACATTTTTTCGACGTCTCGGTATTAACTACATCCATAATTGGAGTTCAGTTAATATAATATATTTTTCCTAAGTATTACTATTACTATTATTATTATTATTATTATTACTATTACTATTACTATTACTATTATTATCATTATCATTATCATTATTATTATTATTATTATTATTGTTATTATTATTTCTTGCATCCTAAGACCAACAGGCGTATCGAAAAAAATTTATAACATTGTTATTTTCAATAGATGAAAATTCTAAATTCGGGCTCAATTCACTTCTTACAGGCCTGCTTGACCGATATTGTCCTCAGTTATCTCGATGTATCATAAATCCAAAAAAAAAATTACAGACTTTTAACAATATCGACAAAGTTTACAGAAAACTATCAAGAAATAATTTCAGTAGCACAAGGCTTTGAATTTAGGATTCTATTCATCCTCTTATAACTGTCTTCAGTTTCAGGGAATTACAGCGATTCTGAATGTTCAATATACAAACAAACTAAACTTCACCAAATAGAATAATTTTATGTCTCAACTAACACGATTAATGCTATTAAACGTTAATTTAAGTTTGGGGCGTACAGAATCAGAAACGGCCAGCCAAACACACACGTACTCTAAAAAGTTTTGAATTATGTATATCAAATCGATTATGTGTATGTGCCAAAATGTGTGTACGCATTGTAAGTTGAACACTTATATTTTGAAAAATCGGGATACAGTTATCCCGAACTTTTTCGGCATTTGCGTAAAAACGGATCTGTCCTGGAAAAACGATATCTGATCACTTTGCGTATAATAAAAGTTATACTTTTGTAATATATTAACACAACATTAATAGATTTCACGCTTTTTTATGAAACAATTTTCTTAATTAATCATTTTATATAGAGTAGGCTACTTCATTCTTATCACAAAATATATTTAATAATATTAAATTAAAAAACTATCACATTTGGACGGGTTGAAGTCATGCAAGTTATATTCGTCAGCAGAAAAACTTTTACCATTGCAGACCAATTGAATTCAAGTCAACGTGTTCAATTTGAATTGGGCTGACGCCCACAAAGTGAAAGCCTTACAATATGGCATTTTTGTTCACGAATTTAATGCAGTACATTTCCGTTGCTTTAATTTCTGGAAATCAAAAGAGATCTGTTTTATATTACTATAACTTCATTAAAATATAGGCTATTATTATTTGTACGTTCTAACAACCCCTCGTAGTCCGCTATGCAAAGGATAAACTGCATTAACATTTTATGAACACTTGTCCCAATCCATTTATAAACATACTCTATTGTGTACTTAAATGACATATCCTTAGTTTGAATGCAACTTCATTTGTTCTATGCTACAAGTCAATTTTATCCGTACAAAGTGTAATATTTACGTTGCATAAAGATAGAACGTGAAAGTCCTTTTAACTGCTATGAAGTTTTTGTTTAGTTTCACTTTCGACATTTTAAAGTTGGACGATTTTTATTACAAAATATAACAATTCCTTAACAGAATATTTTAGAGTTGAAATGTATGTAAAAATGCTTACATAAATTAATTTTATTTAAGCTCTGTACCTATTATTTATTTTCAAAAGATGGATTTTACTTTTGTGTGCGTTCATGCACCAAGATGTGAAAATAATTCTTAAAAGCAGCCATTCTTTGCATTAAAATATAAAATAGTTATACTTCACTTTTATTAAACTTCTGAACCTATTTACTGTTTTAATTCCAAAAGTTAGATTTCTTTCTTGCATATATTTATGCACAAAATGGGAAAATATTTTTAAAACCTTTGCGTTACCGAACACACAAAATACAATGTCTACGCAATATTTAAATTCAAGTACTCAGGCAAGTTTTTCATATGCAATAGTTAGTACAACTGAAGGGGCAGTTTTCTGCCTTAGTACAACTGAAGGGGCAGTTTTCTGCCTGATCTGGGATTTGAAGGTAAGATCTCCATCTTTACGCGCTGACTTACTGACCAATTATGCTAACTAGGCAATCCAGGAGCTGGCACAAAATGTTTCCCTACCTTCACTAACCGAGTATTAAGTATTGAATATGGACTACCATTAAGACAATTATCTTCAATGGAATGAAAAGAACATAAATAAATATGCTCTTCCTTCACTTCTACGCTATATACTACTCATACAATATTACGAGATTTAACCGGTACAGTTACCATGTTACACTGGTAAAAAAAATAAATTGATAAACAACAAAGGTATATTAGTAATAATAATAATTTTTTTTTCATTATCTCAGTACAAATACTTTAATTTTTTCAATAATATGTCGTAGTTTCGATCTCCTTGTGTGAAATCATTCTCAAGACAATTCTCATTATTGAAATTAAAAATGTCTGCATTAAAAGATTCTGCGAAACTGACATTTCCAGCAATAATTAGAGATTCACTATTTGAAGTTGCATACTACCATTTATACTTTTCACCATTTTTTTTTTCGATCCAACGCACATAAATCATACTCCTTGCAATAAATGCTATACGTTTATCCATAAACGTTTAGGAGAGTTATTGTATAATTTATTTGAGCATTGGAAGGAAGAAAAATAGGTGAAAAGTATAAATGATAGTGTGAAACTTACAAATAGTTAATCTCTAATAACACTGGTCAACATGATTTTTGTCTCATCAGTACCAATAGTTGTATTTAATGCAATTTTTTTATCGTGTTTTCAAATATCTATTCGGAATTTCTCCATCACCTACAGTTTTTTTTTATTTCAATTTCAATTAATGGATTTAAATAATTATTTTTTTTATTTCAATTTCAATTAATGGATTTAAATAATTATTTTAATAAACAATGATCAGAACGAGAATACCACGTCAGATCTTAAATTACCAGCCACCAGGCAAGAGATCTTTGGGCAGACCCTTCAAACGTTGGATTGAGACCGTAACAGACCTCTAGGTCTATCACATGAAAGGAAGAAGAAGAAGATTTTTAATAAACGTTTTTTCGTCCATTTGTCCACTGTAAAATAAAATCAAATGAGCTAAACTCAGGAGATTTCAACTACGGAAAAGGGAATGGAATCCTAATATGCTGGCTGATTATTGTTGGACCACCAAGAGGGATGCTCCACAGGCGAAATATAGCAGAAAATCGTCATTTCTTGTTTTCTAGGTGAGTCCGAATGTTCGAGTATTGTGTAGTTACGAATGTAGAAAATGTTAGTGTTTGAAATTATAAATTCCCGTCTCTCGGAAACCTTGCGTGATTGAGAAAACCCGATATCACATTTGAATTCAGGAGAAAAATACTATCAGAATCATATATTTTTATTTCTGAGACAAAAAAAAGTTTATTTTTTGTTGCTCAGCGTTATTGCTAAAAGTGTCAATTTAACAGGATATTTTAATACAGACATTTTTATTTCAATAATAAGAATATTAATGTCTTGAGGATGATCTCACATAACGAGATCGAAACTACGACGAATTATTGAATAAATTAAATATTTGACTGAGATAACGAAACAACTGATTGTATTTGTATTATTATTATTATTATTATTATTATTATATTATTATTATTATCACTATCATTATTGTTATTAATTTAACTGCTCTCAGGAAATAATATAAAAATATTAAATAAATGTCAAAATTTTGCATCCTTAGTTAAAAGGTATAAAATAGTTATATATTATGTAAATGTAGTGTAGGAATCATTTAATTAAAATGTGCGAATTTAATGAATGTGGATAATTTTTATATTTCCCGTCCTTATAAATGTTATGATTAGATTGTTTGTACTTCTGTCGTATATTCTCTTAACTCCGGTCTGATATTACTTCCCTACTAGCCGTCTGTTGCTATATTTAACATACTTCAAGAAAATGCACCTAATATGCTGCACATCCATGATTCAATCTCAGATTAGCAGCCTCTTTCTTTCCTCTTAGTACAGTTTATATTAATGAAGCATTAGTACTCAACTTTTTGTTCCGAGTTTCGAAAATAATCTGTTATAGTCCCATTTTCACATAAAACTAAATATTTATATTAACTGTTCTCACCATATGTTGAAAGTTGTAGAAATATAACGATGCAGGAGAATAACTGGACATTTCTTATGGTAAGCTGCATTGTCGAAAGTCCTTTATATCTATCATCCATGTTTCCTATGTAATGGAGTTGGAACAGTTTTTTTCGCATAACAGGGCACACTCTTCGGTCTTAACTACGTCAACTTTTTCCGCGTTTCATTTGTTCACAATGATGGCGATAAAACACGCTCCCTTCATTTCCGTACATTGCACTATCTTTTGTTTTTTCCACAAAATGTCGCTTTCACTTTAATTTTTTTTTCACATTACCTCATTCAATTGTTTATCAAGCACTGAGATTACTTGTTCTATAAACGAAAATCAAATTTTACTCGACATGGAACATGTTTATTTTAACTGATAAATACAAAAGAATCGTTTATTTATCGAAGGGGCAAACAAACAATTTTGCTAACGTTAATCACTGATACACACACAGCAATATGGACTTAATTACATATGGTTATTAACACTGAACTCGTATGGATTTGTATTTTTAAGTAACTATTGTTTATTTCCGTTATCGACAATGTAATCTATGAAGCTATTTTAATGGATTGCAGTTGTACATAAATAGTAGATATTGTTAAGAGAGAAAACATGCATCCAACAACTTTTGTTTTGGATAAAAACATATGAAACAAAAGCCAGTGCTATAGCACGTGGGAGCAGGAATCGCAACCTGCGCTCTATAGCAAGACGATGTTGAATACAACTGCTTCGGTCGACTGCGCGCCCGCTACTGCCAGATTCGATGGCTGGCTGACTAGGTCCCGGGGAGTTAGAGTCTGCCCGTGCAGAAGGACGCAACAATTTCTGTGGGGGGGAAAGGAGAGGGATGTGCTGAATTTCAAAAGATGCGAAAAGAAAACTTAATGTCATGGCGCAGACGCCACATTCTCATAATGTTGCAACTTTTGTAAACAGTATATACAACGTAATTGTACAATACAAAGTTACTCAATCCCCGTACTTTCCGTCAACTAACGATAATTTCCGAGACTAAAATTTTATGAAAAGTTAGCTTTAAGTTGTTTACTATGAAACTTCAAAATAAATACTCTCTCTCTCTCTCTCTCTCTCTCTCTCTCTCTCTCTCTCTCTCTCTCTCTCTCCCTCTCCATCTATCTATCTATCTCTCTCTCTCTCTCTCTCTCTCTTTCCTTGTACCTTAGTTTAACCTCTCCCTTGTACATACCCTAATAATAATAGTAATAATAATAGGCACGATAATAATAATAATAATAATAATAATAATAATAATAATAATAATAATAATAATAATAATAATAATAATGGTAATAACACTGGTCAACAGTGATTTTGTTGCCCTTTATATAACATTAATTTCGGATATATTTATGCTCACAATTAATGAAACTATCAATGATTTTGGAAGATATGCTCTGTTTTTTTTTAACTTTATTTTCATTTTACACTACAAATATCGGAAAATATAAAAAATATAACATACATATCTATAATGTCAATTGTTTCTTTGAAAAATTGGTATACAAGGACGTAAATAGAACGAAAAATGTCGAAAACCCATGTTATACTTCAGTGAAACGTCTTTTAAAAGATTGTCTTCCATAGTTTTTAGGGGACAATCTCTTTTTAAAGACCAGCAGTAATCTGCCATCATGTGACGGTCCCATCTACCCTGATACTTTTCCTCCATTACTTTTAAATCCTGGTGAAAGCACTCTCCCTGTTTGTCACTATAATTTCCTAAATTATCCGGAAATTTATCCAGGTGACAGTGGAGAAAGTGTAACTTTATACTCATATTTACTCCCAGAATCTTGAAGCTTGTCAACATGTTTTGCACAATTTCTTTATAATTTGGTGCTTTATAGTTAACTATACAAAACCCTTCCAAGCTTCACTTTCCGGAAGAGTCGTAAGTTTGATAAAATTTGTATATTTCATGAATTACCGAATTTGAGGACCATCAAATAATCCGCCTTTTAACGTTTCCATACTGAGCTTAGGAAATGTTCTACAAATGTATTTGAAACATTCTCCTTCCTTGTCCAACGCTTTGACGAATTGTTTTATCATATCCAGATGCACGTTGTGAGTACTTTAATTTTGTCAAATAACTGAGATCACGGCCGATGTGCGGAGTGAGGGGTGCGAGAGTGAGATCACATGCGCGAAAAAAATGTGCAGAAATCAAATCATGACTGGAAACATAAATTTTATTAGTGACAAGCCATTTTCTGTTCAAGATATAAGATACGTAAAAATCATAAAAACTAGAGCACATTCAGCACTTACATGAATATATTCGTAAACGGCGCACTTCAAAACATAGAAATTCGCTGAGATGTCCAGGGCAACAAAAAGATTGTTTTTTTTTTAGAGCTGTGTAATAATTCTATCTATCTTCGTGTTTTTACAGCTGCTGCCGCCATCCCGTGCCAAACGTCCAAAGCTTACGATATTGGGCATCTTCATTCCTTGGCCCTCTTTGGTTGCGTTACTTTCTTCATGCTTGCCTTCCATGTTAACTTTGGTTTCTCTCTTTTCTTCTTTCTGCTCGGTTGCCATTGATATAGTAGTTTCGGCCATCGCTCATCTCCCATTCTTAAAATATGTCCTAACCATTTTAGTTCCTTCTCCTCAATTATTTCAATTATGCTTTCTTTCTGCTTCCATTAAGTTTCTAATTACCTTATTTGTGGCATGTTCTAATTTTGACTTTCTGGCACTTCTGCGTAAATAATCCATTTCTAGAACTATTAGTCTATTCTATATTTTTCTTATTGATTGTCCATACCTCACTTCCATACACAGCAACAGATTCCACCAATGTTTTACCAATATATTTTTTTGTCTCTTTCCAAATATGCATATCCCGCCATATGGAATTTAACGATGATATTATTTTGCTACTCAATTCAAATCTATGCTTTATGTTCTCTTTGCCTATACCTTCAATGTTATCCATAATTATTCCCAGATATTTAGTTTGTTTCACTTGCTTTATTTGAATTCCTTCTTCCAATATTAAACATTCTCTTTAATTGCTATTTATTACCACATATGTTTTTTTTTGTAAATTTACTGTGAGACCCCATGATTCATATGTGTTTTTCAACCTTTTTTCTCATGAATTCCAAATCAAATTACAAATTTAATAATAGTAATGACAATAGATTATCTGACAATAGCCATAAAAGTCCCTAGCCAATAATTCATAAATCATAGGTAATGTCACAAAAATTAGGTAGGGAGGTAACCCTATGTTCTGTTTATTCCACCCCTAGAAAAATCAAGCAAATCGTTTAATAGGAGAATGATTTTCCCAGGACCACAAAATGATTGCGTGAAGAATAATCTCCAACCCTCCATTACCCGGGATTAAACTGGCCATCTAGCTCGTATACAATCACCTATTATTGCATGAGCTACATAATAATAATAATAATAATAATAATAATAATAATAATAATAATAATAATAATAATAATAATAATAATATTAATAATAATAATAATTAATTCACTGTCATTATCGAACCTGGAGGTTCATAACCACAAGGGCAAAAGCTCTCCACACATCCATGTCCTCAGCTAATATTTTCTAATTATTCCATCTATAATTAACCTGCCTCAAACATAGTTAATATTAATTCTACCACTCAATCTTAACCTACCTTCTTCACAGTTTCCCTCTATTAACCCACAAGAAATACATACCCTCCCTTCATTCTTTATAATAATAATAATAATAATAATAATAATAATAATAATAATAATAATAATAATAATAATAATACGAGGGTCAGTCCAAAAGTAGTGCCTCTTTTTTTCTCTTTTAATAAGTTAATTATGTGAAAAATTTCAATTCAGCACAATTCCTCAAACATTCTTCTCCAATCCTCTGCAGTAATAACTTCCTAAGTCGACGGATGACAGCACTGTATCCTCTTAAAAAAGTCTGATATTGACGAACGTATCAGACAGCGCTCTGTGATTGAATTCTTGAATGCGGAAGGTGAAACGTCCTTATGCATTCATGAAATGTTGAAAAATGTGTATGGAGATTCAACAGTGAATGTCAGTACTCTTATTAGATGATGGGTTCGTCGCTATAACAAAGCAAAGGACAAACACAATTGGCTGATGCAAAGCGGAGCGGATGGCCGGCGACAATGACTCACGCAACATTCAGCGAGCCGATGAGATCATTCGTGAAGACCGCCGGGAAATAACAGATGAATTGTGTCTCATTCTCGCCATCAACTTCTGGGATACTCAAAAGTTTGTTCACGGTGGGTACGACGAATGTTAACCGACCAGAATAAAGAGACGAGAAAAACAATAACCTCTCAACCATCCACCTTATAGCCCTGACCTAGCACCATCAGACTTCTATCTATTCGCGCCACTAAAGGAAGCTCATCGTGGAATTCATTTTGAGGATGAGGAGCCCGTAAAAACATCCACGTATCGATGGCCCAGGAAGCAAGACCATGTTTTTACCACAGTGGAGTATATGTCCTAGTTAAAAGGTGGAAAAAAACCTTGGAAAAGGACGGAAATTATATTGAAAAATGATAAATTAATCGTCATTGTTGTGGGTGTCATGGTATGTAAAGTGCATTAAAATATCTTCACATTTAAAAGAGGGGGGAAAAAAAGGAGGCATTACTTTTTGACTGACCCTCGTAATGATAATGATAATGATAATAATAATAATAATAATAAAATAATAATAATAATAATAATAATAATAATCCATCTATCTTCGGTTTTTTACAGCTGCTGCCGTCTTCCCGTGCCAAACTCCAAAGCCTACGATCTTGGACATCTTCAATGCTTATCCCTCTTGCTTGCATTAATGTCTTCATGTTTTCCTTCCATGTTAACCTTCGACTGATTTGGTCTTTTAGCATTTTTTTTAATGTGTGGGGAGCTGGCCCAGAGCATAAACCCCCAACCTGGAGGACCAGGAAAATTTCTGTCCGGGTTTTCTTCCCATAGGCTTTGAAGATCTCTCTTCACCGCAAGGCAGCGTTTCTCTATTTCCCTTAGAGATAGGGTTGCCTCTTCCGCCAGATCCGCCGTGTTGAAGGACTCCTTCTGCGCCGACTCTGCCATTGAGGTCTTTACCGTAACCCTGGCTAGGGGCCCTTACAGAGTACTATCAGTCGAAGCCAACTGAACCCTGGTTTTCTAACGAGGTTAAAATAATAATAATAATAATAATAATTATTATTATTATTATTATTATTATTTAAGAAAGGAACAGAAAAGGAAGACCAAGAATAACCTGGAAGAACAACATTCAAAATACAATGAGGAAATTTTGTGTAACAGATGAAGACACAAAGGACAGAGAACGATGGAGAAATTTGTGAATGTTTGTTGCAAACTGATAGTCTATAAGTCTGTAGTCATTTATATTTATTTATTTATTTATTTTTAATAATTTCTAAGATTGGTTGGAGAAAACCCTCAATAATTAGGAAAATTGTCAAAATGAATGAAATGAATAACAATAAAACTAATAATGATTTTTTCAATGCCACCATGTTGTCATTTCGACATTCTGGTATTCTCACCTGGCATGGTTTAACCCACTTCTGAGGTTGGGGCGCCTGGAAGGCGGAATTACGTTGCTCCGATGATATATAATAGGTGATGGTGGTAATGATGCCCCAGGAGAGGCCTTAATCCTAAATTTAATGAATATGTTAATGAAGATAATGATGGCCAGATGATTTTCGGAGACGGTTTCAGCCTTGAAGATTCCTGACATTTGTCGTACAGGTGAGGAAAAACCTCGAAAAAACCATCACCCAGGAAACTTGTCCCGACCGGGGATCGAATCTGGGCACGCTGCATGAGAAGGCAGAATGCTACCTCAAGACCACAGCGGTGGACGATAATAATAATAATCATCATCATCATTTAGGGTAACAGAGTGGAACCCTTGATAGAGGTCCACTCCAGGGAGTAGGCGCCCCTACCCTTTTGTGAGCTCCAGGTCCAACTCTCCCAGTGGGTAGTACCTGGGTAGGGCCCCGTCCACAGGGTTACGTGGGGAGAAGAGAAGCCCCCAAAGCCGTAGTGAAGGCAACTTCTCTAGGAGACGAACACTCCGAAATTCCAGTTCCCTGCCCTCCAGTAAGAGGGGTTTGGCTAGAGGCTGGTAACCTCTACTAGTAAAAAATAACTTACTCATAAACTTCAGCACAAGAAAAGCCGGATTGATAAACCTTATAATAATAATAATAATAATAATAATAATAATAATAATAATAATAATATATATCTAACAATAATAATAATTATTATCATCATCATCATCATCCAGGGATTAAGACTGTTGGCTCGTTCCGGTTTCATGAACGCTAGAATTGTTAAAATTGTTCAGACCATCTTCTGTGTGGGCGTCCAACATTTCTCCTTCCGTGCGGTTTATAATTTAGCAATAATTTTGGAAATCTTTCTTCTGACATTCTATCAATATGTTCTTTCCAGTCGTTCCTATATTTAATTATTCGGTCTGTAAGTTTGAAAATATTTAGTTCCTTTCTTATATCTTCATTCCTTTTCTTATCCAGCAGAGTACATCCTGCTATATTTCTTAAAAATTTCTTCTCAGCTGTTTCCAATCTTTGTTCTTGTCTTTTAGTGATCGTCCAACATTCTAATCCATACATCAATACAGGAACAGCCATTACTTTATAAAATTTAATTTTTGTTTCTTTTCTTGTGTTTTTAAGGGTTATTTTAATAGTGCCAGGCATTAGATTAAATTAATTTATTATTATTATTATTATTATTATTATTATTATTATTATTATTGCACCGGGACTTGAACCCTTAACCACGCGAACTGCTACCACAGTTTGCTCCGCGTGTTGGTGCTGGATCAAACCATTGTTGTTGATAAATATTTTGAATAGAAAACATAGATTGCTCAAATTAAGATATCATTGCCCGGGCCCATAAAAGGCAAAGATTAATTCAACTTTCCTTAATAAATTATCAAACATGTAATATGCAGTAAGCTACAAGCTATAATCGTGGAAGCTTTAAGGAAAGAGGAACTCACACACGCTTGAGTAAACTTTGGAATTTTTACTTTCATATCTGACATAGGCTAGCTACTAAATGAATAGGCAAAAAAGTACTTAAAATAGACAACTAAAGTTTAATGCGAGTCAAAAAGATAGTCCGATATAACATTGAAAATAAATTAATAAATAATTAATTTGACAAAGAAAATAATACTATCATTGATAGTCTATACAAAAAAATATTAAGAAACATACATACATACATAGTTACATACACACTAGTCCAGTCTAGGGTTGGGGTACACGGTCCTTGCGGCCCCACCCTGGCCTAAAGGACTAATAAAGCAAACTAGCTCTTCTGAGCTATATTGACCAGACTCCGACGACAACTGAACAGATGATGATCTGATGTTAGAAAACCCAGCTCTTTATGAGAGTTCACAAGGAGAGGGGAGAATGCGCGATAGCCCACGGCGCGTACTAGGAAAGAAGGGGGTAGGTAGGAGAGAATTTGGCACTGTTCACAAAGATCACACACGAAATGGAGACGCGATGACGTATAGGTTGCGCAGTATGACGTAATCCCTGTATCGAAATATTGATTTCGATACATTATTATTATTATTATTATTATTATTATTATTATTATTATTATTATTATTATTATTATTACTACTACTATCATTATTATTATTACATTATCACAAAGATTGTCAGTATTTTCCTTTGCGATATTACGGCGTAAAAGAAACACACTGAATTTCTTTAAAATTTCACTTAATGCTTTATTTCTTTCCACAATTATCAGCAAACGTTCGTTCACATTTATAACTCACAATTAATCTTATTTTAATTGTTAGAACAGTCACAACTATTCTCTTAGTCACTGCTGAATAAGTTCGCCACAATTCCTCATTCATTTAACTCAACAACATCCTATGCGAGATTGACTGAGGTCTCGGCTCCGGTTCTTTTTATAGGCGCGAGTAAACTTCTAGAAGTAGCTTCGAGATATTTCGAAACCTAGAGCCTCTGTCCACGGATCTTTCCCGAAAGGGGAATAAAACCGTCTGGTAACACATTCCAGACACTTCGGCCGGTTTATTCGGGTCCTCTAACTCGCGATTCTCGCCCAGCCCGCGCAATTCAAACGTCGCTATGTGACATGTAACAATATAATTATATGAATATATATCTAATAATAATAATAATAATAAATCTATATTATGGATTATATAATTATATGAATGTAGAAAGCCCGGAGATTTCAACCAAATTTAGTACACTTACAATCTGTAAAAGTGACTGTAAGGAGTAAGAGATCTCTAGCACCCCTTTGGGATGAGAGAGGGGTCAAATGAAAAGCACTGAATTGCCTGTTCCGTCGTTTAGTACTTTCCAGCCATCTGTAGTTATTCCATCCATAGTAATTCTGCCCGAAGGCAGGTCCTTCACTGCAATCATAGCATTTTCATGCTATGCTTGCAGCTTTACTAGGGAATTGTGTAGGTGTGGTAGCTTCCCGTTGCTTTCCACACCGGTGAAGGATGATGATGATAATGATAATGGTAAGGATGATAATGATAAGGATGATGGCCATATGATTTCGGGGACGTTTGGGCCTTAAAGTTTTCCTAACATTTGTCTTACATGTGAGGAAAAACCCCGATAAAAACCTCACCCAGAAAAACTGCCCCGACCGGGGATCGAACCCGGGCCCGCTGCGTGACAAGGCAGCACGCTACCTCGATACCACAGCGGTGGACGTTCTGTAGTTATTAATTAAATAAAAATAAAACTTAGTTTTATTTGATTTTCATATGTATTATATAATTCAGTGACAGCTGTTTCGGTACACTGTACCTTCTTCAGACATGTTAACAAATTATAGTTGATATTCTTTATTTCTTTCCGCTGTTGTTTATAATATTTTAATCTATGATTTAAATTAAACATTTCTAATTCCTGTCGTATTTCTTCATTTTTATATAATTTATCTACTTTTGTACATCTTTTAACTTCTCATGAGTTTTTTCCCCCTTCATTTGACTTTCATAGGATATGATCGGAACAACCATATATTTATAACATTTTAATTTCGTGTATCTTTGAATTTTGTCTATAAAGTTCGACAAATTGTTCCAAAGATCTTCTGAATTTAACTAATTTTATACCTAGGCCTATATCATAATCTTTATCACATCCAATACCATATGCTAAATAATTAAAGTGGTTACTTGTTCTACAATTTGATTATTGATTTTTTTTATTTACTGTATACCTTGCAATGTCATTACTTTTGTTTTATCAGTGGAAATGTTTATATTATGTTGCTCACAGATCTCATTTAATTAAAAAACTGATACAGTATTTGTAGAATAGATTCTTTATCTTTAATTATAACCAAAAGCTAAGGGAAGACAACCAAAAATCTATATCTCCACATGATTTACCCATCTATAGGTTAGTACCCTTTAATGGGAAAATTATTTTCTACTCACATTCTTCAAGAAACCCAGCCGGACGGATTTAAAATGACTATTTAACTCATGCCCCAAATAGGAGTCAATGATCAATCATGTTACAATTATTTTTGATTTACAACCAATCACAGTTGTTTTTCACCTCGTTCTTTATCGATTTCTCTTTATCAGCTCCAGCTTTTATGATAAAGAAAGCTCCTCCTTTTTAATGTTCTGAACAGGTCAAAGCATTATTTGTCTCCAACAAATACATTGAATACAGCAAATAATGAAAATATTCCATGATTTTATTCAGTTGTTTACTAAAAAATAAACGAATAACCCGTAATGTTGATTATGATATATAGTTTGATGTGTTTCATTATTTCTCCACTTGAGTGCACTCTTACAATATTGCGATCTTGTTTGGCAATAAATAATATGATCAAGGTGCAGTGAATGAACATAACCTCACATTTCTGATTTGTTTTCAAACATCGCCGTTTACATTAAATATATAAATATTTTAAAATAACTATAGTTAAAAAATGATTTGTGAGTAAACAGCTTAATTTTATTCGTTAAATAGTCCTAACAAATGCCACTCTTGATTTCCAAATTCTCTAGATAAATTCACTCCTCATTTCGTCAGTCGTAAATTTATCGATAATTTGGAAATCACTTGTGGCATTACTTATGATCAATGTGTGTCCGCATAAATTTGCAAAGCCAGTAGCAATCTCAACCAAACTCGCTAATAATATAACTTACAATCTGGAAAATATTCATTGGGGGTAAGAGACCCATTTCACCATTGGGAGGGGTTACTTACTTTACTTATTAATGACGTAGCCCACTGTTGAGCCATAGCCTGTCCTTTGTTAGGAGGTACTAGACTAAGTTAATTGTAGTTACTTTATTGCACGTAGATGTGATGAATGGCATGCAGTCAAAACACCGACTTAATGAGACATCCAACAGGCAAGTAAGGTGTTACTAGGACGTTAAGGTCGGTAAATTTTGTTTAGAGGCCTCTTATTCAGGCTTAAGGATCTTATAAGAACCTGAAAAGTCTTCAGACTTGGGACCCACGGCTTGAAGTCCCTCCCGGAGGAGTTGCTCCTTGGATTTTTCCGTCCTAAAAAATCCATCGACCCCGGCCGGGTTTGAACCCGCGATCCTGTGGACCAGAGGCAAGGAGCATAAACACTAGTCCACCGCGGCCGACTAGGAGGGGGGTTAAATGGGAATTATATATAAAAATAATCGAAAACTACCTGTACTAATGTCGAATTTACAGTTTTCGCAGTCGCTTATCTAAGACAGTCCAAATTTGACTCCTATCTCCTTCCTATATGTCCACCGCTGTGGTCTCGAGGTAGCGTTCTGCCTTGTCACGCAGCGGGCCTGGGTTCGATTCCCGGTCAGGACAGGCTCCTGGGTGAGGTTTTTTGGAGTATTTCCTCACCTGTAAGACAAATGTCAGGAAGATTAGGGCCCAACGGTTCCCGAAAATCATCCGGCCATCATTATCATCACTCACCGGTGTGGAAAGTAACGGAAAGCTAACGCACCTATAATTCCCTAGTAAAGCTGCAAAGCACAGCATGAAAATGCCATTATTGCAGTGAAAGACCTGCCCTCGAGCAGAACACTATGGAATGGAATCTCCTATATAGGTAAGAGGGAGTCAGAAGGAATGAAAAATAAAACGCTTAAAATGATCATGATTAGTGTTTAATCTGTAGGTTTCGGGATAGTTATGCTGAATGGTGACATTTAAGCTCTAGCACTGCGAAGGTGAAAAATATGTCTAAAATAATTGAGATTAGTATCTACTCCATAGTTTTCAGGGTCGCTAAGCTCATTGATAAAGGTCCTGATGATTTTCAAACAAGGTTGACCCAGCATACGTAGTGGAGTGAGAGGCGGTGAAAAGTAAAAACAAGTCGTCAAGCAAGAACTGCCTAAACTAAGGGAATTATTCAACAAGTCGAATTTGTGGTTCCATTTTGCTAGTTTACAGAATGCATTAACTTAATTCAAAACTCACTGCAGAGACGAGTCCAATATTGCAACCAGATGCAAGGACGACACTTTGAACACCTCCTTTAACATGTACGAGTGTACTGTATTACTTTATAACATATATTAGTATATTACGATGCGAGATTGGGAAGTGGTTTTTTACAGAATCGAGAAAAATATTTAAAAACCCAGCGATAGAGAAGTTTTTTTTAATTATTTCCGAGATTCTGTAAAACACTTCACAATCGTGTGCTGTACATTATTTTTTGCGCGATCGTGTTTTCAAAATAATAAATAATAGTAAAATAAAAACATCTTTGTACGAAACATTTGCGTTAATTATAAACAATTGACTAATGTTAACAGTGTGGACAATGGTTATCAGTTGAAACAACAGGAGGCTGTGAGACCAAGTTAGTGATAAAATGGCAGCAAGAACGTATTTATTGTTTTATATTATTTCAAAAAAGTTCAGTTCATTTAAATTGCAGTGATTTGGTTCGTATAATGTATATTAACACTGCCTTTTGGATATGTTTTGTATATAGGCCTACGTTGAATATATTATACGTAGAGGGCAGTGATTTGACTTCCCACATGCGTGTTTGTAATATGTAATATTACATTATAGTTATTTTATTACAGTATAGTTATTTAGGTTGGCAAGCCCGAAATGTAGAAAATTAAACTTTCAATCGTGGCCGCCATTGCTGTAAGTACGACAAAACGCACTATCACCCGAAAAGTAATAATTGTATTTCTTGGCAGGTTAAACTATGGGTGAATTTTGAGGCAAAGTAGAATGGTGATTAAATGAAAAGTCTACTTTTCAAATTAATTTGTACTAATTAGGACTATGTTTCTTAATGAAATCAGTGGCGGCTTGTAACCACAATTTACAATTATCTCGCACGTGGCTCGTTTGCAGACCCATGTTTACTAGAACTTTTTTGCTTCTATTATTGTTTACTTTCAACCGTTTCAGTTTGCGTTATTAATGTTGATACACCCTGTATAGCCCTACATTCAAATATTAATATTGCCCACAAAATGAGACATCAATAAAGGAGTTCCATGCTGTAGCTGAGAGGCTTAAATTTACCGACAACTGTTATTATCATAAGTTCTGCCACCAGTAATTTCCAATTTATCTGGAGGATTTGAAAATCAAGTATAGCATTTGCTAGGACTATTTAATGAATATAATTAATCTGTTTACTCACAAACCATTAGTTAAATATACTTATTATAACATATTTTATATATTTAATCTAAACGGCGATGTTTGAAAACAAATGAGAAATGTTAGGTTATGTTTCATTTGTTCATCCATTGTAACTTGATCATATTATTTATTGCCAAATAGGATCGCAATATTGTAAGAATGCACCCTAGTGGAGAAAAAATTAAACATCAAACTGTATGCCTATATTATAACCAAAATTATATGTTATTAATTACTTTTTTAGGAAATATCTCCGTAAAATTACTACTTGAAAACACAATTATTGAACACACAATTATCAAATGTATAGGTCGAAGGAATCTGTTCATTATTTGCTATATTCAACGTATTTGTTGCAGAGTCAGTCAATGCAAAATAATGCTCTGCCTGTTCAGAATATTAAAAAGAACGAGTTTTATTTATTTTTGTAAACAGAATTCGATAAATATCGAGGTAAAATGTAAACAGAATTCGATAAATATCGAGGTAAAATATGACTATCATTGGTTGTAGAACAAAATTCATTGAAACGTGATTGGTCATTGACTCCCATTTGGATCATGAGTTTAATAGTCTTTACAATGTACTTTAAATATAATGCCGCAAAAAAAGTTAGTTCCTGAACTCTACACAAGCGAAGATTTTTCTCCTGTTGTAATAACGTGAATCTGTATTCACACAAACTGCTTATGTATACTGAGTTACTTAGTGCGAAGTTATAGACAGTAT
The DNA here is from genome assembly GCA_030220185.1 of Diploptera punctata. Lineage (NCBI taxonomy): Eukaryota > Metazoa > Arthropoda > Insecta > Blattodea > Blaberidae > Diploptera > Diploptera punctata. Next base: position 162,410 of record JASPKZ010002720.1, on the reverse strand, counting down.
TTACCAAAATTAGAGCTTGGAATACAACCATTAAACTATTGAATACTAAATCATACAATTCCAAGAACATCTATGTAATATAATTTTCTTTCATATTCAGAACGTTTCATTGGGAAAATCTTCAGTTTTTAAGCTGTATATTTTATTTTTATGTTTCACTTTAAAGAAGAAAATTAATAACAAAACTGAAATAAAAGTTACTTTTTGCTTAATTTTTTTTAAAAAATTGTGAAGGAAATGAGAGATTGCATACATGCTGTGAAATTGTATAAATCCCTCGAGTACTTAGAAACATAGCAGATAAAAGGGCCTACATTATATTGTTAATCATCCTGTGGTTTTTGTTATCACGTGAGTATTTAGCTAATAATGTCAGATATTTAATTACAATCGCAAATTAATAACTGTGGCAATCCAATAATCAAATATCAAACATTCCAAATTTAATGAGCTGTTTGATTCATGTGGAATGAGTCATTTTCGAATTTAAGATTTATCTATTTTCATCAAGTAGAGAAATATTATGTTAACTTAAATAATTTCAATTGTTAATTGGTATTTTTTATTAATTAATATTACGTAACAAACAACAAGGTAATGTTTTCAACTGAATAGGTTGCCTACTCAAACTAGCTACACGTCTGTTTTGAAGCTTTCTCTGCACTAGTTGACTAAATGTCTCTAAGGGATAACAATACAGTACAATGCGTCCTATAACTCTTATCCAGAGCATAGGGCCTTGACAATACAGCTCCAGGAATCCGTATCTTCTCATGTGTTTACATAATTTCTCTTATATTCTTCTACACATATTTTATAATAAAAAACAATGGCCTTCAAGGGCGCTCATCCAGTTCGGACAAAGATAATAATAGAAAATAAACCAATAGAACAAGTGGTAAGATGTAACTTCCTAGGTTGAGAAATATCATACACAGCGGAAACAGATATAAATCCATCCATCCATCCATAGTAATTTTGCCCGAGGGCAGGTCTTTCACTGTAATCATAGCATTTCCATGCTATGCTTTGCAGCTTTACTAGGGAATTGTAGGTGTGGTAGCTTCCCGTTGCTTTCCACACCGGTGAATGATGATAATGATGATTATAATGATAATGATGATGGTGATGGCCATATGATTTCGAGGCCCGCTTGGGCCTTAACGTTTTCCTGACATTTGTCTTACAGGTGAGGAAAAACCCCGACAAAAATCTCACCCAGAAAAACTGCCCCGACCGGGGATCGAATGCGGGCCCGCTGCCTGACAAGGCAGCACGCTACCTCGAGACCACAGCGGTGGACCAGATATAAATAAACTAAATAAGTTTAATTATATAACACGAACATAAAAAGAACTTTGAAAAATAAAGTCAGGAAAGACTCTATAATGAAATTATACAACACAATGGCAATGCCTATTATTACTTATGGATCCGAAACATGGACAGTGACAACACAACAATCTGCCAGAATACAAGCTGCTGAAATGAAATTCCTCAGATCAATAGCAAGATATCAAAGAACAGACAAAAAACATAACACAGAATGTTCCCGCAATAGGGTAGCCACTAGTGGCTGAACATCAAAATGGCCGCGGTAAATTTTGTGTGTTGGCTGCCCTGAGAACCTCGTGCTCGGGGGATGACATTCCTGCGCTTCCTCCCTCCTTGCGTCTCGATGACTTCCGCCGTTCACAGTGTAATGGCGTGAGTGTGTTGAGCTCGTGTACTTGTGATCGAGTTATTATGCAGAAAACTGAAGCCATCCAAAGTTGTTGTTTGGTCACTAAAGATCCGTGGTGTGTACTGCCTTTGTGAAGTTGGTAGTTTTGTGATCCCATTAGTAGTTTGGGAATAAATCGAGATACAGTGAACAATGGCACATTGACTACCACGTGCTAACTAAGTACAAGTTGAAACATTTGAGGCCAATCCAATTATATATCGTTTATTATTTCTAGTTGTAATTGTTAATACAGTTTATATTTAATAGCAAAATTTGTATCATATTTAATTTAACGTTCAATTTAAATTGCAAGAGTGAAGAATACGATTTCTATGTTGTGGGTGTAGAGATCGATTCGGTGCAAATTAACCTGCATATGGGAAGCAGCTATCATAAATTAGCCGTACCATAAAAAACATTGGTCCTTTAGCTGCTACTAACACGTGATGGTCCTCCGGTGTTTTTCATATAACATAGTCTACGCCCCCCCCCAAAGATACAAAAATAAGACAACAAACTAAAAGTAGAGGAATTAAACACAACAATAGTGAAATACAGAACAAACTGGAAAGAACACTTGGCAAGGATGAATGAGAATAGAATACCAAAAGCAGCATACAGCTATTCACCACGAGGAAGAAGAGGTTTGGGAAGACCAAAGAAAAGATGGAAACAGCAGCAATT